>CM057458.1:1078270000-1079520000 GCA_016271365.2 Neoceratodus forsteri
GCATGTGGCTCAGACATTAGTCTGCTGAACAGACTTCAAAAGCCAAGCTGGTTAGCCTTCCTTTTGAGGAGGCTTATTATTTAGTTCCAGCCTGGACTCTGTCTTACAGGATGTGCAGGATAAGAAGGCCACCTCCAGTGTCTAAACAACAGCACAAGGCCACAGCACTAGCGGAGTCAAAGGGATAGCTGGCGCAGGCAGTCCTGAGGGAGTTTGCCTTCAGAACTTGTAACCAGAGAAACAGAAGTGCCTATGCAGGCAGCAGGGGTTACAGTAATGAGGAGCCTTTCCCAGGTGCCATGGAGGAGGACCAGCACAGAAGCCTGGTACCACGCAATGAAGATACGCAGGTCCATCACTGCCCCGTCCTGTGATGGAAGGCTCCAGGAGTTCCTTCCAGTATAGGCCCAAACAGCGTCAGATGCCTGGGTTCTGGAAATCCTTCAGTTGGGCTATGCCATAGAATTTTAACAGTTCCTCGAGATGCTTTCTGCACGTCCTCAGTTTGAGTAAGTAACAAAAGCGGCGAGGCGGTGTCGGACGCTCTGACCCACTTCATTCAAGTCAGGGCCATTGTGCCAGTTCCTCCAACTGAGCAAGGTCAAGGGTTCTATTCCATCTAGTTCATAGTTCCCAAGAAGTTTGGGTGTTTTAGGTTTATTCTGGATCTGAAGCATCTGAACAAGTTTGTTCACCACAAAACATTCAAGATGGAGTCTTTGAGATCGATCACCGGGTTGTCCAGCAGGGGACTCTTTAGCCTCAATAGATGTGACGGATGCTTACCTTCCATCCCCATCCATCAGTTCCACTAGAAGTACCTCAGGTTTGCAATACTGGGCCAGCATTTCCAGTACAAGGTGCTTCCGTTTGGCCTTACAACAGCCCTCGAGTTTTCTTGAAGGTGTTGATAGTTGTGGTTGCTCAGCTATGACAGGAAGGACATCATGTCTATCTTTATCTGGACAACCTGCTCATTCGGGCACCGACATTGCGTCTAGCGAGGGAGGTCGGTGTTGAGGACTCGGGAGATCCTGGAATCACATGGCTGGATAGTAAATAGGAGAAAAGACTCTCTCAACCCATATCAGTCCTGGGAACATCTGGGGGCAGTTTTCAACATGAATGTAGGGAGGGTTTTCTGTCACCCTCGCTGGAAGAGACCTTGTTGTGAGAGATCGGTGGCTCAGGAATCAGTTGTCGGCTTCTGCCCACAGTCTGCTGCAGATTCTCGGCCTCATGGCGGCAGCAATAGACTTAGCTCCATTGGCTTGCTTCACATGCGGCCCCTTCAGACATGGTTGCTGACAGCCTGGGCCCTGTCAGAGGAGGACTATCAAGCTGGGATTTTCCTCCCTCCTCAGCTTCATCACTCCTTGAGTTGGTGGCTGAATGTGCAGAATCTCAACAAGGGGATTGCGTTGGAGCTCCACAGAGATTATTTTCACAACAGATGCAAGTCTGCACAGGTGGGGCAGTCCTGGACCAACTTCCCACCAGGGGATTTGATCGGTACAAGAACAGCGTCTTCACATAACTGTCCTGGAGATGCGGCGGTCCACTTTGCTGTACTCGGTTTCAGTCCATGCTGAAGAACAATGCAGTAAAAGTGCAGTCAAACAATGCCGTCACAGTGGCGTACATAACCAAGGAGGCACAAAAGCAGAGAAATGCCGGGAGCCTCGAACTCCTGAGCTGGGTGGAGGAGAATCTTCTCTCTCTGTCAGCAGTACATCTTGTGGGGAATCGAACATTCAAGCGGACTGGCCAAATCGTGAAATGTTCACCCGGAGAGTGGCAGCTGAACCGGAAGTGTTCAAACTCCTGAGCAATCGGTTTGGGCAACCGCAGATCTGTTCGCATCCAGCCACAGTGCTCAAACCCACAAGTTCTTCATTTGGTTCGATGTCCACAGGCAGAAGCAGTGAATGCTCTGACTCGAGTGTGGTCCTTCCTAGAGCATACACTTTTCCTCCACTGCCTCTTCTTCAGAAGGTCTTAAGAAAAATAAGACACTCAAGAGGAAACTTTCTTCTAACAGCCCGGAGTGGCCAAGAAGACTGTGGTTCTCCGATCTAGTGAACCTAGCTCAGCAAGTACTCTTCCACCGTCCAGTTGAAGGACTCCTGTTGCAAGGTCCCATTTCCACCCAAACCCAGGCGTAATCGACTTCCAGCCTGGCTCCTAAAGAAGACTCCTAAAATTAGGTTTCTCTGCTAAAGTAGTTGAAACCTTGATGGCGGCTAGGAAAGCCTCTACATCTGTAGCATAAGCTCCCAGTCTGGACCATATTTTCTTCTTGAGCCAGAGGAGGGGTTTAAGCCTTCAAAGCCTTCATCCCTCAATTTTGGACTTCTTTCAGGAAGGTGTGGAAAAGGGCTGGCATTGAGCATGCTGAGAGGCCGGGTTTCTGCTCTTGGGGCTTCCTTGGGGTCCTCCCTAGGAACTAATAAAGAGGTTATTAGTTTTCTGCACACAGTTGGCAGAAGCCAATTGGTGTTTCGATTCCGGCACCTCGTATGATCTTAACTTGGTTCTGAATGCCCTCTGTGTAGAATCTTGAGCCGCTATCATCAAGGTCTGCTTCTTGGTGGCAATGTGTTCAGCCAGGAGAGAGGGAACTCAGGCCTTGTCTCACAAGGAGCCATACCTTATGCATAAGGACAAAGTGGTACTTAGAACAGTCCCATCCTTCATCCCTAAGGTCACCATGGCCTTCCATGTGAATCAGAAATTTGCCTTCCATCGTTTGCCCACATCCTTCTCACCCCAAGGAGGAGGAGCTGCACAAACTGGATTAGCAGCAGGCAGTTAGGATCTACTTAAGCAAGCGACTGAGTTTCATAAGTCAGACAATCTATTTGTTCCTTTTGGAGCAGCCCAGCAAGGACAAAAGCCTCTAAGCCCACCCTAGCTAGGTGGGTGCGGGCCTGTGTTGCTAAGGCCTGTGTTGCAAAAAAAGGAGGCCTCCGGCTCTCATCAAAGCTCACTCCACCAGAGGCGGTGGCAACTTCCTGGGCAGAGAGAGGCAAAGCCATACTTTTAGAACTATGCAAGGCAGCTACATGATCTTCAGTCAAGCTTTCATAAAGCATTACAAATTGGATGTTTAGAGTTCTGCTGACACAGCTTTTGGTCTGCAGAGTGCTGCAGGCAGCAGTTCTAAGTAATTTGATGTGTCTGGCTTATGGATAATATTCTCCTCCCTCCTGGTTTTTGTCTAGGTACTGCTTCTTAGAACCCAGTTGTTTTGATTACACATTAACAATATAGGAGCACTACAGGAAGAAGAAATTAACTTCATACTAACGTAATTTCCTTTTCTGTTAGCTCTAACATTGTCAATGGGCCTGCCAGAGCCTGGCTCCAGAGGGAATCTTATAAAGTATGCTGAGAGAGGTCCAGTTTTGGTTAAAATCCCTACTTGGATCTCTCTCATTCAAACAACATGAAGTCTTGCTGTATTCTGACTATATGCAGTTAGCCCCAGCACTTGAACTGCTCTGGAGAGAAAGGGTTAACTCTATGTCAAGGCATAGAATGTTGAACTCGAGCTCGGTTTTCAAACCTCTGTCCCAGGTACTCCTCAGTGTAACTGTTAGTTTCTTTACTCCACCTAACTGAGAAGTCGCTCCAGAGATTCTCTCCTTTACTTTAGTTTAAGTAAAAATCGGTTGGTTTGTCAACCGTTTACTTATTTTCGGTGTTCGCATCTCTGTCCTCGGTACAGTAAGTGTGTAATAGGTAGTTTAGTGTTTTGTGGTAGAAATTGTTTTTTTGTTCTGTTTCTTTCCGGTCGGTCCGGTTAGGAACGAAGCAATTCTGTTTTGATTTGTTCTGTGATTTGTATTGTGGTTTCCGATATGTATCAGATCCTAAAAAACAATAATTTCCTTTTTTTTTACCGACCAGTGACACGGTTGGAACTAATAGGTTGGTAGTTGCCTGGCATAAACGCTGGTAAGGGTAACTTTTTTCCTTTAGGCGTGTCTGAGAAACCCCAAAAGAAAACCGGTCCCACTGGGTTTCAGCACTGCACAGAGTGTGGGAGGCCTTTGCTAAGACTGATCCCCACCTCGCCTGTGTTTACCGTCTGGGGTTTGACCACCTCAAAGTGGACTGTCAAATATGCAAAAACTTTCCCAAAGCCGCTTTAGATAAACGTTAAGTAGGCTGAAGGAAAGGAAGCTGAGAAATCTGCTGACCCGGATGGCCAGCCGGTTCGGTTCGACCAACCTGAGGGGTGCCCACTGACCTGGGCAATACCTCCTTGAGCAAAGGAGAGCCGATTCTTGGAATCAGTTCTGTCTAAGAGAGCGCCAAGTCCACGGTTTGGATCCTGGTTCCCATGTTCCGTCAGCTGATGAAATGGCTAAAGCGTTGCTATTGTACAATCGTTTAGCCGGTTGCAACCGACACCGACTCAAAGGCGATCAGTTCGGTCGGACTTGTCTGCTTCTCAATATGATCCTGAAGCATTCTATGAGGCGATTGGGAAGGAGATGAAGATTATGAAGAAGAAGAGGATTATGAAGGCCTAGATGAGCCAGTAGAGCCTGACATCTCCCCAGATAGGCCTTCCAATGTGTCTCCTCCCAGGCTTTCTGAGCCCCCTCCCATTTCTTGTTCTACAAGAAAGTGGCTGATACTCTTCAGCTTCCAGAGGAAGAGGCTGAACAGGATCAGGAGGAACCTGACTATGTTGAGATGTTGGATGTCCCAGAGTCCAAAAGGGTGTCTATCCCTCTGCATAAATCCCTGGGGAAACAGACACAGAAAATTCTTCAGTTTCCAACATCCATACCTCCTGTGGATAAAAAGATGGACAGGAGGTATGCCCTGTCAGGTCCTGGGACGGAATTCCTTACAAATCATTGCAACCATGTTGGGGTAGTGCAAGCTGCAGCCTGTGACAAGGCTAACATTCCCCTGGCATCTCACCCCAGATAAGCATTCCAGGAAAGTGGATGCCATGGCAAAGAAACAGTACTTGGCATCTTCTTTGGGGCCCAGGCAGTCTAATTACATGGCATATACAGCCAGATACCAGAAGTCTATGGGATACAGTTCTGAGCTGGCTAAGAATGCCCTCCCAGCTGGCCAAGAAGCTAGAACAGGTGGCTGTGGATGGCATAGAGGCATCAAAGGTCCAGTTTCATGCTGCTGTTGACTCAATGATGTACATTCTAGGGTAATGGCTACATCTGTCTCCATGAGGAGATTTGCTTGGCTCCGTGTACCAGTTCGTCACCGATACCCAGACCAAGGCCATGGATTTTCCTGTCACTGGTAACACTCTGGGGAGCAAACAGAGGCTTACATGAAAAGATGGACGATACAGGACCACCTACAGAAGTGCTGCAGTCAAGGAAAAGCAGGTCACTCCTCAGAGGCAGCAATCTAGGGCTGGCAGGGGCAGTCCTTTTCTTTCCAGCAGAGGGGTTCTTTAGGGAAGAGGCAGAAGGGAGATGACCAGGACTCATCCTCCACTCAGCCCAAGCCCCCTGCCAAACAGACACCCTGCTTATGTCAGTCAGGATCGCCTCCCGGTTCCAGTACTGGGCAGGCTGGCTCACTATTTCCAGGTCTGAAGTCTATTACCTCAGACAGATGGGTCCTGGAAGTAGTGAGCCAGGGACTGCTCTCAGCTCAGAAGATTCCCAAAAATGAGAGCAAAGTCTTTCAGTCCTCCCTCTCCTGTGGAGACAAAGGCTTTAGAGGTGGAAGTCTCTCTCTACTGCTCCCTGCGAGCAGTAAAGAAGGTACCTCTCAATCACAGGGGAAAGGACTGTATTCCAGATACTTCTACCCCAAAAGACAGGGAGTGGCTACCCAGCCTAGATCTATATGATACCTGAACAAACATACTAAAGCCAAAGTTCAAAATGGTGACTCTGGGAATAATTCTTCCTTTCGAGTCCAGGAGACTGGCTAGCCTCCCTGGATCTCAAGGATGCCTATTTCCTATACCTATCAGGCATTCCCACAGAAAATACCTCCGGTTCGAGTTGCCCTCAGGTCACTACCAGTTCAGAGCAATGCCTTCGGCCCAACATCTGCTCCAAGGGTGTTCACCAAGTGTCTAGCAGTAGTGGTAGCCTTTCTCAGGAGACAAGGCATCTTACTGTTCCCTTACCTGGCCAACTGGCTCATAGTGGGTCAGTCCTCAGACCAAGTCAAGTTGGCTCTAGAGGTCACTTAAATGCTTCTGGACTCCTTTGGATTCATCTTAAATCTAGAAAAGTCTGTTCTGGAACCAACCCAGCTTCTCACATTTATAGGGGTGGAGCTGGACACTGTCCAGGCCAAGGCCTTCTTCCTCTTTCAAGGGTTCTGTCCCTCATCACGCTGGTTTCCTCTTTTCATCCACTAGTGTCTCGCCAGCCAGACATTTCTTACAGTTGCTAAGTCACATGGCAGCTTGCATTGCAGTAGTGCAAGGGCAAGGTTTCAAATGAGAGATATTCAGTTTCATCTAAAATCTTTTTGTCTCAGAAAAAGACCCCCTTCAAGTTAGTTCAGGTGTCTTAAACTCTGGTCAGGCTCTCCAGTGGTGGCTGGAGGAGGACAATCTGAGGCAAGGTGTCCCTTCCTCAGTCAAGCCCCCAACAGTGATTCTCACCACAGACGATCCCTGCTGGGATGGGGAGCCCATCTGCATCAGCTTACTGCTCAGGAACATGTTCTCTTCAAGAGTCTCTCCACATAAATCTTCTGGAAATCAGGGCTGTCTTTCCTGCACTTCAGACATTCTCGAACACAATTCAGGGAAAGTGGTGCAGATCAGGATAGACAACACCACAACCATGTGGTACATCAACAGACTGGGGCACCGGTCCTCGGCCTTGTGCACTGAAGCCATGAAAATATGATCACTAGCTTTTTCCTGCAGGTCTCCCTGATAGCTGTGCATCTCCCAGGGAAGGACAGAGTACTGGCAGATGCTCTCAGCAGGATTTCCCAAGGTCACCACAATGGGCCCTGAATCCTCTAATTCTTCAGGTCACTTTCAAAGGTGGGCACTCCAGAGATGGATCTCTTTGCAGCCCAGGACAATCATCAGCTCCCCTATTCTGCTGCAGACCCTCTTTGTGGTCTGTTCCCAAGATGCTCTCCTGTTGGATTGGACAAACAGGTTTCTGTATGCTTTTCCTCCTATACTCAAAGAGTTCTGGTCAAGATCAGATCTCAGCCTTGCACTGTGATTCTGGTGGCACAGACTGGGCCAGGCAGCCTTGATACTCCCTACTACTGTTAGTGTCAGTGACAATTCTTCTTTGTCTTCCCAGACAGTTCAATCTTCTCACCTCATTACAGGGAGGATACTGTATCCCAACCTTCAGACTCAAAGCTTGGCTCTTGAGGAGCTAAAATATGCAGGCCTGCATCTTTCCCAATCAGCCCTGGACATTCTTAAGGCTAGTAGAAACCTTCCACTAGTTAAACCTACAATTCCAAATGGAAGAGATTTGGTTTTTGGCGTTCTAAGAGGCATATTCAGCCAGATTCAGCTGACATTGCCACTGCTTTGAACTATTTGGTGCATCTTACTACCACTCTCAGTGTGCATTTGGCAGCCATCTCTGTCTTCCTTTCAGCTGGGAAGGGTTCTTCCTTAGCCTCCCATCCAGTTTTCAAGAGATTTTCATGGGTTTGGTTCATATCAATCCACCTTTTAAGGACCCTACTCCTGTTTGGGATCTGAATATCTGCATTGCACAGCTTATGCAGCCTCCTTTTGAACCATTGTCTTCAGCTGAGCTAAAATACTTGACTTGAAAACTGTGTTCCTGGTAGCCAATTACCTCTGCCAGGAGCATCAGTAGTTACAGGCTTTATCAGTGGAACCTGATTTCATTTCATTTCATTTCACAGGGATAAGGTGGTCCTTCGAATGAATAGAAAGATCTTCGAGGTACAGCTCTTGCAGCAGTTCACCATTAGGACTGAAGCCGCAGGCGCCAGGACCCCACGGAAAATTTTCTAGCTAGTAGTCTTCAGCGGGATCGCCTCCAACGTCGGTCCCACCCCGCGTCAGGCGTGTAGTACATGAGGCGGTCCGCTTAGAATCCTCTTTCTTTCCTGCCGTCGACTTGCATGTCTCGACCTATTCGGTTAGTACTAGCATCGCTGACCAGAAATCCTCTTCCAATCTAAATCTTTGGAAGAAATCCTTCTTCTAGACCTTTCTTCATCTGATGTCCTCCCCAACTTCAGTGGAGGGCCATTCTTCAAAGTGTGCCTGTGGGAAGCAGATCCCGCTCAAAGACCCCCATTCGCCTCATGCTCGTGCCTGGGCCTGGACCACGACACTCCAGGCTTGCTCCTTCTGCCAGGGCTTCAACAGCCAACCAGAATCCGCCGACAGAAGGCTCTCCAGGCTTTCCTCCTAGAAGAAAAGCTGAAGGCCATGGAACCTTCCTTCAGGGGAATCTTCGGGAAAGTCGCACAGGCACCACGTAGAAGCACCGGAGAAGGTGAGATCTAGATCCCCTCTAGGGCCTCGGACTCCGCAGCTCCGCTCCAGGTCTGACCGCCTCCCTGCCTAGAGCCCTCTCAGCCTCCCTGGTTGTGGTCAAATCAGCCAGCGGTTCTTCAACTCTGCGGCCTGCCAAGACCCTCCAGGCCGCTTCTTCTGCTAGGCCCTCGTCCAGGCGGGAGCACCACAAGTTCTCGTCCCGCACTGGCCTCCGGCGTCGTCAGTCTCCTTGCCGCCACCACCCCAACGCAAGACCAAGAGTGACCTCCCTTAAGCGGACGTTGACCCATCGCCGGCTCATCCAACGCCGCCAAAGTCCACAAACACTCCCGTGAGCCGGGCGGTAGTCACCCGTCGCCGGGTCAGGCATTCACCCCCAGGACACCGGCAGGGGGACCAGCATCAGATACCGCAGACAGAAGAACTACACCGCCGCCACCGACGCCGGGTCAGGAGGCACTGTCTGAGGATGAGTCCACTCAGCCTCAAGACCAGGCGGGCGACTCCGACCCATCGAGCCCCACGGAACCCTCCCCAGAACCGAGACCCCGAGAGCCGACGCCCGCCCCGACGACACACCACTGGTGCCCTATCCGTTGTCGGGCCTCAACTTGGCAGAAGTGAAGGAGCTCTTCACTTTCTGGTGGGACACCATCAAAAAGGATGTGGTCACCACCTCCTCCGCACCCGGCACACCGATGCCTGCGCCTCCTTCACCAAAAGGCAGCAGGCCGAGCACCTTCCCTCAGGAGCCAGTAGCACCTCCTAGGGGAGATCTACAGAGAAGAGAAGGCCTCTGCCTAGATCTTCTTCAGGGTCACCCAGCCCCAAAGAGACCCAGAAGACGCCGGTATTCGCCGTCTCACGGGAACTCCAGATCTGACATCTCTGAATGCTCCAGGTCTCCTTCACCGATCAGCATCCCATCTCCGGACCCACGCGACCTCCCTAGGTCTCCTCCGATGACCCGTCGTTTCTGAGATAATGAGACATCCAAGAGAACATGGGATGGGATGCGGAGGAACTCGACCCCAAGACCACGCCTTGCCGCTACCTTCGGCAAAAGGATCCCAAGCCTGTGGTAGTGCCACCCTTGGTGGACACGCCGTGGGCGTCACCAAGGCAGTGTGGAAGCATCCACATTCGGCCCGGCTATGCCGAAGAAGGCTGACCGCCTGTACAAGGCCCCAAGGGAGGACCAGTACCTGGCTAACCATCCTCTGGCCGACTCCTGGTCATTACAGCCTCTCATGACCCGCCTCGGAGACCCAAGAACATCTGAGCACGCAGCCACCGGACCCGGAGTCAAGCAACTGGACGTGCTGGGTAGGCGCACTTACGTGGCGCAACTGCGCCATTAGATCCTTGAATTACCTGACCCACGTGGTTCAGTTCCAGAACGCGCTGGGAACAGGGACAGGAACTGGCAGAGAAATTGCCAGACGGTGGCCAAAGAAGGAACTTCTCCAGCTCCTCGCACAGGTTCAGACATGGGGACCCAAGTGCTCCGAGCAGCGTCGATTCCACGGACTCTTCAGCCAGAGCGGCAGCCTCAGGCGTATGTCTCCGGAGACACTCATGGCTCCGTGTCTCCTGGTTTACCCGACGCCCAGAAAACATTTTGGACGCCTTTCATGGCGAGGTTTTGTTTGGTGAAGCATCGAAAAAGTCATCACCAAATTACAGGAAGCTGGGAGGCTGTTAGATCTGTCCAGGCCATGTACAGATCTAGACTCAGTTCCTTTCGTAGGGAACCAGTCGTTTTGCAGCCGACTCAGAGGCAACAACCTTGTTCCAGTCAGCAACAGAGGGGCTCCTTCTCCCGGAAAGCCCAGGTCAAAACGCCCTCAGGTAGGGCCAACGTGCTACCATGTCGACCCAACCTGCAGGACCCTCTGCTGCCACAGCATGACTCCTTCCCGCCACCGCCTCCTCAGGATCAACGGGAAACAAAGGTCGGGGTCGCGACGCAGACCACCTGCCAGGGTGGCGCCGATCACCACGGACAGGTGGGTGCTACAGTTGGTCCAAAAGGCCACTTTATAGAATTCCTAGACAAGCCCCCACAAGGCCTCTTCTGCTCTCCCGTTACTGGGTCAGCACGCCTGCTCATAAGCAGGAAGTGCTCGCGCTTTGCAGAAAGAAGCTGTGGAGCACGCCCAGGGAACCAGATAGGAGCAGGCTATTATTCACACTTCTTCCTGGTTCCAAAGAAGACAGGGGACCTCCGTCCAATCTTGGACCTCAGCGACCTCAACATGTCGTCGCTTTACAAGCACCTCCACATGGTGACCCTCCCGGACTAATCCTCATGCTGAAGAAGGATGCTTTCTTGTCATCCCTAGACATGCAGGACGCCTACCTGCACATCCCCATTGCTCAGGCGCACAGGAGGTTCCTGCGCTCGAGTTTCTTGGTCGCCACTACCAGTTTCGAGCACTTGCTTTGGGCTGTCATCAGCACCAAGGGTATTCACCAAGTGCATGGCAGTCGTGGCAGCGCCTCTGAGGAGACAGGGTCACCACGGTTCCCCATCCTGGACGACTGGCTTCTCATGGCCTCCTCCAAGGAGGCATTGCTGCTGGCCATTCAGCACACCCAGGCTCTCTTTCAGTCTCTGGGCATCTTAATCAACAACGAGAGTCTCCCTGGTACCGCCCCAGAAACTGCAGTTCATAGGCGCAGTTCTGGACACAGTCAGGGGAAACTTTCTTCCGAAGACAGAAGCGGGCATACCATCCCTCATAAGGGACATGTCAGCTAAGAAAACCGTCCTGGCCGGGTGGTCCTTTGCCTGCTCAGACACATGGCTGCGCCATTCCAACGGTCCCGATGGCAAGACTCACATGCGAGTAACCCAGTGGATGTAAAGGTGCAGTGGGACCAAAGGCAAGACCATCTGTAGCAGCCAGTCAGAATTACGAAGACCGTGGTTCGGGACTGGCAATGGTGGCTAGATCCGGGAACCCTCTCAGTGGGGTTCCTCACAGCGCCCGTCTCGGTGTTAACACTCACCACAGACGCCTCAGGGCTGGGGTGGGAGCGACTTGAACGGGTGAGGTCTCAGGAACATGGACTACATAGGAATCTCATCTCCATATCAACATATTGGAGATGAGGGTGGTCCTTATGCCCTGCAAGCCTTCCAGTCAGAGATTCCACCCAGTATTCTCCTGTTACAAACAGACAATACTGCGGTGATGTATTACCTCAACAAACAGGAGGCACACACTCCTACCCCTTGCAGGGAGGCCATGAGGGTGTGGGAATGGGTATTACGACACGGCGCAAACCTCATCGCAGTTCACGCTCCCGGGTGGACAACACTGTCGCGACACCCTGAGTCATTCCCGGCCAGAGTCCACGAGTGGGAACTTCTACAGGAGGTGGCAGGGATCTGTTCCACAGATGGGGTACTCCAGAATTGGATCTATTCGCTTCCCATCCAACGCGAAACTGCCCAATTTTTGCTCGCTAGATCCAGGGCCTGGTGTTTTCTGGCGAGACGCTGTCCCTCTCCTGGGCGGGCAGATTCCCTATGCCTTCCTCCTTTCCTGCTGATCCAGAGAGTCCTTCTCAAACTGCGAGGAGCACGCAATGCTTATTTTGATAGCGCCTTTTGGCCCAGGCAAATTTGGTTCCCGCTGCTGAATCAGTTGTCCCAGGAACCTCCGCTTGTTTTACCAATCAGCTCCCACCTGTTGTCTCAGGAGGAGGGTTCACTAGTCCACCCGACTTCACGCTCACTGAACCTGCATGCTTCGCCTCCTAGAGACATAGCCATGTTGCGACACGGGTCTCGCAAGAGGTGGCGGATGTACTTTCTGCCGCCAGAAAACCGCAACACACGCAACATAATGCCATGAAATGGCTAGGTTTTGCCTGTGGTCTCAGACAAGCGGTTTCTCAGCTCTTAGACTGCCCCCGAAGCTGGTTCTGAGTACCTGTTTTTCCTCTTTCAACCGGGTTAGTTTACTCCTCGATCAAAGTGCACCTTTGTGCAATCTCAGCTTATCATGCCCCCATAGGCTGAACGCATGGTGGCCCAGCTGATACTACCCATGCCTTTTAAGAGGGGTCCTCCACCTTAGGCCGCCCATCAGAAATCCGTCCCTCCTTGGGATTTACCCTTTGTCCTGGAGCAGCTTACGCTGCCACCCTTTGAACCTACGCCGCAGATTGGAGTTACGCTTTTGTCGCGGAAAACGCTATTTTGGTTACCGTCGCTATTTCGGGCGCAGAAGAATTCTAATTACATGCTCTCATGTGCAAGGAGCCTTATTTAATTTTTTCATCAGGACAGGGTGTCCCTGAGGACGAATCCTAAGTTCCTGCCTAAGGTGGTTTCAGCCCTTACTCTTAACCAGGACATTGATTTACCAGTGTACTTTTCTAAGTATGCCAATCGAGGAAAAGCACTGCTTCACACCCTGGATGTTCACAGGTGTCTCAGATATTATTTGACCAGAACCAAACAGCACCAGAAAGCGGAGCAGCCGTTCGTTTATTCGCTGAGAGGATGAAAGGGCCCCAGTTTCAAACAGACCCTTTCACGCTGGCTCATCCAATATATTTCCTTTTGTTATGACAAGCGTCAGAAACCCTCACCAGGAGTGGTCAAGGGCCATTCGACAAGAGGAGTGGCTACCTCCTTTGCAACACTGAAGAGCTGCTTATCTGCCGGCATATGTGCTGCAGCCACCTGAGTCGTCAAGACACTTTTATCAGGCATTACAGCCTGATATCACCTAGTCAAGAGCGGGTTTCGCCTTGCTGTTCTTCAGGGCCTCCTGTCCTAGGCTCAGGACAGGTCTGAATCTCCATTGCCTCCTCCCGATGGCCTTTCAAGGCGCCATTGCTTGAATCAGTCCTATGGTGTAACCTGCTGCAAGAGCTGTACACCGAAGAAGATAGTACAGTACGTAAGAACTTACCGTAACAGTAGATCTTCGAGAACAGTCTTGCAGCAGGTACCTTCCTGCCCACCATTCCCCTTGGAGGAAGTAGGTTCCAGCTCACGCTATCTTTAGGATTGGAAATGGTGGTTTCTAATCTCTCTGCCATCTGATGCAGGTCCCTGGGTCTCCTTTCTGATGTCATCCAGCAACCAGAAGTCTCCGGGCGGAGAACTGGGATTCTGGCGGGACTGCCTCCTTATGTACTATGCCTGACGCCGGGGCAGGACCGATGTCGAGGCGGTCCTCGCTGAAGACTGCTAGCTAGAAAATTTTCGCGGGTCCCGACACCCGCCGCTTCGGGTCCTAATGGTGTAACCTGCTGCAAGAGCTGTTCTCGAAGATCTGCTGTTACGGTAAGTTCTTGCGTAACTGTACTTTCCTTCCCAAGGTGGTATCAGACTTTCATCAGAACCAATCTGTGTCATTGCCTGTATTTTTCACTGACCATTCTTCCTCTGGGAGAGAGGATTACACAGTCTTGATATAAAGAGGGCCCTTAGTTATTATATAGAATTCACTGAAACCCATAGAAATGACTGTTCACAGCTGTTTCTCACTTATGGAGAAGTGGGGTAAGGTAAACCTGCCACTAAGAGAACTGTTGCCAGGTGGATTGTCTCCTGTATACAGTTCTGCTACTCAAAGTTGGGGAAGGAGCCACCCTCAGGCCTGAGGGTTCACTCCACCAGAGGTACAGCTGCTTGATTGCAGCAGCCAGAGACATACCTTTAGTGGAAATCTGTAAAGCAGCCACCTGGAAAACTATTCACAATTTACCAAGCGTTACTCTCCTGACATCCAGTCAAGAAGTGATGCTAGGTTTGGCACAACAGTACTGCAGAGCCTGTTCCCAAAATAGGTTCTGTCACTCCCTCCTCCAAGGGGGTACTGCTTGGTAGTTCAGAGATAGTCAGAATACAGCAAGACTTCATGTTGGTTGAAGAAATAATTACTCACCATAGTTATGTTGTTTCTTCTAATGGAGTCTTGCTGTATTCTGACCTCCTCCTGCCTCCCTCCTGGAACCTAGTTGTTTTTGGGATGTGGGTGGCAGGCACAGTGCTGCACCCCAGAGGTGTACCTGGGTTACCTATTCTTAGGATGAGGTTTTTGTTGTTATTACTTTAAATATACATTATTAAGTTTTTACTACCTACTTGGATTCTTTTGGGGTTCTCGACTTGAGTCTTTTGGACCCTAAAATCTGTTTATTGTTTTGGTACAAAAATTTTAGAAAACAATTTTGCTTCTAGTTAGTTAGCATAGTGCTTGTAAGAATCTGACGGTTACACTGTAGAGTACCTGGGACAGAGTTTTGAAAACCGAGCTCGAGCTCAACATTCTGGGTCTTATGAGTTAACCCTTTCCTCTCTGGAGCAGTTCAAGTGCTAGATCTAACTGCATATAGTCAGAATACAGCAAGACTCCATTAGAAGAAACAACATTACTATGGTGAGTAATTTTTCTTCTGCTACACTGTACTCTGATGTATATTTATAGACCGACTTGTCAGTTAGTCTGCAACCGCAGGTTAACAGGGTTCGTTATTTTAAGGTGTTTTTTCCTGTTGCCAGTTGCACTGTTATTAAAAAAAAAAGAGAGAGAGAGAGAGAGAAGATATGCTTCATTGTGTGCTAGTTTCAGTTTCACAGATTGGTAACTTCTACGAAGCCTGTTTGGTTTTAGAGGGTTCCCTATAATAACTAAATAGTCTAGACCTTCAGTCCATGAAGTACTATCCCTTCCTCGGATGTCTGCTGGGAGCGTAAGACCATATTTTTTACAGGAGGTGATTGTTTATAATATATGCAAATATGTAGCTCTCATGGCACTCGCGAGGTAAGTAGTAACTGGGAGTTGCTGCTGCATGGAATCCTCATATGCCCAACATTCTAAAGGTTGGCTGTGCCATTCCCTGGTAGGGTGGACTATACCCAGTTGTTTTGATTACCCAATGACAGTGCTGGAGCTAACAGAAAAGGAAATTACGGTAAGTATGAAGTTAATTTCTTCTTTCTTGCTGCAGGTTTTGCAGTGTAGAAATGTGACCACAAAAGGTCAGACTAACCAGTTGATTTGATTGCTCTGCTGGTAGAACCTCTGGATGGTTTTTATGGAACAGAGTACTCTTTCCAGTAAAAGAATGGTTTCACATGAGATCTTAGAGTGTGAGAACAATGAAGCTGAGCTTTTCTGACGTTCAAGGCCACAAGTGAAACTAGTCTTGCATCAGAGTACCCACAACAGTCATATTCAAATATTATGAATCCTCAAAAGAATTTTAAAGAAGTCCATACCCTGGGTATGTCCCTGTTCTGTTTTTTTTTTTTTATTATTATTATTTCTTCATCTCCACCTGCCTTTTTGTCTAAAACTGTTTTAAATTACTGGGTGCCATTTGGAACAGTGGACAACTCCCTTCAATGGTCGCCATGAAAACTGAACTTTCAGCACAAGAGCATCTCTTTACTGTGTAAGGGGTTCTTGTGAAGAGTGAACTGTGTTTCTTATTCGCTGAGCAGCTTAAGAGATGTGCACACGATTTGCAGTCCATTTTCCTACCCCTTCTCACCTTTGCCAGTAGCCTTAGTACACTGGTTTTCCTTCAGCTGGCCTTAAATTAGTCCCTTGAACTTGATTTGATGATCTATGTACTATAATATTGCACAGTGCACTTTGTCTTATAGATCTGTGTGCTGAACTTGCTATGTAATATTGTTGATCCTCAGTACTGTACCTAGTGTAACTACCATTGTCACAGTGTCCTCTGTTGTCAAATTGTACGTGATTCTGTACCATGTGAATTCAAGACATATTCTGTATGTAACTTATCCCAGGTCACTTCTGAAAAAGGGTTGTAAGTCTCAGAGCCAACCCAAACAACAAAATCCAATTAAAAAAATAAACAGGTCATAATATTCCTTCTCACAACCCTTAGTGTTCCTGCTTGCCCCACTTTGATTCAATACTCATCAGTGTCAGTGGCTCAGTAGGTAGCACACCGCCTGAAGCCAGGAGATCAGAGGGCTGTGGGTTCAGTCTCACATCTGGCACTTGGGTTAATATCCCAGTACTGACACTGTAGTGCAGCATGAGAGGGGTGCTGCACTTCTGAGGTGCCGTCCTTCGGATGAGACGCAAACCGAGGTCCCGCCTGCCTGGATTGGTGGTAGTTCAGGTGGATGTTAAAGATCCCATGGCACTTATCGAAAAGAGTAGGGAATTTCCCCGTGTCCTGGCCAAATTTCCTCATTCACTAAAAATACCACCAACAGCTTAATCTGGTTCAAGATCAGTTGGCATTCATCTGTGTCCCTCTCCCGGGTCGTGCCTGAAAATAGGCAGGATTTGTCTAGTGCACTTACTCGGTCAACAACAAAAAACAACAACTAAATACTGTGCCAAGGAATGCTTTCCGTAGTGCCAAGGGGTTAAAACATAGCACTGTAAACCTGAATACTCAGAATCTCTCATCCACAATACTGTGTGCTCCTGAGCACCCACAAAACACTGTGCACCCGTGTATGTAAGTCACTTAACCTTCTGTGCTTAGTTATTTTACCCTCTTTTTTTTTTTTTTTATCCCTGGACTTTATTTCTACTCATTCATTTAAGCAGTAACATATGACAGGGTGTATGTATGCGGTAATGCTAAATTATCACACACTTCTGGTGGAGTGTGAGGCATGAGACGCTGCAAATGTTTTCAACCACCTGAGAAGTGTGGTAATTAATGGCAAACTCTGGAGTGCGTTAATGGACTAATAAAATGGTTTTGTGTATAGGAAAAAGGGGGCACCCAGTGACCCGAAACAGTGTACCATGCAAGTGACCCAAGTTCAGGAGTGAGTCACAATGCCTGGTCAGGAGGTAGGCAGATTACAGCACCTGCTGTTTGGCAGTATGCTGCAGTAGGGATGAGATGGTGTGGTGTTGGGGTCTGGTGCCACAGCAACCCATGAAGTGAGCCAAGAAAACCTGGTCCCTAACCAAGACGTCGCTGCATGCAGCCGAGGCCACTCACTGGGCTATGCCCATGCCAGGGAGGACAGAGGAATGAGAAAGAAATACTCACTACTGTCAAAATGACAGCCTAGATTCAGTGTCTCCCCTGAATCCTCATGCCCACTGATGCTGCATCTTTGTCCAAATAGAGAACTACCTTGAGGGGAAGATAGCCTCCCTGGAAGCCCCGCCATGGAGAGAAGAACCATGGTGATGTCAGGGAGGTGAGGACCCAGGAAGGACAGGGGTTAATGGGTCAGAACAGGGCATATCCGTGACAGA
Source organism: Neoceratodus forsteri (assembly GCA_016271365.2). Classification (NCBI taxonomy): domain Eukaryota; kingdom Metazoa; phylum Chordata; order Ceratodontiformes; family Ceratodontidae; genus Neoceratodus; species Neoceratodus forsteri. The sequence goes on from CM057458.1 coordinate 1,078,287,725, forward strand.
CATGTCTGGTGAGAAAAGCTCTATGGGGGAACAAGAAAGCAAAATTTTAACCATGCAATAATGTTAAAAAAAAAAAAAAATCATGTAAGATCATGTGACTAGTTCTGACCAATCAGATTATTTGTTTGATCCAAGTCCTTTTATAAGTAAGTAATAACACACAACAGGTCATGCTTTTCCAGAGAATTAATAGCACGCCATGGCTGAGTTGGAAGACTCAAGGCCAACACCTGAGTGCCATTCAAACACACCAGAGAAGAGCATTAAGTCTCAAGAAATGCATGTGAGTGGGTTATTGGTTATTGCACTTATAAAATGTAAAAGGTTTTCCTTTAGTATAAAAGGTTTTATTTCTGTGCCGTTAGACTGTTTGGGGTACAGTACGTGAGTATGGTAACTAAGGCTAAGTGCCTATGAATGCACATAGAAAGTACATTGTAATTTTGAAGAAACCTGTAAGTCCTGTCAAGATTATTGTGTTAAAAGAAAAAATATATATATTTTATTTTAATGAAATCTGTTTTATTTTCATTTAGACTGTTGCTATGTAGATTATATCAGGTTAGTTACCAACCATGCATTTACTGGGAATTAGTAGTCCATTGATGTGTTCTGAGGGTTCAGAGACCATTTTATAAACTCATTTAGCCAATCTATATTAGCCTGCTGGCTGTTGAAAGCTGTTCATGGTTTGTAAAGCGTTTTGAGGTACAGTGTGTAATATAGGTGCTATATAAATCCAAATTCTTTTCCTTACCCTTGATACTTTGACTGTTAACATATTGATTTTCTTGGAAACGGGTGTAGCACAATATATTCAGAATTCTGTTGTCCGCTGGAAACAGTATTGGTTAGGCATTAATTAAATGTCTCTGTAAATGTTTGTAGTTAGTCCAAAAAATATTTTTATATAAATGGTCCTATCTTTATGTGTTTCAGCAATGGTTTCTGTTCATATGTAAATCTAAAATAAAGTGAAATAGTCAATTCTAGAAGTTAGGAAGCAAATTCACTACAGTAGTCCTCAAATAATTTACTCTTCTAGATGCTGTAAGTCACTGTACATTCTCATAAGTGCTGTTATTTGTGTTTTTATTCACTGTCATCATTAATTTGTCTTGCAGAAAAATGGAAAAGTTCAGAAAAGGGGAAAATAAATTTGATTGGAAGGTTGCAGTTAACAACGGAAAGAATGAGAGAAGAGGAGAATGAAGGAATAGTTCAGTTGAGAATATTAAGAACCCAGGTAAATGGCACTTAATTTAGCCCTATTAAACTTACTTCAATTAACATTTCTATTTGCAGAATATACCTGACATTCCTCCTGTCCACCTTCCCTTCTCACGTGAGTGAGGTGGGGAACAGTGGGTGAAGATAAAACAGAGCATAGTAAAGGCAACAAACCTCTGCGTCAAACAAGTGAACAAAAGCAAGAGGAAAAAGAGACCACTGTGGTTCTCGAACGAGGTGGCTGAAAAGGTAAAGGCTGAAAGGGTAGCATTCAGAAGGTATAAGGAGGTGCAGAGGAAGGAGGATAGCGAGGTGCATCAGGAAAGCAGTAAGGAGTGCAAGGCACAAGCTGAAAAGAGAGTAGCCTAGGAGGTAATGAAGGGGACAATACACTTTTAGGTATGTAAGTGAAAGAGGAAGACCCAGGGGTGGGATTGTAAGGTTGAAAAGGGAAGGGGGGTCTGTGCAGAGGGGCAGGAAATGGCAGACATCCTGAACAAATACTTTTGTGTTTACAGAGGATGGAGAAGGGGAGGGGACACACGGAAGTAACAAAAGCTGTGGAGGAGTTGGACACTAGTCCTTTTGGAGGTCAGTCCTGAAGGGACTTGCTAATCTGAACATACTAAGAAGTCAGCAGAAGAAGGCCATTTGTTCTGTCTAGTCTGCTCGTGTTGCAGGGTCCACAGCCTGAGCTACTGTCTCTGCCCTCCCACTGCTCCCTACCTATGATCTTTACCTTCACCCTATGCCTATCCCAGCCTCTCTTAAAGCTGCCCACTGTCTTCAACAAGATCACCTCTTCCGGCAGCACATTCCAAGTGTCCACCACCCTCTCTGTGAAGTGATTCCTGTCCTCCTCCTAAACCTCCCACCCTCCAGCTTAAGACTGTGCCCCATGCTTTTCAAGTACCCAGTGATGTTCTCTCTCTGTCTTTCCAGTCCTCCAGGAGTAGATGTTGTTTTTTTTTGGTTTCTTTTATGTATTCTGTTTTTATCCTCTCTTTGTCTCCCGTTGGCCTCTCCTTTGGGCATCTATGGTCTCTCCCACACTGCTCACTTGTGCCCTGCCCATTGCCACCGTCCACCTACCTCAGATGGCAGCCACCCTCAGGGTAATCCGGTGTAACCCTTCACCAGATGGGTTCTCCTCAAAGGAGAAAGGCGCCAGTGGGGCTGGCCAGCACAACTCTTGGCCCCTCGGTGCTGCTGAGGTGGTCTCTGGGGCCCGACCAGAGCATTTGTGGTGGCTGGAGGATCGGATGGTCATCATCCGGTCGAATGGTAGAGAAGATTTTCCCTTTTCTCCCCAGAGTCGCGGGTGCCATGACGTCCTAGGCATATGCAGGCGTCCACTACGCCCTTAGACAGTCAGTCGGTGCGCTGCTATACCCCGTCTCCACCGAGTCAGCAGGGCTGGACTGCATCCCCACCCTCCCCTGGAGAAGGCGAGTGGTCGTCTAACTCTCAGCTGTCTCCCCTGGCCGGCCCTCCAGTGACCGGGTCCACTCCCAAATCTGGGTCACCAGCGTCGCAGAGGAAATTCCAGCCGCTGCGCAGTGGAACTGCTAGGGAGTACATGTTCAGTGCCTCAACCTCTCTTCCTATGCCTTACCCTGCTGACCCATTATCTTTGTAGCCCTCCTCTGGACCTTCTCCAGCATGTTAATGTCCTTTTTGAGGTGTGGGCACCAGTACTGAACTCCATACTCTAGATGTGGCCTTACCAAGGTGGCAAAGCAATGGGGCCAGATGGGGTGCATCCAGGGATATTGAGGGAGCTCAGGAAATACTGGCTGCACCTCTGACAGTTCTGTTTGACAGCTCACTGGAAACAGGAGTGGTTACGGAGGACTGGAGGAGGAGGCGGATGTAGTCCCACCACACAGAAGTGGTAACAGAGAGAGGTTGGCAATTATAGGCTAGTCAGCCTGACATCGGTGGTGGGAAAGTTAATGGAATCACTGCTGAAGGAAAGGATTGTGGAATATCTTGAATCCAGTGGGTTACAAAACCCAAGGTAGCATGGTTTTAAAAGAAGGAGGTGATGTCAAACCTAATCTGATGGATTTCTTTAACTGGGTGACCAAGGAACTAGAAACAGGCTGGAAAGGGGTGTGGCTTACCTAGATTTTCAGTAAGTTCGACACCATCCTACATAGACTAGTAGGCAAGCTGGGTAACTTAGGAATGGGTCCAAGGTAGTAAACTGGATAAGAAATTGATTAGGGATAGGTGACAGAGGGTGGTGGTAAATGGAATTCACTCCAAGGAAGGAGGGTAACCAATGGGGTGCCTCATGAATCAGTGCTGGGACTGGTTCTTTTAATGTCTTTATAAGTGACATTGCAGAGGAGCTAGAAGGGAAGGTCTGCCTCTTTGCGGATGACACCAAAATCTGTAATAGGATGGACACTCAGGGGTTGGAAGGGATGAGCAGAGACCTGAGAAAACTAGAGGAGTGGTCAAGGATATGACAGCTGGGTTTCAGTCTTGAAAAGTGCAAAACAATGCACTTTGGGCATAGAAACCAGGGCTAGAGTACAAAATGGTTGGAATGGAATTGATGACAACCAAGCAGGAAAGAGACCTGGGGTGATCATAATCAGATGGCCTAAAGGTGGCCAGGCAGTATGACAAGGCAGTAGGGAGTGCTAGTGGGATGCTGGGGTGCATAGGGAGAGGTATCACCAGCAGAAACAGGAGGAGGTGTTGCCAGTCTATAGATCGCTGCTGGTGAGACCCGAGCTTGAGTCATTGTGTCCAGTTCTGGAGACCACATCTCCAGAAGGACATAGACAGGGTGGAGGTGGTCCAGAGGAGGGCAGCTGAAATGGTGCAGGGTCTGCATCAAGAGCCCTATGAGGAGAAACTGGAGGACCTCAATATGTATGCCCTGGAACACAGGAGGGAGAGGGAAGATATGATGGAGACCTTTAAATACCTCACAGGGTAAATACATAAGGTACAAGACGGAGTATTTTTTTTCAGACGAAAAGGTGCTCACTTAATAAAGAAACATGCTATGAAGCTGGAGGGGAGGCAGACTCAGGAGAGATGTAAGGAAGTACTTCACAGAAAGAGTGGTGGATTCCTGAAATAGCCTTCCAGCGGAGGTGGTAGGGGCAAAAACAGTGGTGGGGTTCAAGAATGCATGGAATAAGCACAAGGATCCACAGCTGGGCCAGAAGAGAGGTCATGAGGGTCTCCAAGCTGCCCTCCCTCACGGAAGAAATCCGAGGTCGCGCGAGGGGCTGAATTACAGTAGCCCTCCCACAGACACCGAGGTCAGCTGGGCCAGAAGAGAGGTCGTGAGGGTCTCCACAAGCTGCCCTCCCTCACGGAAGAAATCCGGTCGCCCAGTCGGTGGGCTGAATTACAGCAGCCTCCCCACAGACACCGAAGTCAGCTGGGCCAGAAGAGAGGTCGTGAGGGTCTCCACAAGCTGCCCTCCCTCACGGAAGAAATCCGGTCGCCCGAGTCGCGAGGGGCTGAATTACAGCAGCCCTCCCCACAGACACGAAGTCAGCTGGGCCAGAAGAGGTCGTGAGGGTCTCCACAAGCTGCCCTCCCTCACGGAAGAAATCCGGTCGCCCGAAGTCGCGAGGGGGACTGATTACAGCAGCCCTCCCACAGACACCGGTCAGGTACGCCGGACTCGCATTCATCAAGGAGCCTGCCAATTCTGTGCTGCTGTAGCTTGCTGAGCTAAAATAGTTTGTTAAAGTGCAGTTGTGTCCCCCACATGTGAAGATAGTTTTATTTTCCAGTTTGAAATAGTCTGTTGTATAGCTGGGGTTGTTGCATAGCAGGAGTTCACCTGACCTAAGTACTGCCCTGTCGACCGTTGAATTTTAGGCGTCAAGCCTTCATTTAAAAAATATATATATACTGTATATCTTAAGGTATCCTGGCAAACTGTAAACTGTGGGAGTGTAATACTTGCCTTTAACTGATGAACCCTTTTAAATGGAATTTCACTGCAAACCACAGTTCACTAAATACTCTTTAAGTCAGAGTTACCAGCTTATATTAGGCGAAGTGCAATTACTGTTGAGCATTCTCCGGTTGAAAGTAATTTTAGTCCTTAATCCTCCTGTGTGCTACATGTCTAATCTATCTTGTACCCTCCCTAAGCCTTACCTTTAAAAGCGATTCCTCTCTCCCTTTCCCTTGTCCACAGCTGGGCCAGAAGAGAGGTAGTGAGGGTCTCCACAAGCTGCCCTCCCTCACGGAACAAATCCGGTGCAGCCCGAGGGTTGCGAGGGGCTCAATTAACAGCCCTCCCCACAGACACCGGTCAGGTACGCCGGACTCGCGATTCATCAAAGAGCCTGCCAATTTGTGCCGCTGTAGCTTGCTGAGCTAAAACAGTTTGGTCCTCTACGCCCCACCACCACCCTTGGTCGACATCTGGTTATATAGAGAAGATCACGGTCGCTTGGAACCAATCAGCCCACTTTGCCATCTGCAGCCTATACTTCAACACCACCAGAGGGCTCCCTCTCTTTCCTTACATTACAAAGTCTTACATTTCGACAACATGAACACCATCTCTTGTCTCCTAACCCTTACAATTTTAATTTTATTAGTTTCTCACTCCCTCCCAACCCTGGGGTGCATAAACCCCTTCCTGGGACCCCTCGCCTGCTCTACTGTCTATCACCCTGGAAACACACCTGGGCCACAATTCTACAACCTTTCTCCTTAGCTCTTCAGAGCAGCAACTGCACCCCTAGCCTTAGCTGCACCACTAATGGTATCTGGTTCGCACAAACACCCACCCCTCCTGCAAACTCCCACCATCTAACCCATACCATTCCTTATCCCCAGCTATATTAGCCCATCTGGTATCTACCATCCCCATACCTACAAGTCCCACTAAATCACTCACTTATCCAGGTCTCTGCCACAGTGCCACCAAGTTGATGCGGAAAGTCACCTCTGGCAAGCTCTCCTTCTCATATCAGGGAACGTTCATCCCAATCCAGGTCCTCCCTGCACAGTGTCCCTAAGAAGGGCAGACAAAGTGGCCTACTACTGGCCTCCTCAACATCTGCAGTTTACCTAAAAACTAACACTGCTGCAGGGCTGGGTCGCCCAACACCCACAGACATCCTAACCTTGTCGGAAACCTGGCTCTCAAAAAATATCCCCGATGCCTCGGTCTCCCTCAGGAACTATTCCATTTTCAGAGCTGATAGGACAGGCAAGAGGGGTGGGGTTGTGCCATCTGTCCCGATCGTCTCTGCAGCCTCTCTTAGTCCCCCTTCCCATGCCTGAACATGGTACACAGGCCATTACTATCAAAGTTGCCCTTGGCACTCCTGGTAAATCTCTTTATATTGTGGCAGTTTACATCTCCCCATCAAACCAGAAACTTGCATTTGATTCTGTCTTGTCTGGAATCACATATCTTCCCCCTAAGAGTGAACTGATTATTATGGGTGACTTTAATGTAAACTGGCTATCCCCTACGTCGGCTTCCTACAAAGACGCTGCCCATGCCTATGACCTTGCCCAAGTAATACTGTCACCCACTAGGCATGACCCTTGGAACAGGTTCCTCCACACTTATAGACCTTATCTTTACAAACCTCCCGAACCACCTCTCCAAAGTTAGAGTGCTTCCCGATGTACTTAGTGACCATTCCCCGTCTCCTGCTGATGGACAAATCAAAAATACTCCTAGCAGACCAAAACTTCCATCAAAGGCGCCTCAAAAAGGTGCCCTCTCTCCTCAAAGTGTATCTTCCACCTGTGACTGGGAACCAGTCCACACTGCCCAATCTATTGACACTGCGCTCATTGCATTTATTACCATCTTCAACACTGCCTGTGACATATTTGCCCCTTTCACAAAACAGGTAATAAAACCTGGGACACCCCTTGGATTACCCAGACCCTCCTACAACTGATGCACCACAGAGATAACCTCTGGCATACGGCCCTAAACTCACTGCTACCCCTTGATAGACAGCTCTACAGAGAAGCAAGAAATAAATGCACGCGGCTATCCGGCAAGCCAAGGCAACTTACTATCACCAAGCTTTCACCACCACTTGGAGCTCTGGGAATCTTTCTGGAACAATGTCAAGGAACTCTGTGGGAAAGCCACCACCGCTGATCCAACCCAGCTCCTAGTTCAGGTACCTCTCTCAGGACCCCACCGCCATATCCAATGCCCTTAACACCGCCTTCTCTGACCTTAGTCACATCCTCCCTAAAAACTTCTTTGACCCCATTACCAACCCCACCACTGTTACACCTCCTTCCTCTACCCCCACTCCTTTCAGGCTGCGTATAGTCTCCTGTAATGAGGCTAAACGCTACCTCTCAAAGTCCTGCACAACTCATGTTATAGCAGCGACTCCCTTGACCTTAAAATTCTTCAGCTTACCCTTGATGAGACACTGCCTCACCTCACCAAACTCCTCAACTACTCACTGTGCCTGGCCAAATCCTACTATATGGAAGAGGGAATTATCACACCCATCCTAAAGAAGGGTGATCCAACGACCCCAGGTAACTATAGGCCCATTACTATCCTTCCCTCTCAAAAGCACTTGAAAAAATTGTGTCTGACCAACTCACCGAATACCTGGACAAATACAGTCTCCTCTGCCATAAACAACATGGTTTCAGAAAAGGGCACAGTACTACCACGGCCCTACTTGAATTTACATCATACATTCATGAAGCACTTAAACAGGGGTCAACAGTAGGGCAATCTATGTTGATTTGACCAAAGCATTTGACACCGTCAATCATGAGCTACTTCTCCACTCCTTGCATCCCTCCATGTTGCCCCTGAAACTATCTCCTGGTTCAAAAACTATCTTACTGACAGAACACAGCAAGTAAAATTAGCAACACACACTCCTCCAAGCAACCAGTTTTAGCTGATGTCCCTCAAGGGTCAATACTTGGCCCACTGCTGTTCACTCTCTTCTGAACTCACTACCCCAAGCCTGCAGTGGAAAGTTATTGCTATATGCAGATGATGCCGTGCTATATTGGAAACACACTAACCCCATCTATCTCCAAAATACCCTTCAAGGCTGTTTTAGAGAGCTTGAATACTGGTTCACTGACCACCGACTAATACTTAACTACAACAAAACAAAATCCATGATATTTGCTCATACAAAACCCCTTAGTAATTCCCAGCTAACAATCTCAAACTCTCAGGGTACCCACATTGAACAGGTCATACACTTCAAATATCTAGGTATCACTCTAGACACATCCCTCACCTACCACCACCATATTAAACTCCTCTCCTCCTCAGTTAACACCCGACTTGGCATTCTTTACAGACACAAACACTGCCTTACCCCACAGGCTCTACGGTTGGCTGTTACATGCTCAGTCCTTTCATTAGTCGATTATGGAATAACTATTCTGGCGCCGCTGACCAATCAGCCCTAAACAGCATCAGTATAGCACTCAACAAAGCCTGCCGTATGGTCACAAGCAGTGATAGACAAACCCATACATGTGTGCTCTATAATTGAGCTGCCTGGCTAACCCTCAAGGGAGGCTTAAATACCAAACCTGCCTCAAGCCAAAAGATTCTTATGAAACTCACACCTAATTGTCTACACCGCCTCATCCAACCAGCCCCCATAGGGTACCCCCAGACGCCAGGCTGGGACCTCCTATAGTCCCCACTGCAGGACCCCTCTAGGGCAAAGGTCCTTCCGCTATCATGCTCCCCTCTGGCTTAACAACCTACCATCTTCCATCTTACTTGCCCCTAATCTTGGCCAATTTAAAACTGAGATCAAGAGGCTTCTTCTAAACTCTAACCTGTAGCTGTTTCCATCATTCCCCCTAGGTTGTCGGTCACCTGTGCCACCACACCTTAGTGACACAGTGTCCCCTTTCAACCTCAGATGTTATCTGAGCTCTGTCAATACCTTATACTGTGATCGCTGAACACTTGTAATGTCCTGTTTTGGAGACTTTTGTACAACCTGTCTTTATGTAATGTTCTATTGCAACTGACATGTAGCCTTTGCTTATGCTATGATTTTGAACATTTTGTCAAAATGTAATGTTCTGTCTTGAAAGCTTTTGTACAATCTGTCTTGATGTAATGTTCTGTTGTGACTGACGTGGAGCCTCTGCAAAGGGTCTTTGACTCAAAGGTTTGTAATTCGAAATTTTCAATAAATAAATAAATAGTGGAAAGGGGAGAAAGCTGTAGATCGGACACGGTCTGATATAATAGTGTAGGTAGGGAGAAATGGGCAAACAGGATGTGCCAAGCAGTCCTTATCTGCCGTCATTCTATATTTCTATGTCTCAGGGAGCACAATGGATGTGCATTTGCTGTGGGGTGAGGGCTTCCTTCAAAACCAGTAAGTAGAAGGTGTCACCAGGTGCTCAGCCCCTACCAGTTGCTGGGTTGAGGACCAACTCTGTTTGCCAGCTGACAGCTGTCGTAGGCCACACTACTGGGAAACCTCATTATTAACCTGCAGTTGTGTCAGCAATCCTTAATGGCTGTCAGGGTTCCAAATCCATATGGTGTTATGAGGTACAGCATGACTTCCCAGATGTCTATTTCAGCCACCAAAATGTGAGTGGGAAAGGTGCAGGAATAAACACAAGTTCAGAGAATGAATTCACACTCTTCAGGTTCTCCAGGGGTGCACCAATAGTTAGCCCTACTAGACATGGGGTTGAGCTTTGTGACTTTATTCTTTCTGGATTACTCAACTGTGGCTTTGGTTGGGCAGCTCTGTGCCAACAAGGCTGTTACACAAAATACTGTAATGTAATATTCTTTCTAGGGCCGCGAATAGGATGTTCTATCCACACTAACTGACAGTGTCCTTTTACATTTAAGATGTACTGGAAAGTCTTCAAGCTGGTGCCTCCCACCCACCTGGGTAGTAACCCCTCAGTTTCACCCCATGACACCAGATCTTCCTTTCCGCTAGAAGAAGCAGGTTCCTCCTTACTGCTCCCGCGATGAGTAGGCCCAGCACTTAAATTCTTCAGAATTACTTCCAAACCAACTCTCACGAGTTTTGTCTTCATCGATCTTTGATCGCGATGGACAATAAGTCCGCTCCCGATTACGCCAGTGCCTTTGCGGGCACAAGATGTCAGGACCAACCTACATATACCACATGTATACTGTTGGGCACATCTCGATCACCAGACCTGCAACCTTGCTGCTAGTTTCATTCTACCGTCCTGGAGGACCGCTCACCTGCCTGAAACTGGACCACCCAGTGCAACAGAACCAGTTGGTCAATCCAGAGATGCCCATCAGGTGGTGTCTGTGCCTGCAGAGTCCGCTGAGCAGCTTGCGGCCTAGAGGAGGCAGTCCAGGCCGTGGCCCATTCCTTCTCAGCTTCTGCCTTTGTGCCGCTTTAGCTGGGCTCAACTTTACAGTCTCCTTCAAGGATTTTGTGCCAGTCCCTGCCAACCTTCGCTCAGGGACCCACCAGCAAATCTAAATCTAAGAAAGAAAAGTCTTGTCGTCGATCGTGGAATCGGAGCGCTCTCAGTCGAGGCCTCTGATTCCTGTGCTTCTCGGATTTGATTTCGGTCAGATCCTCAGCCTTGACCACTGGCTCCATGGTAACCCCGCCGGCCTGTCGGCTGAGACGCTGGTCTAAGCCCAGCCAAGATTTTTCTCGAGGCGACTGACCAGTTGTCAACTGAAGAGGCCGATACTCCCTTGTCTAGGACCCCAGTCCTGATGCAGACCATTGGAGGGAAGGATCAGTCTGCTGACCCACCTCTAGTCCCTGACCGTGACCAGGAAGAGCCTTGGCAATTACTGGCTCCTCGAGGCCCGTCACCAGTCCCCTGGTGGCCATGGTCGAGGTCTTCTTCCTGTAGGTCGAGCTAGTCCCAGTCATCAGCGCTCTCAGCAGCACTGGAAACAGCCCACGCTATTCTTCGCCCTCGTCCTCAGGTGAGAGAGGCTTCGGTGCAAGTTGCATCAACGCTATGAGGACTTACTGTGGCAAAAGCTGGTGTTTACTGGTACTAAACTGACCCCGGTGCCACTTACCGCCATCACTTGGCTGTTGCGTGAAAGGCCAAATCCAACTCTGCAGACAGAACCAATTAAGACAGTCCCGCTCTTGGCCAACTCCAGCTTTCCACCGATTGCGGTAAAACCACCGCCCAAACAGCTGGCGGTCGGTGCTCCGACTAGGAGTCTCAGCCAGCCAAGGCTTCCCATTGGCTGTCAGTCTCCGTCACCTCTGACCTTCCATGGAGGGTCAGTGGGGACTCAGCGGTCAACCGCTCTTGGCGACTCTTCGAGTCCAAGGGTTCCTCCCTGCACTCCCTTCCGGTTGACGTGGAATCTGTGGGGATTTCGACAGATGAAGGTCCATCCTCTTTCATGGGCCTCCTCCATTTGATCTCTGCATCACCAGGTATGAAGATGGAGCCTGTCCAGAAATGGGCTCATTACCTGTTGACCAAGATCCCGACCAGGAGACTCTCCAGAGGCTTTCCCAGTGGCGGAAGCCATTCTTGGCCCTGCCCGGAGCTCTGGCATCACCCCACTTCCTGCCCTGCGCCTTCTGTCCAGATGGCCCGCAGTATACGGTGCCCACCAGATCCCTTTTCGGGATTCACAGAGCACCCTCGGCCAAGGGGTTGGTGGCCAACTCTGTGTTCCGCACTCTGGCAACACCGATGTTGACAAGCCACCTGATAAGGAGTCCAAGAGTTGGACAACGTAGCTAAAAGGTCTATGCTGCCTTCTTGCTTGGCCTCCATCAGGCAAGCTTGGCCTCCTCATGGCCCATTTCTCCCATGCCCTGCTGGGCACTTTAGATGGGTTGCTTCCTCATCTGCCTGTGCACCTTCAGGTCCAAGACCAGGGCTGAGCTGTGGCCAAACAGCTCCAGACTGCCATGGACATTGGGAACTCCTGTGCCTGCTCCATGGTGGCCTCAGTGGCTGTGCACCTCAGGGCTTAACAAGGGATCTTTACCTTCACGGGTTTTGGGGTCAAGTGGTCCAAGTCCAGATGAACACCACCACGACCATGTATTACCTCAACACTCAGCACAAGCTGGCAGGTGTCCCTTTCCTGAGCACCGACCTGTTCAGGCCCGGGGTTGAGGATCGCCTCACATGCTGAGAAGTTCAGTGCCACTGTGGACTCAGTGACATCTTGCCCAGAAGGACCCCAAGAGCTCCAAGCAGCATCAGAAATGGAAGCCCTTTCAGTTCACCTCCACTCCTGCAGCCAAACCAGCCCAGCAACCAGCTGGCCAGCAGGCTCAGGCTTGGCGACCTCAGCCAAAGTCAGTGGCCTCGGCTGTCCATAAGCCAGGAGAGGGGCTCTAGTGGCCCCTCAGCCGGGTCCTCCTCCTCCAAGCTTGCCCAGTGATGGGATGAGGGTGCCTCCTCATGCCCGTCACGCCTCCCTGGATCCTCCCATGGGGGCCAGCCCTGCCACTTCCTTTCTGCCTGGTCCGCTGTCACCACGGACAGATAGGTTCTAGAAGTGTTGGTTCAGGGTCTGCCTCTAGAGATCGAGCAGTACCCTCCTTGCTGAGCCCTCGCCCCACAGGGGACTTGGCTTCTGCAGACATGCTTTCAGCATTCAGCCACGACATAGCCCAGCTGCTGTGCAAGGAGGTCGTGGTTCCTGTTCGTGATCCTCCCGACACCCAGGGTTTGTCTCCAGGTACTTCCTGGTGCCAAAGCGGATAGGGCTGGCATCCCATTCTAGATCTGCACAAGCTGAGCAAGTTCATCAGGTCCGCACCTTCAGGATGTTTACTCTGTCTGTCTCCAGATCATACCATTTCTAGAGCAAAACATGTGGTTTTGCTCCTGGATCTTCAGAACACGTTCTTTCACTGCCTTGATCCGTCCTTTCACTGAAGGTTCCTGTGCTTTTGAGCCGAGGGAACCCTCTGTGAGTTCCGGCCTCCTTGGCCCCAGGGTCTTCACCAAGTGCATAGCAGTGGTGGCAGCTACCCGAGGCACTGAGTGGTCCGGGTTTATCCCTACCTGGATGACTAGCTGATAACTGGTCCCTCCAGGCAGGAGATGGAGCTGTCCAGGGACCTGGCCCTCCAGACCTGTGTCAGACTTGGCCTCCTGGTCAACGAGGCCAAGTCGGAACTCATGCCCTTGCAGGTGATCAGCTTATCAGGATGGAGCTTGACTCTAGCAGAGCCAGAGCCTGGCTCCTGGCGGACAGAGCAGAGGCTCTCTTCTCCTTTGCCCGATCATTTTGGGTTGCGCATTTGCACCTTGCCGGGACTTCCTGCTTCTGCTGGGCTACATGGCTGCCTATACCATTGTGGTCCAATAGGCCCACTGGAGAATGTGCTCCCTGCAGTGGGAGATGGCCAGCCCATGGTCTCAGCGCAAGGGACACTTCAACCAGCCAGTCATGGTGACCCAGCGGATGTGGGACGCTGTCCAGTGGTGGCTGATCCCAGCACATCTGCAGGAAGGATCTCATTTGTCCACCCAGAGCTGACAGTCATCCTGATGACCGATGTACCTCTCACGGGCTGGGGTGCCCACCTGGGGAACACAGAGTCCACGGGCTCTGGACCCCGAGGAGTCCCGATGCCACATCAACCTACTGAACCTCCAAGCAGTTCGGCTGGCGCTGACTGCATTCGCTGCACTCCTTTGGGGTCAAGTGGTCCAAGTCCAGATGAACAACACCATGAACATGTGCTACCTCAACAAACAGGGTGGGATGCACTCCCTGCTTTTGTGCAAGGATGCTGTCCATGTCCAGACCGTCATGTGCAGCTTGGAGGTGGATATCCTGGCCATCCATTGTGGCAGGAGCCTCCAGTAAGCTGGCGGACACCCTCAGTCGGGTGGGCGAGACGTCCCACAGTGGTCTGTCCACCCTGCGGTAGTTCACAGTCTGTTCTTCCTGTGGGGCCCCTCAGGTGGACCTGTTTGCTCCAGGGGAACGTCAAAGCTGCGGGTTGTTATGTGCCCCTCAGCAGGGAACGCTGCAGGATGCTTTCTCGAGGGCCCTGACCCCGGGCCTCTTTATGCCTTCCTTCACTTCCCTTGACCCACAAGATGCTTCTCAAAGCCAGGAAGGACAAGGCACAGGTGATTCTGGTGGATCCAGACTGGCCATGCCAGTTCTGGTACCCCGATCTCAGCCTCAGCAGCAGGCTCCCGAGGTGTCTTCCCTATGCCCGGACCCGTTTCCATAAATCAGGGAAGGTACTCCTTCAATTCCTGCACCTAATGGCCTGGTTCCTGAGTGGCTAGAGTTTCAGGCCTTAGGTCTCTTCAAAGATGTCTTCACCATCGTGCAGGCATCTCGGAAGAAGTCGACCAGGAAGTGCTATGCCTTCAAATAGAAGAGATTCTCCATTTGGTGTCAAGGCAAGGGTTGGACCCTTTGTCCTGTCCAGTGGCTAGCATCCTTGATTACCTTTGGTCCCTCTCTGTCAGGCTTTCGTGATGACCCTTAAGGTGCACCTGGCAGCCATCTCTGCTACTGGTGCGGGCCAGTCAGCTGTTGGTGGCACAGGAGGTGGTGGTCTGGTGCTTCTTCAAGGGCCTTGACCAGATTTCCCCACCAGTGCGTGAACCACCACCACCATGGGACTTGTTGCTGGTGTTGGCAAAGCTCATGGGCAAGCCATTTGAACTGATGCACAGGTGTGAGATGTCTCACCTGTCGTGAAGACTGCCTTCTTGGTGGCTATCACATCAGCCAGAAGGATTGGGGAGCTCCAGGCACTTTTAGTGGGGCCTCCTTACCTGGTCTTCCACAGGGACAAGGTTGTTCTGCGCCTCAACCTGAAGTTCCTCCCGGGTTGTGTCAGAGTTTCACCTTAGCCAGGTCATTAATCTCCCAGAGTACTTACCAGTCACGCCTGGAGGCCGAGCACAGGCTTCCATACTCTGCACCTGAGGCTAGCGCCACTTATTACAAAGAGCGATGGCTGGATTCGGGAGAGGTTTGCCAGCTGTTTGTCACCTGTGCTGAAATCACACCTGGCAGACCTTTAGCCAAGCGGACAGTTGGCAGGTGGATCACATCCTGCATCAATCTTTGCTATAGGTTAGCGTGTAGGAGCCTCCCAGAGGGCTAAGGGCTCATTCCACCTGCCATACCGCTGTGTCAGTGGCTGCTTCCAGGTATGTCCCTATCCAGGAAATCTGCAGGGCTGCTACCTGGAGGTCAGCACACACCTTCATTTCCATTACCACATTGACTTAGAGTTATGCCATGATGTTGGTTTTAGGGCCTCAGTTCTCCAATCTCTGTTTCCTAAATAGGAGGTGTGTGCCTTGCCTCCCTCCTCCCAGAGAACTGCTAGGAGTCTGCCAGTTAGTGTGGATAGAACATCATAGCCACGCCCTAGAAAACAGGTTACTCGCCTGTAACAGTTCTAGGAGTGGTATATGATGTTCATCCACACAGACCCACCGACCTCCCCAGCTTGCGCACACACACTGCTTCCAGCGGCAAGCTCTCAGGCCAGGGTAGAGCCGGGAGTTACCACCGGGTGGGTGGGAGAAGCCAGCTTGAAGACTTTCTCCGCGTACATTCCGTGAGGGCCCAACTTGTCGCTGAATGGTCTTGGTACCGAAGGGAAACTCGAGACTGAGGCCTCTTATTTGTTGGTAGAATCCAGTGTGGATGAGACTATGGGTATCCTATTTGTGTCTTTTCCTTCCTTTTCTGTCTTCAGCTGCAGCAGTGTGGAGCCAACCTGAAGTTACTAGATTGACTGATGTGACAGTAGGAGAAACCTAAGTTACAGGTGTTGGGAGGAGAGGTGGTCTGGAAGGAGTCTGTGTGTCGACTAGTGATCCTGACTGGAGTTGACTCAGAAATACATTGGCAGAAACAGTGAGCATAGGAGTAATACCTTGGGCTAGACTGCCCAGTGATCTGCTCCCGCCTGCCCTGCCAACCCTCACACAGGTACACGCTGAAGGCTGCAATCATATTCCTTTGTCTCAGGAATTTCAAATTTGGTGCCTTTTTTTTCTCGACCACCAACATGCTCCCAGTGGCTTACTGGCAATAATTCCAAGCTGGAGTGGGAACTGAGTTGCAGTGTCTTTACTTGGGACACTTAGCAGCATCCTGTATAGATTTTAAAGAGAGACATTTTCTTTCTACCATAGCTCCTCCGGTTACTCTGCCGATGACTTTATGATATTTCTGCCTTGGGGTCAGCTGAATTCATTTAAACTATGCTGCCAAATGGTAGCCTAATTGTGCTGCTTCGCTTTATATTGATTTTAAACGGAGCTTGCAAGTGTTAAACGGAGCATGCTTTTCCAAATAAATAGCTGTATTTCAGAGTTCAGGCTGCCGGTGGACACAGGAGTGCAGTTTGTAATTCTGAGAGCAAATCAAGCTGCATCCCACAGTTGCATCGTGATTGCTCCCCTTCCCTCCAATACCCACCCACCCTTAGCCAGTGTTTAATATATAGCGAGGGTCTCATGAGCTCTTCCTTTTTTTGCCAATCTCCTTGATTCCCATTTGCTCTTTATACTAGATCCCCACTAGAGGTCGCCTGTACTCTAGTACATCTAACTTTCAGTCACTGCTTCTCTCTGCTATTCCTGGACTGCTGCTCCAGTTGGGGGATTTGACTTCTCGCCTGACTTTTCTCTCCTCCACCTACCACTGCCTTTATTCCTTTCTCACAATGTACTCTAGGACCATTTATCCCTCCTGCTACTTTTTGGGACCATGTTTTTCTAGTTCTATTAACAGGTCCCACTGATTATCCCTCTTCTCGCCTTTTTTACTCTCCTGATAACTTCTGCTACTCCAACTTACTCTCCAACACCACCCTTAACCTGCACCTATGTTGGGGTTCAATAATAAACTCCTTGGGGTTTTACTTAGGAACATCTTGCGGAGGTACACTATCTCCACGGTGTATGTCTCTCGTGCTGTCATAATTGCCTCCTTCTGGATAATTAGCCTATCCCTTACCCTTACTGGGGATGTTGAGACCAATCCTGGACCCGCTTATCGCTAATACCACCTAACAGTATCCCTCCTCCAATTGTTGGCCCTCAATCACCCTGCTTCACCTTTGCCCACCTTAACATTAGGAGCCTTACTGCTAACCTCCCTGAGCTCGAGGCTTGGGTTACTTCTAATAATCCAGACATTCTTCCCTGTCTGAAACCTGGCTGAAACCCTCTATTGCTGACTCCCTCTGCTCAATGCCAGGATATAAAATGCTTCAGGTTGATCGCTCTAAGGCCAAAGTGGGGATGGCCTAGCACTGTACTTCAAGTCTCACCTCAATGTGTCTCTCATACAAGGTCTCCCTCTGGCAAATTGTGAGGTGCTTCATTCAATTCTGTTACTTGGGGAGTAAAAAATTCACATCTTCTGCTTACATCCCTCCTAGAAATGCTAGGCTGAGTTTGGAAGAATTTATTGAGCTTGTGCCCTCTGTGTCTGGGGAAAATGAAGTAATATGCCTGGGTGATTTTAATCAGGACTGGGCAGGGCCCTGTTCCTGTATCTTATCCACCATTACTAGCAAGGCAACCCTTGCTCAACTTATCTCGAACCCGACCAGAATCTCCGTCGTGATTCCGCTACCACCCTCATAGATTGGATCCTGACTAGTAGGAAGGATAACTCTCCCTCAGCGTGAGTTCTACCTGACTTAGTAAGTGATCACTGCCCAGTCTACTGCATCTGGGACACCACTCCTCCCTCCTACCCGTCTAAAGTCTTCTCTTCTCTAACATCTCTAAACTAAACCCTGCTGCATTTCTGCACGATCTAAACATGGTTGACTTGTCCCACTCTGCACAACCAATAACATAAACATAGCGGCTGAATACTTCAACAATAGCCACTCTCTCTTCAGAACCTTCATATTCCAGTCACCACACGAGTAAAAGGTAAAGTTACCAAATGGCTTAAGCGCCTCTACTTCAGCTGCTAAAACGAGGGATAAACTCTGGTCAGTAAGGAAGTCCTCTTCCTTCAACCTGACTTCAAGGCCTACAGGTTACGTAACACCTGTAAAGGGAGATTCACTCAGCCAAGAGAATATACTACTGGAACCTTCTCAGTTCTTCTGCCTCTAACCCTAAAAGGTACTGGTCTCAAATTAAGGAAATCCCAGGAGCAACAAGCCTATGACTCCAAATGAAATGCTGATAAACAATACTCGCTGCAATAACCACCTTACCATAGCAAATGCCTTTAACTCCTGTTTTCAACACTTCCCATCCCTCCCTCCATCTACGTTACTTCCCCAGTATCCCCATCCCGCCAGCTATTGCTGCCCGGCCCTTGAGCTGTCATCAATCACTTGTACAGAAGTACTTAAGCTACTGAAGTCTCTCCCTGCTTCCAGTAGTGCTGGCCCTGATAGTATCCGCCCTAGCATTTTAAGGCAGTTTGCCTCTTGTCTCCTGTACCTGTAACCAGACTTTTCAACCTCTCCGTCAGCTCTGCCTCTGTGCCTCTGGTCTGGGAAGTTGCCAGAACTATACCTATCTTTAAGAAAGGGGACGCCAGGATTATGTCGAACTACAGGCCCATTTCCTCCTACCCACACTCAACAAGCTGCTTGAGAAACTTGTTCATCGGCATCACTGCGCACCTTCTCAACTTCAGCCCACGGTATAACATGGCTTTAGGGCTGGGCATAGCACAACTACTGCTCTTACTCAGTTTACCAGCGATGTTAAAAATAACATGGACAGGGATTACTTACTGGGGCAGTGTCCATGATCTCTCCAAAGCGTTTGACATGGTTCATCACCCACTATTATTAGCCAAGCTTGAACTCTCTCGTGCCTCTGATTCACCCCTTCCTGATTTGGT
Organism: Neoceratodus forsteri; assembly: GCA_016271365.2. NCBI lineage: Eukaryota > Metazoa > Chordata > Ceratodontiformes > Ceratodontidae > Neoceratodus > Neoceratodus forsteri. Next base: position 1,078,306,779 of record CM057458.1, read on the forward strand.
AGCTACCTAGAAAATCGGTCTCAGGCTGTCTCCTTCTGCCGTCTCTCTCCCCCCATGCCGATCACCTGTGGTGTTCCACAGGGATTGATTCTTGGTCCCCTATTTTTCTCCCTCTTCATTAATGACATTCCTACTCCCTCTTCCCATTGCAATATTATCATATATGCTGATGACCTGGTGCTTTACTCGGCTTCCAAGTCTATTGTAGACATCAACCCACGCCTCCCCGCTTTCAGACCCTCCAATCCTGGTTCTCATCCAACTACCAAGTCCTAAATATATCTAAGACCCAGGCCATGCTCTTGGGTCCGCTAGAAAGGTATCCACGAGTCTTCAAAGCTCCTGGTGCGCTGCTGTGATGGGACTGCTGTCTCCAACACTTCATCCTTCAAGTATGTAGGGTAATGCTGGACCCAGTACTTGACTACTTTGCGCATGTCAACGAGGTGTGTCGCTGGGTTAACGCCGAGAATTGAGTGCGGCATGCGGTCACACTCCTCCGGCTGCTAGGATCTCAGTTGCGAGAGGTGTTTTACTCTCGCAATTACTATATGCCCTGCCAGTGAACTCTCACGCCAACACCAGTGTTCTTCGCAAATGGGACATATTTTGCAACAATATCCATAGATTTGCCCTGTCGGCCCCGCCTAACCCATCACTGTCTTCTCTATTCTGCTTTAAAATAGTTGTCTCCTGATGCCCTTCATTCTTACACCCTAGGGTGTTTTGTTGACTCCTTAACCAGATCTTCTCACCCTCCTCACTGGGCAACATGCTCACCCTGTGTCTCACTTTCTCTCCCTTAGATCCTCTACCTCACCATTGCTATCTGTTTAGCCATGCTCCACTAGAGCAGGAGAGCAAGCCTTCTCCTTTTGCACCTAGGTTTTGGAACTCACTCCCGTCCCGTCAGGAACTCCACATCTCACCTTACATTTAAGCATGCCTTATTTTCCCATCTTTCTGCTCTTGAAAATTGTGACTGCACTTAACTTCTGCTCTGTCTCTTTACTTAGACTGTCTTTCTACTTTGACTATCAGCTTGGACAGCTTCTCCCTTTCCTAGTCCTAATGTCTTGTCTACCTTACTATCATGTATCTACTGTTAGTGTGCCTACCTGCCTGTTTCTCCCACAGCCAAGCCTGTCAGACTGGTCAATATTGCTTGTTTTGCTAAAGTGTATGTAGCAACAACTTCACTGCTGTTGGTGTTCTCCAGTTGGTGAATTATTCTATGCGGCTGTCCTCTGTCATTGTATTTGTTGGACAGATCTCCAGCATTATGTATCTGATTGTTTATCACTGCTGTATTGTAATTATTGTACCTCGCCATATTGTAATATTGTACTCTCCTGGGTCGTGCCTGAAAATAGCAGGATTTTTGCCTAGTGCACTTACCCGGTTACCAAAAGCTAATAAATAAATTAATTAAAGGAACGGACACTGCCAGTTAGTGTGGATGAACATCATATACCACTCCTAGAACTACTGTTACAGGGCACTACAGAACAACTACAGACCGATCTCCATACTCCCTCCACTCTCCAAAGCACTTGAACGGATAGCAACGGATCAGCTTGTGGAATACCTGAACATGCACCAACTCCTATGCTCGAACAACATGGGTTCCAAGCCAGACACAGCACTGTCATGGCCTCTGTTGGAATTCACTGGTTATATCCACTAAGCCTTGGAACAAGGGCAGCTAGTGGGGTCTGCCTTCATTGACCTGTCAAAAGCTTTGATACGGGTCACCACACACCTTCCTTGAACAGCTAGCTGACACTGGTCTCTCTTCTGATACAATTCTATGGTTTAACAGCTATCTCAGCAATCGCCACAGGAGGTCAAGATTGGGGATCATTGTCTCGGGTAGCAAACCTGTCCGCTCAGGGGTCTCCCAGGGATCAATACTGAGGTCCCTCCTCTTCAGTATCTTCTTAAATAAAATTCCAGGCTCTTGCACTAATCACATGCTATTGACGCCATCATTTTCACCTGCAACCCCAACTCGAACTACTTCAAAATTACCTCCAACCTGGGTTTACTGATACCGAAACGTGGTTTGAGGAGCATAGACTAATCCTTAACTACAAGAAAACTAAGACTATGATCTACTCCAGCAGCCACAGCAAACACAAGACCTTCCCACTATACATCCTGAATGATAGTGGCGACATGCTGGACCTTGTGCAGCACTTTAAGTACCTGGGTATCACCTTGACTCCACCTTGTCCTATGCACAGCATATAGACAACGCAGCCAAGGCCAGTCAGTTCCAGAATCTGGATACTCCACCGCCACAAGCACAGCCTTACATATGAAGCACTTGACATGGCCATCACCAGCTCGAGTTGTTACCCTCGTTGATTATGGCCTGGTGGTTTATGGTTCTGCACCGGACTTAGCACTCCATCGCATCTCCCTGGCTCTTAATAAGGCCTGATGACGCCTCACAGGTGCTGCAAGGCTTACACACACCTGTGAGCTCTATTCATGGGCAGGGTGGCTCCAGCTGAAGAGCAGAGTTAAGTTTCATACCTGTCTACTGGCCAAAAAAATCACTCTAAATCTGATGCCACCAGGAGTCCAGAATCTGCTCACACGCCATGTAAGTGCCAGGCTGACCAGAAGCACTCACAGTCAAATTTTCAGTGGACCTAGATGCTGCTCTGCACAGGTCAACAAGCATTCTACTATAGTGCACCACACCGACCAACGCCTTCCTTCAGCCATCTCCGATACCACAACCATTGGTGCTTTCAAGCGAAGCTCAGGCAGCACCTTGCCACAGATAACAGCTGTGACTGTGTTGGCCATTCATGAAGACCAAAACAGCTTTTCCCACATTTGGACTACCTAGAAGCAGTAGCACTTAGTGTTCCACCTAGTCCTTGGGGCACCTACCTTCACAGTACTTCATTGTCCCACCCCACCCCAGTCTACTCCCACTTCTCCCCACTGGGCACCCATTCTTCTCTCTGTCCCCACCCGCATGCCCTCCCAACTGCTGCTCTTGTAGTCCCATTGTCTCTAACCTTCCTTAAGTCTGTTCTTAACCCCTTATGCAGGCATACACTTCACTATGCCGTAGCTGTGCTTGTTCTCCACTCTGTTTCTCCCCCACAAGTATACTTAAATCTCCGACACAGGCACCTTCTCACCAATACCGTAGCAGTGTCTAAATGTTATACCTTAAGCTAAATGCTATCCCAGTCTTGTAATTCACACCAATTTATTGTCTACCTAGCTTGTAATGTATTGTTTTGTACCAGTGCAGTTTTGTATTTGCTTGTAATGTAATGCTATGTACCTGTTCAATAACTGACGGGAACCCACAGATGAGCATCCGCTAACGTGTTCTCCAAGATATCACAAACAAATAAATAAATAAAAAGGCGAGTTACCTGTTTTTATTCCACTTCACAACCCCCAATGTTTCACCTTAAAAGGTTTCTACTGGGGACTGTAAACAAAGTATAAACAGATTGTAGGCATTTTTCCTTTTAGGGCATTCATTTTGCCAAGTTTATGCAATATAACCCACTGTAACATACCAGTATTTAATTTCTCACTTTCATATGTTACTTTGTAATCACTTTTGCATTTCTTCTTATAACCTGTAAGTTCATAAACATTCATTTAATTTATGAAATTTTAAAACACATTTCTGTTAACACCCTCCACCAGACCAGCATATTGTTTTCATGTGCACTCAGATATGGCTGCCCACATTTTACCAACCTCGCAGCTCTTTGCTGCTTTTGTGGCTACCAGTACTTTCTGTATTTTTTTTTTTTTTTATATATACATTTTCTCTATCCTTTGCACCGCAGCAGCTAGCTCAGCCCTGTCCCCACCTCCCTTATTTGTGTGCTGTCCTCTGGTCTCGCCAAGCACCATTCCTCCACAGATTGCCCCATGGCAGTGCCAGGAAGGGGATGGGAGGTCATTCCCCACCCAGTGATCCTATGCCTAGACTGAGGGTCCAGCAGACTGGTGACAGAGCAGGACGAGGTAGGAAGACAGGCTTCATGAAGCCCGTGACCACCGTTTTCATCTGTATATTTACCCTGCCGTTGCAGCTATAAGTGCATGTGCGTGAGGCGCACACCACTACGCCGCACCACGGCCCCTGTACTGCACTGCTGAACTGTGGCACTGCCACCTGACCTCCACCAGATGCCAACCATGAAGTGAGCCAGCAAATTCCCTTCCCTGGAGAGGAGAGCAGTCCATTGGACGCCGATCCTCTCCCTCCCTGCTGACTCCCAGCAACTCTGTGCTCATTCCTGAATACAGGTCACCAGCGTGGCAGGAGGTAAGGCATTGAATGCCTCAGCCTCCATGCCACTCCGCTGGCTTCTCCCTAGTGTATTTAATGGCTTTTTCGCCTCTACAAAACAGAATATCTTGATCTTGCTTGAGGGCTTTGCAGCAGGCAGCACTGGTAGGGCTGAAGCCGTCCTGCACCAGGACCACACGAAAACTTCTAGCTAGCAGTCTACAGTGGGGAACCGCCCCGCCAACATCAGCATGCTGATATCCCCAATCCTATAAAAGGGCGGACCCTCAGACCTACCTCAGTTCTTTTCCCGCTGTTGACCTGTGCATGTCCAACCCTCCATGGACGCCTGCTTCAGTCAGTCGCCATTTTCTTTTTGCGCTTTCCCATGATTTCTTTCTTTTCAATGTCTTTAACATTGAATTTTGGTGTTTTTCCTTCTTTATGTCTTCTTCTCCAACTTTGTCTTCCCGACCAGCCTACGAAGTAGTGCCTGCAGCAAGCCGATACCTGCCAAGGACAGCAATTCTTTTCCTGTCTCCTCTGCTTAGGCCCCAACCATGACACCAAGGCCTGCAAGCACTGTCAGGACTTCAACCAGGCAACACGAAGATGTCACTTGCTTCTGCAGAAATTAGCCCCGGTCACAGTTGCCTTCATCGGTCCCCGACTCTGAGGCCCAACAACATTCAGTACTGCAGGTACAGAGAAAAATCTGTGAAGACGATGCACACCATGTGTGTCTGTTCTTTAGGCTCTCTCACAACATCACTTATGTGAGATTTGCCAGCACTCTAACAACCAGGTGATGCAAAAAGGCACTTGAGAAGTATTTGTTTGGGGGGACTTAGCAGCAAAAGCCCAGGGTCAGAAGGCAGCATCGCTAGCCCCATCGACCGAGTCATGGTCGCCAAAGTCAGAAGACCGCTAAAAGATAGGTCGTCGGGACATAAGCACAAACATAAGGATAAGGATAGAGCTGCTTCCTAACAAGATCTAGGTCGCCATTGCAGCCTGCAGGTGGCCAGCCTGCATTGTCATCATCCGCTTCAGTGGCGGTGATGCTAGCCCCTGCACCCTACTGTTGACCAGACACCAAGGTCAGGGTTTTGCCTTTAGGCACCACCGACCATGAACGGCACATCACTGCCACTGATGGGTCCAGGCTGTCATAGACTCCAGCAATCAAGCCCCTGGCCAAGCGTTGTTGACATGCAGACAGTGCGGGTGTATCAGATATGATATTGCACATACTTCCTGGCTTTCCTACAGCCTGCGCTGCCACAGGCAGGGGTTCCTGCATTGCAGACCCCATCGACGACCTTAAGTGATACAAGGAGAGCACCTCTGAGCAGAGGCCCTTGGCTTCACCCAGCGAGGTTTTCTACCCCCAACATCAACAGAGAACACCAACAACAAGGAGTAATATAACTAGAACTCATAATGGAGGAGGATTATGAGGAGGAGGAGAGGATGATGGAGAGAACCCCTCATTCCAACTCCACTGTATCTTCTTGCAGTGAGGATTCTGTAATGTGTATATCCAGATCTCCTCCTGAAGACCCTACCTTTCAAACAGTGATGCAGCATATGAAAATGCTATGGCTTTTGCTGTGGATAAAGAAGATTCTGACTGCGGGCCGGCCCAATGGCACTGAGGTTGAGGCTGGATGCCACACCTGCGCCATACCAGCAACCCAGGTTCGGGAGCTAGCTCGAAGCCAGGGGCTGGGTATGGAGGGACAGGACTGAGCATCCAGAGGACTGCTCTCGTATCCCGGGAGGGAGGGGGATCTGTCTCTTGCTCTGGGGACTCCTAGCGATGGCTGGGAGCACAGTAGCCAGAGACAAGGAGTTAGTGGGGATTGGCTGCGCAGGCAGCCCTGTAGGCACACACAGGAGCGTGCATGCCAGCTGGGACGCATTACCGCACCGAGCCAATAGGGTAGAGAAGCCAGAAAACCCCTCCCGCTGGGGATAGGCAAAGGCACCTCCCCGATCCACACTCCTAATGCTGGTTGGATCTCTCTCCATCCCCCCGCCTCCCAGCCCAGATGCTCAACCCTATGAGATAGAGCGGCCCTTCCCGGAGGGTCAGCCCTGGGGATGCGCCGGGCCAGGGGTACAGAGACAAGGGACCATCACAAGTGGGAGGTAGCAGTCGGTTAGAGGTGGCTGGAGAGAGTTCCCCAGCAAGGTAGGAGAACAAACAAAAGTTTGGAAAAAAAAAAAAATTTTGACTGCTGGAGTTGAGGTAGGCAGACATCTGCTATGCTCAGCATATGATGTCTCAGATACCTTTGGCAGGGCAGCTGCCACTGGCATCTGCTTGAGAAGGTATTGTTGGCTCAGAGTGGCTGGGTTTGCAACAGATGTGCAGCAGACAATTCTGAGTGCTTCTTTTAGGGGCACTAGACTGTTTGGGTACCAAGTGGAGGAGGCACTAAGAGGTCTTGGTTCTCGAAAATGACTTTTAAGGTCAGTTAAATCCTTAGACACCATGCCTGGTAAAGGTCAAGGTAAAGGATCCTTTCACCAGCATGCTGCCAAAGAAGACCATCATACCTACCAGCAAAGCCAAGGTAAGGGTGGTGGAGCCTTGCCAGTTTCCTCTACCACAGGACTCCATTCCAAAGCTGGTGGCTCTGCCCTCTGCCAGGCTCAGCTTGACTCATGTTGGCCTCCCAGCCCACTTCAGCCTCAGGAGGTGATGGTAGGGAATCGCTTCTATCTTCATTTAACACAATGGAGGAGATCACTACACATGAGTGGGTTCTGGAGATAAATCAAGGGACGTGCTGTGGAGTTATTAAAACGCCTCAGAGCATTCTCCGTCACTTTCAGCTTATCCCCAGGACATCTGTCATGGCTGAAAGAGGAGGTACAAGTTATGCCAACTAAACGTGCCCTAGAACCTGTACCTTCAAGCCAGAAAGCAAAGGGTTCTGCTCCAGATACTTCCTGGTCCCGAAATAGGCAGGAGATGTCGGATCCTCTTTTGTGGGCAGAACTGTCCGTTCTCTAAAGTGCTGCATCCAAGAGCATGTTAGGGTAGTTATTAATATGAATTTTACCAATGCTCTGGGTGCACTTTTGGGCAACACATGGCTCTAACCCTAGAGGTTTAATATTTAGGCACTTGAATATATCAGGCGTCTGCCCAGGGGTGGGGATAGGGTGAAATTGTTGCTACAACGTGAAACAAACTGGATTGTTACCTTGGGAGCTCTTTCACCTGGAGGACTTAATGACCAGTTGGATTTTAAGCCTTTTTATAACGGGCTTCTTTGTGGGCTCAAATTATTATTTTTTTTTAACCTTCTGTTTAAGCCCCTGGTCGTCACCACAGCCAGTTTTTCTTCTGAGCTTCTCCTGGGCATGCCTTACAGCTCTGCCTGACCTCCAGGTACCACTGGCCCCATACTCCCATAGTGCCTTTGTTTGCCCCCTGGCAGGGAAGGAGGAGGAGGAGGTCCAATCATTCTCCCCTTACACTAGCCATGTCAGATCAGGGTCTGTGGGTCCAGGCTTAGGCGCCAGGGGCTCTTCATCTGGCCTGACTGTTGGGGCCATTTTTCCTTTTTCATACGCTCCTCCCCAGATGTCGCCTGCATGGAGCTCATGAGCGTGGCACATGAAGGCACGTCGAAACTGTTCCAGAGCCTGGCTAGTGTCTTCCCCTATTTACAGTGCCCCAGGCTGTTCCTCTACCTGCTGTCATCCAGCAGCGGGGATGAGACGACAGCCTCCCTCCCCCATAGAAGGAGAGCATCCCTGGGATGCTCAAGCCTCTCCCTCTGCCAGCCCCAACAACCCAAGTCCGTTTCGAAGCCAGGTCGCGGTGTCTGGAGCATTACTGCTGACAAGCTGACTTGACTCTGATTTCTTTAATAAATCTTTAGCTAATTTTCAGCTAAATTTTCCCAAATATATTGGAAGTATGTACTAGTCTCTACTTACTAGATCCTGTTCCCCTTTCCTCCCTGTTTTTCTGGAGGATGTTCATTTGTTATAGATATAAATTTGCTGTCATAACCATTATGTAAGCATTTGTAAGCACTTAGCATGTAGATTTGTTTAATTCATATATGGCTGTATAATATTAATGTATTTATGCCATACTCTTCAGTGATTGTATTGTGGGCCGGTGCTTCGCCTTGTTCTCTCCTCTTCCCCTGCTTCCCTCCTTTCTCTCTTCCTTTTTCTTTTTGACCTCAATGTATTATTTTTTTTTTTTTGTATTGTATTTTTATTGATTTTGCAAGCAAGACTTGCATCTCGGTACACACAGGAGGACAGCATTATACATATTTAAGATGATACTGCACTCTTATAAAGTACTAATGAAAGACACCTCCAGAGATGCATCATAGGGGAAGTAACTGACAGATACAACTTACATTAAGTTGTATTTAGGATTGCATGCAGCCAGGCAGTCCAAGGGATTCATACAAAGGATGGATAATATACCAATTTCCCTATTACCGTATTGACTGTATCAGTCTGAGTGAATCCCCAGTATCACTGGAGATGAAACAAGCTAAAGAGATCTTAGATACACGAACTCCCAGGAGCAGATAAACCATACAGGATAACCCCAGCTATAGATTTAAGGAGTAAACAAACATCTTAAGGTAATTAAGCAGATAGGAAGCTTGACACAAAGCATCTGTTACAATGCCATTGAAGAGCATAACATCATTTGAGCCAGTAAAAGAAAGTTTACTTGGCCTACAACTTATTGCAAAGGCAGGGATAACCATGCAAATATATACAGTCCCAACATAGAAATGGCAAAGCTGCAGATAGTTCCGACTGTTCACAGAGGGAGAGCCACCCATGTTGGTAAAATGTGTTAATACAGTCTCTGAATTAAAGTAGGAAATCTGGCACTTCAGTCCTCGGCCCATCCCCACAGAACCCCAATACAGATTACTAGACCTGTCCAGCAATTCAGTCAGCATCAGAGGATTCGCCTTCAACATCCTCCGCCATCTCTGATTCCATCCTGCAGACCATTCTCTCGCATCCTTCGCTTCATTAAATATTGTTTCCTGCTAGGAAATACGTAGTTTAGCTGGTAACAGCAGTTGGTGAGGATTTTAGATTTCTCAGTCAGCCACGAAGTCCATCAAAGGCTTTGGCCTTTGCGGGTACTATACAAGAGGTCTGGGAACATTTGTAATGTGTCCTCGCTATATTTCAATGATCTGCGATGTCGCGCAGCATTCAGGGCCCGATCCTATCCCCAGTGCCCGTGCAGGCGATTAGAGGGTGCGTGGAGCCGTATGGTCGGATGTTGCACAGCGGAGGGTGATGCGTAGACTTTTTTCGAGCAGGAAAGGAGATCCGACTCCTCAAAGCCCAGAATGTTAGGCAGTATGGTCCTGGTGAAAGATAGAGGGTCTTCCTGTTCCGCACCCTCTGACAATCCAAGGGTCTGTAGGTTTTGTCTCTTGCCTGTTCTCAGCGGTCTCCAGGCACTGTCGGAGAAGCGAGTTTTCTTTAAATAATTTCATGGTGGCATCCACAGTTTTAAGACAGACATTTCAGAGCGCTGTGAAGTAGCCTCACACTGATCCATACGGATTCTAATGCTGACACCGAGGTGTGAGAGTGTCGAACTTTTACCAAGTTCCTGAACAGATTTGACTAACTGGTGCAGAATAGAAAGTATATTTGTTAGTGAAGCTATCTCCATAGACTCAGGCGCCAACTCCGTTGCTGCAGTTGACAGGCCTCTCCTCCCGATATTGTCTCTTCAGTGAAAAGAAATTGCCTGCTGCAGCCGCCAATCCCTTATTCTTGCCCATTTCAGCACTTTTCCAAGTAGGCTTCTTATATTAGCTCTCCAAAGCGTTTGAGCAATAAATTTGGAGTTTAAAGCTTTAGTTTTAAGTTTAAAACAGATTTCTTCTGGGAGCTCGGTCTAATTGTTGTTTCCTGCTAGGCTGCTTAGCAGCCCCAGTGTATATTAATGTGATAGGCAATATTACTTTAATTGGATAGTGTGTAACTTTGAAGTCTCCCTTTCCCTTTTGTATTGACTGCATTATTTACATATTAATATTGTGACCTGTGTAATATTAGACATATTAGCTTTTTGTGTTTTATATTTTTATTTGTTACTATCCAGTCTTGCATTTCTTGATTACTTTAATTGGATTAATAAATTATGGTTGATTGTGTGACTTGGTGGGGTATATAGCAAGTGCCTGAATAAGCTAACTCTGGCGCTGATGAAGCCTCGATTGGAGGCGATACTTAGGGTGTTTGGCCAGTTTTCTCAGCTTTTTCCAATAAATTTTGTACACTGGTACCTGTTTGTGCGTGCCCAGCTTTGTTCTTCATTTACTTCATAAGCTGAGCAGGTCACAGTCCAAAATGAACAAATGGGAACTGCTGACTTCCATGGTAGATGATTCTTCCAAAGTGGGGTCATCCAGAGTTGGACCTTTTTGTGTCCCCACACAGCACAAAACTGCCACATTTCTGCTTGCTTGCTTCAGGGCCTGGAGTTTTTGGCAAGTTGCGTTGTCCCTCTCTAGTAAAGGGAAGTTTTTGTACGCATTCCCTCCCATTCCATTAATACAGAGTATTACTGATACTACAGAGGGAGAGTACCTCTGTGGCCTTGACAGATATGGTATCCGCTGCTGCAGCAAATAGCAGTGGAGCCTCCAGTACCTTTGCCTCTGTGCAGAGGCCTGTTTTCACAGGACAAGGGGTCCCTGAGCCATTCAGACTTGAAATCCCTGCACCTGTATGAGTGGCTTCTGAAGACATAGCCATTGCATGGTTTTAGGTTTCACCAAAAGTATCTGATGTACTGTTTGTGGCCAGAAGCCTTCCACTAGACATACGTACTCTTTAAAAGTGGAGCGTTTCAGTTTGTGAGCCACTTCGAAACTATGAACCCATTCACCTGTCCAGTCCAGTCAGTGCAGCGTTGGAATACCAGCTGTCACTGTCAAGACTCTGATCTACAGTATTTCTTGCCGCAGTGCACCTGGCAGCTGTATCAGCTTTCCGTGCTTCTTTTGATGGGTGTATGGTAGCTCAGTTAGAGGTCTCCCATACCTTAGTGAGAAGGTATTCTGCATATGAAACCTTGTATTCCCCACCCCCCCTTAGGTGGAACGTCAGATATGTGCTTGAGAAACTTACTTTGATCCTTTTGAGCCAGCTACTTAGTTGTGGCTTACGCTTTCTTTCATAAAAGCCTTATTTTTGGTTGCAGTTACTTCGCCTCAAGGATTTCAGAGCTGCATGTGATTTGACTTTCCATAAAGACAAGGTGTCTTTACGTACTAATCCTAAGTTTTTGCCAGCGGTGGTGTCTGATTTCACACTAAATCAAACCATCCACCTTCCAGTTTATTATCCTGAACTTGCCAATCAAGGTGAAGCATTGCTCCATGCTTTAGATGTACATAGAATCCTAAGATACTATATTGCTCGCTTCAAGGATTACAGAAAGTACTCTCCGCTTTTGTTTTCGTCTCGCTCTTGGGAAAGAGAGCTGCCTGTTTTAAAACAGTGCTTGTCCAAGTGGCTAGCATATTGTATTATGTTATAGAAAGTATCTTACCTGTACCTTATCGAGCTTCCTGGTGTGTTTCATGGTCATTCCACAGGGGCATGACCACATCTGTTGCTTGCTTCAGAAATGTATTTGCAGCTGACATCTGTGCTGCAGCCTCCTGTCATACTGCCCACACCTTTACTAAACATTACAGTCTGGACATTGTTTCTCATAAGTGTGCAGGCTTCAGTCTTTCCATCCTACAGGGCCTCACAACGTGTGGCCTAAGGGAAGAGATGTCCTCAAAGAAGATAGAACAGTTACATACTTAACCATAACAGATCTTCAAGAGAATTCTCTTCACTTAGGCCATGCCGGCCCCTCCTCTTCCCTTTTTATCAGCTGTAGGGGAATATGGCATCCAGTTCTGCTTTGGGAATTTTCATGGCTGCTTTCTCCAGCTCCTGCATCTGCCTAATATCAGAGGTGCCGGTATGACCTCCTGGTTTCCCAAGAAGAGAATCCTCGAACAGATTTTCTGGTGGGGAACTGAGGGGAGATGGGGCTGCCCATGTTTATGTAGGTGCTGACTTATGACGTCATTGGCAGCCCCAGCTAGCAAACATTTCTGTGTGATCCTAGTGCTGACGGTATAGTTCCAAAGCTGTGGCCTAATGGAAGAGATTCTCTAGAAGATCTACTGTTCAGTAAGTACTATGTAGCTGTTTTTGTATGCATCTTTCTGTGTTTCTCTCAAAAGCCTTGATTTACTGATCATGCAATTTGCTCTTCCCACAATTCACTTTTTCTCATGCATCTTTCATCATTTTTCACACAAGCAGGTGTTGTTTTTCATGCAATAAATTCATACAAATTATATATTTTTTTGCATCTTGATTTATTTTCACACAATTTGCAATTTTTCTGGAAAGCTTATTCTTTTGGCCACACTCATTCTGTCCCCGGGCTTCCTGTTTACCGCATCACACCCAGAGGCCCTCAGCTGTGCTGCCGACTATGGGAGTTCTTCACCAGTGTGTGGCGCCAACCTGAGAATTACCCTGCAGGCTCACGGTGGCTATTTTCTATTCCAGATCACATGACCTGGTGTATTTTGTTGGTTTGGTTTGGTATGGCTGAGCTGGGGGTGCCTTAATTCACTTCTTCACACAGTTACCTTGTAGGAGGAATACTTGGGGTTGAAGTTGCACTATTTATGTCCTGCATTTTGGTTCTCCTCTATCAGGCAACCTTTTGTTTTAGTTATTTTTTTTTAATATCGCTTCTTTATGCTCTTGGGTCTAGGGCATCTCTCCAGGTACCTGCTGGAATCCACCACCACTCCCACCTGAAACCTCACCCCAGACTCCTTCCAACCCATGGCAGTCCAGCCCCGGGCACCCCTGGGGGGGCCTCCTGTGGTGGCCTTTCTGAAATTAGAGGGACTGTCATGGAACTGAAGCGGAGGAGAGCCAGGGAGGTAGGTCTGGTTGCAGGATGTGTGAGCAGTTCACTGGGGCCCCTTTGCCTCCACTAGACCCGCAGGGTTTTCTTGAAGGTTTCCCCGGAGCGTGGTTGTGCTATGGCTTGGCGCACACAAGGTGCAGCCATCTGCCGCCACTCCTCCCCACGTATGCCGCCTCTGTGGGGTCCTCAGTCTCCACTAGGGGCCTCTCTTGGAACGAGGCTTGTGCCATATCCCTTCCCGGAAGGAAGCAGTCCTCCGGATGCTCGATCCCTTCTACCCTCCCCCAACCTGGTTCAGTCTTGAACCCAGGTTGCTGGCGTGATGCAAGGTGTGGCGTCCAGCGCCTCAACCCTCAGTGCCACCGGCCAGTCTACCAGGGCAACCCACATATAACTATCTAGCTTGGGAAGCTCTTATGGTCCATTGTTAACTGATTCATGTTGTGCGGCCTCTGTTGTACCACTATGAAATCCCTCTCCTGCAGGAGTAGGTCTCCTTCTTGCGATTTGGTTTGTCTGTGGATTCTTTATAGAGTAGCTGCTCCCTCAGCCTTGCCTATTGCTTTACACTGGGATTTTTTGGTCTAGTAAGGCTTCCCTGAGTCGACCTTCCTGACTTGTGAATTGTCCTTCTTCTGTGCTATGTCATTGTCCAGCCTGGCTGCTTATCATTGGTGCCATTATTCCTCTAGGTCCTGGTAAAAAAAAAAAACACCTGCAAGTTCCTCTGTGAATAAGTTCTGGCTTTGTCCTCTGCCTCTGTTGCTGCTCTGACCATCTTTGTGACACCCAGGTCAGTTGCTGGTGCTGGGTTCATGTCTGTATTCTGGTCCGTAGCTCTCTGGATGTTGGTCATTGCCTAGCTCTGCCTGTTCAAGTGATTCTGCTGTAGTCTTTGTGTTCTGTTTTACTCCAAGACTGTTGCCTTCTTTGCTGTCAGTGATTTTGTTGTCCGCTCCAGCCATACCAACTGTCATTATCACACCACAGTTGGTATCTGGCCTCTGTGTGGTCCTGATGCGGCTCATGGCTCTTTGCATGCTGATCATCGCGTGGCTCTGCCTCATCAACATTCAGCTGCAGTTTTTGGCTGTTCTCTGTTTTACTCCAGCGACTATTGCCTTTTTTGCTATCAACTTTCTTGTCCACTTCAGCAGATCTGATTGTCATTATGACAATGCAGCCTGTTCTGGCTCGATCCTTATGCTGTCCAGTTGCTCCAGAGACTGTTGTCTTCTTTGCAGTTGCTGCGCTTCTCATCAGTTCTTGCAGCTTCTCATCTGTCCAGTCGGGTCTCTCTTCAGTTCTCTCCTAGCTTCCTTACAGTACACTCTGTCACGTATGTTTGTGTTATCCGTGAGTAGACCCAATTACCCTGGATCCTTTCTCCAATGTCACAAATGAATGCATTGAAGAACATCAGGCAGAGGAACGACCTCTGTCTGCAAGATTAAGATTTAAAGGTGTATAAAACTGTTTTTCTCTGTACTTGGTCGGCATTTTCCCTGCCTGGTGCCTCATGTAAGTTTTTGTTTGTTTTTGGTTTGGTTTTGTTTCCGCCTTCAGTCAGTCATCCCCACCCCATGTCACTGAATCGCTCGGTTTTACTTTGCTCTGGACTTCCCAGGTCTTAGTGTGTGAAATAGGTGATCTTACTTGAGGAGGCTCTTGGCAGGCCAATACCGGTAGGACTAAGGCCACCACCAGGACCACATGGAAAATTTTCTAGCTAGCAGCCTTACCACAGGGACTGCCCATGTGCCCATGACTTGGTCTATCTTATAAAGGTGGTCCCCCACCCTCCCAGTTCTTTTCCTGCATTCGACTCCTTGCAGTGGGACCTTAGCGGATTGCCACAGCTACAGTCGACCTCCATCACTGCCATGCAGAATTTTTATTTTACCTTTTCTACCAGTATTAACATCGGTGCTATAGCCATCGAAGTTTGTTTTCTTACACCTGTCTCATCTTCCTCACCACTCCACAAAGTGTGCCTGTGGCTAACACATTCCTGAAAAGATGGACACTCTGCTTGTTTCCTGTGTCTAGGCCCTAGGCACGACAACAGCCTGCCAGAGATTCAACCAGGCCACTCTTGAGACATCGTCTAAAATCCTGAAAGCTATCCCATCAAGCAGAAGCTCATCATGATGGAAAAGGAGCTGCAGGCCAGGATCTCTTTGGCTTCACCAGCCTGGTCTTCAGGGCTTCTTCCTCCTCCCAGTCCGGGAAAGAACTGGCAGGAAGCATAAGCACAAGCAGGACAGGACCCGATCTTCTCACTCACAGTCTCCACAAGCCTTCAACCACTACGGGTCAGCCTCCCAGGGGTTGTCCCCTATTACCCGCCTGCCCTTACATCTGCTGGGCTATCAGTGGCACTGCCGCCCACCCATATTGCTGTCATAGGCGGCAGCTCTTAAGGGCAGTGGACTTTGTCTCCTGCTCCCAGCCCCTGACGCTCAGGCCCATCACTTCCACGGCTGTCAGCCAGGAGGCTGCTGGCTGTGTATCGTCCTGGGCGTCCACTCCTCTGCCGTCACCCCTGCCAAGGACGCTGCCTGCGTTGGTCTCTCTGTTGGGTCCGATGCCAGTCCTCCAGGCAGCGCCTGTAGTAGGCCACCGCTGCTTTTCTTGCCCGCATCGCCACTGCCTCCCTCCAGGGAGGTCTCCTTCCCCCAAGCCCTGCTTTCTCCTCTCCCAGCACCGTGGACACTCCTCCCAGGCGCAGTGCTCGAGCTGCTGCTGCTACAGCCGAGTAGGGTCCAGTGCTGGTTCTTCCTCTTCCATGTCCTGTGGACCCAGCACTGATATTGCTCTTCCGCAGCCTGCAGGCCCCAACACCAGTCTCGTTGGCCCCAGTAGGCCCCATGCTGGCATGCCGAATGCCAGTGCCTCCAGCCGGACGCTGCCCTTTCCTTATCTGGCTCAGCCCACCCTTACTCACCGATATGCAACTATCCTCCCCAGTGGTCTATAACACTTTGTTTTCAGTGTGGTGGTCGCTCATGCAGAAGCAGACCCCGCCCTTCAAGACTCCCTCCTCCGGCGCCTCCTAGACTGCCTGCTGTGATTGGGACGCCGGGTGCTTGTGCCTTGCACAGCGGGTCCACGGCTCCAGACCTGACACCTGTTCTGGCGCTCATCAGAATGACCATCCGCCGGTCAACAGTGAGCCAGAGGAACCGGATGAGGAAGATTCTGACTATTCTGAGTCTTCCTCCACCCCAAGAGATTCTTCAGAGAAGAGCCCCCACCCCACCCAAGGTGGCTTCAAGTGCCCTTCTGATGATCCCTCTTTCATGGATGTCATGAGGCACATCCAGTCCACCATGGGCTTGGAAACAGAGGAACAGAACCCTTAGCAGAGGGCATCTGGCTGTGTACTTGAGAAAGGCTGACCCCATTCTGTGGTTGTCTTTCCCCTCCATTGACTCTTACAAAGATGTCACTAGGGCAGCTTGGAACCACTCCAGTAGTGCCCAAGAGGCAGACCGCATCTACCACACTCTGTCAGGTAAGCCCTTTTTAGGGGACCAACCCAAGGCTGACTCTGTGGTCGTTAACACGGCACATAACCACACTAAAGCCCAAGCACCTCAATGCTTTCCTCCCTAACAGTGAATCCAGGCAGCTGGATCACCTGAGCAAGCGTGTTTTGCCTCCACTACCCTGGCCATCAGGGCCATCAGTTATCTGGCCCTATGGGTTCAATACCAGAATGTCCTCTGGGACCAGCTGGGGACCTAGTTCAGGCCCTGCCCGATGACCCCTCCAAAGCGCACGGCTCCTTTGGGCAGGCTCTGATGTGAGCAACCTAGGTCCTTCAGGCCGCATATGATACTGTGGATGCCTCAGGCAGGGGAGCAGCTACGGGTCTGCCTCTGTGCCACCTCTTGCTTCGAGTATCGGGCTTTGCTTCCAGTGTGCAGTCCAGCATTTTGGATGCCCCTTTCAGGGAGCTGTCTTGTTTGGAGGGTATGTCCAGGATCTTACTTCCTCCCTCCAGGAGTTGGGCTGTGCCCTCCGTTTAGTTCACTCGATGTCGCACCCAGCCCTAAGACTGTTCAGCGGCCTCCTTTTCACCAGTCCTCCCATAAGCAGACCAGCCAAGGTCAGGGTAAATGCAAAATGGCTTCAGCCCCTCTGCAGCTTCCACTAAAGCCCTTCCGGGCTCCAGTGGTCATCCTCACGGTGCTGCCCCTACCTCCTGATTCCTTGGCTGACCCTCGGCGGGATCTGGGGGAGGCCGTCAGTGCAATTCTCCCTTCACCTCAATGGGTGGCAGGGCATTACTGCAGACAGTTGGATCCTGCAGATCATAGAACATGGCCACACCTCAGGGCACCTGATCCATCTGAATCTGAAGTCTCTGCATCCACGTGGCTCCTCATGGACTAGTATTAGCCAGCTTTGGGGCTTCCCTAGGGTTGCTGATGTTTTGGTGGCTGCTAGAAAGTCCTCCACCATAGCCACTTACGCCATGAAATGGAAGCTGTTTACCTTTGGGCTCACTTCACACCGGCTGGACCTCTTCACCTGTCTGGTGAACCAGGTGCTGGAGTACCTTCTCTCCCTTTCCAGATTCGGGTTTGGGGTACTCCTCCTCAAGGTGCATCTTTCTGCCATCTCTGTGTACCATGCACCTATCAAGGGAAGGGTCACGAGGCTCAACTCTGAGGTGTCTCGCACCTTCCTGCTGGGCATTTTGCATCTGAAACCTCCCATTCAGGACCCAGTCCTTCCATGGTACCTTAATTTTATGTTGAAGAAACTCACATTACCTCACCTTGAACCAGCTGCGAGTTGCAAGCTGTGCTTTCTGTCTTGGAAAGCACTCTTTTTATTGCTGTTACTTCTGCTGGATGGATTTTTGAGCTTCAGGCTCTCGCACACCTGTGATCTCTATGCCATGGCAGGTTGGCTGCAGCTTGATGGAAGAATTAGATATCAGACCTGCCTCCTCAACCCGGCCCAGTGGCGCTGATGGGTGAGCGTTGGACGCCACACCTCGCACATGCCAGAGACAGGGATTCAGGGGCGGACTTGGGTAACCGGGAGTGGAGGATCAAGCGTCCCTGGGACTGCTCTGCAGGGAGGTGGGGAGGGACTACTGTGAAGGTGCCTGCTCCTGGTGGCAGCTAGGGAGTAGCGCAGCTCAAGGGTGCAATGGTGGGGTGCGTGGGCAGACATCCAGCGTCGCGACAGCAGTGCCACTGTGTCCTTGGCATCATTGCACACCCGTTCCATGGGGAAACTCAGGGTACAGAAAATGGCGAATCCTCCGGGCGCGAATGAGGACCTGCCTGCAAGCACACGGACGCCCAAAGCTCCCTCTGGCCCCACCCCTTGGCTTTCCCAAGGGGTCCGCGGTCAGGCCGAGAGAGGGACAGGGAAGGAGGTACTAGCTTGTGCACGGGCGCCCAGTGCAGGAGCCACCAGTGAACCAGACCTAGGGGATCATAGGAACACCCTAGCTGAGGAGGTAAGGCTGAATAAATAATGAAACAAATAAAGGCGTGCCTCCTCACCAAAAAGTCTCCCTTAACCTTCTGCCACCCAAGGTACAGAACCTTCTGACCTTACCTTGGGGCTCAAAACAGACCGGAAGTGCTGCCTGTCAAGTATTCTGTGTACCAAGGTGTCTCACTACACTGGCTCAATGAGGCTTCACCTGTACGTGCCCTTTCTGGACAAATCGCCACCTCAGTTATCTCTAACACTACAGCGATTGTGCTTTCAAGCCAAGCTTCGTCAACACCTGCTTGCCATGAATACCTGTACCTACCCTCACTAGATCCCATCAATGACTTTATTTTATTAACTAAGTCGGTAATTACAACGTGAAGGCAGTAATCCCCACTAGCATTTATTCACCCATCTATTGTTACCTTAGGTGGCACCGACTCATCACTTCCCTACTCTCTGCCCTTCCTCTATAGCGACTTCCACACCCAATCTACTACCCCATCCTCTTACCTCCCCATCTTTCCCTCCTGCTACCCTAACTCTAGCCCCTCTGCTCTTTTCTTCCTCTGTACTCATTCTAATTGCTATTGTATCCCCAGGATGCAGGCATACATTGTACTGTGTCTTAGTAGTGTCTACCCTTGTATAATAAGTGTAATGTGTACCTGCACTTTATATGTATATGTACTTCTGTCCTTGTATTTTGTGCCAGTTTATAATTCAACTGACGTGGAACCAATGAACGAGCATCTGCTCAATGGTGTTATCCAAGAATTCAATAAATTAAATAAATAAAGGTATTTATTTTTCTCAAAGACCAGGTGTCTTTGCATACTAATCCCAAAGTGGTGTTGAGATTACTTTGAACCAATCCATCCACCTCGGGTTAATTATCCTTAGTCTTCTAATCAGGGAAGCTTTGCTCAATACTTTGGATGCGCATAGAATCTTGCTGCTTCTACACACTGGACCAAGACTTCTAGGAAGTCTGATCAGTTTGTTTTGTTCACCGCTAGGAGAAGGCACTCCAGTTTCCAAGCAGTGTCTGTCTAAGTGGTTAGCAAATTGCATTGTTTATTGCTACTGTAAGTATAACAGTGACTTTCTGTGAGTGGTGAGGGCCATTCCACCAGGGGTATGGCTGCCTCCACAGATTGTTTCCAGAATGTTTCTGCTGTGGACATTTGTGCAGCTGCTACCTGGAGTTCTGCACACCTTAACCAAGCATTACAGTCCCTGCTGCTAGCTTTTAGCAGACAGCAATCTTGCTTTCAGAGCAAGGAGTGACTGACTAAAGAGCTAGAACTTGCCTTACTAATAAAAACACTTCTAACTCAGCAGGAGTCAGAGCTTGTTGGGATTAAGCAACCAGATACTTTATTAGAAGTGTGAGGTCTGATAAAAAAAAAGTGTCTGTGTGTTTTTCTGTGCTGAGGAAGGGAACTGTATCAGCTTCTCAGTTTGCTAAGTCAGGAGGAGAGCAGTTAATTGGGCGTGTGGCTTAGGTAGCAGAAAACCAGGATTCTCCAATTACAGTTCCCGCTGCTAGCTTTTGGCAGACAGCAATCTTGCTTTCAGAGCAAGGAGCAGCTGACTAAAGAGCTAGAACTTTTCTTACTAATAGAACACTTTTTTTTTATACTCAGACTTTATTATTCCGAATAAAGAACAGTATAACAGCATTGACAATTCAAACATTCCACATACAGTTCAAAGATGATTTTACTCACATAATATAGACAGAGGTTTTCCTAGTACAGATTCTTAAGTGGAAAAACCAAAGTCCTTTTCCTATTACTGTCAATTTTACAGTGAAACAATCATTCCTGGATCTTGATACGTTGTTCATCCACACTTACTGGCATGTCCCCTTTCCCTTAAGGATGCGGAAGTCTTCAAGCTGGCTCCTCCACCCACTGGTGGTATGACCCTCGGCTCCATCCCATGATGCCAGATCTTCCTTTCCGCTGAAAGATTCAGGTTGCCTCCTTTGTGCTCCTCCATTTTGTAGGCCCTGGCTTCTAAACCTTCGATTATTCAGAAACTTTGTCTAGTTCGCATTAGCAACCGCCAACTCCTCTGCCGATCATGGAAGACAAGTCTTCCTCTGGATTTCACCGGTGTTCATGCGCACAGAAATGTCACGCATCAATCCCACGCCGCATGTGTATACTGCTTGGGTGTACGCCATGACACCTCAAGTGCAACTTATGTCTTGCATTTCACCCTAACGCTCCTGACGACCGTCTCGCGCGCCTAAAGTTGGGAGACCAGAAAAACAGAACTCTCCAGTGAAATCAAAGGAGGCTCGGTGGGCGGTTTCACGTCATGAGATCCTCCAAGCAATTAGAACATATGCAAGCTCTTTGAGGAGGTGCTCGGGATGCAGAATCTTCCTCTCAGAGCTTCTTCATTCCACACAACCTGGGCTCCACCTTCTCGGGTTCTTTCCAAGAGTTGTGCCAGTCTCTCCCCAACTAAGGGGAGGATCCTGTGAGCACGCCTCCTCTCGGTCCCGTAAAGCGGGAAAAGGACCGGGATCATCTTTGTCTTGGCGAAAGAAGTTCTTGGGATCAGGAGAGATCTCGGTCCCAGGAACCGGCAGTCTCAGCTTTGGTCGAGGTTGCCTTTTCGACCGCTGGCTTTTCAGCCAACGCACGTCTGGCCAGTCGACCAAAGTGTCGTCCCGGCCGAGGTCTAAATAGTCATCACCGCCATCATAGCGACTCTGGTCGACGATTCTCTCAGTGGACAATGGTCCTTTCCTTCCCCGACGAGGAGACCCAACCCGCTGGGAATCCCGTCGAGGAAGTGGTCCTCAATCCTGGAAATCACCGGTTCCACAGTGTCTCCTGTGACCGAATCAGCCCGTCTGATTTCGGTCAGTCCCCGACCAAGAGGCGGGGAAGAAGCCACAAGTGCTTCGAAAAGAGGCAGTGCTATCAGTCATCCTCATCCTTCTCCTCCTCCTTGGATGAGGAGAGCTCCAGCGGAAACTCCGTCAGCGTTACAAGGACCTCATGTGGCAACAGCTGATAAGCCGACCCCAGCTCCTTCCCGGCCATTGCTTGACTTTCACCTCCCAGGCGAAGCGGCTCCTTCAGAGCCGATTAAGTCGGTTCCCTCCGCGGAGCTGGCGAAACCTCCGTTCAGCCTATAACCAGTCTCTCCACCGATGGTGGTGGAACCGCTACCAAGCAGCCTGTGGGAGAGGCTCCTTCCAAAGAGGCGATAGATAGAGACACGAGCTTACCCCTGAGCGTCTTTCGGTCACTGTCTCACGGATCGCCCTCGGCCAGGTTGAAGGTGACTTAAGTGAGTCGACCATTGTATTCGGATGAGACCTGCCTACATTCTCATCCTGAGGATGACGAATCGGCTGGTGGGATAGAGACGGAGGAAGGTCCTTCGTCTTTTCAGGGCGTTCTTGCCTCATCTCTGAGTCTACAGGGATGCCCCTGTAACCTATCCAGAAAAGGTAGAGTACCCTCTCACGGACATCCTCAAGAGAGGGATCCCCGATGGAGGCCTTTCCGGTGGCCGAGGCCATAGTTGGCCTGGCTGTAGAACTTTGGCAGCACCCTGCCTCTTGTCCAGCTCCTTCTGCCCTCATGGCTCACAGTAGCATGCGGTACCCATGGGGTCCCTTGAGGGTTCACAGAGCACTCTTCGTCCGAGAGCCTGGTGACCGCCTCTGTGTTCAGGCATACTGGCAGTTCTGCTGACACTGGCCGAGCTCGAGAAGGAATCCAGAATGTGGATCATTCGACTCTAAATGTTTATGCTGACCTCATCTTTAGGCCTTCATCAGAGCAAGTTCGGCCCGTCATCATGGCACCCCTTCTCCCATGCCCTCTTGGGGTCTTTGGATGAAGTCCTCCACACCTCCCAGCGGACATGCAGACCACGGTCAAGCAAGTCGGGATCAGAGGCAGACTATTGCCAAACAGCAGCTTCAGACAGCACTGGACACTAGGATTCTTGTGCCCTTCGATGGCAGCCACAGTTGCCTCTCTAGCCACAGGGGCTTGGCTGAGACTCTCCTCTTTCCAGTCAGATACTCAGCACAAACTAGCTGATGTGCCTTTCCTGGGCACCCGATCTTTTCGGCCAAAGTGTGGCTAATCACCTTCAGCATATTGAGCAGTCCAAGCGCCACCTTGGGCCCTACTTCTGCTAAAGGTTCTTGAGTAAGCAGCAGCAGAAGAAAGAAGCCTTTCGGCACTCTTCCCCAGCTGCTCAGCAACCCTCCTTTCGAGGAGGGCAGCAGCAGCTCAAGCTTGGTGCCCCTGGCCCAAGCCTGGGCCCTCCCAGATCCGTAAAGGAGGCTGAGGTTCAGGTCCTGGATCCTCCTCCTTCAAGCCTTCTCAGCGACAGGGTGGGGCTGCCACCCCTCTCCTGTTCACGCCAGCTCTGGGTCCTCCATGGGGGCTGGCTCTACCACTTCCTTTCCACCTGGTCTGCTATCACCACGGACAGGTGGATTTTGGATGTGGTCGGTCAGCGCCTGCCTCTGGAATCGGCAGTACCCTCCAAGCCGAGCCGCGCCCCTCGGGAGAAAAGAGTATCCATCCATACTCAGTCGGCTCTCTGAGACAACATCGCTCAGCTCCTCCTCAAGGAGGCAGTAGCTCCAGTGGTGGGTTCTCCAGCAGACCCAGGCTTTGTCTCCAGGTACTTCCTGGTGCCCAAACAGATTGGGGGCTGGCACCCCATTCTAGATCTGCCCGACCTGAATCAGTATCTCAGGTCACGCACCTTTCGGATGGTCACTCTGTCCCAGATCATACCATCCTTGGAGCGAAACATGTGTTCAAACAACATGAAATCTTGCTGTATTCTGACTATATGCTCTGAGCCCCAGCACTTGAACTGCTCGGAGAGTAAAGGGTTAACTCTATGCCAAGGCATAGAGCGTTGAGCTCGAGCTCAGTTTCAAACCTCTGTCTGTGGTACTCTGAAGTCTAACCGTCAGATTTCTTACTCCACCAAACTGTGAAGTCGCTCGGAGATCCCTTCTGCACTTGGTTTGGTAAAGTTCGAATCGGTTGTTTTTTCAACCGCAGTTCATAATTCCTTCGGTATTCTTACCTCTGTCTCGGTCACAATAAGTGGTAGTAGTAGGTAGTGGTATTTTTGATATTGTTAGAAATTGTTTTGTCTTCGCTTTTCCTGTCGGTCCGGTTCAGAACCGAAACCTATTGTTTTTCTGTTCTGTTGTAAAATATATGTGGTTTTCGGTACTTATCAGTTTCTAAAAAATCTGGATTTTGTAGGATTTTTTTAACCGACCCATGACACAGTTGGAACCGATAGATTTTAGTTTCCTGGCTTGAAAGCTGACAAGGGTGACTTTTCTGATTTACATATCTGAGAAACCCAAAAGAAAACTGGTCCCACTAGGTTTCAGCACTGTACTGAGTGTGGGAGGCCTTTGCTAAGGCTGATCCCCATCTCGTATGTGTTTATTGTCTGGGGTTTGACCACCTCAAGGTATACTGCCAAATTTGTAATACTTTCCTAAGGCCACTCTTCAAAAGCGTTTGAGTAGGCTGAAGGAAAGGGAGGCCGAGAAGTCCATTGATCGGATGGCCAGCCCGTTTGGTTGCTACTGAACCTGAAGGCGTGCCTACTGACCTGGCGATACCTCTTCAGGCAAAGGAGAACTGACTCTGCAGAGTCTTTTCCATCAAAGAAAATCATCCGGTTGGGATCCAACAACTCATTTCCGACCGCTGAGGAAATGGCGAAGCGATCTCTATAGTGCAATCGCTTTTACCGGTTCCGACACGCTTTGACATCGGTTCAGAGGCGATCGGTTCAGTCGGAGGTTTTGCCTCAGATATTGATCCGGAGGCATACTATGAGGGCGATTGGGAGGAAGAGGACGAAGAAGGAGTTTGAAGGCCTAGATGAGCCAGTGGAGTCTGACATCTCCCAGGCAGGCCTTCCAATGTTTCCCTCCCAGGCTTTCTGAGTGCCCTTCCCACCTCTTGGTCTACAAGAAAGTGGCTGAGACTCTTCAGCTTCCTATGGAAGAGGCTGAGCAGGATCAGGAGGAGCCTGATTATGTGGAAATGATGGATGTTCCTGAGTCAAAGAAGTGTCTATCCCATTGCTCAAATCCCTGGAAACTGACACAGAAAATCATGCAATTTCCCACATCCATTCCTCCTGTGGATAAAAAAAATGGACAGGAGGTATGCTTTATCAGGCCCTGACACAAAATTCCTTTCAGCACATTGCAGCCATGTTGGGTAGTGCAAGCTGCAGCCTGTGACAAGGCTAGTATTCCCTGGCATCTCACCCCCGACTAAGGATTCCAAGAAAGTGGATGCCATGGGTAGAAGCAGTACTTGGCATCCTCTTTGGGGCTCAGGCAATCAAATTATATTGCATATACAGCCAGGTCCAGGTCGTGCCTGAAAATAGTCATGACCATGGCTGAGTGCACCTGTCAAAACAAAAACTAAATCAAATAAAATTAAAAAGGTACCAGAAGTCTGTGGGATATGGTTCTGGAGCTGGCTAAGAATGCCTCCCCAGCTAGCCAAGGAGCTGGAGCAGGTGGCTGTAGATGGTATAGAGGCATCCAAAGTGCAGTTTCATGCTGCTGTGGACTGGAATGATGTGCATTCTAGAGTCATGGCTACATCTATCTCCATGAGGATGTTTGCTTGGCTTAGATGTACCAACCTCTTGCAGGATACCCAGACTAAGGCCATGGATTTCCCAATAACAGGTAATTCTCTGTTTGGGGAACAAACAGAGAACTACATGAAGAAGATGGATGAGTATAGGACCATCTGTAGGAGTGCTTCAGCCAAGGAAAAGTAGGCCACTCCTCAGAAGCAGCAACTCATGGCAGGCAGGGCAGGCCTTTTCATGAGCCTTTCTACCAAGCTCAGGCCCCCTCATCTTTTTCCAGTAGATGGGGTTCTTTGGGGAAGAGGCAGGCATGGGATGACCGGGACCTATCATCCACGCAGTCTAAGCCCCTGCCAAACAGACACCCCTGAGGTGTGGGTCAGGGTCAGCCTCCCAGTTCCAGTGGGGGCAGGCTGGCTACTACCCCAGGCCTGGGAGTCTGTGCCTAAGACAAATGGGTCCCGGAAATAGTGAGCCAGGGACTTGCTCTCAGTTTCAAAGGTTCCCAAAATGAGAGCAAGGTCCTTCAGTCCTCCCTCTCCCTTGGAGACAAAGGCCTTAGAGGCAGAAGTCCCTCTCTTCTGCTTCTGCAAGCAGTAGAGAAGATACCTCATTGTCACAGGGGAAAGGGACTGTACTCCAGATACTTCCTTACCTAAAAAAGATAGGAGTGGCGACCCATTCTAGATTTAAGGTACCTGAACAAACATTTAACAAAACCAAAATTCAAAATGGTGACTCTGGGAGTAATTCTTCCCTCTCTGAGACCAGGAGACTGGCTAGCCTCTCTGGATCTGAACAATGCCTACTTCCACATATCTATCAGACATTCCCACAGAAAGTACTTCAGGTTCGATTGCCCTCAGGCCATTACCAATTCAGAGCTATGCCTTTCGACCTAACATCTGCTTGAGGTGTTTCACCAAGTGTCTTGCAGTAGTGGTGGCATTCCTCAGGAGACAGGGTATCCTTCTGTTCCCGTACCTGGACGCACCGACTCCTAGTGGGCCAGTCCTCAGACCAAGTCAAGTCAGACTTAGAGGTCACTCAAAAGCTTCTAGACTCCTTGGGCTTCATTCTGAACCTAGAAAAGTCTATTCTGGAACCAGCCCAGCTTCTCACTTTCATGGGGTGGAATTAGACACTATTCCAGGCAAGAGCATTTCTCCCTCTCTCAAGGTTCAGTCCCTTGTCCCTCTGGCTTCCTCTTTTCGTCCTCTAGTTTCTCGTCCAGCCAGACACTTTCTGCAGTTGCTGGGTCACATGGCAGCATCCACAGCAGTGGTCCAGGAGCAAGGTTTCAGATGAGAGATATTCAGTTTCATCTCAGGTCTTATTGGTCTCAGAAAAAGACCCTCTCTCCAAATTGGTTCCTGTGTTTGAACCTAGCTCAGGCCCTCAGTGGTGGCTGGAGGAGTACAATCTTCGACAAGGTGTCCCTTTATCAGTCAGGCTCCTTCAGTGATTCTCACCACAGATGCCACTTTACTGGGTGGGGGCTCACCTAGATCAGCTTACAGCTCAGAGAACCTGGTCTCACCAGAGTCTCCCTACACATAAACCTCCTCAGACTGAGGCTGTCTTTCTAGCACTTCAGACATTCTCAACTGCTGTCCAGGGAAAAGTGGTGCAGATCAAGACAGACAATACCACAACCATGTGGTACATCAACAAACAGGGAGGCACTCGATCCTCGGCCCTGTGCACAGAGGCCATGAAATATGGGCTCCAGCTTATTCCCTTCAGGCTTCCTAACTGACTGTGTGCATCTCTCAGGGAAGGACAACATTCTAACAGATGCTCTCTGCAGTTTCCCAGGGTCACCACGAATGGATGCTAGATCTTCTAATTCTTTAGGTCATCTTCAAGAGGTGGAGCATTCAGAGATAGATCTCTTTGAAGCCCGGGCAATCACCAACTTCCTCTTTTTGCTGCAGACCACCTCTTCTGGGTCCTGTCCCTCAGGATGCTCTTTTGTTGGATTGGACAAGCAGGTTTCTATGCATTTCCTCCTTTTCTTCTGATATTCAAGGCCCTGATCGAGATCAGGTCTCAGCCTTACAAAGGTAATTCTAGTGGCTCAGACTGAGCCAGACAGCCTTAGTACCCCTTCTGTTGTCACTGTCGGTGACAATGCCTCTTGTCTTCCCCAGAGTTCAATCTTCTTACCTCCTCTCAGGGAAAAGATTCTCTTCAACCTTCAGACTCTCTCAGGCTCAAAGCCTGGCTCTTAAGAGTTAGAATATGCAAGTCTGCATCTTTCCCAATCAGTCTTGGACATTTTAAAGTTAGCAGGAAACCTGCTACTAGAAAGACTTACAACTCCAAATGGAAGAGATTTGAGGTTTGGTGTGCCTAAGCATGTATTGCCAAAGCTAGCTGATATTGCTACTGTTTGGCCTATTTGGTGCATCTTAAAATTCAGGCCTCCGGTCTACTATTCTCAAGGTACATTTGGCAGCTGTGTCTGCCTTCCTTTGCTGGTAAGGGCTTCCCTGGCATCTCATCCAGTTTTCAAGACATTTTCAAGGGTCTAGTATCGTTAATCCTCCCTTTCGAGAGAGCCTACCCCTTCTTGGGACCTGAATATCTATATTGCACAGCTTATGCAGCCCTTTTGAGCCTCTTTCTTCAGCTGAGCTAAAGTACCTGACTTGGAAAACTGTATTTCTGGTAGCCATTACCTCTGCCAGGAGAATCCCGGTGAATTACAGGCTTTATCAGTGGAACCTGACTCCATTTCATTTCCACAGGGATAAGGGTCCTTGAGACCAACAGAAGTTTCTTCCCAAGGTGGTATCAGACTTTCATTTGAATTGGTCTGTGTTATTGCCTTATTTTCACTGACCATTCTTCCTCTGAGGAAGAAGATTACACAGTCTTGATGTAAAGAGGCTCTTAGTTATTATGTGGAACACATTAGGCCCATAGAAATGGCTGTTCTCATTTGTTTCTCACTTATGGGGAAGTAGGAAAGGGCAAACCTGCCACTAAGAGATCTGTTGCCAGGTGGATTGTCTCCTGTATCCAGTTGTGCTATTCA
The DNA here is from genome assembly GCA_016271365.2 of Neoceratodus forsteri. Lineage (NCBI taxonomy): Eukaryota > Metazoa > Chordata > Ceratodontiformes > Ceratodontidae > Neoceratodus > Neoceratodus forsteri. The sequence goes on from CM057458.1 coordinate 1,078,335,216, forward strand.
GAGTTGGGGAAAGAGACCTCCCTCAGGCCTGAGAGCTCACTCCACTAGAGTACATCTGCTTCAGTGGCAGCTGAGACATACCATTGGTGGAAATCTGTAAAGCAGCCACCTGGAAAACTGTTCACACTTTGACCAAGCACTACTCTCTGGACATTCAGTCAGAAGTGATGCTAGGTTTAGCACAGCTGTGCTGCAGAGCTTGTTCCCAAAATAGATTCTGTGACTCCCTCCTTCAAGGGGGTACTGCTTGGTAGTCTGCATATATGTGAATACAGCAAGACTTCATGTTGTTTGAAGAAATAATTACTCACCATAGTAATGTTGTTTCTTCTAATGAAGTCTTGCTGTATTCTGACTTCTTCCTGAAACCTAGTGGTTCTGGGGCGTGGTCTGACCGGTACAGTGCTGCACCCCAGATGTGTACTTGGCATGCCCTAACTTTCTAGGGGTTTTATTATAAATGTTTTGGTTGTTTCACTACCTGCATATGTTCTTTTGGGGTTCTCGACTTAGTCTTTTGACCCTAAAAATTCTGTTTAGTGCCTGTTGGCATTAAAATTTTAGAAACAATTTCTAACTAGTAAGTTAGTTAGTGTAGTGCTCGTGAGAATCTGATGGTCACACTGAGTACCACAGACAGAAGTTTGAAAACCAAGCTCAAGCTCAGCGTTCTATGCCTTGGCATAGAGTTAACCCTTACTCTCAGGAACAGTTCAAGTGCTGGGGCTAACTGCATATATTCAGAATATAGCATGACTTCATTAGAAGAAGCAACATTACTATGGTGAGTAATTTTTTCTTCTGTTCACTGGATCTGCAGGATCGTTCTTTCCGTTCCAATCTGTCTGTTTCATTGGCGGTTCCTCAGCTTCAGAGCCGAAGGGACCTATCTGAGTTCGAGCCATGCTATTCGACCCTGTCATCGTCCCCACAGGTCTTCTCCAAATGCATCGCGCAGTAGTGGCAGCCATGTCAGGCATCGGGGAGAATTTAGCCCTAGCTCGACGATTGGCTCTTAGCAGGTTCCACCTAACAGGAGGTGGAGAGATCCAGGGACCTGGTCCTCAGACCTGCCCCAACAGCCCTCTTGATCAATGAGGCCAAGTCAGTACTTGCACCTTCTCAGGTGATGTGCTTCATCGGGGCAGAGCTCAGCTCTCGTCAAGCCAGAGCTCGGCTCCGGCAGAACAGGAGTGGAGGTTCTCTCCTCCTTTGCCCAATCATTTCTGGTTGGGCAATTGTGCCCTGCCGGGACTTTCTGCACCTTCTGGGTTATATGACGGCGTGCACCTCCGTGGTCCATTTGGCCCAGTGGCACATCGCCCCCTCAATGAGCTGGCGCCCAGTGGGCCAAGCGCCATGGTCATTCGACCAGCTGATCACTGTAACCCAGAAGATGTAGGATGCTTTCCAATGGTGGACCACTTCAAATCGGTTGCAGGAAGGATCCTGTTTGTCAGCCCCAAGCCGCGGCCGTCCTCGACCGATGCCTCTCTCATGGGCTGGGGAACCCACATGGGGGACAAAGGGCCCATGGGTTCTGGACCCCGAGGTCCTGATACCACATCAACCTGTTGGAGCTCAGAGCAGTCAGACTGGCACTGTCAGCTTTCGCTCCCTCAGCTCCGGGGTCAACTGGTTCAAGTCCAGATGGACAATACCCGACCATGTACTACCTCAACAAACAGGCGCATGCATTCCGTCTGCTTTGCAGGAGGGCGCTCCGCATCTAGACCCTCGTCAGGCGTCTGGAGGCGGATCTCTAACCATTCATGTGGCAGGAGCCTCGAACCATCTGGTGGATGCTCTGCTGCTTAGGTGAGACATCCCATGAGTGGTCTCTCCATCTAGAAGTAGCTTACAGCCTGTTCTCCCACTGGAGCAAACCGATGGTGGACATGTTTGCCTCAAGGAAAACGCAAACTGAGGCTGTTTCATGCCCGCCTCCCTCAGCAGGGGCTTGTTGCAGGGGATGCCTTCTAAGGCCATGGACCCCAGGCCTCTTCTACACTCTCCCCCATTTCCCTTGTTCCACAAGGTGCTCCTCAAGGCGAGGAGGGACAAGGCGAAGGTGATTCTGGTAACCCCAGGCAGGCGCACCAGTTCTGGTATCCAGGTCTCCTCAGCCTCAGCTGCAGGCCCCGGAGTGGCGTCCAATGCGCCGGACCTGATCTCTTTCAATCAGGGAAGGTATACCATCCAGACCTTCAATACCTGCACCTCACAGCCTGGTTTCTGAGCTGCTAGAGTTCCAGGCTTTGGGTCAGTCCAAGGATGTCCTCACCGTGGTGGAGGCATCCAGAAAAGAAATCGACCAGGAAATGTTATGCCTTCAAATGGAAAAGAGTTTCCATTTGCTCTCAGGGAAAGAGCCTGGACCCTCTGTCCTGTCCGGTGGCTAACATTCTAGACCTACTGTGGTCTTTCTCCAAAGGGGTCTTGGTCATCGACCCTTAAATTACACCTGTCAGCCATCTCTGCTTACCGGGCACGGAGCCTGTCAGCAAACATTGGCGCAGAGAGACAGTGGTCAGGTGCTTTTCAAAGGCCTGGGTCATATATCCCTCCAGTACATGAACCTCCACCTCTGTGGGATCTACTGCTGTTACTGGCAAAGCTCATGGAAAGCCATTCGAACCAATGCACAAGTGTGCATTGTCACACTGTCGTTGAAGGCGGCCTTCCTGTGGTTATCACGTCTGCCAGAAGGAAAGGGTGCTCCACCGCCGGTGGACTCCCTTATCTGGTCTTCCACGGGGACAAGGTTGTCCTCTGCCCCACCCAAAATTCCTTCAAAGGTGGTGTCAGAGTTCACCTTAACCAGGTGTTAACTCTGCCAGTATATTACCTAATTACACCTCGGGCCGAATACGGGCTCCATACCCTGGACCTGAGATGAGCCCTCTCTTATTATAAGGAGAGAATGGCAGAAATTTGGGAGAGGTTTGCCAGCTGTTTGTCATCTGTGCTGAGGCTACATCTGGCAGACCTGCAGTAAAGCTGAGCTGTTGCAAGGTGGCTTACATCTTGCATTAGTCTGTGCTAGGAGTTGGCGGGCATAGAGGCCTCCCAGAGGATAAGAGCTCATTCTACCCGCCATACTGCTGCATCAGTGGCTGCTTCAGGGACATCCCTATCCAGAAATCTGTCAGACTACTACCTGGAAGTCAGCAAACACCTTCATTACTTATTACCACATCGACCTTGAGTCATGCCAGGATGCTGGCTTTGGGGCCTCAGTTCTCAGTCTCTGTTTCCCAAGTGAGTATTTTGTGGGGTGTGCATCTTGCCTCCTTCCTCCCGGAGAACTGCTAGGAGTCTGCCAATAAGTGTGGATGAACAACATATCCACGATCCTAGAAAATAAATTACTCACCTGTAACAGTAGTTCTAGGAGTGGTGTATGTTGTTCATCCACACGAATCCCCGACTTCCCTGGCAGCTGGCGCACAAACCCTGGCTTCCAGTGGGCTAAGATCTGGCGTCATGGGGTGGAGCTGAGGGTTATACCACCTGGGTGGGTGGGAGGAGCCAGCTTGAAGACTTCAGCGATCCTTAAAGGAAAGGGACATGCCAGTAAGTGTGGATGAACAATATATACCACTCCTAGAACTACTTGTACAGGTGAGTAACCTGTTTTCTGGAAAGCATGAATATGTTGTTCATCCACACTTCTTGGCAAAGTCCTTTCCCTTTAAATCTTGCCAGAAGTCTTCAGCTGGCTCCTCCCACCCACCCGGTGGTATATACCTCAGCTCCACCCTATGACGTCATATCTTCCTTTCCGCTGGAAGATACAGGTTCCTCGTGCTCTCAAAGCATTTAGTAGGCCCTGATTCTAATAGTGGGTTTTACGAAAATTGTTTAAAACTTCGTTCAAGTTAGTGACTGCGATTTTACCACAGCTGCCATGGGAAAATCTTCCCGGATTTTGCTGGTGCCCTGCGGCCAGAAGATGTCGTGACCGATCCCCACCTAGCGATGCGTGTACTGTCTAGGTGTCGGGACATGACACCTCGTTGTGTGGTTTTGCCTGGCCTTCCATCCCAACGTCCTGGAGCGACCGCAAGACACGTTTAAAGCTGGGGAGACCAGAAAAGGAACCCACGGTGAAATCGAAGGAGGCGAGGTGGGCGGTTTCCGTCGTGGGGATCTGCCGAACAGCTGGAACAAATGAAGGCATTTGAGAGGAAAGCAGCTCGAGCTTCAGCCAGTCGAAGCTTCTTCATTCCGCTAACCTTGGCTTCACCTTTTGGGCTCCTTCAAGGAGTTGTACCAGTCTCTCCCCACCAGGGTGAGGCACCTTGAACTCGCACTCCTCCGCCCTTGGAAGAGGGATAAGGACCCCTGGTCTTCGTCCAAATGAAGGCGCTCTTGGGACCGAGAAGGTCCGACTCCCGAAACACCACGGTCTCGACTTGATGTCGAGATCGTCTCTGAATCACCGGCTTCACGGACCTTCCGTCCTAGCCAGGGGACCAAGGAAGTGGCTGACAGGTCGAGATTGTTCTCGACCCAATCAACCCCTTGTCGCTGATTCGGCCCGGCGACTCCTTGAAAGGACTCTGGTCCTTGTCTTCCCTGATGAGGAGACCCAGCCTGCTGGCGTCCCCATTAAGGACCCGGTTCTGGACCCTTGGTTTTCGCCGACCCGGTGTCTCCCAGTCGACCGAGTCGGCCTCCCCAATCTCGGTCAAGGTCCAGAACCCGAAAAAGAGTCATAAGCACTCTCACGAAGAAGCGGCCACAGGTCCTCATCCTCCTCAGGCGAGGAAGCCTGGCAGAAACTCCGTGGACACTATGAAACCTCATGTGGCAGCAGTCGATTCTGTCCAGGCAAAAGCCCGGCTCCGCCGCCTACCTGGGCCATTACATGGCTTTCGCCTCCCAAGCTGAGCTGACCCCTCTGGAACGGCCTTCGGTTCCTCTTGCCATGGAGCCAGCCCATATCCCGCTCGGCCTATCTCGTTCTCTCCACCGATTAGGGTGGAACCTACCGCCTAAGCAGCCTGAGGGAGGACCGACAAGACATGGGGCTTCCCGGTGTCTGTCGATTACGTTACTTCGGATTGCCCTCGGCGTGATCGAGGTGACTTAGGCGGCAGACCGCTATACCATGAGTCTTCGGACTCGGACATCACTGGATTGCACTCACATCCCAGGGATGATGAGTCCCCATGACAGGTTTGGAGGAAGGTCCTTCTTCCTTTCAGGGCATCCTCCGCTTCATCTCCAAATCTGCCAGAATGCCCAAGGAGTCCATCCAGAAGAAGGTGGAGTACCCTCTCACCGATATCCTCAAGAGGGATACACCGACAGAGGCCTTTCGGTGGCGAGGCCATTGTTGCCTGGCCCTTGAACTAGCAGCGTCCTGCTTCCTTCCCAGCACCATCTGCCCACATGGCCCACAGAATGCAGCGGTGCCCATAGGGTCCCTTGCAGAGTTCACAGAGCACCCTTCGGCCAGAGCCTGGTGACCGCTCTGTCTTCAGGCGTACTGGGAGTTCGGCCGGCACTGACCGACCCCGGACAAGGAGTCCAAAATATGGACCACTCTGCCCGTAGCGTCTATGCAGCCCTATCTCTGGGTCTTAGTCAGGCCAGCTCGGCTGTCATTATGGCACATTTCTCTCATGCCCTTCTCGGGTCATTAGATGAGGTCCTCCTCATTTCCCAGTGGACATGCAGACTCGGTCAAGCAAGTCTGGGACCAGGGCCGTGCTGTCGCAAACAGCAGCTCCAGGCGGCCCTGGATATAGGAGATTCTTGTGCCCGTTCTCTTTGGCCGCAGTGGCCACCTCCGCGGGGCTTGGCTGAGGCTTTCCTCCTTCCGGCAGATACTCAGCATAAGCTTGCTGATGTGCCCTTCCTAGGCACCGACTTGTTCAGTCCCAGAGTGGCTGGTCACCTTAAGCGTTTAGAGCAGTCCAGTGCCACCTTGGATGCTACTTCTGCTAAGGGTTCTTGGGCAAGAACCAGCAAAGGAGAAAGAAGTCATTTCAGCATTCTTCTCCTGCGGTCAGGCAGCCCTCCTACCAAGGAGGTCAGCAGCAACAGCAGCAGCAGGCTCAAGTTTGGCGCCCACGTCCCAAGCAGGGTCCTCAACAGCCCCGTAAAGGAGGCCAAGGTGCAGGTCCAGGGCCGCCTCCTCCTCTAAGTCTGCTCAGTGGCGGGTTGGGGTTGCCACCCCTATACCCGTCCGCCAGCTCTGAGTCCTCCCATGGGAGGTCGGCTCCAGCCCTTTCTTTCCGCCTGGTCCAATAGCGCCCGGACAGGTGGGTTCTGGAAAGTGGTCGGTCAGGGACCGCCTCTAGAGTTCGACAGTACCCTCCCAGCCGAGCCGCCCCTCAGGAGGAAAAGATCTTGGCTTGCACTCAGTCTGCTCTTCCAGACAACATAGCTTAGCTCCTCCGAAGGGGGCGGTAGCTCCAGTGCTGGATCCTCCTACAGACCCAGGCTTCGTGTCCAGGTACTTCCTAGTGCCCAAGCGGATGGGGTTGGCACCCCATCCCTAGATCTCCACAACCTAAATCAACACATCAGTCCTGCACCTTCGGATGGTAAATCTGAACCAGATCATACCATCCTGGAGTGAAACATGTGGTTCTGTTCACTAGATCTACATGACGCATTCTTTCACGTCCCTATCCGTCCATCCCATCAGCGGTTCCTCTGCTTCTGGGTGGGGACCCTGTATACGAGTTCCAAGCAATGCTGTTTGGTCTGTCATATTACGGGTCTTCACCAAGTGTATTGCAGTGGTGGCAGCCACCTTACGGTGTCGAGGAGTCTGAATATACCCTTATCTCGATGACTGGCTCTTGGCAGGTTCCTTCCTTTAGGAGGTGGAGAGGTCCAGGGATCTGGCTCTCCAAACCCGCTCCTAACGGCCTCCTGCAGAGCTCGACTCTTGTCAAGCCAGAGCTCAGCTCCGGCGGACAGGGCGGAGGTTCTCTCCTCCTTTGCCCAATCATTTCTGGTTGGGCGCACTGCCGGGACTTTCTGCGCCTTCTGGGTTACATGGCAGCGTGCACCTCAGTGGTCTGTTGGGCCAGGTGGCACATGCGCTCCCTCCAATGGGAACTGGCCACCCAGTGGACTCAGCGCCACGGTCATTTCAACCAGCTGATCACTGTAACCCAGAAGATGTGGGACGCTCTTCAATGGTGGACCACCCCAGACCAGTTGCAGGAATTGATCCGTTTGTCCGCCCGAGCCGGCGGTCGTCCTTCGACCGATGCCTCTCTCAGGGCTGGGGAGCCCACATGGGGACAACAGGGCCAGCGGGTTCTGAACCCCGAGGATCCTGATGCCACATCAACCTGTTGGAGCTCAGAGCAGTCAGACTGGCGCTGTCAGCTTTGGCTCCTCAGCTCCGGGGTCAAGTGGTTCAAGTCCAGACTGACAATACCACAACCATGTACTACCTCAACAGACAGGGCGGCAGGCACTCCCGTCTGCTGTGCAAGGAAGCACTCCGCATCTGGACCCTCGTAGGCGGTTGAGGCGGATCTCCTAACCGTCCATGTGGCAGGAGCCTCGAACCAAATGACGGTTGCTCTCAGCTGCATAGGCCAGACATCCCACAGTGGTCTCTCCATCCAGAGGTAGCTTACAGTCTGTTCTCCTGTTGGGGCAAACCGATGGTGGACTTGTTTGCCTCCAGGAAAACACCAAGCTGAGGCTGTTTCATGCCCGCCCACCTCAGCAGGGCTCGCTGCAGGTAGATGCCTTCTGAGGGCCGTGGACCTCAGGCCTCCTCTCGCCTTCCTCCATTTCCCTTGATCCACAAGGTGTTACTCAAGGTGAGGAGGGACAAGGCGAAGGTGATCCTGGTAACCCCAGATTGGCTGTAGCCAGTTCTGGTATCCAGATCCCCTCAGCCTCAGCTGCAGGCCCCCAGTGGGCTTTGCACACACCCAGACCTGATATCTCTCAACCAGGGAAGGTATTCCATCCGGACCTTCAATCCCTGCACCTCACAGCCTGGTACCTGAGTGGCTAGAGTTCCAGGCTTTGGGTCTTTCGAAGCTGTCTACACCGTGGTGAAGGCATCTAGAAAGGACTCGACCAGGAAATGTTATGCCTTCAAATGGAAAAGATTTTCCATTTGGTGTCAAGTAAGAGTCTGGACCCTTATCCTGTTCTGTGGCTAACATTCTCGACTACCTTTGGTCTCTCTCAAAGGGGTGTACGATCATCGACCCTTAGGGTGCACCTGGCAACCATTTCTGCTTACAGTGCGGGCTGGTCAGCCAACATTGGTGCAGGAGACAGTGGTCGGGCACTTCTTCAAAGCCTGGATCACATATCCCTCCAGTGCATGAACCTCCACCTCCGTGGGATCTGTTGCTGGTTTTGACAAAGCTCATGGGCAAGCCATTGAACCCATGCACAGGTGTGGCGTTCCACTTGTGGAAAATGGCCTTCCTTGTGGCTATCCGTCAGCCAGAAGGACAGGGGAGCTCAGGAAGCTTTGGTTGGACTCCCTTATCTGGTCTTTCCACAGGGACAAAGTTGTCCTCTTCCACCCAAATTCCGAAGGTGGTGTCAGAGTATTACCTTAACCAGCTGTTGACTCTGCCAGTATACTACCTTAACTACACCTTGGGCCTGTACAGGCTCATACCTTGGACCTGAGGCGTGCTCTCTCCTACTACAAGGAGAAGATGGGCGGAAATTAGGTGGAGAGGTTAAGCCAGCTGTTTGTCACCTACGCTGGCTACTTCTGGCAGACCTGCAGCCAAGCGGACCATAGCAAGGTGGATTACGTCATTCATAGGTCTGTGCTATGAGTTGGTGGGCAAGGAGCCTCCCAGAGGGATAAGAGCTCATTCTACCCGCCCATACTGCTGCATCGGTGGCTGCTTCCAGGGATATCCTTATCTAGGAAATCTGTCTGGCTGCTACCTGAAGTCATCAAACACCTTCATTACCCACTACCACATCGACCTTGAGTCACTTGGGATGCTGGTTTTAGGGCTGGTTTTGGGGCCTTGGTTCTCCAATCTTTATTTCCTAAGTAGGGAGTGTGCCTTGCCTCCCTCCTCCCAGAGAACTGCTTGGAGTCTGCCAAAGTGTGGATGAACAACATATCCGCGCTCCTAGAAGAACAGGTTACTCACCTGTAACAGTAGTTCTAGAGTGGTATATGTTGTTCATCCACACACACACACCAACCTCCTGGCCGGTGCACAACCTTGCTTCCAGCGAGTTAAGATCTGGCGTCTGGGCGGAGCCGAGGTATATACCACCCGGTGGGTGGGTGGGAGAGCTAGCTTGAAGACTTCTGGCAAGATTTAAAGGGAAAGGACATGCCAAGAAGTGTGGATGAACGACATATATCATTCCTAGAACTACTGTTACAGGTGAGTAACCTGTTCTTTCTGCATTTCAATTAAAAAGCTTCACATACAATAATAGAAAGAGGCAGAAAAACTGTCAATTGAATTAAATACAATGGAGGGTCTTAAAGTATAAAAGGAAGGAAGAAAAAATAAGAACTAAGTCTACCATTTGAGGTTTTCATTCTAATTTATCTATTGTACAATATCAAAATGCTCTAGGGTAATGTAGAACGAGTCTGGAAGAAATTCCAAATATAACAATAATCAATTTAGTAGAAACAATTTAGTGTAAGGGCTATACAAAAATTAATCAGGATCTGGAAATGTATAGAGATCCCACAGAGACCATCTATTTGTGTATTGGGGTAGGTGCTGCTGTATAGAAAGTTATCCTTTCATATGTCTTAACTGTATTAATTAAATCTCTCCATTCTTCCAGAGATGGTGCGAGGAAGCCACTTCTTAGTGCTTGCCTTACAGGCGGCCATCACTAATATGTTCCAAAGATATTTAGCCTCTTTACCCTTCACCCCGGTGGTACAGACCTAATACAAGATACTCTGGGAAGTGGCCAGCATAAAGATGCTTGTTATGTGGAATTGGACCGCTCCAGTACTAAGGGATGCACACTACTAGAAGATATGTGCCTGGAGGCCTTCTCGGGCACCGCAGCCTCCAACATGTAGGGCGGACCTTGTGGGGGGACCATTTAGATAACACAGCGGGACTCTGAAAATTGAATGCAGAGTTTCCAGGCAAATTCCGCCATCCAGGCAAGGAGGTCATTCACCAGGTATTCCCCACAACCCCAGCAACTTCTCCCATCCCAGAGTCAGCCGTAAGTCTACGCTTCCAGTTAATTTTATCTGATCTGTCGTAATTGGCAGTCTGTTAGTGTAGTTTTATATACTTTAGAAATAGATCCTCCCTCTCTCAGAATGCCAGATAGATTCAAACAGGGGTATATGTAGGGAGCCCTGGGCTTTCTGAAATTTTTACTACTTGTGTTATATAGTTTCTAATTTGGTAAAATGTAAGCGATCTCAGATTGCCAAGAAAATTTCACGGAGCTTGCTCAAACGAAATAAGTGTTTCTCAGTGGAAATGCAATGGAGCTGAACAGCCTCTCACCTCCTGAGATACATACTGCATCTAGGTGGGCTGGTATGTGTTCAGAGCTCACCAACCACCACTGATATTTCCATAAATATGTTCTGGTTAAGCCTTTGGCAAAACCCCTTTACAGCCTTCCAACATCGCTTCTGTACCTGAATATTTTGAGTGTTCTCAATGTTTAGGACGTACAGAGAAACATTGGCCTGCAGTCGCAGTGAGGGGCTGCTAACCATAGCTTTCCAGTGTGCAAAGTAATTAGGATGTTGCAGCATTAGCACCACTTAACCTGTGAGGCTATCCAATAGCCTTGAAGATAAGGTAGTGCCAGACCTCCCTGTCCTTTGGCAAATATAAAATTTGTTTTCGAACTCTGGGTCTCTTAGACATCCAAACTTACTTGATAAAAATCTGTTGCCAGGTCTCCAGATGTTTAGATGGGACTAATAGAATACTCTAACTCAGCAGTAGTCCGAGCCTGTTGGGATTAAGCAACCAGATACATTATCAGAAGTGTGCGGTCTCGGAGTAAAAAAGAAGGTGTTTTTCTGTGTTGGGGAAGGGACTGTAGCAACTTCTCAGTTTGCTAAGTCAGGAGGAGAGCAGTTAATTGGGGGTGTGGCTTAGGCAGCAGAAAACCAAGCGTCTCAATTACAGCTCCCTGTTGCTAGCTTTTGGCCGACAGCAGTCTTGCTTTCAGAGCAAGGAGCAGCTGACTAAAGAGCTAGAACTTTCATACTAATAGAACACTTCTAACTCAGTAGGAATCGGAGCCTGTTGGGATTAAGCAGCCAGATACTTTATTAGAAGTATGGGGTTTGGGGTTAAAAAAAAAAAAAAAGACACTGTTTTTCTGTGTTGGGAGGGGGGCTGTATCAACTTCTCAGTTTACTAAGTCAGGAGAGAGCACTTAATTGGGGTGTGACTTGGGCAGCAGAAAACCAGGTGTCTCCAATTACAGTTCCCTGCTGCTAGCTTTTGGCAGACAGTAATCTTGCTTTCAGAGCAAGGAGCAGCTAACTAAAGAGCTAGAACTTTTCTTACTAATAGAACACTTCTAACTCAGCAGGAGTCGGAGCCTGTTGGGATTAAGCAACCAGATACTTTATTAGAAGTGTGGGGTCTTAGGGTAAAAAAATGAGAGGTGTTTTTTGTGTTGGGGGAAGGGACTGTATCAGCTTCTCAGTTTGCAAGTCAGGAGGAGAGCAGTTAATTGGGGTGTGGCTTAGGCAGCAGAAGACCAGGTGTCTCTTATTATAGTTCTCTGCTGCTAGCTTTTGGCAGACATGAATCTTCCTTTCAGAAGAAGGAGCAGCTGACTAAAGAGCTAGAACTTTTCTTACTAATTCCCTCCTTCCTTCCCTCCACCCTCCCACCCTTAGCCAGTTCCACTTTTATAGGCACTGGATTTGACTGACAACAGGAACTTCCTGTTTGGCAGTAGGAAGGATGGATCACTAAGACACATACTGTAAGTTTCGTCATCCTTGAAGGAAAGAGTAGCTCCCCTCCCCACCACTGCTGGAGGTCTGACTCTGAGCAAGGAAGAAGGAGACCACCAAGAATACAGTAAGTTTCTGTCCCAGAACAGGAAGGGCTGAGCTGTAAGGGTACATAAGCAGTAGGAAAGCAGGTGGAAAATAAATAAAGGGAGGAGAGAGTAAGGATACAAAGCAGCAGGATAGGGGCCACAAAATAAGACATGATGGGACTGGTGCAGTACAATGGCTGTGGGGCAGCAGTCTTCCAGGAGATGTTGTGGAGGCTGCGTGCTGCCCTGTTTGGGCACCTCTCTGGTCTGAGGAAGGAGGTTACCCGCCTCCAGGCTGACCTGGCTAGATTCGTGGAAACCTCCTCCCGCCCAGGGACCACCAGGACACCACCGCTGCCTCAGTGGTTGCCAAGAAAGAGGAGCAGTTGGACCGAGGTGGGCTCAGGGAGTGTGAGGGTGGTGGAATGAGAGGCGCATCCCTCCAGTTGTACCTCTCCACAATTCATACGCCATTCTGCCAGAGAGTGTTTCTATGGAGGCACCTGCAGTGGAGACCAAGAAGGATGCTGGGAACTCACAAAGGAGACCCACAGGAGGGTGGCACGGGACCCACAGGGAAGGAAACAACCCCTGTGAGGGACTCAGTCATTGGGGTAGAACTGGGGGAGGGAGGGAAAGGAGGGTAAGGTGCCTGCCTGGCACCATGACTTGAGGGACAGGGAACTAACCTCAGGATCTCGGGAGCAGCTGCATGGGGAGGGAGTGATGTTATTGTCCACCTAGGGACAAGCGACCTGGCTGGGTATGGGATCAGAGCAGTGCAAGAGGAGTTTGTGGGTTGGGAGGGGCCTTAGACAAGTAGTACATACAGTAAACTGCCTCAGAGGTGCTACCTGTCTATGGCAAGGGTGAGGCTAGGGTACTCCGCACCATGAGATTCAGTGAATGGTTGGAAACTGGTGTGGAGCTCAGGGTTTTGGCTTCATTGGGGACTGGGGTCCACCTGGAGGATACAGACCTATACTGGCGCAGTAGTCTGCATCTGTCCGGGAGGAGAACCAGGATCCTAGGTGATAGGTTTAAATACTTCATTGGTAAGCATTCAAACCAGCGGGGGCACTGAAATGGAGCAGGAAATCACAGCCTCCCCACAAAACAGGGTAGTTAGTGAGGTAAACACAAAGGTAGAGAAGTCAATAAGGAGAAGGACAGGGTAAATGGAGAAAAAGCAGTAAGGACAGGGGTGGGACTAAAAGGGGTAAGGACATCAAAATGGAGGGTGATGATACCAGTGCCTGTAGTCTGAGTAACAAGTTCCCTGAACTAGTGGCCTTGATGGAAGAGGAACGCCTGAGTATCGTGGCAGTCACTGAAACATGGCACACAGAGAATCATGACTGGGATGTCGACATACCAGGTACACAATCTACAGGAGGGGCAGGGAGGGTAAAAGAGGAGGAGAGTAGCTCACTATGTAATGGAGAGGATCAAAGCAACTGAACTAAAGGGTAAACAGGGAGGCGGAGGCACTGTGGGTCACCCTGGAGACAGGAAATAGCACACTGCAGACGGGTTGTATACAGACCACCATCTCGGGAGCAGTGGACAAGGAAATGATAGAAGGCATCCTTAGAATGGCAGAAAAGGGGAGTTCTAGGGACATGGATATGTTGTTCATCCACACTGTCTGCAGTTTCCTTGCCACTTTAAATCTTGCCGGAAGGTCTTCAGCTGGCTCCTCCCACCCACCGGGGTGGTAAAACTCTCGGCTGTGCCCCATGGCGTCAGATCTTCCTTACCGCTTGGAAGCTCAGGTTCCCTCCTTAATGCTCTGCGTGTAGACTGGATCCTAATTCTTTGGTTCTGCCGAAACTTATTTTAAAATTTTCAAGACTTGGTCAAGTTTCTCCCTCGCGGCTCGCGATGGACAAATCGACTCCGGTTTTGGACGGTGCCCTCGTGGGCAGAAGATGTCCAGGGCGGACCCGCACTCCACGTGCGTCTACTGCCTCGGCCTAGAAACATGACCCGCAGGCCTGCGGGTTATGCTGTTCATTTTTCGTAGCGTCCTGGAAGACCCGCTGCTGATTACAGCTTGGGCACCCTGAAGTGCTACCACGGTTAAGTCGAAGGAGGCCTGTTGGGCGGTTACCAGCGGTGGCTGGCTTGGCTGAGCAACTTCGAGCAGATGATCGCCTCGAGGAGGCACAGGCCGCATCATCCTCTTCCTCGGTCGCCGCATTTATCCCGCTCTCACTGGGTACCTCGTATTCAGCTTCTTTCAAGGAGCTTTGCCAATCCCTTTCCACGAAGGGAGGGGCCATCAGGACATTCCTCTCGGTCCAAAAGAAGGACTCAAAGGGTAAGTCCCATTGTCGGCATTTGTGGGAGCAGGAGGGTCCCTTCCCTGGACAGTCGACACTCGGCGGTCGAGGGTTGCGGCTAAGGCCGCTGGCTTTCACAGGTGTCCCCCGCCAGGTCAGCGGACGAGACACCCTCCGCCGACGCCGGTCGAGATTTTTCTGACCTGCTGGACGGGCTGTCGACTGCGAAGCCGACAACCCTTCTTCACGGTTCCCCCGGGTGGAGACCGAGACTTGCCTGCGCCCAGTGCCACAGTCCCCAGTTAAGGCTTCCGAGCCAAGGGAAGCGGGTGTCCCCGCCCTTCCCAGACCCATCCTCGGAAACACTGAGGATCCTCGGTCTCGGACATCGTCTCGGTCCAGCCCGATCCCGCCCGAGATCGGCGGTCTCGGTCTCGGCACCAAAGTAAGCACCACCGCTCATCCTCATTTCCTCCTCGGAGGAGGAGGCTCGGCACAAGTTGCGTCGATGCTATGAGGACCTGATGTGGCAGCAGTTACTTCTGTCCGTGAACAAGCCGGCGCTGTTGCCTTCCCGGCCATCAAGTGGCTGTCACCCGGCTGAAACAACCCTCGCTGTAGCCGAGGTGCCCAAGCCTGGGCGGTTGTTCGGCGAAACCAGCTGCCCACCGATTGTGGTGGAACCTCCGCTCCACAACCGAAATTGGGGCGCCGACCAAGGAATATCGGTCAGGTCAGGGCCTGCCCCACAGGTTGTCGGTCACCCTCTCCCGACCGTCCTCGGCAGGTGGAGGTTGCTCAGGCCCAGGCAGCTCTTGCGGACTCCTCGGAGTCGACGACGCCTCCCTGTTCTCCAGGCCCATTGACCTGGAGTCCTCCGGGGCCAGTCAATGGACGAAAGCCCATCGTCCTTCATGGGTTTGCTTGGCTCATCTCGAGTCCACCAGGATGCAGCTTGAGCCAGTATCCAAGGGCAAGTATCCCTGACGGAGATACTGGACCGAGGATTCACCCACGAGAGCCTTTCCGGTGGCTGAAGCCATTGTTGGCCCAGCCTTGGAGCTCTGGCAGCGGCCTGCTTCCTGTCCTGCGCCTTCGCCAGGATGGCCAGGAAGTATACGGTCCCTACCAGCTCTTTGTCTGGTTTTCGAACACCCCTCTGCGAGGGTTAGTCACCGATAGTGTTTTCCGGCGTTCCGGGAACGCTAGGGATGTGGATAAGCCCCCGACAAGAGTCCAAAAAGCTGGACTATGCGGGCGCAAGATGTCGCTCGCGTCCCCTAGGCCTCCGCCAGGCCAGCTCGGCCATGCTGATGGCACACTTCTCCCACGCCCTCATGGGCTCCCTGGATGAGTGATCCCTCATCTCCTGGCTGACCTGCAGACCACGGTCAAGCAGGTGCAGGATCAGGGAAGGGCGGTGGCAAAACAGCAGCTCCAAACGGCTCTGGACATTGGAGACTCCTGTGCCAGATCATTTGGACGCGGTGGCCATGCGCCGCAGAGCATGGCTGAGGATATCCACCTTCCGGCGGATACCCAGCACAAATTGGCGGATGTCCCCTTCTTGGGGACCGACCTCTTCGGCCCTGGGTGGAAGGTCACCTCCAGCGGATCGAAAAGTCCAATGCCACTCTGGACATGGTCACCTCCGCCCAGAAGGAGAAAAGCCCGATAGCAGCAGCATAAGTCCTTTCGTCTCTTCTGCGCCTGTGGCACGTCCGCCCACCAGCACCAGGGGCTAGATGGCTCGCGCTTGGCATCCCAAACCCAAGCCCGCGGCTTCCTCCAACAGGAAGCAGGGAGGTAAAGGCCCAGGAGGTCCCTTGGCCGGTCCCTCCTCTGAGCCTGCCCAGTGACGGGTTGAGGGGTGTCACCCCAGCCTCGTCACTCCCCTGGGTTCCCCCATGGAGGCAGCTCCCGCCACTTCCATTCTGCCTAGTCCGCTATCACCACAGACCGTTGGGTGTTGGAGGTGGTAGGAAGGGCCTGCCCCTGGAGTTCGGGCAGGCCCCACCTTCTGAGCCGTCGTCCCTCAGGAGGGCTACGGGTCCGTAGCCTCTCTGTTGGCTCGCCAAGCCGATATCGCCTGCTCCTTGAAAAGAGGTGATCAGGAAGGTGGTGGATCCTCCTCCAGACCGGGGTTTGTGTCCAGGTACTTCCTGGTCCCAAAGCGGATGGAGGCTGGCGCCCCATTCTCGACCTGCACGACCTGAACAGGTTTCTAAGGTCTCGGACCTTCAGGATGGTCACTCTGGCTCAGATAATCCCATCCTTGGAACAAGGCATGTGGTTCTGTTCTCTGGACCTTCAGGGACGCGTTCTTTCACGTCCCAATCCGTCGGCCTCACCAGAGATTCCTCCGCTTCAGAGCAGAGGATCCCTTCTGAGTTCGGGCCATGCCCTTGGCCTTTCCTAGCTCCCAGGGTCTTCACCAAATGCATAGCAGTGGTGACAGCATTCCTTCGGCACCGAAGGGTCCTGGTGTACCCTACCTGGACGACTGGCTGATTGCAGCCCCTCCAGAGCGGAGTTGGAGCAGTCCAGAGATCTGGCCCTCCAGGTTTGCTCTCAGGTTGGCCTCCTCATCAACGAGGCCAAGTCGGAACTCGTGCCAAAGCAGGTGATACAATCATCGGGCAGAGCTCAACCTCTACAAGCCAGAGCACGGCCCCAGCAGACAGGGCCGAGGTTCTTTCCTCCTTGCCCAATCATTTCAGGTTGGGCAGTCACACCCTGCCGGGACTTCCTGCGCCTCCTGGGCATCATGGCGCCTGCACCAGCGTGGTCCATTGGGCCCGCTGGTACATCGTCCCCTTCAATGGGGGCTGGCCAGCCAGTGGTCACAGCACCCCGATCCGCTGGATCAGCTAGTGACAGTGACCCAGGGGATGTGGAATGCTTCCAGTGGTGGACCGCTCCAGCACATCTGCAGGAGGGCATCCTGTTTGTCCGCCCTGAGTCGACGGTCTCTCTATCGACCGATGCCTCTCTGATGAGTTGGGGTGCCCATCTGGGAAGCACAGAGCGACGGCCTCTGGTCCCCGGGAGTCCGATGCCACATCAACCTGCTGGAGCTTGAGCGAGTTCGCCTAGCCCTCACCACCTTCACTCCGCTTCTACGGGGTCAAGTGGTTCAGGTCCAGACGGACAATACCATGACCATGTACTGCCTAAACCGCCAGGGCGGGACGCACTCCATGCCTCTGTGCAGGGAAGCTCTCCGCATTTGGTCACTCGTGCACAGCCTGGAGGTGGATCTCCTCGCCATTCATGTGGCAGGAGCCTCAGTACCCTGGCCAATGCCCTAAGCCGGATAGGGGCTGCGTCTCACGAGTGGTCTCTCCTGCCGGAGGTAGTACAAGATCTCTTTCCTATTGGGGCCGCCTCAGGCGGACCTGTTTGCCTCAGGGAGAATGCGAGCTGAGACTGTTTCATGCCGCCCCCTCAGCAGGGCTCGCTGCAGGGATGCCTTCTCGAGGCCGTGGACCCCGGGCCTCTTCTATGCCTTTCCCCATTTCCCTTGATCCACAAGGTGCTTCTCAAGGTGAGGAGGGACAAGGCGCAGGTGATTCTGGTAGGCCCCAGACTGGCCCTGCCAGTTCTGGTATCAGATCTCCTCAGTCTCAGCTCCAGGCTCCGGGCGGCTTGCAGCCCGCCCGGACCTGATCTCAGTCAATCAGGGAAGGTATTCCATCCGACCTTCAATCTCGCAGCTGACGGCCTGGTTCCTGAGCCGGCTAGAGTTCCAGGCCTTGGGTCTTTCCGACGAGGTCCTCAACGCTGCTGAGGCATCCAGTAAGGAGTCGACCAGAAAATGCTACACCTTTAAATGGAAGAGATTCTCCATTTGGTGTCAGAGCAAGGGCCTGGACCCTTCCTCCTGTTCTTTGGCAAGCATTCTGGACTACCTGTGGTCCCTTTCTCAGCAAGGGCTTGTCGGCGACCCTTAAGGTGCATCTGGCAGCCATCTCTGCTTACGGGCGGGTCAGGAAGCATTCGGTGGTGCAGGAGAAGGTGGTCGGGTGCTTTTCAAGGGCCTTGATTACATATTCCCTCGGTGCAAGAACCTCCACCTCCGTGGGATCTACTGCTGCTGGTTGGCTAGCTCATGGGCAAGCCATTCGAACTGATGCACAGGTGTGACATCTCTCACCTGTCGTGGAAGACCGCCTTCTTGGTGGCTATCATGTCAGCCAGAAGAATGGGAGAGCTCCAGGCGCTTTCCATCGAGCCTCCTTATCTGGTCTTCCACAGGTACAAGGTTGTCCTGCGCCACCACCGAGTTCCTTCCAAAGGTGGTGTGGGAGTTTCACCTTAACCAGGTGTTTACTCTGCGGTGTTCTACCCCAATCACACCTTGGAGGCCGAATATAGGCTGCATACTTTGGACCCTAGAAGAGCGCTCGCTTATTATAAGGGGCGGATGGCTGAGTTGGGAGAGGAGGTTAGCCAGCTGTTTCACCCACCTAGCTGAAGCCCGCACCTGGCAGACCTGCAGCCAGCGGACGATAGGCAGGTGGGTCACCCTGCATAGATCTCTGCTATGGTTGGCAGGCATGGAGCCTCCCAGAGGGATAAGAGCTCATTCTACCCGCCATACCGCTGCATCGGTGGCTGCTTCCAGGGATGTCCCTATCCAGGAAATCTGCAGGGCTGCCACCTGGAAGTCAGCACACACCTTCATCAGCCACTACCACATCGACTTTGAGTCACGCCGGGATGCTGGTTTTGGGGCCTCGGTTCTCCAGTCTTTATTTCCCAAGTAGGGGTGTGCACCTGCCTCCCTCCTCCCAGAGAACTGCTAGAGTCTGCCAGACAGCGTGGATGAACAATATATCCATGTCCTAAATACAGGTTACTCACCTTGTAACAGGAGTTCTAGGAATGGTATAGTTGTTCATCCACACAACCCACCCGACCTCCCGGCTTCGGGTGCACAACCTGGCTTCCAGCGGGCTAGATCTGGCGCATGGGGCGGAGCCGAGAGTTTTACCACCCGGTGAGTGGGAGGAGCCAGCTTGAAGACCTTCCGCAAGATTTAAAGCGGCAAGGAACCTGCCAGACAGTGTGGATGAACAACATATACCATCCCTAGAACTCCTGTTACAGGTGAGTAACCTGTATATATTGTTGATGGGGAACCTGAATATGCCAGATGTTAACTGGAGCACCTGTGCTGCAGCCACATCCAAGAGCAGGGTCATTTTCAATGCCTCAGACAGCTAGTTTTGGAACCCACTTGGGAAGGAGCAATCTAGACCTGGTACTCTCAAAGGGACAGAGAGAGAGGATCATGGATTTAGAAGTGGTAGCCATCTGGGAACAAGCACCATCAAACAGTGTGGTTCATGATAAACACAGCCGCTGAGTCAAGCCATACAAAAGCAAGTGTATTGGACTTAAGGAGGCTGACTTTGTGAAAATGGGAGAGTGCCTCAGAAAAGCACCAGCAAATGGGCAAGAAGGAGGGGTGGAGGGAACAATGGGGAAAATCAGAACAGCGATCACAGAGGCAGCAAGCCTTTGTGTGAAGCAAATCAACAAAATAAAACGAAGGAAAAAACACTATGGTTCTCAAAAGCGTGGCGAGGAAGATTAGGGAGAAAAGGAAGCATTCAGTAAGTGTAAGGAAACACAGAAGGAGCAGGACAGAGAACTGTACTAGTTAAAGCAGAAAGAAGGGAAGGAAGTCAGAATAGCAAAGGCCCAAACTGAGGAAAAGATAGCCAACTTGGTTATTTTATTTATTTAGTTGTTTTTGTTGACCGGGTAAGTGCACTAGACAGACTCTGCCTAGTTTCAGGCACGACCGGGGAGGGATGCAGATGACTACCAACTGACCTTGAACCAGATTAAGCTGTTTGTGGTATTTTTAGTGAAGTTAAGAAGGGGATAAAACCTTTATAAGTACATTAGAGAGTGAAGAAAGACCAAGGAGGGATAGTGAGGCTTAATAAAGGGAAGGGTGGGCAGAGGTGACTGTGAAAAAGCAGGATACTGAGCGAATACTTCTGCTCAGTATTCACAAAAGAAGAGGAGGGCGTACGTAAACCAAAGAATAGAAGCGTTCTGGATGGGGGGGGCGGCGGCAATACCAGTCCATTCACAGAAGAAAGGGCCCTGAAAGAACTCCTAAAACTGAAGGTGGACAAAGCAATGGGGCCTGATTGGATTTACCCCAGAATTCTGAAAGAACTAAGGGAGAACTAGTGACACCACTGACTACCCTTTTAACAAATCATGGGAGGATGGTGTGGTACCTGAGGAATGGAGGAGGGTGGATGTGATCCCCTTCACAAAAGTGGGAGCAAGACAGAGGCAGGAAACTACAGACCTGTTAGTTTGACCTCAGTGGTAGGGAAAATGATGGAATCACTTCTAAAGGAAAGAACTGTTGAGTACCTAGAGTCCAGCGGGCACAGGACCCAAGGCAGCATGGATTCACAGCGGAAAGGTCATGTCAGACCTAATCTAATCGATTTCTTTTGACTGGGTGACCAAAGTAGTAGACCAGGAAGGGGTTGTGGACATGGCCTACCTAGACTTTAGCAAGGCATTTGACACAGTCCCACACAAAAGATTAATAAACAAGTTAGCCAGCCTGGGAGTGGGTCTCAGGGTTGTAGCCTGGGTAAAACATTGGTGGGACAACAGGGCTCAGATGGTAATACTAAATGGAGTCCATTCGAAGAAAGTGGGGTTACTAGTGGGTACCGAGGGTTCAGTACTGAGACTGCCTCTTTAATGTCTTTATAGGTGACATTGCAGAGGGACTGGAAGGGAAAGTATGCCTCTTTGCAGACAACACAAAGATATGCAACAGAGTTGATACACAAGTGGGGGTGGAAACGATGAGAAAGGACTTGGCAAGGTTGGAGGAATGGTCAGAAGTATGGCAGCTTAGATTCAGTACAAAGAAGTGCAGTAATGCACCTGGGAAACAAAACCCAGGGAAGAGTACACAGTGTGGGGAGGTACTAACAACAACAAAATGGAAAGGGACCTGAGAATAGTCATATCAGATGACTTAAAGGTAGGCAAGCAATGTGAGAAGGCAGTAAGGAGGGCTGGGGGATACTGGGATGCTATAGGGAGAGGCATCACCAGTAGAAAACAGGAAGTTGTTATCTCTCCATTCAGACAGTTGATGAGACCTCATCTGAATACTGCGTGCAGTTCTGGAGACCCAATCTCTGCAAGGACTTAGACAGGATGGAGGTAGTCCAGAGGAGGGCAACTGAAATGGCGAGGGTCTGCACAGAAGCCATACGAAGAGAGACTAAAGGATATACCCTCGAGGAAAGGGGGTGGGGGATGATAGAAACATTTAAGTACCTCAAGGGAATCAAGAAAGTGCAAGAGGGTGTGCCTTTCAGGAAAAAGATGTGCAAGAACAAGGGGCACACATTGAAGATAGAGGGGGAATGACTCAGGGGCAGTGTGTGAGGAAGTATTTTCTTCATGGAGAGGGTGGTGGATGCATGGAACGGCCTTCCTGAGGAGCTTGTGGGGTCAAAAACAGTGGGGAATTCAAGAATGCATGGGCCAGACATAAGGCAGTTCTAGTGGGGGGTAGGAGGAAGTAGTCTGTTGGTTAACTAGGATCTGTAGCTTATCCAATAGGTAGGAAATTAGCAGATTTGGTGGGCCAAGCGGTCCTTATCTGCCGTCAAAGTCTGTGTTTCTGTGGACATTGCCTCTAGACACAGGGCTAATTTTAGCCTCGCCATCCTGCAGGGCCTTCTCTTGTAGGCCATTGGCTGCTGTCTCGCCCTCCCAGTGCTGCTTCCTTTATACTATCGGAACTGCTTGGGACTCAGTCCTGCTGGTGTTGACCTGCTGCAGGAGCCTCCTCAAGTAAGATCTGCAGTTACATAAGAACTGAGTAGATTTTCGAGAGGAGCTCTTTCAGCAGGCCTTCATTTTCCTCCCTCCTTCCCCTTCTTTTCTCTTCTGCTTTTCTCTTCCATTAGCATGGGTTTTCTGCTTTCCTTATTCTACTTGGCTCTTGCTAACCTCTTTGGTTCTTCTTTACGCTGCCAGCTGTGGGTCTCCGGCTGAGAACTGAGGAGGTGTTGGGGACCACCTGCCTTTATAGGGATAGACTGACAGAGGGAGGTGTGAGTGTCCCGTGGTAGACTGCTAGCTAGAAAGTTTTCTGTGTGGTCCTAACACCTGGTGGCTTAGTCCTACCGCTGTTGGCCTGCTGCAAGAGCTCATCTCGAAGATCTACTGTTATGGGAAGTTAAGTAACTGTACCTTTTGTAAGGGTTTCTTTATTCTCCACTACTTTTTACTTTTAAAGCTCTCCTCAGCTGCTGGTTGCAGAAGCACCAGTTTTGTGCCCTTCCCAGTGACAGAGCACGAGCATCCCATGCACACATGGCGGATTATAATGCATTTCAGAGATGCGCACCTGTCACATGTACACACCAGCACAGCTGCGTGACATCACCACACAGCCACGCATTTACAAACTTGCTTTCACACTACTCAAGCTGTTTTTCTTGTAAAAGCAGCACTGTTGGTGTTTTTACAGGATTTGCTCAGTATTTTTACTGTGGCCTGTGTTGGGGACCAGAACTAATCAGTGCTACAACACAGCTTCGTTTTCATAAGGGCAAGGTAGTTTTATGGACAGTTCCTCTTTTCTTCCTGAAGTTCCCACTACTTTTATGTGAACTAAGAGGTATGCCGGCCTTCCTTTTGTCCACAGCCAGCTAATTTAAAAGAAAAAGTGACACGTGAACAGTCAGTCATGTATTACTACTAGCATAGATGTCACTCACCATTCATTGCGCTTGCAGTCACAGAAGAGGGAAGATACTTACTCACTTCACCTGTGGACGGTTTTCTATTTTACATGACATTGTATAGCTGTTGAAATGTTTTTTGGTAAGAGGTGATGAAGGGGGGCAGTTTTAACTCGTGGTTTTTTAGGAACATGGCGGGGAGGTGGGAGGAATTTTATTTTTCAGGTGGAGGAAAGGACTTCACACAGATGGTGGGGAAGGCTTTTGTTTATTAAGCCAAAAATAATAAACTGCCGACTAAGTTTTTGCAAAATTCAACTTGCCACCAACTTTGTTAGCAAATTAAAATGTATCTCTACACTCAGTCCTTCTGTCCTCCCATGTATATAATTGGGGAGAAGTAGGACTGGACTCCTGGAAACAAGATGAATCCTCACTGCTGCCAAGTCCTGGGTAAAAGAACCATTTGTGTTTTTTTACATTATCACAAGTGTGGTGATATACAATATCAGGTGTAGCATTGCTGTTTGACCCATTAAAGTAGTTAATAAACATATTAATGGTTGCCACAAATTAACTTATGAGCCATCTAAAATGTTGCTTTGTGTGAGTTTCACATATTCAGCTTTCTAACTGAGGAATACTGATCAGGCAATTTAAATGCTTATTTGTTTACAACTCTTCTCTTTAGTCCTTAATTTACAGCAGTCTCATTTAGGAACACTGTGCACATTTTTTATAGCATCCATTGAAATAATAAATGCTGATACATAATTTTTCATCATACATGAGACATAAGAGGGACAGCCCATCGGCCAGCAGTAGAACTACTGCTTGTGATGCCTGTGACCCAGGTTCAGAAAGAAGCCAGGTTGTCGGCGCTGGCTGGAGGGAGGGAAGATTACATCTAATAGGATACACACTCCTCTGGAGTGGGTGGGTCACTGCCTTGCAGCAGTGCTGCAACTGAGTGACCATGGGTAGCAGTGCAGCAAAGGTACTGCAGGGGGACACCGCTGAGTTTAGCAGAAACAGTACTGTGCATGCTTGAGCCCCCTGTGTGCCAGGCATCCCAGAGGAAGTGGCACCAGAAAGTGGGAAAACCGGTGCCTGGCAGGATGTTCCATGGTGTGCCAGGCCCTGTCTCTCACTACCAGCAGCTTCTCAGTCAAGGTTTCTTCTGCTTCAAACTTAGGAAGGGAAGGCAATACTGCCTGGCTCTGGACAGGCCCCACCTTGGGAAGAGGGTAAGCTGCAGGCTAAATAAGGATGGTAAGTTCTGGGGACAGGCTGGGCCAAATCAGTGGCTGGTGGCAACATCAGAGAGAGAGAGGAAGGGGTATAAAGAATGAATTGTAGAAAAATAAATGTAGATATAAAGTGTACTAATCTTTAACAAGGTAACATCAATCTGATGTTACCTAATTTACAGATGAGAACTGTGACTGTACTGTGTTGATGCAACCTTTTACACGTGAGTAAATGAAGCTGTTTTTTCAGAAGAGGTTTAAGCCTTTAGATCTGCACAGCTTCCCATCAGATGAGACCATTACTAACCCTGGTCTGGTGACTGGGGTATGGCGAGTGTGCTTCCATTTGAGAGAGACCAGGTTTTGGGTCGAGTCAGGATCCCAAGTAAGAAGATGAGACACTAGGAGGGGCTATACTCAGTGGGGGAGGGGTAGCCACATCATTCTCCAGAATCGCAGCAGGCTGATGCACAGAATAGTATGACCAGGTTTTATGACATGATAATAGATAGTGTAGCAAAGGAGGGATGCAGAGACTGCTCAGGACTGATGAATAATTCTAGCACCCAAGGCTTGCTCAGGTAATGGGTTAGGGTAGGGGACTATGGTACCAACACACATTTGGTCAGCTCCAGTATAGACACTTCTGAGGACAGGCAAAATCAGAAGATGACAGAATTTGAAAATGGAATATGTAACCACTGACTGCTTCTGTTTCTTTGCTGGTGTGTTTCAGGAAGCTATCATTCAAATCATGAAGATGAGAAAGAAAATCACTAATGCACAGCTTCAAACTGAACTGGTAGAAATTCTGAAAAACATGTTTTTGCCACAGAAGAAGATGATCAAAGAGCAAATTGAGTGGCTCATAGAGCACAAATATATCCAAGGGATGAGTCGGACATCAACACCTTTATATACATATGAGTGAGGAAACTGTGGAAAATGCAGAGGTTACAAGTTGTAATGGACAGAGTAGAAACATTTAACAGTCTTGGCTGGAAGAAGGATGTGATTTTGACTATTCCGTTGCATAAATATTAAAAATCCCTGCCTTACCTTACGAAAAAGGACTATATTTTGCCAATTTCATCTGCCTAGCATGGTGGCATTGGCCTTCATGTTGGCTCACTTTCAACAGCATGCTGTTTTGTGGGAATATTGCATTCATCAAGCGCCTGTTTGCTTTTAATGTAGATATACGATTTCCACCTGTTTCGCTCCTGCCAAGAAGATTGCAGGTTCCTCCTTTGCCCGATGTATCTGCATCAGAGAACAGATCTTCAGGTCTTCATGCACTGGGAAACTGCTACTGGTTTTGTACAGAACATGTAATTAGGACTAGCACTTTCACTTTGTGTTTTGGATCAACTGAAAGAAATACACCATGGCTACCTTTGGTGATCCAACATGTCACTTTGAGTCACACCTAACTTGAAGACATTTTTTTTTTTTTTTTTATAGTTGGCTGAATTCTGATGGCCCAGGTGGTGCTTCGGCATAGTGATGAGATTTTAATGTCCATGGAAGGTTTGTGGTTTGTGAATTATAGCTTTCATTAAGGTCATAACCATTATGTTTCATATATTGATGTAAACATTTGGGTAGGCTTTAACCATTCCTTATGAATCAGGCCATAATAGGCTATTCATCCCCCTTTTAAAGGAAATTAAGTCGCTGTACAGTTTGCATTGTAGAAGAGAGGGAAACAAATGGCAAAATTGACTGTTGACTTTTCTGGTTTGCTGCTAAACTTAAAAAAAAAAAAAGTAAAATGGGATTAAGAAATTAAAGTGTTGTTTAAGTGCATGCTAGAGCAATCTGATCATTTAATCCTGTTTTTGCTGCCATAGAGTGTTTCAGTGAGGCACATGCATGGGAGGGGGGATCCAGCAGAAGAGCAGAAGTGTCATCTTCTAGTCATCATTCAATGACAGTTATACAAGAATGCCACCTACAGCTGGCACAAGTGTGTGTGTGTTTGGGGAAGGGGAGATACCATCACTGATATAGAGAAGCAAGGAACCTGTTTCCGCTCACCCCGCTTGCTTTTCCTGTATCGAGCGGTTTGTCATCTGTATTGACAGACTGGTCCATTAAAAGCTGTTCAACAGTTTAACTTAAATGGAGTTAAATTACAGCCTTAACTGCATAAAGATTAATGTGAAAGACCTAATCCAGTTTAAAAATGTTGTCATGGATGGGTGGAAGGAGCGGAATTTCATTGCTGGGGTAAAGTGAAAGGCGATTGCCCACCAGTTTCTCAAGTATGAAAGCAGACTAAATGGTGCTGCTTAGCCTGTTTGCTGGCTGCATAGGCCTGTGTCATCTTTCTTCTGATTAAACACTGAACTACATTGGGAAATTACAGTTTGTGAAGTTGGCCATATTAATACTGAGGCTTTCACAGTTGTTACATTTAAAATGATTATTTTTAGTGTTAAGAGTATAACAGATTTTTGGGGGTTGTCTTTGTGAAGTATTAGGCAAGTCTGGATAAAAAACTGCTACATGTGCCAGTTCTGAACTTTGATTACTCTCTTGTTATATATGTAATATATGATAAAAAATAAGAGCAATTAAATATTTAGTGTGGATTTTTAAATTTGGATTTGCCCACTTCACTCCAGACTTGCAGCCCTAGTTTTGTACTGTGAAAAGTAGTGGAGTCCAAACGCTTGCTCATCAGCCGTTAATAAAATCCCACGCCCGCTAACTGCACTGGGATTGTTGCAGCTAGCATCGCTGTAAATATGGTGTGCGCATCCTTATCAGTAGCAAATTACATGTATAAGATTGTCGAATGTTAATACTTTTTCATATGTACTGTAAGACAATTCACATGCATTATAGTTAATCTGAATATTCTTTACAACCTAAGGAAGGCGTTAGGGAACTGTTAAGACCCAGCCTCAAAGGGGGTACTGTGTTTCCTTCTAGAAACCTGGAGTGGCAGGAGCCCACGGGTTTTATACAAGAGGAAGAACTTCCCAATATGATAAACTGTTTGCCATGTTGGTTCATGATCGAGCTGCCTCAGCTGTAAGAACACTTGTATTTCATGGACAAGGTACACAAAACATGTTTTGAGCATGCAGTTAACATAGTTTGGAACTTAAGTTCAAATGCAAAAATAATGTAAGAAAAGAACACCAGCAGTTTGCTACGATGCAGTATCGCTTTTCAGTGGAATTCATTGTAAACTTCAAGTCTGTTTCAGCTAATTTGCACTTAACTGCCAAATTCATAGTGCAGGAGATAACTTGCAATGCAACAGCAACTGTGAAGAACAAGGTTAGTCTTCACTAAGTATTTCCTGAAATGCAGTAGGGCAACCATGCACTTTTAAAGCTAAATTTTTTGCGTTTGGTACAGTATATGCGTCCAAAGACCCAGCAAAGGAGATGCTGCATCTTTTAAAACAAAATTTGTATTCACATCGTGTATTATTAAGTCCACTGCCCTGCTGGTTTACTCACGGAAAAAATATTGTTTTACTGAGAACAAACCACACCTTTTTTTTTTTTTTTTTGCTATATGGGTTTCATAAACAGTTCTGTAACTGTGTTGAAAATATTTGTACTGTTTTCATGTCCCAACAGTTTCATGGCAAAAGTTTAATTTTAAATTAAAGTTATGAAGTCTTCCATTCCTTTGTGTCCACAGAATTCCTTCGTTTCCATTTTCCATGCACCTCAGTGCAGCTGGTTAACTGCACAGCGGTATTCAGCATACTGCTCTGAAACATTCAGCAGACAACAGAACTCGCAGCACTTTGTCTTCATGAAAAATTTCCCATTTTTACAATTTTAAATGGAAATTTGTAGGATATATAAATAAAGTATTTTGCATTATTTTTGAGTGAGATTTCTTAATCAGTGAGATGCACATGTCAGTATCTATAGGTTAAAGATGTTGGGAGTTTACCTTTTCTGTCATTTTTGTCATGCGGACTAGGCGGTCACACTTTTGTAAATTCCTCCTAGATCACACAACATCTCAGCATTTGAGAACTACATAGTTATGTGAAAGCTGTCCTGCAGTATACACTATAAGTACCCTGGAGTGTTTAGCAAACTTGAATACCTAGGTTTCATGTTTTACCTACTTACGTTATTTACAATTTGAATGTGTGCCACTACATACCAAGGTTATAATGCTGTACAGTTTATGAATGGTAGCATTTTCTGTATGGCAGCCCAGCTAAACTATTTTGATGTACTGCTTTATTATTATATTTTTAATTTTATTTTTAAGTTGTATAATTTATTTTCTTTCAAAATAAAAGTGTAATATAAAGGCCTAAGTGTTTAACTTTTTAGTGGCTTTTTCATTTTCATATTGCAGAGACATAGTTGATAAACAAAAGTTTTAAGTACTTGTATTAGAAAAGTTTCCAAGTTGGGATTTCAGTGTGCATTATTTCTTAGACACTTTATTTTGTTCTGCAACTGTAGTTTTAGTCAAGGGCTCAGAATTGCTAAAACACATTTTCCACTTGCCACCTTCAATCTTGGGATTATAGTGGTGTTAAAGTGTACATCATTCTTTTTTATACTTATGTCTCTTACATAAACAATGTAATCTGACAAGCTCATAGAATTTTCTGAAGTAATCTACATATAAGGGATATGAGCGCCTAGGGATAACAAACTTATTTGTACAGTTGCCTGTGACCTCGAGTAACCTCACAAGTGGTCACTGGCAACTGAACAAATAACTTTGTTATCCCACAGGCACTCCCTGCATATTTGATTTGTGCAGCAGGATTTTTGGGGTTCTGGTTTGTCATATTTTTTTTTTTTTTTTAAGTTCCTTTTCAGGTTTTTCTCTGTGCCTGGTTGCTGTGTTTGGTTTGCAGGATTGCTGTGTTGAGAAAGAGGAAAAATTGCCTTTTTTTCTTAAAGAGTGTTTTCATTTAAAATGTGGTTTCAGTTTTGGGGTTGGTTAGGTGTGCATTTTGTGAGTGTTTGGGACTGTGATAGCTTGGCTTTTAAGAGCACTGTGAGGAGGTGAAAGTGAAACTGGGAGAGAGTGCTGGTAAGAAGGTAGCACAGGTGGTGGTAGTTAGTGATGTAGTTACTGTGTGGATAGATGAGTGATGATGAAGTTACTATGTGGATAAATAAATTTATCCACATAGTAGCACAGATAAATGGATTTATCAGTGCAGATTTATTCAGACACCTGTTGCATAAATAGCATTACTTGAGCTGTTGTTGAAGATAGATCAGTGGTACTCTTATTTTAAGTAACGGATGTCTTCCATAACAGTCTTTTTTCTAATCAGCATTTCTGTATGCATAGAGAGTTATCTGTATTCTGCAGCACATCACGCTAGTGGAATATGTGATACCGCTTTCTGTTGAAATGCATTTCACATATTGTAGACACAAGTTTTATGAGCAGTCTTTCCCTAGAGGTTGTTTCTTCCATAGAATCGATCTTTGGTCTTGGCTTCAGAGGCAATAGGACCCTGCAGGAACCAGATGTTCTTGGCCAGCCATGTCATTGTACGGTGATGTCGCCACACGACTGTGGCATATATATGTAAGTGAATAAGATACAAAAGGGTGTGCAGTTGTAGTGAGATTTATGCACACCTCTACATGATGGTAGTTCTTCCTTAAGAGCTGATTAACTGGTCATCTTTAAGCAAAGCTTCTCCCACCACCGGTGGTATATCCTCAGCCCTGCCCTGTGACATCAGCTCTTCCTTTTCACTGGAAGAGTTCAGTCTTCCTTGGTCCATGCATTTAGGGCCTATTAAGTGTGCCATTGGCAAACTTTATGTTGTTGTTTTTTTTTTTCTCGTCTCAGTGCAAAGTATATTCCTCAGTCCTGTTCTCGCACTCGATCGAAATGTGGAACATAAGGAGCCGAGGCCCACTGCTGGCTTTAAACAGTGCGCCATGGGCTGCCAGAAGATGTTGTAGACGGACCCGCATGTGTCATGCCTGTACTGCCTTAGGATGGCACCCGATGTCACTGGTTGTGGCCTTTGCCAGATGATGCTACCAACGCTACTTGAAGATCATATCCTTTGCCGGCCGATCGAAACCTAATTGCAGGCAAAGGGTGGTCACAAGGCAGTCTCTGCGGCGCAGAGTCTGTGCCCAACTTTAGCTATGAAAGAGGGCGGCAGGAAGGCTGGGCATCTTGTTGGCTCGCTGGCTGCTCCAGCTGAGGCCAGGTCAGCTGGGGCCAGCGTTGGAGTGTCCTTCACTGAGAAGATTTGTGACATCTTCGCCCCTCCAGACCTGGGCCTGCCTGCCTGCCACGGCAAGAAGCATAAAGCAAGAAACACTATTGTCGGTTGTGGGACCAGGCGAGATCATGCCCTCGACTTCCCTGACCGCTCAGTG
Source organism: Neoceratodus forsteri (assembly GCA_016271365.2). Classification (NCBI taxonomy): domain Eukaryota; kingdom Metazoa; phylum Chordata; order Ceratodontiformes; family Ceratodontidae; genus Neoceratodus; species Neoceratodus forsteri. Next base: position 1,078,365,863 of record CM057458.1, read on the forward strand.
ACTGTCGAGTGCTCGACTTCAGCTGAGCCACAGTTGGTCGGGGGTGGGTAGCTAGCTCCATGGTACCCCGTCAGGCTTGCCGACCTCGGCACTGGTCGATCAAATGGTTAACATTTTCTCAACTGTTTCAACCAGTTGTTGGATGGGGTCAGTGATGAGTTGATCTCCATGACCCTGCTCATTCTGGTCTTCACCAGGAAGCGGTCGATATCCCTAGCCGCTACCACATGGAATCAGCCTCCACAGGAGGTCATGCAGAACTGGTGCAAATGATATATACCGCACTCCAGCTGCATCTCCTCCGCATTGACCCCCAGGTCGACAGTTGAGATCAAGGCTCAGGTCGAGGTTGAGGGGTTCCTCGGTGTTTGACCCTGCTAAACCAGGAGGCATCGCCATCCACATTTCTCGTCGCCTTCATTCTCTGATGATGAGAGGCTCCACCAGCAGATGTAGCGGCACTACGAGCAGTTCCTGTGGTAGCAGTGGGCCTTAGCAGGGCAGATAGGGCTCTGCACCCAACCCCTATGGTTAGCTGCCTAGTACCAGTCAAGTCCAGCCCGTAAATCCGAGACCGTGTTGCCAACATGTGTATCCACCCTTGCAAGTTGAATGGCTCCACAGCAGCCCGTGTGAGGAGCTCCTCCTAAGGACTCCCGTCCAGGGACCACCTTGCCAGGCCTGGTATCCTGGAAATTACCCACTTGGATGACTCTAGCATGGTTCATGGCAGGGAAAGCCCAGGGCAGTCTATGATGAGTCCTCTGGCAACCCAGTGGGTCCTCTGTGCAGCCGTGATGCATACGCTGCCCAGGAATATGTCAAGGAACTTAGCACTGACCATGGGCCAGTGTATTTTTGGGGCTCTCCTCCAACTCGTGGGAGTCCATGATTGTTCCTTTGGAGCAGTTCAAAAAAGGGCTAAATACCCTTCCACTGACATCCTGGTTAAGGACAAACCTCAGGGGTCACCTTACCCATGGTTGAGGTTATTATGGGACCAGTTCTGGAGCTTTTGCAGCATTCTGCACCCTCAGCCTGTGTGGTCCGCAAATAAGTGGTCCCTACTGGTTCTTTTTCTGGATTCTCTGACCACCCCTCACCAGAGTGTCTGGTCTCCAACTCTGTCTTCTGGAAATTGGTAATACTGAGAACATGGGCAAGCCCACCAACAAGAAGTTGAAAAAGCTTGACCACACAACTAATAAGGTCTGTGCTGCATCCTCTCTTGGTCTCTGCCAGGGGAGCCACACACTGATGATTGCTCGCTTTGGTCACTCCTTAATGGGAGTGATAATGTCCTCCTTCACCTGCCTACTGATAAGCAGCCCCAGTAAAGGTCATCAGAGACCAAGGTTAAGCAGCTCAACACCAGCTCCAAATGGCCTTGCACATTGGCGCTTCTTGCACCCCTGCAAGGGAATGGCTATCATGATGCTTCCGAGGGCCTGGCTGTGGATATCCACCTTCATGGCATACACTCAACACGGGTGGCTGATGGCCCTTTCCTGGGCACCGACCTCTTCAGTCCAGGGGTGAATGGGCATCTCACTATAATGGAAAAGTCCAGTGCCATCATGGATTCTGTGGCTTCCTCCCAGAAGGGACGAAAGGTCAGAAGCAAAAAAAAGGTCTTTCAATTTTGGCCGCTTCAGCCATAACAGTCTCAGCAGGAGCAGCCCCATTAGGGGCAATTCAGAGTCTGTCGCCCCAAGGCCAAGTTCTCCGACCAGTGGCCCAAAAGGTGGGAATAAGGAATTGATGCCCTTTGGCCTCAGCAGCCGTGCCCCTCCAAAGCTGACCAGTGATGGGTATGGGGTGTTCACCTCCTGCCTGTCCAGTCCCTGACTGAGCTCTTGGTGGTTGGTCAGCTTCACCACTTATTGTCTAACTGGTCCGTTGTTACCACAGACAAGTGGGTTCTCAAGGTGGTCAACAGAGGGTTGCCTCTTGACTTCGAGGCCTCCCACCTTACCAATGCCACGCTCCAAGAGAATCCTCAAGTGTTGCAGGACATGCTGTCTGCCCTCAGGGAGGACGTTGCTCAGCTCCTTGCAAAGGGAGCCATGGCCTGTGTCCCAGATGCCCTAACAAGTCAGGATTACGTGTCCAGATACTCCTGGTCCCGAAATGGATGGGAGGCTGGTGCCCATACTGGATCTTCATGATATGAACCATTTTCTTAGGAATGCGAGGTTAGGATGGTTCGCTGAACCAGATCATACCATCTCTGCAGCAGGGTTTGTGGTTCTCCCTCTGAACCTCCAGGAAGTGTTTTCTACATCCCAGTCCATTTATCCCAATGGTGATACTTCTGGTTCCATGCAGAGGAGGTGCTCTATCAGATCCAGGTCATGCCTTTCGGCCACCCTCTGTGCCCAGGGTCTTCAGGTGCATGGCAGTGGTAGCAGCCTTCCAAGTGCACAAGGGCGCATTGGGATAAAAGGACTGGGATGTAGAAAACACTTCCTGGAGGTTCAGAGAGGAGAACCACAAACCCTGCTGCAGAGATAGTATGATCTGGTTCAGCGTAACTATCCTAAACTCGCACTTTCTGAGAAAATGGTTCATATGATGAAGATCCTGGATGACTGGATGATAGCCAGGCCATCCAAAGAGGCAGTGGAGTGGTCCAGGAACCTGTCCCTGCAGACCTGCAGATTTGGACCTCTTGGTCAACCCGCCAAGTCCGAACTGATCCCCCGCAGGTGATTCATTTCATCTGGGCAGAGCTAGACACCCTACAGGCCAAGTCCCACCTGCCTGCAGACCAGGCATTGATCTTACCTCCTTTGCCCGATCATTTCAGATTGGGCATTCACACCTGCTCGGAACTTCCTGAGGCTGCTGGGGTACATGGCGCCTTGCACCAGTGTGGTCCCCTGGCTTTCTTGTGGATGCTCCACCTGCAGTAGGAGTTGGAGCATCAGTGGTCTCAACACCTAGGACATCTAGACCAACCGATCATGGTGGCCCAGTTGATGTGGGATGCCATCCAGTGGTGGTTGATCCCAAAACATCCGGAGGAAGGAGTCCCGTTGTTCTGCCCAGGACCAACTGTCACTCTCAAGACGGATGTGTCTCTGGTGGAGTGGGGCGCAGCTGGGGGATCACAGGGCCCACAGGTTTTGGTCACCCAGAGAGTCCTGTTACCACATCAACCTGCTGAAGCTCCATGCAGTGTGGTTAGCTCTGATAGAATTTAGCCTCTAATCAGGGGTCTGGTCTTGGAAGTCCAGACCTGACAACACAACAACCATGTTCTGCCTGAACAGGCAGGGTGTCACGCACTCCCTTCCATTGTACTGGGATGCCCTTCGCACCTGGACCCTTGTGCGCACCCTGGATGCAGATCTGGTGGTCCATGTCGGGGAGCAGTTGGCTGGCAGATGCTGTCAGCCGTTGGGTGAGACATCACAGAAGTGGTCACTGCATCAAGAGGTGGTGAGCCACCTCTTCTCCCTGTGGGGCATTGTCTGGTGGACCTGTTTGCCTCCTAGGAGAAAATGAAACTGAGGCTATGTGCCCACCCCCACAGGCCTGAATACTGGTGGAGGATGCATTTACGAGGCCTTGGACTCCAGGCCTCCTGTACGCCTTTCCTCCCATTCCCTTGGTCCATAAGGTGGTGGTCAAGATGTGGATGATCCTGATAGCTCCAGACTGGCCTTGCCAGATCTGATACCTGCATCTCCTCAGCCTCAGGAGCAGACCTCGTGGCAGTTGCCTCTTCTCTGAATCTGCTGACCCAGTGCCAGGAAGGTCCTTGCACCTGACCATTAATTGCTGCACCTCACAGCCTGGTTCCTGAGCGCTAGAGTTCAAAGCTTTGGGTTTTTCAGAGAACATATGCCACATTGTAGAGGCCTCTCGAAAAGAACAGATTTGCCAGTGTTATGCCTTTAAATGGAAAATGCTTTCTGTTTGCTGTCAGGGCAAGGAACCTGATTTCCTGCCTGCTCTGTGGCTAGCATTGAGGAATACTTTTGACACCTATCCCAGCTGGGACTACAATTGATGACCCTTGTTGTACCTGGCAGCCATCTCTGCATACCGGTGCTTGGCTGGTATCCCGACAGTGGTGCAGGTAAAGGTGGTAGGGTGCTTTTTAAAGGCCTTGACCACTTGTTCCTGCTGATGTGAACCTCCACCACCTTGGGACCTGTTGCTGGTTCTGGCAGTGCTCATGGGCAAGCCTTTTGATCCTGTGAACAGGTGTGAGATGTTACACCTGGCACGGAAGACAGCCTTCCTGGTGGCCCTCATGTCAGCCAGGAGGTTTAGTGAGCTCCAGGTGCTGTCAGTGGACCCTCCTTATCTGGTCTTCCACACAGACAAGTTGGTCCTTTGCTCCCACCAAGTTCCTCCCGAAGGTTATCTCTGAGTTCCACCTTAACCAGGTGCTAAACCTCACAGTTTACTTTATGAATCCATCTTCAGAGGACAAACGCAGGCTCCATTCCTTGGACCTGTGATGTGTACTGTCTATTATGTGGAGTTCACAGCGGAGTTTGGAGTGAGGCTTCTCAACTTTTTGTTACATATACTGAAGCCACAGTTGGCAGACCAGCAGCTAAGAGGATGATTAGCAGGTGGATTACATCCTGCATCAACCTCTGTTATACGTTGGCTCGTGAGAGCCTTCCAAAGGGCTCAGGGCTCATTCCACCAGACATACCGCTGCTTCAGTGGCTGCTTTCAAGGATATTCCTATTCAGGAGATCTGCACGGCTGCCACCTGGAAGTCAGCACACACATTCATCTCCTATTAACGCATCGACCTGGAGTCTCTCCAGGATGCTACATTTGATGCCTTGGTTCTCCAGTCCTCTGCCAAATAGGGGTGTGCCTTGCCTGTCCTTCTGGAGAACTGCTGGAAGTCTGCCATCGTAGATAAGGAACCATGTCCATGCCCTAAAAAATAGGTTACTCACCTGTAACCGTGAGTTCGAGGAGTGGTGTATGGTTTACATCCACACCACCCACCTGACCTCCCTGGCAAGTAGCACATGGATCCCTACTTCCAGCATGCAGGATCTAACATCACGGGCAGAGCTAAGGGATATACCACCCAGGTGGTGGAAGGACCTTGCTTAAAGACGTTTTGTGAATCAGCTCTTAAAGAAGTACTGTCATTGTGTGGATGTGAACCATACACCACTGCTAGAGCTACAGTTACAGGTGAGTAACTCATTTTGTATGGTAATACTGCCACAGAGATGTTATGCTTGTAAGAGTGGTCCTCATATGCATTCATAGGGTATGAGAACCACAGACTGAAGGGGACTGTTTCTGATGCCCTAAGAATGTAATTGAGACAACTCTACAATCGTAAGTGTCGATCGAGCTTGATCAATAGTATATTCTTTCTTTTTTTAAAACTGTCCCGGAACATGCTTGTTTCAGGGCATCTGTGTGTGAGATACTCCTCACAGAATAAGTGTGTCTCACGCGCAGTTGAAAGGAGTGTCCGATTAGTTGGGAGTGCTCTCTCAATCTATAATTACTTACCACACACCACAGATCTTTGAGAGGATCTTCTCCATGGAGCCATACTATATTGCACTAGAGCAGCAGGCACTTGGGACTCCAAGATGAATTTTTCCATAGCAGGGGCCCCTAATTTATGCTGGCTGGACACCCCCATGGCTCCACCTTTATAAGGTGGAGCTAGCCCCATCACCTTCGGTTCATAAGTCCTGCTGTCGACACGTCAGACCCACCAGAATGTCTCTAGGCAGCAAGGTAGGTTTGTAGATCCCTCCCAGGATGGCAGGGGAATAATCAAGGGGACCAGCCAGATACGACATCATTCCTGGAGGAATGAGGAGCTGCATTAGTGAGAGTTGGAGGTCTGAACTAGCATAGCTGGCCAGAATCGGAACCGGCCCCTAACAATCAAACGGAGAAGCACAGGGGAAGAGATACAGAGACCACCGAGATTGCCATATGAGCTACTGAAGGTAGACTGTGCAATGAAAAGTCCTCCAAGAGGGAGTATGGCTCTGTGGAGGAGATCCTGTTAAAATTCACTGTTACTGGTAGGTAACACACCTTTCTGTATCATGCTATAGTGTCAATGGGGAATAATACATATGGGTAGTGAACATCCCTGCTGGGTTAGAAGCAAGGTACATTTATTTATATGGCCCAATCCCGGAGGCCTTACATAAAAACAGGCAGAATAATGCAAAATAAAATAAACTATAAATACATAAACACCACATATAATACATAATTCAAAATTCAATCAATATGATCTTAAATATAATAGCTCTGATTTAGTCCTGAAGGCCAGGTTGAAAAGATGAGTCCTTGACCCTTTAAAGCCTCCACCATCAGGGCCTCTCTGACAGAGATGGGAAGTGAGTTCCAGAGGGCCGGGCGGCGACGAGAAGTTTTTTAACCTGGCCTCTGAACTGCAAGGAGGCCCCTGGTGGAGGAGCAGAGGGAGTGGACTGAGGTGTCAGGAGATCAAACCAGATAGCCAGGGCCCAGTTCAGATAGGGCCTTATAGGTGAGCAAGCCCACCTTGAAGATGATCATCCACCTGACAGGCAGCTAGTGCAGAGCTCGCAGGACCAGGGTCACATGATTAGACCAAGACAGGCCGTCAGTAACCTGGCCGCTGCTCCGCACCAGCTGCAGCCGCAGAGGGTCCCTCCACAGACCCTGAAGTACAGAGTGTTACAGTAATTAATCCTGCACGAAACAGAGGCATGTACCAATAATGGCAGGTCCTTGGGTGGAACTAGAGGTTTAACCTTGGCGGCATTCTTTAAGTGGTAAAACCACTTTGGACCACAGATGACACCCACGCATCAAGTGTCAATCTGTTATCCAGGATGACGCCAAGATTTCTCACCTTGGGGAAGCTATCAACAGAGTGGTCCCCAAGATCAGTCCTTTCACCACTCTGGAGGCACTACCATCACACCGCAACCCGGCATAATCACTGGACCTCTGTCTTGTTGGGGTTCAGTCACAGCCAGTTGGAGGACATCCATTGATCTCCACCAGGCAGTTGTTAAGCACTTCCACAATGTCATGTGTTCCAGGGCAAAGGACATACTGTATATAGTTGGGTATCATCTGCATAGCAGTGAAATCCCAAACTGTAATGCCTAATATTGACAACAGGATTTAGCCTTGAGGCACTCTGCATAGCAGGGGCTTCAGGGAGGAGGAGAAATTTCCTATCACCACTTGTTGCTTTCTACTCGTGAGGTAGGACTCATACCAGTTAATGACAGTACCGTGAGTCCACAATATCTCTAAGGTGATCTAGACACAAAGTGATCCACGGTGTCAAATGCTGAAGAGAGAGTCAAGGAGAACAAGAATTGCCCTGTCTCCTCTATCTCTTGCCCTAAGGAGGTCATTTTGCACCTAATCAATGCCGTTTCAGTGCTATGCTCTAGCCCTGAAACCAGATTGGAATGGCTGATAAATGTCAAAGGTCATGAGGTGCTCCTCAAGCTGCTGTGCTACTATTTTCTCAACAACCTTTCCTCAAAATGGAAGGTTGGAGATTGTCAATAATTCACCAGGACATCAGGGTCGAGTGATGGCTTCTTCAAGAGGGGTCTCACCAGTGCCTCCTTCAAGGCATCAGGAAGGACCTCTGACAATGAACACCAGATAATCCCAGTGAACAACAGACCAACGGTCTCAACACATCTCAGCAAGAAACGGGTTGGGGCTGGGTCCAGTTCACAATAAGTGTGCCTCAGCTTCAAGATCACCTCAATGACCTTGGTCATTTCACTGGTCTAAACTCCTCCCAGACAACAAGAGTGCCTCTGCTCCCACCAGGCTGATCACTGTGAGGCAAGACTTGCCTCACTGATGAATCCCGACAGGGTGGAGGGCACCCTGTCAGAGAACAACTGAGCAAACTCGATGCACAATGCGGTTAAAAAGCTTTTCAGTTGTAGATAGACTGGATGAAAAGTCTGTCCACAATCCGAAAAAGCTGAGATGGTCTGTTCTTCCCAGCTGCAATCTCCTGGACAGGAACTCTGCCTTCTTACGTTGATTGCCCTTGGTACTCAAGATAGTGAGCACGCAAGGCCAGTTTGTCCTCCCTCAGAATGGGTCTTCTGCCAGCAACGCCTCCAACTTCTGTCCCCTGATCTTCATCACCTTGAGAGCCCCACTGCCAAGGGGTCTTAAGCGAGAGGATCTAGGTCATATACGGACTGGTACGATGGCATCAAGCACTTCAGATACTACCTTATTATAGGCGGCCACACCACCCATGCCAACCGCATGCAGCAGTCACACTAAATAAATCGCTACCGCCAACAGTCCATCTGAGGACAATCCCTTAAAGGACAACAGCTGATCATCTCAACATGGGAGGGACTATCAGGGGATCCCAAATGAGAACTCCAATGTGCAGTGATTGGACTAAGCGAATCGATCAGTCTTGAGGTTCATGACCTCAAGTCCCAGTGAGAGAACCAAGTCCAATGTGTGGACTTGGTGATGGGTCCAGAAGTAACTACTTGTGCAAGGCTCAGTGATGTCAATTGGAGGAGGACGTGACCAAGTTACAGGATTCGTTGTCGATCCAGGCATTGAAGTCCCCAGAATCAGCCATCTGGGGACTCCAGCACCTTGTTGATGACTAAGTCCACGACTCCTGAAGGAAATCTCCTCCTGGCCCCGGAGGGCGGTAAATGAGGAGAATCCTGCAACCCACACCTGGACCCCCATGCATTGCCACACACAAAGGACATGGTAAACCCACTGGGTGCAGGTGAAGCCAAGTTGGATCTAAATCAGATGGCAGCACTTCCACCCTGTGTTACCTCCTCGGGCAGTGCACTACCGAGTACCCAATGGGAACAGCTGCCCAAAACTGGCCCACCATCGGCCACCCAGCCAGGTCTCCGTAATGCAAGCCTGATCAACTGAAGGAATCAAGTCCACTATAGTTGCAGTCTTGTTTCTCATCGATCTGGCAATACATAGCACAGCCCGAAGGGGACTAGTGGATGCTGCAGGCCCTCCCCAGCTGCCTACCCACTCAGTCCGAGCGGAACCCTAGGAATGGACACCAAACATGTCTGGCCTCTCTCTTGGTTCTATTTAGCCCCAGGGCATCTCCTGCTCCTAACCGTGCCAATACCACTCACCTCCTCCAAGCTCATTGTGCCCCGCCACTGCCAACCTGCATGCTCCCTAGTGATACCACCTCCTTGCAGCACCTTGCTGCCATAGCTGTAATAGGGAGGTTGGTAAGGGCAGAGGTCATGCAGCTGGGACGCAGCATAAGCGACATACGAAGGTCCATCATTCCGACACATCGCTGGCACTAACTAGAGCCCCTATTGCACTAATGCCCTTAAAACAATAAAACCTTCCTATTCCCAAACGACAAAACAACAAAACATCCAATAAAATTATTTTAAACCCATCTCTAAACATACATCCACCCTAATACAAAATTATCCTAAGCACACACACACACAGCAGTCACGCACTAACTAAAAACACCCTCCCCAACAACCCAAAATAATTCAGCAATAAAATAAAAAACGATTTACAAGAGGATCCTCAGGGGCACTGTGTCCAGAGGGCAGGTAAATTCAGAACTGCAGTTAAGTAAAATAAAACAGCCCAAAGCAAAGAACAGTTTGCACAGAGTCTCAGGCTCTAGACGTGCAGGTCTAAGGAATATACATCCACCACCTTCCTAGCTCCTCTTCCTAGCTTTATTGCAACTCCCTTTACTTTGGGCTTCGGGGTTCATATCCGCTGCCTCAGCTGGTGAGTGGTGCAGAATGCTGCAGCCCGTTGTTGGCTGGGACTCCTCGGACTTTCAGATCACACTGGTGCTGCACGAACTGTACTGGCTGCCAGTTCAGTGGCAGATCACCTTAGAGTTGGATTACTGACTTATAAAGCCCTACATGGATTTGGCCTGACTACCTGAAAGAGCTCCTGTTTCCTTACTGCCCCAGTGATCGCTCTGTTTGGCCAATGAGGGATTGCTAGAGATTCAAGGGTAGTTTTAAAATCTTCAGGGCCCGTGCATTTATGTACGTGGCCCCAGCCCTTGAATTTCTACCCTGTCGGCTTCGGGAGTGCGGACCTGGGGGGCATTTAAACAGGCATTGAAGACCTATTTATGGAGCAGGATATACTGTGACTAATAAGGTTAATTCTTGGATTTTATTGTGTATTTATTATTGCTGTTTTATCTGTTGTTTTAAGTTTTGTAATGCTCCTGACAATTTAAAGGCATAATAAATAAAGATATTATTATTATTATCTGTAAAAGTCACCAGCAGACAGTCCAGAACACAGGCAGCACTGGAAAAGCTGGGAAAGATGCAGCAGAAATGTATAAAGGCACTCTCGCTGCCAGTTTATAAGTTATTTCAACAGCATTTTAATCTGGTGGTGGTGGGGGCAGAAATCAATCTGTAGAGTTGCCACCGTACATAGTCAAGAAACACTTACCTAGAGCCGAGAGTAAGGTCAACCAACGAGGATGATTCATCACAAGGCCCACCTACCGACAAAACAATGTAAAACTTTGCACCAGAAGCAGAAGTCCTATTCACATGCAGCCCAATTCAGAGGACACCGCTGCTGTTCTTCCGCTGCTCTGGTCTTCCACAGCTCTCATCCAGTCAAGAGCAGAGACTACCAGACCAGTATGATGATAAACAGTCAGAGGTTCAGTGCGCCTTACAATCAATAAAATAAAAAATTCACATTTACATAAAACCTTCCCATCGTACGTATTTAAAATATACAGAAGTTCCTTATATTAGACGGGGAAACCCTGCTGGAGGAGGAAAGGCTTCTCCTGCCTTCCTCCTCTGGCAGGGTTTCCTGACGATCTTCCAGCAACATCTCCCCACTAGACTTCCTTGCCCTGAAGTCCCAGTTAAGTCTTCTCACTTCAGCGACCAGTCCCACTTCTAGCCAGGGACCCTGAGCTTAATGGTAAGGATGTAAATTAAAATAGTCCTCTGGACAAAGGCCACCACACAGCCCAAAGCTGTCAGTCAGCATAGAATCTTGGGCACATGAGCATTCCAAGATCACTGATTCTTTAGTCGTTGCTGTGGCACTAGAGGGGTAGAGTGGTATAGGAGAGCTCTCTGTCAGAAGCATCTGTCTGTGATTATTTTGATGTTTTTTCTAGTAGGATTGTGCAACTGCAAAAGCTGGTTGAGGTTGCTTGGTGATGGGGAGCACCCTCAAATTTAGAAATCGTGCCTGTTAAGCTGTGGCTTTCAAATCAACTAATCTGCTAATTTTCTCACATGTTCAGTGCCTTCTGTTCATGAACTGGGGTCCACGTGCCACTGTCCTTTCTTTAGGGTGTGTTTACAGGTCTCTGATCCCCTTAGCCTGGTGCCTCAGGTAAGTGAAATTTTATTTTTGTCAAGTGGGCATAGTTAGATAACTGGAGGAAATCCTTACTAATATATCTTTCCATTTATTTCTTCTAGCAACAGACCCTCATTCCTCCCCTCCTCTTGTCGGGGTTTTCAGTCAGTAGATTACAAGTGGAGTTCTCTCCCAACTGAGCAGTGTTGTCTCTTTATGCCTTTGGGTTGTCCAGATCTTCTCTGAGTTCTCTGCATTTGTCTGGGCTAGCTGTGTTTTTGCTCTGAATTTTAGAGTTGTTTGCCTCCTGCTCTCTCTGTCCTCAAGCAGAACAACCACGCTCATCAGCACATCAGTCAGATTGGCCAAGCTGTGCAGTCCCCACCACTACCATTGCTGGCATCCTACCAGCACAGATTCACACTTTCTTGTTCTCAGGCACTCTAGAACCATTGTGAGGCCCTTTTGCAGTGCAAGCACTACTATAACAGTTGTGCCCACTCCCGGCCAACATGGTGATAGTGACTTCGTCATGCTAACACTTGCCTGCTCACACTGTTTTAGCTCTCACAGCATGATCGCTGAGACAGAGCTTTGTTTTCTCCGCAGATTGTGCTGTTTGCTCCTAATGGGGGGCGCTTCATATCACAGGAACAGCCTTCCTAGTCAGTAAGACGGTGCATTGCTAGCAGCACCATATTCAGGTGATTGCAAATATGTAAGGAGTTCATCTTCTTCGGGAAAATCTCTCAGCAGGTCACACCTAATGAACTTAGGTGCCAGGGACTAGGATCCCACAGAAGCTTTTCTGCAGCCATCTACTAGGGGCTGCCCATGCCAACGTCAGGCTCCAATGTCACTCACCCTACAAAAGCATGTGTGGCACCGCCTCTCTTTAATTCTTTTCCTGCTGTCGACCATTCACACATGGTCTCTAAGGAAGCTTCGCCGCTCAGTTCAACCACCAGTTTTACTTACCTTTATTTTTATTTTTTATTTCTGTTTATTACCCCATCAACTCCGCACTCTCACTTGGCATACCCTCCACGCACTTGATCCCAGTGGGAGGACCCCCACTGAGCTGTGGCTCTACTCCAGGTGGGGCGAAGTGGAAGAGGGTCTCCCAGTTCAATCCCTTCCCTGTGCCATACCATATGATCTCATCGGGGTCCATCCTCTGTGGGCCGTGGTGCCAGTGGTCGTGAGCCAATCATCCAGCCCTCTCGACAGTGTCATGCCAGGTCCAAGCCTTTCAAGTACACCCCTCCGAGACGTGATGTGCGCATGACGCCAAGGCACACGCCGTGATCATCCACATGCCCCCCAAGTAGGACTTGGACATGCTGTGTCGCGGCCTCTGCCAAAGGCCAGGCATGCACCACGCCAGGTCCCTCAATCCCGGAGGAGGTGAGCAGTGCCTGTGATGCTTAAACCTCCTCCCCCGCCAGCCCTCCGACTACCCTGGCTCGCTCCTGAACTCCTGTTGCCAGCGCCACAAACGGTAGTGTTACCAGTGTGCTGAGGCCAGCTATTACTTACTTTTATTTTTGTTTGTTGTCTAATCACTTTTGTTTAAAAAGTGATTCCATTCTTCTTGTGTGTTAAAAACTACTCCGTTGTCTTTTTCCATCACTGTCGCTGTAGAAAGAAGATCTCCACCAATGAACACCAGCTCTGTGTCTGCTGTCTTGGGCTAGCCACAGTGTCCTCGCCTGCAGTCCTGCCAGAAATTAAACCTCACCACCCAGCACCAATGAAAGAAAGGAGCAACAGGTAGGCAGCGGAGCGCCGGTCCTCTGCCTATCCCTCCCCGCCCAGTTGCCAGCTTCTTCCACAGGATGTCTGTTAATGAGCTGAGGTTGCAGAAGTTAATTATCAGGCAAAGACTTACAAAAGAGCAGTGCCGGCCCACTTGCACAGGGGCAGGCGCCTACTTGATGCTGGTGACCCGGGTTTGGAAACGGACCCGGGACATCAGAGGGCCAGCCAGGGAGAATAATTGGCGTCCAAGCGACTGCTGTCCTTCTCCAGAGGAGAGGGGGACACAGTGTTGGTGCAACGTGGACACCTAAAGGAGGCTGGGTGTACCACGCCGGGCACCAAAAGCAAGCTCAGGTAGGGCAGACACTGGTTGCCATTGGCATGTCCCTACCCCCATATACCTGGAATAACCAATGCCGTGAGCCTCCCTAGATGAAGTCTGCCCTCAGCTTCAATCAGCCTCCAGGATGGCCCCGCCGACCTATCCGTCATTTGTGGCACCTCGAGGAATTGGTGCACTAACCCCGCCCTGGGGGGTAGGCCAGGGGCATCAAAGAGCATCTAATGTGAAGGTGGGAGCGAGGGTCCATGACTGGGCTGAGTTTCCGGGCTGGTGGCAGCAAAAGTATAATTTAAAAAAAAGCAATGTTTTGCTTCGGAGAGACTAATATTTGGAATTAGAGATGCCCTCAGATGAAGGACTTTTGTTTTCTGTTTGTATTCCCTTTGTAAATAGTTATACCGAACAATTTTTTATTTTACTGTTATTGATAATAAAACACTACTTACGAATTTTATAACTGCTCTTGGTTTTCCTGACCTTCTGACCAGTGCCTCGACAACAGGCGGGGTTAGCAGTGGGATAGTATCAAGTGTCCTCGTGGCTGCAGATGACACCACTACCTGGTCCTTTGGCACAGTTCTTTTGAGAACTTCAACATGCACCAGGGTTTGTCGGCTTCCTGAATTTGTGTAACTCCCTTCACAATCTTATCTCCCACCTTGACGCTTAAGTACTGCCCCAGTTTGCTAAGGACAAGTCTGTTCCAGTGTTGCCCTCCTTACTATGGCAGTTTCTGCAATATGGCCTAGCTTATTGCAGTTACAGCAAGTAAAGTCTTTGGGTGTAGACTTTTACCCCACCAGAGTTCTTCTCAGACTTTGAGTTAAATCGGGGAAAAGAGGGTCCTACTGGTGCTTGGTTGTTACTTCACTGCTGTGGCATCTGGCCATCTGGTAGTCGCCAGCCAAAGAAATGGCCTTTTCCCACTTTCTGGTCAGTGTTCTCTTACCCAAAGCTGCACATCTGTAGGCAGGATGTTGATGAACTGCTCCATTGCAAGTGTGTTGATGATCTGTGGGACTGTTTTCTGTCATTAAGGCACAGGTCAGGAAGCATAACAAATTAGAGTCGTTATAAAATGCACAAGTAGCATTTTATTATTATCAATAACAGTAAAATATAAATTGTTCTGTTTAACTATTTACAAAGGCAATACAAACAGAGAAAACAAAAGTCCTACATCTGAGGGTATCTCTAAATCAAAGTTTCAGTCTCTTTTCCAGCAAAAGATTGCTGCTCTTTTATAATAAGTCTTTGCCTGGTAATTAACTTCTGCAACCTCAGCTTGTTAGCAGACAAACTTTTCTCATAAAATGTATTTGAGCTTTGTCAATTTCTTGCAGGTACAACAAAACGGAGCATGGTGTCCCAGAACTGACCTCCTGTTGACAGCTCTGCAAAAGTTTGTGCTCTTCTCAAGGTTAACCCTTCAGTTCCAAATAGCTTTTTCCAGTCATTTCAACAGTATAACTATATACAGTTTCAAACCAAGAGATCCCAGTTTCGCATAAAGATTCACATATATTTTTTACAACCGTAGATATGCAAGGGGTAGAAAAGACAGAAACAGCAAGTGAAGGCACAGCGATAGAGAATCGCCAGACCGTCTCAGTGATCAGTTTCTAGGTCTCATGGAGAAGGGGTTCTACTCCAGGTTCTTCGTGTTCCCAACAGAACTAGGGAACTTGAGGCCCATTCTAGACCTCAAGGAACTGAACCTTTTATCCAGTACAGAAAGTTCCAGATGGTCACTTTACACGATCTCTCCCGCTGCTCAAGCAGGGCGACTGGCTATGCTCCCTTGATATGCAGAATGCCTACCTGCAGTCATGGTTTTCCTCATGACAGGAGGTACCTGTGGTCCCTCTTCCAGGGGGAGCATTACCAGTTCTGGGTATTTCCCTTTAACTTATCACCTGCACCACAGGTCTTTACCAAGTGCTTAGCAGCTGTAGCAGCAGCCCTTCTCGTGATGGCCTCTGTGTGTTCCCATACCTGGACAACTGGTTACTGAAAGCCCAGTCCAGGGAGCTCCTGTTGTTGACTCTGGAATACACTTTGCAGTTGTTCCACTCTAGGGCATCACTGTCAATCAGCCCAAGTCTATGCTGACTCCTTCTCAGAGTTTACAATACATAGGGGCAGTCCTGGATTCTACTCAGGGCAAGCCCTTCCTTCCTCAAGACAGGGTAGACCGCCTTATTGCCCAGGCCCACAAAGTGGCTCAGAGCCAGCATGTCCAAGTCAGAATTTTCCTCAGGCTTCTAGGCCCTTATGGCCCTGGTCATTGACAGTCCCTGTGGCCAGGTTGCATATGAAGATTGCCCAGTGGACACTCAGGGTTCAATGGGATCAGCGTCAAATGATCTAGATCTGCTGGCCCTGGTCTCCTCGCCAGTATACAAACTACTTCACTGGTGGATGCACCCAGCCAATCTCCTAAAGGAGCTCCCTCCTTATCCTCACTCCTTACCAGATCCTCACCACGGATGCTTCAGGTCAGGGTTGGGGAGCCCAACTAGGTCCTTATCAGAAACCAGGTTTTGTGGTCCTGCTGGGAGACTCACCTCCACATAAGCGTTTTAGAATGAAGGCAGTTCTGTGTGCCTTGCAGACCTTCCAGAACCATCTCTCTCTGGGTCCTCTGTTGGTGCAGTAGGACAATCTCAGTGTGGTCTGTTAAATCATCAGGCAAGGGGCCCATTCCTACCCTGTGTGCTGGGAAGCAGTGTGAGGGTCTGCTACTGGGATTCAGATCATAGTTAGAACTGTTAGTCAGTCCATGTACCAGGCAACCAAATGCCTTGGCACAGCCTCAGCTTGTCACATTCCTAAGTGCACGAATGAGAACTACTGACCTCAGTCGCTGAAGACCTGTTCAACAGGTTGGGTTGTCCAGAGTTGGACCTTTGCATCCCCACTCAACGCAAACTCCCATGTTTCTGCTCACTAGATCCAGGGCCTGGAGTTTTCTGGTGAGACACGCCCTTCTCCTGGCAAGGGAGGTTTCTTTATGCATTTCCTCCCTTCCTCTGATTCAGAGGGTTCTCATCAAGCTAGAGATGGAGGGTGCCACCCCAATTCTGGTGGCCCTCTATTTGGCAAAGGCAGATATGGTTTCCATTACTGCAATAACTGGCTGTGGAACCTCCGGTCCCTGCCCTCTGCAGGGATCTGCTGACTCAGGCCTAGTGGACCCTGGTCCATCCAGACTTCCAGTCGCTCCACCTGCATGCAGGGCTCCTGAAGACATAGCCATTGCTCGGTTTGGGGTGTCTCAAAAGGTGGCTGATGTCCTGGTGGCTGCCAGAAAACCTTCCATCAGGGCCACTTACTCTAAGAAATGGAAGCAGTTTGCTATCTGGGCCGCTTCTCACCACCTGGACCCTTTCACCTGTCCAATGAACCAGGTTCTGGAGTATCTCCCGACCTTGTCTGATGCGGTCTCAAATACTTGTCCTTAAAGTGCACCTGTCTGCCATATCAGCATTTCATGTGCCCATTGATGGTCATACGGTGGCACAGCTGGATGTGGCCCGTGCTTTTCTGAGAAGCATTCCTCACTTGATGCCTCCCATCCGTAACCGGTTCCGGCTTGTGACCTGAATTTTGTTTTGGAGAAGCTGACTCTTACTCCTTTTGAGCCGGCTCGTGTCTTGCAAGCTACGCTTGTCGTGGAAAGTGTTATTTTTAGTTGCCATTACTTCTGCTCAAAGAATTTCAGAGCTACAGGCTCTCATGTGTAAGCAGCCTTATTTGATTTTCCACAAAGACAGGGTCTTTTATGTAGAAACATAGACTTTGATGGCAGATAAGGATAGGTTGGCCCACCTAGTCTGCCCATTTCCTACCTACAGGATAAGCTGCAGATCCTAGTTAACCAACAGCCTATTCCTTCCTACTTCCCCGCAAGAATTGCCTTATGTCTGTCCCATGCATTCTTGAATTCTCCCACAGTTTTAGACCCCACAACCTCCTCAGCAAGGCTGTTCCATGCGCCCACCACCCTCTCTGTGAAAACATACTTCCTTACATTGCCCCTGGAGCATCCCCTCTATCTTCAGATTGTGTCCCTTGTTCTTGCACATCTCTTTTTCTGAAAGATGCTACCCTCTTGGACTTTGTTGATTCCACTGATATACACACTGCATACTAATCCTAAGTTTCTTCCCAAGGTAGTATCTGAGTTTACTTTAAATCAATCCATCCACCTGCCTGTTTATTATCCAGAGCATGCCAATCCAGGAAACATTGCTCCATACTTTAGATGTGCATAGAATTTTGCGTTACTATACACTGTACCAAGGACTGCAGGAAGTCCAAACAGTTATTTATTTCGCTCCCGGTAGAGAGGGCTACTCTAGTTTGAAACAGTGCTTGTCCAAATGGTTGGCCAACTGTATTATTTTTGTTACAGGAAGTACAGTGAGAAACTTCCTGGACTTGTCAAGGCCATTCCACCAGGGGCATGGCCACTTCAGTTGCCTGTTTCAAAGCGTGTCTCCACACTTTCACCAAGCACTACAGTATAGACATCGCATCCTGAAGAAGGGCAGGCTTTGGCCTTGCTGTGCTTCAGTGCCTTCTTTCTTAGGCCTCCTGCCCAGACTGTCATTGCTGTCAGCACTGCTTGGGACTCATTCCTTAGGTATGACTTGATGACAGAGATATCCCCCAAGTAGATAGAACAGTTATGTAAGAACTTATCGTAATAGTAGATCTTGAAGGAATCTCTTGTCACCAGGTCATGCCATTCCTCCCTCCATCTCTCTCTCTGTCCTGCTTGGCTGTCCTGTTGCTACAACCTTCTGCTAGCTGAGCACCTTTTCTCTCTCCTTGATTCCTAGTGGGACTTCTGTCTCTCATGGCCTCTGGCTAGGGAAAGAACTGAGGAGGGGTGGGGCCACCATGCTTTTATAGGGTGAGTGATGTCGGAGCCTGACGCCGCACATGGCCCCTAGTAGACTGCTGCAGAAAAAGCTTCGTGAATCCTAGTACTTGACATCTAAGTTCCTTAGTGTGGCCTGATAATAATAATAATAAACTTTATTTCTTATGCACCTTTCTTAAATCAAGAGCATTACAGAATAACAATCATAAAACATTATAAATACATTAAAATCTGGACTAAAATATACTGTATTTAATTCAAATCTATATCCTCACCGAATGCTCTATTCCATAAAAACGATTTTAAACCTTTTTAAAACCCTCCACCGTCATGCACACTCTAATCCAACATGGTAGAATTCCAGAAGGTTGGCGCCACAAAACTAAAAGCGCGGCGATGAAGATTTTAAAACTACCCTGAATCTCTAGTAACCCCTGTCTGGCTGAGCGGAGAGGTTGCATCGGAAGGTAAGGCACCAGAAGATCTTTCAGGTAATCAGGGTCCAAACCGTGTGGGGCTTTATATGTCAGTAATCCCGACTTTAAAGGTGATCCGCCACTGAACCAGCAGCCACTATAGATCCCGCAGCACCGTGTAATATGGGAAGATCGTGGAGTCCCCATTAACAGCCGGGCCACTGAGTTCTGCACTAGCTGCAAGCGGCGGATATCAACCTCAGGAAGCCCAAAGTAAAGGGAGTTGCAGTAGTCCAGACGAGAGGTCACAAAGGCGTGGATCAATGTTGGCAGGTTGCCAGATGGAACAAGGTGCTTGATCCTAGCGATATTCCTAAGATGGTAAAAGGATACCTTAACAACCGCTGACACTTGCACATGTAATGTCAGCTGATCGCACCTGCTCAGAGGTAAGGAGCTCCACATCCCCAGAAATAAACCTGAGGTTTGATTTGCCCTGACCTCAATCCGCGGCCAGGATCCGCAACCATCGCCTCCGCCTTCCCAGAGTTCAACTTCAGCCAGCTAGACCTCATCCAACCCTGGATCTCGCCGAGACAGTTGTTAAACACTGAGAGTGCTCTATTCTGGTCAGGTGCAAAGACAGATAGAGCTGGGTATCATCGGCATAACAGTGAAACTCCAGCCCATATTGTCTTACAATGTCTCCGAGGGAAGCATGTACACCGCAAACAACATGGGGACAGCACAGAGCCCTGAGGTACCCACAGGACAGAGCGGTCGGCTCAGAGGAAAATATCCCTGATACAACCTCTGAGTTCTACTCTGTGAGGAAGGAGGTAAACCATCTGTGAACCAAACCCGTTAACCCACAGATGTGTCTCAGGCACTCGAGCAGCACCCCGTGGTCTACGGTGTCAAATGCTGCTGACAAATCCAGAAGGACCAAATGGACCATTTTTTCTGGTCTCTCGCCATCAGGAGATCATTGAGCACCGAACCAGCGCAGTCTCAGTGCTATATCTCTTTCAAACCTGATTGAAGAGGATCGAGATGTTATGGATGGATAAATGGTTGTCCAACTGGGCTGCCACCACTTT
Source organism: Neoceratodus forsteri (assembly GCA_016271365.2). NCBI lineage: Eukaryota > Metazoa > Chordata > Ceratodontiformes > Ceratodontidae > Neoceratodus > Neoceratodus forsteri. The sequence goes on from CM057458.1 coordinate 1,078,385,729, forward strand.
CTCGATTACCTTCCCACAAAGAGGAGGTTCGAGATGGGTCTGTAGTTGGCTAGGAGTCTGGGTCCAGAGAAGCTCTTTTCAGTGCTGGTGTCACCACCGCTTCCTTCAGGGAGTGGGATATTCACCAGAGTCTAAGGAGCACCAGACTATCCTAGCTAGAACCGGAATGATAGCCTCACCACAGCTCATAATCAGGCCAGTGGGACCCGGGTCTAAACTACAGCTTGTGGTATGCATACCCTGGACAATCCGATATAACATCATCGTTTCTGGCCTTTCAAGGAGCTTCAGGTAAATGGGGTACTGCAACCGCAGGTCGGACCACAGCAGCTCCCATGGCGAGTGCTGTGAGTCTCGGCCCTGATGTCAGCCACCTTATCTGCAAAGAATCGAGCAAGCGCCCACATTGTATTTGTGAAAAGTCGAACCTGCAGACAGGCTGGATTGCACAGCCTGTCCACAGTTCGAAAGAGCTGGGCTGGTAGATTCTGTGCAGCAGCAATCTCTGGACAGGAATACTGCCTTCTTATGAGAAATTGCTGACTGATAAGAGTTTATAATACTCTAGGAGTCTAAGATGGTCAGCATCTAAGCCGGATTTTCGCCAGCATCTCTCCAACCTGCGCCCTAGTCGCCGATCTCCCTCAGATCCCGATCAAACCAAGGGATCGAGGCTAAGGAGAGAGGGCGACATGGGTTGGAGCAATTAAACCAAAGCAGCGGTGATAGCCTTGTTATAGGCTAGCACCAGCTCTTCAGGATTAGAGCTCGTCCCAGGCAGTACTGATAGGTCAAGAACTGCAGTTAGGCCATCGGGAGTAATATCCCGTAAAGGGCGGTACTTGATCATCTCCACAAGGGTATGCCTCACGTGGGGGAGCAAAATTGAATCTCACAGTGTGATGGTCAGACCAACCGACAGGTTCCACCCCCACATCGGAGGCTTCCATCCCAGCAGGAAGACCAGATCCAGTGAATGGCCGTGCTTGTGAGTGGCAGAGGTAACCACCTGTGTGAGGCTCAGTGAACACATGAATTGGAGGAAGTGCTGACCAATTAGTAGAGTTCGTCGACGATCCAGGCATTAAAGTCGCCCATCACCATCAGCCTGGGCAACTCAAATACCAGGTCGACGATTCAAGTCCACCACTTCCTTAAGGAATAGCTTCTCGTCACCGCATGGACAATAAACGAAGTGCTATCCTATAGCCCCCACCTGCCACTACAACACATTCAAAGGATCTGGTCTCCTCCACTGGAACACTAGTGAGATCCATTCGGTCTTGAAACAGACCGCAACCCCCACCCCTGCGATCCAATCTCGGCAGTGTATCACCGAATACCCGGTTGGAACTGTGGCCTCAAGAACTGGGCCGGCATTACTGTCCAACCAGGGCTCAGATGCTAAGTCAGGTCCACAGTGCTCACCAAGTCCGCTATAATTGCAGACTTGTTCACGATGGACCTGGCATTGCAAAGTACCACCCGGGTTGGATAGGACTCCTGGGATGCCCCAACCACCTGCTCACCATTAATGAAGGAGGTGCCCTTGGTATGGAGACCAAACAAGGAGAACCCTGCTCAGCACTCCATTTCACCCAGGGCGTCTTCTGGACTTAACCACTCGGATCGCGAGCACCCCTCATTCATCCGCCACCGTTCACCCCCGCCCCTCCCACGAGCAATTCCCAAGGCCCTACAATGTTGATATATAGGGAAAAGCAATGGAAGGGAAAAGAAAGGGCGAGGGCATGAAGAGCGCGGATGTGTAGTACAAGATTAGGGGTAGGATGACAATAAATATCATCATCCACAAACATGGCACCAGCGATGGTAATATCTAACCTCCCTAAAAAAAAATGTAGTCTAAAACGATACAAAATTACAAATAAATCTAAAAAGAAAACTAAATCATTAATAAAAGAAAACTTAGCAAACAAAACCTACTTAATATAAATTAAAAACACCATCCAATAACAGAAAATAAATGACAATATATAGTCCGGGTAGAATTTGAAAAGTCTATTCTGAGCAGTGGAGCCCCACCTTCCACCGCCAAAAAAACAGTTATGAAGCCACGGGCCTCACCCATGGCATCAGTGGCCAGAGGAACATAGGTTGAAATTGAAGCCAAAATCCCAGAGGAGCTTCCCAAATTCAGCCCCCCAAGGAGCTCTCACCACCCAAGAGGGAACAGTAAGGAAAGAAGCCTCCAGACACAGTAATGAGCAAAGGAAGACAAATCCAGAAGCAGGTAGTCAGAATATAGTACTAGTTGCAGATCTTCAAGGGCTCTCACCACCACGAAGTCACATACCCCAAGCTATAGCCATCAAAGAACCCCATCAGGATCAGTTCCACCACTAAGAGATTAAACAGTAGCAGCAGATAAATTTTAAAAAGCAGAGGTCTTACTTTAAGGCCGTCGTCGAGGAGAAGGTCAATAAGTGGGAAAACCACTGCTTGCACTGAGGACTCGCTTCATGGAACGAACCGCCTTGCCACAGACCTTACCGCGCCTGGTCAGCTCTCCAGCTGCTACGGTGCGGATCAGAAGCGCTGGGAGAACTGCCACCAATAGTATCAGTCTCCCAGCCCACCACCCTAGCGAGGATAGGCGCCAAGATGCGGACTATCGGCCACAAACTGGGATCCCAAAAAGACCTTACTTCCCCAAACTTTACAAGTCCCCACTTGGGAACAAATAAGTCCAGGAGGTGACAAAAGCCTCCTAACACATAGCTACTGGGCTCTCCAGTAGTTTATCCAAGTCTAACCTCCGCTCACCTCCAATGTATCAAAACTTGACCAAAAGAACACTTATCTCCTTAATCCTGAAAATCAGTCCTCTTCAGCACAGCCAACGCTGCACTTGCATACATGGAAGGCTGCAGCTGGCGGGCCAATGAAACCTGGACACAGACAAAACAGTAGTAACAGGCACCTTTTCCAGGGGTCATGAAACCTCCAGTAAGCAAATCCTCAGTCCGATTTCCACAATCGCTTTCCAACCAGTTCTTCCGCTCCACTCCGCTGCACAACACTCTAAGGAGTCACCCTCGAGGTTTGAACATTAGGCAACCCTAATTGCTCCAGTCCTCCGCCTCCACACCTCCACACAGGGTCAAGAAAGATTACATCTGGCAGAGTTAGGGAAAAGGAACTCCACAAACTCCACGGCAGTCGAACCCTCCGCTGCCCGCAACACAGTTAAAATACTAAACGAAAACAGGAAAGCATATAATCAAAATAAAACAAACGTACTTTAAACGGAACCACAACGCTAAAACAGATATAAAATGCCTAAGAACAGGAGCAACGCGACACACAGATCGCGCACAGCACCGCTGCTTATCTTGTTCTTCTCAAGACACTCTGATGACAGAGATTCCTCAAGATCTGTTATAGGAAGTTCTTACATAACTGTTCTTTTATTTGCTTCACTGCTCAGCATGGGGCTAAGGACAAGGCTATAATCAGTGATTCCCACTCTGCTCATGATAACATAGGGATATAGGGCAATTGGATATAGTGGCTGTACACTAAGATTCCTCTTGCATTATTCTGGGTATTATGCAGTGGCACCATGACTTATCAGAGACCTGTCATATTTAAAAGATGTAAGACCTGCAGGAGTATGATGAAACCCTCCCTTTAGGGTCTTATTGTCCTAGTTGTGTAATGCAGTCTAGCATGTTGTGACAACCACCTCTTTCTCTCTGGGCTGTAACAGCTTTCAGAAAGGTGTCTGTCTCTTGTTTATTTGCTGTCACCAACCTAAGGTACATCAGGATTTCAGTTATTCCCTGCATGGAGCCAGGGAGGTCAACACAGGTCACTGTTTGACTCTGGTAGAATGCTCTTCAGATGGCAGATGCCAGACAGTATTTCATTTGCCAGTGAAAATTAAGAATGCAGTACCTTAGTAATCAAGCCACACAACCAGAACTGTTAAGTAAAATAAAAGTAAAATAAATAGCTCTTTACTTAAAAGAAGGTCAAAAGTTGCATTACAGGATATATGTCTAACACAAGAGAAGAACACTGTTACAGGAAAAGTAAACAAATGGTTTTAAATAACAGATGACACAAAGAAAAAGGCTATTGACTGTTATGCTATTCTTTCTTACCCTCAGCTATGCTTTGAGAGAGAAACTGAATTCCTGTGTTCTAACCCCAGTAATGCTCAGTATATTCATAACTTTATGCAGTAAGCCTGAGGGGTTGGACTGCCCAGAGAGATGGAACACATGCAAATGATGGAACGCTTTGCACGTGAGCATCTTTCAAACACTGCCTCTACTAACTGCCTGTGTTCTAACCTCTTCAGATTTTTCTCTCCGCTTGAAAAGTCTGATTGCTCGGAGTGCCATTCGTCCACTTTCTGCTGCGTGAAGAAAACGACAAATACTGACCTTAAGTATATTTTGTTTTCATTTACTGTCTCTACTATTTGTTTTGTAGTATTAATCTTATTTACGCTTAATATTGTTTTTCTCTCGTTCCTCTCAGTTTGGGATAACCGTGGGGAACCCAGATAGTTTTAGTTGAAATTGGGGTTCTCTGACTAAAGAACCACCTTTATTTATACTTTAAAAATGTAATTTTATTTTATTTTTGTAACCGATAAACCTCGGTTACTGAACTGCTAACCCGTTCCGTATTTTGTTTTTGTATTTTGGAACCTCTTGTTCATGGAACCGATTATATACTGTATAAAAAAAAAGTTTTTTTTTTTTTTTGCTTGTTTTTTAATTATGTGGAGAAACTCAAAAAAGAAAACCGTGAACCTAGTTTCAAAAATTGTACTAATGTGAAGAGGTGATGCAAAAGCAGACAAATGCACACTTTGTGTAGTTTGCCTGGGATTTGATCATTTAAAAGAGGAATGTGTGTATGTAAAACATTCCCTGAGAAGACCATTGAAAGCCTTGAAAGGCTTAAAAGGAAAATTCCAAGGTGTCCCTCTGGCTCACACCAGCTGATACCCCAAGATATTGTGGCTGAACCCACATCTTTATCTCTTCCTGCCCCTGAGATGTGACAGAGGGAACAAAAGAGTTACTGAACCGTTGACTCCCGGTTTCTGCTAAAAGAAGCAAAACTGAAACACACAGAACCCCGCTCTGCTAAACCGGGACTTCTGTGACTGCTTTGCCTGTACCCACGGCCCAAGAGATTGCTCAGGTCTTTAAAATAATTCAGTCTCTACAGGCAATAGTTCCTCCTCAACAGCCTCCTGCCCCTCCCAGGGTCCCCAGGTTGGCAGTAATGTGCATCCTCTCTCAAGAAGGAGTAGATACTTTGATGATTATGATGAGGAGGAGGGACCAATAGAACCAGAAGTGTCCCCTGAACAGGACTTTGGTTCTCCTCCAAGGGTGTCTGAGGATTTTCATTCCATTTACGCTTGTCAAGAGGATAGCAGATGCAGTGGACATCACCACTGAACAAATTGAAGATGAGGAGGTGGAGTACCTAGAGACGATGGGGTTAAAACCCACAAAGGCTCTCCTCCTCCCTGTCTATAAGTTCTTTAAAAAGGATGCATTAAAGATTTTACAGGCACTAAATTCCACTCCTCCCATAGACAGGAGGATGAACAAAAGTATCAGTTGGAGAGGAGGGAGCTGATTTTCTCTTCTCCCACCCCGACCACCAGGGGTCAAACAGCAAGCGGCCTGTGACAAGGCTAGAGTCCTCTGTCCTCATATCCTCCAGACGAGGACTCTAGAAAATCAAAAGTATGGCCAAAAAGGGTACCTGTCAACCTCTCTGGCTATGCATCAGGCTACCTTCCAGGCATATGCTGCCCAGTATCAAAAATCCCTGTGGCAGTCAATCCTGGCCATGTCTCAGAAAGCTCCCTCACCCTTGTCAGATGACCCGCCGAAACTGCCAGGTTTGGGTTAGAGGCAGCTAAGTACCAATTCCAGATGGCTGCTGACACCAGTGACACTGGAGCCAGATGGATGGTGAATACAGTGGCACAGTGGAGGTTTGCTTGGCTCAGAGCTACAAACCCCACTCAGGATACACAATCAGAGGCTTTGGATTTTCCCCTAGAGGGAAATTCTCTTGGGGAGTCCACTGTGGCATACATGAAGAAGGTGGATGAGTATAAGGCCACTTATAGACGCAACTCTGCCAAAGAGAGAGCTTCTTCATCCACCAGGCCTTATAGGAGGGGGGGGCAGGTCCTTTTACACCAGGCCCTCCTTCCAACCAGTAGCCTTACCCCAGTACCAGCAGTATCCACAGCAGGGATACTCCAGGGCAGGGGCAGAAGGGGCTCGAGGCGAGGATCCCATACTCCGCCTCAGTCACAGTCCAAACAGACCCCTGAACCACAGGCTGCCTCCTTCCTACCTGTCTGAGGCAGACTGTCGCACTTCCTCCAGGCTTGGCTGAACATCACCACAGACAAGTGGGTTCTGGAGGTGGGGCTAAGGTCTGTCTCTGAATTCAAGTCCCTTCCTCATCAAAATCCAGAGTTTTCAGTTCTCCTCCCAAGCAGAAAAGATGCTTGGAGACAGAGGTTCAAAACCTGCTACAGTTGAGAGCAGTGGAACCAGTTCCAAAATCTCTGAAGGAAAGGGCTTCTATTCCAGATACTTCCTAACCACAAAGAAAAGTGGGGAGTGGGCGGCCTATATTGGATCTCAGAGCTCTAAACAAGCTCCTAAAAACAAAAACAAAGTTCAAAATGGTAACTTTGGTTCTGATTCTGCCAACACTTCAAAAGGAGACTGGTTGGCATCACTGGACTTGAAAGATGCCTATTTCCACATCCCCATAAAGGAGTCTTACCGAAAATATCTCGATTCAGACTCCTTTCGGTCACTACCAGTTTTCAATCCTGCTTTTGGCCTTTCTTTGGCCTCAAGGGTGTTTACAAAGTGCCTGGCAGCTGTAGTGGCACATCTTCGCAGACAGGGAATACCTGTTTTTCCCTACCTGGATGACTGGTTGGTTGTGGGAAAATCTCCTCACAAGTGCAGCAAGATTTGAAGGTCCACAGGACCTCCTGGAGTCTCTAGGATTCCTGATCAATTACAAAAGTCAGTCTTCACTCCTGCACAGGTATTGCTGTTCATAGGAGCAGAGATCAACACTCTTACAAGCCAGAGCATATCTGCTCTGGAGAGGGTAAAGAGTATTCAGCTAATAGCAAACTCTTTCAGGTTGCACAGCTTAAAACTGCAAGACAGTTTCTCCAGCTACTGGGCCACATGGCTGCTTCCACAGACACAGTGCTGGGGTCCAGATTCTCATGAGACATCCAGTTCCACCTCAGGTCTCACTGGTGTCAGAGAAAGATCCTTTTCAAAGCTTATTCCAGTAACAAGGGCACTGCCACCGGCCCTCCTGTGGTGGAAGGAGGAATTCATTCTGGTAGTTGTGAGCCTTGTAGGGTCCCCACGCAGCCTTCGTACTCATTCGAGTGTTAGTGGTGCTTTTTCAGCGCTAGTCGTTTAATTATGTTTTTAAAGTCCGCTACCGAGTGCCGCGGACGCCAGGAGGCTCCATGTACGTAAAGGTGTGCGCTGCACTGTGCACTTGCATTGAAGCACAGGCAGCAATCGCACCTTTACAGTAAATCGAGCCTCCTAAGTGTCCGCAGCGCTCGGGTAACGGACTTTAAAAACTAAATTAAACCACTTTCCCGCGGCAGAAAAGATGCTTTTTCAACTATGCCTAAACTGAGGGTAAAGTTTGAGGGGCGGGAGCCCTGCAAACCACATCTTTCCTTTAAGGCAAGGAGTTCCTTTTCAGAAAAGAATCCTTCAGTGGTTCTCATAACAGATGCATCCTTTGGGGCTGGGGCAACCATAGGGGAACACACAACCCAGGGCTCTTGGTCAGCCACAGAGTCCCTTCAGCACATAAATTTATTGGAACTCAAGAGCAGTTTGCTAGCTCTAAAACGTTTTTTCCCTAGTCCAGGGCAGGGTGGTACAGTTCAGAACAGACAATACCACCACAATGTATTACATAAACAAGCAGGGAGGCACAAAGTCAGGTCTTCTATGCACAGAAACCATAAAGATTTGGACTCTGGCCTACTCATTGGGAGTTTCTCTGCAGACATTCATTTGCCAGGGTAGGACAATACCCTGGCAGATGCATTGAGTCGAATAAATCAGGCCCATCACAAATGGACCCTAAACAGGCAGGTGATACAAGTTATTTTCAGAAGGTGGGGCACTCCAGAGATAGACTTGTTTGCATCCCACTAGAACCACTATCTGCCACAGTATTGTTGCAGACCACCAGATCAGGGAACGCTTCTCTGGATGCTCTGATTCTGGATTGGTCAGAAGGTTCCTTTGTACTTTCCTCCTTTCCTCTGATCTACAGAGTACTGGTCAAGTCAGATCCCATGCAGCATCACACTGATCTTGATAGCTCCAGACTGGCCAAGGCAGCCATGGTACTCTCTTCTGCTGTCAATGTCTGCTGCACCCAGTACATATACATATATTGACCTTCAACTAAGGAACTCTGTTGTACCCAATCTCAAGTCCCTCATTCTTAAAGCTTGGCTCTTGAGGACTTAGAATATGCTAATTTAAAACTTTCTTAACCTGTCTTAAATATTCTAAGAGGTTACAGAAAACCTTCTACTACAAAAATCTATTCTTCCAAATGGAAGAGATTTTCTATCCGGTGTTCGGGCAAGACTCTGGTACCAGCCAAGGCTGGATTGCCAGTGCTTTTTGGTTATCTCACCCATTTACGTTCTCTGGGGCTACAGCCCAGTTCTTTGAGGGTTACGCCTTGCAGCAGTGTCTGCTTACCTTTCTGCTGGGAAAAGGTAACATTAGCTTCAGACCCTATTTTTAGAATGTTCTTTAAGGGCCTGAATCATTTCCATCTCCCTCACAGGTCACCAGTGCCAGTTTGGGACCTGAATGTGTGTATAGCTAAGCTCATGTCTGCTCTGTTTGAGCCCATGGCTACAGCTCATCTAAAATATGTCACTTGGAAAACAGTTTTCTAGTGGCAATGACTTCTGCAAGAAGAATCAGTGAGCTTCAGGCTGTCAGTATAGATCAGAACTATATCTTTTCATAGGGATAAAGTAGTCCTTAGAACAAACAGAACATTTCTCCCCAAGGTGGTCTCTGATTTTTACTTAAAGCAATCCATCACTCTCCCTGTCTTTTTCACCGATCATGCCACTTCTGCTGAAAGGAGGCTTCATAGTTTGGATGTTAAGAGGGCCCTCAGTTATTACATGACAGCCACTAAAGACCTTAGACATGATAGAAAGCAATTGTTCCTGACTTATGGGGATGTAGGAAAAGGTAATCCAGCCTCAAAAGGTCCCTTCTCAATGGATAGTCCAGTGTGTCCAGTTCTGTTACACTCGTGCTGTGGCAGGGGCCCCATCAAGATTGTGGGCTCATTCATAAGAGGGGCAGCTGCTACTTTAGCAGCTGCGGGATGTCCCATTGGTGCATATATGTAAAGCAGCTACCTGGAAAACAGTACACACCTTACAAAACACTGGATATTTTATCCAAGAGTGATGCTAGGTTTGGCACGGCAATCCTGAGAAGTCTGTTTCCAAAATAAGAGTCCTGTGCCCACCTCCAGGTGTACAGCTTGTAGTTCAGAAAGTTTGAATACACTGAGCATTACTGGTTAGAAGAAAAATTACTTACCATAGTAATCTTGTTTCTTCCCAGTGATGCTCAGATATTCATAACTTCCACCCTACCCGCCTTCAGAACTTCAGCCTCTGCACTCCACATGCTGGTGCCACCATATCACAATACACCATTGAGTGAAATTCTTCCTCTGCACCTGTATTAGGTGAACAGAGTTCATTGTGTTTATCTTTTGGTATTTTCTGGCATGTTGTTCTAACTTTACTTAATTGTTTGTTCCTCCAGTTGGAGGTTTATTTTTGTAAATTCATGTTGTTGGGTAACCCCAGTTTTAATGATAAAATTATTATAGTACTACATTATTCTGGATCTACTTTTTCAGGCTCCTTTATAAAATCTGAAGAGGTTAGAACACAGGCAATTAGTAGAGGCAGTGTTGAAAGATGCTCACGTGCAAAGTGTTCCATCATTTGCATGTGTTCCATCTCTCCGGGAGTCCAACCCTCAGGCTTACTGCACAAAGTTATGAATATCTGAGCATCACTGGGAAGAAACAAGATTACTATGGTAAGTATTTTTTCTTATCTGTCAGCTCCCAGTACCTCCATAGCCAAGTAGTAGGCTCACAGCTTAGACCCTCTCGGATGGTAACCCAGCAGAACTCCCCTCTTGTAACTGTCTTTCAGCATCTTATAGTCCCGCTTGAGTAGGTAATTCTTGTCCCCTTTGAATGCACTAACCATTTACCATGTATGTAGTTAATTGATCTTACTTAGAGGAAGCTCTTGCAGCAGGTAACACTTGCAGGACTGACTCCACCTGGCAGCAGATCTTGGCAATTCTTTTCTCTAGCAGTACCGCCAACCCGGCGTTGGCTCTGCCCCAACGTCACCCTGTATAAAGGCAGTAGGCTGGTCCCCACGTGCTCCAGTTCTTTCCCTCCGCGCAACATGTTAGTCAGTTCTCACCTCTCTATCGGTTCGCCAGTCTTAAGAACAGTTATTTTTTATAATATCTCCACAAAGTTTGACGATGTCCTCTACTTTGACCGGCACCGTATAAGTGTTTCTATGGAAGCAGATCCCTGCCAAGGATGGACACTCGGCCTGCTTTTGCCTGGGCCCAGACCATGACACCGGCGCCTGTGCCCATTGCTAGGCCTTCAACAGCCAAACCAGGATCTGCAGGCATAAGTTTCTTCAGGCCTTTCTGGGACACGTTTGGCCAGATGCAGGAGACGCCCTCTGGGCGGGAATCTCATCCGTCACCTCCCAGGAAACACTGAAAGGAGAAGCACCATCACTGGGACCAGGACCGCTTGCCTCCAGGCCCAGATCATCCAGCTCCCAGTCCGCTGGTCACTCCAGCTCCTCCGGTCATGAGGCCTGGCTTACCTCCCTCACGCCTCCTGCCTTAGCTTCTCTTGCTAAGGGCCAGCTTTATGGAGGTCATGCGGACACACAGGGAGAATATGGGATAGGATACAGAGGCCCTGGACCCCAACGCTATGCCTGGCAAGGTATTCCGCCAGAAGGACCCTAAGCCAGTGGTTATCTCCCCCATTAGTGGATACCTTCCAAGACGCCACCTTGGCCACTTGGAGGCATCCACACACTTCCTCTGTGGTGCCCAAAAGGCCAGTCACTTGTACTGGGCCCCAAGGACCACTCTACATCAACCGAACATCCCACAGCTGATTCCGTGGTTATATCGGTGCACATAATCGCTCGCGAGGCCAAAACACTCTAAGTACCCAGCCGCCTGACAGGGAGTCTAAGAGCTGGATTCCTTAGGTTGCAGGGTGTACTGCCTGCCACCTGCAGCATACAGAGCTCAATATTTTGATGCACATGGTCCAGTTCCAAAATGCCCTTTGGGACCAAGGACTGGACATCCTGCAAAGTGTGCCAGACTGCCCTCAAAAGGCGGAGCTTGCAAAGCTTTTATAAAGAGGCTTGATGTGGAGACCCATGTCCTCCGAGTAGGCGTGATGACTTCTGGTGGACACCTCAGCGAGGCTGCTGCAACTGGAATTTGCCTTGGGTGCTCTCCAGGTCTCAAGGTTCAACCCAGAGGTTCAAACGGCCCTTCTGGACACCCTTTCAGAGGCTCTGTGCTCTTCGGGAAGACACAGAGAAAGTCATAGTCAAACTGCAGGACTCTGGAAAGGCCATCCATTCTGTGCAGTCTATGTACCACCCGAAATGGGAGTGTTTTCACAGGCCCCATTTTCGTGGCAGAGGGGACATCAGCCTCAGCAGCCCCATGTTCAGTCTCACACGCAGCAGGGAGGCTCTGTCCACGAGGGGGGTCCAGAGGTGCTGCCTCTGCCCTCTAGACAGGCTAGACCTTCAGCCGCTGCCTTCCCCTTCAACCTGACTATTCAGGCAACCCTTCTCTCCCAGACCTGTCGTCAGGAGAGCTGGCGTGAGGTTGTTTTTCTCTACGCCTAAGCCTGGGAGAGAAGTGACCTCCAACCAGTGGGTCCTCTCACTCGTGGAGTTCAGGCACTCCATCAAATTAGAGTCCTACCTCTGGACAGATCACCGCCTGCCCATTATCTGAGAGATTACAGGACTCCTACCAGAAAGGAGATCCAGTTTCTCCTGGACAAGGACGCCATAGAGTGCATTCCGGAGGCAGAGGTAGACGCTGGTTTCTACTCCCACGCCTTCCTGGTTCCCAAGAAGTCGGAGACCTAAGTCATCCTGGATCTCAGCGACATCAACCAGTGGGTCTCCTATCGGAGATTCCGATGGTGTCACTTCCAGATCTCTCCTTCTTGACGGTCGGGATTGGCTGGTGTCACTTGACATACAGGACGATATCTTCACATTCCCATATGCCAGAATCATTGGAGATTCCTGAGATTCAGGTTCGAGGGTTGGTCCTACCAGTTCAAGGTCCTTCCTTCTCGCCTCCTTTGCCCCCAGGGTCTTTATAAAGTTCCTTGCTGTCGCCACAGCAGCTCTATGCAGAGATGGGCACATCTTGTTCCCCTATCTAGATGATTGGCTCTTCTGGCCCGTCCAGGTCTCTGTCTCTGGGAGACCATACTGGACACTCTATCTCTGTCGGCATCTGGGGATCATAGTGAACCCAGAAAAGTCACAGCTCCTAGCCTCTCAACATCTCCAATTCATAGGAGCTCTTTCGGACACTTCCCTGGGGAAGGTCTTTCACCTTCCGACAGAGCAGAGTGCCTCAGGGCATTGGCAGTCCAGACCTGTTCAGCATCTATCATTCCTCCCAGATCCATTCTCTCGGCTTTTGGGCCACATGGTGGCCGCCATAGTTCGGTCCCTTTCACCAGGTTGCGCAGTGCACTATTCAGTGGACGCTTTGTGTCCAGTGGGTCCAAACAGGGATGACTTGGATTTTCCCATCGGATCACTCAGCCAATTCATCGGAACTCTGCTGGTGGGGGGTCCCTCAGAATCTCTGCAGAGGTCTCTCTTCTAGCCAGACACCCTACCCAGACTCTCACTACAGATGCGTCTGGGATGGGATGGGGCTCATCTGGGGATCCACAGGAGTCAAGGGCTGTGGTCCCTTTAGAGGAAACATAGAAACATAGAATTTGACAGTAGATAAGGACCGCTTGGCCCATGTAGTCTGCCCATTTCCCTACCTGATGGATAAGCTGCAGATTCTAGTTAATCAACAGCTTACTTTTGTCCTAGCCCCCACTAGAATTGCCTTATGTCTGTCCCATGCATTCTTGAATTCTCTCACTGTTCCCGACTCCACAGCCTCCTCAGGAAGGCTGTTCCTGCATCCACAACCCTTTCTGTGAAAAAATACTTTCTAACATTATCTCTGAACCATCCCCTTCTATCTTCATATTGTGCCCCTTGTTCTTGCACATCTTTTTCTGAAAGATGCTACCTTTTGTACTTTAATTCCCTTGAGATACTTGAAAGTTTCTATCATACCCCACCCCCTTTCCTCAAGGGTATACATATTAAGCTGCTTTAGTCTCTCCTCTTATGTCTTGTGATGCAGACCCTGCACCATGTTGGTTGCCCTCCTCTGAACAGCCTCCACTTATGTCTTTATGGAGATGGGCTCTCCAGAATTGCACACAGTACTCCAGATGGGGTCTCACCAACAGTCTGTACAGAGGATAACAACTTCATGTTTTCTACTGTTGATGCCTCTCCTATGCATCCCAGCATCCCTCCAGCCCTCCTTACTGTCTTCTCACATTGCTTGCCCACCTTTAGGTCATCTGATATAATTACTCCTAGGTCTCTTTAAATTTTTGTTGTCATCTCACTCACCCATTGTGTACTCTTCCCCTGGGTTTTGTTTCCCAGGTGCATTACCTTGCACTTCTTTGCATTAAATCTGAGCTGCCACATATTTGACCATTCCTCCAACCTTGCCAAGTCCCTTTTCATCCTTTTCACCCCTACCTTGAATACCAACCCTGTTGCAGATCTTTGTGTCGCCTGCAAAGAGACATACTTTTCCTTCCAGGTGCTCGCCAATGTCACTTATAAAGACACTAAAGAGGACCCGTCCCAGTACCAAACCCTGTGGTACCCAGCTAGTTACCCTCCTTTCTTCTCACTGTGGACTCTGTTTACTATTACCTTTTGTGTCCTGTTGTCCAGCCAGTTTTTATCCAGGCTACCACCTTGGGACCCACTCCAAGGCTGGCTAACTTGTATATTAACCTTTTGTGTGAGACTATGTCAAATGCATTGCTAAACTCTAGGTAGGCCATATCCACAGCCCCTCCCTGGTCTACTACTTTGGTCACCCAGTCAAGGATATCTATTAGGTTCGTCTGACATGACCTTCCTGCTGTGAAACCATGCTGCCTTGGGTCCTGTGCCCCACTGGCCTCTAGGTACTCAATAATTCTTTCCTTCGGAAGTGATTCCATCATTTTCCTACCACTGAGGTCAAACTAACAGGTCTGTAGTTTCCTGCCTCTGTCCTGCTCCCACTTTTGTGAAGCGGAATCACATCCTCCCTCCTCCAGTCCTCAGGTACCAACCCATCCTCCTGTGATTTGTCAAAGAGTGTAGTCAGTGGTGTTACTAGTTCTACCATTAGTTCTTTTAGAATCCTGGGGTGAATCCCATCAGGCCACATTGCTTTGTCCACCCTCAGTTTCAAGAGTTCTTTCAAAACCCTTTCTTCTGTGAATGGACTAGTATCGACCCCCTATCCAGAGTGATCTCTTGTTTGGTTTAGGTACCTCCTCCTCTTCCGTTAGAATACTGAACAGAAATATTCATTCAGTATCCCTGCTTTTTCACTGTCACCCTCTGCCCACATTCCCTCCCTTTATCAAGTCTCTGTATCCCTCCTTGGACTTTCTTCGCTCCCTAATGTACCTATTAAAGGTTTTATCCCCTTCTTAACAGAGTTGGCTATCTTTTCCTCAGTTTGTGCCTTTGCTGTTCTGACTGCCTTCCCTGCCTCCTTCTGCTTTAACTAATAAAGTTCTCTGTCCTGCTCCTTCTATGTTTCCTTATATTTCCTGAATGCTATCCTTTTCTCCTTAACCTTCCCTTCTACCTCTTTGAAAACCTATTGTTTTTTCCTTCATTTTGTTTTGTTGATTTGCTTCACACAAGGACTTGTTGCCATTACGATTGCTGTTTGATTATTCCCCATTGTTCCTCCACCCTCCTTCTTTCCCATTTGCTAGTGCTTTGTGAGGCACTCTTTCATTTTCCTAAAGTCCAATACTCTTGTTTTTGTATGACTTGGCTCTAGGGCTGTGTTTAGTGTGAACCACACTGTTTGGTGGTCACTTGTTCCCAGATGGCTACCCACTTCTAAATCTGTGATCCTTTCTCCGTCCCCATTTGAGAGTACCAGGTCTAAGATTGCTTCCTCCCGAGTGGTTCCAACACTAGTTGTGTGAGGCATGCCCCTGTAGGGCATCAATAATGACCCTGTTCTTGGATGTGCCTGCAGCAAAGGTGCTCCAGTTAACATCTGGCATATTCGGTTCCCCATCAACAATACCTCCCCTTTTCTGCCATTTTAAGGATGCCGTCTATCATTTCCTTGTCCATTCCCTCCCCTGAGATGGGAGTCTGTACACAACCCCATGCGGATTGTGGTGCAATTTCCTGTCTCCAGGGTGACCCACAGTGACTCATCAACTTCCTGTTTACTCTTTAGTTCTGTTGTTTTAATCCTTCCCTTACAACTACTGTGTTTTGTGGGGAAGGCTGGGGTTTACCTGCTCTTTCAGTGCCTCCCCTTAGCTAGTTTAAATGCTTGCCAATGAAGCATCATTGCACCAGTATAGGCCTGCATCCCTCCAGGTGGCTCCCCAGTCCCCAGTGAAGCCAAAACCTGAGCTCCACACCAGTTTTTCAACCATTCATTGAATCCATGGTGCAGAGTACCCTATCAGCATCCTTGCCATAGACAGGCAGCACCTCCGAAGGTTACCATACATGCTACTTGTCTAAGGCCCCTCCCAATTCTACAAATTCCTTTTGCAGTGCTCTGATCCCATTCTCAGCCAGGTCATTTGTCCCTAGGTGGACAATGACATCCAACTCCCTCCTTGTGCAGCTGCTCCTGCGATCCTGAGGATTCACTTCCGGTCACTCCGAGCCGTGGCACCAGTCAGGCACCTTACCTCCCTTTCCCCTTCCTCCCCAACTTCTACCCCCCTAATGATTGAGTCCCCACCAGGAGTTGTTCCTTCCCCTGTGGGGTCTCATGCCACCCTCCTGTGGGTCTCCTTTGTGGAGGTTCCCAGCATCCTCCTTGGTCTCCACTGCAGGTGCCTCCATAGAGGAATCACTCTGCCAGAACAGCATATGAACTGTGGAGAGGTACAACTGAGAGATGCACCTCTGCTCCACCATCCTCTCCCTCCTGAGCCCACCTTGATCCAACCGCCTCTTTCTTGGCAACCTCTGATGTAGCTGCAGTGGCACTGGTGGTCCCTGAGTGGGGGAAGAGGTTTCACTAATCCCAGCCAGGTCAGCTAGGAGACGGGCAACCTCCTCTCAGACCAGAGAGGTGCCTGCAAATTGGGCAGCATCACAGCCTCCAGAATGTCTCCTGGAACACTGCCGCCCACAGCCATTGCACTGCACCACTCCCATCTTGACTTATTTTGTGTCCCCTCCTGTTGCTTTGTATGCTTACTGTCTCCTTCCTCTATGGATTTTACACCTACTTTCCTATTGCCTATATGCACCTACAACTCTCGCCCTTCCTATTCTGGGAGAGAACTTCCTGTAGTCTTCAGTAGTCTCCGCCTTCCTTGCTCAGATTCAGACCTCCAGCAGCCGGGGGTGGAGGGGAGAAAGAGTTATTTTTAGTTTCCTTCAAGGTTAATGAAACTAATGTGTCTCAGTGATCCTTCCTTCCTTCCTACTACCAAACAGGAAGTTCCTGTTGTCAGTCAAATCCAGTGGCTATAAAAGTAGAACTGGCTTAGGTGGAGGGGTGGGAAGGAGGGCAATTAGTTAGAAGTGCTGTAGTTTTAATCAGCTTAGCCTTGCTCTGAAAGCAAGTCTCTCACAAAACTCACAGCAGGAAGCTGTAGTTGGAGACAGCTGCTTTTGTACTCCTAAGCCACACACCCCAGTTAGCTTCTTCCGTCTGCTCCTGCCTCAGTGAATTAAAATGTCCACCCAAAACTTGCAAAACATATATTTTGCAGAGTGTTTTGATTTGTATGTTAAGTTGGTGTGTGTCCTTCCCTTTGTCTGCTAAGAAGAGTTTTTCCTAAATTAGCCTGCTAGCTTTAGGGTAGTTTTACACCCCTGGAGATCTCCATATGAAACAGCTTAATTGTATTTCTTTGTCCGCAATGCACCTTGTTTCATGTGACGGTGATGTAGCAGAGACCATAAATCCAGCAGAAAGCATTGCTTTACAATCAGTTCACAACAGTAGAGATGGCTATATTTTTAAAATCTGTAGAATTCAGCTTGGTAACCACCCTCATCGTAAGGTTTTACTGTCCTGAAAAGCTTTGCTGCTGGTAATTTATGTGCAGCTTGTAAAGCTTCCAAGATATTTAGTTTGTTTGGCAAGTGTGTGCTGAATGTTGGGTCTTCTTATATCACAGTCACTTGAGACAAGATGCACTGTGGGAACAAGAAATACAATTAAGCTATCAGGGATGAAGATCCCAGGGTCGAAACTAGCTTAAAGTTAGCAGGCTAATTTAGGAAAAACTCCTAATACCAGTCAGAGGAAGGAAACACTAGAACTTCACATACAAATTAAAACACTCTGCACAAATATATATTTTTCAAGTTTTGGGTGGACTTTTCCTCTAAGTTGATACAGCCCCTTCCTCAAACAGAGAAACACACAGTGACTTTCTTCCTTTTTTTTTTACTTAAATGAGACCCCTGCTTCTAATAAAGTACCTGAAAACCTGCATATCAATGTGCTCGAGCTAAGAGCTGTCCTGTTCACTCTACAGGTACTGGCTCCATCCCTTCTATCCGTCACCTTTGTGTTCAGATGGACAACACCTCGGTGGTGTTCCATGTCAACAGCAAGGGGCACGACTCTTATCCCCTTGTCAGGAAGCTGTGAGAGTGTGGGACTGGGCAATGGAGCATCAACTCAGTCTTTCGCAGTTCACGCTCCAGGTTCTTTGAATGTTGTTGCAGACACTCAGCCAGGCCAAACCACTCTCTCATGAGTGGTCCCTGCTATAGTCTGTAGCAGATGCACTGTTCGCCAGATGGGGATGCCGAATTGGATCTCTTTGCATCTCAATGCAACCAAAACTGCCCAATTTCTGCTTGCTCGGTCCTGAGCCTGTAGCTTTGGCAAGATGCATTGTCACTAACCTGGAAAGGGAGGTTCCTTTACATTTCCTCCTTCCCCTCTTGCAGTGGGTCCTTCTCAAAGCCCAATCAGAGAAGGTGATTATGATCCTGATAGCCTGTCTGTGGCCCAGACAGATTTGGTTCCCACTGCTCAGGCATCTGACAGTGGAGCTTCCGTGGCCCCTTCCACTTTCGGGTCAGTTACTCTCTCAGCAACAGGGAGCTCTGGTCCATCCCAAATTATGCTTCCTCCACCTGCATTCTTGGCTCCTTCGACCTATTAAGCTTAGATTTGGAGTATCTGACGAAATTGCCCCAAATCTTAGTTGAGGCGCCAGTCGCACTCACCAGGCCACTTTACGCCATGAAATGGAAACGCTTTGTCTTTGGGCCACAGCCAGAAGATTGGACCTCTGGTCTGTCCAGTCAACTCTATCCTGCAATACCTGTTATCCCTTTCGAGTCAGGTCTCAGCTACTCCTCCATCAATGCATACCTGGCCGCTGTTTCCGCCTATCATCACTGCATCCAGGACAGGACAGTGGCTCAGTTGGAGGTAGTCAGAACCTTTCTTAAGGGGATCCTGCATCTCCCTCCACCTGTCCCGGATCCTGTTCCTCCTTGGGACTTATTTGTTCTGGAAAGGCTTACGCTTCCCCGCTTGAACCGGCCATGAGTTGTGAGCTTCACTACTTCTCCTGGAAGACATTGCTCTTGGTAGCAGTAACCTCTGCTAGGCGCATTTCGGAGCTTCATGTTTTGATGTGTGGAGAACCTTATCTTATTTTTCATAAGGATAGGTGGATCTATGTGCCAATCCAAAATTCCTTCCTAAGGTTGTCTCGAGCTTACTCTTACTCAGGCAGTTCAACTTCGGTTTATTACCGGAACATTCCAACAGGGGTGAGGCACTTTTGCACACCCTTGATGTGCTTTGTGCTGTTAACTGTCCAGAACTAAGGAGGCCAGGCAATCGGATCAGCTTTTTGTGTCCTTTGCGGACAGGTCCTTTGGGCCCGGTCACCAAACAAACGCTTTCGCATTGGTTGGTCAACTGCATATCCTTCTGTTATGAAAAGGGTTGGTAAAACCCTTCTGGGTGCTATCAGGGGCGCATTCCACCAGGACAGTTGCTGCTTCTTTGCAACACTCAAGTGTGTTGGCGGCTGACATTTGTGCTGCTGCCACTTGCACTCTGTTCACACTTTCATCAGGCACTACAGCTTGGATATTGTTTCCAGGCGATTGAGCAGGTTTTGGCCTGGCAGTTCTCCAGGGCCTTATTTCTTGAGAGGTCTCGCCCCCATGTGTGTCTGCCTCTCCTTCCTTCTCCCAACGGTTGTCTTAAGTTTTATACCATTTGGGAGTGTGTCTGTATGTTGACTTCCCTTCCCAAGGGTTGTCTTAACTTCATACTACTTGGGTGCATTTCTGTATGTTTACCCTCACCCCATCCGAGGGTTGTCTTCAGTTTTATACTGCGTAGGAATCAGTTCTACAAATGTTACCTGCTGCAGAGCTTCCTCTCGAGTAAGAAGTACAGTTACGTAGAACTTACGTAACAGTAGATCTTTCAGAGAAGCACTTGCAGCAGATATTTCCCTCCCTTTTTCCCCGGGGTAAGCCTCTCAGCTCTGAGCCAAGGTATAGCCTTCTGTTGTGGGCCTTGTAGTTTTATCCACAGCTGTTAGTTTTGGCCTGTCATTGGCATACAAGAACTGGAGCACGTGGGGACTGCCTACTGCCTTTATACGGGTGGTGTCGGGGTGGAGCCGATGCCGGATGGATGGTCCCACATCGGTACTGCTAGAGAAAAGAATTGCCGTGATCTGCCTCCAGGTGGCGCCAGTCCTACAAGTGTTACCTGTTGAAGAGCTTCTGAAGATCTACTGTTACGGTAAGTTCTTACGTAACTGTACTTTCAGTTAGTTTAAACACCCATAGGTGTCCAGTTATATTCATTTAACATTCAGTTTATATTTAAGTGGTCCAGTCCTTTCAAACTCTGTGTGTCTGCAAGTGTGTATGTCCACTCCCCTCTTAATCAATCTTTCTGAGATTTATTACTAGCCCATCATCTTATCTAGATGCTGCTAGTGAAGTGGAATCCCAGTGTTTATTTTTCCTCAGATGGTCAGAAAAATCCAAACCATTAACTCCTTGCTTCCCATTTCTGTCACACATCAATTTCAGTCACCCCCAAAGCCAAACCCCGAGCTGGGGGTGCACCTGAGTTATGATTGGCTGTGTCAAGGTTGAGTTGTACAAATCCTTTTACTGCTCATAAATGAGCTGCTGAGTTCTAATGTTACGCAGGACATCAACATCCACACACCAACCGATGGCGGCCCCTCAGGTCGGGGCCACATAGGCATATCCTGGTGCACCAGAGCAGGGTGATACTGCTCAGCCGACGGTGTCATCACCCCGACCTTGACAACGTGAAGGTCAAGATGAGGATTTAGGGGACACAGGGAAAATCTTGACCCTTCAACACTATCAGAGGAGGAAGATGATCCTTCAAGAGAAGGAGGGGAGTGGATGGAGCCCAAGAAAAGATTCAGATCCCTCCCTATTTGATAAAAAGTTGCTATCCTATCTTATAATGGAAACTTGTTGGACATTACAGCTGAAGAGGTGCAAGTCATGTAGTCCCTGGATGTGAATCGCATCCTGTCTGCTTCTTCCTCTGCACCAAAGTGTTTTCCAGATGTGCACTGCAACCATATTATTGAACAGGAATGGGCCAGGACGGATAAGCACAAGCAGCTCCCTAGGCCAAGGGTGAGATGTTATCCATTCTTGTTGGAGAGCTCCCAAAAGTGGGAGGTCCCTTATTTGGCAGATAGTGCTGTATGTAATTCTGTTGAAGCACACAACCATACCTACTAAATCTTCTCTGGCCCTGACACCCATGATAGGCGGATGGATGTCTTGTGTGGATTGGCCTTTGCCTCGAAGGAGTAAATTAGATGAGGTAGCTTTCTCTGCCCTAAATTATGGAATACCGCACCTGTCAACATTAGGCTCTGTCCCATTACCAGCACCTTCAGAACCCAGTACTGTTCCTACTACAACAGTTGGCACTATCACCTGTTTCTAGTCTTTGAGGTATGACTATTTGCCTTGTAAATAATACCCTTGCACTGCTCATTTTGTTCTTATGCTATTGTTGATTGTACACCTGTCTGCACCTTCTGCTTTACCTTGCTGTAAAAGTTTTCCTAAGTTACCATTGTCGTACTCTGTATTGTTTTACTGGTTGTACTCTCACAGGTCATGCCTGAAAATAGGCAAATGCTTGTCTAGTACACCCTACCTGGTTAAAAAGTAAATACATCTTTGCACCTCATATGCATCTTTTATTATATCCAGAGCCTTGAAGCCATGGGTCACAGCCCTGGGTAGTTTCGTTCCTCCACACTCCAAATGGGTGAACATTTTGCAGCTTGTCTTCATGGCATCCACCTTTCTGAGAGATGCCAGTTACGGATGTCGGCACAGTCCACTTACTGTATTGTGGCAACTATAGCAGATGTCTGGTTCCAGCACTGGGTCACAGACAAGGATTCAAAGTCAAAGCTTTTAACCTTTCCTTTGAAGGAGGGCTGTTATTCAGCTCTGGCCTGGACAACATCCTAAAGGACATCCAGGATAAGAAGGGACACTTCTGGTTTCCACACAGCAACAGAAGAAAAACTCAACACCAAAGGGCAAAGATGTGCTCGTGACCCAGAGATGGTTTTCTTCTGTTTTGGAAATTCAGAAACCAAATTAATAGGGGAGCCTGTTGTGGTTATAAGGGCAAAAGTAATCGAGGATCCTTTGCCTGCAGAACGAATGGAGATGCAGGACAAAGAGGAGGTAACTCTCAGTGAAGGTACGGGCCCATCTCTGGTCCCCTTCCCTCAGTGGAAGACTGCAGAATGTTTACCAGCCGATGGGCCCAAATAACGCCAGACACGCGAGTACTGGAAATCCTGGATCTTCTTCAAGGATATCTCTTGCAGCAGGTCACACAGGTAGGAACATCCCATTGTAGGCGCCAGATCCACTTGGAGGACGTTCAGCAGCAGTTCACCAGGGACCACCCATGTCGACTTCACATGCTGTACTGTAGCCTATGTAAGCTTGGGTAGTCCCGATCCTCCTCAGTTCTTTTCCCACTGCTGTTCTGCCTGCATCGCCTCTTGGAGGAGTCTCACCATGGTCCACCTAAAACTTTCTCACTACTTAAAGGAAAACTGCATGTTAAAATCAGGAAAATATATGTATCACTACCCATTTTGAGTTTTACTTCATCCCAGTGTTTTGTTTCTGCCCAGGCTGTGAGAGGAGTTTTTCTAACTTTCCCTGGGTGTTTTATGACCCCTGGGGCCTGCCATTCAGGTTTGTTTTATTGCATCTTCTCCAAGATAGTCTTCCCAGAGTGCCCTTTGGATTGATGTCTAATAGCCCTGCAGAAGGCCAGTGTCTTGCTTAGCCACAGCAGAGAAAGAATGCAACAGCCAGGATTCACACTGATGGGCTCTGGTAAGTATAAGTTTCCTAAATATTAGTACCTTATCCAGCTGTGTTCTGCTTAGGGTATTTTGTGTGTGTGTGTGTGTGTGTGTGTTTTAAGCATGTAACTTTCTGCAGTATATTGTGTCATGGCATTTTACATTGTACAGGATCCAGCTGTTATTAGTGAGGACTGGAATGCAATAGAGACAGGCTGAGATGTCAGTCTGAGTTACCAACCCCACCAAAAATACAAATGTGCCTCTTCTACACGCGTCATCAATGAAACCTCTATACTCCCACGCTAAAACAAACTTTACAGCAAAACCATTTTGTTGCATTTGTGTGTGTCTGGACTACAATGCTTGCATGCATAGGAGCACACCACTCAATTTATCATACTGCATACATTTAGAGCTGCCAAAAGCTAGGCTAACGGATTCGAGATCCACTGTGATGGTTGGCAACCATAGGCAATGTGTACTGTGATGTCCCACTAAGCTGGTACCCACCATGCTCCCATCTCAATTCCCTTGTGATCTTTTTGCCCCCACATGCTGTGATGGCACCAGTATGCAACAGTCCATCAACGGTGAAGCACCCCCACCCATGACCAGTCATGGCAGAACACGCTCAATACAGTATGTGACACATAGATCTTCACTTTGTATAATTTGCCACACAATAATCCTTACTGCATACTGTGAAATATACATGGTATGTCACGTTGAGAAGCTCCCACCCCCAGCCCATTAGGGCCCAAATAAGCACTGGTGACACCATACGAACCTGGTGGTCTAGTGGCCCATCACTACCAGCTGGCAGTTAGTGGCCACCATCCCCCCATCCTGTACCACGATTGAATGACTTGTACGATCCCCTCCACACCAACAAGACAAGCCACCCAGAGAACGTACTGTATATACTATGTGCAGTGCACGTTTATGTGTCATGCTGTGGTAGTGATAGGAGTGTTGTGCCAGTAACACCATCTGGGTATGGGATGGTGGGATGAGAGTGGTAGTGTCGAGCTACCTGTCCAGTGTGGGGTGCCACTATATCAAGTAGGGTTGGTGTCTTCAGTGCCTATTGCATATAACAGGCATGTATGGGGACCCTAGCTCACTGTGATGGAACGGGATATTATGCTGCATGCCAGGATGGTGATTGTTGGGTGGGAAGGTAGGAGGATACCAGGAATGCCATATACTAGACATATTTCTGTATATTGCAGTACATTATTGCAGCTTACGTTGGTGCTTATTCACCATGGCGGACTGTGGCATACTATTTATGGCTGTCTGCTATGTGGTGGTGGTGGTGTGCTGTTGGCCAGTGTTGTGCCCTGTTTATGGGAACTGCAAATGCCCCACCTCATGGGTGCACCAGTAGTGTCAGGAGTCTGTCCCCTAGAAAATAAGCCAGAGTTCAGGACGTAGCAGACTCAAAATGCTGGCATTTTGCAGATTCGTGGATCATAGAAAATAAGGCCCATTTAATTTATAGCTCTCCCAGCATGCCACTTACTCACTCTGTAGCATGGGACTTTCAGGTCATAACTACGTTTTAGTGGTATGACAGCTTCTATGTTAGAAATCAGCTTGTCTGTCTCACAGTTGTCAGTTTAATGTCCTATAAGCACTGCTTACATCCAGCTACAGGTATACTATAATGGGCTGTTTGACCAAACATCAACCACCTGCAAAAGTAGCCTCACCTACTATCCTTGTGCCAGCCTTTTTCAATACTCCACAGCTCTTTTCTGGCTGTTGCCTTTTCTTACTTGTCCTAATATTCCTGTCTTACCCCTGTGTTTGCACCTTGTAGTGCACAACAAACTTTGATCCTTGGTTACTGATAATGTGGGGTTAGCTGAGTGTTGTAATGGTGCCCGACTGCCGACTGTTCTCACGGAACCCCAGCACACCATGGTGCCTACTATCAACAGTTCTTGTGCTCCTTAGTTTAAAAAGTGCCCAATATTCTGTGTTTATAACATGGTTTTCTTAGCGTGGGATATGCAATACCTTGTCTGCCCATTGCTTGTTTTGAGTGGCTGTGGTACGCAAGATTCATTTTAATTTTGCATCTTGATGATGGGTGAATGTTCTGCTTCTGTGCCACTGTTGACATGCTAACTTGTACTGACTTGTAATGTTCTTCTATGTACTTTACACAGAATCATTGGGTCATCCTTCAACATGCCACACTGTCTTGCATTTGGTTGTGGAACACCGCTGGACGACTGCCGAAGGAGTGTCTGTGTATCTTTTCTCTGAAGATATAAAGTTGGCAGACATTTGGGTGAGAAGATGTCATACTGATGTGGCAACAGAAAAACTTTTGTCAACAAGCAGCTCAAAGAACACTGCAAGAAGTTCAGTATTTGCTCTCTTCACTTGAAGACAGCATGTTTGAACCCGACTTTCAACTTCAGCCCCCAGAATTTCACCCCAGATGATTCACCCATCATCTCAAACCAGATGCTGTGCCTACCATTTTGCGACTTGAACCACAGTGAAAGTCAAATCTTCAGTGAATCACATTGCTCACCAGGGCGGGAAAAGGATATGTAAAACATATTCAGACTTTCTTGGAAGGTTGCCTCTGGTTATGATGTTATTTCACATTTCTGTTATGCAGTAATTGCTCCTTACAGTTTGCAGCAGAGTTACTACAGCACATTGAGTCCAAGAAAAGCAACATCAAGGAAAGAGAATCATTGTTTGATCGTGGTAAGCAGTTTTCTACATGTTCTAGTTGACACTGTCTTGTTTTTAGCAAAATTGGATGCTCCATTTTAGTTTGTGTATCTGCTCCTGAGAGATCTTTTTCCTGGTCCCTCCGCCATACTGCCATGCATTTCTGTGAAATATTAATGTTTGCTAGTGGCCTGTGCTCACATCAATCTGCCACTTACTGCATACACTATACAATACATACACTACTATTGTACAGAATCTGGGGAGGAACCAACAGTTGTTCGTTTAAATTGGAACCTTTATTACTTTTCAGCTTATTGGTTTTGTAACTTTTACTTAAAATGTAATACTTTAACCAAATTTATCAGTTTATTTTCCCAGGTTCCCCATTGCCAGACCGACTGCAACTGTGTGCTGTCAGTTTGGAAGCGGGAACCAGGGAAAAGAAACAGATACACTCGGTTAAAGTATTACATTTTAAGTAGAAGTTACAAAACCAGTAGCTGTGAAGTAATAAAGTTTCCAATTTAAATGTAAACAACCATCGGTTCCTCCTCGGGTTCTATACAATAGTAGTGCATGCAGTAAGTAGCACATTGATGTGAGCACAGGCCACTAGCAAACATTAATATTTCACAGAAATGCGGCAGTATGGGGTGGAGGGACCAGGAAAAGATCCATCGAAGCAGATACAAACTAAAATGGAGCATCAATTTTGCTAAAAACAGGACAGTGTCAACTAGGACATGTAGAAAACTGCTTACCATGATCAAACAATGAATCTCTTTCCCTGGTGTTGCTTTACTTGGACTTGTGCACTATAATAACTCCACTGCAAGCTGTAAAAGAAGCAATTACTGTCATAATAAAAATGTGTAATAACATCATAACCAGAGGCAGCCATCCAGGAAAGTCTGAATATGTTTTACATACCTTTTCTGGTCCTGGTGAGCAATGTGATTCACTGAAGATTGCGTTCACTGTGGTTTGAGGCTGCAAAATTGTAGGCTGGCATCTGGTTTGAGGTGATGGTAGTTTACTCACCTGGTAAAGGTGATTGTGGGGTATACAGCTCTGAGGCACACCACACTCCTTACACATGGGTTGTGTCCACCTGATAGGTTGCTTGATGCACGTGTGACTTCAAAGTCCGACCCCTTTCCTGTGATGCTGCCTCAGGATCACTTCAATTCTTCCAAAGCTGTACCTAATCTGTAACCAATAACTCTTTGACTTGTTAGTAGGCAGCACAATGTTTCCTGATATGTATCTTAGCGTGTTAATTAAATTATAGTAGAAGTATTTGTTATGTTTTACCAAAAATTCTGTGGCCCATGAGGGTCCTCTCTATTTCTTATTCATACAAATCTAAAATTTCCGCCCATACAGCATGCTGATTATTTACATCTTGAAACTCACCTTTGAGTCCTTTGTCTCTGACTGACTACCTGGGTGGGCTGTGGAGTGACTCAGAGATGATACCCCACAATCACCTTTACCAGGTGAGCAAACTACCATTGTGGGGATAATCTCTGGTACTCCACACTCCTTACATGGGTTTCGATGTAAAAAGCAGTACCCCTAGTGAGAAGGGTGGGTAGTCAGTCCATTATGTTTTGTTCGACCTTGCTGCCAACAACACTACTTAGTAAAGTTAATTTTGCTTCCAGGGCTACATCTACCCCTGTAGTGTTTAGTGAATGTGTGCATCGATGCCCATATAGCAGCAGCAAAAATTTTCTCATTGTGGCAATGTTTCTCTTGGCCCATGATGTAGCTATTGCTGTAGTGGAATAGCCTTGATTTTTGTTGGTGGTGTATGATTTGAGGCCTTATACGCGTCTGTGATGGGAGACTTAAGCCAATATGTGCCATATGTCTGCCGTTCTTGTGATGTAAGTTGACATTAGTCTCCTCATGGCTAGCAGATAATGTTGAGGGTCCCTATCTACCTTGTCTACAGGCATACAGACAGGTATTTCAATATCCTGTTTGGTGTGAAAAGTGTGCATATTTTAGGCAGAAAGGAAGGGATCATCTTTAAGCTGATCTTGTCCTCATGAAATACCAGATGAGGCAGTCTGTGGGATAATGCTTGTAGTTTGCTTATGCATCTAACTGATCACATAGTAACCATAAGGGTTAAGTGTTTGCCCTTTGAGTGGTAGTAACTGTAGAGGTTCAGATGGTGAGTTTGTCATTGCCCAGGCAGTCTGTGGGATAATGCTTGTAGTTGCGTATGCATCTAGCTGAACATATAGTAACCATAAGGATTAAGTGTTTGCCATTTGAGTGGTAGTGACTCTAAAGGTTCAGATGGTGAGTTGGTCATTGCCCTGGATACTAAGTTGCAGTCCCAGGGGTGATCCATTGTTTTATCTTAGGATATAGATTGGATCGATTACTGCCACTTGCACTGTTAGGGATGCTGGAGATGGTCCTTTATCCAGACCTTGCTGAAGGAAGAGAAGTTATTGGGCACTGTGGCCCTTAAAGGTTGTATCCCCCCCTTTCTTCCTCACCACCTGTGGAATAATCTTGAATGTCTCTGATATTTTGAGGTAATGGGGTTTCTCCATAGCGTTGGCGACCACTGGGTGGTATCCTCTCTTAACAGTCTCTCCTTTTCAGGAGCCAGGCTGTTAGTTTGAGGTTGTCGGACTGAGGTGACATACCAGTCCCTGGGTGAGTATATCTTCCTGCATGTAGTGTCCATAGGTGATCTAGTGCCATTGTCACTATCGTGATGAACCCCGTTTTCCTGGGCCAATGAGGGATGATGATTATCACCAGGTTCTGGTTTTGCATATCTCTTGCAGAACCTGGTATCAGTGGAAAGATGTAGGTTACCTGGAATGACCATGTAGCTGATAGTGCATCCATTCCCATGGATTTGTCATCCCTGAAGCGGAAGTAGAATCTGGGGCACTGATTGTTCTTGTTGGTGGCCAGTAAGTTTATTTCTGTCAGTCCCCAATGTCTGTTGATCATTTGGAATATGTTGGAATGAATCTTCTACTCTCCCGGATGTATTAACTGGTGACGAGCCAGTCTCATGTGGTATTCAGCCTGCTTGCCAAGTGTATGGCTGATATGCTCACCAGATGTTTTTATGTCCAAAGAATGAGTCTTGAGTCTCTCTTTGCATGGCTCTGCTCTTTGTTCTTCCTTGCCTGTTATAGGAGATGATAACCTGATTGTCCGAGCTCATGAGGCAATTTCCCTTTCCTGACTAGCCTTGTGGTGCAGTGGCGCACAGGATAGTGCCCTGATTTCCAGAATGTTTATGGCCATTTTTCTCTTGCATGTACCACTTTTCTAGGCTTCCCAGTGAAGTGGCCATTATGTATAGGCTACTCAAGGGTGTATGGCATTATTAGCAGGCAAATGGCATAGGCAGTGTGCCATTAAGATGTGGGGATTAGCTTGGGTAGTGGGGTGGAGTTGGTGTGACAAACCCCACCTTCATCGATATTTCACACTAATGGTTACATCTGATCAAGCAAACACCATATAGATGTTAGCGTTTGTGTAACCACCTCTATCTCTGTTTCTAGATTGGAGTGTGTTTCTGAATCTGGCTGTGGTGAATGGGGTTCTGGCCCTGCCAGTACCTGACTTTATTTCACATGTGTTTTACATTAGTTGTGCCTGCATTGGTTGATTATTTTGGTGGGGAATTGTGCTGTGACTAAATTCCTGCCCAGCGGAGGATTTGGGATTGCAGAGTGGCATATTTGTTTGTGCTTTGTCTTTTGTGTTTTCATAGGTGTCCTCCTGGTCAGATGGCATGGGTGCACCTTCTGCATCTGATGCACACAGTATCTTAGTTGTTTTGGGGCTAGCGGCACATTAGATTACAGCTGCAGCTTTTGTTTAGCTATTGTAGTAAGTTGAGAAAGGCTACATAGAAAAGAGTGGTGTTGGGGGTTAGATATATTGTTTTATTTGTTTATTATTTCCCTTAATTCTTTCCTGCACAGTAATCAATAATATTCTGCACCTTGCAGGCTATTATTGTGCCTGTGCAATAAAGTTGCACTGTTCCTATAAACGTGGCTAGAGTGAGTGAGGGACTCAGTGTTATGCTGCCTTGCCCACAGCTGTGGTAACAGTACCACCCCAGTATTTTTTTCTCCATTATTAATTGATTTTCAAATAGTTGCCTTTATATTTAATTATTAGCATTGTGGTCTGCTGTTGCAGGTTGGTTGGTGCTTTTAACCAACGCCCTCTGTGCTGGTTGGACGTTTGTGAGCGTAGTTACCTCTCCACAAGATGGTGGCAGTGACTGTCGGTCAGTCTACACTGTCTGGCGGCTGCCTACGCCTTAATCCCACATAGATAAGGGGTGAAGAGCTTTACCAAGATCACAGCAGCAAGTCTCACGATGATATTTCTCATGGCTGCCGATCTGGATAGGCAAGTTAGGTTAGTCCCTCAATGCTCCTCCTCCTCATGAGACCTACTTTGTTTGTGGTGTTTCAGTCAGGTAGATGATAGAGGAGTTTCCTCTACCTTTGATAGAAGAGAGGTGGTGAGTTTAAAAGACATAATGTGCCATAAAACCTATTGAGAGCATGTCATTTTGAGGTGAGGACAGAGGGACTGAGAAAATGCTTCAGAGACTGTTGTGTAGTTATGTCTTGGTGAGTGCTTCAGGTGCTACTATGCTTGTAATGAGGAACTCTGGCACATTACTTAGTATTTTAGCAATCTGGGATGCTGGCAAGGTACTCTTGACGTTCTAAAGGTGCCATTTGCTCATTTAATAGTGGATAGACTGGAGCCACTGGCAGAGGCTCAGGTCATCAGGCACCTTAGTAAAGTGGTATGCTTGTTCTGAACAGCATGAGGGGCGCAGGGCATATGCCCATTTAAGGAATGAGACCTTTAATTATTTTGTAGCCCCTGATATACTGAGTCTCCTGGGACCGCTGGTAGGGGCTTCCAAGTAACTGTGGTTGTGGAATCTATTTGGTCATCTGTGAAAGATCTGAGACAATATAAGGCTCTGTTAGCATCCTTTAAATTTCAAAAATGTGATTATGTTGTTCAAGCCCTTTTTTATATGAAATTAATGGGGCTAAGTCATGCATTCACATTAGTATGTATTATCTTGTCATACACAGCACATAGTAGCTGCTCCTTAATTAATATGTGACTGTGCCTTTAAGAGAAGGAAGCAACTGTGGATAGCAGTAAAAGAAATGACTATTAAAGTTCACTATTTCCCAAATAGTTATTTTATTGATGTGAAATTGTGCCACATGTAATTGGCTTCAAGATGGAGGCCATGCAGGGCTAGCCGTCAGCAGCAGCAGCTTAGTTATCTCTAATTTTAAGTATTTTTTATTTTATTTTAGTTAGAATAGTAAGGGAATTGAAGTATGGGAATTGTAGTGAGTGAGACTAGCGAGGTAATCTGCATTTTGGGATTAGATACGATCAGTGCAGTGTTTTTGGACGCAAACCCTGCTAGCATTATTTTTAGACCTTCCATTTGTGGCGATTACGATATTTTGGCAGCCACACTGTTTATTTTGATGCGGTTGTAACTGGGAGTTTGGAGTGTGGAGGAGCCCCAGCGTGTTGTGATCTGAAGAGTGGAGTGTGGAGGAGTCCCCAGTGTTTTGTGATCTAAGAATGTTGGCGAGTACCTGAGGACTGGTTTGGAGGGAAGGTGGTGAGTCCGTGTTGTTTGCTGGTGGACTGCTGAGATCTCGGAGGAGCCTCTGTGAACTGATGTGGCTTTGATCCGGACCGGTTGCCCGCTTGGAGTAGCTGCCCTGTTCAGGCTGTTTTACGAGAGTTTGGGGATTTCAGCCTGTTTTGTGACAAAGTGGCCTTGTGTTTGTGGGTGGCTTGGCTGCTGGAATCTGTTTCCGTTCAGGAGGACTGGTCCTGGACTGGCCGGGAGTCAGCCTGTGGGGGTTGTGATTCTCCAAGGCTCCTCATTGGGCTGGTCGGTGGATTGGCTCGGCGAGGTGTCGAGGTTACAGGGCAGATATCTCCACCGGCCCCCTCTCTTATTTATAAATAGGGCTTTGGGTTTTGACATCATTGAGCAAGATTGGATGATCATCGGAGATCCTTGGCCTAAGGAATTGTACTAATAAGGAACTTATAGTCAGACTTTAAAATCGTCAGAAAATTTGGATTATTACTGGGAGGTTTCTACAAGAAAACTTATGGTCAGAGTTTAAAACTTTTTCGTGAGCAGTAAGAGTGCCTTTATTTCATTTGGACTTCCTGGGTAGTGAGAGGGCCTGGGGATCTGAACTTTATTTGACATTGTTTATTGACACTGTTTATATTATTTTCTGCACACCTCAGTGAGGGTGTACTTAAGTTTCTTTTGCATTAAATAGTTTTAAAGTTTAATTTACAGACTGTGAGAATATCAAAATCTCACTTCATTTAATGTTTTGCTCTGACAATATGTAGAGATACTGTTTTGGGAAATTTAACTGTGTTATTTTTTGGGGTGGGAACTCCCTTGTTAGACATAAATTGTTGGTTTTGGATTGTTCTGCTGCTACTTTGAAGCCTTGTGTTTCGTTTTAGTTAATTTTTTGTTTGTTTTGGGGTGGGGTTCTATTTGCTATAGATTGTGTTGTTTTGTGTGGTTATATATTATTTAGTTTGGGTTATTTGTTTTAGAAAATGTGTTGGCCAGGGTTGCGGTTAGGCACTATTCCCCAGGCTGAGGGATCTCTGCCCTTTTGCTGCCCCCTTTATCCCCAGAGCACATAGACGGTGCAGGGGTTTGGGAATAGCAAGGAGGGTTCGGTGGACTCGTCAAGGGAATGAGAGGGAGGGACGGATTGGGATAGTGGGGACAAGGAGACGCTCTGGGGTGAAATGGGTCCAGGAAAGGGGTCCTCCCTGTCTGGTTCCCATACCAAGGGTTCTGCTTTGCAGACAGGAAACTCAGTCTTCCCGGCTCTCATCGAACTTGGGCAGTGTTATGCAATGCCAGGTTGATTAAAACAAGACCGCCATAATTGGGGATCTTGTTGATTCAACTGACCTGGCTTGCATCACCGGACTATGGTTGGATGGAAATGCTGGCCCTGTTTTGGCTTCTGTGGTTCCACCTGGATACTCAGTGATACACATGAGGATCGATTGTAGGGGCGGGGTGGCCCTTTGTTTAAATCAGAACTGAACCTGAGGGAAATTCCAGTGGGAACTACCAACTCCTTTGAATGTATTGTGGCGGTGTGGGGTGCAGGATTCTTCTTCTTGTCTGCCGTCCACCAGGAGGCAGGAATGTTTTCCTGTGAAATCGCCGGACTTCATCGCTGACCTAACATTGGGACCCCATAGATGGCTGATCCTTGGGGATTTCAATGCTTGGTAGACAATGAACTCTTGCAATCTGGACAAGACTTCCTCCAGTTAATGAGTTTACTGGGCCTCACACAGGTTGTTTCCTCCTCGATCCACAGTGGTGGTCATTCATTGGACTTGGTGTTTCTCCTGGGGATGGAGATATCCGACTTGGTGGTGGAACCAGTCGGATGGTCGGACATCATACCATCGGCTTCAGTTTTGAGGCCCCCAAGAGGCCTGCCCCTATGGAGATGGTCAAGTATCGCACTTTGAGGGTGTATCCCCAGATGGCTTGATGGCGGTGCTGGACCTATCGGGCATGCCTAAGGGAATGCATGGATCCAGGGATCTTGTACTTGCCTATAATAGGGGCGGTGACAGAGGCTCTGGATTCCATTGCTCCTGTTTGTGTTCGTCCTCTTCCTTTGCCCTAGGTCTCCATGGTTTTATGAGGACTTGGGGAGTTGAGGAGAGTTGGGCGAAGGCTAGAAGAAGCGATGGCGGAGATCCGACCTGGTGTGTGACAGGCTTAGTTTGATGGACCATTACTTGGTCTATCAATCAACAGTTTCCATAAGAAGCAGAATTCCTGTCCAGGAGATTGCTGCTGTGCAGAATCGACCAGCTCAGCTTTTCGGACTGTGGACAGATTGTGCAATTCACTCTGTCTTCAGCCAGAAATGCTTTTTCACAAAGAGCAGTGTGAGGAATTGCTTGATTCTTCACGGATAAGGTAGCCACAATCAGGTCTGATATCCACCTGACCCTTTCTCCAGGAGTAGCAGTGGTCGGCAGATGTCGGACCCCGGTTTGAGTGGTGCGACTTTGGCCAGCTACAATCAGTGATATTGTGGCGGTTATCCGGACTTTTATATCCTACCAACTGTAGTTTGGATCGGGCCTACGCTTGCTTGTTGTCTGCGTTGATGTCATTGGCCTGGTCCTTGCTGCGAGAGTCTGGTTATCCTTGGAGAGAATTTTCCAGCTTCCCTTAAGGGGCTGTGGTTCATCCCCTTCTTAGAAGCCTCCTGATCCCGACTGTCTTACAAACTACAGGCTGGTCTCTAACCTTCCCTTTTGGGTAAGGTTATTGAGAAGGTGGTGGCTTTACAGCTGGAGGACCATTTGACCAGCCACAATATCTATGATTCTCTCCAGTCCAGTTTCAGGAAGAGACATAGTACCAAGACGGCTCTTGTTCGGTACTGAATGACCTCCTGATAGCGAGAGATCGAAAGACCCATTCCATCTTGGTCCTTCTTGATCTCTCTGCAGCATTTGATACTGTGGACCATGGTGTGCTGTTGGATTGCCTGCAGTTTATCTGTGGACTGTCGAGGGGTTGTCCTCAGATGGTTTCAATCTTACCTCACGGGTAGGACTCAGAGGTGGTGTCTGGGGTTTGTACCTCAGCTCCATTCCCCCTGCCCTGTGGGGTTCCAAGGATCCATTCTAGCACCCATGTTGTTTGCAGTGTATATGCTGCCATTAGAGCAATTATTAGACAGTATGGCTTGAGTTTTCACTGCTATGCAGATGATACTCAGCTATACATGTCTTTGTCCCTGAACAAGATGATGCTGTCTCAGTGCTCAACAGCTGTCTGACTGAAATCCAGGCCTGGATGAATATGAGCTGGCTAAGGTTGAACCCTGAAAAACTGAGGTGTTGGTTGTGAACCTGGGTGCATGTGAGGTGGGTGTGTTGCCAGGTTCACCTTGGGCTTGTGGCTTGCAGGTGTCCAGCTAGCTACCTCAGACCAGGTACAGAACCTGGGCATTATGTTTGATGACTGTCTGACCTTGAAATCACAGGTGTCAGCAGTTGTTAAAACCTCTTTACCATCTGAGAATATCGCCGGGTGAAACATCTGGTTCCTCCGATGATCTTCCAACGTTGGTTCACGCTCCGTTACCTCCCGCCTTGACTACTGCAATGCCCTTTACCTAGGGCTGTCGGGGTTGATATCCACCGCTTGCAGCTGGTGCAGAACGCGCTGCCAGGCTATTGACTGGTGTTTCAAGAACCAGTCATATAACACCTGTGCTCCCGATCTGCACTGGCTGCCGATAAGTGGCGGATCACCTTTAAGGTTGCTTTGCTAACCTATAAGGCCCTACGACCAAGGGACCGAGTTACCTGAAAGATCTCCTTTGTCCCTACTGTCCCTTCCGTCCTCTCCGATCCACTGATGAGGGATTGCTAGAGGTTCCCAGAGTACGTTTGCAGACATTGGGAGCAAGGGCATTTAGCTTTGTTGCTCGTCCCTGTGAACTCTCTACCTCATCGGGTACGAGATTGCCTAACCGTCAGAGTTTTAAAACTGCCTTAAAACTTATATTTTTAGCCTGGCTTTTTGATTGATGTGGTTATTTTGATTTGTTATGGTTTTATACTGCTCTTTGCTGGAATTTATATGTTGTTTATAATAATTTATTCTGTCTTATGTATTTTATTGTACAGGTGCCTTGGCTTTAGAAAGGCACCTTTTATACATAAAACTGATGATGATGATTATTGTAATCAAACTTCCTTGTATGTTGACCCAATATAATACAGTACTGTTTTTGTTGTTTTTTGCCTCTTTTTTTGTATACCTTGGTATTCTTTGGGATAATGTAGGCATGTGCCTTTTGAGAGGGGAAGGTGGGCAGGATGTTTTAGCTAATCTTACCTTGGGTGTGGTAAGCTGAGTGAGGAATCATCTGCATTGCTGCTTGTGTAATAGGACACAGTTTGGGGCAGAAGCTTTTTGTTTGTTCTTTAAAATATGTTTCTTCAGTTCTCTCTCATGGTCAGTGCTAAAAGTTAGGGACTTGACTTGAGAAGCTGTACAATTACTAGCTCCATTCTCCATTGCAAGATATGTTTGTTTTAGTCAAATCTTGTTTGTTTATCTTCCTCTGAGATGGTGGCCAAGATCTTCGAGAGCTGAGAGCCAGTCAGCTTGCAGCTCTCATGTAGCAAGGGATTTGGAAACTATGAAGAAACAGAGGGGTGATCATGCTGCTAGGAGTTGTTTAAGAGCCATTAAATAACATTTGGGTGGCTCCAATTTGGTTCCTAGAGCTTTCTTTTCTCTGTGGGAGTGTTTTTGGATGAAAACAACATGAAAAGGTTGCAGCTACTTTTATTTACTGCTACTGAATTAGGAATGACTGAATCCAGCATGTGCATTTTAAGCACCTTCCAGTGCAAGAAACTTTTCTAGATGAGTTTGTGAGTACCTTTTACAAGTTAGTGATGCTAGTGGGTCACCAGATTCTTGGTGATTAATACAACTCAGGAACCGCTGGCAGGAAGCCAGGTTGATTATTATATTACCTCCTGAAATCATTGCATAGATTCTGTGTTCATTTATGTGGATCAGACATTGTTTTTAGCTCCTGGCACTGCTAGCAGGGTGTTCAGGTAGCTAATAATCTCTATGCTTGTACAATGCGATAATGTTCATAATTTGAACACTGTGCGAGCAATTTCTTAGCTAATATTTTTCCAGATAACCGACGGCTAGTAGAAGCATGAGTGCTAACATCTCTAAGACTACCAGTTTTGCAATTTTAAACAGTTGCATATCTGCCAAAACATACTCTGGAGCTGCTCTGTTGAAATATTTTACAGTACATCTAAACAAAGGTACCTCTAGCAGGGGTACCAGATTTATTTTGCAATAATGTCATCATTTATTGTCTGCCCCAAGGATAATCAGTTACTGTGTCCAGTCATTCAGTCACTGTATAGGCATTAAAAGTATTTATATTAGCAGGCGCTTTGAGCTCTTTTTGATATCAAATGCTCTGAATAATGTAGTCTTCTTTCCTGCATTTTAGTAAACTTAAATTTTATTAGCACACTGGAGCTATAGAGCGTGCTTAAAATATTCACTTGCTGCAGCAACTAAACTCCAGTATAGGGTTGTTTAAATATATGTCGGGACAGCATTCTTATGGCTGCTAGCAGGAGCCATGGGTGTTCTCAATCCACCAGAGTGTAGTAGTGGGTGCAGGTGCAGGCTGAACTGGGACCACTAGCAGGATTCCAGAAAGCTGCAAACTGCAGCCATGAGTGCTAATTCATCTTAGACTCGCTTGAGAGGGAATCTAAGGCATCTGGTATGAAATTTATGGGCATGACACAATACCCTGAGTTGATTTCCTGTAGTGTGCCTCTGACAATAATTTAAATGTAGGCTGAGTGCGTGTCTCTGTGATTCCTAGTCAGGTACCATGAATTGGTTTTGAGTAGCACAAAGGAAGTTATTTTAAAAACAACTCTCCCTCTGGAGTCTAGATTGAGCCATATATTTTCATAGCGTAATTCCATAAAATGCTTTGCTATACTAGTATATCCTAAGCTGCAAACACTTTAGATATAAAATTGTTAAGCCTGGTGGCCTTACCTATTGTTTGATATTCTTGAAATAACTGCTTGGGAGCTGTTGCGATGTGCCTGCAACCTACAGATGCACATGAAGATCTGATCCTGGAGAGGCAGCATCATGGGAAAGGGGTCAGACTTCTTTGAAGTCACATGTGCATCAAGCAACCTATCCCCAACAATGAGTGAATCGTCTAGGGTGAAATTCTGGGGTTATCAACAAGTTGTTTGAACCTGACTTCCATGCTATCTTGAGTGAAGAGTGCAAATACTGAACTTTTGTGGTGTTCTTTGAGCTGCTTGTTGATAAAAGTTTTATATTGCCCCATGCCCACATCAGTACGACATCTTCTCACCCAGATTTCTGCTAACTTTGTATCTTTAGGAAAAGACTCAGACACTCCTTCGCAGTCTTCCAAAGCTTCTATGTTAAACAGGGCACGGTGTGTTCACAACCAAATGCAAGACTGTGGCATGTTGAAGGACAATCCAGTGATTTTGTGTAAAATACATGAAGAACATTACAAGTCAGTACAAGTTGGCATGTCAACAGTGGCACAGAAGCAAACGTTCACGTCATCAAGGCGCAAAATTTAGATGCATCTTACGTACTCCAGTCCTCAAAACAAGCAATGGACAGACAAGGTATCACATATACCATGCTGAGAATACCATGTTATAAACACAGAATATCAGGCACTTTTAAACTAAGAAATCCACAAGAACTGTTGATAGTGGGCACCGTGGTGTGTTGCAGGTTCCCATAGAACAGTCGGGCACCATTACAACACTCATTAACTCTACATTATCAGTAACCAAGGATCAAAGTTTGCTGTGCACTAGAAGGTGCAAACAGAGGGATAAGACAGTAGTAGTATGGCATGTAAGAAAAGGCAACAGCCAGGAAAGAGCTGTGGAGTATCGAAAAAGGCTGATGCAGGGATAGTAGGGAGGCTACTTTTTTGCAGGTGGTTAATGTTTGGTCAAACAGCCCATTCTAACATAGCTGGATGTAAACAGTACTTATAGGTCATTGAACTGACAACTGTGAGACAGACAAGCTGATTTTAACATAGAAGCTGTCATACCAATGAAAAGTAGTTATGACCTGAAAGTCCCATGTTACAAACAGAGTAGCGACATACTGGGAGAGCTGTAAATTAAGCGACCTTATTAGAAACATAGAAACATAGAATTTGACGACAGATATAGGACCGCTTGGCCCACCCAGTCTGCCCATTTCTTGTCTACTGGATAAGCTGCAGATCCTAGTTAACCAGCAGCCTACTTCTTCCTACCCCACCCTAGAATTGCCTAATGACTGTCCATGCATGCTTGAATTCCACCACTGTTTTTGACTGCACGACCTCCTCGGAAGGCTGTTCCATGCATCCACAACCCTCTCTGTGAAAAATACTTACTTAAATTACCTCTGAGCCGCCCCCTCTATCTTCAAATTGTCCCTTGTTCTTGCACACCTCTTTTTTGAAAGATGCTACCCTCTTGGAATTTGTTGATTCCTTGAGGTATAAAGTTTCTATCATGTCCCCCTCTCCTCCTTTCCTCGAGGCTATACATATTAAGCTCCTTAAGTCTCTCTTCATATGTTTT
Organism: Neoceratodus forsteri; assembly: GCA_016271365.2. Lineage (NCBI taxonomy): Eukaryota > Metazoa > Chordata > Ceratodontiformes > Ceratodontidae > Neoceratodus > Neoceratodus forsteri. The sequence continues at coordinate 1,078,424,663 of CM057458.1, forward strand.
ATTTTCTATGATCCAACATAATCTGCAAAATGGCAGCATTTTCAAGTGTTGAGTGCGTCCTGGACTCTCGCTTATTTTCTGGGACAGACTCCTGACACTACTGGTGCATCGCCGAGGTGGGGCATTAGCAGTTCCCATAAACAGGGGCACAGCACTGGCCAACAGCACACCTCCACCACCACATAGCAGACAGTCATAAATAGTATGCCACAGTCCTGCCACGGTAAATAAGCCCAATGCAAGCTGCAATATGCCATAATGTACTGCAATATACAGAAATATGTCTAGTTTATGACATTCCTGGTATCCTCCTACCTTTCCACCCAACAATCACCATCTTGTGCGCAGCAAAATATCATACTAACATACTAAAATGCCAGCAGAATAGGCCTAACGGTCTTTCACGTCTGCTCGCTTGGTCAGCCCCCACCCTGGGAGCTGACCTTGCTGCCCACCTTCTCTGGCTTCTCCCTTCCCAGTTCCGGATATTCTCGCTGCATTGGATTTTGCTTCCAGAACCTTCCCTGTACCTGTCCCACCCCTCTTGAACCCTCCACCGTCTTTGCCTCCACCAGCCCCTAGGCAGCGCATTCCATGGCTCCACCACCCTCTCAGTGAAGTAGCACCTCCTCCTTTCTCCCTAGATCTTTCCCCTCCAGCTTCCACCCGTGCCCTCTAGTGGCCCCTTCTCCTTCCTTGAAGCACCCTGACTGTTCCTCCCTATTTACCCCTTCATGTACCGAGGACCTCTATCATGTCCCCCGTTCCTTTTCTCTTCCAATGTGACATGTTTAGCTCTTGAGCCTCTCCTCATAGGTCCTATCCCCAAGCCCCAAATCACTTTGGTTGCCTCCTCTGGACCCTCTCCAGGAGTTTAATGTCCCTCTTTAAGTGTGGCCTCCAAAACTGCACGAGTACTCGAGGTGCGCCTCACCAAGCAGTTATACAGAGGGGTATCACTTCCCTCCTTCTGAGGTGATCCCCTAGCGTGCATCCCAGCATCCTGTTGGCCTTGGCTGCTGCCCTCCTACAAGTCTCCGAGTTGTTAACTTGACATCCACCACCACCCCCAGGTCCTCTCAGCCATTGAGACTTGTAGCATTTCCCCAAATAATATCCTTGCTGCCACTGCAGGCTTCAAACCCTGCACTCTTGCTACCAGACTCAGCTGCTCTGCCACTCAGCCACCATATCTGGCATATCCCGATCTTACTTAGAACAGCTCTTGCAGCAGGTTACACCATTAGGACTGAAGCCGGCAGGCGCCAGGACCCCACGGAAATTTTCTAGCTAGCAGTATTCAGCAGGGACCGCCCCCAACATCAGTCCCACCCCTGACGTCAGGCATAGTATATAAGGGGGCGGTCCCCAGAATCCTCAGTTCTTTTCGGGTCGACTACTTCAGCGTGGCCTCTCGGTCTCTACCTAGCACCACGACTTAGAACTTCAAAGTTTCTACTTAACTAATGTCCTCTCCAACTCCCTTCATTTGAGGGTCACCTTTCAAAGTGTGCCTGTGGAAAACAGATCCCTTTCAAGGATCCTCATTCTTCCTGCATGGTGCTTAGGCCTGACCATGACACCAAGGCTTGCACCTTTGCCAAGGGTTCAGCAGCCACACAAGGATCCGCCATCAGAAGGCACTTCAGGCTTATCTGCTAGAGGAAAACTTAGTAAGATAGACAAAGAACCTTCCTGCAGGCGATTCTTCCTCCAAGGTCCACAAACACGGGACAAGCAGCGGGAGAAGGCAAGGTCCAGATCCCCGAACTGTGCCTCAGTTCCACCCGATCAGACCGCTCTCCCTCCAGGACTAGGTCTCAGCCCCCTCGGTTAAGGTCTGGGCTTCCAGCAGTTCTTCAACTCTTCAGCCCATCAAGACTTCAGGCCCTCGGCTTCCTCTACTCTCTCGGGCCTCTTCAAGTCCTCCTGAACACCACAAGTCTTCCTCTTTCACCCGACATGGGACCCTGACTCCAGGTCAGTCTTCCAGCCCCTAGGGGTCCAGATCCTCCACCCAGGAAGGCGAAGGACCTGGCGTCCCTCAAGCGGACAGCCGGACCCGACATTGGCAAAGCACCCGATGTCAGCCAAGCACCGAAGTTGGCCAGGTGTTTGCGGAGCCAAGAACATGACCAAGCACCAGATGCTGACCCAGGCGTTCACGGACCCAAAGTCTCATCGACCCAGCGACCGACGTCGGCTTCACCAGAGCGAAGACTGCCCCCAGTCACGGTGGACACCGGTCACAGGGACTCCATGGAGAGGACACCGCATTGCCTGAAGACCAGGTGGGCGACACAGGATGCCGGGCTTCCAGGGAACCTTTGCCCACCCAGAGACACGGAGCACCAGCGCCCGACCCTGGCAACAGACCACGGCGCCAGGCCCGTCGTCGGGCATGAATATTCAAAGTAAAGGAACTCTTTACTTTCTGGTGGGACACCATCCGTGAAAGACGTGGTCCCAGTAAAGCCTCCTCCTCCTACTCCTTCACCTCCTCCCCCTCCTCCACCACAGGGGCCAGCAGGACGACCACCAACCCCAAGGAGCAGACTTACCTCCTGGGGTAGATCCCAGGATCAGAGAGGCCTCCCTCAAGATCTCCATCAGGGTCTCCCAGCCCCAAGCGACCCAGACATCGGCGTATACTCCGTCGGGGAGGGACTCCAGATCGGATACCTTGGATTACTCTAGATCTCCTTCTCCATCAGCATTTCATCACCTGACCCACATGACCTTCCAGGTCTCCTCGGATGATCCCTGTTTCTCTGAGATCATGAGGCACATCCAGGACAACATGGGGTGGGATGCTGAGACCTTGATCGGCGGCACCTTGTCCGTTATCTTGACAGAAAGACACAAAGCCTGTGGGCGCCACCCTTGGTGGACACCTTTGCGGACGTCACCAAGGCTGCGTGAGGCGTCCACACTCACTCCTGCAGTGCTGAAGAAAGCTGACCACCTGTACAAGGCCCTGAGAGAGGACCAGTACTTGGCTCAACAACCTCTGGCAGACTCCCTGGTCATTATGGCCTCACATGAGCACACAGCCACGGACCAGGAATCCAAACAATTGGACGCCTTGGGGAGATGCATGTATCGGCTGCTACATGCTCCATCAGGTCCCTGAACTACCTAACCCACGTGGTACAGTTTCAGAACACCCTATGGGAACAGGGCCAGGACCTAGTCGATAAGCTTCGGATGGCGATCAGAAGGCAGAGCTCCTAAACTTTCTCCGCTACAGGGTCTGATGTGGGTACCCAAGTATTCACGAGCATGCTGATTCTCTGCGGACATCGCCAGAACTGCACTTCAGGCGTCTGTCTGGCGACACTCTTGGCTCCGTGTCTCCGGCTTCACCCAGGCATACAGAAGAACAATCTTGATGTCCCCTACAATGGCGAAGTACTCTTTGGTGAACCATCGGAGAAGGTGATCACCAAACTCCAGGACGCTGGGAAGGCAGTCAGATCTGTACAGGCCATGTACAGATCCAGGCCAGTTCCTTCGTAGGAACCAGAGCCATTTTCGCAGCCTGACAACAAAGGCAGCAGCCACATTCCGCCAGCAACAAAGCGGCACCTTTCAGTAGAAAGCCCAGGCTAAGTCATCCCAGGCAAAGCCAGCTACACACTAAACTGGCCCAGCGTACCGGGGACCAGTGCTGTCACAGCATGACTCCTTCCTGGCCCCGCCCTCCTCTGGATCAACGGGCACAAGAGGTCGGGGTCACATCGCCGCCACTTTTCAGGGTGGCAGTCGATTACCACTGACTGGTGAGTTCTCCAATTGGTCAAGAAAGGTCACTTCATAGAATTTCTCGACCACCCGCTGGCAAGACCTCCCTGCTTTCCCATTACTGGAGTCAGCGCCCTGCTCATACAGCAGGAGGTGCCGTGCTCCTGGAAAAAGAGATAGAGCACGTTCCACAGAACCAGAGGGGTGCAGGATATTATTCTCACTTCTTTCCGGTTCCCAAAAACAGGGACCTCCGTCCGATACTGGACCTCAGTGACCTCAACAAGCCGGTCCTGTACAAACGCTCCACATGGTGACCCTCCCAGGTCTGATTCCCATGCTCAAGCAGGCGCCTTTCTAGCGTCCTTGGACATGCAGGACACTTCCTGCATATACCCATCGCTCAAGCGCACAAGAAGTTTCTGCGCTTGAGTTTCAGGGCCACCATTATCAGTTCCAAGCCCTCCCTTGGACTGTTGTCTGCAGCTTGGGTATTCACGAAGTGTATGGCGGTCGTGGCGGTTACTCTGAGGAGACAAGGCCACTACATGTTCCCCTACCTGAACGACTGGCTTCTCATGGCACCCTCTCAGGAGGCTTTGATGTCCGCCATTCATTATACTCGGTCTCTGTTAGGGCGCTGGGCATCATGATCAATCATGAGAAGTCATGCCTGGTTCCGTCACAGACTCTGCAGTTCATAGGTGCAGTTCTGGACACCATCCAGGGAAAGCTTTTCTTCCCCAGGACAGAGCAGAACATATCAGATCCCTCATCAGGGACATTTCGAAGAAGACCGTTCCTGCCAGATTGGTCCTTTGCCTGCTCGGGACACATGGCTGCGGACATTGCAACAGTCTCGATTGCTCATCTCCACATGGGGTCACCCAGTGGATGTTATGGGTCCAATGGGATCAAAAGCAAGACCATCTGCAGCTTCCAGTCTGGATCACGAGGACCGTAATCTGGGATTGCAATGGTGGCTATATCCGAAGAATCTATCGGCAGGGATCCCCTTCATTGCACTGTCTCCGATCGTGACCCTCTCCACAGATGCATCAGGGCTCAGATGGGGAGCACACCTCGACAGTGTCTGGTCTCAGGGCCTGTGGACAGCCAAGAGACTCATCTCCACATAAATATCCTGGAAATGAGAGCAGTTCTTTATGCCCTGCAGCCTTCCAATTGGAGATTCCACCAGGTACCATTCTGTTACAGACAGACAATTCAGCGGTGATGCATTACCTCAACAAACAAGGAGGCACCCATTCCTACCTGCTTTGCAGGAGGCCATGAGGTGTGGGATTGGGCTTTGCAACACGGCGCAAACCTCATTGCTGTTCATGTCCTAGGAATGGACAACGCCACTGCAGACGGCCTAGCCACTCTCAGGCCAGAGTCCATGAGTGGGAACTACTCCACAGGTAGTAGAGGATCTGTTTCACAGATGGGGTACACCAGAGTTAGACCTTTAGCGTCCCCATCCAACTAAAACTGCCCAATTTTGCTCTCTAGATCCAGGGCCTGGTGTTTTCTGGCGAGGACGTTGTCCCTCTCTGGGCGGGCAGATTCCACTATGCCTTTCCCCCTTTCCATTGATCCAGAGGTTCTTCTGAACCTTAATGAAAGCAGCGATGCTGATACTCATCTGCCATTCTGGCCCAGGCAGATCTGGTTCCCTCTACTACATCAGCTATTCCGGGAACCTCCGGTGCCTCTGCCAATCAGCTCTCACTTGTTGTCTCAGGAGGAGGCTCCTTGGTCCATCGGACCTTCGTTCACTGAGCCTGCACGCTTGGCTCCTAGAGACATAACCATTTTGCGACGCGGGGTCTCGCAAGAGGTAGCTGACGTTCTGGTGGCCGCCAGAAAACCGCCACTCATGCTACTTACACCATGAAATGGTGCTGTTTTTGCCGATGGGCTCAAGTGCGGGGTTTTCGCCTCTAGACTGTCCAGAAAAGTCAGTCTTGGACTACCTTGTCTCTTTTCAGACAGGCTTGGCCTGCTCCTCGATCAAAGTACACCTCTGTGCCATATCAGCCTATCATCATCCTGAGGCCAGCGCACCATATCTCTCAGTTAGACGCGCACGAGCCTTTCTGAGAGGTATTCTTCACCTTAGACCTCCGATTAAGGATCCAATTCTGCCATGGGATCTATCCTTTGTCCTAGAGCAGCTTACACTGCCACCCTTTGAACCAGCCGTGGATTACGAGCTATGTCTTCTCACTTTGGAGCGTTTTTAGTTGCCGTTACCTCGGCCAGAAGAATTTCTGAATTCATGCACTCATGTGCAAAGAGCCTTATTTGTTTTTCACAAAGACAGGGTATCCCTACAGACTAATCCCAAATTTCTGCCTAAGGTGGTCTGAGCTCTCACCCTTAATCCAGGACATCAGTCTACCAGTGTACTTTCCCAACTATTCGAATTGAGGAGAGGTCCTGTTGCACACCCTAGATGTGCATAGGTGTCTCGGTACTACCTGACCAGAACCAAACACCACCAAAATCAGACCAGCTTTTGTCCCTTTGCCCACAGGATGACAGGGAGCATCTGTTTCCAAATGGTCTCTGTCCTGGTGGCTCATTCAGTGTATCACATTCTGTTACCAGAAGCGTAACAAACCCTTACAGGCGTGGTCAAGGGTCATTCCACAAGGGAGTGGCTACCTCCTTTGCGGCCCTTAGAATGTGTCACCTCGGCTATCTGTGCTGCAGCTACTTGGAGCTCGTGCACACTTTCATCAGGCATTATAGCCTGGATATCGCATCGAGGCGAAGAGCAGGTTTTGGTCTAGCAGTCCTTCAAGGACTTCTGTCCTAGGCTTGGGTTTCACTAAGATTTCTACCTTCCCTCCTCCCATGGTGTGGGATTTCCATTATTGCTTTGGAATCAGTCCTAATGGTGTAACCTGCTGCAAGAGCTGTTTCTAGTAAGATAGTACAGTTACGTAAGAACTTACCGTAACAGTAGATCTTCGAGAACAGCTCTTGTAGCAGGTACTTTCCTCCCACCATCCCGCTGGAGGTAGATTCTAGTTTCAACATTCTTCTCCAAGGATCAGGTGTCTCAGCATCTCTCTGACTGCCATTTGATGGCGGATCCTCAGTCTCCTCTTCTGATGTCATCAGCGGCTGTGAGTCTCCAGCGGGAGGAACTGGGTTCTGGGGACCCGACCCCTTATATACTATGCCTGGCGCCGGGGTGGGACCCGGCGTCATAGGCGATCCCGCTGAATACTGCTAGCTAGAAAATTTCCGTGGGGTCCTGGCGCCTGCCGGCTTCAGTCCTAATGGTGTAACCTGCTGCAAGAGCTGTTCTCGAAGATCTACTGTTATGGTAAGTTCTTACGTAACTGTACTTTCTGTCACATGAGCTAGGGTCCCATACACATGTCCGTTATCGAAATAACCACTGAAGACACCAGCCCTATCTGATGTAGTGGCACCCCACACCAGGCAGGTAGCTGACACTACCACTCTCACCCCACCATCCCATACCCAGATGGTGTTAATGGCACAGCACTCCTGTCATTACCATGACATGACACACAATAAGCTGTCACAGTGCATAGTATATACAGTACGTTCTCTGGGTGGCTTGCCTTGTTGGTGTGAGAGGAGGCGTGCCAGTCAATCATGGTACAGGATCGGGGAGTGGGATGGTGTCCATTAACTGCCAGTTGGTAGTGATGGGCCACTAGACAACCAGGCTCATATGGTGTCACTAGTGCTTATTTGGGCCTAATTGGCTGGGGATGGGGAGCCTATTTGAATTTGACATACGGGTATATTTCACAGTACACTTTAAAAGCCCCTGTCACCATTAGAAAAGTTGGAACGTGAGATTTAGACAGTTCAGTTTATATTTCATGTATTTTCTATAATTATTTACCTTTTTCTTTATTACCGAGGACAGCTGTATGAAAGAGGCTTACTGTCCCTTAGACTTTATCTGCTCTTTCTGCTATCCTACATATGACATCATAATCAGGGTTGCACCTGCAAGCGTGCTTTTCAGTTACCAATTTTTAAATAAATTAATACAATAATCCCCCATTTATGGCATCGTAATTATCCCCACAGCAACAGACTGTGATGTCATAAACAGACCTGTGATGTCATATGTAGGCAAGCAGCCAGAACAGATAGGGCAGTGAACCTGTTTACATGCAAATGTCCATAGTAATAAAGAATGAGAACTACAGAAACCTTATTAAAATATAAGTTCACTTGTGCTAAACATTACATTTTCTCAAAGTTGTCACAAAGATGTCAGGAGCTCTTTAAGAGTTATTGTGTGGCAAATGATACAAAGTGAAGATCTATATGTCACATACTGTATTGAAGTACATGTTCTGCCATGACTGGTCATGGGTGGGGTGTTTCACCATTGATGGACTGTTGCATACTGGTGCCATCACGGCATGTGAGGAGGCAAAAAATCACAAGGAATTGAGATGGGAGCATGGTGGGTGCCAGCTTAGTGGAACAGCACCATACACATTGCCTATGGTTGCCAACCGTCACAGTGGATCTTGAAGTACCATTAGCCCAGCTTTTGGCAACTCTAAATGTATGCAGTATGATAAATTTAGTGGTGTGCTCCTATGCATGCAAGCATTGTAGTCCAGACACACACAAATGCAACAAAATGGTTTTGCTGTAAAGTTTGTTTAGTTGGGGGGTGAAACAGGGTTTCATTGATGGTGTGTGTAGAAGAAGCACATTTGTATTTTTGGGGCTTGCTGACTCAAACTGACATCTCAGCCTGTCTCCTTGCATTCTAGTCCTCACTAATAACATTTGGATCCTGTACAATGTAAAATGCTATGGCACAAAATACTATAGAAAGTTACATGCTTAAAACACAAACACACTACCCTGAGCAGACCACAGCTGGATAAGGTACCAATATTTAGGAAACTTACCATACTTATACTTACCCAGAGAGACTAGCAGTGTGAATCCTGGCTGTTGTATTCTTTCTCTGCTGTGGCTAACAAGAGACTGTAACAAGACACTGGCCTTCTGCAGGGGCTATTAGTCATCAAACAAAAGGGCACTCTGGAAAACTGTCTTGGAGAAGATGCAATAAAACAAACCTGAATGGCAGCCCCAGGGTCATAAAACACCCAGGAAAGTTAGAAAAAATCCTCTCACAACCTGGGCAGAAACAAAACACTGGGATGAAGTAAGAACTCAAAATGGGTAATGATACATTTATTTTCCTGATTTTAACATGCAGTTTTCTTTTAACAATCACTTTACAGTAGTTGGCACATTGCAGTAAAGTGCCACGTCATCCCTGCCTTTTGATGCCTTCTTCAGATGCTCTCTTCAGACTTTGTACCTGCGGACGAAGTTAGCCCTCGAAGATCTGCACAACATCTGTGTGCGTTGCCTGGGGCCCACTCATGATACTCAGCGCTTCTTTGTAAGAGATTTACATTTCATCAGCGATGACTACAAAACGCTGAGGGAACACTTGATGAAGCAGAAGATTGCCCTGTTAGAATGGGAGCTGCATGCTAAAGCCTCCCACACATCCTCATCCTCGAGGGTCCCACAATTTTAAAGCCCAGCACAAATCGTTGACAAACACCACCGCTGAGAGAAACATAAGTCCTCCCACGAGCAGGAAAAATTCACTCTGTCGACACCAACGTTGTCAACATCTCCGCTCACAGTCCCACAAGCAGTTATTTTTTCTCCCATATTGCTTTTTCTTTTATCTGTTTTCTTCCCTGTACACCCCTCCCTCTCACAGCATGAGCATTGCATGTATGGAGGCACGCACACATCATGTCTCCGGCCTTCGTGCTCCGGCCTCCACTGGGGCGGGACGGCACCTCCCTCCCCAGGAGAGGAGAGCTGTCCATCGGATGCTCGATCCTCTCCCTCCCTGCCAACCCCAGCAACCCTAGGTCACTCCCGACCCTGGGTGCCGCGGCATGCGAGATGTGGCATCCAGTGTCACTGGGCGGCCATCCTGTAGGTAGTTCTTAATATGTGGGTTGTCCTCTCTGCCTTCACCTACAGGCCTTACCCATGTTGAGCAGGCCTTCATTGTCAATGCCTATGGCCCCTTTAGATTCTCTGGGACTGTTGATAACACGTCGACGACTTTGTCTACCACTGTGCCAGTACTGGAGTTACCACCACTACCTCCACCGATGCATACAACACTCTATAACGCCCCATGCAAAACCACTCCAGTAGGCCAAACTAGTCATCGACTACCCTTATTCTCGAAATGGACATTTACACCAGGAGCGGGCCTCCTTTCCTCATCGACACCCTTACTGTCGCTGACACCTCCCCAATCTGTCTTTGCGGGCCTTCTTCGTCATCGATTAGGGCTCGTCCCTCACAGCTGGTACCCCAATCATTACTAATACCATCTATATTGCCTATAGAACAATTGGCAATACATTCCACCACTACCAACAACCTCAAGTGGCTATGGTAGACATCCAGGTTCTAGTACACATTATCCTGTCTCTTACTCAAAAGGCTAATGTGGCTACCACTGGACCACTTTGCCACAGCCCATTCCTCCTCTTGACACTAAGGTGCCCATGGAACTAGTGGCTCCTCAGCTTCCTTGGCATCCTCCCCTGATGTGGACCTCGAGGAGGAAGACTATGATCAAGACCTCTATCAAGAGGAGGAACAGAAGGATGAGGGGTGGACATTTCTACCCTTCCATCTCATTGACTATGTCATCCCAGGGAAGACACAGTTCAATACCTCCCTGCTTGCCTCCAGAATATCCATCTTTCACTGAGATAATGCATCATCTGCAGCAAACTTTCAGTTTAGAGGCAACTGAACAGGATGCCTCAAGGAGAAACTCGCATTTTACCTGAGATTGCGGACACACCTCCTCTGTTCATTCCCCGCGTGGAGGCTTATGAAGACATGATCTTAGTGCTTGGCTTCAGTTCCATGTTATTCTGTCAGTGCCCAGAAAGGCAGACAGGATCTACCAAACCCATGTGGGACAACCATTCTTTGCCATGCCACCCCAAGTGGACTCCATTGTCGTTAACACAGCCTATGACCGCTCCATATGTCCCAGATACCTCGGTGCACTACCCCTCATAAGGAATCCAGAAAACTAGATTCCATGGGAAAGCAGGTGTTTGCATCTTTCACTCTCTATGCACATCCTAAATTATGTGGGTCACCTTCACAAATACCAGGAAGAGCTGTGGAAAGCAGCTCAAGTCACCACCAGTCACTCCCTGATGCACCTCAAAACAGGAATTGAAGACCTTAAAAACTGGTGGGGACATTATGTACTTAGAGTGGCCTACAATGCTGTGAATTCCTCAGCCGTGCATCATCTACAGGTATGTGCCTCAGGAGACACTCCTGGCCTACGGGATTCTGGTTTTGCAGCAGATGTCCAACAATTAATTCTTAATGCCTCTTCAAAGGGCATAAGCTGTTTAGAGCATCACCCAGACATATTGATGGCATTACAAATGTCTGGCATAATATAAAGTCCATGCACTCTCTATACCACACTCAAGTGAAGTGCCCTACAGAGGGCCCTTCAGAAGACTGCCACCAAAACCAGACCCACCGGTAAGCAGCCAGTTACATAAAGCAGCAGCATCTTAGCCCAGCCCCACCCTCCCAAGTCAACCCATCGCTTCCTCACAAGGACCCTCCTCAGACTGAGTCCTCCCCGAGCTTGTGGTTCTCGGTCCCCAAACTACGGAGGTGGGGGAATTTTCTCTATACCTTCAGGGATGGCAGACCATCACAACAGATACCTGGGTGCTGCAACTGATAGAGCAGGCTATACACTAGAATTAATAGACTTACCACCAGATAGGCAGACTCCATATCCGCCCAATCATGAGTTGGTTTTGCAGACTGAAATCCTGACACTCCAACAAAGAAGGCTATACAACCAGTCCCTCACCACCAAAGAGGCAAGAGTTTTATTCTACTTTTCCTCGTTTCAAGGTCACGGAGACCTCCAGCCAGTGCTGAATCTTTTCCAGCTCAACTTCTTCATCCAGTACAAGAAATTTCGAATGGTCACTTTACCAGCCCTCCTTCCATTACTCCAAAGGGAGATTGGCTCTGTTCCTAGATATGAAAGATGCGTATCACACATCATGATCCATCCAGCCCACAGAAAGTATCTAAGGTTCAGTTTCAGGACCAACACTTCCAATTCAGAGCCCTCCCATATGGCCTCTCCTTGGCCCCAGAGTGTTTACAAAATGCCTAACAGTAGTACTGTAGCGGCAGCTTTGAAATGAGCAGGCTACTATGTCCCTACCTGAGACGATCGGCTTCTCAGGCCTCATCCAAACAACAGCTTGTGTCTACCCTGTCTTATACTCTAGCTCTGTTTACATCCCTGGTGATCACAATCAACATTCAAAATCAAACTCACACTTTTGACAACGTCTCCAGTACATTGGGCTGTACTGGACACGGAGTTGGGGTCTGCATTTCACCGCCAGATCAGGCAGACAAGCTTATTAACACGCCAAGGAATTGTACAACAGCAGATATGTTACAGCTTGCACTTACCTGAGACTACTAGATCTTATGACAGCAGCCATCCCAACAGTACCTCATGCACATTCACATGCATACCATGCAGTGGACGCTGAGAGTACAATGGGACCAAAAGAGACAATATGAAAATAATGGTTTTGGTCTCCACACCAGCAAAGGGTCCTCCTCTGGTTGATGGACCCCTCTCATCTACAAGTTGAGTCCTCTACCAGATTCCTGTGCCCCATCAGACACTCACCATGGGTGCATCCTCTGTGGGCTGGGAGCTCACTTGGAGACCACACACAAACCCAGAAGACTTTGCACCCGGGAAGCTTACCTTTATATAAGCGTTCTGGAGATGGGTGCAGTCCTCTGTGCCTTACAAGCTTTCCAGGCCTTGCTGCTCCCTGCCACTCTTCTAGTGCAAATGGACAACAGAATGGTAGTGCACTACCTCAACAAACAAAAGGCAACACACTCATACCCTCTTTGCAGGGAAGCGATGAAGGTCTGGTGCTGGGTGCTGGACCACAGCATTCATTTACTGGCTGTCCATGTCCACGTCAAACTGAACACTCTTGCAGACATGTTGAACTGCTCCAGAGTTCAAGCCCATGAATGAAACTTCTCCAATCAGTCGCCAATGACTTCGCCGACAGATGGGGTTGCCCACAACTGGATCTCTTTGCATCTCCCAAAAAGCAAAATTGCCATGTTTTTACTCACTAGAGTGAGGGCCTGGAGTTTTCTGGCTAGATGCATTGGCCTCTCTTGGACAGGGAGATTCCTATATGCATTCCCTCCATTTCCACTTATACAGAGGCACTACTCAAACTACTTCAGGATGGGGCAGCAGTGATCCTGGTGCGCCACTCTGGCCCTGTTAGGTCTGGTTCCCACTATTCTAGACCAGAAATACTGGTTCCTACTATTACAACTAGCAGTGGAGGATCCCATTCCCTTCCCATCTGTCCCACACTTCTATCTCAGGATCAGGGGACCCTTCTACATCCCAACCTGTACTCTCTTCATCTCCATGCCTGGCTCCTGAAGACATAGCTCTCGCTTCGATACCACGTATCGCCTCAGGTCGCAGAGGTCTTGAGAGCTGCCCAAAAGCTCTCTACAAGAACTACCTACACTATGAAATGGAAATGGTTTGTGGTGTGGGCCTCCAACCATGGGGTGATTCTTTTTATTTATTTATTTATTTATATCTCGGATCACAAGTACCTTTGAGCCAGAGGCTCATTTACAAAGGTTCCGCATCAAAACACCTTACACCTGCCCACCTCAACAAATTTTAGACTACCTGCTGTCGTTGTCAGACTCCGGACTTAAATAATCTTCCCTGAAGGTACATCTTTCAGCCATTTCAAATTTCCATGCCCCAGTTTCTGATAGGCCACTGGCTCAATTAGAAGTCATGAAGGCATCCACATGGCGCGGGCAATGGGGAATCGCCTGGCACGCTGGCAACATGGGTTCACACCCGAGCCCAAGATGACAGGAGCGGAGGCCGGCAGGGAGGGCTCAAGAACATCCCTTGATGCTCTACTCCCGTGGGGAGGGTCAAGGATGCACCGCCCTTTGGCGGCTCCTGGTGGTCAGTTACAGCACGCATTTTACGGCTTGGGTGACCACATGTTGCATGAGCGATCTTCCAGGACACCGAGCATCGTCAAAGTGAGCAGGAGGAACAGAAAAGGAAAATGGCCACCTAATACATCTGGCTCATGGTGGACCGTCCTCCCATCACTGTGACAGCCAGGATGCCCTCGCTGCACCCAGTGAGCATTGAAGAAAGTGCCTACAAGCACTAGACAGTCTCCTCCAGTCATGACCACGGAAGGGTGGCCTCCTGACTGAAGGGACACTTCAGGTCGGTTGGAAGTGTGGCAGGATGAGGGCAGCGTACAGCAGATGGGAGGAGCATGGCGGCAGGCCTGGTCGCCCAAAGAAGAGGACAACTAGGCTGGTGGGGAGACATAAATAATACAAAAAAGTCATGAAGACATTCCTAAAGGTATTTTACACTTCAAACCACTCGTGCACAACCCCTCCCTCCTTGGGACTTGAACTTTGTTTAGAAAAGTTGACCCTGCCCCTGTTTGAGCCAGCTGTGACATCAGAACCTGGCTTTCTTTCTTGGAAAGCATTATTTTAGTTGCTATCACTTCAGTTCAGCGTATTTCAGAGCTACAGGCATTCATGTGCAAGCAGCCTTATTTAATTTTCCATAAAGACAGAGACCACGTTACATAGAACCTAAGTTTCTCCCCAAAGTCGTTTCTATGTTTACTTTAAACCAGTCTATCACGGCTTCCAGAATATTATCCTGAGCATGCTAATCCAGGAAGGGCTATTGCTCCATAACTAATGTATATAGAATCTTAAGATGCTACATTTCGCGCACTGTACATACCTAAACCGCGACAACTTTTGTCTCTCGCCTTCGGAAAGGAGGACTGAGGCCATCTAAGCAGTGCCTGTCCAGATGGCTGGCCAACTGCATCACCTTTTGTTATAAGAAGTACAACTAGGTTGAGAAGCGCCCCCCCCCATGGTTGGCTCACAATATTTTCCCTGGAGATCTATCCCCCGACTCCCTTAGTGCCCTGAGGCTTCCCCTGGAATATGTTTTCTGAATGACTCTTGTTGAGATGCATAAATGACTATGATCTTGTATCTGAGGCTGCTTTGTCACATGTGATTGCATGGCTACCTCTATGTACCACTGGAAAACTTACTAATAAAACAAACTTTCAAAAAAAAGTACAACCAACAACTGTAATCTCTTCCTGGCGCCATGGTCTGGAAGAGGCAGAAGACTACTACCCCTGCTTGTCAACTCGGACCAGCTCAGCCTGGGATCAGATTCTGATGGAAGAAGGGTTCTTTCCCAAAGGTTAGGCAAATAGCACAGTGCCTCCACCCAGAGTTAAATATAAAGTGGGTTAGATGTTGTTATAGCAGTACAGCCCTCTGGGATGCTGTACCTACCACCTCCCTTACAGTCATCCCACACACATGGCATACCTGAAACCAAAATCCATTTTCATAACATTTGTAATTAAAGACTCCAGCTAATAATATGCTCACGAGTCAGATATTGTTCCAAAACAATAAAACACATTTATTTACATGAGGAGGACTAAGAAAAAGTAAATTTGTATAGAGTTAACAACACTGGAATTCAGTATCTTCCCTGTGTCAATGTTCACCATTCATTACTGGTGCCTGATTGGCCAGAGATAAGCACCCACAGGGAGCTTTTTTGTCTTTCTAGGAAGGAGGAGCCAGTGACTGGCACCGCGTCCCACAAACCGATGCATTGCGTGGTGCTCGCGGGTTGGCTAGTATTGGCCGTTGGCTCCTTCTCCACCTCAGTTCTGCTTCTCCTGCCATTGCAGCCTAGTTTGATGGTGTTGACCTCAAAGCCTTGGAGTCACTCCTCCAGACCATTCTTCCCGACATCTCGTATCAGTTCTGCTCAACTCCGCCTCAGTTCTGCCTTCCACTCAGTGCCATTTTCAAGTTACCGATAAGATCTTTCCTTTTTATTAACGGTGCGAGTCTTCTGTTTTTGAAGTTTAGTTACCATCGCATCATGCCTGCTCCTTGGGACAAGCGTTTGTCTAAAACAGGCTGGCCACCTATGCGTCGGTGTCCCTCGGCCGGCAAATCTCCATTGCCGACCGGCGTGATGTTGCCCCTCCTGCCTTGGACCCCAGCACAGCGTGGACACCTGCAATGCCTGCTTCTTCTATAGACTGCCACCTTCTGGAGCACCATGCATTGAAGGTTGGCAAAGTCCCAACTATTTTACTTTTTCTTCACAGGATAGTGACTCTGCAGACCTATGGATTCTCTGCTCTCCCAGGATCACCCAGATGGGTCCTCTAGCCCTGGCAGAGGCACGCCACGTCAGGTGGCGAGTTCTCCCATGCCTTTGCACCCAGCTCCTCTTCTCCCAGGCCATGTTGGTCCTTCAGGGCCTTTGACCTTGGAACAGTTCAGATCCCAGGCTGCGGACTCCCCAGTACATTAGGACCATGGACAACGGGTCTTTGACCAGATCCCCCTCCGTCGAGAATCTGGCTTCACAGGTTCCTCGACCTCCTTGTCTTCCACCTCTGAGGAAGAGAGCCACCTGTTCTCTGATGCTGATCAGGCCCAGTATCAGCGCTTCCTGGTGAGGCTGGTCAGGGACCTGCATATCTCCTATTTAGCCCATTGCAATACCAAGCTTTCGGCTAAGCCTTCTTGGGCGAGGTTGGGGCGCACCATCTGGTGATCCCTTCCTGGCCAATTCCATTCCAGGAGGTGTCATACAGTGCCTGGCAGCTTACATCACTGCCACAGTTCCAATCCCTGTGGACTGCCAGCATAGGTATTGTGCACCCCAGGGGTCTCCAGGCTCTCTGCCTCATCCCACTTTGGGATTGAAATGTCTGGACACCCCTACAGGGCACTCATGTCCGGTCCGTGACTGGCCCCGGATCCTGACTCTGTGGAGTTCGATTGTCTGGGGCAGAGAGTGTTCTCCTCTGCACGGATGATACTTTCCATTGCTTCACATCAGGTGCACCGCTGCCTATAACAGGCATCTGTGGGCGATGCTGAGCCAGGCGCAGGCATTGCTGCCTGATTCAGAGGCTACCCGCAAGCCATAGCCCTCTGCTATAGGTCTGGAGCTGGCAAGGCACCAGTCAAGGACATCTTAAGTCGCTTCATGACTTGCAGGGACAGCGATCTACATTAGGCAGATGGCATGGCTTCGCTGCGGTTGTCACTCTTGGCCCAGCCGTAGGGTAATGGCCTCCTCCTTCAGGGACCCGTCTTTTCTCCTGCAGGGTGAGATGGGAACTGCTGGGGCATCTTCCTTCCCCAGGGGATGGGGACACAGCCTCTCACTAGTCAGTTCCAGGCCTAACTGCCAGTGGAGGTCTCTTCCCTCCACCGTGTCTTCCCCATGGAGGCTGAGGGATGCTATTTTCTCAGGGAACTACTGGGCCCCCTTCAGGGGCTCAGTACTCACCCACCAATGATGAATGGTGAAGATTGACACATGGAAGATATAAAATACGTACCTACCATACTTCTTGATCTTCCTGTGTGTCTTCACCATTCATCACTGAATTCCACACCTTCCCCTCACAAGGTCTCAGTCCTGGGCTATGCCCCTCCATGCTCGTCCTTGGGAGACCCAGTTAGGATCCCCTTTCTGCTTGTGGCCTCCTTTACCTAGGAGATGACTGAAAGGCTCCTTGGAGGAGGCAGTGAGGGCTTTCTTTCTAGCCCAATGGGGGACTTCTGGTGGGCCCCTGTCCCTTGTCCTGGGCATGATCTCCAGGGTCGGCCAGCCCTGTTGGATCGCCAACTCTTTGGGTCCCCCTAGGATGGGGGGCTGGGACTGAGCGGAACTCCCATTCACTCCTTCTGTTATTTCCTTCCTCTTCCTGTCTTCTTCCCTTTTGGTGGGAGATGTCAATAGGTGGGATCCCTCTACCCCCGAACCCTGTGGGTTCTCCTGGAAAACAGTAATGAGGGAGGGTTGGGGAATCCTCTCCTATGGGTGGTTCCACCCTCAGTGGCTGGGGGCTGGAGGAGGACCTTCTCCACCTCCTTCAGGATTCAATAAAGCTGAGTTCTGCCTCAGAAACTTCCCAAGTGGTGGGCTATTTACCTCCTGGAGGCTCTGCTGGTTGCAGTCTCTGTGTCCTGGATGGACATTGGTCCCTCCTCTCCTTTCCTCTCCTTGTTTTCTCAGTCTTCTCTCTCTATTCTCTTCTCTTCTCTTCCCTTACTGGCCATCCAGGGACTGGGGCCTTCTTCCAGATCCTCCTCCTCCTCCGGCTGGCCTAGTCCTTTTCAGTTTATATCCTTTCCTTTTACTGTCTCTTGGGCTCCCTTGCCCCACCCTCATTTTCTATCTTCTTTTTCCTCTGTCTCTCTAGCATGCAGAACTGAGGTGGAGGAGGAGTCAACGGCCATTACTGGCCAACTCATGAGCACTCATGCAGTGCTGCCGGGCCTTGCAGCACTGACGGCGCCAGCCCTCCTCCTAGGGAAAAAAAAGCTCCCACAGGGTGCTTGTCTCGGCCAATCACCCATCAGTGATGAATGGTGAAGATACACAGGAAGATCAAGAATTCAGTTAGGTACGTAATTTTCATTTTGCATGTCTGACAACATTCACCTTTCAGGTAACACATTTTATTGCCCACCTCCCACCAGCATCCCCCTTCAATCATCACAGGTGTTAACCATATTATTCACTCCTAAACTGGTAGCAGTATAACCCCTATGAGTCCTGTCTGGGTGCCCATGTTCTAGTTGCAGGCCTGCATGATGCAGCTTGTTGGCTGGCAGTTGGTGCACTTTCCAAATCGGATTAACAACCCCTTAACCCCAAAGGCCATGCAATTGCTTAAATGGCATTTTAACTTTTTTTAAAACTTTCCACACCGTGGGCGTAAACTTGCATTCATAACTATGTACAGTTCCCCATGGGCTGGATAATCTCGCATTTACTCATGGTTCTTCAGACAAACTCTGGTTGCATTGAATCTGTACCTCTGGGCGGATGAAACTTGCAGAAACCTGAAGACTTGAAAAGTTTGAGACATGACACAGGTATCTTGCAGCTTGGAACACTGAGGCATGATAAAATTGGCATCAGGATGCAGAAAGCAGGCAACCACAGCGTGGGGTGCATGAGATGAAGGATGCTGGTCTTCACCTGTCAAGCCTTACCAAACTTCACTGCTACAGCCTTTGTAAACAGTGTTCACTTGACAGGCCTGTATCATCTTCTCTCCATTGGTCCCCAGGATGGGGCGGTGACAGATAACTTTAGTCACCCTGCAAGCTTAACTCAATACTGCAGTCTCTCATAGCTTTACAGTCGTTGTTGCTTCAGTTTAAAAGAAATCTGTTGTCACCTCATGTGACTGGAAAGGCATTTTCAACCACCTACCAGCATGGCAGCTGTGGCCCTTCGCTTTCAACACACACAGTCTCTAGCTAACAGAAGACACTTTCTCTTCAACCACCTACCAGCATGGCAGCTGTGGCTCTTTGCTTTCAGCATACAGTCTCTGACTAACAGAAAACACTTTCTCTCTTATCTCACCCTGCAGGTGCGAAGAACATGAAGAACAACTCACCGATTAGGTGCAGCATCAGATGCAGTTTCCATCACACTGGAAATTCAAGCAGGCTTCTTTGGGCATTCAGCGGCCGTGCAGGCACCAGAAGACCTTCACACATTCACAGAACTCACAGGCATCCGGGCAGTTCCTCTCTTCCTTCAGGAACCCCAGCCGATAACCTCGATTCTGCTTCAGACACACCTTTGTGCTGGAAAACATTTTCTTTCCCATCAGTCGGAGACAAGCAGGCACTTCTTGGGCTTTGTGGGTCATGCAAACCCCCAGGAAGTCCTTTTATTTCACTCAGGAGAACATAGCAACTGTCAGGCAACTTCCTGCCTCAGACAAACTTCTTTCTTTGAACTGTAGCACATTCCAAGCACTGGAACTCCACTGCAATTCTTAAGCATTTCTATTTCTTTTTCCCCACAGGATCAGACAGCAGGGGCAGGACCCTCCCCACCGAGGAGGAGGCTCCAGTCAACACACCGACTGAATTTAAACTCTCACGTCAACTAACTGAATAGAACTGAACTGCTTGTCTCTCCTCTCCAGCGTCAGAACAAGAAAGCGGTCTCTGATTGGTTGAACTGAACAATGGGGAAGCCTGGCATCTGCTGATTGATCGATACAAGCTGTCAGTCCCAGAAAGGCAGTTAATGGGCTTCCTCGATGCCCTATTGGCTGACTGTCTTGGTGGTAAAGCTAGCACCACCTCCTTTTCCCAGGAGCCTTCACAGCAGCTCCTCAGGATCCTGGCATTCTGATTGGCTGTTAGCAGTTACCAGGCTGGCAAGACATGGCCTCCAGTAAAACATTTTAACCCTTACAGGTCCACGGGACTGATATTTCAGTCCAGAACTCCAATAAGTTCTAATTCTGTCAGCAGTCTAAGGGTTAAGAAGTGTCCCAACTTTAACATTAACATACAAGCAAACAGTATAGTTATACATTTATTTAACAACATGCTGCTGTAGCTAAGCTACTGCCCTTTAAGCGACTGCAGTTTAAATTCTGGCAGGGCATCCCCTGCCCGTCGTACCTCCAGTAGCGTTATCCCCAGGCACACCAGCCAGCTCATTAATATTCATGAGCAGCCTTGGCTGCTCTTAAGTATCAAATTACCCTTTTTCACTAATAGCCTTAGGCGCTCTTAAAAGCATTTAATTTTCTGCTCCCCTTAGTGACTCCGAACCCCTTTCATCTTTATTTACTCTTGGGGGCGGGCACACAGAGACAACTTCTCCTTACAGCTGCAGGAGTGGCTTTCATTTGTGAGTGCTGCAGTGCTCCTTAGTTCGAGATGGAGTGAGAGGGGAGGAGCTGTCTGCAGCAGCTCGCAGGAGCTGCTTGCGATCAGCAACCCGCTGCAGCATGCAGCTTTTTCTTTAAATATTTTCTGTGTTCCGCCAGCCCCGACAGCATGCAAAAGACCCATGGGGCGGCAGGAGCATTCAGGGACCACACTGGATCCAGGGACAAGGAGGCACAAATGGAGACAGCATCTGGTAAGCCCCAATTGTGTGTGTGTGTGTGGGGGTGGTTACACAACTTCAGGAATAGTCAAGTCGCACTCCACTAGGTGGGATGACTACATCAATAGCATGTTTCAGAGACATGTCTGCAGCTGAAATTTGTAAGGCAGCCACTTAGACTACAGTCCACACCTTCATTAAATATTATAGCCTGGACATTATCTCCAGGAGATGAGTGAATTTCAAGTCATGCATTATTACAAGGGCTTTGTCCTAATCAACCACTAGGCTGCCACCCTCTCTTCCCTACCTTTGCCAACTGCTAGGGACTCATTCCTACTTGTGTGACCTGCTGAAGAGATATCCTCAAAGAAGATGGTACAGTTACATTGGCACTTACTGTAACAGTAGATCTTTGAGAGAATCTCTTGCAGCAGATCAAGCATCCTTCATCCCTCCCCTGTGCTATCTGCCTGGCGGCCTTCCACTTTAGCAGGGCATTCCTTCTTCTGTGTATACTACACAGCGACTCCTTTCTCCTCATCCTCGGTTCACTCAGAGCACCATTACAGTGCACATGCAGTGCGGTCACCACCGAAAAGAACCAAGAAGGATCAGGGACCATCCATGCTTATATAGGCTACAGTACAGCAGTGACGTCAACATGGGCAGTCCTCAGGTAAACTGCTGCTGAAAATCCTCTGAGTGGATCTGGAGCCTACAGTGGGATGTTCCTGCTTGTGCGATCTGCTGGAGAGTCTCAAAGATCTACTGTTACGATAAGCAACATAACTGTACTCTCTGGGCTAGTGCCATAGAGTTCGCAACAGTACCCACAAGAGGTTGTTTCCTGCAATCCCTGTGCACCAAAACCCAGTGAAAAGGCAGGTAGTCACTTGGACCTTTGATCACTTGATGCAGATTGAGGCAGTTTTCCCAGTGCCCCCAGTGAGGAGGGTCTGGGATTCTTCTCAATTTATTTTGTAGTCCCCAAGACGTTGGGGGAGGCATCCAACCAATTCTGGACCTGAAGCACTGAAACAAGTTTTGTGCCAACAACCTTCAAGATGAAGTTGTTACATTTAATCATTTGGGATCTCTGACCAAGGGTGATTTAGTGTCCCTATATCTCAAGGATGCCTATTTCCACATCCCATTTGTCAGTCATACCAGACGATTCTGAGGTTTGTGAATCAGGGACAGAATTTCCAGTAGCAGGCTCTTCCTTTTGGTCTGATGACAGCCCAGGGTATTTTCAAAGGTCCTGATTGTACTAGTGGCACAGTTGAGGTAGGAGGGACATCATGTATATCGCACTCCAAACGACTTGCTCATCTGAGCGCCAGCTGCTAGGATGGCAGAAAGGTCGGTGTTGAGGACCCTGGTGGTGCTGGAGACACATGGTTGGGTTGTCAGTTGGAGTAAGTTCACTGATCCCATCTCAGAGGTTGGAACACTGAGGGGGTTTAGGATGGACGGGGAAGTTTTCTCTCTTCATCCAGGAAGGAGACTGAGAAACCAGTCACTGGTCTCCACTCACAGGATTCTGGGCTGATGACTGCAGTGATAGAGCTGATACCATATGCCTGATTACATAAGTGGCCCTCAGAGCAGCATGCTGGAAGCTTGGGACCCGACCTCAGAGACTACCAAGCTCTGATCTCGCTACTCGGTTGGTCCTGCAGTCAGTAGCTTGGAGGGAGAGCCCAAAGAACCTCAGCAAGGGATCTCTTTTGGAAGTCCCAATAGAACTGATTTTGGTGACTGACACCAGTCTTATCAGGCTGGGTACAGTCCTGGACCAGAATCCCCATTCAGGATCTGGCCCCAGAGCAGCTACTTGAGATAAATGTATTGGAGATGACAGCAGTGTTTCTTGCTCTTCATTTTCACAGGCAAGTGCAGTCCAAGGCCATGAAGGTAGGTCAAACACCACCACTACCACGCACATACACAGTCAGTGGGGCACAAGAAGCAAGAGGATGCTGGCAGAGGCAACAAGTGCTCCTCTGGGAAGAAAGAAACCTTCTGACACTCTTGGCAGTTCATTTTGGCACTGAAAATCCAGGCCGACTGGGCGAGTTGAGAGATTGTCCATCCAGTGGAATGGATGTTGAACCTGAAGGTGTACGAGCTTCTGTGCAGAAGGGTCAGTTGCTCTCAGATCAACCTATTCACATCAAAGACAAATATTCAGGTACCGAGGTCCTTGAGCTGATACTGGTACCGGTGCCCTCAGGGAGGTAGTGGATGCTGTGTCCCAGATATGGGATTTTTCAAAGCTTACTTTGCCCCATGTGATTGGCATATGACCAGATTGATCTGTTCATTTCTTTTGTTAGTGCAGTTCTATTTTCCATTTATAGGTTCTGTTATTTGAAAGTGAATGAAAACATAGCTTCCAAGTCAAAGTCCAGGCAGCTCTTATGGGAAATACTGGCTACTGCTTGTGTGGGTTTCCATGAGCTCATCTAAGCTGCACATCCTGGCAGATGTAAGGTGCGAATTTGAACACCTCAGACATACTGCAAAACAGGATCACAAAACTGGACAGAGGATGTCTAGGTGTGAAGGAGGCCTGTTGGCTTGGATTATATCATACACACACACACACTTTTTTTTTTTGGGGAGAGTGAGGAACTGTCACTTAAGGGGTGAAGCCACTCTCCATATTGAGAAGGGTATAAATTGGGGTACTGGCAGACAGCACAACTCTTTCTGGAACACTCAACATCTGAAGGCAAGAGGCCCTGCAAGAACAAGCTAAAGGATATGACAGCAGTTAGAGTGTGTTTCTGTAACTAGTGAGCAGGTATAGAGTTTAGGTGAGGAAAGCTCAGATTTTTTTCTATATCAACTGTTTGTGTAACTTGCTTTATTTTCTATTTCTTAGTTAACTGGTAATCCTTTTGTTTTACTGTAAATATATCCTGTCTGTAAATATTTGAAGTTCTTCTAGTAAAGAATCCCTTTTTTTTTTTTTTAATTTAGTCCGCTTTTGTTGCTGCCTTGCCACCAGTCCTCAGCCTGGTTACGGACCCTTCTGCTCCCACTCCACATTACCGCTGCTCTCTGATACCTAGCTTACCCCAAGGTGGTGTTGCTTTTGACCCATAATTGATGCTACTGTAAAAACAGCGGGATAGGTCTGAGAGCGATTGAAGCAGAGGTGGGCTTCATTAATGCAGTCGGCAGCAGTTTTCTCCCTGATGTATGGGGCGGGGATGTGCAGTGATGGCCAGCGTCTGCCCACCCTCCGAACATATTGGCATCGGCGTGTGTGGTACACCAAGCCTCCTCTAGTTATCCAGTATAACACTGAACATGCTACCACCCTCCCCTCCCCGGAGAAAGGAGAGCAGTCATTGGATGCTCGATCCTTCTCCCCGGCTCAGCTCTCTGATGTCCCAGATCCATTCTCGAACCTGGGTCGCCGCATCGCAGGTCAGCACCCTGCCCCTGCACCAGCCGGGCCAGCCATAAAGAATCCTTTTATAGAATCAGTGAGTGCTTGTTTTATTTAAAAGGGATACTTACTATTTCTGCTGCGCTTTGTTTGCAGTCCACCTCCGAGGACACTCTACCAATAGCTATTGTGGTGACCTCCTGACCTGAGCAGGAGGCAAATGCAGGTTTCCTGTTTCCTGGTAAAAAATCAGGTGGTGGCAAAGGTTAGAAGTCCCTGATGGAGGCACTGCCCTGTAGTGATGGGGCTGAGAGGCAGTTTCCGTCATCCCTACCACTTCTTCCAAGGTAATTCTCAAGATAAAGCGATCAAGAAGATCTTCCTTCTGATAGCTCAGTGGCCAAGAGGCCAGGGTTCTCAGACCTTGTAATCTAGCTCTATATTGACTCCGTTCTGGGAACCTTCTCTTCAAGGTCCCATTCTGCATCCAAATCCAGAGGTGCGATACAGTTGGCGCCTGGCTCCTGACAGAAGGAGATTGTTAAGACAGGATTTCTCCGGGAAAGTACAGTACTGTAGTTAGTACCTTAGTGGGCTCAAGGAAGGTGTCTACATCTGCAAGCATGACCATACGTGGAATACCTTCTCTGCCTGGGCCAGAGAAAGAAGTGTCAAACCTTCTAAAGCTACAAGTCCACAAATAACTGCATTCTTGTAAGTTGGGTAGATAGGGTCTCAGCTGAGCACCCCTGACGGCCAGGTGTTTGCGCCCAGAACAACCCCTGTAACTTCCTCAGGCTTGTCCCTGGGAATCAGTTTGGATGTTATCCATTTTCTGAGAGCTGTCAGCAGAAGCAGATCACTGTTTTGATCCCAGTACCCCCAAGGATCTGAATCTGGTGCTGAATGTTCTTTGTAGGGCAACCTTTGTACCACTGTCATCAGTGCCTTGGGACATCCTGTCTTACAAGGTGTGTTTTTTTAACTGCAATCTGCTCCACCGTAGGTGGTGAATTTCAGGCACTGTCTTATAAAGAACCTTGCAGCTATCATACACAGATACATAGAAGTTGGCCTGAGGGCCTTGGCCCACCTAGTCTGCCCAGTTACGCATGAACTATGCTTCTTCAATCTTCCCTAGAACTGGGTTGCCCCTTCCCTATCTACTAGGATCCCTTATGCCTATCCCATGCCTTCTTGAATCCTGTAATTTTTCTGCACCTACAACCTCTTCCGGCAGGCTGTTCCATTTGTCCACCACCCTCTCTGTGAAGAAGTACTTTCTCACGCTCCTTTGAACCTCCTTCCTCCAGTTTCATCCCATGCCCCCTAGTCCTGGAGCATCTTTTTATGAAAATGGTGTTTTCTCACCTTGTTACTCCCTTGAGGTAATTGTATGTCTCAGTCTTATCCCCCTCTCTTCCAGGAGTACATATTTATTCTCTCAGCCTGTCCTCATAAGGTTTGTGATGTAATCCTGCACCATCTTGGTTGCCCTCCTCTGAACCACCTCCACCCTATGTCCTTATGTAGGCAAAGCCTCCAGAACTGGACACTGTACTCAAGGTGTGGCTTCACTAATGTCTTGTATAGTGGAATTATGACCTTCCTTTTCCTGATGGTGATACCCCTGCCTATGCATCCCAGCATCCTGTTTGCTTTTCCTGCCACCTTGTCGCACTGACTCCCTACCTTGAGGTCATCAGAGATGATAACCCCTAGGTCTCTTTCCTGCTTGGAGCATTCTGTATCCTCTCCCCCAAGCTGATATATTGTTCCTGGGTTTTGTGTCCCATGTGCATTATCTTGCATTATTTGCATTAAATCTCAACAGAAAACAGATAACATCCAAATTGGTTCCCATCGTACATAAAGAAAATGTGATACTAAGGACAGCCCCATCCTTTGTGCCTAAGATACCTGCAGACTTTCATGTAAATCAAGAACTTTGTCTACTGTCCTTCTGTCCTCAGGTTACAAACTCAAAAGGTACAAGTTGCACAAGTTGGCTTTCTTGGGGGCAGTCAGGATTTACTTAAAGGACATCAGAGTTCAGAAAGTCTGAAAGTCTGTTCTTTTCAGAGCAGCTAAAAGGGTCAGAAAGTCTCCAATGCCACCCTGGCTAGGTGGCTAAAAACTTCCTATCACCAGGGTGTATGTGGCTGAAAAAGCTCCTGCTTATCAGAGCTCACTCCACCAGAGATCTTGCTACATCCTGGGTGGAGAGAGGGAGAGCATCTTTGTTGGAGCTGTGCAAAGTGGCAACTTGGTCCTCTGTTCATATATTCGCTAAGCACTACAGACTGGATGTTCAAAGCTCCGCTAATGCGGCCTTCAGTTCAGAGTCTTACAGACAGTAGCGGATAATTATTGTAATCGCCTGTATGGGTTATATATGGACAAGATTCTCTCCCCAACCAGTTTGGAAATGGGTGCTGCTTTTAGAACCCATAGATATTAACTCCCCATTGACAACGTGGAGTGATATAGAAAGGAGAAATTCCTTCATACTTACTGTAATTTCCTTTTCTGTTACCTCCAATGTTGTCAGTGTATCTCTTCAAGGAGTCCCTGGCTCCTATTGGAAAATATTTTTGATATATATTTAAAGACTTTGGATTTCAGCAAAGAATCTTCCTGGACGTAAAGTCTCCACCACTCATTCACACTAATGGGAGTTCGCTGGGCGCTAGGACCTAAGCGGGAGCAAACTTTTCAAGAGGGCGGTGCCTGAGATGGGGCCATGAGGCGGCACCATGAGCCCGGCTCATGCAATAATGACTATCTCGGCGTCGACCCTTCAACCGCCTCAGTTCCTTTTTCCCTGATGCGCTTCAGTGATGACATTGCTCACCCACGGGAGTTAAAGTTCACTAGCAGCAATAGTTCAGTTTATTGTTTTGTAGAATTATTTTGAATCAGTACCGATTATGTATTTTAATTGCACAACAGAAATTTTCAGCCCTCCATTGGCGAGTCGACCATGAGTGGAGTCAGGTGGCGGTAGGGAGACTTTGTATGAACTTTTCAGTCAGTCAGGCTGGGTCCGGTCCACAGCCCTCCCTGGAGGGAGTTCTGACAACGGACAGTCCAGTGCTCAGGGGATGGCGGTCCCTGAAAGCATAAAGGAAACAGTCCCATTCTTGGCGCCGTTCGACCTCGAGTTCTTCTTCAACACATAGGTCAAAGAAGACACGGCATCACTCGAGGTCACCCTCTGGTATGTCTGTGTGTAGATGGATTTAGTTGCTAAGACTGCTGCCGGTCTCCACCTCTGTCGGGTCATGGTTTCTGTCTCTGGTAGCTGACCTCCTCAACACCGGAGCCCCTCCCCACCTATTGGAGGCTTCCAATGAGTAGTTTCACCAGTGGGCTGCTCTTATGGAGCAGTGGGCTCAGAGGTTGGTCCAGTTGTCTGGGCCGGTCAGTCCGACACGAGACCTTGGAGCCATTCGGTTTCAAGCGAGCAGGTAGGGCAGTTGGGCCATCCTAGTTCTTGGCACTTTCTTGGGTGCCGTCGACTCCATGCTCAGGTGTTTATCCCCTCACATGGCTGTGGCACAGGGGTCCCACCGATGCCTCTATCTCCTGCCATCTTTCCCTCTTTTACCTCAAATCACAGTTTTTCAGACCCTGGGGCTCTCTCAGCACCGTTCATGGTGCGCGGGCTCTCTTGGCACCATCCCAATGCTTGGGCTCTGTCGGCACCGCGCGTGGTGCCGGGGCTCTATCTGCACCATGTGGGGCACTGGAGGCTCTGTCAGTGCCGAGCTCTGTTGGCACCGTGCTTGGTGCGGGAGCTCTGTCAGCACTGTGTGGAGCACCAGGGGCTCTGTCGGTGCCATCTGTGGTGCCATAGGCTCTGTCAGCGCCATGTGTGGTGCTGCTTCAGTTAGTGCCTTCCTCCTTGTTCTCGGCTGTGTTTTTCCTCTGGCGCGGGGACTGGTGCACATCAGCTGGTCTTCAGGGCTTCTCAACTCTGATTCTTTCTTCTTCTGTTCTTCCTCCTGATTTTCAGTCCTTTCCTGTCTATACAGTCCCCCTGGGCTGTCAAGAGATGATTTTGAGGCCTGGCCCAGATCTTCGCCTGGGTGATGATGTTGATGACAAAGCCCTGGGAGCAGGGATCAATCCTTCTGCAGAGCCTGTGGTTGAAGACCTTTCCTTTAAGTCTCTGCTCAAAAATTTAAATTCTACTCTTTCTCTCAGACTACAGAAATCGATCCTGGGAGGCTTTGCGACTCCAATATCTTCATGTCCCAGAGATCCCTTTGGATTTAACCCCTCTGGTACAGCCCTCTTTCAAGACCCTCTCTCAGATGGTGTGGAAGAATCCAGCTCTCATTCCTTCATGGCAAGTCCATAGATAGGAAGTATGCCCCTCCCAAGGATCACCCCATTTTGGCCTCACAAGCCTTTGTTGATGCCATTGTGGTCTTGGCAGAGAATAAGGCTGTACTTCCTCAAGGATCTAAACCCAACCAATGAACAAAGAATCTCACAAGATAGACACCTTAGGTAAGAGAGTCTTTGCTGCCTCAACCCTGGGTATGTGCATTGCCAGTTACCAGGGCTCTTTTTCTCAATATGAGTATGTACTTGGCATTCCCTCAAAGAAATGGTAGAAGCTCTGCCCAAATTGGAAGTTAGCTCAGAGCTACTCTAGACCATAACTAGGGTATCAAATCCAATAACCAACAGGTTAATGCTGCAGTGGATGCCTACGATACCGCCTCCCAGGCAGCAGCAGCTGGCATCTGCACGCCGCCACTCTTGGCTACATACTTTGGGCTTCTACAAATGATGCCCAGCAGCAGGTCATGGCTTTACCTTTTGGCGGTTTGTATCTGTTTGGGCCTCAGGTGGAGCAAGCTCTAGAGGCCATGCAGAAGACTAGGTCTGCCATTAAGGCAGGCTAGACCTGCACCTGCCCCCTCCCAGGGGTGCAAACAGCGTCAGTTTCACAGCCGTCAGTCCTTTTGGGCGAGGCAGAGGAAATTTTAACAAAAACCACAACCCTCAGCCACAAAGAAAGCACAGCAGAAGGCACAAAGGCCGTCGTACAGTGCCACCTTCTGAGTTTCTGGCCCAGGTCCCACCTCAGCTCTCCGAGGGGACTCCTCCTCAGCAGTGGGAGGATGTCTGACTGTGTTCTACAATCAGTGGAAATCCATAACATCAGACAAATGGGTCCTCCGGATAATCCAGCGAGGGTACTCTCTCAATCTTTCAGAAACCCTCTGGATCATCCTCCCAAACGACAGCCCAGGCTGTTGGCAGTACAGTCAGACCTTCTTGCTTCTGAGGTCTAAGGCCTTCTGAACAACAGGACAGTAGAAATAGTTCTGCTGGATCAATGAAACACAGGTTTCTACCCACTACTTTCTGGTCCCGAAGAAAACCGTGGCATATGTCCCATTCTGGATCTCAGAAAGTTAAACAAGTTCCTTCACAAGGAGAAGTTCAAGATGATATCACTAGGTACCCTGCTATCTTTGTTTCATTGACACGATTGGCTAGCCTCCCTGGACATACAGGATGCCTGCCAACACATTCTCATACACCTAAAACACCACAAGTACCTAAGGTTCGTGGCATTAGGTAAACACTATCAATTCAGAGTCTTGCCCTTTGGCTATCCTCGGCGCCTCAAGTTTTTACAAAGTGTTGTACAATTCTCATGGTGCACCTCAGGAAAATCAGAATACATGTGTTCCCATATCTGGATGACTAGCAAGTCCCTCCAGGCAAGGGACTGTGGAAGCCATGGCCACGGCCTCAGACTTCCTCACGTCCATGGGAGTCCTGCTGAATCTCAACAAGTCACAGTTGCAGCCCTCCCAGAAGCTCCTCTTCATAGAAACTCTTTTGGACATCTTCTGTGAAGGCTTTTCTTCCAGAGGACAGAAGGAGTGATATCTTACAGATGGCCTGATGCATCAGAGAACACAGCTCGGTTCAAGCTATCTCGATGCAATGGATGCTGGGCCTCATGGCATCCTCGGTGTTCACCGTACCCCTAGCTCATCTCCACATTAGAACCTCTCAGTGGATGCTCAGTACTCAGTGGTCCCCAACCACTCACCCTCAGTCCTTTCTCATCAAGGTGATGGAACCTCTGAAGGGTCACTCGCCTGGTGGTCATGAAGGACAACCTTCTGGAAGGATATCCCTTTGCCCCTCTGGATCATCAGATCTCCATTACCACGGACGCATCCCTGATGGGTTGGGGAGCCCACTGCCAGGATCTCACACCCAGGATACATGGACTCAGGACGAGTCCCTACTTCACATAAGCGTCCTGGAAATGAGGCAGAGTCCTCTATGAAGTCCGAGCCTTGAAGGACGTACTCTGTCACAAGAACATTCTCCTTCAAATGGACAACAAAGCAGTGATGTACTACATCAACAAACAAGGCAGCGCACACTCTTGCCCATTATGCAGGGAAGCAATGAGGTGTGGGAGTGGTGCCCTGGAACACAAGGCTCTGATTCAGGTGGTTTACCTGCCAGAAATACAAAACAAACTGGCAGATCATCTCAGCAGAACAGAGATAGATCCTCACGAGTGGTCTCTTGACTTAAACATCGTTCAGTCACTCTTCAAAAGTGGGAAACTCCAGACCTGGACCTTTTGCGTCCCCACTCAACCCAAAACTGCCTCCCTTCTGCTCCAGAAATCCAGGACCTGGCGTTTTCTGTCAGGATGCATTCAGGCTGTGGTGTACAAGACACTTTCTATACACCTTTCCTCTCTTCCCTTCCCCTTCTTCAGAGGTACTCCTCAAATTGGAGTCTTGGGGGCACAATGATTCTCATTGTCCCCTTCTGGCCTCGGCAGATATAGTTTCCACTACTGAACAGTCTTTAAATCCCTCAAACTTCCCCTTCAGATGAACCTTCTGACCCAGGGTCCTGTGGTCCATCCCAACCTGAGGTCACTTCACCTTCACGCTTGGCACCTGAAGAGATAGGGTGAATAGGTTCAACGTTTCTGGTAGAGTTTCAGATATTCTTTTGGCTGCAGTAAGCCAGCCACTAAGCAATTACACAGCCAAATGGAAGCTTTTCTCTATCTGATGTCAAAATCCTCTTGGAACCCTTTTCCTGCCCACCCAATAAAGTCTTAGAGTATCTTTTAGACCTTTCAAATACAGGTCTGCAGTACTCCACAGTCAAAGTTCATCTTTGTGCCATTTCGACATATCACGAGCGGTACTTTCTATGTCACTGGCTCAGTTGCCTGTAGTTAAGAGGTTTCTTAGGGGTATTCTGCATACTAGACCTCCTATCAGATGTCCAGTTGCAGCCTGAGACATTAACCTTGTGCTAGACATGCTCACTCGTAAACCTTTTGAGCCTCTAGCTACTTGCGACTTGAAGTTCCTCACTTGGAAAACAGCCTTCCTGGTGGCCATTACTTGACCCGTAGAGTTTCTGAAATACATGCACTGGTCACAGACCCCCTGTACACTGTATTTCACAAGGACAAAGATAGTTCTTAGGACTCATCCCAAGTTTCTCCCTAAGGTTGTCTCAGAATTCTATCTAAACCAACCTTTAGTCCTTCCTACCTGCTGCGAACTTCCAGAATGAAGGGGCGTACACTTCATTCACTGGATGTTAAGAGAGTGCTGTGGTTTAATCTAGATAGAACAAAAGAAATTCATAAGGCTCAACAACTGTTTGTTTCCTTCAGCCAGACCCGGCTGGGTCAACCTGTAGCTATCAGATGCATTTCAGCATTGCTGGTGGCATGCCTTTGCCACTGCTATTCAATGGCACAGGTCAAGCTGGAAGGCAGAGTATAACTCACTCTACCAGAGCAGTCGCGGCATCTCTGGTGGAAATCTGTAATGTACCCATTGCAGATATTTGCAATGTGGCTACCTGGAGCTCTGTGCATACTTTCATTAAGCACTACACCTTGGATGTCCATGACATCGACATCTGTCGTTAATGGCAGACCATTCTTAACGGACTTTATGTCCAGGGAGATATGAAATTATGTACCTACCATAATTCTTGAACTCTTGGACGAAGTCTCCACCACTCATTCATACACCCACCCACCATCCCCAAGCTCACTTCTCTGTTTATGTCTTCACTCCCTCAATGGCTGGGCTGTGAAGACTTTATTATTGACCCTTCTTACACGGGTCATTCGGACTATCCTATGTCTGATTTTTAGGCTAGTCCTTCTAGGTTAATTACACTGCACCTCCTCGGGGAAAAAAGGTACTGAGACAGTTGGAGGGGTCGACACCAGGTGACTCATTACCATACGAGCCAGAGCTCGTGGTGCCACTCCTTGCGACTCCATGTCAGGCACCGGCCCTCTTGAAATAGTTTGCTCCCTGGGTCCTGTCGCCTCCGGTGAACTCCCATTAGTGTGAATGAGTGGTGGAGACTTCGTCCAAGAAGATCAAGAATTACAGTAGGGACATCATTTCCATTTTTGTATGTGGTTATAGCTGCTTATCAGAATTGTCTGCTAAGAATGAAACAATTGCATCTTATTGGACTAATGGCATGCAAGCGATGCTTCACGGTATAGGTTAGTGCTTAACTTGTTTTCTTCAGTTACATTGACAGTTATGGCTGTTTAAACTTTATGTTACAAGTGTTGCAGCAGCATACCAAACCTGTCAGAGGATTGGTGGTAGGACACTTAAGAACCAGGACAGCATATTGGTGGCAAGATTCCATAAGTCAGCTTTCCAGAATGGGGTAGATCATCCATTTATCCTTTCATAATGTCATAATTATTTACATGTATAAGTGGTTGGTGTTCGGTTAAGGAGAATTCATTGACTTGGGTGACATAGGGATTGCTGGTTACATAGGTAGATAGGTATTCTGTGGACAAATGTGACTGGAGAATCAGTGATCTCAGAATACTCGTTTGCCCATGATTCTGTGCTGATTGACAGCTTTGGGTTGTGCCACTATTCCAGTAGGGGTGTTCATAGAATCATAGAAATCTGATGGCAGAAAAGGACCCCACTGGCCCATTGAGTCTGCCCTCCCCTTACTCATTGCCTATACCACGGGCCCTCTTCTTCCCCCACTCACCAACCCCTTATGTCTGTCCCATGCCCTCTTTTTGTTGTTGTTGATGATTTCTTCCCTGGCCCCCCAGTTGGCTCCTCTTACCTGGCATCCTCCTGGAATCTCAGGCCACCGTCCGTCCCACACCATCCTCCACTTTTGAGCCATCACCGAGCTACCCCCTGTGGCAGGGTGGTGGGGAGCTCCCAAACTCCCCACCAGGAGCGGATCCAGTATTTTGATGATGCCCTCTGGCGTGGCATGTTCCAAAGGATGGTCATCAAGCTGCACAACTAGGGCCAACAATTTCCATTTTCTGTCAGGCAGAGCATGCAATGCCGACGGGGTGCTACGGTGCATCCACACGCAGCATGCCCTGCCCGCTGCTCCACCTCCGTGCCCCATTGTACAGGGTTAGGCATGCCAACACCTAGCCTCCACTAGGTGTCAGGCAATCACCAGCCTCTGTGCCCCTCCCTGGGAGAGGAGGCTGTCCTCTGGATGCTCCGATCCTCTCCCACCCGGCCGCCCCTGACGACCTACAAACACGGGCCACTGGCATGGCAGGAGGTAAGGCATCGCTGCCTCAGCCCTCTATGCCACTGGCCAGTGTCCCATGCCCTCTCAAATCCTCCACCATTTCAGCCCCCACCCTTCCTCTGGTAATTTATTCTATGCCTCCACCACCTTCTCCATGAAGTAGCGCCCCTCACATCGCCTCTAAATCTTCCACCTTCTAATCTTAGACTATGCCCTCTAGTTTTAGCCCCTCCTTGCTTTTAAATAAGCTCCCTCCTTCACCTTATTGATCCCTTCACGTACTTAAATGTTTCAATCATTTCCCCTCTCCCTTCTAGTCTTCTATGGATACAGATCCAATTCCCTGCACCTCTGCTGATATGGCTTCCCCTGCATACCGTGCACCATCTTGGTTGCCTTTCTCTGAACCCTATCAATCCCCATCTATGTCCTTGCATAGGTGTGGTCTCCAGAACTGGATCCCGTGCTCCAGGTGTGCGGCCTCACAATGGCTTTATAAAGAGGCATCAATACCTCCCTCCTTCTGCTAATTATCTGCCTCCCAATGCAAAGCCAACATTCCATTTGCCTTCCCTACTGCTTTGCTGCATTGGTTACCTACCTTAAGGTTACTTGATATTATAATACCCAGATCCCTCTCCTGCTCTGTTGTCATAATTACCTCTCCCCTAGAGTGTTCATTACCCATGTGTATTAACTCCCCATTGACAATGTTGGAGCTATCAGAGAAGGAAATTACAGTAAGTGTGAAGGAATTTCTTGTATCATCTCTAGGGTATTTCCTCCATAGAGCTATAATACATTTCACGATTCCAAAAGTTGTACAAATCTCCACCACTGGAGGCCAGGAAACCAGAGGACCACATACTAAGGAAATAGACCTCGTGGAACAACGAGGGTCATAAGCAACCCTTGCTAGAGAAGGCAGCCAGACTGTAGTGCATAGTGAAAATATGGACCTTGCTTAAGGTACCAACTTTACAAAAACTGGATGAAATGAACCTCTGAAGTGACCCATTCCCTAGCGGTAAGCCCACAGGCAGTGCCAGAAAAATACTTTCAGCCTGCTGGCAGAAGACAGGAAGAATCCTTCAGGGAGATGCTCTGTAGAGATCGGGTATATCTTCTATGCTTAGGCCAACTGGTACAAACAGCTAAAAGGACTGGCTGAAGTCCATGGAAAGGTCCAAAATAGAGGTTTCCACACCTAAAACCCTATAGTTCCGATACCCCATAGGCTGAAGTAAAGTCACTGTAAACAAAAGTTACCAGAACAAGAACAGTGAGCTGCCAAAAGCTGCTGTTGCAGAGGGAGCCCAGGCCAGGGCTCAAGCACTGAGGCATCCCTCAGACCAGGACAGACGTCCTGATTTTGTCAACATGTAGAACAACCCACATCCAGTCATAACACAGGAAAACCTGAACTGAATCTGTCACAGAGGAATAATGAAGGTCTGCCTTGGACAGGAAACACGGGTCACCCAGGATATGCTGAGCTGGATCCTGGTTAAATAGTAACAAAGTAAATTATGGCCTGAACACTGCAATGACAAGTGCATAAAAGTATTAGTTAGAGCTGCCCGGTGGCACAGAGGGTTGAGGCACTGGACGTTACCTCGTGCTATGCCAGCAACTTGGGTTCAGGAATAACCTCGGGTCGTCGGAGTGCTGGCATGGGGGCAGGATTGATCATGCTGGTGGGCAGCTCTCCTCTCCTGAGGGGGTTGGTCCCCCCGTAGTTCCACTCCCACTAGGTGGATGTCCGATGGGTAGCCTAGGCGGAGGGGGAAAAAAGTGATGGGAGCTGGAAGGGGCTGAGCTGGTGCCAGGGGGTGAAGCATGCCTCCAATCCTCGCCGCGGCCATGTGCCGGGCCTCGGGGAGAGGTTGGGGAAAAATCTAAAACAAAATGCACGTGTCCCCATCGTAGTTGGTGGGAGGAGGTGACAGGGACCAAATAGCTATATAAAAAACAAGTATTAGTTAGAGGGTTTGCATGCTTTCAAGAGGACAGCCAAATCCAAGCATGCACTGCAAGGATGGCAGGTCTGAGCACAGCCACTGGCCAAAGTCCCGTCTTATAGGGGCTAGCAGGCCTATCTTATCCCCTTAGATAGTGGTTAGGTTGCTCATAGGTTTGCTCTTCCAAGAATCAATCTTCTCCATTGAGTCCCACTAGTGGGTCTTGACTGGAGGTGCTAGGACCTGGCGGCAGCCAGACCTTTTCAGAGGGCTGGTGACGGTAGGCTCCACATGCATGCTGTCATGCAATGATGTACCGCCCATAGGTATACAGTGCCACCAATCCCAACCTCCTCGATTCTCTTTTTTCCACAGTTACGATCTGTTACAACGCCGCTGCCCACCGACAGTCAGAACTTCACCATCTATAATGACGACAGTGTTTGGTTCTTCAGTTTTAGTGTTTAATGCTAGAGTTTGTTATTTTGTGTCAGTTTAGCTATCTAAACATAAATAATTTGAAGATCTTCAGGGATATCTCTGTCATCAGGACACACCTATGGAACTTCGCCGTCAGGCATCAGGATCCACGAAAGCTTTTTCTGCAGCAGTCTATTATGGGCCACCAATGCCGATGTCAGGCTCCGGCGTCACACACCTATATGACATGGGGGCAATGCTCCCTCCTCAGTTCTTTGCCGCTGTCAACCATTTGTGGATGGACTCCACAGAAGCTTCGTTCTCAGTTCGGCCGCCATTTTTACTTAGCTTTTTCCTTTACTTTACTTTTGAATCACTGTAGTTTAAAGTGATTCCTTTATCCTGTATGTCGAGAACTACTCCTTCACTGGCTCTTTTCCATTGCTGTCACTGCGGAAAGAAGATTTCCTCCACCGGCCGAACACGAACTTTGTGTCTGCTGTCATGGTTCTAGCCACAATGTTCTCACCTGCAAGTCCTGCCAAAATTCAACCTCATCACCTGGTGCTGACATGAAGGCCCTGCAGAAGTTCTTCATGAAGCAACAGGCAGCCAGTGGAGAGCAGGAGTCCTCCAGACCCCCG
The DNA here is from genome assembly GCA_016271365.2 of Neoceratodus forsteri. Classification (NCBI taxonomy): domain Eukaryota; kingdom Metazoa; phylum Chordata; order Ceratodontiformes; family Ceratodontidae; genus Neoceratodus; species Neoceratodus forsteri. Next base: position 1,078,461,596 of record CM057458.1, read on the forward strand.
CCCAGTCGCTGGCGTCTTCTTGAGCTCTTAGGCTACCAAGGCCTGGGACAAATCCTCGGTAAACATTCTCATTGGGACAAGGGCGGCCTAAAGACCACCCCGGCAGTGATCAAAGTCTCCACCTGAATTTTCTTCTTCATCTCCAGGGATCAACATGTCGCTGCTCCAGCGTTGGCACCTCCCAGTTCAGGCCCTGTTCCTACCAGGCCCCCACAGTGGATTTGTCTCCCAGCCTACACAGGGCTGTGGAAGGGCCGCGGCCCCTGCCCCACCGAGACCTCGCGAGGCCTTGAGGTCCGCTGGTGCTGGGCCCAACCGCTACCACTTCAGTTAGCGGTTCATCATCGGACCAGGGCTATGCACCCCTCCGTCGACACCTGTGTCAATGACCATCCCTGTTCCTACTGTCAACCTTAATTCCATACTGACCTCCGTTCTGTGTCTGCGTTGGCAGCTAGTTCCATGGCCCGGGCCATCGTTGCCCTGCGCCATCGACAGCTGCTTCAGTGTTGACACTAGTTAGACCTGCACACCCTCTACCCTCCAGAGAGCCATCGATACTATGTTTGGTGGTCCCTGCTTCAGAGCAGACCAGTGTCAGAGAGGAATACAATCCTGATCTCATCCTCCGAGGAAGAGGATGAGGAGGAAGACACTGATGTAGAATCCTTTGACAGGTCCACAGTCTCCTCCAGGCGTGAGTCGTCTCTCAAGCACACTCCCAGGTCACCTCCCCGAGGACCCCTCCTTTACAACATTATAAAGCAGCTCTCCTCCACCATGAGATTCCACGCTGAGGAGGAGACTAGGAGAATCTGGTGGATTTCCTGGAGATCTCTGAGTCTCCGCCCAAGGTTATTCCTCCCCAGCTGCCAGCCCTGAATGATGCTGCCACTGTGGCCTGGCATAGGTCCAACATGGTGCCAGCCATGCCTAGGAAGGCCTACAAACTCCCTCAGGCTCCTCAGGGTTATCCTTCTATGCGGCCCAGCCTGACACCGACTCAGTGGTTATCAAGGCGCTTACTAACTGAACTAAGGCCCCTAAGCACCTTAGTTCCCTGCCTTGTGACCGTGAGTCCAGCAGGTTGAACCTCTGGGGCAAGAGGACATTTGTTAGTACCCTTTGTCTTAGGATTGCCAATTACTTGGCTCATCTTGTTAAGTACCAGAACACCCTTTAGAGGAAGGGCAAGATGGTTGCCCAGGCCTTCCTGAGGGTTCCCATAAACAGGAGTTTCTTGAGGTACTCCAGGCTTCGAAGATATCAGTAGGCATCTCCTTAGAGCCACCTATGGCAAGCCTCTGGTATTTGCCTCAGAAGGCACTCCTGGCTTAGGGTCTCGGCTTGCTAATGATGTCCAGCAAAAGGTGTTGAATGCCCTTTGTGGGTCACAAACTTTTTGTTCCAGACCTGCAGGATATTATCAATGAACTGCAGGCTTCTAACAGGACTATTCGATCTGTTTGCTCCTGTACCATACCCAGCCCAGGGTACACGGGGTCCTCCTTGTATAAGGTCTGTCATAAGTCAAGTCCTGGAGCCAAGCTTCAAAGTAAGCACAGAGCCAGCTCCACCTTGCCTGCCTCCTCTTCCATCTCTGGTCCCTCTGCCAAGCAATCCAGAGGAGGAGGTGCAGCTCAAGCAGTTCAGCCTCCACCTGACTCTTGATTCCCCTCCTCCTTCCCAAGCCAGGAGGTGGTGGTCAGAGGTCCATTTGTCCCTCCATCTGTCCCAATGGAGAACAATCACAACAGATGCTTGGATCCTGCAGATAATTGAACAGGACCATGCTCTACAGCTTCTAGGGCAGCCTCCAGATGTTCCCCAGTCCCCATGTTTTACCCTCCGGATCACACAGAGGTGCTCAGGGATGAGGTCCTCACCTTGCTCCACAAACAAGCCATAGAACTGGTGCCCAGGTGGCAAAGGAACAAGGAGTTCTACTCCAGGTTCTTTCTGGTTCCCAAAGAACAGGGACTTGAGGCCCATTCTAGAATTTAAGGACCTGAACCTTTTATCCAGTACAAAAACTTCCAGATGGTCACCTTGCATGGCCTTCTTCCTCTGCTCAAGCAGGGCAACTGGCTATGCTCCTTGATATGCAAGATGCCTACCTGCATATCCTGGTTTGTCCTCTCACAGGCGGTACCTGCGTGTTCCTATTCAGGGAGCATTACCAGTTCAGGGTGTTGCTCTTTGGCTTATCCTCTGCACCACGGGTATTTACCAAGTGCTTAGCAGCTGTAGCAGCAGCCCTTCAGATCGAAGGCCTGTATGTGTTCCCATATCTGGACGACTGGAGCTACTATTGTTGACTCTAGAATGCACCCTGCAGTTATTCCAGTCCTTGGGAGTCACTTTCAATCAGCCCAAGTCTATGCTGACCTCTTCTCAGTGGTCACTACACAGGTGCCAGGTGTAGTCCCGGATTTCACCAGGGCAAGGTCTTCCTCCCTTAAGACAGGGTGGACCACCCACCATATTGCTGGGAGGCCCGGGAGGTGGCTCAGAGCTGGCATGTCCCAGCCAGGATGTTCCTCAGGCTGCTAGGCCTCATGGCCACAGCCATTGTTATGGTTCCTCTGGCCTGGTTGCTCATGAGGAATCTGCAGTGGACCCTCAGTGTTCAATGGGATCAATGATTGGGGACCTAGATTAGCTGGTCCTGGTCTCCTCGCCAAGCAAAAATGCCTCACTGGTGGATGGACCCGGCCAATCTCTTAGAGGATCTCCTTCCTCATCCCCACTCCTCACCAAATTCTCACCAAGGATGCTTTGGGTCTGGGTTGGGGAGCCCAACTAGGTCTTTATTAGACCTAGGGTCTCTGGTCCCCGGAGACTCACCTCCACATAAATGTCTTAGAAATGAGGGCAGTTCTGTGTGTGCCACATAAGCCTCCCAGAACCATCTCTCTCCGGGCCCTCTGTTGATGCAGTCAGACAATCTCGGTGTGACCTACCACATCAACAAAGCAAGGGGGTACCATTCCTACCCTCTGTGCCAGGGAGCAAAGAGGGTCTGGTACTGGCTCTGGATCACAGTCCAGAACTGTCAGCTGTCAATGTGCAAGGTGCCCAAAATGCCTTAGCGACAGCCTCAGCAGGTCATAATCCAAAGTGCATGAGTGGGAGCTGTTGACCTCAGTTCCAGAAGTCTTGTTCGACAGGTGGGTGATCCAGAGTTGGACCTGTTTGCTCCCCACTGAATGCAAAACTGCCACGTTTCTGCTCGCTAGATCCATGACCTGGAGTTTTCTGGCAAGATGCATTGTCCTTCTCCTGGAAAGGGAGGTTTCTTATGCATTCCCTCCCTAGCCTCTTAGTTAGAGGTTCTCATCAAGCTACGGATTGGAAGTGCCAGCTCAACTCTGGTATGGCCCCATTTTGGCCTTGACAGATATGGTTTCCATTACTGCAACAATTGGCTGTGGACTCTCCAGTTCCCTGCCTTCTGCCAGGACCTACTGACTCAGGCCCAGGGGACCCTGGTCCATCCAGACCTCCACATCTCTCCACCTGCATGCATGGCTCCTGAGGACATAGCTATTGCTCAGTTTGGGGTGTCTCAGAAGGTGGCTGATGTCCTGGTGACTGCCAGAAACCTTCCAACAGGGCCAATTACTCTATGAAATGGAAGTGGTTTGCTGCTGGGCCGTTTCTCATAGCATAGACCCTTTCACCTGCCGGTGTCAAGGTTTTGGAGTATCTCCTGACCTTGCCTGATGCAGGATTTAAATAACCCTACCCAGTCACAACAGTACGTCTCTTGCAGTGCATGTAAGGAGCATGCTGTATGAAGGCGTATCATGGACAGCGACAGGAATAGAACAGCGTAGTGCAGTAATCGCTACCCATGTAGCGGACCGTGATACTGGGAGACAATGAAGGGCATGGAGAAAGGCTGAAAACATTCAGAGGCTGGCTGAGCTGCTCCTGTGGCAGAGAGGGATTAGGCATGGAGCAGCTTAGCCAGAATGGTGCTGGAGACCAGGGTTCTAGTCCTGGTCTCCAATCTTTTTTTTTTTTTTTGTGAGGCAGGTGTCAGATTTTTTCAAGTCCTGTCTTGGGACCAACCCCCACCCCAACTTTAATACTTACTCCCGTAATCCAGCTCCGACCAGAGTTGATTATTTTAGTTACAGGGTGCAGTGGGGGCAGAGCCCTGCAAAACATAACTTTATTATTTTGTTTGGTAGCGGTCCCACCTGTGTGTGTTGGGACTGCTACCATGCGCCGATACTGCAGGCACTTTTGTTGCGGCTCTGTGTTGACGCACGCTATTGTTGCATTCAGGCTCTTATGACCTAGTGTCAAATACACCTCCCTTTAAAGTACACCTGTCAGCCATATCAGCCTTTCATGTGCCCATTGATGGCCTTACTGTGACACAGCTAGATGTGGTCCATACTTTTCTGAGAGGAATTCTCCACTTTTTTACTTACACTTTATTTATCACTCTACCTCCTGAACTCTAGAGAAGACTCATGGTGACCGCCTTGATCCCACCCGCCTGAAGCTCCTCTCGCCCTCCAGGGGTTGGACTATCCAGCCTTCCCAACAGCCACCCAGCCCCTGACTCTGAGTCCCCGAGGTGGGACCGCCAGATACTCCTCCTGGTGCTCTATCTAGAATCCAGTTGGGCATTTGAGATGGAGGAGAGCAAAGGAGCAAGAGGAGCCCGACATTGGGCATGGTAGGCAGGCACCCCAGGGCCCTCCGTCACCTATTGGGAGGCAGAGGGTTTTCTGGTAGTTTATGGTTACTCCCTCTCCCCTCCCTCCCAGCAGAGCCCGGGCATGCAATGACACCAGGGACGTCTGCCGTGGCTCTGCAACCCACTAACTAAGCCCTGAGTGGTGCAATGCCTCGGTCTCCACCTGGAGCCGCTGCAGTGCTGGGCTGAACCCTGGATCCCCAAGACAGGAGAGCAGTCCTCCAGATGCTCGATCTTCTCTCTCCCTGCCGACCCCCATGGCTGGCTCGTTCCGAACCCGGGTTGCCAGGCGTGGCGCAAGGTGTGGCGACCAGTGCCTCAACCCTCAGTGCCACTGGACCAGCCAAGGAATTCTCCACTTTAAGCCCCTTTCCATAACCCGGCTCCAGTTTGGGACCTGTATTTAGTTTTGAGAAGCTGATCCTGTGTCCTTTTGAGCCAGGTGCATCTTTGAGCTACACTTTCTGTCATGGAAAGCGTTATTTTTAGTTGCTATTACTTCTGCTCAAAGAATTTCAGAGTTACAGGCTCTCTTATGTGAGCAGCCTTATTTGATTTTCCACAAAGACAGGTTTCTCCCTAAGGTGGTGTTTGAGTTTACTTTAAATCAATCCATCCATCCACTTGCCTGTTTATTATCCAGAGCATGCCAATCCAGGGCAAGGAGTAATTTTGGTGTAAAGGTTTGGGGGACAACCTCACTCAACCAGCCTCAGGATCACAGTGCTGGCTGTGAACTGCATTGTCTTGTGTTGCATTTCTCTGTTACTCCTGTCACTGCTGCAATCCCACCCCAACACACAGTATACTCAATACAGGACACAGGATACACATACAGCAAGTAAAATTTACAGCTATGTCGTAGTTAAAAGCAGTTCTCGTTCTTATTTAGGACTGGGGAGATAAAAGACAACAGCACTATAAAGCCTCTGTTGAGTGAAACTTGTACTATAAACATTTGTAGGTAAAGCAGGCTGAACTCCTCTGCTTTTTCTGTATTACTTGGCATGCAAAAAAAAAGGAACATTTCAGACTCACTCGAGCAGTGAATAAAGAAATGTACTGTCCAGTTCACATGTTTTGGAACAGCTTACATATGCACAGGTAAGAGAAGACAGTTCCTCCCACCCTCCAGTTGCTGGCCATGTATGTAAAATAATGTTTCCTGGCATGCAGACTGGTTCTCTCCCCTCCCCAAATTGTCAGCCCCGCATCAGTATCATAACATATCTCCCTAGCTGGCGTCTACAGGCACCCCCACCCATAGATCTCCTTCCCTATAGCAAGCTACAGATTCCCTGGTGTCTAGTGGCTCCTCCCACCGCAGGCACTGGCCAACCCACCCTACCAACCCACCCTTACCTGAATGGCCAGGCCAGTGCTGGGAGACTATACAGCCATTGGCAACAGCCAACCTCTCCTCGGCCAGCTCCAAATGGGAAGATATGGAGCATGTGTCCAATGTATAATGCAGGGTGCATGTCTGTTCCTGTATTGTACAGAGATGCTCGGACAGTGTACTGTACAGAGTGTGTGGTCCCTGTACAGTACACAGGTTGCACACACTCTGTACAGTACATGGTCCGTACTCTCTGTACAATACAGGAGATGCATGCATGCCATGTAATGTGTCATGTAATGTACATTGAACATGTACTCCATGTGTTCTCATTCGCTGTCTAACCAAGGAGGTGAGAGGTGGGCTGCGCTGGTCACTGTCACGGTCTCCCACCACACTGGACCTTTAGATTAGGGTAGGTTGGCAGGGTGGATTGCTTAGTCACCAATGCAACCCATGTTTTAAACCCTAGGTGCTGTAGCTGGCTGGCTGCTTCTCATTGTCCACACCACTTCTTCATCCACGGTTCACCCACCTGTAGGGTAAATGTTTGATATATATTTTTTTAATTACTTTAACTTTGGTAACACAGAAGAAAACACTGGAGTTGCATGTTTAGGCTAACCATATAACACCCCAGCCAGAACACACAAGAAAACACAGGAGTTGTGTGATAGAGACCCCTCTCTTTTTTTTTAAGGTCCCTTCTCCATTCGAGATTGCACCAACATGTACTACCTTCATGTCTCTGTTTATGTCTGTATGTCTGTTTGTTGGTTAGTTGGGCTGGCCACCCATTTTGTTCCTCTGTCTTGCTGTTGACCCCTCCTGTTTGGTGCAATCCAGTGTCGAGAATAAAATAATTTCTTTTGGGGCTTTTATTCAGACAAACGGAGGTTTCAGTCCTCCTTAATAAGAACCCCAGATGTAGCAACTTGTTAGGAAAACATATGCAGGCTTTGGGAAAAGAATTGAAACAAAATAAAATGTAAAGCAAGCGTAAGTCCTGCGCCAGAGGTAATTCTCCTGCCCCAGTAGTGCCTTGTATAGCGGCTTAAGCGCTCTACCTGTGTTCACTGTGTTTTAAACTGCCAGCCCTGTAAGAACACTCTGCCTTTAGATTCCCGTATGGAAGGGTTCAGATTCAGCACTTATAAGGCAGTGTTCTTGGTTTCTCTCCTAATCGCCTCCAGAATCTCCAATTTTTAAAAGGCAGTCAAAAAATCGCTGTAGTGCCGGGCAGTAATCCAGATTTACATGCCAGAATGCTAAGCACTATCATGACAGACTCTAAAAGAGGAAAATTAAAAGATTTCAGCTCGAGCTTTATTTCAAACACGCTCTTTATGGTTCTGCAAATTATTTACCTTGTTGCTGAATGTTTTAAAATCCAAAAGAGTTCAGCTTGAAATGGCGAGGATTCCTGTATAAGTCTGCAGGTCAGGATCTCCACTTGCTTCTGCTCCCTTCTTCCCTTGCCCTGTTATGAGCCGGCCGAATTTTTCCTGTATTTATGTTGATGGTCAGAGGGGTGGACTCTCTGAGTGCATTCTCTACCTTTGCACAATTAAAATCTAATTGATTTATAGATTTAGACTTCTGTATGTGAATAACTGGCAAATATATGTCATATTAATTAAAATGAAAAGAATTACTATGGTTTGTGAATAATCTTACTGCAATAAGGTGGAGTCTTTTTGGTCACATGTTTTGAAACTGCTATATAAGACCTTATTCAGAGGAGTTGAGTTAGTTGAAGGAAGGTGTGTGCCTGTCAACACCTATACCTGAGTTAGCCATTTCTAACTCCTGAAGTATTGCGCTATTTGTTCTGGAAGTTTATTTCTTTGTTTATCGTTGCTGAAGTCCATGTATTATTAAATTAAATTCATGTTTTTGTTCTGCTAATTTTGTCTGGAGCTTATTCTATCCCAGCAAAGTTCACATGTTGCATAACCATAAACTCCACCCCAGCAGCCCCTATCAAAGCAAACACAAGGTCAATACGTGGCATCCAGAAACCAGTACTATCAGGAAATCCTCACCGCTCCTGGACTGATGGTAAGAAATTCTGGAAGACCCTTAAGGAGGTCACTGGCAAAGACAAGTCCATCCCACAATACTCAGCATTAATGGCATTCCTACAACTGACTCTGCTACTATCACAAACACTTTTAATAAAGCATTATAGATCTTAGTGGAGTCCTATCCCAATTTCTTCCTCCAGACTAACAACACTGTCATAGCTGCTTCCTCTGACCCACCTCCTCTCATCCTCCATTTTACTTCAGAACTGTGCCTTTGGGTGAAGCCAGGAAGTACCTTCAAAGGTCCCAGGGAAGACCCGACACAGTGAAGACTCCCTTGACCTTAAGTTTGTAGCTCTTACCCTACATGACATATTGCTTTTAACTCCATTATCAATGCCTCACTTAGACTCACGTGGTTCCCACAACTGTGGAAAGCTGCCTTAGTTACTCCAGTATTCAAGAATGGTTATTGCTCATACAGGGAAACTATAGACCAATTTCGATTCTCCCCTATTGAAGATGCTTGAACAAATAGTTGCAGATCAGTTGGTAGAATACATCAACAAGTGTAACATTCAATGCCCACAACAACATGGGTTTCATAAAGGACACAGTACCACAATGGCCCTGCTTGAATTTACTGGTTTTATTCACAACTCCCTTGACCTTGGCTCTTGTCTGAGCATTTGTCGACCTGTCGAAAGCTTTCGGCGTGGTTAATCATGACCTTCTTATTGGGCAGCTTCCTACTGTTGGACTCTCCAAGAACACCATCGCCTGGTTCAATAGTTACCTCACAAACTGCTCTCAAAGGGTTAGAATCGACAGTGTCCTTTCTGACAGCAGATCCATCTGCTCAGGGTGCCCTAGGGCTCCATTCTGGGCCCACTGTTGTTTAGCTTATTCCTAAACCAACTCTCTCTTGCTTGTCACTGAGAAATTCTACTTCGCTGATGATGCAGTGTTGTTTACAAGTGACAATAACCCTGTTACCCTAGAAAGGACACTTCAGGACAGTTTCTCAAAGGTCGAAAGATGGTTCAAGGACCATGTTTATTATGAATTAAAAAAAAAAGTTAATGCTGCTTGCTAGTCCCCAGAACAGGTTTCATATCCACCCTCCAACTATAACAAATGATGCTGGTACTCTGCTGAGCTTGTTCCACCAATTTAAATACCTGAATCACTGTTGATAGCTCCTTGTCCTATTCCCACCATATTGTCAACGTTGCAAGGGCCATCAATGTCTGTATTGGTCATATAGGCATAAGCACGGTTCACTTCAAGGCTCTCAGCCTCCTGCCGTCCGCAGGCTCTGTGGTCTCTTATTGACTACGTATAGTCATCTGTGGATCGGCAACTGTTACAGCCCTGAAACTTATCATTATCGCTTTAAACAAGGCGTCGCCCTATCCACCAACTCTGAGCGCAAGACTCACACATGTGACCTGTATGTTGGATAACTGACTCTGGTTCTGAAGCAGGCTCACGTTTCAGACTTTCTATTGGCAAAATAGGTGAACCTTGACATGCTGCCCATTGGTGTCCAAAATCTCCTCACCCCCTCACAACAGTGACCACCTTACCAGAAGTACAGAAGGCTCTGTCTTCAAGATTCCTCACTGTCGCACCTCTCAGGGACAAAGAACTTTGCCTGTCATGCACCCAAATGACTTAACAGCCTACCTCCTAGCATCTCCTCCTTAATACCCTTGGAAATTCAAACGAGAACTCCTGAACCATCTATTAAACAAAGCCAGCTGTGATTGCTTCCAAAAGTTCCACCTTGATAATCCCCTATGCTCCCAACATTTGCTCTCCCCAGCTTGCTCGGAGTTCTTTTCTTCTTACCCTCACCTGCCTCTAACTAACTGCATCTCTATTATTTTGTCCTCCCTCTGCCCCACCCCTCCTCCCCTCTTTGTCCATCCCAAGTTCATTTCTGTCTTTTATTCTCTCGTCTCTTAACTGTTTCTTCTTCTTTGTACTGTGCCGCTCCCTCATTTCCTTGACAAGGCCCCTGGGCTGCTGCCTCACCCTACTCTCTCTTATTACATTCCTCATACTTCTACCACTACCTGCTGTGACGTAAACAGCCAGCTCTGAGTGCTGTATTAATTTTTTTATTACATATAAAATATGTGATGGAAGGTCAGTTTGAGGAAACTACAATCTTACTGGAACTGAACATCAGGACTCCCAGGGATAAGTTCAAAGGACAGGACATAGCTAAACTGCAGATATCTGGGGTGCAATTACCTTGTCAATTTGCTTTCATCCCAGGAAATAAGATTAGCCATTCATAATTCCCTCAGGAAAATCCTTTGACTTATAATAGTTGTCAGGAAGAACTTGAGAGGAGGGGTGTCAGACAAGCCAGAATGGACATTGAAGAGAGGTTGATGTCCGAGCCAGTGAGGACCCAGACAAATTGGAAGGTCCGATATTCTTTCCTGGGAACCCTTGAATTACATCAGAGAGACCTTTGAAGTGTAGATTCCAAGGTCCAGACGGGATTAAAGAGGCAAATACACTTTTGCTTGAATACAGTGACTTAGATCAAAGAAACTTTTGAGATGTACGTGTAGCAGAGCACAAATCGGTTTGGTCTGGTTAACCTGAGGAGGAAAGGCAGTGAGGTCACCTATTATGTTTTTAAATATTTTATTTGGACATCCTGTGAGATAAAATATAGATTTTGTTATACAAGCTGAGTTTAGTGACCTCAGCAAGAAGACCGGCTCAGGAATTGTTCTTAACATACTGAGAATACCTTGACAGACACACAAGACAATATTTCTGACTGAGAGAAGAAGGACAACATCAGCACTGCAGGAGAGATGTATCATGTGGATAAGAGAGCTTAGTTTGTACCTTTAAAAACTGTTTTGTTTTAAGATTGTATGTGTTTGGGATATTTGTTCTGTATTTATTGTTCTGTTTGATATTTTAAAGTAAAGATATATTTTACAAATGGAAACTGCTTGGAGTGCCTTGACATTTCTTTTTATTTAAGTAGAGCTTAGAGTGGTTATAAGTGACACTGTATTTTAAGCTTATTGTATACCAAACGGGAAATGGATAGAGTTCTCTAAAGTCTTGCATAGAGTTCTAAGGGTTCATTTGAAAGACCTGGTTAAGTGCTTAGGCAAAAGATATCTGGCCCCCCAAAGACAGAATTATCTGAGCCTGATAACTGGGTAAGCTAACAAGAGGTTATCAGTTTGAATCCCTCAGAACTTGAGACTAAGGTGACTTGAACCCACAAAACAGACAAGGGTTACCTTGTTCTGTTCACTGTCACAAATCCACGCTCAGAGGTTGGCACTTTGGGAGTAGAGGGCTGACCGAGTTTGTGACACCTGCCTATTGGTTCTATTTCTGTGACAGATGCAGCATTACTTTTTACCAAGGTATACCTCGCCCTGGCGTTACCCTCTCCTTTGATGTCCTCACAGTGCAACCCTCCTGCAGCCTTCACTTCACATTGCATTATTTGTATATTTGCATATACTGTTTCTTACCTAGTGGTTAGCCCAGTGTTTTGATATGCACTATTGTTACTGCTTATGATTTCTGTGTCTTCTCTCTGTTTGTTTTAACTTTGACATGGAACCTATAAATGAGCCTGTCCTCAAAGGTGTTAATCCGAGACCATTAATAAATAAATAAATAACATAGGCTCAGGTGGCACACAAGAGAGATGCTAGACAGCACAGCATTTTAAATCAGGCACTGACTGACTGTAAATATGACCAGCACAGCACAGCAGACCACCAATAAACATAATTAAACACCACCTACACTGCATTCTTGCAAACTAGAGCTATATTAGCTCAAGCTGAGCAGTTTTGTGCTGTTTTACTGTGCTGGTCACTGGCAGAGCTACTGGCCCACTGGCCCCACTCCAGATACTACAGAAAGAGAGAACCCTCGCAGAATGCAGCAGGCTTCCTTTCAGGGTGCTCCCGACCCTGACTGGTGCCACATCAATTGGCCAATAGTATGTGGCCCTGCCAGCTCAGAACTGCCATGTGAAAACTGGAATTCCTCCCACCACCACCTCTTCTACTTGGCCTTTTGACCTTTTGTGCATACAGCAGACCCCCGCAGCATAATGATATTTGTTGTTGCCTGCCCCCCATCACTACTCACCCCCCCTCTGCAGCAGCACCACCAGTAACCACCAGTCAGTCCTACCTCCCAGTTGTTGCATGCAGCAGCCTTCTCACCCGAGCCCCCAGCAGTCCATACTCCTCTGTCTTCTCCATTCCAAACTTCCAGCCTCCAGTTAAATTCCACAGGCTGCAGGCTCAGTCCAACTATGCCCCAACTGAACTGACCCCCACATTCAGTCACTAACAGGCACCCACAGCCCCACACCACTTTATCCCAGGCCATAGGACTTCCCCACCAACTCCTACATCATGAAGTACTGGCAAGCAAAGCAGCAGCTCCTCAGCTGTGGTGGGCGGATGTAACAGTAGCATTCAATTTTAAAGCGGCAGGACAGGAGGGAGGGAATAGAAACACATCGACAATACCACAGTTCTCTAGCCATGGTAAGGTCAGTCTCTCATCTGCTCGTCCCTGACTTCTCGTTACTGGCAGCGCGCCACTAATGCCACTTCCAGGTGTGGTCCATCACTTTCTCCCTCCCTGCTGCAGCTCAGTCCTGCTCCTCCCAGTTCCGACCAAGACAGCTTGTGCAACAATGGTCCACTATCCCCATCGCTCTGTCTCTTGCATCTCTTTCTCTCTTCCAGGCAGGACCCACTAGTGAAACCTGATCCCCCAGAACAGCAAGCTCCCGACTCTCAAGTCCTCCTAGCCCACCAGCAATTAGTATAAAAACATAGAATTTGACAGCAGATAAGGACTGCTTGGCCCTCCCAGTCTGCCCATTTCCCTACCTACTGGATAAACTGCAGATCCTAGTTAACCAACAGCCTATTTCTTCTTACCCCTCACTAGAATTGCCTTATGTCTGTCCATGTATTCTTGAATTCCCCACTGCTTTTGACCCCACAGCAACGTGAGGGGCTGAATGTTGGGGTGACAAATGTGCTCACCTTGATTGTTGGGGGACTTGCCCCATCCTCCCTATAATTACACCCCTGATCCAGGGAAGCATTGCTCCATACTTTGGATGTGCATAGAATTTTCGTTACTATACACACCATACGAGGACTGCAGGAAGTCCTCTCAGTTGTTCGCTTTTGCCTGTGGCAGAGAAGGTGCTCCAGTTTCAAAACAGTGCTTGTCCAAATGGCAGCATAGTTTTCAGTTTATTGTTTTAATTTATCTTCGAAATAAGTACTGATTACCGTATATTTAATTTACTTATTATAAGAAAGAAGTCTTCACCCTCCATTGGGAGTCGACCATGAGCAGGTCAGGTGATGGTAGGGAGACTTTGTATGAAAGCTGTTCAGTCAGCGGCGGGTCGGTCCGCGCCCCTCTCGGAGGGAGGGTCTGACAATGGACGGTCCGATGCTCAGGAGATGGGTGTCCCCAAAAGCATAAAAGGAAATGGTCCACTCTCAGCACTGTTCAGCCTCGAGAGCTCTTCTTCGTCACAAGTCAAAAAAAAGGCATCGCTCGAGGTCACCTTCTGGTATGTCTGCGCATCAGACGGTCTGTTACTGGGGCCAGGCGCGGTCTCCACCTCTGTCAAGTCACGGTTTCTGTCTCCAGTGGCCAACCTCCTTGACATCGGGCCTGTCCCTGCCTATTGGAGGGCTTCAATGGGCAGTTTCACCAGTGGGCTGCTCTTATGGAGCAGTGGGCTCGGAGGTTGGTCAGTTGCCTGATCCGGTCACTCCGAGGCCTTGGTCGTTCAAGGAACAGGTAGGCGGTCGAACCTTCCTAGATCAGCGTGGCGCCTTCTTCGGTGCCATGACTCCGTGCTCAGGTGTTTTCCCCTCACATGGCTGCGTCACAGGGGTTCACACTGATGCCTCTATCTCCTGCCAATTTTCCTTCTTTTCCCTCAAGTCAGAGTTTTCTGACCCTTAGGACATTCTCGGCACCGTCTGTGGCACCAGGGACACTCTCGGCACCATCCGCGGTGCCGTGGGTCTGTCGGCATGGTCCAGCGGCGCCGGGGAGTCTGTCAGTGCTTCTCTGCATCACCGGGGGGTCTATTGGCGCCGTCTGCGGTGCCATAGGCTCTGTCGGCACTGTCTGTGGCACCGTGGGCTCTGTCAGTGCCGTGGCCTCTGTTGGCGCTGTGTGCTGGGCTGTTTCAATGGCACCGACTCCGTTGTGTTGGCGCCGTGTTCTTTGTTGGCACCGAGGCTTGGTGCGACACACGTCCGGCCTCCAGGGGTTCTTGACTCCGATTCTTTCCTCTTCCACTTTTCCTACTGATTTTCCTCCTTTCCTGTCCATACAGTCCCTTCTGGACTGTCAGGAGATGATTTTGAGCCTGACCCAGATCTTGACTGGGTGATGTTGAAGGAGCAGGGATCACTCCTGCTGCAGAGCCTGTGGTAAGAGACCTTTCCTTTAAGTCTCTGCTTAAAATTTTAATTCTACTCTTTCTCTCAGACTACAGAAATCAATCCTGGGAAGCTTTTAAGACTCCAATACCTACATGTCCTGGAGATCGCTATGGATTTAACTCCTCCGGAACAACCTCTTTTGAGACCCTCTCTCAGATGGTATGGAACAATCCTGCTCTCATTCCTTCTGTGGCTAAGTCCATAGATAGGAAGTATGCCCTCCCAAGGATCACCCCATGTTGGCCTCACAAGCCTTTGCTGATCCCATTGTAGTCTTGGCAGAGAATGATAAGGCCGTCCTTCCTCAGGCATCTACAGCCCGGCCTATAAAGAATCTCACAAGATAGACACCTTTAGGTAAGAGAGACTTTGCTGCCTCCACCCTGGGATGTGTATTGCCAGCTACCAGGGCTATTTTCTCAATATGAGTATGTTCTTTGGCATTCGCTCAAACAAATGGTAGAAGCTCTGCCGAGTCAGAAACTAATTCAGAGCTACTTCAGACCATAACCAGGGTATCGAATCCAACAACCAACAGGTTAAAGCTGCAATGGCGCTGTCAGTACTGCTTCCTGAGGGCGGCAGCTGGCATCTGCACTCATCACAACTCTTCTTGGCTACGTTCAGGCTTCACGAATGATGCCTAGCAGCAGATCATGGCTTTACCCTTCGACGGTATGTATCTGTTCGGCCCCAGGAAGAGCAAGCTGTGGAGGCCACACAGAAGACCAGGTCTGCCATTAAGACGGCTCGATCTGCACCTGCCTCACCGGGGGTGCAACAAGCATCAATTTCACAACCGTCAGTCCTTTCAGGGCAGAGGCAGAGGAGGTTTTAACAAAATCCACAACCCTCAGCCACAAAGAAAACATAGCAGAAGGCACAAGGCCCCAAAACACCCAGTGCCACCTTCTGAGTTTCTGGCCCAGGTCCCACCACAACTGTCCGAGGGGACTCCTCCTCAGTGGTGGGGGATGTCTAACTCAGTTCTACAATCAGTGAAATCCATAACATCAGACAAATGGGTCCTCCGGATAATCTGCGGTGACTAGCCCAATTTTTAAACCCCTCTGGATTATCCCCCAAGCGACAGCCCAGGCTGTCACCAGTACAATCGGATCTTCTTGCTCCGAGGTACAAGGCCTTCTGAACAACAGGGCAGTAGAAGTAGTTCCGCTGGATCAATGAAACACTGGTTTCTACTCCCATTACTTTCTAGTCCCAAATAAAACTGGTGGCATGCCCCCATTCTGGATCTCAGAAAGTTAAACAAGTTCCTTCTCAAGGAAAAGTTCAAGATGATATTGCTAGGTACCCTGCTACCTTTGCTTCATCAACACGATTGGCTAGCCTCCTGGACATGCAGAATGCCTACCAACACATTCCTATACACCCAAAGCACCACAAATACCTAAGGTTTGTGGCATTGGGATAACATTATCATTTTCAGAGTCCTGCCCTTTGGGCTATCCTTGGCGCCTCGAGTTTTTACAAAGTGTTGTGCAATTCTGCGAGCATCTCAAGAAAATCAGAATACAAGTGTTCCCATATCTGGATGACTGGCTCCTAGCAAGTCCCTCCAGGCAGTGGACTCTAGGCGCAGTAGCCACGGCCTCAGACTTACTCACGTCCATGGGAATTCTGCTGAACCTCAACAAGTCTGAGTTGCAGCCCTCCTAGAAACTCCTCTTTATAGGAACTCTTCTGGACACCTCCTGTGCGAAGGCTTTTCTCCCAGAGGACATAGGAGCGATATCTTACAGATGGCCCGATACTTCAGAGAAAACAGCTCGGTTCAAGCTGTCTCGATGCAATGGATGCTGGGGCTCATGGCATCCTCGGTGTTCACCATACCCTTAGCTCATCTCCACATGAGAACCTCTCAGTGGATGCTCAGCACTCAGTGGTCCCCAACCACTCACCCTCAGTCCTTTCCCATCAAGGTGACAGAACCTCTGAAGAGGTCACTCGCCTGGTGGTCACAGAGGACAACCTTCTGGAAGGATATCCCTTTGCTCCTCTGGATCATCAAATCTCCATTACCATGGATGTGTCCCTGATGGGGTGGGGAGCTCATTGCCAGAATCTCCACACCCAAGGTACGTGGACTCAGGACAAGTCCCAGCTTCACATAAATGTCCTGGAAATGCGAGCCGTCCTCTATGCAGTCCGAGCCTTGAAGGACATACTCTGTCACAAGAACATTCTCCTTCAAGCGGACAACAAAGCAATGATGTATTACATCAACAAGCAGGGCGGTGCACACTCTATGCAGGGAAGCTATGAGAATGTGGGAATGGTGCCTGGAGCACCAGGCTCTAATCCATGCGGTTTACCTGCCAGGATGACAAAGCAGGCTGGCAGACCGTTTCAGCAGAACAGAGAGATCCTCACGAATGGTCTCTCGACTTAACAAGTCATTCAGTCACTCTTCAAAGAATGAGGAACTACAGACCCTGGACGTTTTGTGTCCCCACTCAATGCAAAACTGCTCTCTTCTGCTCCAGAAATCAGGACCTGGCATTTTCTGTCAGGATGCATTCAGGCTGCAGTGGACAAGGCCTTTCCTCCTCTTCCCTAATTCAGAGGGTACTTCTCAAATTCAGTCTCGGGAGACAAAATGATCCTCATTGCTCTCTTCTGGCCTCGGCAGATATGGTTCCAGCTGCTCAACAGTCTGTCGGAAACCCCAAAGGTGCTTCCCTTCAAATGAACCTTCTGACCCAGGGTCCCGTGGTCCATCCCAATCTGAGGTCCTTCACCTTCACACTTGGCTCCTGAGAGAGAGAGGTGAATAGGTTCAATGTTTCTCGTAGAGTTTCAGATATTCTTTGGCTGCGCATAAGCCAGCCACTAGAAAAACCTACACAGTCAAATGGAAGCATTTCTCTATCTGGTGTGCAAAATCCTATTTGAACACTTTTCCTACCACCAAATAAAGTCTTGAGTACCTTTTAGACCTCTCAAATTCAGGTCTGCAGTACTATACAGTCAAACTTCATCTTTGTGCCATTTCAGCTTATCATGAACTGGTGCTTTCCATATCACTGGCTCAATTACCTGTAATTAAGAGGTTTCTTAAGGTATTCTGCACCTAGACCTCCTATCAGAGCGTCCAGTCGCAGCCTGGGACATTAACCTTGTGCTAGACACGCTCACTTGAAAACCTTTCGAGCCTCTAGCTACTTGTGAGTTGAAATTCCTGACTTAGAAAGCGGCCTTCTTGGCGGCCATCACTTAAATCGTAGAGTTTCTGAAATACACGCACTGGTCACAGACCCTCCCATACACTGTGTTTCACAAGGACAAAGTAGTTCTTAGGACTCATCCTAAGTTTCTCCCTAATGTTGTCTCAGAATTCCATCTAAACCAACCTTTGGTCCTGCCTACCTACTTCGAACTTCCAGAATGAAGGAGTGTACACTCCATTCTCTGGATGTTAAGAGGCTGTGATTCTATCTAGATAGAACAAAAGAAATTATAAAGCTCAACAACTGTTTCCTCCAGTGAGACCGAGATGCATTTCAAGCGTGGCTGATGGCATGCCTTCACCACTGCTATTCTATGGCACAGGTTAAGCTGGAAGGCAAGTGTATACTCACTCTACTAGAGCAGTTGCGGCATCTCTGGCAGAAATCCACAATGTGCCCATTGCAGATATTTGCAATTGGCTACCTGGAGCTCAGTGCATACTTTTTTAGCACTACGACTTGGATGTCCATACCAGATGACATCTGTCATTTGGCAGGACTATTCTTAACGGACTTCTGTCCTAAGTAAGTGAGCTCTTATTTCCTGCCTCCATCTTGGGGATTATTAGCTCGGTGCTCTCCCATTGGTGTGAATGAGTGGTGGAGACTTTATGTCCAGGAGGATATGGAAATGAGCGTACCTACCGTAATTCTTGATCTTCTTGGACAAAGTCTCCATCACTCATTCATATATCACCACTATCCCCGAGCTCACGTCTCTGTTTTGGTCTTCCTCCCTCAATGACTGGGCTGTGAAGACTTCATTGTTGACCCTTCTTACATGGGTCATTCAGACTATCTTATGTCCGATTTTGTTAGGTTAGTCCTTCTAGGTTAGTTATGCTGCACCTCCTCAGAAAAAAAGGTTACTGAGGCGGTTGGAGGGTCAATGCCGAGATAGTCTTTACCCGCACAAGCTGGGGCTCCGCGGTGCTGCCTCTTGGCGGCTCCATCTCTGGTGCCGGCCCTCTTGAAAAGTTTGCTCCCACTGGGTCCCAGCAGCTCCGGCGTAGATCCCATTAGTGTGAATGAGTGGTGTAGACTTTGTCCAAGAAGATCAAAATTATGGTAGGTACACGTAATTTCCATTTTTTACAGGCAATCAGTAAGGAACTTCCTGGGGTTGTTAAGGTCCATTCCACCAGGGTATGAGCACTTCTGTTGCCTGTTCCAGGGGTATGTCTGCAGCCTAGATTTGCGCTGCTGCCACTTGGGAGTACTGTCCACACTTTCAACAAGCACTACAGTCTGGACATTGCTTCCAGTAACAGGGCAGGTTTTGGCCTAACTGTGCTTCAGGGCCTTCTTTCTTAAGCCTCTAGCCTCCTGCCACCAGGACTGTCCTTGCTCTCAGCACTGCTTGGAACTCATTCCATAGGTGTGACCTGATGACAGGGATATCCCCAAAGAAGATAGAACAGTTGTGTAAGAACTTACTATAACAGTAGATCTTTGAGGAATCTCTGTCATCGGGTCATGCATCCCTCCTCCATCCCTTTTCTCTCTTTCTCTTACAGCTCTGCTGTCCTGTTGCTCCAGCCTTTCTGCTCATTGGGCACATTCTCTCTCTCTCTCTCTCTCTCCCTCTCTCTTTGTGGCTCTGTGTCTCCTTGGTTCTGGTGGGACTCCTGTCTCCAGCTAGGGAAAGAATGGAGGAGGAGGAGGCCACCCATGCTTATATAAGGTGTGTAACATCAGAGCCGGACATTGGCATGGGAGGCCCCTAATAGACTGCTGAAGAAAAGCTTTCACTAGATCCCAACGAAAGCTAAGTTCCATAGGTGTGACCTGATGGCAAAGATTTCCTTGAAGATCTACTGTTATGGTAAGTCCTTACATACCTGTCTTATCTTCAAGGACATCTCCTCCATTAGGCCATACCTTTGGAACTATAAACCATCAGCACTAGGACCACATGAAAACTTTTGCAAGCGGGGGCTGCCACGATGTCATGCAACATCTACATGTATATAAGCGTGGTTGGCCCTATCACTCCTCAGTTCTTTTCCCACTGTCTATCAGCCTCGTTGGACCTCTTTAAGAAACACCATCAACCTGTCCATTGCTGTTTGTTGTTTTATTAATGTATCTGTTGTAATCTCTGTACGCCTCTGAAGTTGAAAGAGGTTTATTTCAGTATTGTAAGTCGGAGATTGAAATTTACAAAGAGGAGACGACAAAGTTTGTGTGCTGTTTGGGCCTGTGTTGCAACATGAGGACTGAAGATTTGCACTTCAACCAGGCTATGAGGGAACTCCATAAAAGCTCTAGAAACTTTTCTTCTGATTAAAAACATTGAAAGCCATTGAGAAGGAACAATGGTTCAAAATCTACTTCTTCCTCACTGTCGGTCAAAGGTGGCTGTCAAAGTCTAAGGATAGGAACAAGGAACAGTCATCATCCAGCTTTCCTCGTTGTCTGGCAATAAGCACAGAGAAGAAGAAAAGTCAGGGGCGCTGTGGAGCCTGAGCAGCGAGCAGCAGTTTTACAAGCTCATAAACTTTAAAATCTGCTTTAATCCTCATTTTTTAAAGCTATGGACCCGAAATCTGTTTGCACCAGTGGAAAGAGTGGCTTCAACTTTGACAAAATAGGTAATCCGAGAAGGATAAAACAGCCAAAGGAGCTGGAAAAGTAAAGGGACCCAGCAGGGCCTTGACACCAGAAGAAACCACACAGGCCGATGAGGGCATCCAACTGGTGAAACTATTAGTACTCTGGGGCATAAGCTACAATTGCTGATTACTTCAGTGTCCTCTCTCAATCAGGTGGACAAATTTAATGGAAGGGTCTTGTTCCTAGAAACCGCTGTGGGATGGGTGAGAGAAATGAGAGAAGTGCATAAGCAAGTCGATGCTCTCTACCAGAGCTAACGCCTCATGGTAAAAGAAAATCAACATCATGAGCTAGATTGGAAGCTCTGGAAAACCAAAGTAGGTCCGCTAACGCTCACATGGTGGGACTACCCTAATGCTGTGAAGGTGATCACCCAATTATGTTTATTCAGGACTGGCTTACGAGCAAATTCTGCCAGAAGGTGTAGAAGGTGTGGGAGATCCAGAAAGTTTATCGGATCACTCCCGAGGCAGACCACAAAATTCTGAAGAACCCTGGACCCTAATGTTGATTACCTTGGGTGCAGTGCTAGAGATAAGATCATCTAGTATGCCACGTCGTGCTGCACCTTTGACCCAGGAAGAAAATCAGATCCACATCTTTCCTGACATTAGTTATGCCATATGGCAACGCCGAAGAAGTTTGACAGAGTACAGAGAGCTCTCTGTGAACTGGGAGTGCAGCATACAGTAATTTTCCTGGCCTCGGCTTCAGATTGTGCATCAAAGCAAAGTCTACATTTTCATGGATCCTATTGAAGCTGGCAAGTGGGCTGATTGTAGAGCGGCTGAGTCCCACACTCGAGCGGACAACTCTGAAGCGAGGAAGTCTTGAATGTATCCTGACTTGGTAACTGGGACTATGGACATGCTATAAGATGATATAGTAACTTAAGCAAACCGTTACTGTTTTATTGCATTTTGAATTAATGAGGCTGGATTTTGTCCTAGTAAGAGTTTGCTAAAGTCTATAAAGTTAAGCAAAATTTATTTCAAGTCTGGATGTTTCTATATAGCTAAATATAGCATTTATGTTCTTTCCATTTGGGCAGTTTCCTTAGGGTCAAAAAAGAAAGAAAAAAATGTCTTTTAATGGTTTCTTGCTCTTTAGGAGTGGAAGTTATAGAAGGAGGATGAAGACAGATAGTTTTGAGTTTATTATTCTGAAATGAACCTGTTGCATGAATACAACAACAAAGTGTTTCTTTTCTTTTCATTAAGATTTAATGCATGGCAACAATTGTCCCATTAGAGGCGCTGTTTCTTATCGGACTGATATTGCTGGGCAATCCTATTACATCATCCGTAACACTGGATGTCATCATCGTACCAGTTACAAAACTATTTAACAAATTGCTGGCTCTTGCACAATTTCCTGGGATCTGAAACAGGCTCTCGGATGCCGGAGCACAAGAACAGTGATATGACATGCACCGCCAATTATAGGCCAATATCCATCTCTCCCCTTATCTAAAGCCCTGGAAAGATTGTGGCCACCTAACTCACAGATTACCTCAACAAATACAACCTATATGTCCCAGCCAACATGGCTTCAGGCAGAATCATAGTACCTCCACTGCCTTGCTGGACTACACTGACTACTTGCACAAGGCACTGAGCGAGGAAGGAACACTGGTGGGGTCAGTCTTCATAGACCACCAAAGCCTGACACTGTCAATCACTCTCTCCTTCTGACTCAACTACAGAACCTGGGGTTGTA
This sequence comes from Neoceratodus forsteri, assembly GCA_016271365.2. Lineage (NCBI taxonomy): Eukaryota > Metazoa > Chordata > Ceratodontiformes > Ceratodontidae > Neoceratodus > Neoceratodus forsteri. The sequence continues at coordinate 1,078,483,774 of CM057458.1, forward strand.
ACCACTGCTATCTACTGGTTCAAGGACTACCTAACACACAGAAGCCAACGTGTAAAAATTGGGCTCACAGTATCTAGCTCCAACGAAGGTATCTTTACGGAAGCCCTGAAGTCAATATAAACTGATACTTTACGATGACAGTGCTGACTTCTCACCAGCAGTTCATCAATAGTCGCCCTCCACTCCGAGTTGCAGGCATCCTTCTACAAGCTGGAAGACTGGTTCTGTAGCCATAAACTTCTATTAAACTACAAAGACCAAGGTGATGCTCACAGCCAGCCCACAGCACAAAAGAAGCTCCTCCGCACCATCTCCAATAAAGTCAGTGAGCTGCTAGAACAAGTTCACTCCTTCAAGTACCTGGGGTCACCATTGATGACTCCCTCACCTTCACCAACACATCGACACAGTGGTAAAGGCAGTAAACACCAAGCTGGGTGTACTTTATAGGCATAAAAGTATCTCACTCCAGGGCCCTCCCTCTCTGTCTCCAGCTCCATCCTTTCTACCATTGACTATGGATTGGTGGTCTCACGACAGCAACAGACACTGTGCTAAAAAGGATTCACAGTGTCCTCAACAAGGCATGTAGGCTCACAATGGCTGCAGATCGAAATACCCACACCTGCTCCTTATACAAGCAGACCAATTGGCTGCCACTAAAGAACAGGATTATATTCCAAACATGTCTCCTTGGAAAAAAGGCTCTAATGGGTAAAACTCCCATGCGTTTCTAGCATCCTAACACCAAGTGCAACCAGCTATACCACCAGAGGCAGGATGAGGGGGCCCTATCAACACCTTTCCATCAAACTGTGCAGGGACAGTGTGCTTTCAGCTGTAAGGCCCCCCAATGGCTCAATGAAATCCAGTGCACATTCTAAACTCCAATGCATCTCACAATTCAAAAATGGCCTAAAGCAACACCTTCTTACTAGGACAGTTTGTGACTGCCACTAGGACTCTAACACCATAATGCCCACTCACCCACACTCTCCTTCCCCTTCCTTTACCCCACTCTTCCCTCTTGTCCTATCCCTCTGGCTTCCTCTCCCTGTGCCTTTTCCCCCACTGGATTAACCTTATAACCAACCTACTACCACTACCTCCCAACCTCCTAGACAAAGCCACTTCTTTTGGCCACCCACTCCCCCCAGTCTCCCCTCCCCTCACCTTGGCTCCTCCTCGGACTCTCACACGGGTGTGACACCTCTTTATCTCCTTAGCTACATACAAACACTGTCCTTTACCCTCGTTGAATGCTCTTGATGCTGTACTGTTTGCTGTATGAGGTTTACAGATGTCATGCCTATGATAAATGAATAGAAATAAAGTATAAAAAAAAAAAAAGAAAAGTTGACTTAGCCAGCAAGGTCCTGGTCACCGTTGATACAAGTAGGTCTTTTCAATGCCCGGCTCAACAACATTGGCTACAATCCATGCAACCATCGCTGAGACAACAAGGTCGTAGGACTTGGCTTAGCGCTGCCTACCTACTATGGATGGTATGACTCACTGTTGTTAGCAAAGACACTGTCGACTTTCAGGCTGTGCTGATGTTATTTTCAGGAATAATTTGATGCATTCTGCCAGGATTACCAATACAGGCAATCATTCTGCCGACAGGGCCTCTGTTCTCTCATCCTTTTATTTTTTTGTTATACTGTTTATTTCTCCTCGTCTGGGGGTTGTACCTGTGGTCCCCGATCCAGCTGTCACTTGGCCTCACCCCAGCCACAGCCAGAGCTCAATCCCTATGCCCTACCCTCCCAGCCACATCATGGTGAGGACTTACCCGCTCACTGCGGAAGGCCAGGCGAGCACCAAGGGAGCTGGCTAGGTGCATCTGCTGCGTCACCAGCGGACCACCTTCATATGTGCAGGGAGGATTTTTTCCTCTTGTACCCCCTGCTGGGCGCAAGCATGCAATGACACCAAGGACGCTCCATGCGTCTGTCTGCGCCTCAGCACATCTGACATCAGCCCACGCTGACCCCACAGCAGACTACGACCTGCACCAACCTCCAGCCACCGCCAGAAGCCAGCACATCCGTGGTCATCCTTCCCACCATCCTCAGAGGAGGAGAGCAGTCCCTGGGATGCTCAATCCTCCTCCTCCAGATCACCCCAGCACCTGAGGTTGCTCTGAACCCCAAGTTGCTGAGCATGACACGAGGTGCGGCAACCAGCACCTCAACCCTTAACGCCACCGGCTGGCTCTATTCTCTCATCCTGTAGTGAGGACATACCCAAGTCTCCTCCTAATGATAGTAAAATTCTAGCCATGATGCAGCAACTGCAACTGCCATGGCCTTTTTGTTATTCACAGTGATTCCTCCTGTCTCCCTGGCTGGCCCTCCTTCCCACTGATCCTCCCAGCCACATCACGCAGCTTTCCAATGACTTGCCTCTCCATGAGTCCCCATGGCTTGCCCTCCATGGTAGGGTGGCAGGAGTCCCTCATCTCACTGAGGTCCAGATCCAGATTTGGGAGGAGCCATGCAGGGCCTGCAAGGGTCAGCGATCATCCTCACGAGCCAGGGTGTTTTCCGGTCTTCTGTTCTCCGTGAACTGCTGCTGTACCCTCTCCCTACAGGGACACCAGCATTTGGGACTACTTCCCCAATGTTGGCGTGCAGTGGCACGATCATGCAATATGCAGCGCGGCATGCCTCCCTCCCATGTCCATGCCCTTACCACCACACATCTGTAGGTGGCGTTGCAGCGGGACGCTGCACCTCCCTCCCTCGGAAGGAAAGCATCCTATGGGCGCTCAGTCCTTTCTCCCCCTCCCCGGCCAGCCCCTGACAATCCAGGCTTGTTCCCAAACCCGGGTTGCTGGCGCCGCAAGCGGTAGCTCTACTACTGTGCCAGTGGGCCAACTGCCATGGGCTTTGTTGTGGAAGAGGAAGATTCCACAGAAAGAAATCTGATGGAATTTTTGGAGGTCTCTTGCATACCCTCCATTATAAGTCCACCTATATATCCTGCATTAGAGGATGCTACCTTTACTGCATGGTATAGACCAAACTCGCTGCCTGCAGTTCGTAGAAAGGCTAATAAGCAGTTTCCTGTATCATCTGCTAAGCCTTATTATGCTAACCAACAAAAAGTGACTCAGTGGTCATCATGGCTGCTTATGCTAGATCTAGGGCCCCTAGACTTGAGTACTTTGCCTCCTGATAAAGACTCTATGAGGCTGGATGTGATGGGAAAATGTACTTATGCTGCTTCTGCATCATTGGGCCTTACGATTGTGAACTACCAGGCCCACATGATTAAAATACCAGAACAGCCTGTGGAAAGCTGCTTGTACTGCTGCCCAGGCATTGCTCAATAGCTCTGCCAAGAATGATCTGCTTAAAACATTGTCTGCTGGTGCTGGGGTTGGCAGACATTTGCTGTGCTCAACTTATGATGTCTATGATGCTTCTGCCAGGTCAGCTGCTTCTAGCATTTGCATGAAGAGATATTCTTTGCTTAGAGTTGCAGGCTTTGCCAAGATGTGCAACAGGCAGTTTAGAATGCTCATTTAAAGGGTTAGAACTGTTTGGCTATGATATTGAAAAGGATCTATGTGGTCTTAAAACTTCAAAATGACTCTTAGGTCTGTAAAGTCCTGTATCCATCTGCTAGAGACTGTGTTCAGGGATCCTGTCATCCACCTGCTGCCCAAGGTAGTCTTGCCTACTGTCACAAGGCCATGGTAAGGAGGTTGCCCCAGTCCCTCTTCCTGATGCACACATAAAAGCACCTGAAGGAATCCATTCTAATGGCATTGCCACTCCTGGTTCTGCTGACTTCTCTTCCATATCTTTCCCCACTTCAGCTGTTACCTCCAGGGTAACTGTAGAGTGCAGTATCTCCTGCACCTGAACCATGGCGGAGATATTATGAGCAGTGGGTTCTGCAGATAATTGCAAGGGACATTTATTTATTTATTAGATCATCGTTTTACAGACCTTTGAGTCAAAGACTCATTTACAAAGGCACCTCATCAAGAGAGCAATACATCACAGCAAACAAAACAGTACAGTACATAACGCTTAGATTAAAAAGCAACCAGTGTTACAGGAATTCACTGGTGTTACAAGCTTGGGAATAGGTAGATCACAGTAGTCGCATACAGGTACACGAATACCATGTCAGGTAATGACCAGAGATATTTATTACATTAGTCAGCAGATGTTGCCTGAGACCCCAGGCATATACAGCAAATGTAGACAGGGCAAACCCAGCCTAGGGGTGAAGGTAAGGGTCAGGTGGGGATTATGTGTAGTTGCAGCAGTGAGTGCTTGTCAGATAGCTTCTGAGGAGACCTTGAATGAACCGAGCTTAGTGGAGTCAGCTATGTTGGCTGGGAGGAATTGAACCAGGAGGGAGCCGACAGCAAAAGGATCTCTGGGCCATAGAGGCCCTACCCTGGGGACAATAAGGGAGGTTCTGACAGTGCTGCGGGTGGAGACTGAGGGGAGGCACGCTGCAGGGAGGTGGCGACCGTGGAGGGAGAGCCCTAGCAGGGTCTTTTTACAAGAAGGCAGGTTTGGAAGCGGAGTCTTTCTTCAAGGTTGGAGCAAGTTGGTGGTAAGCAATGTATGGTGCTTAGGCTCCCAGCATTAGCCTCAGGCCTTGTTTATAGAGAGCTGATTCTTGTTAGAATGTTGTCGGCTGCAACATAGATGGGCAGCCCATAGTCGAATAGGGACAGGACAGAGGGGGTGATTGCCAATCTAAGGGCCTCTTCTGGTAGGCAGTCCCTATTATGGTATAACAGTCCAATCCTGACATTGGTGGCAGCAGACAGGGCATTGATATGGGAGTGGAAGGAGAGGAAGAATCAAAGGTAATGCCCAGATACTTGTAGGATGAAACCTGCTCAATGGGGTGTAGTGTGCTGGGCAGTATTAGAGAGGGGCACCACTGGCTTTGCTTTGATGCAAGAACAGCATAGCTTTGGTTTTTGTTTAGGACTAGCCTTTGTGATGTGAACCAATGCTCAGCTCTATCAAAAGCTTGTTGGAGGGTGGCCTGGAGTGTGTTGGGGTGGGGTCAGAGCGAGCACAGCATCATCCGCATAGAGGGAGGATCTTACTTGGGCAGGCTGAGGGAGGAGTTGAGGTAGAGACTGAAGAGGAAAGGGCCTAAAATGGAGCCCTGGGAACCCCAGAGTGGACAGGTCGTGTGTCAGATAGGGTGCTATTGATTTTACACACTGAGTTCTGGCAGAGAGGTAGCTGGTGAACCATGCAAGAGGGCCGGGAGAAACTGAAGCATCTGAGGGAGTCAAGCAGGAGGGATGGCAAACCATGTCAAAGGCCTTGAGAGGTCAATGAACATGGCAACCGCAGGATCTTTCGCATCAAGAGCAGAGTGCAGGAAGTTGGAGAATTCAAGTAGTGCGGTTGTGGTGCTGTGACCTGCATAAAAGCCATGCTGTTCAGAGCACAGGATATTGTGCATGGCCAGGTATTCGCAAGCTGGTTGGCAACTACCTTTTCAAGGGCCTTTGAGAGGGGAGGATGGAGATAGGTCGATGATTACTTAGGGTCACTGGATCGCAGCTCTTTAGGATGGGAGTGATGTTGGCAGTTTTCCATGTCCTGGGGAACCTTTCCCAGGCAGAGAGAGCGGTTGAGCAGCTCAGTAAGTAGGACCAGGATAGCATCCAATGTCAGACCAGTAGCCTGGTGTCCAGTAGGTCAGTGCGGGTTGTTACTACTAACGGCTTTTGCAGAAGGGGTCTAGCCTCAGTGGGGAGATGGTACGAGATAGAAAGGAGATCTCTGGAGAGTGGGCAGGGCGCTACTGGGATGGGGTCAAAGAAGTTACTGGGCAGGACTGAACTCAGGTCTGAGAAAGGTGGTTTAGGCAGTCTGCAATGCCAAGGGATCAGAGCAGACAGTTCCATTAAAGGAGAGTTGAGAGGGGGTGAGGAGCAGTTTCCATTCAGCTCTTTACATTATCCCAAAAGTTCCTAGCCGACCCCAGGAGGAGACAAGAGCGGATTGGTAGTACTGGGCTTGGCCTGTCAATGGCCCAAGTATACTTATTTACTTCGGCGTTGTGCGCTTGCTATCAGCTGGCTTGCCAGATTCCACGCAATGTGCCACAGATTGTCTCTCTCATTTTAAGTTTGTGAAGGAGGGAGGGTAACCAGGGTGTGCTTTGCTTTTGGTGCGATTTCTAGTGAAGGGTGCATAGAGGTCACAGGCACTGTTAAAAGTCGCAGTGAAAAAATCCAATGCCTTGTCTATGGACGGTGCAAGCCACAGTTGGGACCAATCCAGTTGTAGGAGAGGTACAGTTTAAGGTGACACAGGTCGCCTGGGAGTAAGCTGACGATGTTTGAGTAGTTTGTGGTACGGGTTTGCTGTTGGTAGTGGATGAAGAGAATATTACCTGGGAGTGGCCACTAAGTGAGTTGAGAAGTACACTGATATCTGGCACCTTCTGAGGGCGGTTGGTAATGGTGCTGTCCAGGAGGGTGCTGGTGCCAGTAGAGGTTGAATCTAGTTGGTGGTGACAAGCTGAGACATTTCATGGGCGGCAAAGATATCTCTGGCTTGGGAGGCCGTGCAGAGGGCAGTTGATATTCAGGTCAGCAACAATTATCTGGGCCATTTTGGGTGGTAGGCCAGAGAAGTAGTCAGCAAGTTCCTGAATGGCGAGGTCATGCTTTCTGGGGAATATAGACAATGGTGAGAAAGAGTGGGCCCTTACCAGGGTTGGGGAGATTTTTGCGTGAGGGCTTGCACCTGTTATCAAGCTTGGGTAGTGAAGTGCATGTCCAAAGAGGGAATCACGCAGTAGACAGCACAACCATCTCCATGCTTACCCACCCGATCTTCCCTGAAAAGGGTGTAACCAGGAGGGAGGGAGGAGACCAAGGAGTCAGGGTGGATTTGGATAACCAGGTTTCGACGAGTACGACAATGTCCGGTTGGTGCTAAGTAACCCAGCATTGGAAATGCAGCAGCCTTCTCTAAGGAGGCTGCAAATATTCATGGAAGCTATACAGAGTCCTTGAGCCTGGGCAGGCTTGTTCATAAGGTTGGGCACGAGGCCAGGGTTTGGATGAATGTTACCTAATAGAAGCAACAGGAGGGTGATTAGGTGCACCAAAGCGTGGTAGTGATTGTAGCATCTCCCTTCTGATTGGACATGGGACCGGGTGCTGGGGTGCAAGGGTGGGTAGAGTACAAAGGGTGGGAAAAGTCGTTGAGGAGAAGAGACCAAGGTATGAGTGGGAAGTAAGAGGTAGCAGGGGTGGAAGTGTGGGAAGTTTACCGAGGAGGGAGGTGGTTGAGCATCGGGGGGTCTAGTAGAGGTGTTGTAGATAAGAGAGGGGGTACTATGGATAGAGGTGACAGTCCTAAGTGAGGTGGGGCTGGTGTAGGAAGTAGGAAGAGGACCATAGTCAGTGTCAATGCATTTGATCCCGGATGCATTGAGGACGATAAGTTAAATTTGAGCACAGAGAGGATCACCCCTTAAGAAGTTACAGGAAGGAGAGCCCCTTTAAGGAGTTGCTGTAATTAACTAGTGTGAGGCCTCAGGGGCGGGATCACTGGGAAAGTGTATTTAATAAAGGAGGAGAAGGCGGGGCAAAAACTGTCCAGAGAGCAGTACAGCAAGGCAGTGGCCGAGCTATGTTTTTGAAAAGGTGCCTTGGTGCCCTGAGGTGTTAAAACCCTCCAGATCATCCTCAAAATCCTTCCTGTTATCCTCTGGGCCATTTGTCCCTTCTGAAGGAAGAAGTTCAGTCTTTATTCCAAAGCATTCCATAGAACCAGTTCCTTGTCAGGAGAGAAACAAAGATTCCATTTCAGATACTTCCTAGTCCCAAAATGGGCAGGGGTTCTGTGTCCTATGTTGGATCTCGGGATCTCCTCATACATTGAATGCAAAATGTTTCTAATGGTATCCCTGCAAGCACTGATCCCCTTCTGCAAACTGGGGACTGGTTTCTGTTTTCTAGACATGACGGACGAAACCTTCATGTCGGTATCAGGAAATCCCAGGTGCACTGTAGAGCCCAAGCATGACAGATGTATGAATGTAGAGCTCTGCACTTTTGCTATTTCAACTTACAAAATCTACTTTATAATTTTTTTTTTTTATACAAAGTACCACTACCAATAGAGGATCCTCTACTGCATGCAGTGGGTAAATCTAAAGCAGCACAAGCAGTAGTAGACGGTGAAAAACACTGTTGCAATCTAGAGCACTTGGGCCTAGCACTCGATCCACAATGCGTGACACAGCAGCAGACAGTGGGCAAGAGGAGACTCTTCAGTCATTGGGTAATAAATGAAGCAACTACTGGCTCAGTCTCGGCAGTGAATGCCGAATTTGATACCCTTACCTCCCATATGGTGACAGTGGAAACCTCCATTGATGCTCTTAAAAACGGAGGTCAAGGATGTTGAGACACAGTTCGATCACTATAGTGTTGCCTCGGCTCAATATGCTAAGGACTCCAAACTTACCCAGAACAGATTGAAACTATTGGAGAATCAAGTCTGATCTGCCCATGTTCGCTTTTTGGATTTATTGGAGGGGCTGAGGGCAACCATTTGCCTATGTTTATTAAGACCTGGCTAAAAGATCAATTTAAGAGTCTTCTGGGCCTGGGCAGTGGCCCATCCTAAAGAAATAACTTCATCTGCGGAACCAGTTGGAAGGAGATCCTCCACATATTGTGAAGGCCATTCTCAGCTTGATGACTACCAGGATCATTTGTTGCAACTAGCCTGCCAGCACTATCCATTGTTACAACAAGGGCTGCTATTCTTTGTTCCCTGACATTTTCGTATGCCACCCATCAATGGCAAAAGAAATATGATGGGGTCAGGTCTGTGCTTGGAACCTGGCGGTCACACACTCACTTTTGTTTCCAGCCAAACTTTGGGTGGTTCACCAGGATAAGGTCTATATCTTTGCAGACTTTTCGGATTCAGGGAAATGGGTGGCAAACCTACAAAATCATCTCGTCGCTTGGAGGGAGAACCAGAGGTTAACGCTAACATCCAGGTAGAAGGCTGAAGGACTTACCGTATATAGTTGCCTGTTAATCTTTGTTTTTATGCAGGAAGGCCCGTAATTCCCCTCATATAGAGGTCCTTTAAATGTGATTTATTGCTGTCCCTATTTGTGTATACCACTCTTCTTGGTATTTTGTAATGTGCTTTCCCTTTGCGATGTTCTATCATGGGGAAAGTATCTTTTATGTACAGCCTATCTGTCCTCACCGTTAACTGGATAAAGGGGGAGGTTCCTCGGTTTACAGTAATGTTTTTAGTTTATTAGACTTTCTCAGATGTGCCAATTTGAAATGCACACCAACGGAACGCCCATACCTTAAACTACTATTGAGCATGCCCTGCTTTAGAATGTCTTCATCGTTGAACTTTGCTAATTTTTAATGTTTTATCAGGGTGTCTCTTTGTCCCAGTTTTACTGCAGATGGTTCAGTTTAACACATCGTAGGTTGCAAGAGTCTCTGTATTCATTCATTTATGTAATCTTAACTACTTTAGCTTTATACATGGCACCATGCCCTTTTTAAGGTGGGCATTTTAGCATATTCTGTTGGATTATTCCACTTTAGAGTTGTACCACGTGCTCTTGGGCTGTTATTCCATAGCTCATTTCGTTTCTATCAAGTGACTATGTTTCTTGTATCTCTGTTGGTAAAACCTCCCATTTGGACTTTAGTTGGGAGATACTACTATCCTATATGGTGTGACATAGTAATTTTTATGTACTGTTGCCCAATTGGGCTTGCTCATCTATATTACCATTTAAAATGAATAAAATATAAAAAAATCAGAAAATCCCACAAACAATACCTCTGCTTTATGCTTGAGAGAGAAGACTATTAGTTAAGAGTATTGCCCTTGGCTTGTCTTCTGCATCACAAGTCTTTAGAGAAGGATGTGCTCTCCTGCCACAGGACAAGGCAGACACTCTGATTGCACAGGCACACTTACTATACAGGAGCCACTATGTCTCTGCGAGAACAATGTTACATCTCCTGGGTCTCATGGCTGCTGCCACAGTGACTATGCCACTGGCACACCTTCCATGAGGATCCCTCAGTGGACACTCAGGATCCAGTGGGATCAGTTAATGGATGAGTTTGACCAAGTGATTCTCGTCACATTTACTTCTGCAGAATGTTTTATGGTGGATGGATCATGAAAACCTATTGAAGGGTGTTGGTATTCCTTGTACCAGCTCCTTTTTAGATCCTCACACAGATGCCTCAGGCTCTGGCTGGGTGCTATTCTCAACTCATACCAGATACAGCGGTCATGGACCAAGGTGGAGGCCAAGCTGCATATAAATGTCCTGAAATAAGGGCTGTCCTGTACAGCCTCCAGGCCTTTCAGAATTTTCTTTGCCCAATCCTCTGCTAATCCAGATGGACAACGTCTATGTGATGCGTTACTTCAACAAACAAGGGAGCACTCACTCCTATCCTTTATGCAGGAAGCAATAAAAGTATGGTACTGGGCTCTGTCTCACAGCCTTCAGCAATTGGTCATGTATCTCCCCAGGACTCCAAAATGTCTTGGCAGACAGGCTAAGCAGGTCCCAGTCGATGTTTCACAACTGGGAACTGATGACCTCTGTGCAAATGACCTCTTTGCAAGATGCGGTCATCTAGAGTTGGACCTGTTTGTGTCTCTACACAATGCAAAACTGCCACGTATCTGCTTGTTCGCTCCAAGGCCTGGAGTTTTTGGTAAGACGCGTTGTCCTCTCTTTGAAAAGGGAAATTCTATATGCATTTCACCCCATTCCTCTAATGCAGAGGGTTCTGTTCAAAGTGTAGGTGGAGAGTGCCATTCTCATCTTCATTGCTCTGTTATGGCCTTGCCAGATATGGTCTTCACTCCTTCAGTATCTGGCAGTGGAACCCCTGATCTTCAAGGATATCTCCTCCATTAGGCTACACCTTTGGAACTATAGCAATCAGGCACTAGGACCACGGAACATTTTGCTAGCCGGGGAGGGGAGCCTTTAATGACGTCCCATGTCTGCATCTACATAAATGTGGGTAGCCCCATCCATCACTCCTCAGTTCTTTTCCCACCATCGATTATACTCATCTGACCTGCTGATGGAAGCACTGTCAACTAGCCATTGCCATTTGTTCTTTTCATTTATTTAACAGCTTATTTTGTTGTCTGCATGCCACTGAAGTCCAAACAGCCTTTATTTCAGTACTGTAAGTGCAGAGATAAATTTACCAAGAAGACATACATGCAATCAGTGTGTGTGCTGCTTGAGCCTGTCTCACAATGTGAGGACATGTGAGATTTGCCAGAGCTTCAACCAGGCTACAAGGTGATGCGGCAAGAAAGATTTAAAAATGTCTTTCTCCTTAAAACTTTGAAAGCCATGGAAAAGGACCAGGATCCAAAATATGTGTCTCCTCACTGACAGTTGAGAAACTGCCACCAAAGTTGAAGGACCTGGACTGGGAATGGTCATCATTGCAGCTCTCCTCACGTCTGGCTACAAGAATATAAAGAAAAGGGAGATCTGCTTTGCGGCGAGGTCCCAGATAAATGTATTGTGTCATAGCATAGCCCACTCCAGCGGCATTGACATCAGCCTCCCTCCCACTGTAACAGGGTATAAGACCCTGTCCCATTTTTTATGAGAAAGAGTTAAATGCAAGGATCTGTTCTATCCTCTCATTTTCTGTCCCTTGTCTGTCTGGTTGCGCAACCAAATGTTCTCGTGAGACCTAGGAACTGATCACTCTGATGGTCTCATGATTCTCCACCTCTCGCTATCTCTCTGCTTTCACTTGCTGTTTCTGTCTTCTTCCCTATGCATATTTGCAGTTATAAAATGTATGTGAATCTTTTGTGAAACTGTAAGTGATACTGGGATCCTTTTGTATGCACTTACACCAAGATCCATATGGACCAGATGACACCGTCCTATTCCTATCTGGTCCCTCTGCTCCAGCCATCCAAACTCCACTCCAACAAGACTTTACTGCAGTATCTAACTGGTTCAGTGACAACTGTCTAAAATGAATACCAAAAGACTGTAGCCATGACTTTTGGCTCCAAACAGAAACTGGCCAGGCTCTCCGCCTCCTCCTACCTTCTCTATCCCAACCAACACTCCTCTCGAGGATGTCCCATCCTACAAACAGTGGAGGCGTTGGGCACATACAACCATGCATTTTATTGGGCCCCAAGTCAGCAAGGGGCATCCTGGCCTGCTGTCCCGACCTGAGTATAGGCTGGCAACCAACTGCGAGAAAAAATATACGAGAGCAACTGAACTGCCCACGGTTTTCTTCAGCCTTAAATCTCAGAGTCATCCTGCTGTCCTGACTCCCACGCCTGATGTCTCGCTACCCATAACTTTTTTTAAATGATTGCATCAGCTGATGTATTGCATGCTGACAGAGGAAAAGAGAGAAAGGAGGTTCTGGAAGGGTAGCTGATTTATTGCATGCAACAACAATAACCTGTAACATCTGGAAATATATTAGCTCAATTAATTGGTACATTACGGTTTTGTAAGTAAACATACATAGTTAAAAATAACTTTTTTAATTTAACATTTTTTATTGTTTCCAACGATGACAATTACAGTTATACAAATCCATAAAACAACAGTGTACTATCCTAAAACAGCAGTTACAGAGAACTATACCTAATGGCATAAAGAATTAACAGAGCAACAAATTTCAGATTAGTGAAGTTATAAAAGAGATAAAAAATATATATATACTGCATATATGTATGAGGAGAGAAGGATTAAGACTGATACAATGCAACCTTCCGTAGACATGTAATACTATACACCTGCAGATCCAAAGGAAGCAATGGAGATTACTTCTGCAATCAAGTTATTAGCTCTAAGAAGGAGACCATATTTCAAGAAACCTAAGTGTCTGGTTAAGCAGCAAATAACAAATCCTTTCATTCTGCGCCAAGGCAGACATATTATTAAACCATTCCAATAGAGAGGGTACTGACTATTTTTCCAGTTTACCAGTAATAATCTTTTGAGAGCCAAGGAAGCTGACAGGATCCAGTAGAACTGACATTTAGATGGCCATTTTTTGGGAGAGGAAAACCCAGTATAAAAGTCTGAGGGGACAACAAGATTTTTTCCCCATAATGAACTCACAAATCCCATGGATTTCCTCCCATAGTTTATATACTTGAGGGCATCCCCATAACAAATGTAGAAGGTCCGCATGAGGATCACCACACTTCCAACAGATACCCCTGGACAAAATCCCATCTTCTCCAGCCTGGCATTAGAATAATAATACCGATGGGGAATCTTAAATTGCAAAGTTCTGCCTTGCATCTCCTTACATGCATGATAAGCATTGCCCCAAGCGGAGACCAATCTGCTGCAGAAACACTCAGCCCCAAGTCAGATTCCCATTTGGATTTTAAGCCTCACACGCTAGAGAGTGGTCAGGGTTGTTAGATATTAACTTATACAGCTTCGAAACACCTCTTTGGAACTAACCACACTACAGATGGGATCCCATTCCAACACCCATTGGGAGTTTCAAATCCAGGCCAAGAATTGAATCTTCTAGGGCTTTCCTGATTTGCAGATAGAAAACAAAATGAAACATTGGAAGTTTGAATTCTCGACTGATCTCCCTACAGGATTTTAATATTTTAGAACTTGATCTATCAGGTCTCCCACATTGGAGATACCAAGTTTGAGCCAATCCATATTTGACAGGGATTTATCCCCAACTGAATACTAGGGTTAGACCACAGACCTTCCAGACTGGATGGAAAAGCATCCAAATGGAGTTTGGTTTGTAGTAACTTAATCGATTTAAGAGAACTAAGAATACATGGATTAGTCCCAGCTCCCAACCTCATGTTGAATAACAGATCTGAAGGCTTAGCAGGTTTACAGAGCTGTCTCTCCACTTCAAACCATAGTGGAGAAGTCCTGGACAGGGAAGAGAGGTAATAAACAGATTTTTTGTGTTACTCAATTTTATTGATGCACAGAAGATACAACGGTTTGACTTACATCACTTAGTACATTACTACTAGAGGAGCCTTGATAAAACCAGATATCTAAAGCTGTGACTTGAAATTATAGAAACAAAATAATGTCCCACAAATGAAGCCATTAGATCCAGAGTTATTTTTCCTTGTGCAGTCTTAATGTTTTCCTTTTCTTCTGTTCTCATTCTTCAGGAGTGCAGCTGTTGGGGAACCTCCACTAAAGACAGGAGTACAGACACGGATAAACACATCTTCATACAAAGTTATATCTGGAGGATTCTCCCTCTCTAACAATGGGGCAGATGAACTCTGCTTAGAGTTAATTGACATCGAAGATCAAATAATTCTTAAGACTCAGAATAAAGCAAAGCTCTCTTTTAAACAAGGACATCCAAACTTATCAACTATGTACAATTTTGGTAAAGTTGAAAATGGAGCAAAAATAAAGTAATAATAAAAACCAAAACTAGTACCATATGTGTGATGAGTTCATTGTCAATTTAATTTTAGGGTACCTAACACTCAGAGGGTAATATAAGGGATGCAATATAACGGTTGGCCCCCAGTCTCCCCTCCTTCACATCAGTGCCAGCTCTATTACTCCAAGGGAGAGTAGTGATTCACCCCAGAACCTGTGTTTCCCACCGGAGTCTAATTGAGAGTCCCTGTTCCAAGATCACTGGGCTGAGAACCCCTTCTCATGTCAATCTTGCCAAACCTCTTGAACTTCCCTATATTGAGTCTAAGAGATGCAGTGATTTTTTCCATCTCCTCCAACTCGAGTATTTTATTCATCCATGTTTGAATGGAAGGAGGAATCACTGACATCCAGCAAACTGTAATATTCTTCAGGGCTGCCAGTCTAAGGATGTGGTACAGTTTCCTCTGAGGTCTGGAGAGTTTTAACTGGTCTGTACTAAACAGGCCTAAACAGAGGGAACGGAAGGACCCAGACAAAGATGCCCCTAGATCTTTTGGATACGGTCATGGACCTGTTGCCAGAAATGCCTGACCCCAGGACACTCCCAAAAAATATGGAAGTGGGAGCCCACCACCCCTACAACCCCTCCAGCAAAGGTTGGAATGTTCAGGGTTAAAATGTTTGGTGATTGTTGGAGTCCTGAAAAGCGCATCAGGACCTTCCAGTGGTATTCACCCGTGTGGGGAAGCTGTGATGTGCCAGCTTTGATTAAGGATCCCTGCCACTCTGAGCAGTCACTTTGTAAATTGGATTCTCTCTGCCACCGGGACTTGATTAAGTTAACCTGCTCTGAGTGTTGAGTAATAAGTAGCGGTAGACCTGGGAGATAGGATGCATCTTTGCTCTCAAGGTTATCCAACTATAAAATAGTTGTTCTAGATCCACCAGGGGTCTTAATAACTGTTGTAGATGCGGGTCTGCTGGATAAAGTGTCTTACTTGTAAAATCGGAAATGGTCTTCTTCTAAGGCCATACTTTAACATTAACTGCTGGAAGGTGGTGCAGGTGCCTTTATCCAGGAGGTGGGAGAATCTGGTGAGGCCCCTGCACTCCCAGAACTTATAGCCTAGGTCCATGTTAGGGGTTTGAATGTTTCTTAGTGGCAAATGAGGGACAGAGGGCCCACACCTGCTGGGACTCCCAGTCTTTTACGTAAAATTAGCAGTACTCTCAGGGTATGTCTTGTCCATGGGTTTGTAATTTTATTCACTATTCTTGGGGACAGGGATGCCGTGGGTAGAATCCAGAGATAGAGAGAGTGGCCTGCTCTGACTCCATGGTATACCATCTAGTGTCTATCCTTTGTTTCATCCAAGCATAGAGCCAAGAGGCCTGTGCTGCCAAATAGTAATTAGCAATATCTGGTAGCCTAACCCCCGCCTCCAGTTCTCATGGCATGCAGAGCAACATTCTTTTAGCCTAGGCCTTTACCATTCCATACGAAATGTGTTAGCATGTGTTCTAAGTCTCTCATAAAGGGGTTGGAAGATGGATCGGGAGTGTTTGAAAAAGGGAGAGCAAACGGGGAGCACATTCATTTTAATGGTATGAACCCTTCCTAGCAAAGTCAAAGGGAGTAGTTTCCATCTATCTATTTCCTGTTTTAAGGAGTCCAGAAGCCTGCAGTAGTTAGAAGAAAAAGTTGTGTTGTATCAGCGATACCCTAATACCTAAATATCTAACAGTATTGCGGTCGCCATGTGAATTGAAAATATGATTGTATCTCCGGGAGGGACGGCCACAAGCAGAATGGCTTCCGATTTTGAGGGGTTAACTTTGTAACCTGCTATTGTTTGAAATGATCCAAGATTTCCATGAGGTAAGGTAGGAATTAACAGGATCCCCCAGATTGATCAGTGTATCGTCTGCATACAATGAGATTTTATGAGCTTGAGATCCCACTGTAGTCCCTCAATTTGGGTGTTGTCTAATTTGTTCTGCTAGGGGTTCTAAGGAAAGGGCAAACAAAAGAGAGGGAAAGGGGCATCCTGATGTGTTCCTCGAAATTAGGGAATCTAGAGGAGGTGCAGCCATTTACACTGATTACTGCTTCTGGTTGTGAATATAATGCTGAAACCGCCCAATAAAGCTGTCCCCAAAGATTGAATTTTTAAATGCAGCCTGAAGAAAACCCCAATCTACCCTGTTGAATGCCTTTTCGGCATCGATACTCACGCAATTTGGAATTTTGGGATCCCTTTGGGAAGAAAGTATGTTTAGTAGATGCCTGATATTGTCTTGTAAAAGTCTACCAAATGAACCCAGTTTGGTCGGGTTGAACAAGATCTTTGATAATTAGTTATAGTCTTTGAGCCAGTATGCGGTAAATATCTTTAAGTCTGTATTCAGGAGGGAGATGGGCTGGTAAGAGCCACACTCTGTAGGAGGTTTACCAGGTTTGAGCAATATGGAGATTTGGGCATAGTTCCATGATGGGGAACCTCAGGACAGCGTTGAGAGTTTCAAGGAGGGTGGGAAGAAGATCTGCCTGAAAGGTTTTATAAAATTCAGCTGGATAGCCATCTGGCCCAGGGTCTTAGCATGCTTGAGGTGGGTAATTTGGTTTTAAGCTCCTGCATGGTAATGGGCAACCCCAGCATCTCCAGTTAGTTGGAGTCTAGGACTGGGAGACGAATCTCAGCCAGATATTAGGTGATCTTAGCTTCATGGTCTGAGCCTCGCTCCGCAGTGTATAGCTTCTGATAAAAGTCAGCAAAGCATTTTGTAATGTCTGATTGTGACGTGACCATACCACCATCCATTTCCCGCCTAAGCTTTAATACTCGCCCTACAGGCTGGTTTTTTCGCAGTTGAGCTGACAGCAACTTGCCTGCCCTGTTGCCCTCTCTCATAGAATTTCTGTCTAGTGAACCGCATCCAGCTTCTATTTTTGGTTCACTATCTGGGATAATTTTTTCCTAGCTAAGTCAAGTTCTTTTCTGTTTCCTCTAGATTTTGATGTTTATGTTGAGGTTCTAATTCAAAAATTTGTTTCTCCAGTTCCCGCTGGTTCTTCTCTCTATTCACTCTAGAGGCATAAGAAATAATTTTGCCGCTAAGGTAAGCTTTCAGCGATCCCAGTAAATCGTGGGGAGGTGTCTGTCAGTCTGTTTAGGAGTGAAACTGTTGAATCTCATCCTTGACCAATGTTTTAAACTATTCCCTGTTAATCAAACTTATATTTAACTTCCAGGTAGGGTTACGACAGGGGTCCCCAGCACCAACTTCAATGACACAGGGGCGTGGTCTGATAAACTAAAGCTACCAATGCGGGCAGAGTCCAGAGCCCAGGCCCAGTTTTTGGTATCAGTAGGAGGTCTATCCTGCTGTATCTAGATTGTCTGGGGAGTAGAAAGAGTAATCTCTCGCTGTAGGGTGCACGAATCTCCAGACATCCATCATGCCATATTCATATAGGAGCCTGTGAAGTGTTGTAGAGGCGTTAGAGCATCTGCCTGTCTGTGCACCCGACTTGTCAAGACGGGTCAGAGTGTTGTGTTGAAATCCTCCCATGATCTGTAGGCCTGAGTCTAAGCTTGCCAAGTCTGATAACATCTTCGTCAGAAAAGCTGGCCTAAGATTTTCCTCATTACAAGCATATATATTTAAAATACAGCATCTGTGTGCCCCAGCTCTCCCTCCAAATAAATGAATCTGCCCTTGGGATCAGACTCACCCTAAGTTCCCAAAATGGGAGATTTTTCCGGATAAGTACTGCCACTCCCGCTTATGAGGTTGTTTTTGGTTGAAAGAAAAACAGACTTGCCCAACCCAAGATCTTTTCAGTTTCAGGTGTTCATTTTGTGTAAGGTGGGTTTCTTGAAGTAGGGCTATTTTATTGGGTTGCTTAGACCCTTACATTATATGAGGTTATCTGAATTTCAGCCATGATCATGCGTCCAGAGCATTGGTTTGGTCTGATCCCAAAGAACTTTCCCCACCTCCAATATATTCATTGCTCATCACACACAATAACTCTAAGATATCTAAAACAAAATCCAACATTTATATTTCTGTTCAGCCATAACCATATACAGTTCCTTAGATGCACCAGCCAATATGCTACGCTGTGCAATTTTTATAGCAATAACATTCCTATGTACTTCAAGGTGAAACTTAAGATGTAAACGATAGCCCTACAATGGGTCTCGCCCTTAATTAAGTTGAAAAGTAGAAAGACCGTGGAGAGTCCACTTATGGAATTCTTCTGCTGACTACCTATCTAGATTAGTAGTCAGTAGGCAAAAGGGTGTTTACCATACCCCTGAGTGAGAACTAGAAGGGATTGGAGTAATAAGCTCTTCAATACCTAGTTCACTCCACTCAACAAGAAAATGGCTTAACAATCCCTACAGGGATGGGGAAAATGCTGAAGTGAAATCTCGCCTGAAAACAGTGGGCAAAATATCCAGGAAAGGCTATGCGGTAAGGCAGGCAGGTAGCAACTTACAGCCTCCACCATCTCTTCCTCCTAACAATATGGCCATGCGGTCTGTACCCAGCCATATCCCTGCAACTCAACTGCTCTCTCTCCTAGTGGAGACTGCCTTATCTTTCTGCAGCCGGTTAATCCTTTCTACCAGAAAGAGATGCCCAACCTTTTATTTTTAAGATTATTAAGTGTTTACGTATTTTTAAAACTTTGCCCAGCTCTTCAAACCCCCCAAACATAATCACTGGCTTTACCTGGGCGAAACATAGCCCTCTGCAACATTTAGATGGGAAAAGCCAGAGAGTATTTTTATTTATATGGAAATTATCACTTTTACCGCAGCCATTAGATCAGTTTGTCAGTCCGCCCTTTAGCGCTTGGGGTTGAATGTGGGTCTCTTCAGCCGCAGCTTCCTGTATGCGAGTTGTAGAAGGTGTCTTTGCTGCATCATGAATGTCCTGCCACAAGCTCATGCACTGTGTTCGGGATTTCTTCCGTGAGGTCGACTGCCAGGCCGAGGCTCCTAGTCCTTGTGCTGGGAAACGCGCCAGAAGCTCCTCCACTAAATTCCATATTCAGCCAAAAATTATTTTGTCTCTACGATGTCGCCAAATCGTTTGATACTCCTCACTGACCTTCACTCTAAGTTTGGCCAGATAATCAAGGTAGGCCTTAATCCTTGCTGCTTTAGTAGTTTCACTGCCAAGAGAATCTGCCTTCTATTTTGTATTGCAGTTATCAGAAATTAGAAGTACAGTTACTAAGCATGGGGCTTAATGTTTAGCTGCCGCCTTTAAGATCACTTAAAACCTGCTTGTATCTAATTGATTGCAATTGCCTGGCGGTGCCATGTTGGTCTGTCAGTCAAAAATTGTCGGTCTGGGAGATCACGTGATGAGCTTGGTCGACTAAGACGCCCCTCGGCTGCTCCCGGCCTCTCAGTTTTAAAATACCCTCGCAGCACTGCAACTTGATCTAACCTTACACGAAGGGGCTTTTCAGATCTGTTAAGGTGTCCGCCGTCGTGGGTTTGGCAAGTAGCGATTCGCGATCTATTAATTAGCTTGACTCATGGCAAGCGGCCGACGGCAAACCAGAACCCTGGATCTAGAGTGAAATGGATCCGGATATGGCTGAATCTTTGGCTGGAAGGCCCCAGCCTCCAAGCTCCCAAATCACAGCTCTCAACTCCAGGAGAGCAGGAAGAAACTGAAAACATTGAAGGGAGTGCTAGCCCAAATGGAGGAGATATCCAGGAAATAAAGCAGCTCTTAAAGGGCTAATTATAGACTTTGTTGAAGTGAAGCCTCACTGCAAATGCTAACTCAGAGGATGGGCGATGCAGAAGCCCGACTGGCATCCCAAGAAAGGAACTCTCCACTGCAGAACAAGAGTTGGTAGTGGTCAAAAGGCAAATCAAAAGTTGGAGGAGAGAATTGAAGATCAAGAGTCAAGAAGTAGGAGGAATAATTTAATTTTGGCAGGGTTGCCAGAGAGGCGAAGGTCAGATTGCATTTCCTGTATTCAAGAAATGCTGCTTAAAATGTTTGGCCCACACCTTACGGAGATGCCTATAACCTGGAAAGGGCACATAGAGCATTAAGAGAGGTTCCCCACCAGGAGCAAGACCGAGGGTAATTATCATGCGCTTTCTCAACTATAAGGAAAAGATGTATGTTTTAACTGCTGCGAGACAGAAGAAGCCTTTGCAGTGGAATGGAGCCACCTTGTGGTTATTTCAAGATCAAACACCTTCCGTAAGAGAAAAGCAGAAAGAATACCTCGATATTAAAAAGAAGTTATATCTAGCTGGAATTAAGTTTCGTCTGTTGTACCCTGCCATTTTGGTGAGCGACTCCAAGCAGGGAAAAGCACTTTCTTACCTGAAGGAGGCTCTGGAAGGGCTACGATGGATCTCCCTGAGCTATTTAGAGCACCGAGCTGAGAAGAAATTGAGCTTAAGGGCAAGCTGTGATGTGGACCAACTTGGACTCTTGGGGACTTGCTCAGGGTGGGTACCTTCTCAGTTGTTGGGGTTTCAGACTTACTTTATAACTACGGGATGTGGGAAAGCTTGAAAATTGATCAAGACGAGGGAGGGGCCACTATTGGAAGGTTATTTGGGCTCCATGGCGACTTGAGAAATGACCTGAAACAAGGACTTTTAGGTGGGCACATAAAAAGAAAATGGTAAAACATTACTCTCCTAATAGTAGCAGCATCAGGAGAAGCGATACTTAGGGAACTGGCAGTGAGAATGGAGGGTTGCAGGTCTCTGGTTGGCATGTTTTTGATAAGCCCACGAGTGCCTTTTTAGTATCTGGTATTCGGTGTTTTAGCTAGGCCTCCCTGGGCTAATCATTCATACTCCTGGAGCCCAGACCAGAAATGGTCTGGAATAGATCTCAAGGCAAAAAGGCCACTGAAGGATTTGGGAATAGTCTGGGAGGTGGGGACCTAGAAAGTGCTGGTTATAAAGAGAAATTGCTACCGGGGATGATCCGTTGAGAGATTTAGTTATTATTGTTACCCTGGCAAGTTGAGAATTTGGAGTAGCAATACATGGGGTATATAGGATTGCTGTGTATTTGGTTGGGGATATTGTTTCGACGGATAAGGCTAATTGATGTTGAATTTAGAGTGTTATAGGGGTTTACCTAAGGGTGACATAGAGGAATTATCTTTAGGCTAGAGTAGGGTCCTCTCGAAGCCGTGATAGTTTTTAGAGGGGTAGGGGAGCAGCAGAACAGGGAGCTCATCAAGATCCGACAGATAGAGGAGGGCGATCTAGGATCGGGGCAGAGCAAGGGGGGAGGGATAGGGTTATGGGAAGAGAGAGAGTTCCCTTGGGGGAGTAAACGGGCAGAGTTAGACCGATTCTGGTGATTAAATGCCCTAAAGTGAATTCTAGATTAGGTTCATGGCAAATGTTAAAATAATCTCGTGGAATGTTAAAGGACTCAGGGGTAGAGCGTAAAAGAATGGTTATATTGAGACAACTGGATCATATGGGGGCCAAATCGCGCCTGCGGAAACGCACCTACTGACAGAGGAATTGAATAGTCTGAGGCGATTGTGGGTGGGGCAGGTTTTTGGCATAGGAAAGAGAGGCTTCGGTGGGTTGTGATCTTAATTAGAAGGACATACCCCTTGTTGTAGAGCAGGTTTCTGTAAGAGAGGATGGTAGAGCTATCTTTATTTCGGCCTTATACATGGGAGGGTCGTCTCGATAGCCTCTATATACGGACCTACCCTTCTAAGCCAGAATTCTTTGCCTCAATAGAGAGGATATTGCTGGTTTTATGGACATTCTCTTATTTTGGCAGGGACTGGAATATAACTGCGGATAATATAGAGGATAGGTCCCCAGCTACAAATAGACCCTTAACGAAGCCCAGGTGGCCCTGAATAAGTTGTTAGAGGTTATGGCCTTGGTGGACCCGATGTGGTCCCACCTCATAGGAAATAACACGATGACCTTCTACTAACAGTACACAAGACCTATTCTCGGATTGACTTTTTTAGTCAATAGGGAGGTGTTGCTGGGAGTGAAGGGGAGTATCAGTAGAGGATAGAACCTTCTCTGATCATTCCCCAGTTGTGTTACTATGGGAATTGATATCGGGACCCCCAGGCCCTTTAGATGGAGGCTGAGCGATGCGCCTTGTCCGACGTTACAGCTAAGGATAGTTTAGAAGGCACTCTAATAGAAATCATACATCAGCAACTACCTACATTATCTGATAAAAATTAGCTTGGCCAACGGTAAAGTATTATTTGCGGGTAAAGCTCAAGATTGGACAGCTCGAAATAACAGACTCAGACGGGCTAAGGAGGACTTTATTCTGGGGGCTATTAGCTCTTGGCTCCATTGAGGGTTCATCTGATGAAATTGACTGGGAACTTAATAGCCTAAGAAGGAAGTAGAAGATATTGTTTATGGTAAGGTAGACTTTGGTTAGCTAAAATCAATGCTAAATACCTCCTAAAGGGTGATGTTCCAGGGCGACTGCCAGCAGCCAGAGTCAGGGAGTGAGGCTAGCAGGACAATAACTGTAATTAATCAGGAGGAGACATCATAGATCCTCAAGAAATTGCAGATACGCTTGCAATGTACTTCAAGGATCTATAACAGTTGGAAAACAATGTAGGGATGAGGAAATTAATGCATTTTTAGAGGGAATACCTTGCCAGCATTGGAAGTGGTACAGTTTGTAGAGTTGAGGCACCTATTGGGGCATCGGAAATACTGGAGGTTGTTAAATTTTACCGGTGGGTAAAAGCTAGGACCAGATGGCCTTTACAGCCAAGTTTTACCAAACGATATACATATCCTGCTGCCTCTCCTCCAAGAATTTTATAATAAGATAATGCGAGAGGGTGTTCATCATCTCTTTATCAGGCTTATATTACTTTAATTCCGAAACCAAATAAACCTAAGAACGTAGTGTCTAGCTACAGGCGATAGCATTAATGAACCAAGACATCAAGATTCTTACAAAATTTTAGCTAATAGAATATGGCATATAATGGCAGGTTTGATTAGTAGAGAACAAGTAGGCTTTATGCCAGGGAGGGAGCCCATGATGCTTTGAGGAAATTGCATCATATCATACACTTCGTATCAGATTGTAAAATCCCCTAGCTTTGATATCTTTAGATGCAGAAAAGGCCTTTGATAGGGCTCCATGCTTTTCTGTTTGCTACAATGGAAAGGATGGATTTCAAAGGTTGCTTAGGGAATAAAAATTTGTATGCTAACCCCTCTGCTAGAGTCTTGTGCAATGGTTACATATCCCAGGAAATTCAACTGAAAATGGGACCCGCTAGGTGCCCCTCTCCCAATACTGTTTAACATTTATCTGGAACCCTTATTGAGGATAATCAACAATGATAGATATGTTAGGGGGTTGAGATATTGGGGCGGGAATTAAAACTATCAGTCTTTGCTGATGATGTGCTTTTACACTTGAGGGACCCGGCAGATGGGTTGGAGAGGGTAAGGGGCTAATAGGCATTTTGCTAGGGTATCTAACTATGCCTTGAATCTAGCTAAAACCCAAATTCTCCCACTGTCCTCTTATGTATATAAGGCTGACTTTGCTCAGCTCCAAATCCAATGGATGCCTGATAAGATCAAATACTTGGGTATCTGGATTACTAGAAACCCTGAGATAGGGGCAGAAGTGAATATGGAAGAGACTTTATCAGGAATCAATGGGGACATCACAAGATGGAATAAGCAGTCTTGAATTTTATGGCTAGACTTGGGCTAATTAAGATGAATTTACTCCAAGACTGCTATACCCGTTTATCTTGCTCCATACTATATCCCCAAAAATGGTTTAACAAGGTTAAAAGCTAATTTCAGATTTTCTATGGAACAGAAAACCGCCTCAGGAGAAATATAAAGCCCTGTGCCTACCCGATACACATGGGGGGATTAAGTTGCCGGATCTCACTTGTATTATGTGGCGGGTCAGTTGGGTCTCATGACTCGATGGAATAAAGGGAACAGGGGAGGTTTATAGCCCGGAATGGCTCCAGTTGGAGATCCAAATGATGAAGGAGGCAGGACTTTCCCTGGAGATCCGTGTACGCTGATATAGCTAAATATTTTAAGTGGAATAGGGAAAATCCGGTAGTGAAAACAGCAGAAGCTTGGTGGTCAAGTTTGTCCAGGGTCCAGAAAAGAGGTCAAAAGAGGGCCATAAAACAGCCTCTATTGGGTAATCCCAACTTGCTTATAGGAATAGGGTACTTAAAGGGAACTGGGCTAAATGGGTTTCAGGTCTGAGAATAGAAAATGTAATCCGAGACTCCAAAGTGGTTCTTCCACCACAGTGTTATAATATGGCTTATTTTCCCAGATTACAACTCACAAGTATGTTGGAGGGAGAGTTAAGAAGGCTTGGGGGCCCGTAGAAGAGTCTTTTAGTTGGGATGATCTGGAGGGTTGATCCATGCTCAAGGACCTTATCACAGGTCTATAAAACCATTCTTAGTTTCATGGGTCCGAGGGTACCTCCGACAGTGAACTATTGGGACAGAGCTTTAGTCCCAATAGGAATTGATTGGCTAGTGTATGGAGAAGCACTAGGTATAATGTGATTCCAAAGTATAAAAACCTGCACTTTTTATTGTCTCAAATATATACTATACCCTCAGAGTTATGTAAGAGAGGCCTGCAACAGACAGACCTGTGTTTTAGGTGTGGTATAGAGAGGGGTGATTTGATACACATATTGTGGAGATGTACCAAAATATCTCTGGTATGGGATGAGATAAAGAGGCGAATGGATCCATTGATGGACTACTCAGACTTTATAAACCGGAGATCTGCATATTAGGGGACTTGTCACAAGTAGCTGGAACTGTTGCTAAGTATCACATATCCCTGATCGTAGGAGTAGTCAAATCTTATGTGGTCCAGCATTGGAAGGACGGTCAGATATAGGGTATGGTCAATGGTTAAGAGATCTTACCGGGATGCTAGCTAGAATTAAGAGACATCTATATGCAGAAGGAAAGTAGAGGTATACTCAAAAGATGGGCAGCCTTAGAGGCAATATACTCTCTACAAGAACTAGAGAGCTCGACACAGGTCTGTCTCTTGGGCAGTGACTAGGTGAAGTAATTAAGTAGATTTGACTAGAAGGTATTTAATCTCTCTAATAAGATTAGGATGGATATCAATTGATAGAGGGCGAGCGGTAGGGTTTAGTGGGTGACCCAGATAAAGGTCTGCCTGGCTTATGGATGACCAAGGGACTCTCTCTCTCTGGGGGATGCAGAGGAATGCACTCCCACCTGGGCTTACGCTGGGGTAGGTGGGGTTGAGGTGGAATGTCATGAAGATGTAGAGAACCTGAATAAGTATAGAATAGGAGGTAAAGGAACAGGTAGTTTATAAGCTTCAAATTCAGCCAGAGAAGGGTTTCCTTGTTTTTTTTTTTTTTTTTTTTATATTCCCCTTTGACCAACAGGATGAGGAGGGGTGACGATTCCTCTGCATTTGTATATAGTTTGATGTATATAGTTGGCACAGCCAGTTTTGGGCTGTGCACCCGGGTTCGGCTATGTGTGTGACGCCTGTTTATTGTCTGTAAGAAAAGAAACAATAAAGATTGGTTTAAACAAAAAATTGTCAGTCTGGGGCTAGACCTCATGAAGAGAACAACTGCAGTACAGCAAATAAAGCTGCTTTATTCTTTATTTTATGCAGCCAACTAGTCATTCGCACGGTCTAGATGGGGTCCTCACCAGCAGCTCCTGCAGCAACCAAAGGTCTGACAGATGACAGAGAAGGTAAAGGGTCTTTTAGTGGTGGACCATACAAAAAATGCCACATATGGTGGAGAATGCGCCCTTCTTCTGTCCGAACCTCGCACGCATTGCCTGCGTTGCTGGGTACCCAAAGTCCTCACTCCAGTATGCTTGAACTTTCTGAATGTTAATGTACCACAGCATTTGCTGCAAGAAAAAAAAATGAACTGTCTCCTGAACTGTGTACAGCAGCCTGCAGCCTTCCCTAACATCCTGACTGGGAAAAATAAATAAATGATTTTGTTCAACACTGCTAGCTAGCTAAGCTAACAAATGGACTTTGAGCCAGTTATTTTTTTCCAAGCGTGAGCACCATGGAGCTGCAAACGGTACCCCCAAGCTCTCACCTCATGGTAAGGCCTGCAGGAAGCCCTCTCCTTGCTCAAGCTGCACTACGGAGCCAGAGTGGCCTACTACCCTCCCTAACAACTGCAGCCTGCTCCTGAAACCAGTCGGGCAGCAACTAAACAGTCTCTCAGTCCTCCGATGATCCGCTGCTCCAAGGACCGCTACACATATGGAACCATTACAGCACACAGCACCAACAAATTACATAAAATAAAGGCCTGACAACTTGGTGCAAACTGAGCCCTGACTCAGCGCAGTAGTGCTCCCTTGGAGCAACAGAACAAAACCGCCCAGCCGGTGCCACAAGGACATGGTTCCTCCACGCCCCCAGCAGCGCCCCAATCAGGCCACAAGCCTATTGCCACCTGCTCACTGCCGCAGTATTCCCCTGTGACTCTGCCATTTCATCAGCCTCCTGCAACCAGATCCAGCACCCTCCTGCCTCACGGCTGCAAGCCACACTCGCTCCTGACAACAAACCCCAGGGCGAACAAAGACAGAACCGAACTCCGCTCCTCACTTCCCTTCTCTGCAGCACCGCTCCCGTTGGAACACGGTTTACGTAGTCCCTCCCACAGCAACTGGGCCCCGCCCTCCAAAGCAGCCATATGGAGCACCCCACACCCCGACGCACCTCGAGTATCTGCTGCAGCTTTCATCTTACCCCCACAGTCTCCTGCAACATCGAATCACCGCTTCCTCGCCACGCCTCATTAACTGGGAAGCCACCTCCTCAAATAAAGAAAGAAAGGTGCAGAAGGAAAAATCTGTATAAGGAATTCAGCAAAGCACAGCATACATAAAAGGGGTAATAACAAAATATAAAATAAAGTACAGCAGAAGGTAACCAAGGGAGATCTCTTCAGGCAAACAGGGCACAAATATAAAATAAATCTCCAGAACTGAATAAATAAAGCACAAACTCAGTAAACTGCACAGAAACCAGTCAAATAAATACAGAAATTTCCCCATCAAGTTTCTGTCACTCACCATAAAACACTCGCCATTTCTGTTATGGAAGAAGCATAATAACGCTGCAATCGCCATTTTGGCCATTGTTAGGCAGCCTCGTGGAAGAAATCCTCCATTTTGAGCAGAGCAAAACAACAAGAAAGGAGAACCTTGACACCTTGCAGGTGGCCATCTTGCTACAGTCAGGTCAGTTAAATGCCACAGGCACTGCATGTCACAGTTTGGCTGCCATCTTGGGAAGGGCACAATTGACCTCACTCCATTGAAAACAATGGATTCCTATTGAAATGAGTGCTCAACACTTCATATATGACACGACGTCCTGTCTCCTTCATGCACGGCAACTCCTTCTCACCCATATGACCTTCGCTCAATGAAACGAAGCTCATCTCCAACCACAATGTCAGACGACTGACACAGATATGGGCGCGGAGCATCTGAGTCCTACCTTCACCCTCCAGGGCATGGGGTACAAAATCAAAACAATCCTCCATGACATCCAGTCTTCTGTCTCTGCTCTAGGAGCACCAGCTATGCAAGCTATTCAAGATGACTTAGCCTACATTAAAGTCATTTCACCACAGTCCACGGTCCATGCCAGCCTACAACCAGTACCCTTCTCAGCCTTGCCTCACGAAGATGCTGTTGACTGGCTGAAACACTTCAAGCATGGATTTCCTTCAATGGTTGGACTGATCCCTTGCACATCTTCAATGCCTTGTGCTTGCTTCTGAGGGGACTGCCATTTCCTGGTTCAACGACTTCCAGACCAAGTCAAAGCAGATGCTGCCACACTGTACGCCACCTTCAAAGCCCATTTTCTCCAAGCACATCCAGCCTGGTTATTAGAGCAACAGCTGTGGGAGCACACTATGCAACCCTCAGAATCTCTTGATGCCTTCATTGTGGACATTGAGACAATGCAAATGCCTAAAGAAATCAGAGAAAGATCAAGTAACAGCCTTTGTCCGGAGATTGCCTCCTCAATTTCGTACCTATGTCATACAGCAAAAGCCAACCACCTGGACAGACACTATCCAAGCTGCTCAGCTAGCTCAAGAGCCCATTTCAATGTTCCAGTCTGCGGTGCTCAGGTGCCCCAAACCTCATAACTTGCTGCATTTGCCACATGTGTCCAACAGCAACAAGCAATGATCGAAGCTTATTTCTACTGTCAGTACCTTACACATTGGCTCAACTCTCTCTGTGGCAAATCCTAATGCTATGCAACCACCTCGACAGTGACTGGATCCACCTCCACCTTCCCAAGAGCCAGTGACTTGCCAACGGTGTGGATTCAGGGGACACACTGCCACTGTCTGTCGAAAGTTAAAATATTACCACAGGATGCAAGAGGACCACGGATGCCCACCACAGCACACTCAACATGATAACCGCAACTACTCCCAGGATCAGGGAAACAAGCACCACCCAACAGACTAGGGGCTTTTGTTGGGAAGGGAACACAGCAACTGACCGCCCTCTGACTCTCGCAATTCAAAAAACACTTCTCCAACTGCAAACTCTGGCACACCTCACTTTCAGGGGCAAAGGTACCTGTCATCTGCTCACCTCTCCTAGCAAACTATGTACCGGTAACCATCAGAGATTGGTCACGGATGTCTTGGTCGACACTGGAGCAGAAATATCAGTTACCAACAGCAGTATTTTAGACAACCAAGCTATTTGTCACATACCTAATGTTTCTCCAGCCGACATAAAGTACATTATCACAGCAAGTACAGCTACAGTACCTATCACAGGCATGGTCCATCTCAAGCTCCACTTTGGCTCACAGCAAGCTACTGTCAAGTTTTATATAGTGCCTGATCGTCAACCCGCAATAATACTAGGCCTGGACTTTCTCAAAGCTCACAAAGCATCCTAGACTTTGCCTCAAGCAAATTGTCACTAGATCTTCGGAGGCAACTTGCAGCTATAGACTCAGTCACTGTGCCTCCTCAGACGGAAATGGTTTTAATTGCCAAGATTCAAGGTGAACCACTTCCACAAGGTGTTGTTGGCATCGTCACAGGATCCCCGCGCTGCATTTGTCAGGTCTCCTTCGGAAATACCTTATCGGCAGGTGCAAGGACGGTGCAGTCTTCCAAAAATGCTGCAACTTCACAGATGAGCCAGTGGTCATTTCAAAGGGTGCCAACATCGGAAAATTTGTCTGTTGTTGTTAGGACCAGCTCCATCTCATGCAAGAACCTCAGCCTGGTTCCACTAATTCTACCCTGTCAATACTATCACTATAACTTCTACTTCAACAGAGTTACCCTCAGTTAGCTACTATCTTCTTCCAAACTTCCAGCGTCTCCAACAGAAAAGCAACAACTTTTGAAATTCCTGAAAATTACCTGGATGTCTTTGTTGGTTCAGATAACAAACTTGGATGCTGCGATATCCTACAACACACCATCGCAGCCCAACCAGAAACCAATCCATCAGCGAGCCTACAAAGTGGGACACAAACAGAAACAAGTCCTTGAGGATATAATCAAAGACATGCTTGACCAAGACATAGTCGAAGAATCTACAAGCTCCTGGGTGCACCTTGCTTGCTGGTGGTAAAACAAGGACAAAGGTATCGCTTTGTGGTGGACTACAGAAAACTCAATGCTTACACAGTGCAGGATGCTCATCCCTTGCCTACAACTGAAGATGCTTTAAAGAGTCTTGGTGCAGCCAGTCCTTACTTCACCACTCTAGACCTGCAGAGTGGGTTCTATCAAGTTTCCATTGATCCAGCTTCTCATCCATACACCGTATGGTGCTGCCACTTGGGACTTTCCAGTTCAAATGTCTGCCTCATGGTCTTTCAGAACAGTCCAGCCACATTTCAACGTGGTTATGAAAGCCGTACTATGTGGGTTGTCTTGAAATCTTGCCTAGTCTGCCTGGATGATGTGATAGTCTTCAGCAGAACTTTGCCATAGCACCTCAACATCTTCAAGAAGTGTTCAAACGTCTCAGACAAGCCAATCTCAAGCTTCACCCAGAAAAGTGTTGTTTTGCGTAGCATCAAATTCATTACCTGGGACATGTGGTCAGTTCTCAAGGCATCTTTCCAGATCCAGACAAGCTCTCAGAGTCAAGGAATACCCAGAGCCTAACAATCTCAAAGACCTTCAAGCTTTCCTGGGCTTGTCTGGCTACTACCGGAAGTTCATTTACAACTATACCAAGATTGCAGCTCCACTGTACGCCTCACCAAAAGGATGTGACTATATTTGACTTCTGAATGTAAAGAGGCCTTTGACACCTTAAACAAAACCTAATCTTCTCTCCAGTATTGGCCTACCCAAGGTTCGACCAACTATTCAAGCTCTACTCAGATGCTAGTTCCTTTGCAGTGGGCACTGTGCTCTGTCAAATTCAAGATGGACCAGAACAAGTTGTCTTCTATGCTGGGAGCTCTCTTTCTTCAGCTGAGCAGAACTATGGCATCACAGAGAAAGAATATCTAGCCATGGTATTTGCCGTGAAGAAATTTGACTGCTACCTTGTTATTCCTCCTTTACAGCTATCGTTGATCACTCTGCCCTCCAATGGTTATTTGAAATGAAGGAGCCAGTAGGCAATGCCCAATGGATTGCCATGCTGCAATCCTACAACTTTGACATTCAATACAGACCAGGTCAAGTTCACTCAAATGCTGATGGTGTAAGCCGGAGATGATATCCCTCTGCATCCTCCTCAACAGATGACGAATCCTGTTTACAAGCTCTTCCTTCCATGCCACAGATGTGCTTCCTGTGGACACTCCTACAGCACCTCAAGTTGCTTTGCTGCTACCAACTGCCTGCTCAGAGAGACACACAAATTCTCAGTTACTACAAGCAGCTGAAGAGCTTCTCATCTCCTCTGCATCTGATCTGTCCCTGGCAACTGTTAAAATGCAACAAAGAACTGACACTCAATTTACAGACATCATCACCTACTTAGAGTCTGGAACATTAACACAACAAAGCAACATCGCCAAGATGTACTTTTCTTTCTTCACAGTACTTCCTCAATGACGGTGTGCTCTTTCACATTTGGACCAAGGAAGGCAAGGGTCATCACGTGGATAGAACTCAGGTACAGCTAGTTGTGCCAGCCTCTCTCATCCCTCAGGTTCTTCTCTCCACTCTCTGGAGGTCATATGGGAATTCACAGAACTCTGGAAAAGACATGGCTTCACTTCTTCTGGCCACACATGAACAGAGATATTGTCCAGTTCATAAAATCCTGCCAACTCTGCTCTCAGAGAAAGCCTTGCCAAACCAACAAAGGCACACATCATCCCAATGCCTGTAGCCGCTGAGCCATTCCAAAGAGTCAGCAGTGACATTCTTGGGCCTTGCCAACATGCTCTGACTCTGGTAATAAGTACATTCTTGTCTTTGTAGACTACTTGACGAAATATTTGGAACTCATCCTCTGAGAGACATTAAAGCCACCAATGTGACCAGTGCATTTCTCAACACAGTCATTTGTTGTCACGGTCCCCATCGTACCTACATTCAGATAGAGGCACTAACTACCTGTCCACCATTGTCTGAGAAACTTGCAAACTTTTCGACATAAAAAGACACACACCACAAGTGACCATCCACAATGCAATGGACAGAGTGAAAGAATGATGTCCACCATTCTCGCACACTCTCCAAGTATCTGGATGATACTCACAACACTTGGGACTGGTTTGTTTCCTTTGTACAGTTTGCATACAATACCAGCCCTTGTGTCGACAGCACAGAATACACCCCTTCTTCTTAGTCCATGGACGTCATCCAAGAACTCCACTGGACAGGGATCTCTCGCTGCTAGAGGTGTCCAAGTCAGCTTCTTCTTTCATTATCCCTCTTCTGGAACAGCTGGAACTTGCCCGATGAGTTGCAATCACCACGTTAGGGCCAAAGAAAATCGGCAATGAAGAAAATGTCTGCAGTGAAGGTGCATGAGCCTTCATTCTCTGTTGGGGACATTGTTTATTTGTACTGACATGTTCTTGTTCCAGGCACCACCAAGAAACTGCTTCACCCTGGACTAGTCCCTTCTACATTGTAGAAGAGTTTCTCTGGTCCACGCTCTCATCTAGCGTGCAAGTCAGATGGCAAGCTGGTACACAACAAAGTCCATATAAATCACTCAAAGCATGGGTACCTGAATAACAACCTTCCAGATGACCCCAGTCCTCCCACAAATGAAGCTGCCCTTGAGCCTGACATCCTCTGAAGCTGCGATCCCTCCGGACAACTTGCAACTAGTTCCTACAGATCTTCCCACTCCTGTCACTCTCCAGCCAAATTCCGCTTTTCCAGAGGATTGCCCAGGACTTCCTCTTCTGCTATCTTCTTCTTCTTCTCAGAACTCTCTTCCACACACCCCAGTGTACCAGATCGAGAAGATCCTAAGAAAGAAGTTTGTCAGTGGATCCTGGACTTTCAGAGTAAAGTGGTGTGGATTGGAGTAGTGGCAGAACTCCTGGGTTGCTTTTAGCGACCTGACCCTCCTGTCAGGAACTAGTGCAATCCATGCATACCTCCGTTCCCACTGACCGGAAAAGTCGACGGAGATCTTGAACTTTTGTTACCGACTCAGTGAAATGTGTTGAGACTAATTCATTTTCTGATTAACTGTTTGCAGTAAATATCTCATTGTACCTGTCTCTTATGCACCTGTTGCCATGGTACTATTTTTCTGCACTAATGCTTTTTCCCCTTAGGAATGTCTTACCTGCATTAACGCTTTTTCCCTTTAGGAATGTCTCTTTACATGGACAGTCCATCTGTTTGTTATGCAACTGTTATTAAAGTGTGAACCTGCCTTCTGGGTATCCTCCTGCTGCTACCCTTCCCTCTCTTTCCTTTTCCTTCCCACACTTTAACGCTTGTGGCATGACCAAGTCTCAAGTACTATTGTGTTTCCCTCCTCTCTGATGCTACTCTGACTGGTTCCCAGGGTAGTCCAGGTTCTTTCCTCCCCCTCCCTTGCAGCGGAGTACTGTTCTGTTTTGTGAAATCTAATGCCTTGTAATGCATGAATATATGTTTTTGCCTTAAAAATTACTTAAACTGTTTTTAGAAACTGTTGTAGATTTAATGCTTGTTCAAGTGGTGCTCACATTCACTGTTCCGTGGTGATGTGAAGCACACATTAAGCATGGGGCTTAATGTTTAGCTGCCCCTTTAAGATCACTTAGAACCTGCTTGTATCTAATTGTTGCACTGCCTGGCAGTGCCATGTTGGTCTGTCAGTCAGAAATTGTTAGTCTGGGGCTAGATCTCATGAAGAGAACAACTGCAGTACAACAAATAAACCTTCTTTATTCTTTATTTTATGCATCCGACTAGTCATTCGTGACGGTCCAGATGGGGTCCTCACCAGCAGCTCCTGCAGTAACCAAAGGGTCTGGCAGATGACAGAGAAGGTAAGGGTCTTTAGTGGTGGACCATACAAAAAGCCACAAAATCATGCTTGAAAATAGCCTCTGATCGCCAAAATTACTTCCTTGCGACTCCGCCATCCTGAGGATCTTTTCCTTAACTCTAAAGTCCAGAAAGGCAATGATAATGGATCGCGGTCTGGCTTTAGGGCTTGTTGGGGCCATTAATGCTCTGTGTGCATGTATTATGCCCAAAGCGGTGTCACTGGGCCAGCTCAGTAATTCCCCAGGAAGCTGTCTATAAAGTCTGACATGTCACCAGATTCGGTTTTCTCTGGGAGTCCATGTAATCTTATATTATTCGCCTGTGACGGTTCTCAAGCTCTTCCATTCTCTGGGTAAGCTGTTCTTCTCTGTGGTGTAGATCAAGAAGAGCTGTATTGTATAGATCGGTGGCCCTACAGTATTCTGTCAGACAGGATTCTACCACTCCCACACACCGCTTCTCTACCACCCGAGATCTCTTGGTATCTGCCACCACCGCTTCATGTGTTGCAGTGTATCTCCAATTTTGTGTAGCTGAGTGTATAACTGTTTGGAGATTATTGCAAACTCTGGTTCTTCTCTGAGTCGGCCAGCTGTTCTGGTCTTCCATAGTCACCAAGTCGCAGCTTGGTTGTTGTCTGATGCCAGTCCAACGGACGTTGTTGTACCCCTCGCAGCGCTCGTGACTCAAATTCTTTTAACTTTGCCTCGCCGCCATGTGTAGGCTGGCTAGATTTGCTTTTGAGACTTCTTGGGTGCCAGGATGGTTATAGATTAATGCTGGGTGGAGAGGAGTCTCGAACTCAAGTGACTATATACGACGCTTATGTCACCGGAAGTTAAACAGATTGTTTAAAAGGAAAGATAGCTGATACATCTCCCACCAAGGGAGCACAAAACCTCCTTGAGACCAGTGGGCTCTGAGTTTGGATAGAAATAGCCTGGGTGGCTTGGTGCTCCACAAGAATAACCTAACCATGCAGGTAATTTTTCTAAAGTTTGCCATACCAAACATCAGTGGGATGTTTTGAAAAAGGCAGAAGAGTTTAGGGGCCACCATCATTTTAACAGAATAAATTTTTCCCCATAGTGACATACATAGGTTAGCCCATTTCACCAGGTCTGCAATTATTTTTTCAAAAGGGGTCTACATTAATATTAACCATGGTTTGAATACTTTCCGGAATTTTCAAACCCAAATACAAAATTGAATCCTTCTGCCAGCAACTCTTTCCAGAAGGTTGGTCTCTGGGTCACTCCCTCCCCATCGAATACTTGCATTACCTGGGTTTTTTCCAGTTTACTGTGAGGCCTGAAATATCAGCAAAAGAGCTGAGCACCTTTTTAAGCGCTCTTAGGAAAACACCAAAGTGGGATAAAGTGAACAACAGATCATCCACAAAAGCAAAAGTTTTATTGGTTACAGATCCTGTTTTAAAACACTTAATATCAGCACTTGATTAAATAAACTTAATGAGTGTGTCTAAAGCCAGAATAAACAAATAAGGGAGAGCAGACACCTTGTCTTGTCCTCTGTTCAATCTGATTGGGGAAGAAATGTTCCCATTAGTTATTACTTCAGCAGAAGGGCCATTACACAGAGTTCTTATCCAACGAGTAAATACTTCACCTACATTATATGTCTCAGGTACTTTAAAAGAGATATTTCCACTCTAAAGTATCAAGGCCTTAAAAAGTCAATAGATAGAACAGATAGAGACTTATTTGCTGACTGTGCTGAGTGACTCACATTTAGCAGATGCCTAATATTCTCCATACCAGACCTACCAGGAACAAAACCCACCTGCTCCCCACCCACCATTTTGTTACAAGGTTTTGAATTCTAAGACATTATGCTTTTGCAAAGATCTTATAGTCCCCATTCAGCAGAGGGATTGGCCTATAGCTCTCACAGTGTAACGGATCCTTGTCCTTCTTAAGGAGCAAAAGAAATACAGACCTTATTAAATGAATCCGGTAACTTAGTTTCTTGAAAAGCTTCTGCAAACACCTTACACAGATATTTCGTACCAGAGGACCCATTGCCTTATATAATTCTCCAGGGTGCCATCCAGGCCTGGGGCTTTATTACTGTGAGAGTCACTAATAATCATGGCTCTTCTTCCGTTGTGAGGGGTCTATCTAGGGAGACTTTATCTTCATCACTAAGGAGCAGTAAGTCTGGGGAAGGTAGAAATTTGGTAATACAGTAGCTTCTGCTATATCTGAACTAGAATACAACTCCTCATAGAACTCTTTAAAAGCTTCAGTAATGTAATTATTTTCCACCGTAATGTCGCCTTTGCTTATCCCTTATCCCTGAATCAGATTTCGTGTTGATCTTTTTAAGTCTATGTCCCAGTAATTTTCTGGCCTTTTCACCTGACTCCCAAAATTTCTGCTTCAGAACAGCCAAGCCAAATTCTACCATAGCAAAGAAGATCCTGTTAATCTTGAATTTAAGTGTTGTAATCTCCTGAAGCCTGACATGTGACCTATTTGTACCTTGCTTAAATTCGGTTTCTAACTCCTTAAGTTTTTCTCCTTAACTCATGAGGTCCTTGATTGCAGTTTTTTTTTTATTATTAGTAGCAAAGGAGATTATTCTCCTCTGAGATAAGCCTTAAAGGCATCCCATAAGGTTGCGTAAGATGTTTGGCCATCATCATTCATAATGAAGTAGTCTGACACAGCTCTTGAAATTATCTTGAAGGAGAGAAGTGTTAAACTTCCATCGCTCATCTGTACTGTAGTCTCTTTCAATGTTAAGGTGAGCTGATACCAAACCATGATCTGAGATCACACTGCTTTTGATATCAGCTGAGGACAGGGCAGAACGCAACCCTTAGAGACCAGAATGCAGTCCAGTCTGCTATAGGAGAGATGCCTGTTGGAATAGAAGGAGTAGTCCTTCCTTTCAGGATGTAGAGCCCTACACGTATCCACCAGTCCTAAATCCCCTTCAAGTTAACAAAAGCTCTTCTGGGACTAGGTACTGGGCGCTGGCATCGTACATTAGATCTGTCTAAAAAGGTCAAGAACCTCATTCAAATCGCCTCCACATATAATCTCAGAGTTAGAGTAGGTACTTAGCCGAACAGAAATTGTATCAAAGAAGTGACTCTGGTCTTATTGGGGCATATACATTGCAAATGACCACTTGTTTTCCATTAAGAGTACCTCTAGAAACTGGAAGAGTCCCTCAGTGTCATCCACGTGACTACTCTTGAAAAAGGATAATCCCTTCCGAATTAGGATTGATGTCCCTCTTTTTTGAGGAAAAGCAGGCATACTCAGTTTGACCTACCCAACCCTGGCTAGTTTAGCTGCTTCTTCAGGTAAAGGTGCGTCTCCTGGAGAAAGGGTATATCTACCCTCTTTTTGTAGATAATAAAGTACTTTTTTCCTCTTAATTGGTTACTCTAAACCTTTGACATTCCAGGAGGCAATGCATAAGGTAGTAGAAGACATGGTACAGGGAGGGAGGTAGAAAACAGTACAAATAAAAAGTCTCAGATTGTACACATTAAATGAAATTCAAAGCTTCACAGAAAAACAGTTAATAAGCTAGAATAACAAGAATGTTTGAAATTGACATATTAGTCTCAATAATAACTAAAACTTTCCTAAATTCAAGGTTAGGAATAAAATAGACAGCCAATCACAACTAGTGTGATGACTGAGTTGCTGATGCGCTTGAAATTACCAATGCACCAGCAGAGTGTGACTACAGTAGTTACAGCAACAAGAGCTAAGACATAGTCTGTCACCACAATATAGTAATTCTGCACTGAATCAGGATTTGAGAAGCCGCTTAACTTTAGAACAAATCTTGGAGGACATCTAAGACAGATGGCTGTAAGGAAGAGGTGTGGAAAGGGTGTTAGTAACAATTGGGTTCAACACCTTAGTGGGAGGGTTGTCTAGAACACCTGCTCAAATCACAGGATCAACACTATTGAACTGAATCAAAATTGTTATACATGCACTAGGTAATCCCGTAATTCAGCTCAGACCAGTCTCCAAAAGGCATCTACCTGCTAGACCAGACCATTTCAGCATACTTCATGACCACCGCAGGAACCCTGTAACATTTATAACTCAATGCTTTGCGAAAAGATATAAACTACCAACTTACCTGTACTTTTACAGCCAGACCTGATCTCATTAAGGAAAAGGAGGCACTTGGAATTGCATGGCTGCCCAATAATTCAGCCAAACACCACAA
This sequence comes from Neoceratodus forsteri, assembly GCA_016271365.2. NCBI lineage: Eukaryota > Metazoa > Chordata > Ceratodontiformes > Ceratodontidae > Neoceratodus > Neoceratodus forsteri. The sequence continues at coordinate 1,078,522,012 of CM057458.1, forward strand.
ATAGGGGTTAAGTAGAGCCCTCCCATAGGATGACCAACTGAGATGTTGAAAAAGGGGAGATGGGGAGGGGTAAAAAGCAAAATTCTAGTTCTAAAAAGGAAATTAAGGGAGGTATTCTAGGCTCAAAGGCAGAGTGTTAAGGGAGGCTAGGGATTAAGATCCAAAGCAGTATAGCGCAGTGGTTTAAGGCTCTGAGCTGCACATCTGGAGACCTGAGTCTGAATCCCACAGCCCCCACTTGAATATTGTGTGACCCTGAGCAAGTCACTTAACTTCCCTGTGCTCCCAGGTTGCACCTGTAAACAAGCTTTCAGCTTAGTGTGTCTCACCTGGTTAAACAATTGAAAAAAATTCTTGCCAAAGTAGCAACTGAACAAATCTGTCTGCAATACTGAAGCCATCACTATAAGTAGGTACACTTGAGAACTGGGGCTATGAAAGCTCAGCATGTTCCTGACCAATATTGAGTAGTGCAGACATGTTTCCTATGGGAGTAAGTGATTAAACCGATGCCATCGCATAATGTGACTAACACCCTAGCAGCTGGAGGATCAGCAAGCATCAGAGATAATAGCATAACATTTAAAAGCACTCATCAGTAATCGGATTCAGGTACCTGCATACTACAACCACCCCATGCAGTGGAACTAAGGTGTTGCCAACATTTACTGCAGTGATAGAACATCAGAAAAACTTGTAAAAAAATAAATAAATGAGATATAACTAAACCGTTATCAAAACACTGCAAGGTGCATTAATAAAGTTAAATGGACAGTCCCAGCTGCGAAGGCATCAGAAGCCACACAGAACTGCAGGCAGAAGTTAGACATAACAGGAACTGCAACCCTGCAAGTGACCTTGAGTCATGAGTACAGCCCAGTACAGTAACATAAAACACTGGCGTAAGCAGCATCCAATCTAGAGCAACATTTCAGTGTGGAAATCAGTAGTCTTTTCACCACCATTCTCAAAGGAGGATCCGATGCTGGAGGTTGGTCTGCCTTTCCTGCTACGACTACAGGAGCGTTTCCTATGATTCTGTACTCTCCTAGGCAAGTAGCTTCTGCGTAGAGGTTTTGTCTTCCTGGCCAAGTCAGAACCCCAGTCGTTCGATGGATTAGCTGTTGTATCACAGTGGTTGCTCTTGGTATTAGGAGGCAGATTTCTGGTGTTAGAGCTGGGACTGTGTTTGAGCTATACTGTCTAAGATTATTTGGCAAGGCTGTGTTCTGTACAGGTGCAGAAGTCCTACCTGATTTTGTGGTCTCGAGGGTTTTACTGGAGCTGTTGATGGCTCTGGAGGCTGATGAAACACAGCATTTGAAAGGATCTCAGAATGTTGGTGGCCAACTGACAGTTCTCTGTTCCTGGTGGATAGTATTTGTCAAGCTTCATTTGGGGAATTACACAAAGTATTAGGACCACCCCCTTATACGATACCATCAGAGAGGCAGGAAATTTCATATAATAGCTCCACCCTCCTCTGTAAAGCCTTCTTGACCTCCGCAAATTCTTTTATGTTTTGATACAGTCTCTGAAGCGAAGTCTTGGTAGATAAAATGTTCCTCCACAGTAACTCTCCTCTGTCCCTTGAAAGTTGAAGAATTTCTTCTTTAGTAGTGTATCACAAAAGTAAACAATAATGGGACAGGGTCTGCTTCGGGGCTAAGGATCTTTAGCTCTCTCGACATCTAAGGGCCATTGCCACTGTTTTTTTAAAAGCTCGTAGGAACTGCTGCATAAACTGAATCATGTCATTCCTTCCACACCCTCAGGAGCCGATTATCCTTAGATTATTCCTCCCCAGTTCTTCAAATCCTCTGTCTTTCCAGGAATGAATGCAGTTTGTTTGTTATGTGTCTCTATAGCATCTCCTGTCAAAAACATAGCATCCTCTACTGTCCCCAACATGTTTTCTTAGTGGTCCACTTTCTCCTTTACTTCAGTAGACTCAGAGCTAATGTATTGTATGGCTTGTTTCATGTCCGTTATATCCAACTGTTTTCTAGCCAACATTTGTTTAATTTCAGTAATGTCATCCTTACTGTGAGTGCTGGTATCAGAGTCAGTAATCACTGAGCACTTTGAACTCACGGCAGCTTTTCACTTAGAGGCGCCATCGAGAAATGGCCGTTTCAATCAGAATTGCTTGAAGAAATTATTAGAGTCAATTAAAAACTTTATCCTCCTTCGATTGTCACACTTTTGGTATCGGAAGAATGGCTGAATAACGTTTTAGTAAATTACTAATGTGCAGCAAATTTATTTAAAAGCAGAAAATAAAATACGAATAGATTAATGCAGTATACAGAGAGCTGTCACACTGTGCTGCCATCCCGCTTAGCACTGACAGAGGAAAAAGAGAGGAGAGGGGTTCTGGAAGGGCAGCTGATGTATTGCATGCAACAACAATAACCTGTAACATCTGGAAATATATTAGCTCAATTAATTCAGTACATTACATGGGGGACGGCTCAGAGGTAATGTAAGGAAGTATTTTTTCACAGAGAGGTTGTGGATGCATGGAACGGCCTTCCGGAGGAGCTTGTGGAGTCAAAACAATGGTTGAATTCAAGCATGCATGGGACAGTCATAAGGCAATTCTAGGGTGGGGGTAGAAAGAAGTAGGCTGCTGGTTAACTAGGATCTGCAGCTTATCCATTAGGTAGGAAATGGGCAGACTGGGTGGCCAAACGTCCTTATCTGATGTCAAATTCTATGTTTCTATTACGGTTTTGTAAGTAAACATACTGACAGCACACTGTGTTACATTCCGCCTTTACAAATACTGTATAAGCTATTTGCTGTATGTTGTTATCTGCTCCTCAAAGTTACGGAGCAGAGGGTTTATCATCAGCCTTTGTCTTTGAATGCCGTCATCTGGTGAAAGGCTAGCGACATATTCTCTCAGGGTGGGTTACACTGTATATATAATATATATATATATATACACTCCTGCTTCATACCCCATGACAGAGCAGATTTGCCTGCCAGAACTAATACTGTTCAGTCTCACTAGCTACCACTTCTGCTCAGTCATAATGGGCCAGAATAATACCTACTATATACATTTGGGGATTTGAAAATTCTCCAGCATTTGTTTTAAAATTGCCATATACCCTATTAAAGTTTTTCTGCATCCATCAAGATAGCCAACTGAGGTGCCCCATGATTCTTCTGGGATGCTGTGACAGTGAGTACTGTGTGTCGTATCTGCAGAAACCTCTCTATAGCAAATCTTGTTTTGATCAGGTTGCTGTGGTTAAATTGCAAGTATTTAGGTGCGAACTTTCACTTCTCAATTTCTGTGTAGTAGAACTGTCCTATAGTAGTAGTCAATGGAGAAAGATGGCAGAGATGGTGGAACTGTCATATAGTTTTTTAAGAGGTGATGGAACTGAGTTCTTGTGGGCTGCTGCTCAGTTTAACCATTGTGTGGATGTACCACTGTGGCTATGTCAGACGATGAACTAAGACAATGGAGAGGAGAAAAAAGGAGAATGGTGGTGGTTTAACCTTATGGCTGGGAGGGAATAGCTCCTCCCCACCTCCTGCAGGTAACACGGTTTGTTAAGGGCCCTGGCATTGAGCTTTGCATCGGGCCCTGTGGGCAAAAGCCTCCACTGCCTACTAATACCTAGGAGTGTGGCTTGATCCCTCACTTGACTCCTCCCACTTTAAGGCTCTTCACTCCAAACTAAGTCCCAAACTGGGCCTACTCTGTCATCATAAGGGTAGTCTTTCCATCCCAGTCAGATGTGACCTACTGGTCAAATGGATACTGCCAGCTTTTGACTATGCTGACGTTGTCTTCAGTGCAGCTCTAGCCATCTCTCTTGCTGAACTAGATGTCCTCTTCAGCACCTTCTGTCATTTTGCCTCAAATTCTCCCCGATACATCACTGTGACCTCTACTCCTCCCTATCCCTCCAATCCCTATATGAGATGTACGTCCCACTGCTCCACTTTCATCTCCAGATATTGGTTTGGAACTCTTCCTTCCTACCTTTCCTCTCTCCTAAAGCCTGCCACTCCCTCCTTATAATTCATTACTCCGGTGCCTCCCGGCTTGCCCTCCATGAGCACACACCTCAGCTGGGAAACTAGCATTCTCCTATAGACTCCCTTCCTCTGGAATAACCTCTCCCTCAAACCTACCTCACCCTCATTTCCTGCTCTTAAGCGCCTCCTCAGGACAACCCTGCTATATCTTGTTGCTGTACATTGCACTAATCTACAACCATACTACTGTCCCCATCCCTCTTTTTCATTTCCTGTATTAACTAGTGATCACATGATTTTGCTCTTGTTGTCTCACCCTGCTTATCGAATCTTCTGTACAAAGAGGGTGATTATTTATATACAGTATAGACATTGCCAGTTCCGACATACGATTATTTATTATAGTGTGAGATGTATTTTTATGATGTTTTGTATGTTGTACAGTGCCAAGAGCCTCTGGGATTGGGCACCAGAAAAATAACATTTACCTTACCTTACAATACTCTGTAATGTATTCCTGTATTGTAAATTTATCTGATCATTGAATTATGCATATTATGAATTTATCTGTGTTATACTGTACATTTTATGTTTCTTCTGTATTATGCTGTATCTGAATTTTTGTCATCCCTTTGTTGTATTTGTAGCCTCTGTCCCTGGTCGCACCTGGAAATGAGCTTCTGCTCAGTGTGCCTTTCCGGTCAACAAATTTTAAATAAATAAATATATATTTTTTCTATTATGTCTTTATGGTGCTTTTCCCTGTTGTTCATGTCCCCCCACCCATGCATCCTTGGCATGGCGCATGCATGTGGAGGCATGCACATGCTGTGTACTGTGGGATGTCCCACCCTACCCTCGCTGGACCTGCCTGTGGCACTACTGGGCCTCCACCCAGTGATGGTTGGACTGCAGGAGGGTGACCCCTCCCAGGAAAGGAGAGCCACCACTTGATCCTGCTCCCACCCTCCCCCATGCCAGCACCCTGATGACCCGAGGTCATTCCCAACCCAGGTTGCTGGCATGACATGGGATGTGGTGTCCAGCACTTCAACCCTCAGTGCCACCAGGCCGCCATAAATACATAAATTTTATTTGAAACTGTATATAGTCATACTGTTGAAATGATTGCAAACTATTTGAAACTCAAGGGGTTAACTTTGAGATGCAGCACAAACTTTTGCAGAGCATGTCAACAGATGATCAACACTGGAAACTGTTCTGTTTGCAAGCATGCTCTGCAAAGAAACTGACAAGAACTCTGATACATTTGTGAGAAACTGGATGTTTCCTTAACAGGCTCAGGATGAAGAAGTTAATTGTCAGGCAAAGACTTGTTATAAAAGAGCAGCAATATTTTGCTAGAGTGACTTCTGGAACTGGAAAGAAACCCTCAGATGAAGGACTTTGTTTTTTGTTTGTACTGCTTTTGTAAATAGCTATCCTGAACAATTAATTTTGTTTATTTTACTATTATTGAAATAATAAACGCTACTTGTGAATTCACTGCTCTTGGGTTTCCTGTGCTTCCTGACCTGTGCCTTGACAACACCCTGACTGTCGAATCACCAAGGTCAGTGCTTGACTTAGTGCTGCCATACCTACTATTGAGAGTAAGATGCCATTATCATCAGGCCAAGGCCCACCGTCGACATAAGTAGTCCTGGCCCCTGTCCATGGCATCATCAGCTCTCAGGCTGTGCTGGTATCAGTTTCAGAAATGATACAATGCATTCTGCCTGACTTACCTATGCAGGCAGCTATCCCAGTGACAGGGCTTCCTGGCATCCAACCCCTATCAGCACCTTCTACTAGCACACAGAATCCTCCTCTTCAGCCACCACTGGTGTCATCGGTGCATTCTGTGGCTCCTGTTGTTGATAGAGATGTCGACAATGAAGTAAAATATTATCCTGACTTTGTGGTTTTAGAGGAGGATTTAGAGGAGGAGTATAAGGGAGTACACATGCCTCACACAACACACCCGGGTGTTGATTAATCCCCAATAACCCCATACTCTGTCATGGGTTGTTGCTTACTTAGTATCCTTGCATATAGCCAGTGAATGTAGTAGTTCTTTGTCTGAATTTTCTCTTAAAAATCAAATGCCAGTGTTTTACAGATTTACAATAAACACAGGAATTCAAGTCCCTGTGTCATGATTAGTGTTTCCTGAAAATATCATGCTGTTTGGTTTGTGGTTTTCTTTAAATCAGCATCTGTTAATGTGCTCTGCAGTAACGGAAAACAGTGAAGAAACAGTGACAATTTTCTGTCCCTATCAGTGAGTGATGACATCATTCCTGTCCAGCCTGTTGCTGCAGCAATGAAGTCCTTAATTGCCTGAAGTAGCTGTTGCACTTCCCAGTCAGAGCAATCTGTATAGCTAATTATCTTTACTCCAAGTGTGTTACTAACTCATCTGGTTTGTGTTTAGATAAATTAGTTTACAATTTATCATTCTGTTCTCATAAAGAGCCAGTCATTTGTGTTTCAGTGAGTAACTGAAGTGATATAAATGAATGAATGTGAAAATCTCCTGTCTGTATCACATCTGTGTTCTTTCACATCAAACCTCTGCATTGTTTTTGGCTATATAAACCCAGGGTTGTTTAATGGATATAAAATAAATCTAAAGTTTAAGTCATAGAAGTAGTGTGTCTTTGATGTAGCCTCCATACATAAATTCATGTGAGAACAATATTGTTGTTTTGTCAAATTGACAACCAGGTGTTTGCCACTTTGCTATTTCAGGAACATGTACTGTATGAACTCACAAAATTCAGTTCTCTGAGGGATTGTTTGTGGAAATACATCAAGTATGTGTGTAACTAGGCATACTGTATGTCATCCTGATGCCCCTATCTCTTGCTCCTCAGTTGAGGCTGCTACACCCTGCTTCCATCTGCCACCCCAGGCAGGGCCAATGCCATATAGTTGCCCCTGTTCCAGTCTCCACAGACAGGACTGCTGTACTAAGCCTTAATGTCCCAGGGCCTCTGCTTCCACAGTTGGGGCTGCTGCAGCATGCTGCACAAGGCCAATGAAAGATGGGGATTTTGCTGCACCCTGCACTGCCCCAAATGGGCAGGGCAGCTGCAACATGTGCACCTTGTCTCACAGTCAGGGCTGCTGTACCTGATGCCCCACTGTGTCCTGTCCCACAGTCAAAACTTCTGCACCAAGCTGTCCTCTGCCCCTGCCACCACTGTGCCCTGCTGCATCATAGAGCCTCTTGATTCCACAGCTAGGTTGTTTTCACCATGTTGCTCCCTGCCACCAGAGGTCAGATCCTGTGGTACACTACCCAAGCTGCTTGAAAGAAAAACAAACACTTTCATCTTGTGTTATAGGGTGGGGACAGAGGGTAGCATGGTGCAGCAGCCTCAACTGTGGAGACAGAGGCCCTGGAACTCTAGGGCTTAGCAGGCACAGCAGTCCTGTCTGTGGAGACTGGAACAGGGGACAACAGGTGGCATTTGCCCTGACTGGGAGGGGCAGAGGGAAGCAGGTGCAGTACCCTCAACTGAGGGGCAAGAGACAGGGGCATCAGGATGACATATAGTATGTCTAGTTACACACATACATGATGTATTCCAGACAGAATCCTCAGAGAAATGAATGCTGTGAGTTCATACAGTACACGCTCCTGAAACAGCAAAGTGTGGCAGACACCTGTTTGTCAGTCTGACATAAAAACAATATTGTTCTCACGTGAACATATGTATGGAGGCTACATCAAGGACACACTACTTCTATGGCTTAAACTTTAGATTTATTTTATATCCATTAAACAACCCTGGGTTTATATAGGCAAAATCAATGCAGAGATTTTATGTGACAGAACTCAGCTGTGATACAGACGGGAGATTTCTCACAAACATTCATTTATACCACTTCAGTTACTCACTGAAACACAAATGACCAACTCTTTATGAGAACAGAATGATAGATTGTAAACTAATTGATCTAAACACAAACCAGATGGGTTAGTAGCTCACTTCGAGTGAAGACAATTAGCCCTATAGATTGCTCTGAATGGGAAGTGCAACAGCTACTACAGACAATTAAAGGAAATCAACACCCAAAACTGACCTTAATGCCCCCAAATGGTTCTACATTTGCTAAAAATCGCTCCCAGATTTTTAAGTCCCTCTGAAGCAAATCGGCACAGTACCTTAGCCTCACGCCTGTTTTTCCACTCCACACGCTGTTCTGCGGCTCGCCATTTCCTGCTGCTCTGTCGGTCTCTGCAGTGATGCGCCTCCTTATGTCCCTAGAAAATGACACCCAATCGACCCTCCTTTCACTGTATTGTGTGGCTACCTTGTTTGTATCTGTTCCCCTGGTAACACTCTGTTTGTCAAGATCTCTGACATCACTGATTGGATGCCCATTTGCTCACTCGATTCGTTGTTTATATTTCTCCCCTTCACCTATTGTCTACCTTCCCTTGCTCCTGACAGCATTAGCGCTTAAAAATGGTAACCTTTTTCTGGTTATACCGAATCGCTCAACTGAAGTTATTCGTGAGATTATTGCTACTATTTGCAAGCTGCATGCTGCATTCCGGCCCGTTGTGGTACACGAGTTCGATTCTACCAATTGTTCTTTTGCAAGGCAGCATTTGCGAGAGATATTGTAGAGATCAGCAGGACACAAAGCCAAAATCCTGTTTCCGTGATCTACTTTAATCAAGGTATTTTGTTTTTTCTAACTACAGTATTGCTGCTGTAGGGTGCTCTTGTCCTGTTTGATCTCTGTATCGGTACATGGTGCCACATGACAGTATTTGTCATCAACTCGAATGTTAAGCACAACATGTATTGGCATTTGTTCTCATCAAAGTTGGTGTAAAATCCCATTTTTGCATTCAAGTACTGTTGAGATGCAGCATAGTATTAACTCAACACTACAATAGTCGGGCTTCCTAGTAGCCACATCTTTATCTACTGCTTGATTTACACTTGTACACAACATTGTCTGCATTACATAAAAAATATGTAGTTAGACGTCAATTTAATGCAGGGCTTATACCACTGCAATTAATATTACGAGATATGTTTTACTTAGGAATGCTACTGTAACGCAAATGTTTTATTTTTAGCTTCAAACTATTCTTCATTTACCTGAATAGTTTCATAGAGTTATAATAGCGCTCCCTGAATAAAACCTCATCTCGTAATATTGCTAGTAGTAGGTAAGCCATGCATTCTGTGATTCTTTTAGGTACAGTTTGTATATTATTACGATTTCATCTAGACAATATTGTGTGCGGTTAAAGTCATGAGTCAGATAAAAATGTGGCCAATAGGAAGCCCGACTACTGTAACGCTGAATTTACATTGTGTAGAAACCCGCATTAGTTGTCAGCACTCAAGCTATTGTGCCAGGTGAAGGCGAGTCTGTAGGACACACACACTCTCCCTGTCCCTTTGAGCTGGAGTCTCGGACCATCGTAGGCACCTCCATCTGTCACAACTTATGACGCGGGAGGACAACGTACATACGAACGTGTTCTAATATATGGGTGGCGCTTACTATTTCAGTGTTGACTACCGCATCGAAAAAAACAGCCCAGTTACATAATGTCATAGTGACGCTAATTCGGAAAAATCCGTGATGAAGCACTGGAACCAAACTTGGCATAAACTGCCCTGGAGGTGTTTGCAAATCTCAGAAGTAAAAGGGTGGGCGGCTTTCAAATCTCGCTCACTCTTGAATATCCATTTCTGTAAAGTTTACTTATTGTACCCTGGCATTTTGCTCACACTATTGAGCTTTTTGAAGGTGATTTTACTTTAACAAATATAGCTTCCACATTCTCTAAGCTTGTCATAACATTCCCACCTTTGTCAGCACAAATTTTCTAAATGTTCTTTATCAAAGTTTTATATTACTTCTCGATCGGACACTTTGTCCTTATAGTTTTGTTTTCATCTGCAAGCACGCCATTACTGAAACTTTGCCAACTATCCTATACACTTACTAGAGAGAGGAAGCTATTACATGAATATGTTGATAAAGTCCCTTGAAAAGCTCAATAGTGTGAGCAAAGATGGGGTACAGTACAGTTAATCGACTTTGCAGAAGTGGATATTCAGCAGCGAGTGCTGTTTTTCTTCTTGAAAGAAAATTCTAATCAACCTCCACTCTTTTACTTCTGAGATTTACAAAAGTTGATCCTACCACTTTTGCATTCAAAACAATTCCAGACACCTTCCTAGTGCTTTTCCTAGTACTTTCTTTGTCTGCCCACAGCACTGTCTGGTACACAGTTGCACAGAGCTGAATATATGGTTCATTCCAAAAGCATTATTAACTTTCTCTCAGATCTAAACACTTTCTAAGCTGGCTTAATTGTTTTATAATCAGTCTCCTGTATTAACTGTAATGCTGTTTGTGTTCCTTATATATATATCATGTTATTTCCAACAAACATAATCAAATCCACCAGTGTAAACTTTTTCTTTCTGTACAGTGAGTAAACCTTAGGTTGGCCTCATTTCCACTCCACTATTGTGTCCATCTGTTCCTCGTGCGCTACCCATACACAGGTTATGTGATTCTGTTTGTTGAGAATAACATGATGGTACAGATTAAGAGGGTGGGGATCATCATAGCATAATCTGATTAAAATGGAATGAAATCAAAACAGACCAATCCATGAAATATGAGCTGCAACCCGAGCTATGCCTAAGACTGTGCACTAACCACTGGCGATTGTTAGAGCAACAGTCTGAATTTTAGTATATATATATATATGTATATATATATACACACACACACTGTACTATTCCATAGTAAAGGGAAATAAAATTGTTTCCAATCACCCACAGCATAGTGCATATTTGCTATTTTACATATCTTAATGGCCGTTTTAATATAAGTAGTCTGCTTCTTAACATTGGTGAAGGACATTTGTAAGACCCCATTTGGAATATTTTAATATAACATTAAATACAGAACTACAACACATTTGGTTGGCGCAGTGGCACAGAGGTTGTGGGGCTGGATGCCAAACCTGGTGCCACACTGGTCACATGGGTTCAATATTGGGTCTGCTTGATTTGTGGGCCCACTAGGGAATGGAAATTGAGCATTCCAGAGGACACTCTCCTCCTCCGTGGTGGTAGGGCGGTCAGGCTCTGTACTGTTACCTGCGACTCCACAGTTTGCAGTGCTCCACAAGAGACTTACTGAGTGAACACTGGTGGCGATGTTCTCCATGCTTGTGTGTTAACATGCGCCACCACCCAGCATCCCAGGGATAAAATCAGGAGGAAAACTCCCGACGAGCACTGATGAGAGGTGTGGCCCATGCAGGCCTGACACGGCAAGCATCTCCTTCCACCAGAAAATAGATCCATTTCCCAGTATGTAACAGTGGCTCCTGCGCACCCTGCCATCGGGCATGGAAGCTGTGAGCAGGTGTCAGATTTGGAGAATAGGGCCTATACTGTAGAAGCCTAAACAAAGCAACAGGACAAAACAAAATCTAGATCAGAGATTTTGACATGCCAATGTACAGGCTTGAAATGAACATTTATCATGTTACAGTTTTCTTACCTTTAAAGTTAATCTTTATTTCCAAACAGATTCTGAGTAGAAAATGATTTACTTTCTAGTTCTGAGTCACTTTTGGGCAGCTGGTACTTCTACATTTTACATTGTAACTTCCCCAACAGATGTCAGTACTGTATAATGTGCTATTTATAGTCTGAGAATACTAAATAGGTAGCAACTCTTAACAAACGTTGCAGAATCAGTAAGGGTTGAGCATACAGCTAAATGCTAGGATCTGGTAAATGAGGCGAAGGTTAAATATACAACTAGGCACCTTTTCAAGCTGAAGCAACATATTCATCTTTGCTGCATGTCATAGTATTACCAGTTGGTGTGTATTTAGGGTTACATGCAAAAGATTCAAAAAGCTATCGACCATGATTATATGCTACTGGCCCTCTGTTTTTTAAACTGGTCCACCAGACTTGGACACTGAGACTGCTGAGCCGTGATGCTAATTGTTTTCTTGCTTCCCAGTGTTGTGTACTATTTGTTATTTATTTTGATAGCAATGGTGTCCCTTTGCCATCAACATTAGTTTTGGTTGTTGTGGGTGGGTGGTGGTCAGAGGCAGGCGTTCTCTTTGGGCGTGGCTAAGTATTCTATGCACCTGCACTGTATTGACTGCAGTGGCAACTGCTCGACAGCATGTATATTGGTTACTTCAATCCTTGTGTACACAATTCTGTATATTTGGATGGTGAGGGGAACTTCTGTTAGCCTTCTCATGATGGTTGCATGCAGTTGGGTTGAGAGAGGGGTGTGTTCTCCTCGAGGGCCTGATATTTCATATTGACGGTCTAAACTATGCCTTTAGCATGCACTGTTCCACAACAAACAAATAACATACACTGGAGCAGTGCAGATTACACGTTATTACTTGTTCAGAGCAACATCCAGTTCATGAAGGTCACTAGTTATTGTTGGTTATGTTGCCACTCCCTGTCCCCATCTCACTGTGACTTTCTGTGTTTTGTACATGCGAAATAGTGTGCTATTACATAATCTGCTAGCTACTTTTAATTCATTGACATACTTTGTTTATATGTGACAACCATGTGGTGTCTGCCAATGGACCATGGCTTTGGTCACCATGCTGGACAGATGACATGATGCACCACAGAACTATGTTTATGCCGTACTCTCCTATCCGGCAACATTATGATTGTACATATCTGATATTTATAATATTACATGTACTATCACTATTTCAGTTATTTTCATGCATTGTGATGCCTGCAATTGTGACCTTTCTTTGCCTCCCCCACGAACCCTTTCTCCCTCCGTCCAACCCAGACTTCACAGAAACATCAGAGAACACGATATGGCAGATGGACACGACCACTTACACCCTACAACTTCCAGCCACTGTATGATGAGGATGCACTGCCACAGAGCAGTGATGACAGCAACAGTGCTAGCATCACATCGGACGATGATGACAGTGACGGAGAAGAATACCAGACTGAAAGTCCTAGACTTCAGAATAGAGACTGGTGCAGGTGGGCACTGCACAGTTATGAGTACCTCAAGAGAGTGCTACTGTTGTGGGGAATCACCACGTAGCAGGGCAAGATGCATGGCCAACCCTGACAACATGATTGTGTGCATTGTCCACCACCCAGCCTTCCAGCGCATGATCCTCACGATGAAGCCCTCCGGTTGCTCTTTTATCAGCTGCAGCATTTCCGCTGACAGACACGGTGCTTCCAGTGGACTAACCGATAAGTGTTATGCCCATAATTTTTAATTTGCAAACCGGTATTCACTTATGTAACCCAGTCCCATAATGTGTCCCTTCCTACAACTATTCTGTAACAACGATGTGCAGTGTCCTTCCCCATGTGAGTACACATTGTTATGTATGCTCTTGGATCACCTCCCTTCCACTCACGTATTCATGTATCGATGTGCAGCAACAATTTATGTCTTGTTGAGCAACTAAGTGGTCCTACTGCACCTTATGCCCTCAGTCACATGTAACCACACTTGCATGGCTTTCATGACTTGCTCTGCCTGTCTCTTTATGCCCTGCAGTACCTCACACTCATTCTCACTGACCTCTTACTGGTCTTTTCTCCACCGTCCCCACTTCACTCTGGTTAGCAGAACTCCTCTTACAGGCACACCATGAGTAACTGTTCACATCCATGTCTGCCTACTCACTGTTATCCATCTCACACCCCAAGTTCTAACCTGACCACCCGTTGCCACCTTACAACCCAATACATTGAGGCAGTATAGAACAGTGGTTTAAGGCTCTGAGCTGCAATTCTGGTGACATCCAGCAGACCATACGGGGTTTGAATCCCACAGCCCCACTTGCATACTGTGTGACCCTGAGCAAGTCACTTAACTTCCTTGTGTTCCCAGGTCACACCTGAAACAAGCCGGCTTAGTATGCCTTTCCTGGTTAAACAATTTCCCTTACACACAGTGGAGTAGTATATATACGCAGCAGTCACCATTTTACAATGCTCACACCGCTGTCCTTCTGTCCCTCTGTATGTCTCGTGCCTTTCTGGTTTTCACTGCGTGTCTCCGTGTGTTTGTGTGTGTGTTTGTTTGTTTGCGTGTGGCTAACTACATGTTAATGTGAGGAAGTATTTTCACGGAGAGGGTTGTGGATGCATGGAACAGCCTCCCTGAGGAAGTCGTGGAGTCAAGAACAGTGGAAATTCAAGAATGCATGGGACAGACATAAGGCAGTCCTAGTGGGGGTAGAAGGAAGTAAGCTGTTGGTTAACTAGGATCTGCAGCTTATCTGTTAGGTAGGAAAATGGGCAGACTAGGTGGGCCAAGCAGGTCCTTATCTGCCATCAAATTCTATATTTCTAATATTGAATTTGGTGCAATGATAAATAATGGCTGTATTGTCAGTGTGTATTAATGTCTTACATGTATCAAGGAAGAATAAGAATCAAATTCAGCTTCATTCTCAAATGCCAAATGCTGCTGTCAGGACATTGCATGCAATCACCCAACAGGTGCTATACTGTGAGTTTAAGAGTTACTTCGCACATAGCACAATGCATTACCACTGTTGGCTCAGTGTGATGGGTAGCTATTTTGAAGTCCAATTAACAGTGCATACTGATTCCAACATTTCAGAGTGTGCAGCTGTTATGTCTTAATAGAGTTTATCACTCCTGCTTTGTTTTCTGTTGCTGCCATTTAAAATCCACTCTGAAAAGCAACAAGTGGTTGAGCAATCATAGCACAGCACAACAGAACAGCATTCTTTCTTGTGGTTTGAATTATGTCAATATCACTCTGTAACATGCTTTGCTACTAATGTCAACTGCTTTTAATTATTTACGTGCCCTGAAGAGTGCTGTCATCTTTCTCCTAATCTGACCTGCTTGTGGCCTCCGAGATTCTACCATGTCAGTATATTGCTGAGGTGTCCCATTAGTGGCTTATTTGAATGGGTCAGTAAGCAGCACACTTGGATTCCCTAGGATAGAATTGAAAAATCCAAAAGGCACATTTATTAGAGCAATAGCCACTGCCATCCTGGTAGTCCATACTTGGATACTCAGCAGTTGCCAGATATGCATCTTATAATAAAGTTCATTGACTGGCACACTGTTTTACATGTGTTAGCTTAGAATTGACATGTGCAGTGGCTTGGTGAATGCCTCACCCTAGCGTTTCCTGCAGTTTCCTTTTTTTTCAGTTTGCTGTTTACTTGCTGTCGGAGCCACCTCATGGGTTCTGACATCACTCCCTAAACATACAAAGGACATGCAGCTGTGCACAGAATGTGAAATAGGGTGCTAACACACTTGCTAACATGCACACCCAGGCACACAGACACAAACCGAGCCTGAAAATGGAGCACGTTCAGCAGAAGATGACATTTGTAGTGACCATCTGAGATCTATATTATGCATCCCTTGCGGCTGGGGGGAGGCGGGCGCATGATTGAAGCTTTCAATGTCTTCTAGCCAGCAGACAAAGTCAAACATAGCACAGCAATTTTCAGGCAATCGTGTGAAAAACAATGTGGCACAATTAGGATATGGAGGTGTCATGCATTGTTTGAAACTCTAAGATGGTATGTTTATACAGAGTGGGAACATAGAAACATAGACTTTTGCAGCAGATAGGATCCGCTTAGCTCACCTAATCTTCCCATTTCCCTACCTACAGGATAGCTGCAGATCCTAGTTAACCAACAGCCTATTTCTTCCTTCCCACCACCAGCAAGAATTGCCTTTTGTCTGTCCATGCATATTTGAATTCTCCCACAGTTTTAGACCCCACAACATCCTCAGAAAGGCTGTTCCATGTGTCCACCACCCTCTCTTTGAAGAAATTCTTCTTCACATTGCCCCAGATCCGTCACCCTCTATCTTCCAATTATGTCCCTATTTCTTGCACATCTATTTTCTGACAGAACCTACCCTATTGGACTTTGTTGAGTCCACTGTGTCACTAAACTTTCTATCATGTCCACCCTCTTCAAGGGTATACAACTTACGCTCCTTTAGTCTCTCCTCATGTGGCTTCTCTAGTAGACCCTGCTCCATTTTAGTTGTCCTCCTCTGGACCTCCTACATCCTGTCGATGTCCTTCTGTAGATGTGGACTCATTACTCCAGATGGGGTCTCACCAACTGTCTGTAGAGAGGGATAACATCGTCCTGTTTTCCTGCAGTCGATGCCTCACCATATATATATATATATATATATATACATATCACCCCCAGCCCTCCCTACTGCCTTCTCCACATTGCTTGCTGACCTTAAGGTCATCTGTTATGATTACCCCAGGTCCCTTACCATGTTAGTTGTTGTTACTACCTCCCCCCACCACACCACACACTGTGTAATCTTCCCCAGGGTTTGGTTTCCCAGGTGCATTATTTTGCACTTATTTGCACTGAATCCAAGCTGCCATACTTTGGAACATTCCTCCAACCATGCCCAGTCCCTTTGCATCATTTCACCCTCCTTCTGTATCAATCCTGTTGCAGATATTGTGTCATCTGGAAAAAGGCATACTTTTCCTGCATGTCCCTCTGTAATGTCACTTACAAGGACAGTTAAAATTACTGTACCCATTACTGAACCCTCACGGTACCCCACTAGTAGCCCCTTTTTCAGAGTGGACTCCATTTACAATTACCTTCTGTGTCCTATTGTCCAGCCAATGTTTTACAGGCTACCACCCTGGGACCCACTCACAGGATGGTGAATTTGTTTATTAATCTTTTGTGTGGGACTCTGTCAAATGCCTTGCTAAAGTCTAGGTATGACATCCCACACCCTGGTCTACTACTTTGGTCACCAGCCAAATAACACTATTAAATTCATCTGACATGACCTTCCCATTGTTAACACTTTGCAGATTCACATGATACAACCCATTCTGTTACTGCATTCGGGTTTGCTACCACCCCATCTGGGAAATATTGACTCCTCATTACCTTGCATTGAAGGTATGCTACCAATGCTCCAACCACGTTTTTCTACCTTACAGCCCGATGAAGCTGCTTCCATCTCTACTCACCATCCGCCACTTCACCCATTTCGATTGTTGTCTACGTACAGGTACCTTGCTCACCAACACTATTCCACCACTAGGTATATAGCTTGATATGTCTCCAAATTGATAAAACTTTAGATGGCTTTATGTGTTTGTGCTTTTTTGAAATCTTACCAATGTTTCTTTTCCTCTTTTGTACTCACATGATGTACAGGCACATTGCTTACCGTGCTTATGTACTATGGATCTATGATGGGCACAGGCTTGATTCGAGAAGTGTAGTGATTCCATCATGTGTGGTCAATGCCATAAGAGAGCATTTCCCTACGGAAGGAGAAGAGTGCATTGGCTTCCTATCCTTTGAAGGTTTTGGGCAGTTTTAGGTTAATGTGATGCTTGCCAGCTGTAATCACGTAACCATGCCCTCAATGTGGTACAACCAAGGACCAAGCGTGAATTTCAATACACAAGACTGTTACATTCTCCGTTGTACTTAATGCATTCGACATGTTTGATGTATGTATGCTAAGGCACTCCTGCTGTAACACCCCCTGACCAGATGTTAAACTTTGTTTTCAAACCATTCTTTTATGTATTTGTCTTCAGCGATATGTCATTCTGTACTACACCATGATGCACATAGCAATAAACATTTTTCCACTAAACTCATCCGTTAGCCGGCCTGGTGGCGCTGAGGGTTGAGCACTGGATGCCACACTCGCGCTCATGGCGACCCCAGGCCCAATGAGACCATAGGGGGCAGGGGATGTGCAGGGAGGAGGGAGGATCAAGCGTCCCTACGGATGCTCTCCTCCCTCAGGGTGGGATACCAGGGGCAGCATAGTATCCGTCATTCCCATAAAGGATTGATGGAAGCATGCGATTCCTGAAGGATGGCGACTCCAACTTAGGGGTCGGGGATGGGGGCGTCACCACGGCGCATGAGAGGTCAGGCGTGCATCAGCCACGTTACCTCTCGGGACGTAGTCCCAGCGCCCGGCGTCCCAGGGATGGGATCAAAAGACAAGGGAAAATCACCCTTGCGGTCCTGGATGACGACCTCTCCGCTCAGACCGCCATACCAGACAAGACCCCACTGTGCAGGAAGGAGGAGGCACTCTAGAGGCAGATCTAGGGATGGCAAGAGCATTGAGAGGCCCAAAGGAGTAGGACCAAGAGGGTAGGAAACCAGGAGGAGAAAAAGAAAGTATAAAAAAAAAAAATAAAAAAAATAAACTCATCCGTTGAGGCCCTTGTCTGCACCACATAATGTACCATGCCACTAAGGTCTCCATATTGATCCTTTCTGATAGTATGCTCCTCTTGTGTCTAGGTAGTGTTGAAGAACAAGTGCTGCAAGTGGAACTGTTGTCATCGCTAAAGTGTGCGCATATTGATTCTGTTAATTTTTCTATTACTTTCTATTACGTTGGCAAACTTTTCCAGGAATCTCTGCACTGTAAATTGCAATGATGGAAGTACTACAAAAATGAATACACCATACAGTTACACTTACTACTTGCGTTTCATAGAAAACAATACTGTACAAAAGAATTTCCTCTCACAGATTACAGTTATTTGAAAGTAATATGTTCCTTAATTGTTACTGTCAAATAACTTATCATTCTGATTACATTTACTTCTGTATACAAAGAAAAGTGTTGGTAACTGTAATGTGTGTTGCATTTTCTAGTACTTCTTCGTCCTTGCCAGTAACTGTGCAGACAGCCAACTGGAAGCCTGAATTTTCATACCCATAGTAACTTCAGCAACAATACATGACAGGGTGTGGTATATCAGCGAGATATGTCGTCAAGCAGCGGATGCATTGTGCGCGAGCCACAGTCGAAGTGTCTCATACTTCTGTGAAGTGACGATATACTATGATCTACTACGCCTGTCGTGTATTACTGCAATTATGAAATGGACCCAAAAGTGTTAGTAAAAGGCTGATCTCGATAATCATTTTGGCTGATGAGCGATAATGTGATAGATCATCATGGGTCAAAGTATTTCTCAGCCAATCACCTTTCAGGATGTATCCTTGTCATTTCCACTAATGGTTTCACAAGAATTGCCTGCATTGGTAACATGTTTTTAAAGTAGAAATTACATTATTCAACATGGAAGAGACAGGAGATCAGTCGAGAGTTATGTTAGCACACCTTTTCAGGTGATTTATATGACTTTTTATTCAGTGGCACATGATCCATCCAAAATTACGAACAATGCAAAAAAAACCCCACAAACTAAGGAAAGGAATGTGAATTCCAAAACTTGGAGAAAGTAGCAATTAGATGGTCAACTGTGCATATAACAATCATGCAAAGTAAATTCAATTTAAAGGGTACCTAAACAAGCAGTTTTTAAAACTGCCAGCTACAAAATCTGGATTCATTCAGAGGTAAAGTAAAGGGTACTGTTTACATGTATGTTAAAACTGCATTTATGTAAATAACATAAATGCAGTTTCCTCTTTGAAAATGTAAACATCAGCCTTTCACTTACAAAAGCATCCTTGCCTTCTCCTAAGATGTCTGCCAACTGTTAAGTGCTGAGACATGATGACATCATCGGAGCCAGTGATTATTTTGATCAGTACACATTTTAGGTATGATTTTGTTCATTGTATTTACTTTAACTTGCTGAAAATGTTTTGCAATCTAGCTGACTTTCTCTTTGGCAAACTGCAGAACAGTACAACACTTCAAATACCTGATGATCTAGTGGTTATGTGATGCTCTGAATTTTGTTCATGTTAACCAGGAGAGACACTATGCTGAAACCTTGTTTACAGATGTTGCCTGTCAGCCCAAGGAAGTTAAGTGACTTGCTAAGGGTCACACAGCAAAGTACTGGTCTGGTCCAATTCAATGCTCATGCATACTAATTAATCCACAAAAAAAACTTTACTTGTATTCTTTCCACGTGAACCCCCTGCACCTAGCCTGACTTCTGTTGAACACCCCACCATCCATACTGTGTCCTTAGTACTCCGGGGCTGCATTTGAGCTTGCAGTCTCATGAAGAGCATTATCACACCTCAGACTGTAATCATTATGCCTCAGGTAGTTGTGCATACCTACACCGTCTGGATCATCAGCTGGCACTGTTAATAAATACCTCCCAAATCACACCTTACTTTTCAATGTTTGACTTCTGCTCCACAGTAAACATTGAGTGGATCCCCACCCTTCTGCACAGTGAAGGCAGTATGTACAGTTCCCCTGATGTGTTTTGCCCCTCATTAACCAACAATTGGGTCTTCATGGAGGCCAAGCAATAATCCTCAGACTCACCAGAAAAACTGCTGTTCATGCCCTCATAAGGGCTGTACTTACTATGGATAATAATATTATTAACAGGCGAGGCATACTAATGCCTTGATCGAGTTCACCAGACTTTCAGTGTCAATCTACTCCTTTACCTGTGATCTGTAGAACACCATAGAACAGGTCCTGCAATTTGTCTCCAGTATGTTTTATTGCCCTACTCCACAATGCAAGCTTGCTGGCTACCACCCTTCTAAATCTTGAATGCTCTACACACAGCTCCCTCAATACTGTCCTAGAAGCGTCAACACCCCCCACACACCTGAGGTAATCTCCCTACACTGAATTCAAGTAACAGTTTAGATGCAGCCCTGCCACTCTGAGTGTTGTCATCTCTGGCTGCTCTCATTCACAGTCAGGTAGTGATCCACGGTGCTGGCAGCCCTACATTTCAGATCTCACAATGATCTGCTAAACATCCCCCTTCCTGTCTTCCCTAACCTGAATATAGCTGTACCCTGTTGGAATGGCCTCTTCAGTCCCTCTCTGGCATTCTTTCTTCTCCCACACCAAAACATGTGAGCTCACTACCCTTCTGCATCATGAATGTGGTTAGTACAGTCACCGATGTCATTTTACATATTACTAATAAACATGATCTTCTGGTAAGCCAGGCTGATAGCAGCAGGGCACAGGGGAAACATAGGCATTCCTACCCATATAAGATCTAATCTACTTATGATTAAGCACTATTAAATGACATGCATAATGATGTTGCACACCTATCATTTAATAGTGCCTAATCAAATGATCTAGATCTTTAAGAAAGAAGCCCATCTTTCCCCTTGTTCCTGCTGCTATCAGCCTTACTTAGTGGAAAGATTTGTTTATTTTGATATGTCAAAAAACCATTGGGACTGTACTACCTACATTCATGCTGCAGAAGGAGATGAGCTCACCAGTTTTGGTGTGAAGGAGTAGTGAAGAATGAATACCAGAGTGGGACTGAGAGGCCACTCCTTCAAGTTACTGCTATATTCAGGGAAGGGGAAGACAGAAGGGGAGAATTTGAGCAGATCACTGTGAAACGTAAGATATGGGGCTGCTAGCACCATGATCACTACCTACCCTATTGTCCTCACCTGTCACTTCTTCCCATAAAACCAGATTGTGCAATTGTCCAAGGCTGTGTGGATATTAATGTATGAAATGGCTGCCACTACCGTTCAGTCACTTCACTAGCAGTCTAGTATTGCTTGTAAAGCACTTTGGGATACAATGTGTGTGAAAGCACTATATAAATACTGATTCTTCTTTTATTTCCCATGGAAAAAGAAGACAAGACAAGCATATTTTTGATTTCCAAGAAAGTATGAACTCTGGCATTGGACTACAGAAGAACTTTGCTACAAACAAGTGGTGGATCTATAGGGGTGATGAAGGTGCGGCTGTAACCACCCCCTTTAAAGTACTAAGCTTGATGCTGCTGCATTTCACTTTGTTGAAAAAGTCTGATTTATTGATTGTACAAATGTTAACATTCCAAAATATGGATTACATTTGTAGTTTCAGTCAAAACATACTCCCCCAATTTTAGCATCCTGGATCTGCCATAACCACTAGACCATCATGATATTCAAGATTTGTACTGCACTGCAGTTAGCCAAAGAAAGTCAGTTGTATTAAAACACAATTTCAGCATGTGAAAGTAAACAAAATGAACAGAACCATAGCCTAACATGTGCATTATACAAAATAATGCACATAGTTTTGACCATTTGGTGAAACAATTCTATACAAAGGAAAAAATGACTAGTTAGTACAATAAAGCCATATAGCTCTCTGACTTTGGCTCCGATGATGTCATCACTCAAAACATTTGGCGGCCATTTTAAGAAGCAGGTAAGGCAGTTTGTTTGAAAGTGGAAGGCTGATTTTACATTTTCAAATACTTTGGAACCACATTTGGTAACTTATATAAATGTAGTTTTAGCATTAATGAATTCAGCAGCCTTTCCTTTAGTCCCGTTTTAGGTCAGATTAGTTGTATCGAGCAGTACTTAGCTGCTGTTACAGAATGTAGTCTTTAGCAGCAGGGTGGGTGGAGGAGGCAAAGAAAATAATTATGTGCAAATTCTGTGTGTGGTGGAACCATGGCCCAGATATTCAAAGAGAGTTGAGCCATGCGCAATAGGGTTGCACCTGCGCAAGTCCGAAGTGCGCCATTCTGCGATATTCAGCAGGAGGCAGTTGCACCCAAATCATGCTGATAACAAGCGCATGATAATGAAGGCATGCGCAGCAAAGGGGAGGAACCATGCATAAATGGCGCGGTCGATATTCAGCGATTTACGCCATGCGCCAATAGAGAACAAGCGGAAGTTGCGCCATAAGCGAAATGAGCCAAAATAAAAGGAGCAAGAGCGAGGTGCAAGACGCTACAGGAAGCCACATGAGGCAGAACTCTAGCCAGACAGAAGGGCAGGAGGGACACACAGGGCAGGCCAGGAAAGGCACCCTGAACACACAGGCACAGGAAGGTGTGGGAGCTACAGCCAGTGCAGAAGGGGGTGCCACACAGCACAGAGGCCACCACAGGCAGGTGTTCGGTGCAGGGAAGTAGCAGGGAGGACAGCGGGGGAATACAGTAACAGCTGCCGGGGGTGAACACAAGCCAGGGACATGGCCAGTGCCACCTTCCAGATGGAGGCTGTTATGAGCGAGGTGAGAAGGCAGGCGGCAGGGGCGTGGCATGGAAGGGCCCATCGGTGGTATGCCCCAACAGGCAGTACCGAGCCTGCACCAGCTTCAAGCTGTACAGCGATACTGAGATTGTGGCCCAGTACGCCTGAATAGGGCAATTCTGGGCGGCTCTGTGAGCTGTGCAGTGATGTGATGCAGGCACCCACGCGCAGACCATGCCCTGTCAGTGGAGACTAAAGTAACAGCCTGCATGTGCTTGCTCACCACAGGTACCTTTCAGAGACCAACTGGGGACACCACAGGCATAACCAGTCGGCCACATCATGCCACCTCACCCCAATTCCTCAGCCGCACTGCACGCCACATGCTGGGAATGCATCCATTTCCCCAGCACACGTTGGAGCACACAGTAAACATACAGGAGTTCCACAGGGTAGCACGTATGCCTGGCGTGCTAGGGGCAATAGACTGCACCCATGTGGCCATACACACCACCTGGCCCCTTGAGCGCTGCATACATCAATCGCAAGGGCTTATGCCATCAACTGCCAGGTGGTGTGCTATGCCAGGGGCACATAATCAATGTCTGTGCCACGCACCCTGGGGAGCACACGATGCCTTCATCTGGCACCAGTCGACACTATGCCACAGATTCGAGAGTGGGACATCCCACTGGACACATAGTGGGTGAGTATGCAAACCACATGGACAATCATAGGGCCTGGGGGCATGGCCAGAGGTGACATGGGTAGTGGGCTACATGGCCGGGGCAGGGCAATGCTGATCACCAAACTAACCTCCGCCCTCTACACACAGGTGACAGTGGATACCCACTCCGTCCCTGGCTGCTCACACCTACTGGCAGCCCGCAACCCCATCACAACAGCGTTACAGTGAGGCTGCGCCACCACCGTAATGTCATCGGCGGGTGTCTGGGATGCTGAAGGCACATTTCTGTTGCCTGGACACTCTGGCGGTGCCCTACAGTACAGCCCTCAAGGCCTGTGGGCTATTCCTGGCCTGTTGCATCCTGCACAACATGGCTACAGATGTGGGATAGCCATACAGGTCAAGAGGGACAGCAATAGGCACGATGAGGGCGCGGTGGCGATGGTGATGGAAGCCCCCGCCAGCGTGGGACCCCGAATGATCCGGCTGGCACAGCTGCACGGGACACCATCACGAAGGAGCACTTCAGCCAACTCAGGTAAGTCATGGGGCCATGTGCAACCACCAGTGCTAAGACACAACCCACAAACACATGGACACACACCAGGGTGCATGCCATCAAGGAAGTGGCAGGGCACAGAAGCACACACACAACCAGGGATGGGTGAGGATTAACATACACATGGACGGACACACATGCACACACAATCCAAACATGCACGAGGGCAGGAGGCACAGACCAGAACGCCAGCCCTAGCAACACATGTCCACAGGCCACCGCCACTGCCTGTCCATGTCGTGTGTCAGATGCTGAGCACCATTGCACATTGGTGTACAGTGCAATGCAGGCATCATCATGCTGCGCAACTGTGGACAGCAGCTGGAAGAGTGTGCAGCTGGACTGTGTGTCCGCTGCGGGGCTGGGTACCCACTGTGCACTGCCCACTGAAACACAATACACACAGGGCAGCACCAGACAGTAGCCATGCTGGGAGACAGGTCAGTCCACGACACAATGCCCGGCTGCCAAGGATGCGTGGGCGGCCCTGCGAGACCTGTCAGCACTGACAGGCTGACCACTGGCCTCATGGGGTGGCACCAATGGTCCTCCAGGGTTCCACTGAGTGAGCACTAACCGTGCTCGTGCAGGGGTCTACAGCACACGAACATGCCTCGCCAGGAGTGCTCGGGATGCCCACAGCTGAACCGGTGTCGACAGGGTGGGAGTCGCAGCGCCCGGGAATGGGGGTGGACAGTGCACTGCGTGGTGTCCGCAATGCATGGGCACCTGACTGTGTGCCCATTGTGGCCATGACAGCAGTGAATGCCTGTGCATGCCTGTCAATGGCAGCGGTCACATCCTCCACAAGCGGTCCATCCCTGCCGAGGATCAGGTGGTGTCCCTGCTGGCGGCTCCTCTGCCTGCTCAGACCACATGCA
The DNA here is from genome assembly GCA_016271365.2 of Neoceratodus forsteri. NCBI lineage: Eukaryota > Metazoa > Chordata > Ceratodontiformes > Ceratodontidae > Neoceratodus > Neoceratodus forsteri. The sequence goes on from CM057458.1 coordinate 1,078,547,157, forward strand.
GTGCATCCACTGACATCACAAGCTGCATCTGCTGCTGGACTGATGCTTGCAGTAGGTGGGTGTGCTCGTCAAGAGGTCATCTGCCTCCTCGGCATCCTGTCCCTCAGGGTGTGCACGGCCCTGATGATCAGCACCCCTGAGGTGGGTGCTGCGCACCAGGACCAGATCTGGGCATATCCACAGGTGGTGCACAGATGCCGCCGCTGAACCCTGTACCCCAAGCCCATTGGCCAACTGCGATGCTGCCCCTCAGCTGCCGCTCCCCAGGGCTCATTGGTGCTGCCGCGGTGGCGCAACAGTCCCACTGTCCTGAACAGACACCAGTGCTGCCCCACTAATGCTGACAGGCACAGGCTGGGACTGTGCTGACATGCAGGCCTCCCCGGCAGCACCACCCACAGCCATGGGCGTGAAGTGCCCTGCTGTGGCCATCCGTGGCACACACGTGTCACTGCCCATGGCGTTAGCTTATCATCATCATTGGTGACGGACTCTGCACCGGCCCCAGTCACAACATGCTGGCATCCATAGGTGCCGGCACGCTGGGACACAGGCAGGAAGCTTCCTCCACACTTGTTACAACGACATCAGTGTGTGGACAGCCAAGTGACCCCACTGTCACAATGATCCACTATACCTGTGGGTGGATGGGCCCTCCTCCATCTCCAACTGACTGTCCTCAGTGGACAGGCCCACCACCGCTGACCCATGCAGATGCTCAGGATCTGAGAGGAAAGCAAAGTCGCATTACTGCAGCATGATCACCTGCCCCCCCATAGACAGACCATGACTTACCATGCAGTGATGGGCCACCACCCGTCTGGAAGCCACCACCTGGAACACCCTCAATGGCACTGTGCTGCATGCTTCAGCAAGCCTCTCCTCCTGTGGGGTCAGCTGTACCACCTCCAGCAGTCCCCCACCTGTTGCAGCACATGCTGCCCTGATGGCAACCACCTTCTCCTTTATCCTCCTCCTGTCCATTGCCCATCTTGTTTTTACACTCCTGCACGGAGCACTGGTAGCTGCCATGCAGGTTCACAGCACATACCTTCTCCCATGCAGCAGACGGGCTTGAGGTGTTCCCGCCATCCACTGAAGTGGCTTCTGATCCAGGTAGGCCTCAGACAGGGCTCGGTTTCAGCCTTAGTAAGTTAGGCCTCCTCCTCCTCCCACCACTGTGTTCCTCCTCTCCAACAATGTGCTCGGTCATTGTAGCCTGTAAGAATGGCAGTTATTTACAGTGACTGTGCAGTCCCATGCATGTCCCTAAATCCACAGTCCCACACTCCCAAACAGCATGCAACTCACCAATAGACTGCAGTAACTGACTATAGCCACTGCAGCCCAATGTCGCACTTTTATAGTGCAAACCATGCAAATAGTAGAGGCGCAACTTTAAGTAGATGCAAATTGCAGTGCTGTGCCATTGAATGGCTGATTAGATGATTTGCATATGACGGCTGAATATCGCGCTGTTGCGCTTTACTGGTGTGTTGAACATGCTGAGCCAATGGTGCAGTTCTGTGACATGCGTGAGTACACACCTCACTGCGCATGCCGGGTTGCAGGCGCAGACATCTGCCACGCTGATGGCGTGCTGTGTGCGGTAGGCAATGCAGGGCATGGCCACCATTGGCGCAGTGGCGCTATAGCGATGGTCACACATGGCGCTGTGGCACTCGCCACCATAGGCGCACTGGGCCAACTGCTGCAGTTGGGCTGCTAATGGCAGTGGCGCACAGGCAGCCAATAGCGCTACCCGCATTGGGTTCCAGTGGCACTGTGCATGTCCATGTGCCAGAGACCCTTGACCCTGTGCCTGACCTTTGCCCCTAGGCACCATCGTCGAGCATGGGTGCACCTCTATCGCGCTGTTCGGTGACAGCGCGATAGAAATAACGATGCTGTACGCGCAGCATCTGCAGCGTGGGGAGCCCGGCTGCAGAGTGCCATATTGCCATATCGAGCAGCGAATGGCATGCAGGAGGGAAGCCCAGTGGTCTGCAATAGAGCTGGCCAACCTAGTGGCCATTGTGGACCACACCATGGGTCTCTGTTCGGGAGGCACCCTGGACAGATCCAGGACCTAGGTGTGGCAGGAGGTAGTCACTGCGCAGGGAGGCCACAGGACGGGAAGTGATGAGCAGTGCCGCCACAGGTACAGGGACCTGGCGGAGGGAGCCAGAGCTACTAGCACGCCTGCGGACACGTGCCAGGATGGGCACGGTGCCATGCCGCTGGGTAGTAACGCCAACACACTTTTATCTTCCATATGGGTAACAGTGTTGTATGTGTCCAGCATGGGGAGGGACAGTCCGGGGTTGGCTGTGGTGGTGTTCACAGGGTGTGGGGTGGGTGGGTCTGGCTTGGTGGGAGGCACACACCTGGGGGTGGGGACTTTCTACGGGATTGTACTGATGTTCCTCTCTCATGTTTGCCCACAGGCCGGGAGGAATGCCGCCGTGCCCGTGAAGCGCGACGGCAGGAAGAGCAGGGTGCAAAGGCAGGCGAGGGTCCTCACCACCCACTGGACTGGCCTGACGAGGTGAGTGCCATCATCACGATTACTATTGCATGCTGTGTGACAGAGTGGGCGGCGAGGCATGGCCACCATCCATGACACCACTGCCATGCAACGACTGTTACAGTCAACACTGCCCAGTGGCCCCGTCTGAGAGTGCGTAAATGGTGGTCAGCCATGCACCAGGTACATGGTTGTGCTACTGCCTTTGCACCACATATCCATGTCACTAAATGGCCACGGTGGTGCTGTGCGTGACTTGGCGAGTGGGTGTGTGCAGCGTTCTGCATGGCTGTATGCGCCTGGGTGGGCAGGTCATGTGGGCGTGATCACTGCGGGTGGTCACACACCATCACAGAGGTATCTCCACGGCTATGCCATGCGCAGTGGACGGGCTGTATGGGGTTGTGCATTCACACCTATTGACTGTGCTCCTTGTCCTGGGTACACGCCATCTATGGGAAATATGGGAGCGCCGGAAGATACTCCTGGTGGTGAGGGCTTCGCTGGACATCCTCAGATGGATAGACCACACGGGGTCCTGCGGAGCACAGGCTCAGAGGAGTCAGAGCGGGGAGGCGCTCCGCTAGGGATCAATCAGTCCTGTATTCCCCTACCCCCTGGACCCACCCTCCACCCCTCTTTTCCCGTCCCATTTGTCACCTGCCCCTACCCACCTTGTTTGTGGCCCCCAACCTTGTATGTAGTTTGTACCTAATATTGTAAATAGTTGAATTTTATATGTTTGGTCAATACATTTAATTTGATATGAATACTGTGGTGGTCTCTGATTTGCAGCGGGCTATAGGCACTCAGCTGCAGTGGTGTGCATGGTGTCAGGGGTGGTGCAGTCATGGGTATGTGTGTGTGTGTCCATGTGGAGGTGACCATGGTGTGGGGTAGCTATCAGTCAGTGTCTGTGGTGTGTGTGTTGTGCCTGTGCACTGGATGACTGTGTGCAGTGGTCCATGGTGCGTGCTCTATGTCCATGGCACACCCATCGGCCGTCCATGGCCTGTGCAGCTGACACACATGCATGTCTGTGACCTGCATGGTCGCTGGCATGTCAGTGGTGGCAGTCCCTGCAGGGCAGCCACTGTACCCGTCACATTGCTGGGTTGCCTCCTGTCACTGATGTGGTGCATGTCTGCCTCGGATGGCACTGTGGGCTCCACAGTTGTTGTTCCACCTCATGCTGTGCCTTGTGTGTGTTGCAGGGATGTGCCCCACTGTCTGTGACTTGTGATCCGGGCGAATGATGGTAGTGTATGGGTCCACAGTGCCTCACGCGGGGTGGCTGGCACTCCAGTGCCATGGAGGACTGCGGGTTGTGTGTACACAGTTTACATGGAGCTCACACTGGGGCTTGGTTGCCCCACCACTGCATCCCTGTGTTGTTGTGCCCTTGGGTATGGGTGGGTGTCTGTCCATACACTGTGGCATCCGGTGTGGTGCATGCTTCCACGCACCACTGTGGGTGTCTGTGCTGGCTGTTGTGGCCAGTGGTGGGTCAGGGGTGTCATTGGAATACTGTGCAGGGTGCTGTATCACTGGTGGTGGTGTCTGGGGCATGCCCTGTCCCGTGTGGGGTACCTCATGTGCCGTGCATGGTTGGTCTCTCAGCAGTTCCTCGGTGGGACTGTGCGTGGTGGCATTGTATCTGCCGTTGCTGCATTGCTGTGTGCTGCCACCCGCTGATGGGTGCTCGTGGTGGGGCGGCTTGCATGGTTCTGTGGTGCACAGGGGTTGCAGTGTCACAGTGGGGTGGTGGCATGCATGGGGTTTCCTGCAGTGGTGGTCACTGCTCATGGGGGGTGTCTGGGGTCACGGTGCAGGGTGTGCTCTGCATTGGGAGGGATGGGTGTACGGTGGTCAGCCCTCCTTGTGTGCCAGTCACAGCTTGCGGTAGGGTGTGATGGGGCACCATGGCCCGGCTGTGGGTTGTTTGCTTGTCTCCATGGGCCAATGGTTATTCAGATCTCCCCAGCTGTGCAGTGCATGGGGGTGTGGGGACGATGTCTATTCTGCTGTGTGTTCCTGTGCCCATCTGTGGCATGGGTGGTGGGTCCCTACCTCCTGGTTGTGCAGTTGCATTGCTCTGCTGCTGGGGGCATCCCTGGTTGCGCTATGGTGCCTCTGGACTGCTCAGCTGAACATCCCTTGTTGCGCTATGGCGCATGAGATCTCTTGCAGCTTCCCTCCTAGTTGCGCTATGGGCGCAGATGATGCGATATTCAGTCGCCGGGCTGTAGGCGCAGTTTGGCCTGCTCTGTTTTTGAATATCGCGTCTCTTGTGCATGGGCCAATAGACTTGCGCTTACTCTGCTATTGAGCACTTTTTGGGTGCAGTTTGAATATCTGGGCCCTTGTCTCCAAGCGCTGCACTACTAATTCCTTTAGGAGGGCAGGGTTTGGGGCTAATGTTTTGGGAAGATCTGGAACATGCATTGGTGACAGTCTACCCTCATCTTGCTTCAATCGAAGAACTTTGACCATCATGCTGGCAATGTGGTTGTGAGACTTTGGCTCAAATAATGGTTTGGCAACCCATTCTTTGCGAGACTTAGGGTACACCACCTTGAAACACTTATCGCCCGGTCACGGAGACTGCCGTGGGACACTGTGACAGCTTGTTTGCGAGCTAGGTTTGCATTGTGGTCCAAAATTGCAAGCATTATTCTTGCTTTCATGCCTGCATGGCTAAAACATTCCAGCTTTGGGCAGTATGTACACAGCAATGCATGAAACTTGAGACTACCCGTGTGGCAGAACTGTGTTGCATGCTTCAAATCCTTGACAAGAATGTTGTTTTCACTACTTTGCTCAATGCAACATGTGCATCATCGCCTTCCACGAGCCACTTTGTTCTTGTGGTATCTGGTGGAGGCATCATATGGGCACAGTGATGGAACTGAGAGCCCCATGACCATCTGTGACTGTCAGTAACATGGTCAAGGACAGATAGCCACTTCTCATGCAGAATAGTTTCATCACCACCACACATTTCTGAGGACCACCAAAGATGATTTGAAATACTGTGGCACCATTCTGCAAGTTTCTCATACCCTCTTGTCCTGGCGATGAGCAGAATTTTCTTGGTCACACTTTTGGATAGGTGCCATAGATCAAATTGATGGCTAATATTGGTATACTTCTGCCTCATCAGGCAGCCAATGCTACGGTGTCAGTCAGTGGCAATCAATGAAATTTCAACATTATTGTTTAATAAATGCTGAACACAATTTTCAAAAGCTTTCTTTTCTAACCCCACTGATGTGATACCGGTTGAACCTGCCCTAGTGAAAAGGAAACTATTCTGTTGGTCTGTAAGTCCATCAAAGAGTAGCTACAGTACTTGGCAGAAAACCCTGGACTGTCACAGGTCCATCCCCAGCCAGACATACCGGCTGTGCCCTCAGTTGCTGGATAATTTCCGCTCCTGTGTAAGCCATGTGCTATGAATGACTGGAAATAGGTATTTGTGCTGAAATGTAAAAAGTTGTTTGTGAAATAAAATGTAGTCCCATGAATTGCGCAAACCAGGAAACATGGCATACAAATTGCCACTAAATAGTACTGCTGCTGCAGATAAAGGTAACAGCAGGCATTTGCCAAGGAGTGGCTGTGAATGGCAGGTAATTATGTCATGGCCATTCATGCAACATAATTTGACTGACACCATTGTGCCTGTAACGCTGTATTTCTCCTCACCATCTGCAGGACTGTAACATTCTGCACATATCATTTTGGAAAACAGCAACTTAAGACAACTGTTGAACACAATGTATTTGCTATCGTGGACAATGGTGTCTTCATTGTCCATGCTTTCAAGGAGTTGTGTCCCGTCTGACAGTGTCTCCTCGACCGGCACATAAAGATCATCAGAATTGTCTAGCGTGGACTCTGAAAAGTGTCCTCCATGGCTGCATTTCTTGGCAACTGCTGTTTAGGCATACTGATGAGGATGGTCCAGGTGCCATTGAAGGTTCAAAAGCTGTAAGGTACTATCCTTTTGTTTGGTGTTGAGCGACTGGGTCATCTGCCTCCATGCTTGTCAGAGTTATCCCCGGGAGTGGGGAACCAAAAGTACTGGTGATCCTTTAATGCAATATGTAGTGGAATTACCTCTTGGGAACTGTGTTGAAGCATCAGTGACAGATGGTACTGTTTTGCGCACTGAAACTGCCAATTCCCATGGTTTCTGTCTGAGTGGCGACCGAGCAAAAAGTTTTTGAAATGATGCTGCGTCTCCATTACTGAGTCCGTCGTACTGGGCACTGTGCAATCTGCATTTTGAAAATTGTCATATGGAGAGCTGAGTGCATCCACTGTGTTCTCCACAGCCTGCAAAACTGGCATTATGCAGTTCTTCGCTGTCAAATTGTGCCCTGAAGAACCAGGCTCATCAACAGTGTCCTCCACAGCCTGCAACACAGTAAGAAAAAAGAGGATACATGTAATTGTATAAATAATGAAACAAAGCTGGGGACATGACGCACAGCAAAGGAGATAGCTCTTCTATTCAACGCCTCGTCTCTGACATAAGGAAGGGTATCAGGAGTGAGATGAGTCTCTTGCAGATGACTCAAAACTGGGGGTGGTGGTGGATGTGGAGGAGGGAGGTGGCCCTGCAGGGGACCTGGAGGCTCTGAAAAGGTGGTCTAGAAAGTGGAAGCTGAGGTTCAATGCAGGAAATGCAATGTACTGCATCTGGGAGCCAGAAACCCGGGCAAAGTGTACACAGGGGGATGCTACAAGTCTCGATGGCTGAGAGGGACCTGAGGGTGGTGGTAGATGTCAAGATGAACAACTCTGAGACTTGCAGGAGGCAGCGCCAAGGCCAACAGGATGCTGGGATGTATCGCTAGGAGATAACCTCCAGAAGGAGGAAGTGATACCTCTGTATAACTGTTGGTGAGGCCGCACCTCGAGCACCGCATGCAGTTTTGGAGGCCACACTTAAAGAGGGACACTGAACTCCTGGAGAGGTTCCAGAGGAGGGCAACCAAAATGATTTGTGGCTTGGGGGACAGGACCTATGGGAGAGGCTCACAGAGCTAAATATGTACACAGTGGAAGAGAGAAGGGACCGGGGGGCATGATATAGGTCTTCAGGTACATGAAGGGGTAAATGGGGAGGAGCAATCGGGTGCTCTAAGGAAGGAGGGGCAACTAGAGGGCATGGGTGGAAGCTGGAGGGGTGTGAGATTACGGGAGAAAGGAGGAGGCGATTCTTCACTGAGAGGGTGGTGGAGCCATGGAATACGCTGCCCAGGGGGCTGGTGGAGGCAGAGGCGGTGGAGGAGTTCAAGAGGTGGTGGGACAGAGTACAGGCGAAGGGTTCTGGAAGCAAAGTCCAGTGCAGTGAGACTATCCGGGACTGGGAAGGGAGAAGCCAGAGGTGCGGGGCAAAGCAAGGTCAGCTCCCAGGGTGGGGCTGACCAAGCAATGAGACACGAAGGCGGTTCGGCCTATTCTGCTGGCATTTTAGTCTGTTACTATGTGGAGAGAATAACATGGCAAAAGTAACTATTGGGCACAGTGCCAGAAAGCATTAGCTAACCCCAAAGATGCACTATTGTTTGATAAGGCTTTTAGTGGGAGGAGAGACATGATTTAGTCATAAGGGTAAATGGGTAACATACAAGGCAAGGGGCTGTTTGGGTGGGAACTTGGGTAGAGAGCAGGAGTGGTGAAAAGATTTGGTAACTGCACTTATTGTAGTGGACTCCAGGATTAGGTGATCAGATGAAGGCGGGGGACTTGCATGGTTAAGTACAGGAGTGTAACAGTGTGTCTCACCCGTTAAACAATTGAAGCCAAAAATTAGGCTCTTGGTCAATTAGGATCTGCAGCTTATTATGTGGGTATGAGGCATGGCACATGGGCACAGTTGGTTGCTCAAGTGGTCCTACCATTCCACCTCCAAGCTGACCTCATGTTGCTCACTCAGGGAGGCACATTTGCCCTGCACCCCCCACACACAATCTGATCCTCTCTGTGCTCGGCCACCACACCTTAGCCCCAGTCCTATCTGCCTGTGACAGTATGGACACCGGCAAAGCAAAATCAGTGTATCATTGATCAATGACAGAAGATGAAATTGAGCGGTAAATGTACTCACCATTGACATGCAGGCCAAATATTTTCTTTCCTCTGATGGTTTTCGCTATTTTTGTGGGCTGTAGTAACTGTTCTGCAAGCTATGGAAGACATAAGACAAGACTTTTGTGTACTTTGCAGAATACTAATTGTCCTAATCTTACTACATAGTCATGGTGGAGAATGATACTCTTTACGTTCCTGTCGTTCAATGTGCTGTACGAAGTCTGATGTCCACGATGCTGGATGAACAAAAATGGTTGGCAAGGCATCTGGCTTGAGGTGATGCGTGTATTGTCGTGGTTGGAACTCTGGAGGTAATAGTTGCATTTTAAAGTCCGGTTCGAACATGCTGTCGTCAAATTGGAGAGAACAAATACTGTACTTCTTTCGGTTGTCCTTCAGCGTCTTGCTGACAAAAGTCTAAATGTTTGCAACATCTGTGCGACATCTCTGAACCCATATCTCTGCCAACTTGTTATCACGTGGAAAGAGATAAACAGATACTCCTTTGGAAGTCTCCTGTATGTGTGGAGCAACCAAATGCAAGACAGTGTGGCATACTGAATGATGATCGAATGGATATCTGAAATGGGAGTAACGAAATGCGTGATCGGTCAGCTGATGACAAAAATAGTACATAAGCAGATTAGCATGTGACATCAATATTATTGATGCATACAGAGTTGAGAAATTGGGTGCCTCCACTTAGTTCACACAAAGAATTAGTACAGTACAGACGGTTTTATGCTACCTAATTTACTTTACTATAGAGCCAAGACGGAGACAAGCATTTGTCAATGCCAGGTGTTGCTTGCTGTCATTAGCAGTGGAAGTGCAATAGTTAGACAGATGCAGTATCGGAATGGCAGTGAGTATTGAACTGATGCCAACTGCTGGTGATCAACAGCATGCTTCTCTATTGGCCGATGCAGGGGCTGCTGCCATTGACTGTTGCAACACTGACGTGCCTCCACAACTTGCTTGTAAATGAAACCTTCCACCCATGCTCCCCACCGCGATCTGCAGATTTATGATGCAATGCCAGGGAGAGTGCGGGACGTGCTCCATTATACTGCATGGGTGACACCTTTTCAGTGTTTGTTTTATATGATACTGTCCATCTAGTCATAAAACGAGGGCACGGTTGCACTTACAAGGGCTTTGACTATATTTGTCGATATATATATATATGTGTGTGTGTGTGTGTGTGTGTATTATATTTATTGTTTTCCTTACAGCTGTTTCTTTAGCAACAGTGAAAATCCCTTCTGTCGTTACCTGCTCATCAGGAAATTCCATCTGCTCTCCCAGACAGTGAGATAATTGACTCTCTGGGCAAGATATTCTAACCTTTGTGCCTAGCGCCAAAGCCATAGTGCTAGTTGCATGAGGCACAAAATATTCAAAAGCCTTGTCAGCACTGGCGCTATGTGATAGCACTGGCTAACAGATAATGCTATGCATGATTGCACAGGAATGCCTGCAGCGTGCGTATTCAAAGGTATTGCGCCGCACTACAGGCATTAGCACGACCCTCTATAGGTAGTCCACAAGTGCACCAGGAAATCGTCAGCCCGAGATACTCACTACCTTCACTCGGTTCTGGCATCCCACCCCTGTCCCTCCCTGTCTGTGTGCATAGTATTTTAGGAGTGTAACATTCTAACAGTGGAACTGAACACAAATTTGAATCCCTGTATTACATGATAAACATTCTTTGTCTTCAATGTGGGAAAAACAGAAAAAAAGGCCAGCAATACAGTAATAATTTATAAACACAGAGGAAAGGAGGTAACACAGTGACATAGGAGCTGAAGGTGGAAGGGCAGTGCAGGAGGGCAGTGGCCAGGGGAGTGGAATGCTGGGATGCATCGGAAGGGGATCACCAGTAGGAATAGGGAGGTCATAGTACCTTTGTATACCCATTTGGTTAGACCACATTTGAGTCACGGTCCAGTTCTGGAGGCCATACCTCGGGAGAAGAATGTGGGGAGGATAGAGAGTTCAGAGGAGGCGGTAAAAATGGTAAAGGGTTAAGCCACCTATCCTATGAAGAAAGGTTGAGAGATTTGAACATGTACTCCCTGGAGCAGAGGAGGCAGAGGGGGACATGATCGAGACCTTCAAGTACCTTAAGGGTATAAACTGGGTGACAGGGAAGCATCTTCAAGATGAAAGGAAGTCAGAGGACAAGGGGCATGGCCTGCAGGTGGAGGGAGGACAGTTCAGGGGCAACATCAGAAAATAATATTACTCAGAGAGAGTCATAGAAAAGTGGAACAGGCTCCCAGAAGCAGTTGTTGGAGAGGAAACAGTGGAGGGATTCAAAAGGGCATGGGACAACCACATGGGAGTGTTAGGGGAGGCACAGGTGCAAGCAGATAGCTGGGCAAATGGGCAGACTTGGTGGGCCTAGTTTGGTCCTTTTCTGCCGCACACTTCTATGAATCTATGAATCTATGAATACCCTTTATCATTGAGTCACCCAGTAACAGAAACGTAACTCCTCCATCATCCTTATAGTTACTTCCACTACCTCTCTGCACTCTCAGAAGTTGTTTGCCCTGAGCTATTCCATTTGAATGCTTCTTGCTTTTGCTCTAACCAAGTTTGCCTGCGTGCAGTGCCCCACGGGAAAGTTTAGAATATCTGGCCCTCTGCCAAAACTGACCTTTGTTGTCTGTGTGCACAGTATGTTAGGAGTGTAACATTCTAACAGTGGAACTGAACAAAAATTTGAATCCTTGTATTACATGGTAAACATTCCATGATAAACATTCTTTGTCTTCAATGGGGAAAAACAGAAAAAAAGGCCGGCAATACAGTAATAATTTATAAACACAGAGAAAATGAGGGCAACACAGAGACATAGGCAAAGGCAGACCGTACTGCTCAGATGCATTGCGTTGATGTTTATAAAATCATGCACATTTGAACTCTGTCTATACTGTTGGTTTTCCAGGTGAACCACCCCCCACATTCCCCAAAAAGACAAGGCAACCTAGCAAGTTCCCATTTTTTCTTACTAACCTTTTACCTCAATCCTATAACAGTTTTCCTTTTATGTACTAGACCACAACACATAAGTGTTAAAAACAACAAAAAAAAAAAAAAAAGAGAAGATTGCCTTGCTAAAACTATATCTGTGCAGTGTACTGTAAATTAAACTTTAAACAATGCTTATGTTTTACGAATTTACAGATGTAACAGTGCATTCAGTATGATGAAATGTACGTGTTATGGAGAAAATATCTATTTTCATCCAACTCTAATAACAAATACTTGTACTGCAAAGTACTGTACTACTTAGCCTGTTGGTGAGATATGCTATTTCATGGATTATAGGGACTACTTTTTCAAGTTATTAAATGTTTTAGCAATAATGAATTGTATACCTTTTGAAAATAGTAAATAGGTTTTAATCACTATCAGAGTACATCAAACTCATACTTTTATGATGGTGGCCCATTTTATAAGTCTGATAAGTCACTCCCAGATGTACATTGAAGGATTTTAATGCACTTCCCAGGGACATTAGGACACTCCACATTCAGCCTTGTGCATTAGCTAAGCCCTGGGGTCATGCATTAAAATCCTTTAATATCACACCCTGTCATGCCTTATTACTTACTGATTCTTTGGAAACTGGGTAAATCAGGAAAGGATAAATAGTCACAAGGGCATTTTCCCATGTGTGACACGGAGACTTGCTCACAGCATAAAAGTTGAGGTTGGGGACTTGAACACAGGTCTGTAGGATATACTAAATTAATTTATCTAACTACTAGTGTATACTGCCATCCCACAGTGTATTGTAAATTAGGGGCAAGATGAATTGTTGTTGTTCTTTGGACGTGAAACTTTCTCCTGTTGATGTTTTCCGTGACATTGGGGATGGCAATAAGGGCACTAATACACAATAATAACTGGGTAGAGTCAGAGTATCTGATCGACTCCCTTACCCGCCATCCTAACAGGGTCTCTCGGGACAATGCCTGATCCACTTCTAGCTGGTCCCACCAATCTTCTTGCAGGTTGCCTCGCATAATGAGGGTGTCTCCAGGTACATGAGTCAACACCTCCAGCAACCTCCCACGTGACCACTTTTTAATTTCGTGGAAGCAGTATTTATTTAGCATCGTTCACTCTTTTACATGTTCTGCACCAAAGTGTTGCAACACTTGCCCTCAAATATATGTTAATGCAGCTCTTGTAACTAGAATGTTTAATGTCTACTCCCTAGTGAACCACCACCCCACCCCAGGCAGCACCGGAGACAAGCGACTTTCTGATTGGTATACCTTCCTGGTAAATGTTCGTAACTAAAAATTAAAAAGGTCACCAGAGGAATAGAAGGATCTGGACGTGATTATGTGCAGTGACCAGGACCACTACATGCATGGCAAGAAAGCAGCAGCACAGATAAAAAGATGTTGGGATGCGATCTAGGTGTATCAGTAGTAGGAGAGAGAAGGTTATGCAGCATGTGTTATGGTCTCTGGTAAGACCACATCTGAGTGCGACTTCAGTGGGAGCCAACACTTCAGCTGGAGAAGGTTCAGAGGAGTGCTACAAAATGACAGAGGATCAGCAGGAAAGGAATGCGAGGATATAGGGCAGTGAATACGTATCCATGGAAGTCAGAAGCGACGAGGAACAGGACTGGGACCTCAAGGACCCGAAAGAGAGTAATAAGGTTGAAAAGGGTGTCTCTAAGAATAGTGGCAACCATAACCTGAGGACGACAGTGTAGAGCAGGTGGGTGAGAGGTTTAGGAGGGAGTGTGCAGTGGCAACTGAGCTGACATATATTATTTCTTTTATATAGTTGCCAGTTGCATGTCATTGGCGGTGGGGCACTTGATTGGGTGGGTTGCGAACTCACTTCTGCTAATATTTTATGCATTCAGTTTTAGATCACACTTTTTAAGACACCAGCCCCACACACTCTGTAAGGTGCCCTCACCTACGCCCTTCCTTTCTCCCACCCTTATTTGCCTCCCTCCTTTAACCTACAACTACCACCTTCACAATCCCAGCCATCCCCACCCTCTTTCGGACAATGTAATTTCTACCCTAATGGCTATGAACACCCTATGGCCCTGTGTAATGATGTAAGTTATCCTTGCATCTGTTAGTACCATTCAATTTGCTTTTGTTCATGGAAATACTATAGCACTGTGCAGGTACAGTAATTTGTGGACTCCATTTTACATATGTATACTGGTTCTAAGTAGGACTGCTCTGTTTGGGATTGAGCCCAGGAAGCATATAGTCCTGGGGCACCACAGGGCTGTAAATTGCAAAACAGAACCAGGACAAGCACAGCTGAGAGTACCTTATGAACCCCCCACCCCACCCCCACACACACACACGCAAACCCAGGATCCAAGCTGGTAGCAGGACGGTAAGCTCAAAAGAGAGGTTGCAACTTGGAAGAATTCTCAAAGTTGTAACTGACTTGTCAAAGAATCCGAGAGATGGCACAGACTGTTTGTACAAACAATAAGGAGTGGGTGGATGCGCTGCAGGATGCGATCCGCAGCACACAGTTCGTTATTTCCTGGGCTTCTATTGTTCATTTCTAGCAACCAGTTAACCTCTGAATGAAAAAAATTATTTTCATCGATGGTTAGGGCTCTGTTTTCGCCTACAGAGAAAAAATAGCAGTAATTGACAGAATGCATGGCGATAACGTTCCAGACAAAGGCTCCAGCACCTCAACACGCCTCTTCCCCATCCCTTACTTGCCCCACCATCAGGTACTACGGGAAAAAATAAAGCGCACAAAAGGAAATGTTCCAACTAGAAACAATTATAAAAGCCTATACAGAATAGTCAAATAATCCCTGATCCAGCATGGAGTGTTTGTATAAATAATAGAGGGGATGCAGCTGCAGGATGTGATTCCCGCACACACAGGCAAGGCAACACGAGGAGCAAAATGACACAAAAGGGAGAACATGGACAGGTAGAAAGTGGGGAGAAAGTGCAAATGCCAGCTGCTTACCAACATGGGGAGCAAATAGTAACAGTTTAGAACTGGTGTGTTGTGCTGGCTGATGTGATATGAGACCACCCTGGATCGCATGGGGATGCAGCTGCAGGATGGGATCCAGCCACACACAGGCAAGGCACAAAAGGAGAACATGGGAAAAGGAGACCGGGCGGCACCACTGGTGATGAGTGAGTAATTTGGGGCACTCAAGCGCGGACAGGTAGAAGGTGGGGAGAGGTGTAATGTCAACTGCTCACCAACACGGCGAGCGAATAATCAGTTTTGAGCCAGTAGGTTATGCTGATAGATATATCAGGAAACAGTGTGCTAATCTAAAGGTAGCCATCATGGAGGCAAGGATATATCATACCACACTGGATCATGTCTGCTACTGTCCCTCCCTTACTCCCCGACCATCTGGTACAAATGTTAAAAAATAAGAATATAAAAAAAGCTTGTCTCTCTCTAAAAATCGTACTTTGGGAGCTGCCAAGGGAGGCGGGAGGCAGAGCTGCAGCAATTGATGAATTACAGAAAAGGTGTCCCACGATCGCAGAGCTCTGAATCTGCTGGATTCCGTGATTCAACTTACTACTGGTCCCTCTACACTTGGTGCAGTGTCTCGACTTACCGATGGTAAAGACAAGACCACTGAGTTTCATGGGACAGTGCAGTTTTGCGTATCCATGAATTCGTGGCCTGGCGATGAAACAAAAGAATAGGGGAGTAGGGAATAGATACAGAATCGAAACAAACGTTTTGCAGGAAAAACACATTGTCCAAAGGGAGGAAAACGAGTCCTTACCCAACAAGAATCCTGTGTGGCGGTTATACAAGCTATGACTATGTTCAGACAAAAGCACTACAAACATAGACCCTGAAATCTTACACGGTTGATTAGATGTCAGCTCAACGGCACCCTGGGAGCTAAGTGTGGGACAAAGGGCCATAAAAGAAAGCTGTATGGCAATCCCAGTGGCCATAAAACTGGCTGAGACAATTAGGAAAAAGGACTAGCACACAGAGTTAAAAGAACAGCCAGGAAGGAAAGAAAATACATCAAAAAACTTGACAGCATGTTTATTTCTTTATTACATATATAGAAACATAGAATTTGACAGCAGATAAGGACCGCTTGGCCCACCCAGTCTGCCCATTTCCCTACCTACTGGATAAGCTGCAGATCCTAGTTAACCAGCAGCCTACTTCTTCCTACCCTACCCCTAGAATGGCCTTATGACTGTCCCATGCATGCTTGAATTCCACCACTGATTTTGACTCCACAACCTACTCCGGAAGGCTGCTCCATGCATCCACAACCCTCTCTGTGAAAAATACTTCCTTAAATTACCTCTGAGCCGCCTCCCCCATCTTCAAATTGTGCCCTCTTGTTCTTGCACACCTCTTTTTGAAAGATGCTACCCTCTTGGACTTTGTTGATTCCCTGAGGTACTTGAACATTTCTATCATGTCCACCTCTCCTCCTTTCCTCGAGGCTATACATATTAAGCTCCTTCATCTCTCTTCATATGTCTTCCGTGCAGACCCTGCACCATTTTAGTTGCCTCCTCTGGACAGCTTCCATCCTGTCTATGTCTTTGCAGAGATTGGGTCTCCAGAACTGCACACAGTACTCCAGATGGGGTCTCACCAGCTGTCTGTACAGAGGGATAATAACTTCCTGTTTTCTGCCGGTGATGCCTCTCCCTATGCATCCCAGTATCCCCCAGCCTTTCTTGCTACCCTCTCACATTGCTTGCCCACCTTTAGGTCATCTGATATGACTACCCCAGGTCCCTTTCCATTTTGTTGTTGTTAGTATCTCATCCCCCATTGTGTACTATTCCTGGGTTTTGTTTCCCAGGTGCATTACCTTGCACTTCTTAGCATTGAATCTAAGCTGCCATACATTTGACCATTCCTCTAACCTTGCCAAGTCCTTCTCATCCTTTCCACCCCACCCTGTGCATCAACTCTGTTGCAGATCTTTATGTCATCTGCAAAGAGACATACTTTTCCTTCCAGTCCGGCTGCAATGTCGCTTATAAAGACATTGAGAGACCAGTCCTAATACTGAACTCTGCGGTACCCCACTAGTAACCCTCCTTTCTTCTGAGTGTACTCCATTTACTATTACTCTCTGTGTCCTATTCTCCAGCCAATTCTTTACCCAGGCTGTCATCTTGGGACCGACTCCCAGGCTGGCTAACTTGTATATTAATCTTTGTGTGGGACTGTGTCAAATGCCTTGCTAAAGTCTAGGTAGGCTATGTCTACAGCCCCTCCCTGATCTACTACTTTGGTCACCCTCTCAAAGAAATCTATTAGATTCATCTGGCATGACCTTCCTGCTGTGAATCCATGCTGCCTAGGGTCCTGTGCCCTCTGGCCTCTAGATACTCGACAGTTCTTTCCTTCAGAAGTGATTCCATCATTTTCCTATCACTGAGGTTAAACTAACAGGTCTGTAGTTTCCTGCTTTGCCTTGCTCCCACTTTTGTGAAGGAAATCACATCTGCCCTCCTCCAGTCCTTGGGTACCACCCATCCTCCCATGATTTGTTAAAAGGGTAGTCAGTGGTGTCACTAGTTCTACCCTTAGTTCTTTTAGAATTCTGGGATGAATCCCATCAGACCCCATTGCTTTGTCCATCTTCAGTTTTAAGAGTTCTTTCAGAACCCTTTCTTCTGTAAATGGGCTGGTATCAACTTTGTATCCAGAGTGTTTCTACTGTTTGTTTTAGGTACCTCCTCTCTTCATTTGTAAATACTGAGCAAAAATATTTGTTTATCTCTGCCTTTTCACAGTCTCCTCTGCTCACCCTCCTCCCTTTATTAAGCCTCACTATCCCTCCCTTGGTCTTCCTTCGCTCCTGATGTACCTATAAAAGGTTTTATCCCTTCTTAACTGAGTTGGCTATCTTTTCCTCGGTTTGGGCCTTTGCTGTTCTGACTGCCTTCCCAGCCTCCTTTTGCTTTAACTGATACAGTTCTCAGTTAACATGTTGTTTTCCTTTAAGGACTTCATTGCTGCAGCAACAGGCTGGACAGGAATGATGTCATCACTCACTGATATGGACAGAAAAATCTTCACTGTTTCTTCACTGTTTTCAGTTACTGCAGAGCACATTAACAGATGCTGATTTAAAGAAACCACAAAACCAAAAAGCATGATATTTTCAGGAAACAATAATCATGACACAGGGACTTGAATTCCTGCATTTACTGTAAATCTGTAAAACACTGGCATTTGATCTTTAATAGCCATATTATAGGATTTGGGAGATGAAAAGTTATTTTTTTTTCTAGTCTTTGTGTTTTTAAAATGTTAAAAGTTGGTCAGGGTCAAAGAAAATTTTGGTATTCCCTGGTTAGGTAACTCTTCCTTGGGTGGTCTGAATAAAAACAATTTTGCATTCATCTCTTATTGGCAAGAAGTTATGTCTGTGCTGAAAGGTGGGACATGCCAAGTCAGGCGTAGATAAAAAGGGCATCTCTTTCAATAAATTTACCCCAAAGCCCTGTCAGACAAATAACTAGAGCTTTGTTAGTGTCAAATGAAGACAGCACAAAAACAGTTGAATTTTTAGTTGGCTGTTACTTAATTTCAGAAATATTTTAGAATCCTATTGTTTTCTGTTTGGGACTGTAAAATCCTTAGTTATTATCAAGGCCCTAGAATTCTACAATTCTGCACTTGCAGAATTTTCCATAGAATTTGCATCATGCCTTGGAATATATATAGTGCCATAGAATTCATTGTTTTTGTGAACTTTCATTCAAATATGCAGTTTTCCCATAGTGCCTGGCTCCCTTCCTCATCTCATTTATCCTGAAGTCCCTCCTCAATGCTCGCCATGTATTACTCAGTGGTGTAAAGGTGGAAGGAGGCACTAGGCCCATCGAGACCATTTTCCCTGCACAGTGTAGAGTTAATTGTGATAACTATCCCAGTAGGAGTTTATCTAGTTCAGCTTTAAATGTTGTGAAGTTTGTAATGTTTACAATGTCATGTGGCAGCCCATTCCATAGCACAGCTGCTCGGATGGTAAAGTAGTGTTGATGTTTATTAGTTAGCACCCTTGGAATGTGAATCTGTCTGTTATGACACCTTAGGTTTTCCCGCCAGAATGATATTACAGTCTTTCATGAAAGATTTGTCACTCAATATTTTAAATATGAGAAGCAAGCCCCATGGTCCCTTCTCAGTTGTAGATCATACAGGTCTAGAGAACCACGCGTTCTTCATAGGGAAGGTTTATGACTCTGAGTATTAAATTATTAATTTTCCTTTGCATGTTCTCAGTGATTTTTATATCTTTATTAAGGTATGGGAATGAGAAGAAACAGCATAATCGGTGTGGGGACAGATAAAAGATTTATAGAGAGGTAGAATACAATGTTCACTCCTAGTCATAAAAGACTTCTTATAGCTGATAAAATGTGGTTGCCAACCTGTGCCACCTTTCTACAGTGGTCCTCTGATGTAAATGAGTTATTCACCATGATGCGAGATCTTTTCTGTAGTAACTGGTTTAATAATTTTGCCATTTAGGCAATAATGGAGAGAACAGTTTTAAAACCAAAGTGGAGTATGGAACATTTGTCCAGATTGAAATGCATTCCATTATTAGCTGCCCAGTTTTCTATTTTTCCAAATCCTGTTTGAGAAGTGATAGTTTTTCAGCAGTATCCACTTCATGACATTTTAGTATCATCAGCAAACTTGCTGATTTTATTGCAAACTCCTTGTGATCTCATCAGTGACATCATGTCATATTTTAGCCAGTAGTGGGACTACATGCTGCCACAGAAATAAATGAACTACATGAACATTCAAGGTGTTCACTGCACCAACCATGACATCATTGCCAACGCCTTCAATGCCCTTTTTCTTCTCCACCAGTCGCTACTCTAACTAGCCCACAACCTGACTGTCCGTCTTCTCCTCCTTCACCCCTCCCACCCCTCCCTTTCGTTCTGGCTCCAACCACATACCTTGAAGTTCGCAAGCTACTTAACTCCCTTCCGGCATGTGGGGTTGGGGGCCTGAGGGGATCCATCCTTGCATACTTAAGCAGTATGCACCTTGGCTGACCAGACCTATCACCTGGCTTTTTAACCTCTTGATTCGTATGTCTACTGTCCCATCCACCTTGAAAACTGCCAGAACCATCCCTATACACAAAAAGGCGATGTCAAACTCATGTCCAACTACCACTTATATCTCTTCTGCCCACTCTCAGTAAGCTGCTTGAAAAATAGTCCACCGCCAGCTTGCTGCTCACCTTGACATGTTTAATCTTCAAACCCCGTGCCAACATGGTTTCCGGCCTGGTCACAGTACCACCTCTGCACTTACACAACTTACAAATGACATCAGAAATAATATGGACCATGGCCTACTCACTGGGGCCCGTCTTTATCGACATCGTTAAAGCCTTCAACATGGTACACCATCCCTCATGCTAAAGAAACTCCAGTCCATTGGAGCATCTGACCAAGCCTCTCCTGGTTCCATAGCTATCTTGACAATCGGACTCAGGCAGTAGCATTTCACAAGGCCCTTCCTCCCCTAAACATCTCCCGTGGAGTTCCCCAGGATCCATTCTTGACCTCTACTCTTCTCCCTCTTCCTAAATGATATGCCCACCATGTCCCGCATAGCTGCACTCTTATGTGACGCAGATGACCTTGTTCTCTACTCTGGGTCAAAATCGGTTGCTGCCATCAACTCCACTCTCACTAATGACTTCCAATTCCTGCAGACCTGGCTCTCTAGCAACCACCAAGTCCTGAACCTAGAAAACCTGTGCTATGCTATTTGGATCCTCTAAGAAACTGTCTGCCCCTGCGAACAGGCTCGGGTTCAATGCCTTGATGGCTCCTCATCTTAAACACTGAGTCCTTCAAGTACCTTGGGGTCACTTTGGATCCCACACTAGACCTGTCTCAACATGTCAGTATGGTGTGCCATGCCGTCAATGCTAAAATTGGTGGAGCTTATCGCGTGTGCCACTCCCTCACTCCTTCCCGCTAGACTTTCTGTCATGCAGAGGTATTCTCTACTCCAGCTCCAATATGCTCTGCCCCTCCTCTTTGCTGCAAACTCTGCTACACTCCACAAATGGGACACTGTCTACAACAACATCTGTAGATTGCCTTAACTGCCCCACATCTTACCCATCATTGTCTCTTTACGCTGGCTTAAATTGGCTGTCACCTGAGGATATTCGAGCCTACTCCTGGGCTGTTTTATCGACTCCCTGTCTAGACCTCCCTGCCCTGTCTATCTTGCCAACCTCCTGACTCTTGCTTCACACACCTGTACCCTCAGGTCTTCCTCTGTCCCCATGCTCTCCACTAGACCTTGCATGACAAAATGGGTGAACAGGCATTTGCCCATTTTGCTCCCAAATTCTGGAACTCACTCCCCTTATGGTGAAAACTTCAGCCTCCCATCGAGAATTCAAAACTCGCTGTTCACCCACCTTCTAGCATCTGGCCAATGCAAATGCTCTTAATTTGTTTTGTCCCACTGCAGGCTGTCGGGTCTGACCCTGAGTACTACACTAATGTTCTCCCACTAATATGCTTGTCTAGGTGGCTATGAACCTTGATGTCTTTACTGTCCTCAGCTGTCTTATGGTTACCCTAATTGCTTTATTTTACATCCTTATTATGATCTATGCCTAAAATGTACCTTTATGTAACTATTACTGTGCTACCCAATGTATATCTTGTTTTGCTCCTGTACACCTATATTATGTCTGTGCATTTCTGCATATTGTAACCAATGTCCTGTGCTCTCCCGGTCGTGTCTGAAAATAGGTAGGTCTGTTGCCCAGCGACTTACCCGGTTACTAAAAGCTAATAAATAAATAAATCATGCTGCAGAAATCAAAAACTGCTGCTACAGAATCTAGGAACTCTGCTGCAAAATCAGGACAAAGTGCTGCAGAGCATTAGGGGCCCTGGTTATTGTTGGGTAAAGTCTGTTGGGAGACCAAAAGTTTCAAGTATGACCTCCTGAATGAAGACTTTGAAATGGAAATTAGATTAATCTTCTAATTTCACTGGCAATCCAACAACATACCTCTCAACCTCCTGCCTAATAAATCAGGGACAAGGCTTAAAAAATCAGGGACAAAGGACCAAAATCAGGACACATCTTCAAATTAGAGATATCTACCCAGAAAACTGGTAGAATATGGGCTTAGAGCAAAATGCATTTTCTAAAGAAGAAGAAGTCTGTAACTTTAATGCTTGACATTGTTTTGTGCTTACAGTCCCCACTGTTTAGCACAAAACACAAATTTTACGAGGACAGAGTAAAATTTTGAGGCAAAATCAGGGACATCCTGAAAATCAGGGACACTTGAGAGGTATGTCCAACAATATAAAGATTTCAGTATTTTGTATGTTTCTTTCTAAAGCTTCTGTCTATCTGTTGGTACCAGTACTCTCTCTCTCTCTCTCTCTCTCTCTCAGCTGTTTTTGTCACAGCCTTCAATGTCTGTAGAGTTGCTTATGTATTAGAGACATTATTATTCAAGGATTCAGTTAATTCAACTTTTCTTAACTTTTATTTGTACTTCTGCATTGAACAGCACAGAAATATTACGAGAATGTAATACAGGTTGCATAACAAGCATTTACATTAGGATATTTGATCACATTATGTTTGTTACATGTGTAGGAAACTAAAGACTAAGGGAAATACCTTTCATGTAATTAGCATTCATCATCAGTTCAAACTGAGCTATAAGCAGCCAATGGGCTGAGATATGTCTTGTAAGAATAATACTACAGATGATGCAATGTACTGCAGCTTCAAATTGTATGCACAGACCCCCTTCTGGTATGATAAGGTACAACACTAGAGAGTGACGTGCTGCTCGAGCAAAACAGTAATCTGCATGATCCCATGAAGATTTTAAGCAGGACAGCTACCAAGCCAATTAAAAGCACTTGGATCACATGCAGCCCCTACAGACATCTGAGAAAAGAAAGCCTGCTTAAATGGTAACACTGCTAACACTGTAAATTTATAATTAGTACATGGGTCAGCCAAGCAGTTAGAGTCACAAAATAGTCCACAGTTTGAAATATGGCACCACAGGGAATGTGCTAAGCTTCAGGCTGCTGAGTAGGCACCATCTTAGATGAGTGTCACATAAATAAGTGAGGTTATAAGGCTTATTAATTATTCAGAAGGTGTTCCTGCTCACTGATTCGCTACTGGATAGATCATTAATGGCCAGTTAATGACTGAGCCAGATGTGTGACTTTCACGAGCAGTCGCCTCACAGAACCACAGTATATTAAAGTGTGGAACCAGGAACACAAACAGACATGTAAATCACCTGTAGTTAGCAGTGGCACCGTTGCACAGTACAAAAACAAACTCAGGCGTGTGAGTAAGAAGCACTGCCAAATCCGAATCAGTAAGTAGCTTCTGGCTCAGCCAAAACCATATCAGGGAAGAAGACATGCTTTGCCATGATAACTGAAGTAACATCCTAGTTTTTGGCTGATTCAGAACCTACTTTCACCGATTGGATTCGCTGCTTTTCCTTACTAAGGTTTCTGTTTGTTTTATACCAGAAAAAACAGACAAAAACATCCACTAAAATCGAGCACATTTATATGCATGCATACCAAAAATTTAAAAATCACTGCTTTCCAGGAGTCTGTGTGCCGACTTATTTCATTCCAGGTTGGCGGACTTGCACACACATCATCGTGATGTGAACTTTAGGCATAAAAAGGTTGCGTGCCAGCTCTGCCCTAAAAATCAAAAAATAAGTAAAATTAACAAATATTGGTATTTCAAGAAACAGTTATCCTTATAATAGCAATAATGACCACACTGGCAGTCATTTCCTGGGAATTAATGACCTTGTGATGGGTGGTTGCCTCGGCTGCACTTCAGGCACTTGGTCATTAATCCCCAGGAAATGACCGCCAGTTCGAGTCATGATACAAATAAGTCACTAAGAAAGTCCAGTGTTAAGTCCTATTCAACAAGTAAAATATTGACACTAACATTCAAATAGTCAATTTGGGGACTTTAGTGGCAAAGAGATACAACCTCACCCATAGATGGTCTCCAGTACTCACAGTCTCCCAGTGTTCAAGATACAGTATGTCCGAGCATTCAAGAGTCAGTCTCTGAATCTGTTTCACCTACCATATTTCTTGCAGTCACCTTCTGAATATAGGCCAACAATTTATCTAGGTTTTGGGGTCAGAGAACCCATGTGTGGCCAGCATACTGAACCTGGAGCTTCACTGGTATACTATTTTGAAGGCAGTGTTATGCTCCTTCAGCTTTCTTTGCCTCTCTTGAAGCTCTTTTGTCTTTGATGGGTTGAGAAGCAGAGATCAGAGAACATTAGAATTTTCTGTCTGTCTACCACCAAGTTTTTCACCGCCTTAGAGCCTTGAAAAGAAATAAGTCTCTTTATAAAATGTGTCAGGAAATTACTGCATCCTGATCGATCAGCAGCTGTAAAGTCAGACTACTACCACTGGTTAAAGAAAGTGCTAGCAATCAGGATACAGCACACTCATGTATTAATGCTTTTTGAGAAAAAAATCCTGACTTCCATTACATACATGGCTGCCATTAAAAAGTCATCTAGGTCCTAAAATGAAACTCTTTCAAACTATTTAAAAATAATGTTCTTTCTCATTATACTTCCTCTTTACACACATACACTGATTCAAAAATGATGTACTACTCATAGCTCTACTTTTTGGGCATCTTTCCTAAACCATCAACAACCACAAAAACGTACTATTGTTACCTGCCTTACCTGCTAGAGAAATATTTGCAGTTTACCCTGCCCAGATAACATTGAATCCCTAGCTTCACTGAGGCTTTCTGTTGTGTGTGTTTGGGAAGAGGTGAACATTGAATCATAAAAATTGTGCCTAATAGAAATTCAAAACAAAATGTTAGCTGTGCTGAAGGTAACTAACAAGGGGGTACCATTGTTGTCTGGGAAAGAAGATTATGAATCTGAAAAGAGAAAACAACTAAATTATAACAGATTTTACATGCAACTAAATGGGGATCCAACAACATAATTAAAAGGTATTTGGAACTTGTGATAGAACACATTTATGCTAATAACTGGATAACTGAAACAACATTTTTGGAGATCATATTCCCCAGAATTCCAGAGATCTAGCTACTCCCCAAATTTCAGAAACATGCCATTAAACTCCTGGGCTGTCCAACTGTGTCCAGCGTAGGCGGTGTCACTGAAAATGCAATGCAATTTGTGGACTTCTTTAAAAAAAGAGGGTCTCAAGACTGGCCTAGTGGGAACAGTTGTGCTTCTGCCTCCACGCCAGCAGCCCAGGTTCAGAACGGACATGGACCACTCAGGTGGGTTGAGGAGGATTGAGCACCTGACAACAGTTCTCCTTCCTCGGAGAAGGGGCACTAGCCTCCCTGTAGGCACTGCCACCTAGTGGAGGCTGGGTGGTTGTACAGCAGGAGAACACGCTAGTGATGGGAGGGCTGGAGTGTGATGTGCTGGTGCATGCGCCCCAACATCCCAGCCCAGGGAAGAAAATCTAGAGAAACTGGATGCTAGACTGCTCCTTGCTGGCACTCTTCACAGGCTTTCGCATGACCTACACAGCTGGCTACCCACCCACAAGGTTCAGCATTTATTTATTTTATTATTTATTTAGCTTTTGTTAACCAGGTAAGCACACTAGACAAGACAACTGCCTATTTTCAGGTACGACCGGGAGAATACAGGAATTACAGATGAGATACATAGGACGACATGGTAAAGATTAAGAACAGCAAGTAGGACAAAAGTGCACAACAAAAATACAAAATGACAGGAATTAGGCATTTTACAGTTTGAGGGCAATATAACATAGATTAAGGTAGACTACAAGCCAACAGTTTAGTTCAAATATAACCACAGCAACCACTAAGTGCAGTTGAGAAAGGCACAGTTATGTTATAGCAGCAACACACTATGTACAGCATACGCCCATTTCCAGGGAAATATCCAGGGTAGGGGAGCATAATGAGATCACGGGGTTTGGGACCCACAGGCCGAGGCGAGGTGAGTTTGAGGTGACTCCATAGGGAGGAGTGCAGGCAGCCCTGTGAGGGGGTAGGCGGATCTGGGCCGGGAGGGCATTCCAAAGTCTGGGGCACAGGCTGCAAAGTCACTATCACCCATTTGTGTCCGAGTGGTGGGTACCTTAGGCAGGGCAGCCCCTGAGACCTGAGAGGATAGGATGATGAGGCAGCGGAGCCAGTACTTTGCCAGCCCCAGGGGTGCCAGTGCCAAGGACCTTGCCCGTGAAACACCATAGGACATAGTCAATATGGTTAAGAGGGAGAGCCAGTTAAGTTTGCTATATAGATTACAATGGTGGTGAGACGGGGCAGCCAGAGCAAAGCGGCAGACATTGTTGTATGCAGTAGTCCACCTAGCGAGATGGGCTTTTGTGGAGTGGCCAAACAACAGTAGCCCATAACAGAGCGACGGGAGCAGCACCCCTCAGGCAAGGGCAACTCTTGCCGCTGGGGTAAGGTTGTTTTGGCTCTGTAGGCCATACCCATTTTGCTGTTGACTTTCTTGCATGTGATCTGGATATGGCGGCCAAGGTCCAGCTGTGGGTCCAGCGTCACCCTGAGGTATTTGAAATTATCTGTGACAGGGATTGAGGTGCCATCAGTACCTGGTACACAGAACCTGACGGGGAGGCCTTGATCTTGGCCTGAGACCCAAAGAGCATGGCCTGGGTTTTTAAGATTAAGGACCAGCTTGTAGGCCAAGATCATGTCTGAATGTTCACCAGGTCCTCACTCAGATGGCGATTGATGACCCCATTTCTGTGGAGTGTGTCAGGATGACCAGGTCATCAGCATATAGGATTGGCTTGCAGTGTACAGCGACTGCCGGGAGATTATTTACAAAGATGGAGAATAGCAGGGCCCCAGGACAGAGCCTTGGGGACACCCATGGATACTGCAATAGGGCCTGAGAGCTCCTTGGCATATTTAACCAGTTGTATTCTGCCATGTAAATAATTAGAGAACCAGCTGAGCACAGCTGAAGATAGACCAAGGGATCTAAGTTGTGTGGTGAGCATGGCATGATCAACAAGATCGAAGGCCTTGGATAGGTTTATAAAGATAGCCCCGATAGCTTGCCTTGATCCATGGCTGCCCTGATCCATGAGGAGACAGTGACAAGGGCAGTGGATGTGCTGTGCCCTTTCCTGAACCCATGCTGTATGGGTGTCAATAGATTATGGGATTGCAAGTGTTCTGAGAGTTGCCCTGCCACAACTTTTCTAGAAGTTTACTGACTGCTGATAATATGGATATCAGGCGGTAGTTCTCTATTAATTTGGGGTTTCCTGTTTAAGGATCGGTACCACCCTGGCTACCTTCCATATGTCAGGAATAACACCGATGACAGGGACAGATTAAAGATGTGTGTCACCAGTGGAGCAAGCCATGGTGCACCAAGGCTGAGAAGACGCGTTCCAGCCCATCCTAGCCAGCACTGAGAAAGGGGAGAGGCCCAGAGTAGTCTCTGCACCTCATTTATCATCACTGCCCTGAAGTGGAAGGGCAGATGGGGTAGTGGTGGCGCTGAGGCCTGTACACCATTCTCCTACCACCCGGGGAATGATGAGGTGAAGGCAGAAAGGTCCGAGAAATACCGGTTAAAGGCATTAGTGATAGTCACCGAAGTTGTTGCAGCTGGCACCATCAATAGTCATGTCAGTGGTCTCAGCACTCTGGGAACCGCTAACTATGTTTTAATGTTTCTCCAAAATCTCCAGGGGTCTCTGGCAGAGTTCAGCAGGGCGGTCTTGCAGAACTTACTCTTAGCCCCTTATGCTCCTCTTGCACTCATTTCTGAGTTTCCTGTAGTTCTGAAACCGCCTGATCTGCCGTGGCCTTGAATTTTGCCCAGCACTTCATCTCTGAGCTTCATGAGGGCCAGGAGGCTCCCATGAAGCCATTTTGTGGCAATCCCTCCCCTCCATCTAATGAGGGGCGGTTTATTCTGCAGGGCCCTGAGAGAGATGAGGAGGTGATTCATCGCGGATGGGAGTCCTGGTGGTCCATACAGCTGACCAGTCAGTGTGTTGATATCATCAAGAAAGGTGCCAAGATCAAATCTGAATAATCTCTGACCTGAATGATTTTGTGCGGAAGTTTCAGGGGCTGAATCTTCCACACAGTACACTGTGGAGTGGTCTGAGATAGAGTCTGGAAGGATGCCCGATGAGCAGATTCTTTCTGACCTGTTGGTTAGGATCCAGTCCAGGAGGGAACTGCACCACCACCACAGGGTGAGCACCTAGTAGGATCCTTAATTAGCTGTATAGGGAGAGACCCAAGCAGTGGCTCAAAGGCTTTGGTATTGCAACCCAGCCAGTTTAGGTTGATATCACCAAGGGTGATTAGTTCATTTTGTTGGGTCACAGTGCCCACAGTGTCAATGAGGCCGGACAGTCCCTGTATGCCCCCTTAGGAGGATTGTAGGCAAATATTACACGTAGTTTTTGGTCATCCCGAGCAGCAGTACCATGTGCAGCGCTTCACAGGGTGACTGCACTGTCTGTTGTTCAGGTATGACTGATAGGTTGAGGTGGCTCCTGTAATAGACCAGGATGCCACCCCCTCTTTTCCCAGGACGATCCTATCTAATAAGATCATATCCAGGATGGCACACAGAATTTGGTGTGGCAGGTTTGAGCCAAGTTTTGTTATGCCGAGGATGTCAGGGCTGTGATGTGTGACCCAGACCTGAAGCTCTGTCAAATTAGGCACAAGGCTACGAATGTTAAGATGGGCAATTTTAGCCCTTTGATCGCCGTCCATCCAGCCACGCAGAGGGGAGGTTTGACCTGGTGGACCAGGGTTTGATTCAATGTCACCCGCTAGAGCTAGGGTCATCAGTAGAAGACAAAGAAGATGTCTCAAGGAGGGAGCCCTTCTTGGCGGTGATTTGCGGCCATACGTTTGACCATTCGGTCTGGACTCAGGAGGCACCTAAGGTCAAGACTGCATGGAAACCAGGGTAGGGGTTTGCCTACATCTAGTAGGTTAGAGAAAGTGAAATCAGACCCCATTGGCTGGATGCTTGTGCAACAGGGCACTCCCATTATAAGAGCCACTGCTCCAGAGGACCAGTGGATGCCTTGTCCGGAGAGGATCCACAAGGCGTAATGCCAATGAGCAGCAGGGGTGACACTTTCATTGCTTGTTGCACCTGGTTCCCCATGTCGAGACAGTAGTCCGACACTAGATAGTAAGGGATTAGGATGACAATCTGATAAAATTGAGATAGGCTAGCAATCAATACATAGGGCTTGGCCTGTGTTCCCTTCAGGGTACATGCTGAATGCTGTTGGCTGTCCAGCAGCTACTGTCCGCTTACTCAGGTTTAATAGCCCACCTTGATAGTAACTGATAATGGCTAAATCAAAGTTCACCCCAACGGACAGGTGGGTTTAGTCCGTGCTGCAGAACTATGGGTTGTCGCTCCCACTTGTTGGTACAAGTAGTTAGACAGGAAACAGAAAAGAAAAAGAAAGACCCTGGGCAGTGCAGCAGCAGGTAATTAATTATGCTGTCCACCTACACCTGTTCGAAAAAGGTTAATATTGCACAATGACAGGGTAAATGCAGTAGTCAGTGTGGAAATAGACTTAGGCTGACAATCCCACTAGTAAGCACTAATCATAGCACTGGAGGCAGTCAAGTTTAGGTCTGTGCAGTGAAAGGCATAGATTAATATGGCAGGCTGTCAATATAACTGTGCAGTACAACAGTGCCGAATTGATTAGGCTAGGACTCCTATAATAGGCATAAATTATACTGGCTGGCATTCCCACTAGTATGCCCTCATAATTACACATTGAAAATGAGCCAGTATGTGCCTGTGTTGAGAAGAGTATTAGATAGACTGTCCACAACACGTGGACACTATTAGGTCAATCTGGGTAGCCTACACTTCTCCCTGACAGTACCAGAGTCCAAAGCGCCTTAAGAACACAGTTTTTTCGTCAGGTTGGGTCTCGTCACTGACTCTAATTGGACCCGTGTTGCTGGAGGCGTGGCTACCAGGCATTTAAGGGAGGAGGAAATAGGGTGGGCAGGTGAGATGAAAAACAAGTCCAGATGATTCAGCTGCCTCTTGTGCAGCTGCCGCCCAGTCCCTCCGAGGTTCTCTGCTGAAACAAGCTGAAAACTGACGACTTCGGCTTTTCACTGGGGAGGTCCACCTGGTTGCCCAGCACCCTCGACCTGAGGTTCTGAAGCTTTTTTCAGTGTGCAGGGGGGGAGCAAGAACTGTCTGCTCCACCGGCGGTCCAGGAATAAACAAGATTTGCTGGCAGAAATTGCTTTTGGGACAGCCTTTTAAGTCCCTGGCTGCCCAAGTGTCACAGTTCTTTGTGGCCAATGGGCACAGCTGCCTGGATTCAAATGGCAGCTCAGCGCCAACAGGTTGGGACCCGTGATCCGGGACAAAGGGCTGGCGAGGTGAAAATAAGTCCAGAAGATTCAGTTGCCTCTTGTGCAGTTGCCGCCCAGCCCCTCTGAGGTTCTCTGCTGAAACAAGCTGAGAAACCGATGACTTCAGCTTTCATCAGGGAGGTCCGCTGGGTTGCCTGGCGCCTCGACCTTGAGGTTCTGAAGCTTTTTCCAGTGCAGGTGCAGAGGGCAGCCTAGCCCTCCCCATTGGTCCAGGAATAAACAAGATTTGCTGGAGTGGTAGATAACTGGGAAGTCCATGAGGATGTCAATGATGGGGCTGGGAGGGTGCTGTCAGGAGGACATAGAAGGCGAGAACCATGATTGAAAAAAATGGATTCCAAAATTAACATCTTATCTTAAAGACACAACTAATGTAATTAATTGCCTTAAGAATATACAGAGTAGAAGCAGAAACCATCCTGATAACAACAGACATTGAATCCTTGTACACAACAAATATACCATATAATGATGGCTTATGGAATAGCAATAGCACTGGAGAAAAGGGTGAAGTCAAAGTCAAAGTCAACTTTATTTAAAAAAGCGCCCAATCCCAAAGGCTCTGGAGCTACAAAAACCTTTACAGTTTTACATGGTACATTGCCTCTATCTGGATTCATTGTGGAACTAGTGGAGTTGGCATTGGAAGTTAAATACTTTATGATTAGTAGGGGATTTTACGCACAGACTAAGGGGACTGCCAGGGGGCAACATTCACTGCACATTTTGTAAATCTCTCATGTTGACAATGGAGGCAGCTTTCCTGTATAATGAGAACATGAACCAGTTTTTATTGTCTATGTTGCTTTGCTATGGAAAGGTGTATGGGTGACATATTGTTATTATGGAAAGGACACGTACCTGAGCTATTGAAATTTATTGAGTATATCATATCAATTCCACGAGTCAACACCTTGAATTCACTCATGAGTCAAGCCTACAAGAAGTGCCCTATCTGGACCTTAGGACTTTCAAAAATGGAAACAAACTACATATGGATCTGTTTAAAAGGCTAAGCCAACAAACCATCCAAATGGAGACAGTAATCATTCAGCAAATCTAATACAGAATTCCCCTATCATCCAACTGAAACGAAATTGCACTACTAATGAACAGTTTCAAACTGGACCAAATTGGACAAAAATTCAGTCACAGAGGCTATCCAAATTCACAAAGTGGCTATGTATCAGCTAATGGGACATCCAGACAGTAACTTCAGCAACAGAATTCAAAAGAAAAGAATGGAGACTAACTTTCATGAGTGACTTTAATGAACTGAGTGAAGTGACAGCCAAAATAATTAAAAAGACTGTCCGTTCTAAGAGGTGAACAGAAACTGGAACATTTCAAACATAGTCCACCTCTTTTGGCTTCTAGGAAAGGAAAACATTTGGGACTATGTAATCCGTTCATGCCTGCCACCATAAGAAGAACCTAGGATGTGGTTTCCTTCCCAAAGGAAATTATAGATGTGAGCATTGCACAAGTACATCTTTACCAAAAGCTTTAAACAACCTAGAAGTGGTAAGCAATATCAAATAAAATAATCAACTGCTCAGTAGAAGGGATATCTGCATGTTGAACTGTCTGTCAATAAAATTTATAGCAAACAAGCTAAATGGATGCTTTGACTATGTATTGCCAAACATAAACTGGCAATATGAATCCACAATGAAGCATGCAGTATGGCAAAGCACTTTTAGGTGGCATAACACGTTCGAGTGCAAACCTGACTTTAAAGGACTGAAAGAGTGATACCCAACAGACATGGGGGAGACATGGGTAAAAAATTAAAGCAAAGAGAAGCGTTCTGTATGTATGAACTACAAGCATAATCCCAATTAGTTTGAATGAGGACTTTTCTCTGCAATCAGTATTTATAATGTTTTTCCAAGAGCTGGTACTAGTCTCTTGAGTTTACATTTCTGTCCTAAACAAGACAAATCATTGTTACAGTATGTAGCTGACTGCATATTGTGTCATGTTTATAATTCGGCTGGGAATTAAAAGCAATCTCCAATAATACCTAGGCTGAGGAAAAGTATTTTTATATGCAAAGTCTTGCCTTTCTAACAGTATATAGGTATTTGAGCCTGTAAACATGCTTTAATGAATGTGAGGGCTTGAAATGAAATTGACATGAATTATTGTCGGAAGTTCAGTCCTGCTGTGTATGTAATCAACGCTTGTACATAATCTGTGTTTTTACAGGTGTGTATCAGAGAATGTCTAATTAGTGTATTTATGTTTCTTAATACACATTTTATATTTATATATTTGTTTTCAATATTCTTTGTATTATTTTTTCCTTTTAGGAACAATGTTCAGTACAGTACAAGATATTTATTTGCTCAAAACAGTAAAGACAAATTACATGTGATGATCATTCCTTGTGAATATAGTGATGTGGTGCATTTCCCATTTTCAGATGGTCCATTCCAGTTGCAGGTACCCCTGTGCTGGATAGAAAAGGAGGCAAAGCCTGGTATTTGGTGGCAAGGAGGACATGTGATCGGGGTGTACTCCCTCTCATGGCTCTGCTGGAGGGAGAGAGAGAGAATATAGTGAAAACAGGAATGAAAGAAAGAAAGCTAGAACTTCAACTAACAACATTCTACACCAAACAGCTTATATAAATATATATCATGCTCTGCTGTATTACTATGTAGTATACATTTCACAATATAACCTTGTTAACTGTTTACACTCTGTGTCTTACTGAATGCTGTCTAAGGGGTGAGGAAATCTAGAACCTTGAACATCTGGGGTGGGGCAGAATAGTATCTCAGGGCATAGACTGCCTGTATTGGGTTAGATTGTAAGTCTCTGAGTCAGTAATGGATGTTTTTTGTGCCACCAGTCCAACTGACCCCATCAGTCTGCTAATTCCCTAGGCTTGGCTCAGAAAACCCATCCGGGGACACTCCACCATCCCTTCAACTCTTCAATCAGACTGATCACTCCATCTCAGATAGGCCAGTAATGGTCTTAAAAGGACATTTCAAAAGTACACACAAGAGGCAGGCTTTTGAGGTCAGGATTATTTTAGTTCTCAACATGGTAGCAGATGGCATGAACATTGATTTGGGTTTTATGACACATTACCCTACTTAAACTTACACAGACCTTTACTTCAAACGATGGACATTTAATAGGACTTCAGTGTGTTTTATTTTTGTTTTAATATTCACAGAGTCCATTTTAACTGGTTATCAACTTGTTGGTTTCTCACCAAAACTGTTTGTGGGGAGGGGGAGGGGATGGTAGGTTATTTTGTGTGGGGGGTTGTGTGTGGGAGATGGAGTAACTTTGTGTGTGTGTTGGGGGGTGGGGATGGTGTGCTGTTTTGTGGGGAGGGTTGTGTGTGAGGGAGGGGTGGGGAAAGTGTGGGTGGCTGAGCTTGTGGTTAGGTTATATTGAGGTAAGGCTTATATTCATGTTGATGTTGATGTTACAGTGTGTTAAGACTCTTTGTTCACATACAAAGTGAATGTATACTTCCTTCTAACTCAATTATCTTTTCTGGGGAGATAATTCCACTGAGTTTTATTCAGATTCCTAAGACCGTTATTGTACATATAGTAGGTTGATTATATAGTGACACATTATTGAACTCTGAACATTTTAGGATGCATGAACTCATTTTCTAAGGGTCCCTGAGATATTTTTTTTATTTGGTACTAATACTGACAATTGATATTATCTTGTAGAAAAATCTTGTTACAGCACTGAACGCCTTAATGTTTATGGAGTGTGTTAACTGGTTGAGTGTATAGTTGAGAAAATGTCTTCAGATAGGTTTAATTCTGTATGAATCTGTGAAACAGTTGTTCACACTGTGGAAACTTTTCTTTATACCCTCTTATTTCCATATATATAAAATTTCTGTTTTATACTTTTTAGCATACAGTACTA
The DNA here is from genome assembly GCA_016271365.2 of Neoceratodus forsteri. Classification (NCBI taxonomy): domain Eukaryota; kingdom Metazoa; phylum Chordata; order Ceratodontiformes; family Ceratodontidae; genus Neoceratodus; species Neoceratodus forsteri. The sequence continues at coordinate 1,078,581,244 of CM057458.1, forward strand.
TCACATTTTAACATGCACTTAGCGGTATTAAATCTAAAGGTCTGACTTTTAATTAAGAGTGTATTCACATGACACACTCATTCATTCATAATTTAAGTTAGTGGAACTGTATACTCAAGTATTCATCTTATCTGCCTCTGTTGACATTTGACCTTGGAAGGTTTCTCAGCAGTAGCAAACTGATAAAATCTGGTTCCTTTCATTTAAATCTCAGTTATTTTTAAAAAGTTATTTTAAACCAATGGGAATTATTTCTGGGATTTTTACATATGATCTGGGTGTTAATAGAATGCTAATCTCTAAACAACTGGCATCAGCTTATGAAGAAGGACTTGGCTGGTCCAAAAGCTTAGGCACTGCTTTTTTTTGTTACCATTTATAGACATAGATGTATCAAACCATATGCTTCTGGATCTGTCCTTCCCCTAAGCACCCTGGCTTGCCCCAGGGTGGGACCACTGGCCCCCATGGACTTTAGTCTTTACTGATGGGAGGCGAGACTCAGCACCCCAGCTTACCCCCAGGGCAGGCCGCCAGTTCCCTGATGGAGCTATAGTTGTACCAGAGGGCAACTGGTCATGGTCTGCACGCAGGGTCCTGACGGGCGGGTGGATGTCGCCTGTCAGCAGACAATTTTCCCTATTTTGCCCCCATCGGGAGGTGTGATGTGCAATGACATAGAGCGCACAACCATCACGCCTGTCATGCCTCCCGCAATTCAGGCTCCAGGCACTTATTGGTCCCCAGCCTCTACCATAGGCCAGTGTTGTGCCAGACACTCAGTCCCTTTCCCCAGGAAAAGGAGAGTCATCACCTGGATGCTCAATCCTTCTGCCCTGACCAGCCCTTCAATTCCCAAGTCTATTTCTAAACCCAGGATGTCGGCATCACAGGCGGAAGCCCTACCACTTTGCTGGCAGGCTGGCCTCAGTAATAAATTTTTGATGGATTGGTATTTGAGTTGCAGGAGGTTATCAGAATGGCTCCTATATCTGGTGGAACCCTTCCAGCCTGTCAAATACAAAGTAGGAGAGCCTTTTCATTGGCAGTAAGTTTACCATGTTGCAAACACATTGTTTAATAAGGAGGGGTAGGATGTCTCCATTTGGAGAGTATTAACCATTTGGTATACAATAATACCCTAAATCTACTATTATCACCCATTATAAAATGGGTAAACAATCTCCAGCCATCTCATTGGCTGAAAGGCTATTTCAGCTGTGTCCTTATTCTCGCCATAATGTGTACAATGCAAAGAAAATAGGAATTAAAAAATAAAATAAAACAAAGTAATGAACTAAAGAATATAAAACTGGCTTTTGTCTGCCTGTGGGAGAGGGTAATTACTGTTACATGAAGAAAATCAATTAATTGAAGTCCAGTTTGAAGGACTACTTTTCTTCCAAGTTCATCAGAACAGTTAAATAATGTTTTACAGTTTAAAAAATTTTTTTTTGTCTGGTGTCTTATTGATTTGTACCCATTTTATAAAGCGCAGTAACACACAACAAGGTGTGGGTTATGGCCTGATAAAACATCCCAGGTGCTAAGGCACTCGGCTGTGCCTTGTACCATATGCACCTGGGGTGTGTTCTTAGGGCTACAACCCACACTTTGTTGTGTGTATTGCTACATATACATTGTGGGTCCCATGTGAGTGGTTTCTGCATTACTTTTCCCACGTTTTCTTGACTCCCTCCCAGAAATCTGTGAGCTCTTTGCATCCCCATAAAATGTGTTGGCAAGTCTGCCCCTGTTGCCTCATACCTCCAGCATAGTGTGTGGCAACAGGCCCCTGAGAGTGGTGCTGCTAGGTTGTGATACCACCTTAACAGCATTTTATATTGTATATATCAGCTTTGTGCCAGTCTGCCACTCTTGTAGGCCATCTGTCAGCATCCTTGCCTTATCACTTATTTCACAGGCCAGGTCCGTTTCCATTTGGGCTTCAAATTTGTGGGGCTGGGAGCCTTTAGTTCTCAGCATTCGTGGATGGGTGCAGTGTGTACCCACATAGCAGCAGTGGTTTCAGTGCTGATCTAATCTGGAGATAATCTGCAATGCTGCTAGTTGGCTGGCCACATCTCTGAACCACCTTGGTAAAGAACATTAAGGTATTTTGTTACTGGTCTACAAGGTGCCTAACACATCAATGTCCTTTTGATCCCTTTTTTTGTTTGTTTGTTTTAATATGGGGCTTAGACCATAAGGAGGTGAATTTATCTGGGGTCCCCCCCTTTTTAGGTGCTGGGTCTTCCTTTGCGGAACTGTTACCATATGGGTCACATGTTATTTCAGTGGCTCAAGCAGGAGAGTATAAAGGAGGCCAATTAGTATCCTGGGGTGCTCTGTCGGCTTCTGTTTGACACCACTGGAGGGTATCAGGATGTCCAGGAGGCAGCAGCCATCCACTAGGTTGAACTAGTGCAGCTGCCGGGCATATCCTTTAATCCAAGAAAGGCCAAAGCCCCTCAGACCAATAAGCTCTCAGTGTAGAGATGCTAAAGAGTATTTGCTTACCCTCCATAGATGTTGTTTGAAAAGCTTGTCTATTTGCTGAAATATGGCCTGAGGAATTTTAGGAGGAGATGCACCATGCTATACAAATTTTAGGAAAGCTCATCATTTTTAGTGCACTGATTTGCTCCACTGTGTTAAACTCAGTGCTTTCCAATAGGCCACATCTATTTCTGATTCTCTGAGCATTGGGGTTGTATTCGTTTGAGTGGTTTGCTTATCTGAGCAGGAACTATGATGCCCAGATAAGTGAAACCTTTAGCTTCCCATTTAGCCTGATTATTGGTCATTGAGTGATTTAAGGCAGCTGGGGATACTGGGAGAAGTTCTGATTTGCTTCAGTTAATGTGGATCCCTGAAAGTTTAGCAGATTCCTCTAGTTCCTTCATCAGTATGGGGAGACTTCTGGCTAGGTCTATGGATGCTATCAACATATCATCAGCGAGGCCAGTATCTTATATTCCTTGATGCTTATGCTGATACCAGGAATCAAGAGGTTTCTCTGAGTTTTACAAAAATGGTTCTAAAGTCAGCATAAAGAGGGCTGGGAGAGATGGCAGCCCTGCCAAGTGCCTCTTCCTAGGGAAAGGGATCAGCTGTGATATTATTTGCTAAGAGTGCTGCTGTGGGCATACAGTATAGCTGTATTAATTCAGTTTCGAGGAGGTTTTACCCAAAACCAAGTGCCTACAACACTGCTCTAAGATAAGGCCAGTCTAGCAAATTAAAGGTATGTTCAGCATCCAAGGACACTGCCCTAGCTGGAGTGTTTATTTTTTCCTGCCTACATGAGATTGATCAGCTTTCAGAGGTTGTCCATCCATATCATCTGGGGTGAACCCTACTTGATTCTTATTCACCAGTAGGTACAACACATTAATGTGAACAGCCAGCACCTTAGCAAGTATCTTAACATCTACACTCAGTTGGAAGATGGGGCAATATCCACCAAAGGTTTGGAAGTCTTCCCTTCTTATGAATCAGTGCTATTACTGCCTCCTGACCATGGTGGCAAATGCTTTTGTCCAAGAGCTTCAGTATACATGGCTAGTAGATATCTGGTAAGGATTTCTATATCAGCTTTATAAAATTTGCCTAGCAGCCCATCCTTCTGGGTGATAGCTGACCTAGGGATTTAATGACAGCAAGGATCTCCTCTGTAGTAAGGGGAGGTGGCATCAATTAATGTTTGCTGCTCTGGTTCAAATGTTTACTGATGTGGAACCTTTGTAAAAGAGCCTTGGCTCAAATGTACTTGTAATCCTAGACTTAAATAAATAAATAAAATAAAATCAATAAATAAATATGGGTATGGTCACCAAGCTAAAAGTCTGCTAACTGTTGCTCTGTTGAGGGGTTCTCCTTAGTTTTGTACAGTTTGGCAAAGTGATCTGCAAATAGGTGACAGATTTTCAGGTGATCACTGTTGGTAGCACCATCTCCTTTGTTCAAAGCAGTTGTTCTGTTGCTGGTCTGTTGCTAAGACCATAAGAAGGGTGGAAGATTTTGTCAGCAGCTATTGTTTAATTCTTAACAGGAATGACTTTTAACTAATCATTTTAACAGAAATTTGGCAGTTAGTTATATAGTATAGGAATGGGAGAAATAGGGTTATTAGTGAGGTAGTGTTAGAGCTTAGTTTTTAATTTTTAGCTAGATAAATCTGTGAGGTGAACTCATACCTGAATAGTGCTGACATGGAAGAGCTTGGCTGGTGTGAGAAGCCAATGATCTCGATGGCCCTGGTTCCAGAGCTCTGAAGTTATGTAGTGCCACGGCTGCATTTCCATCTGTAAGATGGCCGTGGCTTGGAGTGCTGTGATCGATGGGGTGCTCACTGAGAGGAGGGTGCCGCCGGCCGGTTCCCAGGTGGCCATTGATGGTCCATGTATGGTTAACCAACTGCGCGCCTGGTGTTGCACCTGGTATGCCGAGTAGAGGAAGGAAGAAACCTGAAGACCTAGAAATGGTTCAGGCAGTGGAGCCTGTTCCACTACTGCACAGCTGTCTAGAAACTGAGCAACTTTCCTACTGCTACTGGGGTGGTGGGAGCCTCCTGTAGTTTGTTGCAGGAGTAGCCAGTAGATGAGCTTTTTGGTTGAACTACATCGGTTAATGCGGCAGTGTGTCCCTCCCCTCCCAAATGTGAGAGTTACGGGGAGAACGCTATGAATGTACTGCTGTTGGGTGCTTCATGTGATTCTTACTGAGGGACATCCTTTTTAAGTATTTTCTTTGATGAAGACCATTTAGCTCACTGTTGATTCAAGGGTGAGCTTTGTTTCAGTTGAGCTCTGGAATTAAATTTTGTTGCCAGACACAGCAGGATTTGAATTTTCATCAAAGGATCCAAAAGCAGACAGTGGTGAGAGTCTGGACTGCATGAAATCGGTTGGTCCTGCTTTGTTTTCACTGCTGTGGATTGCCTGTCCTTCTAATTCTAAACTGGCCCAGAATTGCAGAATTGTAGGACGCTTTCTCCTGTGAGAGGAGAGGAGCTGCCTGTTCTGTGAATTAAAATATTTGAACAGATTTATTGAGACTGCCTCACAGATTTAGTTTTGGACTTTCTCCTCCAAAAGGAAATAATTGTATTGAGAGTTTTATAAGGGTGGGTTGGGTTGGAGTTTTTTCTGACTGAAGTTTATTTGGGATAGGGAGGGTAGTGGGATTATTTGGAGTGCAAGGTTGAATGGTTGTATGATTGGTTGGATGTGCTTGTGTGGTTGTGTAGGTTTTATAATATTGGTTTGAGTTAATTAAATAAGTGGAATATGTGCCTGAGACATAGACCGATAAGGTGCAGCTACTCGTGCCTACCTCTGGGGCCTTAGCCCCTTCGAGCTTCCATTACTTATTGCAGAAACCTATAGAAAGTGCAGGGCATTGGGGATTGCTCGCAGGGAGGGTCCAGGGAGGGGTCTGCTCTAGTTGTGGCCTGGGAGTCATGGATTTGGGTGGTGAGGCCAAGGAGATGCCCTGGGGCTAAATGGGTATTAGAGAGGGTCCACCCTGTCTGGTTCCCATACCCAAGGGTTCCACTGTGGGGAGTTGGCAGATAGCTGATCCATCAGTCTCCCCATATCCTACATGGGCTGTGTTGTGCAATGCCAGGTCGATGAGGAACAAGACTGCCATAATGGCAGACTTGATAGCCTTGGTAGACCTGGCTGGATGAGAATGTTGCTCCCATTTTAGAGGCAACAGTGCCAGCTGAGTACTCCATGATACACACCCGAGGAAGGATCGGAGAGATGGGGGTGTGGCCATTTGTTTTAAATCCAGCTTGGACCTCACGGTACTACCCATGGGCCCTTCTGGGTCATTTGAGTATGTTACCACATGCGGGAGGTCCCAGCATGGGCTTCAGGATCCTTCTGTCTACTGCCCCTCCAGGCAGGGAGGGAGAATTTTGAGGAGATCAGAGACTTTGTCACCAGCCTGGGTTGGAGTCCCCCAGATCGTTAATTCTGGGAACTTCAATGCCTGGGTCGATGATTAACCCTCATTGTTTAGGTGTGCTCCCTGAGGAATATGGAGGCATTAGGCCTGGCACAAAGGTCTCCTCAGTGACCCACTGATGTGGCCATGCTCTAGACCTGGTGTTTTCTTCGCTTTGAGGTAATGGACCTCAGTGTAGATCCGTTAGTTTGGTCGGATCATAGCACCGTGGGGTTCAGGTTTGGAGCCCCTGAAGGTCAGTCTTCTGTGGAGATAGTCCGGTACTGCCCTTTAAGGATTGTCCCTAACAGGACTACAGGTGGAACTGGACCCTGTCGGGTGTGGAGGCTGTGTGTGCGATTGGAATGGAGGAGGCAGTGGTGGCCTATAGATGGGTAGTTACTGCTGCCTTTGATTCAATCACGCCCATTCGTGTCTGACCATATCTACTCACCAGACACCTCTGGTTTGACAGGGAACTTAGGGAGTTAAAGATTAAGGGTCTGAGGTTAGAGAGCGTTGGAGGAGATCTGGCCTGATCGAGGACAAATTGGCCCTTAGGTCTCATTATAGCAACTATCCTGGCAATCTCCTGAAAGAAGGCAGATTTTTTGCCCAGGAGATTGCTGCAGCAAGGAACAGACCAGCTCAGCTCTTCCGCATGGTAGATGGGCTATTACATCCTGCCTGTCTCCGTGTGGGAGGAGCAGGTTCAAGCACAAGGTGCGAAGAGTTTGCACTGTTCTTTGCCAACAAAGTGTCCTCTATCAGAGCAGAGATCCTCCAGCATCACTCATAGGGACTGCAGGGTTCATCCTGAGTCTTGTCAAGCACTCCTTCTGTTTGGGCTGAGTTCGATACAGTTGGAGTGGAGGAGGTGGTTGAGATTGTCCCAGGCTGCGACCAACACATTGTGATCTGGACCTAGGCACAACCCAACTTTTGGTCGGATGTTTGCCTGACTGGATCTGTGTTGGCTGAGATCATCTGGAGTTCCTTCAGGAGTGGGGTCTTTCCACTAGCCTTGAAAGAGACCTTGGTCAGACCCCTGTTGAAGAAACCTTCATTGGACCTCGGAGTGTCTCAGCAACTACAGATCAGTTTCTAACCTCCCATTTTCAGGAAGGTTACAGAAAAGTGGTAGCCATCCAGCTCAAGGAGTGTCTTACCTCCTGCTCCACTTATGAGTTTTTCCAGTCTGGATTTAGAGCTGGGCACAGTATGGAGACTGCCTTGGTGAAGGTGCTTAATGATCTCCTGATGGTGAGAGACAGAAGAGAGTGCACCATCTTGGTCCTCCCGGATCTCTCAGCAGTGTTTGACACCATGGATCATGAGGTGCTGCTTGACCAACTGTGGTACTGGTGTGGTCAGTCCAGTAATGTCATCAACTGGTTCAGGTCATACTTGACAGGCAGTGTGCAGAGGGTGATGATGGGGTTAGCCTCATCTACTCTGAAGCCTCTGCTTTGTGGAGTTCTGCTAGGATCGATCTTGTCACCCATGTTGTTTACAGTGTACATGCTGCCATTGAGAGACATTATCAGGCGGTATGGGCTGGGTTTTCATTGCTATGCCAATGATACCCAGCTATACCTGTCCTGTCCAGTATGCTGACTGTATGAGAACACCATTACAGTGAACACGTCGATGCCAACAACATAAATGTGTTCACTGTAATGGTCTGCCCAAGCCCCCAGCACTCTGTCTCCCAGTCCTGCACCCTCCCTGAATCAACTCTGACTCAGAGTTGGAATTCTAGTTTGGGGGTTCAGGGCAAAGCCCCAACTGAAAACAGCCGGGTCCTGATGGATTTGTGTCAACCGCAACTTGCAGTCGACAAAAATCCATCGCTAGATGTCGGTCAACAACATAGTTGTTGAACCAGCATCGTAGATCCATCCTGTGCACCTGGTAAACAGATGGCAGCTCCATATTTAACAACTGCCTGGAGGAGATTCAGAACTGGATGACCAAAACTGGCTACGACTCAACCTCGACAAGACTGAGGTGCTGGTGGTGGACCCAGGTCGTCATCATGGGGAGGGAAAGTTGGGAGATCCCCTGGCCTAGTACTGGGGTCCACTAACCACCTCCACATGGGTGAAGGTGATCTTTAATGATGGCTTGACACTGGATGCTCAGGTGTCGGTCGTCATAAAAGTGGATTTTACCATCTGAGGAATATTACCCAGATCCGGGACCTTATACCATCTGAGGACCTGACCACACTAGTACATGCTTTCATCACATCCAGGTTGTATTACTGCAATGCCCTGTACCTAGGCTATCTGAGGCAGTCTCCGAAAGCTGCAGCTGGAGCAGAACGTATGTGAGATTATTGATGGTGCTAAGGTGTGATCATATCATGCCTGTCCTTCATGAACTGTACTGGCTGCCAGTTAGGTAGAGGATTGGCTTCAAGGTCAGATTACTGACCTCCTAAGGCCCTGCGTGAAGGGGACCAGTCTACCTGCAAGATCTCTTTGTGCCCCATCGTCCATCCTGTGCTCATGCTCCACTGAGGGTTACCTCTTTAGGTTCAGCATTCGGTGATCGTGCATTTTCTGTTCCCACACCTACCCTGTGGAACTCACTGCCTAACCATCTTCGGGAGGCACCCTTGGTGGAAACCTTTAAAAGGGTTTAGAGGGGCGCTGTGGAGCACACCTACTGACCAGACGTGACTCAGATCAGCCCTCACTCAGCTGACATTTAAAACTATAAAACTTCAATATAATCTAGAAAAGGTGAGTTTCTGTGCCTTCTAATGGATTCTATGAGATGTCGCACCTTTGATACCAAACTTGGATGATGGGACATACGTATAAGGGACCCCAGGGCGGCAGCAAAATCAGGCCTCTTTGAACTGGAGCAACAAGAAGATACTCGCGCAATCTGTAGCCAAAATGAACCACCATGGTCAGCACTACAAAATCGATGCAGGCAATCGCATACTAAAGTTGAATCAATTTTAACCAGATTTGCTGACCAAGATAATAAATGACCTCACAGCTGAATCAATGGTGACTAAAGCATTAACTACAATGAACAAGCTAACTCAGGAGAATACATAGCTTCACTACCATCTGGAGGCTCTTGAAAACAGTCAAAGGGCTCAGAATGTGCGTATAATTGGCTTACCGGAGAATTGTGAGGGGACAGTCTTTTGTTTTTTTTTCGATCATGGCTGCCAGATGCCTTGAGTTTGGGCTCGGAGCTCAGAGAAGAGAGCCTTGTCCGTGCTTATAGAATCTCTCACCTCGTGGCAGCAGCTCAGGGTGAATTGCCCAGGACAGTCCTTCTGATTACTGCCAGCCCAGCGATTAGGGATCGAATGTTACAGGCGGCAAGAGACACTGAAAAGCTACGCTTTCATGGAGCCTTGATTCACCTATTCCCGGACCTCTCATATGCAACCAGAATCAGACACAAAAAGTTTGATGGGATGAGACGGAGCTCGTAGTCTCGGAGTAACCCAATCGCTGTTGATGCCTGCCTGACTCAACTACATTATAGAGGCCACACTTTTCAATATACGGACCCAGAGAAAGCAGGTAAGATTGCTGCAGCTATTGCAAATGAGTTTAATTGGGACAGTATCCAGGAAAATTCGAATCGGATGAAGAGGTAGAAACTTGAGATGGACTGAATAATATAATTTGGATTTAATACTAACCACCAGAGCACTAGTTGTGTCTCTTAAGCTCCATGTTTGTTTTTGATTAAATTTGTTTGGCACTTTTACAATGCTATTGCTGGGAGTCATCCAGTAGTTTGGTAAATTAGCCTTTCGAATAGGAGGAGGGCCAGAAATGTTTTGGAAAACTGCTGTTCAATTTTATTTAGTATGTTATCTCACATAATGTATTATTTCCAGTCAAATTTAACAGGACTGTGAGAGAAAGGTTGGTTGGAGAGGGAGAGCCAATGCTGATGTACACTAAAATTTGAGGATTTAATATGTTCGGTATGGGGACCATAACAACACAGAATGTTGTGTTATAATGTTAGGTACAGTTTTTGCTATGGGTCTCCCAAAAGTCCTGTGGGTGCAGCTTATTAAGGGTACTATCTTGTATGCTAGATATACTGTAAATGGATATACCCCATATCCGAAAATCAGACTACATAGAATACCATAATCTTGTACATTGGATGTATTGTCAAGAACAAATGTGATTTCTTGCACGGTATAATTGTATGAAGTTATTTTACTTGTAAAGCATTAAAAATATAATACAAAAAAAGGGTTTAGAGACCTTCTTATTTAACCAGGCTTTTTAATTTATAAATTTATTACAGTGATTCATTTTAAAGTATAATGATAGATAGATTTTAAGTTTATTGCTGCTAGCTCCACCTGAATTTGATTGTTGATTTTCATTACTATATTGTGTGTTTTTATATTGTTTTAATTGTTAATGTGAAGCTCTCCAAGTTCCTGGAATGGGGTTGCTATATAAATAAAGTATCTATCTATCTATATGTTAGCAGCTTGCTGGCTTTCTTACCAGCCCTAAATATTTTTGACGCCTGGCCTGCTGGCACAGCGGTAGTGCTACTGCTTGTGATGCCATCAATCTGGGTTCAGGAACATGCCCAGGTAGACGGAGGGACAGCCAGGGGAGGAGGCTCGAGCATCCGAGGACCGCTTGCTTCTCTGGGGAGGGGATGAGGCTCGGCACTTGACTGGCCTCTGGCAGATGCTGGAGGCACAGCAAGCACCAAGCCACACTGAGGGGTAGGGGCATGACGGACATTGGCCCTTGTGCTCTGATGCCTGGCTGCACGCCACACCCACCACAAAAAGAACAGAGGAAAAAAAGCTTCCTGTGCACCAGGGAAGACGGAGCACCCGCAGAGATCCCCACAACTCTCCCTGCTTGTTCTGATCGGTGGCCCAATGAAACAAGAAGCTCAGGTGTATGGGCCCCACCGTGTCCCCCGCTTGGGAAGAACCATGGCTCCATGGGGACCATCCATGGGCTCCAGGTAAGGGAAAGAAGGGACAGACACCATTGGCGACACCCAATTGTGTGGGGCCTCAGGGAGCAGGAGAATAAAGAGAAAGTTAAAAATAAATAATTATTTTTGACCTGTGTGAATAAGGCATACTCAGCCTTATGGCTGAGTAGGAAATTAACCTCATATTTAAGACTGGTAAGCTTACAGTTTCTCCAGATCCGAGCAGTTAGCTTTTTGTATTCAGTTTCCAGTGCCCTTATTTCCTCTAGCTTCTTAGTATCTCTGTCCTCAGCTTTTTCTGTATTGCAAATAAGCCATCATGTCCCCTGATGGCAGTCTTGTAGACTTCCCATACTGTACCATATGGAACTCCCTGGTGGGCATTGGTGTAAAGAGGCTCATGCTTGTCCCTGTAGCCAGGTTTTAAACTCCGGTTCAAAAAGGCTTGGATTAAAGCTCCACTTGGGAGGCCCACTTTTGCTCCTGTAACATTATAACTATGCCACTCATCACTGTTTGCAGTTTAGCTACTGTGTCCTCTAGTCACTGTACCTTAGTCTCCATCAGGACAACCCAAGCATTTAAAACCCTCCACCTTCTTGTCCAACTCTCTTACCACTGCAAGGACGGCCTTGACTATGGGTTCAGGCTCTCTGCTCCCATCAGAAGGTGGGCCTCTTGTTGGTGCTAGATGTCAGCTACAGAGGTTTCTCTTCTCACTCTCTTTCATCTGCTCTTATTTAGGCCACCCTATTTTATAGTTTTCACCACAAGCTACCAATTATGACCAGGAGGTAAATCTCAGCAGAAGGATGTACTTCTATACAGTATTTCTTGTAAAATTATACATTTTGTCAGTTAGAAGGTCTTGGCGATGGAGAGAACTGTAAAGTTCATCTGTACATGTTGGCTGCAGGTCTGCTATGAATGTACTTTTCAATGGGATGCATGTTTTTTGCCATACTGTTTCTTTTTTTATTTACATTTTATTCATTTTATGATAAAATGTAACAAATACAAGTACATCCATACAAAGAACAATCAGAAATACATAAAGCATCGGATGCAAACATCTTGTGATATAGAGGATGATAAAGTATCCTTGTTTATATGCAAAATTGGAGAGGCTACCTCAAAATAACACAGAAACCTAGAAATTTACCTAGCAGAAAAGGACCCATTGGCCCATCCAGTCTGCCTCACGTACTCCACCCCCATCTGGTTATATTTACCACCTCCCTTCCATTCCATTTATACTTTTATTTAGCCCCATGTAGTTGTCCCAAGCCCTCTTCAGTTTGTCCACTGAATCAACCCTCATCACCCATTCTGGCAGCCTATTCCAAGGACCCACCACCTCTCAGCGAAGAACTTCCCATCGCGATTCCTCTAAATCTGCCCCTCCAGCTTGAATGCATGTCCCCTAGTTGATTTGTTGTCACTCTTCCTGAATATGCTACCTCCTCACCCTGTTTATTCCCTTCAGATATTTGAAGGTTTCAACCATATCCTCCTCTCCTCCTCATCTCCAGTGAGTATAGGTTTAGCTCTCTAGCCACCTCGTATGATCTCCTATGCAGCCCTGAACCATCTTGTTTGCCATTTTCTGGACCCTTTCAACCTGTCTTTGTCACCCTGCAAGTGTAGCCTCCAGAACTGGACCCTGTATTCTAGGTGTGGTCTGACCATAGTTTTGTATAGTGGCATGATCACCTCTTTCCTCCAGCTTTTAAAGCCCCTCCCTATGCATGCCAGTGTTCTGTTAGCCTTCCCCATCGCCTTGTTACATTAGTTCCCCACCTTCAGGTTATCCAAAATGATGATCCCCAGGTCCCTTTCCTGCTCTGTTACCTCAAGTTCTTCCACCAGATGGTATTTTGACCTCGAGTTTCTATTCCCTATGTGTATAATTTTACTTTTTTTTGCATTGAATTGTAATGCCACTCTCCTGACCACCTCCAGTCTGGCCAGGTCCTGTCTCACTTTTGCTACTCCTTCCATTGTGTCCACCCTTTACAGATCTTCGTCATTCTGCAAACAGTGACACCTTCCCATTTAGGCCTTCTGAAATGTCCCCAGTGTATATGTTGAATAATAGGGACACAACACTGACCCCTGAGGAACCCCACTCATCACTATCTCTGTTGCATGCACCCCATTCATTACCACCTCTGAGTTCTACCCTTCTACCAATTCTCCACCCAGTTTATTTTGCTCCATACCCCTAAGCTACCCAACTTGCTTATCAGTATCTTGTGAGGGACGTGTCAAGGCCTTTCTGAAGTCCAGATAGGCTATATCCACTGCCCTCCCTGACCACATATCACCATCACTTCATCAAAGAATTCAATTAGGTTGGTCTGACATGACCTTCCCCATGTGAACCTGTGCTGGTTCTCATCTATGACCCCTCCTCCCTCAGATATTGTGTTAGCCTTTCCTTTATAAATGCCTCCATCAGCTTCCCCACCACTAATGTGGGCTGGCGGACGATACTTGCCCGTCTCTTCCTTTCCTCCCTCTTTATGCAACAGCACCATATCATCCTTTTCCAATCCCCGACCTCCCTTGTCTAGAGACATATTAGTAACCTTGTGAGTGGTGCCGCTAACACCTCCCTTAACTCCTTGAGCACCTTGGGGTGGATTTCATTGGGACCCATTGCCTTGTCTGTCTGCAATTTTCCTAACTCCTCTAACACCCTGCCCTCTGAAAATGGGCTTGTGTCCATCTGCCTGCCCATCCTTCCCTTGTTGCTCAACATTGACCCTTTCCTTCTTCCTCAATCATAAAGACTGAGGAAAGTATTCATTCAGCAGATTTGCTTTCTTCTAATCTTCCTGTAGCAGACCTCCCTTCCCTTTTATCCCTCATAATCCCCTGCTTGTTTTTCCTGCATTCACTTACATACCGGAAACATTTCTTGTCTCCTCTTTTGGCCTCCTTGCTATTTTCTCTTCTGTATCCTCTTTAGCCTCCTGACTATTTTACCTGCTTCCTTTAGCTTCTCCCTTGTAAACTTCCTTATCCTCTATCCCCTGTAAAGCTTTGTAGGTCCTGAATGCATTCTTTTTTTTCCCTGACTGCTTTTTTCATCTCTGCTAAAAACAAATTGGTTTCCTCCTCTCTTGCATTTGCTTACTCTCTTGATGCATTGTTCTGTCGCCATCAGAAGTCCTCTTTATTGCTCCCCATAATTCCTTAACTCCTCTAGATTCTCTTTCCCGCTTCCTATTGAAAATTTCTTTCATTTTTAAAAATTCTGTGTTCCTGAAGTGTAGTACCTTAGTGAGGACCTATTCTTATGCATCCCAGTCTGAAGACAACCTTACCATCCTATGGTCACTATCTCCCAGATATTCTCTGATCTCCACATCCACGACACTATCTCCATTGGTCATTACTAAGTCGAGGATGGCCCCTCCCTAGTAGGTTCCCTGACCAACTGCTGAATAAATGTCTCTGTACTGACTCAACAGCGCCCTGCTTCTTTCAGATGTTGCTGTTGGGACCTCCCAGTTCACATCTGGAAGATTTAGATCCCCGACCACCATAATTTCTCCTTTGCCTGCCATTTTTTGTATTTCCTAGTCAGCTCCATATTGCCATCCTCTCCTGGTTCGGTGGTCGATATGCACCCCTATCCTTACTACCTCCCAGTCCTCTTAGTTATTGTGGCCCAGATGATCTCCTCCTGAGCCCTGTCCCTCCACTCACCACTGCTCTTATCCTGTCTCTTACATAAAGGGTTACCCTCCCCTTTCTCCCTCTCCTGTAGAGATTATACCCTGATATTTCCACTTCCCAACTGTAGTTATCAGTCCACCATGTCTCAGTTACTGCTATCAGGTCTAGATCTTCCGCCCCCACCACTGCCTCTAGGTCCCCATCTTATTCCACAGACTTCTAGCATTTGCTAGCAGACCCTACCATCTAGACCCTCCTCCTTTGTTTGCTTTCTTTTCATCATCCCCTGCCCCATTTGCAGGGGGCTAGGATAGGCAAGTCCACAAGCAACTCTAGTCCATTCCTAGCTTCATACTCCCCTCCTAGTTTAAAGCATTCTCAGTTGTTCATCTATATACCCCTGCAGCTTCCCCATAGCAGTCTAGCTCCCCTCGTCATTTATATGCAGTCTGTCCCTTGCATACAGGTGTATGTCTGCCCATGTGTCTCCCCATTCCTCTATGCACACGTGACCCCCTTCTACACCACTGCTTCAGCCAGTGATTAAAATATCTGATTCTTAGCTGCCTGCACAGTGTACCGCAAGCCTTCAGAAAAGCCAGGAGCTGACTGCCTTTACACCCTTTGGCTAACTCCTGAATCTCCTTTGTACCTCCTCCTGCCAGGTCATTAGTTCCGAGGTGCAGGACTGAGTGTGGTTTACCTCCTATTAGACTAATGCTTTCCTGATTCTTCTTAGTCTGCTTTGTCTCCATCCCGGGTCACAAAAATTGATCTCCCTTTGTATGCCACCTCTTCTTCAACCAGTGGATCCCCATTTTGA
Source organism: Neoceratodus forsteri (assembly GCA_016271365.2). Classification (NCBI taxonomy): domain Eukaryota; kingdom Metazoa; phylum Chordata; order Ceratodontiformes; family Ceratodontidae; genus Neoceratodus; species Neoceratodus forsteri. The sequence goes on from CM057458.1 coordinate 1,078,596,680, forward strand.
TTGAGTCCCCATAACTATAACTGATTTTGCTTTTTCTATCTCCAAGTATGCCTCCAAACACTACCCCTGCCTCCTTTCTCTTGCTTTCCTACACTTCTGTACTGGTCTCCTGGTTTTACACCTCTGCAGACTCCTTCCTGTAACCCTCTGACCTCCTTCTTGCTGTCCTGTCATGTCACCTCTCTCCTTCGCCCACCCATTATGCCATTACCATCTTCCCCTTCCTTCCCTCCTGTACTATCCTTACTTTCCCAATGATGTTGACCTTCCCTGCCTCCCTCCCCTGCAGCTTCCACTTCTGCCCTATTGCCTCTCTCCTTCCTGCCCTCATTAACCCCCTTCCTTCTTTATCTCTCCTTCCACTCCTGTGCCACCCTCTTCCCATGTACTCTATGTGGGCATTTCCTTTACCTTAGGACCTCTTATCATTCCATATCTCATTTATCTTTTTTCCTCTGCTCCTGTCCCCCAATTACCTCCTGTTCCTGCAATTTAACCACGGGCCAATACCTGTCATCTTGAATAATGGCCAATACTTATAATATCTCTATGTTTACCATGCTCAGCCCTCAGCTTTCTTTTTGCTCCCATCCCACTTCCACCTCCTGCTTACTTCTTCTTCCATTGTTGTTTGACCCTGCTTCCCTGCTTCCATCTCCTGCTTACTCCTTCCATTGTTGTTGACCCGCTTCCTCTGTTGCAGCTTGCCCCTGTTTTCTTCTGTTCCTGTCCACCCCACCCCTTGTTCCTGCAGTCCAGTTATGGGCCAATACCTGTGTGATCCCCTTTATATCTTCTTTTGCTGTTGCTATTCCCTGAGTTCTCCTGTGATTCTCTCCTCCTTTCCCCCATTCTGGCTCTCTCCTTTCATCCTCTCATCCTTCCTGCTTTCCTGCCTCATTTCCCATCCTCATGGCTTCTCCTGCCTCCTCCCCATTTTCTTTTTAACCATACTAGCTCAGCTTCCAGCTCCCCAATTTCTGGCAAACTGGGCACTCTTTCCACCTCCATAGAGCGCTAGATATATGGCCACACCACATCTATTACACCCTATTATTCTGTCTCCTCCATGCCTTCTGCCTTCTTCCTTCTTCTGGTGCAACTCCGCCTCCCTGCCACCGTCCTCTCCTTGATGTCCCTCTTCTTTGCCTCCACCCCACCACTCTCTTCCCCGCTCCATCCTGAATTTACACTCCTGTGCCACATTTTGTACTATCCTCCCAGTTAGGTACTTTACAGTACTATATAGAACTCCTACTACTGTACTTAAAAGCACAATAAAATAATGTGAGAATAATGTATAATGATAATGTTGTTATGCTCGATGAACTGAATGTTGTACTCTTTCACTATATTAAAGCACAATAAAATAACTGTGAGATAATGATGCTGACCAGTGATCTGAATGCTGCCAGTATTTTCTACGCTGACAGAATATAGAAAATACTGTACAGCATTCAGATCACTGGTCATAGCATCATTATTCTTGCAGTTATTTTATTGTGATTTTAATATAGTAGAAGGAGTACAGTATTCGGGTCATTGGGCATGCAGATAATAACTAAAGGTCCAATACTGTAGAACTGTAGCCCAAGAGCACATGACATAAATCACTTAAAAGGTGCTCCGAAATGCATATCAAATATTCCTGTGCCAACTGGGCTATAGGTGCCATGCATGTACATGATGCAAAGTATTACAATTAAAGAATAATAGTCATGCTACAACCTCCACCCTCAGGCTTAAACAAACTCAGCAATATAGCATAAAGTACAGTTATTCCATAGGATTTGAGAAAGTACTCTTACATTTTATATGTGTTAACATTAGAACCTAAACCCCAGCAGAACAGCAAAGAACATGTCAGGCAGCACTCTAGTAAAGAAAACTGATAGTATTTCAATAATTCAAGTGGATCTAGTACTGCAGAATAGAAGAGCTGCTTCAAATGAAATGCAAAGAGAAATAATCTGCCCTATATTGTTAACTTTATGTACTTACTATTCTATGGCTGAAGTAACCGATCTTAAAAAACTTAACTTCAATTAACATGAAATAGACAGTAAATAAACTTGCTTTACATTTACAGAGGACAAGGAAAGAAGAACCATTACTGCAAAACAAGTTCAGTGAAACTGAAACCCACACAAAGTCAGTGCAGACTTTCAAGTGTCCTCCATTGTTACTGGTCCAGTACACTGTGTCACCCATCTATGTTGCCCATTTTCCTGCATCAGCCGGGTCTATAAACATATAGATCTTGCTCTCATAGACAATGCAGAGCTTTGCTGTAAACTGGATGGTATGCAGGATGTTCAAGTATCTCAATGAACTGTGTATTTCATCAAAAGTTTTCTACGGAGTCTAGTAGCATAGGCAAGGTCAGGGAATATATGCACTATAACGCCTGCACTCAGAGGCCCAAACCTTCTGGTGCGATTCAAGAGTTTGTCTCTGGTTCCCACACTGTTGAGTACCACTATCATAACCCATGGTAATTCAGTAGGGGTCCTGGCTCTAGGTGAAATCCTGTAAGCCTTCACTATAGGCACAACAAGGTCAGTGACCTTGATTGAAACTGCTCCTAAACCAGTCCTTCAGGAATAGAATAGCATAGTCGCTTCTAAGCCATCCAGAAATCCCACCAGCCTAATATTCTGGCTGCAGATCTGATTCTGTAAAATGTCCAATCTGTTACTGTGTGTTGGGTTTCTTCAGCTCTTTGTGCTATCCCACTTTTTCAAGCTTCAGAATGACGATGCACATCTGCCATTTTAACTTGAAGCATATTGACTGCTGTTTCCACCCTGGCAATACAGCCAGTGAGTAAATCCAATTTCTGGTTCACTGAGTCAGTTGAGGCAAGAAGTTGGTGCATTTTGCAGTCCAAGGTCTGCAACGCTTTCTCCACATCATTCCCTACAGCCAACCTTGCCTGCTGCCTAGTGAGTGCTCGGTCCTGTTGTATCCTTTTGGCGTATGTTTTTCTTCCATCTAGTTGTTGCGGATTCCGGTTTGATTTATCCATTGTGTAAACCACACTCTTCTGCAGCTGTAGATAATGTTTTTCCTTGTAGATTGAGCTTTTAAAAGATTATTTTGGTAAGTTTAAAGTATTAGCCTGAGGAGCCAAAGTGAAACATGACTTTTCTGCTCAGGCTCACAGCGCCCCCTCTTTGCCATACTATTCTGTAGAAGAGGTTGTTAAAGAGTCTAATAACAAGAAGTCAACACTGAAAGACATGAAGAACATACACGCTGCTCACTTTAGAGGTGAGGCATGGATTTTCTGACAACAGCAGCTTTTTTTCATATAGCAGTTTGGCCCCGGGCCACCACTGGCACCTCTTGTTCAAGTCAGTGCTGCCAGTAAATCCTCAGACCTGTATTCCACTCTCCACACTGTCATGGCAGGTGGGGTCCACCACGAAGCAGGTCCTTAGGGTGGCAGCAACTGTCATTTAGACAATTCTCACGCACATGTTTTTCTGTGTTTTCTCCTAGGCCCATAATCCTCCCTCCACCCCCAGTGTTGATACAGCCACTGTTTGCCCTGTGCAAGCTCAGCATCTCTGCTTTGACAGCAAGCTCCCTGGCCCAATGGTAGTGGTCACTCTTGTGCCAGAACTTACTGCCTCCACTCTCTAAATGAGGGTACATGGCTACCTTAGCTCGCCTGCCTTCAAATATGGTAACCTGGTTGGCCTCACAAACCGGTTGCCTGCATAGCAGCACAACACGCTGTCACTGGGCCATCAGTGCAACAACATCAGTAGCTTTTGTGGTGATCCCACCTAGAGTTTTTCACCAGCGTAAGCAAACCCAAACGTTTCCAGCAGTAGCAGCAAAAGCCACAGCAGGCAAAAGCCTCTAGTGCTATCTCTGAAGGGACACAAGCCCTTACCCATTCCAGCTGCCCAAAATGGATCATTTAACATCTGTGGGAGGGACATAGTGCAGTTATTTTTATAATTAATTTTATTCCTTTCCATATTACAGTACTTTGTTTTGCAAGTGCTTTACCCTCTACCAAGGGAGGGGTACAGTTGTTTTCCTCAGTAGTGGGCAAGGTTATGGAGATACTCCTTAAGGAAAGGATAGTGCAATGCCAGGAATCCATAGGAGCACAGGATCCAAGACAGCATGGGTTTACAACAGAAAGGTCCTGTCAAACTAACGTCATAGATTTCTTTGACTGGGTAACCAGAGTGGTGGACCAAGGGGAGCAGCTGATGTCATCTACCTTGACTTCAGCAAAGCTTTGATACTGTTCCACATAGAAGATTGATTAATAAGCTGGGTAGGCTCAGGGTGGGTTAGACGTTGGTCAACTAAGTGTCAAACTGGTTGACAGGTAGAAAACAGAGAGTGGTGGTAAATGGTATACTGTCAGAAGAGATGCAAGTCACAAGTGGGTACCTCAGGATCAGTCCTGGGGCCAGTCCTCTTCAATATCTTCAACAGTGACATTGCAGATAGACTGGAGGGTAAGGTTTGTCTGTTTGCAGATGACACCAAGATCTACAACAGAGTAGATGACCCAGATGGGGTGGGCAGAATGAGAAGAGATCTGGATAAAGTAGCAAAATGGTTGGAAGAGTGGTAACTGGGGGTTAACGCAAAGAAGTGCAAGATCATGCACATAGGGAAGAGAAACCCTGAAGCCACCTATAGGCTGGGAGGGTAGTTGCTGGCATTCATAAGGAAGAAGAAGACTTGGCGTCATCACCGATGACCAAATCATCTAAAAAGACCTCTAAAGCAGTAGGTAAGGCTAGAGGGACGTTAGTATATTTGTAGGGGTATCACAAGTCGGAAGAAGGAGATAATTCTCTTTACAAGACACTGGTTAGGCTCCATCTGGAGTACTTGTGTGCAGTACTGGAGGCCACACCTTCACAAGGACATTAACCAAACTGAGGCAGTCCAGAGAAGGGCAACCAAATGGTGCAGGAGCCGGCCCGGTGGCGCTGAGGGTTGAGGCACTGGACGCAACACCGCGCCCACACTAGTGACCCGGTTTTGGAGCGGACTCAGGTCACTGGTGGGTTGGCCGGGGAGATAGGCTTGAGCATCCCATGACAGCTCGCCTACTCCGGGGAGGGTTGAAGCCATACGCTCTTGTATGACCCCGGGCAGAGGCTCAAGTATTGCAAGCCCATAGCAACAGGGGATGGGCGGCCACTATACAGCACGATGTTGGTGCTCAATGCCTTGACATCTGGGTCTCGCACTGTAGGGGTGGGAGAAAGAAGGAAAAAGCCTGCCATTGCCAGGAAGACGGAGCCCGGAGACATGCCCTCACTGTGCCTCCACCTCCCGACTGTTCCCAGACCGACGAAAGATGATTGATGGGGTATGTGGGCTCTGCCCCATCCCCACTTGGGGGTAGCTGAAGCTCCTTGGGGATCCCAGAGGGTCGTTCGGGCAGGGTGGAAGGTAGAGGGATGTCTGCCTTGGGCTCCCGAAGGGTCGGGATGGCAGGCTGGGAAGCGGACAAAAATGAGATTTAAAAAATGGTGCAGGGACTGCATCAGAAAACATATGAGGACAGATTAATGGAGCTCAGTATGTATACCCTAGAGCAAAGGAGGGAGAGAGAGGATTTGATTGAAACATTCAAACACCTTAAGGGCATTAACAAGGTGAAAGAGTCTAACATGTTTCAATATAAGAAAAATAGCAGAACAAGAGGACACAGCATGAGATTCGAGGAGACCAATTAAGGGTAATGTGAGGAAGATATTTTTCACAGAAAGGGTAGTGGATGCATGGAACTGCCTACCTCAGGAAGTGGTGGATATGAATACAGTGCAGGGCTTCATACAGGCATGGGATAGGCATAATGGAGCAATACAGAAGAGTATGAATAGATAGGCCATTGGCAGAGCAAAGGCCTATGGCACATTCATAAGGTAGAAAAGAAATGGGCAGACTGGATGGGCCTTATGCTCTTTATCTGCCGTCAACTTCTATGTTTCTATGTTTCTATTTATGACGACTAGATAACAGCTCTACTCCCTCATCCGCAGTATGCAAGGCTGGCTATAACAGCTCTACTTCCTTGGATATGCACTTATTATGAAGGGCTATCTTAGGAAAAATAAGACCCATAGGTTCAAGGTATGATAACTCTATTCCATCTGTACCCACACTTCACATGATAAACGCATTATATCACTTGAGCGTGACTTCCAGACCATCCCCTCTTTCTGTGCTGGGAATTCAGACCACAGAGGTCCACAGTATATCTGTGACATCCCACAGGGCTTGGTGGTCATGGAACTCTGGAAGCCAAATATACACACTGAAACTTTTAGCATGTGGGTGCTGCATCTTCAGTCACAACAGTGCCCTGCCTACTAGTCTTGAAGACCATTGAAATGCTGCATACTTTATTTATATAAAGAGTGATTTATAGCTGCAGAGGCAATTTAGACAATTCCTGCCAAACCATTCCCAAACGCTAGCACTGCATGATTCATGCAAAGGACCTTTCAGTCTGGAGTCTGGATTTGAGCTGCACATTTTTACATGACCTTCTAAAGGTTCACCGCTCTGTCTTTCTGCCATCTTCTTCAGAGCTGGAATCACCAGCAAGCACACCTTCCAATGTCAGGGTCTTTCACAGATCTTTAAGAGAACCAAATCCAGGATGGCAGGACACTGGAGTGCTCATCTTGAGGAGGAACCCCATGGCTCTCACACCTTCCCAGTTGTCCCAACTGTGTGGTGAAGAACTCAGCTAGAGGCGGAGGGCCCCAGCATGTAAAGGCTGTTCTTCTCTCTTTTTTCTCAGTCTGCTATAGTCTCTAAATCCCCAGTACTTACCCACAGTACAGTCTTTGTCCATCACATTCTCTTACCATTATAAAATATTCAATCCCCCAAGATCTGCCCCTTCCTCTACCCTTGCCAGACTGTAGCTCAAGTGTCAGTCTCAGCATGGCATTTCTAGTAATTAACCTCCTCCCTGTTACTGGAAGGAAGGGGTTGTTACACTCTTTGCTCAAATTATAGGAAACCAAAGTGCTCAGGTAGAGTGTCTGCTGCTGGCAGTTATAATTAAACCTAGAGCACAAGAAAACAGCATGTGCACACCAGCAATGTAAAACAGCTTATTTGTATTTTACTTTTTCCAGAGATTAAAAGTATGTACACGGATTTTAAAATCAGATTTTAAAATATTGCATCAAGAACACTGTAGTCATATTAGTCATCAAAATTTTAAAACATTGTAACTTATAAGTGTATTTACTTCTACCACCAATAAAAAGAGAGCACAGAGGAGCAGGCTAATTATTCAGCACTTTGTGGATTTACCCCACTTTGTCAGGGTGCTGGGAGAGAGTACAATTAGAAACTATACTTACAGTAGACTGCCCTCCTCTGGAGCCCCTGCTTCACAGGGAAAGCTGTGAGGGTAACTAGTGGGTTACTGAGGTCTGGGGGAGTCAGAGGACATAGGCCAGAACAGGCTTTATTTATTTAAACAATTGGTGACCAGGAAAGACACACTGAGCCGAGGCTCGATTCCAGGTGCATCCTGGGTGAGGGGTTGGGAGTTACATACAAATTAGAGTAAAACACACACATGTAGCATAGAATACCTGTTTTCAGTGGGTTACAATAAGGAAGTGGTACAGTTGTATATACACATGGAAACATAGACTTTGACGGCAGATAAGGACCGCTTGGCCCATCTAGTCTGCCCATTTCCTACCACAGGATAGGGCATAGATCCTAGTTAACCAACAGTCTATTTCTTCTTACCCACCACAAGAATTGCCTTATGTCTGTCCCATGTATTCTTGAATTCTCCCACAGTTTTAGGCCCCACAACCTCCTCAGGAAGGCTGTTCCATGCATCCACTACCCTCTCTGTGAAATAATACTTCCTCACATTGCCCCTGAACTGCCCTCACCTCTATCTTTAAATTGTGTCCCCTTGTTCTTGCAAGTCTCTTTTTCTGAAAGATGCTATCCTCTTGGACTTTGTTGATTCCACTGAGGTACTTAAAAGTTTCTATCATGTCCCCTCCTCTTCTTTCCTCAAGGGTATACATATTAGCTCCTTTAGTCTCTCCTCATACGGCTTCTTTGCAGATCCTGCACCATTTTAGTTGCCCTTCTCTGGACTGCCTCTAACCTGTCTATGTCCTTGTGGAGATGGGGTCTCCAGAACTGGACACAGTATTCCAGATGGGGTCTCACAACTGTCTGTACAGAGGGATAACAACTTCCTGTTTTCTGCTGCTGATGCCTCTCCTATGCATCCCAGTATACCCCAGCCTCCCTACTGCCTTCTCCACATTGCTGGCTAACCTTAAGGTCATCTGATATGATTACCCCAGGTCCCTTCCTTTTTTGTTGTTGTTACTGCCTCAATGTCGTATTCTACCTCTGGGTTCTTGTTTCCCAGGTGCAGGTACACAGTTAGAAAATATTACAAGAAGGACAGATTGATTTTCAGGAATATAGTGGAAATCAGTACAGTTGGATTTACAGTATTTACAAATGATTTTTAGTTGTAGTACACTGGGTCATTGGACAGTTTAGGGTCATTTGAGAATACTTGGTAAGAAATCAACAGATAGTAAGTGCATATAGAAGGCGGGCAAAGAAAGTGCTTAGTTGCAGAAGTAGCGAGAGCCTGAGGGTTGTAGAGTTAGTCATCTGGAGCAGAGGCAGGGGGATGGTGGGGAACGAAGTTGATTCTTGCAGAAGATGTAAGAGGAGGAACTCATGATGGAGGGGTAAGTCTGTTCCACAAACTAGGGAGCCAGAAGGAGAAAGCGGTGAGGCCAGTTGAGGAGGATAGGCGAGGGATGCTGAACAAGCGTTACATATTAGTGCCTCAGCTTGTATGGTGTGACAGCTGTGGGGAGAGGCAGTCTGACAGGTAGGAGGGTAGCATGTTAAACCAGAACTTAGATGTAAAGTTGAGGAAGTGAATAGAACACCTGTGGGACAGCGGGATAAGTCCGAGGAGAGCATACAGGTGACAGTGATGTGTTCTGAGGGAGAATTTGGCATAAGTGGTAAAAAGAGTTTAGGAGGGTATCAAGCTTGGATAGGGTGGAACCAGATGTTGTACCATAGACCACATCAACATAGTCGAAGATGAGGAGGATCATTTCAGTTAGGATCTGACATCTGGCTGGGAGCAGGAGGGAATCCCAGTACCGATAAAGCATGCCCAGTCTGGGGTGCAATTTGACGACATCTATGTGGGATGTGAAGGAATGGTGGGGATCAAGCCAAACATCCAGGTATTTGTATTTTGTGACCTGGTCTAATGGGGTTCCATCCAGGGAGGTGATGGGGTGGATGGGATGATTTGATAAGTTTCTGAGCAGTGCCAAGATCATAGATACAGATTTGGTAGTGTTTAATTTTAGTTGGTTTTGACTGAATCATTGCTGAATATTATTGAAGTCATGTTGGAGAGTATATTGGACTTCAAGAGGTGATGGTCCTGAGGTAAAGAGGATGGCGTCATCCACATACATGTATGCTGGATTTTGTACAGGCGGAGGAAGATCGTTTATGAAAAGGGTAAAAGCATGGGACCAAGGACAGAGCCTTGTGTACACTTGCTAGGATGGGGAGGGAGTGGATGAGACATCCGAGATTCTGACCGACTGTGTTCTGTTTGAGAGGTAGGAGTTAAACCATTGTAACTGATGGGGCTACGCCAGCTGCCTCTAGTTTAGATAGGGAGGAGAAGGTGGGACACGGAATCAAAGGCCTTGTGAAGGTCGACAAAAACAGCGACAGTTAGCAGTTCTTTGTCAGAGGCAGCGTGAATGTGATTTGTGACCCACAGGAGTGAGGAGGTGGTGGAATGTTGTTTTCTAAAACCTGACTGGTGAAGGGATAGGAGACTGTATGTGGTAAGATACTCTGATAGCCTGGAGTGAGCAGGATTCCTGCAGTTTAGCAAGGGCTGGGAGAAGACTGATCGGCCCGTGGTTGCGGGCATCAATGCGCCACCGCCTTTGTGGAGGGGATAATGGAAGCGGATTTCAGGCCTGAGGGACTGTGCCTGAGGAAAAGGAGAGATTGAGTAAATAGGTGGGTGGCTTGGTGATTGCAGAGGCAGAGATGTGCAGGAGCTTGGGGTGGATTCCTTCTGGGCTGGGTGTACTGGTATTTAAAGAGCAGAGGGTGGTGAGGACCTCATGTTGGAGATGGGAGAGAAATTGAAATAATGTTGGTAATGGGGAGGTGGGGGGAAGGAGTGTTGGGTGGAGGGCCATAAGGCAAGGCACAAGAAGTGAAGAATTTATTTAGGGTGTCAGCAATGTCACTGGGGTTGGTGATAGGCTGGCCATGATGCTTGAGGGCCGGAGAGCAGGATTGTGTCAAGGATCAAGAAGCTAGTGGCCGCCCGGTGGCATTGAGGATTGAGGCACTGGATTCAACACCATGTGCCACACCTGCACTCGGGTTCAGGGACGGACTGGGTCGCTGGGGGGGATTGAGCACCGATGGCTGCTCTCTTACTCCAGAGAGGGTTGCAGCTAGCCCCACTGTATTACTGCCATCTCCTGGGTGAACCCAGGTATTGACACTGCGGTTGGGGCAGCAATTGAAAGAGGGGCTGATGTCGGGCTGAAGGCCTTGAGAGGAACGCATCTGGACGCGCCTCTGCCTCATTCCTCCTTAGCACCGACATCGGCAGGGAGGGCACAGAACAAAAAATACCCTGCCCTGGATCTATGTGATGAACCCTGGTACCATGTTCAAGGGAGGAACGGGGCAGAACTCCGCTGTTCGTACACCCTTGAGGTCTAGGGGAGGTTTGAGGAGCCTCCTGCCCTGCCCAGAGGGTAATCCAGAAGTCCTGAAGGTAAACTAGGAGCATTCAGCACTCTAAGGAGCTGACTCTTGGTCCTACTAGGGACGTCAGGTGCAGCAGGGAGTTCTGAGAGAGGTAGCAAGGGCAGCAGTCAGGAGAATAAAGAATAAGTTCAAAACAAAAAGGCGAGTGAACGATATTCCAGAACTTGGAAGGGTGAGCATGGGCAAGCTGTGATTTAAAGTAGTCAGCTTTGCCCGTCTAATGGCCTTAGTGTAGGCATTTCAGAGGAGTTGTATGCCTGTCTGTTTTAGGGTTTGGGTGCGATTTGAAAGTACATCAGGCTTTGTCTCTGGCCTTACATTTGGAGAGGATGGAAGCAGAGATCCATTGATGGTGGCACTTTTTACCCTAAGTTTCTTTATAGGGGCATGGGAGTCCCAGATCATCATGAATGTGTGCAGGAAGCTGGAGAGGGCAGTGTCAATGTCAGGGACAGGAAACACCTGGCTCCAGTCTGCATGACTGAGGCTAACTAGCAGGGATTCATTGTCCAGTGCATTTTGGGGAGTGAGTATTAATATACTTTTACGGACTTGGTCACAAGTTTTATGGATACAGTACGTTATGCAGTGGTCACTTAGCACATTTCAAAGGATGCGGAAGAGGTTATCCTGTGTGGGTGAGAGAGGTGAGGATCCAGTCTAGTAGGGAGTGAGGGTTTGCAGATAGGTTCATTTACTAGTCACGTGAGATTTAAGGACTCTATTTTGGGAATGTGTGCCTTTGAAGAGGGAGCAAGCCAGTTCACATTAAAATTACCTCACCATAGCCAGCCTGCTGGTGCTGACGGTTGAGTCGCTGGATGCCACCTGCACCACGCCTGGCGACCCGAGCCTGGGAGCGAGCTCGGGAGTCAGGGGTCGGTGATATGGAGACAGATTGAGCACCCTCTGGTAGCTCTCCTCTCGAGCGAGGGTTAGGGATGCCTGGTGCTCTGGCGACCCCTGGTGGAGACGAGGAGGCACCATCAAGCCGCTTAGCTGACGTAAAAGCATGGCTGACGAGGCAGGGTTACCGTGCGCCTTACGCCAGACATGCACCATGCAGGGGGGAGGGGGACTGGATAACCACAAGAAATACCCTTCCAGCCCTGGATAGCGATGGTCCTGCCAGTGCCACTGCCACATGCCTAACGCTGGTTCCCCACCACTGCCCCCCACGGTCTCCCCTGGGCTGTCCTCTCCTGACCCAGGGAGCCGCACCGAACTTGAAGATGGCAGGGAACACAGCGGGTGGTAGAGCAAGCTGGTGAGTGCAGTGGCCTGACAGAGTTCCAAGCTGGAGGGCTACAAATAGAATGGAAAAAATCACCTACCAGCACTAGCTCACCTTTGGAGGTTAGGTCAGGAAGGGTAGTTATGATAAAGACAACAGAGTCATGAACAAGTTGAGGTGAGGGAGACAGGCAGGAAGGGCAAGTTGGACCAGGAGGACTTTGTGGGAACTTGGCTAGCCTCCTTAAAAGTGACCAAGCGGGGCGCTGCTGAGCAGCCTAGATGGAAGCAGCTCAAAACTCGAGCTCCTAAAGGAAACTATTATTTCAAGCTTTTAATTAATAAACACCTGCAAGTTTTGTAACTACAGGTGATCAGACAAATTCAAGGACCTTGTCGACTGTAAAGATGGGGAAATCCAAAGGAAATAATTCCTCCTCGACTGACTTTTTCACCCCGAGACTAGGCGACCCGTGATGAGCGACATGTATAGTGTGTGGTGCACCTTAGACCACGCTGAACCAGTCAGCTGGAGAGGTCTCACTTGCAGCAATTCATGCCATGCTACAGAAATTGGTAAATTCGGTCCAAGAACTCGATAAAAATTAGATTCACTTACCCCTGGGGTATCGGCCCTTGAAATGTGCATGGACCATTCAGGAGACGCGTAAATGATCGGAGTCCTCAGTATTTAAAACCACAGAGGCTACCACTAAACTAATTAAGGAGAACATGCAACTGTGTCAACATCTGGAGAATGTGGAAAACCAGACGAGGGAACGAAATCTCGGCAGTGGGCCTACCCGAGCGGCTGAAGGGGAAGATGCTTTGTTGTTTGCCAGGACATTTTGCCAGCTCTTCTGGGCCTTTCAGAGGAGGACACTCCATTTCTCTTGAAAGAGCATATAGATTTACACCTGATGGGCCCCACTGGACCTTACAACCCCTCGGACACTCATGCTGATATGCACTGGGGGGGATCATGACCGCGACTCTTACTATAGCCCAAGATGGAGATCACTGAAATATGGGGATGCTGTGATTAGGTTGTTCCCAGATCTATCCTATAGCACTCGGCAAAGGAGGAGAGCCTTTGATGGACTGAGGGGTCATCTCAGAAAACATAAGGTGCAACACCAGTTACTATTGCCTCGGCTGCGAGTGGTCTGGAATGGGCAGCAATTTTATTTAATGATGCAAAGATGTGGAGAAGCTCATCACCCAAATAGAACAGGAGCTGAAGGATGAGAAAAGAGGAGAATTTGTCGGAAGAGGACTGATCTACAAACTGACTGTAGGCTAAAACAGTAAGACAGCAAGGCCTGTATGCTGGTTACTGACTAGGCCTGTATGCTAAATTGTGTTACCTATTACAAGCCTTATTATTTGCCTCATTGAGTGGGAGGTTTGGGAATGGGACCTTTAGATCAGGTTAAATGTTTTCTGGACTAACTTTAAGTCCTTAGTTCTCTTTTTGGTCTCTTGATGCCTGATCTCCATGCCATTCTATTAAAATAATTATGTATAACTTGGCAGGTAGTGTGGGGTTGTTCTCTACTGTTGGTTGAATGTTTCATTAATCTTAGGGTAAATATTCTTACATATTACCATAAGTTTTTGTAACCTGAACGTGTTTGTTAACATTGACAGTAGACATGTGTGGGTATATTGTTGGTGGATTCCTTCGTGGAGTTGGTGGATTGTATTTATATTATGTATAAACTTGCAAACAATAGGGACTCCTATGACCAAGAGGTCACTATGTTAAAAGGACTCTACTATAGCCTATTTACTAAGAATGATTCCTCTGGACTCTGCCATGGCTGCATGCATGTGGATGATTTACTCTGGACTCATATTTCTGTTTCTTGCACTTCCCCATAGCATACCAAATAAGGGGTGTCCTACCTTGATCCTTTGTAAGAGGAGAAATGTTCTGTATACTCTGTTAACCACCTATATATAATTGATCTGTGAGTTTTGCTTACAAAATCAATAAAGATATAATACAAGAAAAAAGTGACCAAGCATGAGAGGGGTTGCTTTGCATAGATGGCAACACCATCACCACATTTGCCTCGGTCTTGTCTGAGCAAGTTGTAGTTTGGGATATTTATGGAGGAGTCGGGGTCGCAGAAGAGAGCCAGGCTTCAGTCAGGCAAAGGACATCAGGAGAGTGCCCAGACATCCAGCACTATAGTTGGTCCATCTTGGGCAGAAGGCTATGAATGTTGATATGGCCAATAGAGAGTCCTTTGTGAGAGCATAGTGGCTGGGGCTGATCTGAGGGCCTGGGTTAGGTCAATGTCCCCAGTGAGGAGAAGGGTGAGAAGCAGGAAGGAGTAGGTGGCAGGAATTTTAGTCTCCTGGTGTGTAGGATGGCTAAAGTAGCTGGTCTGACAGCCCTGATAAGCAATGCGGGGTTTGCATCTATGCTGGCAGGATCCCGGGACCAATAAGGGGGAGCGGTGGGTGTGATACATGATGGTAGTTTGGGTGAGGATTGTTGAGATTATTTGGGCATCGTATGGGGATGGCAAAATTTGGGAGTGATTGTTTGGGTAGAGAGCCGAGGGGCCACTGTGAGAGGTATGAAGCTAGAAAAGAAAATAAGGTAGGCTTGTGTAGGCCATGTTAAGGAAAGTAGTTATTTCACTTTAGGGAGGATCAAAGTGGAGACAGTGGAGGAGAGAAAATAGAGTGGACAGGGGCAGAGCGAGTGGGGGGAGAAGGAGTATTTAGTAGAGGTCGGTGGAGGGTGGTGGGACAAAATTATAGTTACAGAGCTAATACAGTTTAAAAGTAAGTGCCAAAATTGCTAATAATAGTAATAGAAAGGTACTCCAATCAGGGTAAAACAAGGTGGCCAATGAGAACTCCGCTGGGAGAGTCAGCCAGTTGGGTTTCTCGGCTCTGGAGCCGGGCTTCCTGAACAGATACAGTGTACCTGGTTGCTGGGTGGGCAGGCAGAGGAGCGAGTGCCACGGGCTGAGTTTGAGCCAGTGTCACTGCTGTGGAGGCACCAGTCAAGGGCTGGCAGCGGGATTTCTGTAAAGAGGAAGAGAGAGAGAGAGAGAGAGAGAGAGCAGGTCAGCAATTCAAGGCGGTAGGAGAGGGTCGAGAGTAATTGGTGGTGGAGCTGGTGGAGAGCGATTTAGCTGGGAGTGAGTGAGAAGAATAGGTGGGGAAGATGCAGGCAGAGAGAGAGAGGAATGGAGGAGGGTTTTAATCAAGCTGTGGCACCAAGGCTAGTGTGGGGACAGAGGAAAAGAAAGAAAAGCAAGCGAGCTGTAATTAGTGAAAGGGAGACAGAGGCAGACAAAGGGGAGACAAAGATTAGAGTAGTGACAGCTAGCGAGGATAGTCAGGGCAGTAAAAAACAGAATAGCAGTCACAAAAATATCTAGCTGCAGTAAAACACAGTTTATCTATGCAGTTTAAACAAAATTACAGTTACAGAGCTAATACAGTTTAGAAATAAGTGCCAAAAAGCTCTAATAATAGTAGCAGAAAGGCACTCCAATCAGGGTAAAGCAAGGTGGCAATGAGGCTCGCTCCAAGAGAGTCAGCCAGTCGGGTCTCTCGGCTCCTGAGCCGGGCTTCCTGGAGATGCAGCATACCTGGTTGCTGGGTGGGCAGGCAGAGGAGTAAGCGCTGCCAGCTGAGTTTGAGCCGACTCGCTGCCATGGAGGTGCCTGGTGAAAGTCTGTAAGAGTGGAATTTCTGGTTGCTGGGCAGGCAGGCAGAGGAGTGAGCGCCCCGCTGAGTTTGAGCCAGAGTCGCTGCCGTGAGGCACCCGGTCAAGGGCTGGTGGCATGGTATTTCTGTAAGAGGGTTCTGGGATAAGGGTATATCCTGAATGATGTGAGTGGCGGGGAACATCAATTGAAAAACAATTCTGTAGTCCACCACATCACCTATAAATCCCAGAGAAGACCCCTTTGCTTTAACCCTTTCACCTACCACCTAATGGTCCCTGGCTGCCTTGATGAGAGCACCCACAGCAAGGTGTGAGGCATAACCATTAGTCCTTGGGTGATACTCTGGGATCCTTGTGTCTAAAGGTACACTCAACTGGAGGTATCCTTTACAGCAAATATTTTTGTTTAGTTTCCAGATCCTAGATTTAAACCTGGGGGGTGTTGCTGTCTTGAGACCCATATAAATGGCACTGAAGATAATGGTGCAACACACATCATACTAAGGCAGGAAAGGAGCTAAGGAGCTTGTACCCATAATGCTCCATACTAATTTTAATAATTAAATGTACCACCACTTATCAAGTAATGATCCAATTTATTTTTAAATTCAGCTTTGCACTACTAATAACTATATCCAAGAGTAGGAAATTCCAAGGATTTATAACATGTTGCGAATTTTCTTTATTGTTTTAAAGCTTTTTTTAATTTAACTGTTTGATCCTCGTCACCTCCTCCTGCTAACTTGGCGATGGGGACACATAGGTATTTTGCAGGTTTTCTCCCTTGCCCCCCACCCGAGGCCCCGGCACATGGCTGTGCAAGCGTGGAGGCATACACACACCCTGTGGCACCAGCTCAGCCCCTTCCACCTCCCATTACTTTTTGCCACCCCTCTCCACCACGCTACCTACTTGACCTCCACCGTGGAGTGGAACTGGGGGCTCCAACCCCTCAGAGAGGAGAGCTGCCCATCGGCATGCTCTATCCTGCGCCACCTTCTCCCCATGCTGACACCCGACAACCTGAGGTCATTCCCGACTCTGAGTCACCGGCGTGGCACGAGGTGTGATGTCCAGGGCCTCAACCCTCTGCGCCACCAGGCCGGCTATATTGTTTTAAAAATTTGTACTGCTAGTTGTAATGGATGTCATCATGTATTTTGATTTATTTGTTTGAATTCTAAATTTAGTTCTGAAATTATTTTTTTTAAACTCAGTTTTTCAGAAATAAAATATACAGCTCATACATAGAATTTATCACACGAAATGCACCGGTTTTATACTTAGTACATCCAAATTCACAGTCCAGATCCATCAGCACAATTGTTATGTATCTTGAAGAGAGAATAGAAGATTTATCTCTCTGGATATATTCATTCCACTGTGCATATTTATCCTAATTACAATAAACACTGAATGTTTACACCCAAGTTACAGTGAGCTGTAAGACACTCTTTAGAAATCTATGTATCTTCTAAGAAAAGATATGGTAACACAACCCCTTCACCAGACAGTTAGTCAGTGTTGTTCTGATATCTTAAGCTTAGCAGATTTTTTGTACTCAGCAAAGGTCAGATTTAAACGAAAAGGAAAACTTGGGGCCACACGCCTGCAAACCGAGACTCAACAGGAGTCATGTAACTTTTAAGGAGAGTTCACCAGGCAATCATTGGTAGGAAACCTTGTGGTAGCTCAGGAGGGGGTTAGGGCAGCCCCATCACAAAGTCTAATCATTCCTAGAGTCCACCTTCTCAAAAGTGTCCAGATTCTTGCTGCCACACAGGCCTTAGAGAATCCGCTCTTGGCACCAGGGCAACCGAGCATCCCAAGAGTGAAGGACCTATTACTGCGATCCATCTAGATCCGCCATGCTGGGCTCTCCCTGCCCTCTTCCCAAGCCCCCACTGATCCCTGTTCCTCTCTCTTAATCAGTCTTAATTTGGCTGTTATGCCTTCCATTCGCTTGAGCTCATCTACACAGTGCCTCCAGGAGCCCAGATCTGGAGGAGTCAGGTGAGCCAACGGATGTTATTTCTTTAGTGCCACCAGGCACAGCATTCTGAACAGAGACTGCTGACCATTCCCCCACTCTCCTAAGATCCAGCCCTAGGACAAGAGAGTCAAAGGAGCACGGAATATCCACTCCCCAGAGTGTGCCAAGGGCCAGAGAGATTCCTGCCAAATCCCTCACTCTTGGGCATGTCCAAAAGATGTGAGTAGTGTACCAACCTGGCCACAGCCTCTCCAACAGAGGTCATAAACCCCCACCTGGGAAGTAAGCCAGACAGCGGGCGGTGGAAGAACCTGGTGAGGCACTTCAAACAAAAACTCTCTTTGGGGATGCAGTCATTTGCTATCCTTTTGCTAGGCCTCCTGCCATTGCTGGTCAGAAAGTTGAGACCCCAACTCCTCGCCCATCTATCCCTTAGCTTAGGGCCCAGAAGTGGATATTCACCTCTCCTGCAGCGCCCTGTATCCCATTGATATTATTTTCTCTGACCGACTAGCCTGGCCGACCAATACATGAATTCTTCCAGGCTACCAGGTCCCTTGTGATCCTGGGTAACAACCTATGAGTATTTAGATAATGTCTAACTTGGAGGTATCTGTAAAGTGGGACTTGTCCAAGCAACATTTTGCTGTACTTGTTCAAAGACATTAAACATTCCGCTGTAGTAAATTTTGAAACCTGACCAGGCTCTGCTGTGCCATGTCTTAAAACCTGGATCTGTTTGTGCAGGAAGGAAACCCGGTCCCCTTGCATCGAGTTAATGGGCCTATTCCCTCTGGTGTCTGGGTCACCTTTCTGGTCCAATCAAGACCCTTATTGTATGTCTGGTCCAGGGACTTTAATTGTCTGCCAAGTCAGAGTAGTGATCAGGCGTGGGGTAGGGAAGTCAGAGAAAACTTTTAGAGTGGAATCTCTCTATGCCCTGCCATCCATCCTCTCCTCTTGTTTTTTTTTTCAAATGAAAGCATTTTATTTGCTGCACAAATGCTTGAAAAAATTATTTGATATGTAACTACAGCACCAAATTTGGTTTAAATCCTTGCCACAGTACAAACAATCAGCAGTTGCAGTAAGTAAGCAAAACCCTGTGCTTCAACTCCCAACAGGAGTCTTCCTAAGGGGTATCTGACTAGTGTTCAAGTGACTCAATATATACATTTGTTTCCAAATGGATGGAACCCCAATTAATTAAATAGCACCTTAATAAACATGCCATCAAGTCAATTCAATTAATATAAATAATAAACTATATAAATATAAATATAAAAATAACACATATGTTGTCCTTGTAAGGTATTTGCTGCACACAATATATTACATAAATGGTGCATTCTAATCTTAGTGTTTTTTTTTTTTTTATTATATAATAATTTTATTTTATTTCTTTGTTTTTCTCATGCCAACAAAATAATATAACAAAATAAAGGGAAAAACAACAACAACGATGTAGCAAACATGTAGGGTTGCTAACTGATATGTTGGTTACAAAAATAAGTTTACCTAAAGTTTCCAGGTCCATGTTTGCAACATATCTAAAACATACAGTATCTAACATATCTAAGGAAAATTATATATGGAAATTGTCTATATCTATTTTCATAGAAATAATTAATAATAATATCAGAGTTAGTGCTTAATAACATCATTAACAAATAGTTAGGAATTAAATTATATAACAAAAATTCCTTCCAATTTAATTACAGATTAATTCCAAAACACGAAAAATGTTCACATAGTTTTAAACCAAAATTAAAGCATTTTTTCCAAACTAATTATTTATACCCATTCTAAAATCCAATAAAGTGTTTTCAACTTCTGTTACTGCAGCAACAAGTTCTGAGTCAGACTCTAGATCTGATTCCCTGTCCAAATCTGAGCCATACAATACTCTGTGGCTTGCTGAGGGTTTTCCTCCTGTCTAGACCTTAAAAATTGAGTAGCTTGATCAGGGTCAAAGAAGAGGTAATTTTTGCCTTGATAAAGAATATTAACTTTAGTTGGGCCTGAAGAGAAAATGTTGCACCTAGGTCCAAAATTTCTTGTTTTAAGTTCAAAATCACCGTCTCCTCTGCTGAGTCTCATAAGCAAAGTCTGGGAATATAGAGAATCTTACTCCTCTGAATTCCAATGTTTTCTTAATCTGGCCAATTTCAAAATAGAGTCTCTATCTGTCTCAAATGCAAAATGGGTAAGAATTTGAGCTTGGTATTGTTAGGATTGCTTCTGGAGGTTATTCTATAGCTTTTGTTATTATGGGAGGATTGTCTTCTGGTACTTGAAAAGTTTTCATTAAAATTTCCTTATCATCCCTCTTATTTCTGGATACTCACTATCCCAGGTGTTAGGAATGCCCAGTATTCTTAAATTCTGATATCGGTTTGCATTTTCCAAGGCTTCAATCTTTTATTAAGTATAGCCTGTGCTAATATTGAAACTGATGTGTTAGCTGAAATTGTTTAACTTCTTGTTCATCTTTGTCTATTCTCTTATGCAGCCGTAAATTGTCTTCTTTTATTTCTTTCAACTCCACCTCTGTATTAGATGTTTTGATGCACAGGTTTTGTATTGCCATCTCTATATTAAATTTTGAGTCTATCTTAGCCATCCATGATTCAATACTGCTCAGGGACTTAGCAATTTATACCTCTTGAGCGCTACCAGTACTTGTGTCCTACCCCCTTAGCTTGCACCTGTTCTTGCTCAATCCGATCCCTCTTGTTTTAACCAGGAAATGACTGGAGCTATATGGGCTGCTAGGTAGTACAATTTGAAGTCGGGTAGGTGAGGCCTCCCTGATCCTTGGGCTGCGAGAGTAGCTGCATTCCAATTCTCCGTCAACCTCCTGCCAGACAAACTTTGAAAGGTCCCCTAAGATCCCTTTCCAGTACCTCCCTGGGATCCCTATGGGGAGGGCTTGAAACAAAACATAAGTCGGGGAGGACA
Source organism: Neoceratodus forsteri (assembly GCA_016271365.2). NCBI lineage: Eukaryota > Metazoa > Chordata > Ceratodontiformes > Ceratodontidae > Neoceratodus > Neoceratodus forsteri. The sequence continues at coordinate 1,078,617,415 of CM057458.1, forward strand.
TTCATTTTACTATCTCCACTCTCCCTCCCAGTGAAAGTGGGAGCAATTTCCATCTGATAAAGTTTGCAGAGATTTCTCCCATAGTTTTCCATAGTTCAAATCGAACAGGTGGGATAGACATGGAGTGACTTTAACCCTAGGTACCTCACTACATTACCCTTAGCCCATTTATAGGGAAAGCCTCATTACCTCCCTGGGAATTATCCTCCAAACCACACCACCTCTGATTTATCATAATTAATTTTGTAACCCAAAACACGACCATAATCTTCTAACTCCCTTTGCAACACCTGCAGAGATGTCGAGGGGAGGTGATATAGAAGAGGGAATCGTCGACATACAGAAAGATTTTGTGCTCTCTCTCCCTACCTTAACACCCCTGATGTCCTTTGTGGCTCTGATTCTTACTGTCAGCGGCTCTATACACAGGAAAATAACAAAGGAGACAGGGCAGCCCTGCCTTGTTCCCCTTGTGAGATGGAACCCCTCTGTAGTGAAGCCATTGACCTGAATCATGGCCTGTGGGCCACATAAAGAGCCTCCACCCCCCTCTAAACCTGAGCCTAAATCTCATCTCCAGCAGGGTACAATGGAGAAGCCCCAGTTGACCCTATCGAAGGCCTTCTCTGCATCCATAAAGATGGCCAGGGTGCACGATGTGTTGTTTGTTGGTGGGTAATCAGGTTTAACAGGCGCCTGATGTTATCATGCAGGATCCTGCCATTAATGAAACCTGTTTGATCTGGGTGGATGAGATGACCCACTACTGTTTGCAGCCTCTTGGCTAGATTGAGGTATACATTTTTGGTCAGCATTTAGTAAGAAGGTAGGTCGGTATGACCCGACTCCGCTGGGTCTTTACCTTCCATGTGTATTACTGTAATCTGTGCATACTGCCAGCTTGGTGGTGTTATTCCTCCTGCTGAACCTCCCTGCATACCCGCCAAGAATCGGGGCCAGCAGCTCCTTGAATGTCTTGTAAGTCTGGCTGGTATGCCATCAGGGCCGGAGCCTTGTTTACCCTCAGTGCATGTAAGCTTGAGGATCACCTCGTCTCCAATAGGGGAGTCCAGGAATCTCTCTTCCTGGGACAACTGCATTTTGATCCCTACAAAAAGCTGTCCAGTTGGTCATGGAACCCCTCCACTGGTTCCTGGGAGTATAAAGTTTGTAAAACTTTCCTAATTGGCTAGCTATGTCCTCAGGATTAGAGGCCCAGACCCTGAGTGGTTTTCACTCTGAGGATGTTCCACGAGGCAGCCTCTCTGTGAATCTGCCAGGCCAGCAACTTACCCACCCTCCCACCTGACTCGTAGTACCATTGGACGGAGTATCTAAGCTGTCCCTCTATTTTGTCATCCAAAAGTTTATTTAGTTTTTGTCTATTAATATCAAGTTCTTTCTTAATCTTGGGGTTCAGAGCTACTTTGTGCTCTACCTCCAAGTCCCAAAGCTTAGCTTCTAGGCCTGTGATCTCCTCTTGGTTTCTTTTCTTAAATGGGAGGCATATTGTATGATTTTCCCATTCAGAAAGGCCTTTAGCCCATCCCACCATACAGCTGCCGTGTATCATGAGCTGGATTATTTTGAGTATACTCCTCTACAGCCCCTGAACCAACTCCTTGAATTCAGATTGATTTAATAAAGAGACATTTAGTCTCCATGTGGAGTTCCTAACCTCTGGGGTCAGGTGGACCCTCACCAAGACCATGCCCAGATCCGAGTGTCCTCACCCGAATCTTAGCGTTCTCTACTTTATCGCCCATTCTTTGGGTAGTAGCATCAGGTCGATCCAGGAATATGCATTATGAGGGGTGACCAACAAGAGTAGTCCCTAACCCTCGGGTTCAAGTAGTGCCAAATATCCAACAAACCCAAGTTTCTCATAAGCCTGGATAATGTCCTCGCTGCCCTGAAGGGTGGTCCTTGATTGCCACCTGACCGGTCCAGCGAGGGGTTCAGAACAAATTAAAATCCCCACCCACCACTAGCAGCTCACCGGGGGGCATCACCCTCAGCATCATTTTCTGTAAAAAGGCGTGGTTGTCTGCATCTGAATTAGGCACATAAATATTCATTAATGTGCAGGGTTCGGTCCTGTACCTGCCTTTAACTATGACACATCCATGTCACAATATTCCACTTGGAAGGGACAGTCCTTATGTATTAAGACAGCTACCCTCTCCTTTTGGGGTGGCCAGATAGGAGGATGAAAAAACCTGCCCCACCCAAGCCCGTTTTAGCTTGGCACTCTCCTTGGGTCCAAGTGGATCTCTTGTACAAGAGCGATCTCCACCCTTGCCTGCCTGAGCTCATTTAGGACTCTTTTACTTTTAATTGGGCTGCCCATTCCCCTAACGTTGTATGTTATTATTAACCCTTCATCCATCAGGTCTGTATCTCTCACTCCAACCCTCTCATTTGTGTCTTAGAGTCTCCTTAATTTGGAGAGAACAACAACAACTAAACCCAACATAACAATTTTAACCATAAACATGAAGCTTCCAACATTCTTTGTACACCCTGCTCACTTTGTTGGTGTTAAGCCAGCTGGATGTGGCCCATCTCGTGAGGGCCAATGCGCGTATCTTGTGCGGGGTGATTGGCCTTTTGCCTGCCAAACCCACCTTAGTGGAGTGCCTCCTTCCTAGAAAAATAGTTTCACAGCTCATCTTTTGCTCTCTGTTTTCAGTTGTAGAGAGAGTCAAAAGCTTCTTTTCCATCCTTCCCCTCCCCAGGGATAGGCAGTAGCGAGGATGGTATGAGACAGCATACCATCTATGATTAGAAAGATCAGAGGCATCTATGCTACCCCCACATTCCCATGTTCCATCTCTAAGTACCCTCCCAGTGTTCCCCCTGCCAGATGGGAGGGGCCTAAGTTGGCATACCTTAATATCCCTCTGTGGGGGAGTGTAGGAGGCAGTTCATGAAAACAGGGTCCTGCAGCCCACCCTCCCAACGCTCACCACAATGGCTGGAACGGGAACGGAACAAGACCCGCTTGGGACCCGCTCCTCCCCAACACTTGTGGGAGGACCGGCCTCGGAACCCAGCCCCCACACACCCCAGGGAGCAGCCCTTAAAGACCCGATGGGCGCATCTCCGAGGGCAAGGGGGAACTGCACCTCAACAGCCACCAGGCCACCATCCTCTCCTTTGTTGTCAGAGCTGGATGACAGCTCAAAACCTGCCCCCCACCCCCAAGTGCATTACCAGGCCATCATTTTCATTCTAGGAGGGAAAGAGCACTCCTCCTTCTTAACCCTAAATGCCCATTGCTATAAATATGTTAATACATTTTACTCATTGAACATATCCCCAACATTTGTGTGGGTCCTGTGCCCGGAGCCCCCCGCCACCCCAGTCACATTTCCCCAGTTCTAATCAAGTCAATGTTCCAACCCCTTCTGAAAGAAAAGGAGTTGTAAAACCAACCAGTAAAGGATATAAGACTGTTCATTCAGGTGTCCGCTAGAGTGCTATTCTCTCTCGATTGTCCGGGAAGCTCTGTTCTCAGCTTCCTGGCCTGGGCCCCTTCTAACTGACCTCCGAGAATCTTCCATGCTGCCTTGTTGCTTGGAGTTCCTCCTCCTTTTCCACGGCTCTCTCTCTTTCCATTTGGCCTCTGGTGAAGAAGATTCTGGCCTACTGAGGCGGTCCAGTGAAACTTTTAATTCAAGCAAGGTAGAGCGAGCCTCGGCAAGTGATCTAAAAATACAGGTCCCTTAGGCAGAAAGATTTTCCAGCTGGGCCAGGGCAATGAGATGCATCTTAGTATTCTTAGCTGCCAAAAACTTTTTATCTCAAGCAGGGCTCTCTTCTTCTGCTGTGTGTATGGGGTAAGTCATGGTCAAAGAAGAGGCCATAGTCTATAGTATAGTAATACCATAGTCTTAGTGCGAATCGAGAAACTTCAAAACAATAGATCAAGGAGAAGCCTTGGGCCCACTGTTTTTCTGGCTACGCTCTGTGTGCTTGAACTATGTTGAGGGGTTGGTCTTTGGGCAGATCAAGCAGCTCCTTCAGGAAACTCTCTAAAAGGCTCCATATGCTCCCCGTTCAGTATCCTGGGGACTCCGTAAATAGCATATTGTCCCTGCAGGATCGCAACTCCAGGTCATCAAGTTTCTCAAGCCATTCTCTGTCTCTTTTAGTAGGTATCGAGTGCTTCTTCGTGTTCCTGCACCTCACTATTGCCTCTGTCAGGCCCGCCTCTAGCTCTCCACGCACTGGGTCACCGCCGATATCTCTCCGTTTGTCTCCCGGCTGTTTTCTCCATTTTTGCATCGTTCCATTTATTTTTGGGGCTATAGGCATAGCATGTGGGAGGTAATTGTGAAATCTTCTTCTGTCTTGTATTCTGAGCAAGTGGGTGGGAGGCAGGAGGATCTGAGGCTTTGCTCTTTCCCCTTGACCCTAACGCCTCGTGAATCTGGGGCCAGAGTTGGCTTCAGATATTCATACAGATTTTCTTTAGTGTGACCTTTCGGTGGCATTTTTGGGGTCTGTTCTGCTTACAGATGAAGTCGCGGGGGCACACCAACGGACACCAGAAACCGCATAGTTTTAACGAATGAATGTCCCGGGGTCAGAGCACCGAGAGCTAGGCATGCATCGGGAAGGAGGCAGAACTGGAAGTCTTAGTTCTGAAATTAAGTAAGGATCCTATAAATCTGATATAGTGTGATTAAGGCCCCCCCGCCCCCAATCTTCTTTGATCCAAAGTTATAAGGTTTAAATACAGTAACCTATCTTTGTATGAAAGATCTTTCATAGAGTTTATTCTTTTGTCTGCCTACGTTGAATTTTCTCCAGATTTAGAATGTCCCTTCTCCTATGGGGCACCATACAAGGTTAGCATAATCTGGACGTGGATGGATATATGCTCTCTACAATGGAAAAATTACATATTTTTCTCTTGACTTTGTTTCTTTTAATTGCCCACAGTGCCCTATTTGCTCATGCAATATCCACCAAGGTCTGACAAACTTAATTCATTTTATCTGTGACAATGATTCCAAGGTCCTTCTCACTGGTAGTTTTCATTAGTGCTGTTCCACATAAAGAACAGGAATACATTTTTATTCCACTTCTATGTGCATGACCTTACTTTTGTCAGTATTAAACACATCTCCCATTTAGCGGCCCACCTCAATATTTTGTCCAAATCGCTCAGTATTAGATTGTGGTTGATAACAGAGCTGCAGACACCACCCAACATTGTATCATCAGCATATTTAGTGGACCATGATGGGTCTTTGGTTAAGTCAGAAATAAATATAGTAAAGAGGAGAGGCCCCAGCACTGATCCCTGCAGCACTCCACTGGACACGCTTAACTTCATTTGATCTACGACCTCTTATGGTTACACACTGCACCCTACTTTTCAACCAGTTTGAGGTCCAATTTACCAACTTGTTATTTATATCCTTCTTCTGCATTTTATGAATTATTGCCCAGTATGATGCAAAGTTGAAGGCCTTGGAGAAATCTAGATAGATGATGTCAGACAGTAATCCCTTATCCAGGGTGCTACTTATTTTTCATGAAAACACAACAAGTTAGTCACATAGGATTTGCTTGACTTAAAACCATGCTGATCTATATCCTCACTGATGTTATTACTAATTATAGTTTTGATATTACTCTCAAGGATTTTGCCTGGAATTGAGGTTAAACTAATAGGTCTATAATTATTTGGGTCTTCTTTATTTCCATTCCTGAAAACTGGAGCAAAATTTGCTCTCCTCCAATCATCTGAGATCTGACCTGTGTTGGTAGATGCCTCATAAATGCTTTTCAATGGGGTAATTATACCAGTGGACATAATCTTGAGAATTTGGGGCTGGCCCATTGCGCAGCAGTTAGATTTCTGCTTGTGATGCCGGTGACCCAGGTTCAGGAATGGACCCGGGGCATCGGAGGGCCAGCCGGGGGAGAAGGATGGTGTGTCCTGAGGACTGCTCTCCTTCTCCAGAGGAAGGGAGGGAGTGTGTCCGCACTTGACAGACCTTGGCGGAGGCCGGGGTACACGCAGCGACCGGGCGCTGAATGTTCAGGGGGCGGCCGGACACTGGATGTCATTGCCTGTCCTGGCCCCCAGGAAAAACCAACAAAATACTGGCTCCCAGCATGACAGCTGCCCCACTGCCACCGATGCCCGTCGGGGTCCTGCTCTCATGGCCCTGACCTGGGGGTAATCCGGGCTTGCCACAATGTCCATTCAGGAGTGGAAGCCCCTCAGTGGCCCTGCCTAGGGGTAAGCCTGGGCATGGAGCAGTAAGCAGATGAGATCTGAAAGAAAAATGGGAAGGCTGGACCAAAATAAGAAAATAAAATAAAGAAAGAAAGAAAGAAAGAAAGAAATAATCTTGACTTCGGTGACGTCACCGCTTGGATGGCTGTCTGAACATAGCAGCTCATAGGGTCACCGCAAACAAAATCAATAAAATATAAAAAGCTTTGCTAAATTAATCACCCTTGGAAGCAGATCTATTGTCAGACATGGCAGCATTTAAAATGAAAACAAAAGGAACACAGGTGGCTAAAATTAAAGCAATGATGCAAGCGGACAGAAAACGAGGCCTACCAGAATCACACTTGATGTCTCCTGTAGCAAGCCTTGTGGACTCGGAGGATGGCCTGGAATCCCTAGACCCACAAGAAATCATGGGCAAACTCGATGGCATTATCAAGATACTTCATCGAGTGGAGTCATCTGTGGCAGATGTATGCTGGACATCCACAATATCAACAAAAGGGACCACGGCACCGGAGCAGGTGATAGGTACTCTCACGGACTCAACCAGCCAACACGACAGGGCCATTCTTTATCTCCTGACTAGGGAGCATGAACTGCAAGTTAAGTTAGATGACCAGGAAAACAGGGCTCAAAGAAACAATTTCCATATCTAGGGGGTACCGAGGAGAAGGAGGACTCTTTCCCTAACATTGAAGAGTTTATTAACCACCTTCTGGAGAATGTCCTGAAAATGACTCCTGAAGTGCCCTACATGGTGGAGAGAGCTCACAGATCCCTGATACAGAAACCAAAAGAGCAAATGCAGCACCATGCTCAATTGTGGTCACAATGCTTAATCACAGAGACAGACAGGCTATTCTACAGAAGGCATGGAAACAAAGAGAAGTGCATATGGATGCCCAGAGACTTTAGAAACACAGAAATGGGGGGAAATGAGTAGCTAACTGAGAAGACGTGTCTCGCCGCTTCTGCCTGGTCAAATAGATTTTAAAAGATTAAATTAGGAGTTTCTCTGCCCCGAGTAATTAAAAGGTAGCAATCAGTGTCAGATGGTAATATGGATGAATACCTGACTCCCATGCCCTCTAAGAGTCAGCCAACCGCAAAGCAAGTAAAAGGTGATGGCGGGAGCTGGAGGGAGAACTCGGGCCTAGTCTTGCTCTCTCAGTGGAAGTGATAGCCTCAGGCAAGGAGCTGACTGGGCAGGTAATTGCAGCCCTTGAGCCATGGCTCATCAAGCTAGAAGACAAATTGGAAGGCAAACTTCAAGAGGTTTTAGAACAGCAGTCCCACCAGAGCTCTCGGCTGAGGCGGAGGAAAGGATTTCGAGGTTGGAGGATGAGGTGTTAACGGTACCTGAGCAAGTCCGCAGGTTACAGAGGGAGCTGGAGGAGTTCAAAGAGGCCTACGACTATCAGGAAAACTATCATCGTAGGCTGAATCTGTGCCTGAGAGGGCTTCCTGAGGGGTTGGGAGGAATGATGCCTTAGAATTCTGCAGCAAGGTGCTTCCTGAGCTGCTGGGGCTGAAATGAAAAACGGCAGGGTCAAATTGGAACGAGCCCACTGGGCGGTGGTACCGCTGCCTCCTCATGGATCAACCCCATGCCAGATCATCATGAGGTTTCACAATTTTCAGGACCGAGAAGCAATATTGAAAGTGTATAGGTCCAGGGTTCTTTGTCCTACGAAGATCATAGGCTGTTCTTATCGCAAGATTATTAATCTCGGCTGCTTAAAAAGCGGAAAGCTTTTAATGGGGTTATGATCCAATTAAGAAATCTGAAGATTGAAAGCTTTTTGACCTACCCTGCTACACTTGCATCAAACATGAAGGAGCGACCTATCCGCTTTTGAACTTGAGAAGGTGGAAGAGTTTGTTAAGGGCCTGAAAGGAGAGTGAGTTGAGTGACCATGGAGAGGGCCCGAGGTTGAAAGCAGAACAGAAGAAACCCTTGTGGACTTTTGTAATTTGTTGGTGTTTCAGGTTATCTGGTTCCTTCTTGTTTCATCAAAGTTTCAAACTGTTTGAATGGCGCCATGCGCTTTGTTAATTAGAAGAGGACACTAAAAGGCTTCCTGAGAGCCGTGAAATCTGGAACAGGAAGGGGCGATCAATTTGGAGAATGAACTGAGATGCGTGCCTACACCCTGCCTGCTTGCTGTCCTGTGGAAAGATGGTTGGTAGCCCGGTGGGCTGAGACTGTAAAGCTGTCAAGTGAGATATGGACTGTAAGGTAGGAGCGGGGAGGGCTCTGCGTGTGTTTATGATGGCGCTGCCTAGCCCCCGCGCCTTCTCTCTTCCTGGATGCGCTACTGACCTGAGTTTGTGGTGCATGATGCCTGGTTGCTGCTGAGATATGACTTTTGGGGTGGGCGGGGATAGGGGGGAGACTGGTGAAGGTGAGTGGGTTGGTAAGTAGAGGGTGTGGGGATGTGCCAGTGTGGAGAATAAGAGGCATGGGGACCCACTTTGGGAGGAAGGAGTGGGTATTTTACTTGGCCTAGCTTAGGCTAGTTAGTCGAGCTTCAGAGGTGTCAGTGGAGGGTCCGATGGGATCTAGGAGAAGTGGAGGAATGAGCAAACTCTGAAGGAGGTGTCGGGAGATCCTGTCCTGGGGTTGGTGACTGAAGGTGTTAGTAAACTTGGCATGTCCCCGCGGTGGTTTTGGGAAGGGGGTTGGGGGTTAATGAAGGGGTTTGATATGTGAAGGAAAAGTGGTTGGAGGGAAGTGGAGGGGGAGGGTAGGTTTGAAGGAGAGGGTGTGTAGAAAGGGGTAATTAGCAGTGACAGGGGATGGTGGGACTTGAGAAGGGTAGGGGGAAATCTCGAGGTAAGGTCAATGAGGGGAGAGGTTTCTGACCCAAAAGAGAGCATTCTGGGGATCTTAGGAATAGAGGAGCTCCCGAGGTGGAATTGGTGGGGGGGACACGATCTCAGCTGTGGAAGAGAATGGTGGATATATATTGCTGTTTGTTATATTTCTTAATATACGCTTGTGCTATGTTAGCAATTAGCATAATCGGGGTTGGATAAGGAAAATTAATCAACAGGTTGGGGAAGAGAGGGAGGGAGGGAGGGGTGGGTGGGAGGGAGGGAAAGGGGCAGAATAGTTCTGATTGTTAAAATTGTTGTATGTTTTATAGTGTGTGTCTGTAGGACAGTTTCCTGGTTATACTTATGGGGGTACTGAGAGTGTGTGGAATCCAAGGAGAAAGACTTAGTGTGCCGTGAGATTTGGGGTGCCCTTAGTGCTTATAAAATAAGGATAAAAAGGAATGCTCATACAAATGAAATTTATTCTGAGGTGAAATGGGGATCTAAATGTTATATCATGGAATGTAAAGGCATAGCAAGCCCAGTAAAGAGGACTGCACTTTTGACTGCATTGAGGCGTAGGGGTGCAAGTGGCTATGCTACAGGAGACCCACTTGACAGATCTGAGCACGCCAAGCTGGATGCGGAACTGGGTGGGGAAGTGTGTTGCGGCGTCCTATTCATCTCACAAAAGGGGGTGGCAATATTATTGCATAAGAACCTGGGGTTTGCACTAAAGAGGGTTGTGAGAGATCCTAGGAGGGGAGATATGTCTTTATCACGGGGTCTGGCAAGATGAACACTTCACGCTTGGTGTGTATATGCAACCGCTGTATATGATCCTGTTTTTATTCCTCTTGCTTGGCTTGCTTGTTAAAGAACAATTTCCTGGTTTGATTTTTTGGGGGACTTTAATTGGGTGATGGATGAGAGGATGGATCCTTCTGAAGGAAAAGGGAGGGTTACAGAGGCTATGGGCCAGTGGCAAGTAGGTATAGCAGACCTCGACATGGTGGATTGCTGGAGGGCCGTTAATCCTACTGAACGGGAATACACATTCTATTCCAACCCTCACAAAACATGGTCCAGATTGGATTATATGTTTGTACCCAGGAACTGGATGGGGAGAATAAAAGAAGTTAGCCACAGTCCCATATTATTTTTCAGATCATGCCACTGGTGGTACTGAGAATCTCAGGTGGGGGGAGAGGTCCACTAATCTGGAAGTTCCTTTGTATTTGGTCAGGGACAGAGCATTTAAAGAACATCTGATAGAACAATGGAAGTATTATATAGAGACGAATGATACGGGAGATGTGCCCAAGAGCACCCTCTGGGAGGCAGGTAAGGCTTATATGAGAGGGGCCATTATGGCATGTAGGTAAAATTAAGAAACAGAAAAGAAATAAGAGGATAGAACTGGAGAGGCAAGTTAAGGAGCTGGAAAGAGGGTGGGAGGAGGAGAAAGGGGAAGCCGGAAGTTGCTGACAGCAGCTAGGAAGCCTTAAATTCTCTTTGAGAGAGGAAGCAGGAAGGTGTGGTTTGGGTGTCAGAGAAGAGTCTTTGAGTGGGGAAATAAGCCCGCCCCATGCTGGTAAGACTGATGAAAGGGGAAGGTGTCCAACTAGGATTCTGCAAATCAAAGGAAGGGGGCAAGTTATGACCAGGTCAAAGGATATAGTAGGGTGTTTTAGTAATTTTTATAAAAATTATATAGGGCAGAGCAAGGGAATGGAAAAGGAGACCAGGGAATTTTTTGGACGGGTACCCATACCAAGAATGTCAGATGAACAGAAGGAGATTTTGAACCGCCTATATCATGGTGGAAATCTTAAGGGCCATCAGAAACTGCAGGAGGGAAAAGTCTGCGTCCAGATGGATTTCGATGAGTACTATAGGATTTTGGGGATCGGTAGCAGACGTGTTGAAGGATTTATTTGGGGAGTGGAGGAGGACAGGGTCTAACATTGCCTGACTCATGCTATGAGGCCAATATTTGTCTGATCCATAAAGTGGGCAGCAGGTTCGAGTGTTTGGCCTAACGGCCGATATCTCTCCTCAATGTGGATACGAAGATCCTGGCTAAAGTACTGGCCTTGAGGTTGGAGAATTTTTATCGGACGAATCCACCCAGACCAGACTAGATTTATTAAGGGGTGGCAGTCTTATCATAATGTGTGGAGATTATTAAATATTATTTGTGGGCGGACAAGCGGGAGCCTGGAAGGTGCTCTTGGTGGATGCGAGAAAGCGCTCGACAGAGTGGGAATGGGATTACCTCTTTGGAGGTAATGGACCGTTTGGTCTGGGGATTCATTCATAGGTGGGTGTATTTGAAACCCTGTGCACGAGCATAGTGAATGGGTGCCTCTGAAAAGTTTGAATTAGGGAGAGGAACTAGACAAGGGTGCCCACTTCCTATTGTTTGCTCTAGTGATTGAACCCCTGACGCTACGATCATCAGCATGAGGGCGTGGTGGAGTAAGGGGATGGAGAAGGAAAGAACATAAGGTGGTAGCTTCATGCTGACGATATGTTTGTTTAGGGATACGGGGCATCTCACGGCACTTGATGGATATTATTGTGAAATTTTCTGATTTTTCTGGGTACAAGATCAATATCAAGAAGTCTGTAACAATGGATTCCCGATATCAGTATGGAGGCAGCAGAGAGGTTTTAGGTGGTTAAGTCTGATTTCAAGTATCTAGGGTTACATATTGGGCGGAGGTGGTAAGAATTGTACAGTCTGAACTATCACCCACTAATTAAGGGATACTGGCGATCTGAAAAGGTGACACCTGCCCATATCTTGATTGGGAGGATTAATCTCATCAAATGAATATCATGCCTTGATATTATACCGATGCAAATGCTACAGGTGAGATTAATACAGAAGGATGTCAAAAGGTTGGAGAAAGGGTTTGTTGAATTCATATGGCAGGAAGGAAACCCAGAATAAGTCTGGCAAGACTGAAGATGGATAGGTTCGGGAGGGCTTAATTTTCCAGACATGGGTGCATACTATAGGTCAGTACAACTTAGGAGTGTAGGGGATTGGATCCACAGGTTGGAGGTAGCTAGCTGGGTGGGCTGGAACAAGATGGGGTCCTCAGGAGATTATCAGCATACCTGTATAGCAAGGGCTGTGAGTGCACAGAAGAATAGGGAAGGTTAATCCATTGGTGTGGGAGATGTTGAGGCCTGGGGCCACTCATGGAGATGAGAAGGACTTGCTCAGAGGGAAACAATCCTGCTCCCAATTGCAAGGAATCCTTTTTTGTCCCTGAGTGGAGGATGGAGGGTTTCTGGAATGGGAGAAAGGAGGTGGTGTGTGGGAACTCTGCTGGAAAAGGAGAGTTGAGAGAGTTCACTAAGATTAGGGAGAGATAAAAGTGGGGCCTCACACTTATATAGATACCTCCAGGTGAGGGCGTATATCAGGGAGCTGAGTAAGGGGAGGGGATTGTGCCTGAACAGAATAGAGCAAGTGCCTGTCAGGCCAGGAAGGACGAAAAGGGTTCATTGGGAAGGTTACCAAGGCAAGCTAATTTGCCAGATATGACTGGCCCCACAAAAGTCTTGCATGGGAGTAGGGATTTGGGTCTGCTCATATCCCAGCAATTGGGAGCTGATATTGGGAATGCCTGAGGGAATCATGATATGTAATAAATTTAAGGAAGCTTTAAATTCTTGCACAGAATGGGCTGGCCACCAGCTGGCGGTACACCGGTACGCCCCTGAGGTATCGCCGACGGTAAGAGGTGTGGTAGGGGCCTAGGCACCTTCTAGCATTGCTTTTGGTCATGCTCAGTCCTGGTTAAGTTTTCAGGAAGATAGTACAGGAGAGGTGAATAGGGGGAGGGGGCTGTCTGTCCCATGATCCCTGATCTGTTTGTTTGGGGTGGAAAGGAAAGCTAGGGAGAAAGAATGGCAGGAGCTACCTAGATGGGCCAAGTTGTGTTTGTGCTGGCTAGCACTGCATTCAGAATACTTGGTTACTGGAAATGGACCTACAAAGGCAGACTGGAGAAGGTTGGTTTGCGTGTCACTGGCCCTGGAGAGGTTTACTTAGGTAGTAAGGGGTGGGAGGAGAGGTTTATGAGGAATGGGCCCCGTTCATGGCGACTCTGAGCATTTCTGAAAATATAATGCTCAGCGCAGGATGGGGCATCCTAGGGTATTGAGACTTCATGGACAGAATACTGGTTCCCTCCATCCAGGATGGAGGGACATCAGTAGGCACAATTGTCTATTGGGGCCTCTTTTCTGACAGGTCTCAGGGCCTCCCGGTCTATTAAGTATAATGTGGAATTGAGGTTCTCACCTCCCTGTTGGAGGGAGTGAAGTGGCAGATAGGGAAAGACCGGAGGGTGTAATGTGTTGGGGCTTAGGAATGGATCCACACACTCGGTCACATTTATTAATATAGTGTCAACACATTATTCTTACATTATGATTATGTTATTATATTTTGAACCGCTAGGGATAATGTAACAATGAAATAACCAGGATATGTATGTTTTAATGATATTATCTGTATGTCTATTAGTAGTGATGTTGTCTTTTGCTTTCTGTCTACTGTCCAATGTAGTGAGTAGTATGTTTTCTTCTTCTCTGATGTATTGTGTTGGAAAACCTTAATAAACAGACTTGTCAAAAAGAAATACAGAAACATAGAATTTGAAGGACTGCTTGGACCACCTAGTCTACCCATTTACTACCTGATGGATAAGCTGCAGATTCTAGTTAATCAGCAGCTATTTCTCCACCCCACTAGAATTGCCTTATGCCTGTCTCATGCATTCTTGAGTTTCTCCCACTGTTCCTGACTCCACAACCTCCTCGGAAGGCTGTTCCATGCATCCACAGCCTCTCTGTGAAAAATACTCTCTAACATTACCTCTAAGCTGTCCCCCATCTTCAAATTCTGCCCCCTTGTTCTTGCACATCTCTCTTCTTCTGAAAGATAATACCCTCTTGTACCTGTTAATTCCTTGAGATACTTGAAAGTTTTATCATATCCGCCTCTCCCTCCTTTCCCTCAAGGGTTATATTATGCTGCTTAGTCTCTCCTCAGATGTCTTCTGGTGCAGACCCTGCACCATTTGGTTGCCCTCCTCTGAACAGCCTCCACTCTGTCTATGTCTTTGCCAGATGGGGTCTCCAGAATTGCACGCAGTACTCCAGATGGGTCTCACTAACTGTCTGTACAGAGCGCTAACAACTTCCTGTTTTCTACTGTTGATGCCTCCCTATGCATCCCAGTATCCCCCAGCCCTCCATACTGTCTTCTCACATTGCTTGCCACCTTTAGGTCATCTGATATAATTACTCCTAGGTCTCTTTCGATTTTTGTTGTTGTTATTAACTCACTCCCCATTGTGTACTCTTCCCTGGGTTTTGTTTCCCAGATGCATTACCTTCACTTCTTTGCATTGAATCTGAGCTGCCACATATTTAACCATTCCTCCAACCTTGCCAAGTCCCTTTTCATTCTTTCCACCCCATCTTGTGTATCAACCCTGTTGCAGATCTTTGTGTCATCTGCAAAGAGACATACCTTTCCTTCCAGGTGCTCCAATGTCACTTATAAAGACATGAAGAGGACCAGTCCCACTACTGAACCCTCAGTGGTACCAGCTAGTTACCCTCCTTTCTTCACTGTGGACTCCGTTTACTATTACCCTATGCGTCCTGTTGTCCAGCCAGTTTTTATCCAGGCTACCACCTTGGGACCCACTCCAAGGCTGGCTAACTTGATATTAATCTTTGTGTGAGACTGTCAAATGCCTTGCTAAAATCTGGGTAGGCCATATCCACAGCCCTCCCTGGTCTACTACTTTGGTCACCCAGTCAAAGAAATCTATTAGGTTCGTCTGACATGACCTTCCTGCTGTGAAACCATGCTGCCTTGGGTCCTGTGCCCCACTGGCCTCTAGGTACTCAATAGTTCTTTCCTTCAGAAGTGATTCCATCATTTTCCTACCACTGAAATCAGACTAACTGGTCTATAGTTTTCTGCCTCTATCCTGCTCCCACTTTTGTGAAGTGGAATCACATTACCCTCCTCCAGTCCTCAGGTACCACCCCATCCTCCCATGATTTGTTAAAGAAAGTAGTCAGTGGTGTTACTAGTTCTACCTTAGTTCTTTTAGAATTCTTGGGTGAATCCCATCAGGCCCCATTGCTTTGTCCACCTCAGTTTCAAGAGTTCTTTCAAAACCTTTTCTTCTGTGAATAGACTGTTATCGACCCCCTATTCAGTTTCTCCCTTGTTTGGTTTAAGGTCGTCCCCTCCTCTTCCATTGTGAATACTGAGCAGAAATATTCATTCAGTATCCCTGCTTTTTCACTGTCACCCTCTGCCCACATTCCTCCCTTTATTAAGTCTCTGTATCCCTCCCTTGGTCTTTCTTCACTCCCTAATGTACCTATAAAAGGTTTATCCCCTTCTTAACAGAGTTGGCTATCTTTTCCTCAGTTTGTGCCTTTGCTATTCTGACTGCCTTCCTGCCTCCTTCTGCTTTAACTGATAAAGTTCTCTGTCCTGCTCCTTCTGTGTTTCCATATATTTCCTGAATGCTATCCTTTTCCCTTAACCATCCCTGCACCTCTTTTGAGAATCATAGTGGTTTTCCTTCATTTAGTTTTGATGATTTGCTTCACACAAAGGCTTATTGCCTCTCTGATGGCTGTTTTGATTATTCCCCATTGTTCCTCCACCCCTCCTTCTTGCCCATTTGCTAGTGCTTTCTGAGGCACTCCTCATTTTCCCAACGTCAGCCTTCCTAAAGTCCAATACTCTTGTTTTGTATGGCTTGACTCTTAGGCTGTGTTTATTGTGAACCACACTGTTTGCTGGTCACTTGTTCCCAGATGGCTACCCACTTCTAAATCTGAGATCCTCTTTCCTTCCCCATTTGAGGGTACCAGGTCAAAGATTGCTCCCTCCTGAGTGGGTTCCAACACTAGCTGTCTGATGCATGCCCCTGTAGGGCATCAAGAATGACCCTGCTCTTGGATGTGCCTGCAGCAAAGGTACTCAGTTAACATCTGGCATAGTCAGGTCCCCATCAACAATATCTTCCCTTTTCTGTCATTTTAAGGATGCCTTCTATCATTTCCTTGTCCATTTCCTCCCCTGAGATGGGGGTCTGTACACAATCCCCATGAGGATTTGTGGTGCCATTTCCTGTCTCCAGGGTGACCCATGTGACTCATCAACTTCCTGTTTACTCTTTAGTTCTGTTGCTTCAGTCCCGTCCCCTATATAGAGAGCTACTCCTCCTCCTTTTTACCCACCCTGCCCTCCTCCTGTAGACTGTGTATCCTGGTATGTTGACATCCAGTCATGGTTCTCTGTGTACCATGTTTCAATGACTGCCACAATATCCAGGCATCCCTCTTCCATCAAGGCCACTAGTTCAGGGAGCTTGTTGCACAGACTACGGGCATTGATACTCATCATCTTCCATTTATTTTTATGGCCTTACCCTTTTAGCCCCATCCCTGTCCTACCGCCTTTTTCTGCATTTATCCCTGTCCTGCTCCCTACTGACTTCTCACCTTGAAAGCTTCCTCTCTAACTACTGTGTTTTGTGGGGAAGGCTGGGATTTCTCTGCTCCTTTTCAGTGCCTCCCCTTGGCTAGTTTAAATGCTTGCCAATGAAGCATTTAAACCTGTCACCTGGGATCCTGGTTCCCCGGACAGATGCAGACCATTATGCCAGTATAAGCCTGCATCCTCCAGGTGGATCCCCAGTCCCCAGTGAAGCCAAAACCCTGAGCTCCACACCAGTTTTTCAACCATTCATTGAATTGAATCCATGGTGCAGAATACTCTAGCATCATCCTTGCCATAGACAGGCAGCACCTCCGAGAAGGTTACTGTACATGCTACTTGTCTAAGGCCCTCCCAGCTCCACAAACTCCTCTTGCACTGCTCTGATCCCGTTCACAGCCAGGTTATTTGTCCCTAGGTGGACAATGACATCCAACTCCTCCCTCGTGCAGCTGCTCCATGATCCTGAGATTAGCTTCCCTGTCCCTGAGCAGTGGCGTGAGCAGACCTACCTCCCTATCCCTTCCTCCTCACTTCTAACCCCTAATGATTGAGTCCCCACCAGGAGTTGTTCCTTCCCTGTGTGGTCTCGTGCCACCCTCCTGCAGGTCTTCTTTGTGGAGGTTCCCAGCATCCTCCTTGGTCTCCACTGCAGGTGCCTCCATAGAGGAACCACTTTTGCCAGAACAGCATATGAATTGTGGAGAGGTACAACTGGAGGGATGCACCTCTGTTCCACCACCCTCTCCCTCCTGAGCCCACCTTGGTCCAACCACTCCTCTTTCTTGGCAAACTCTGAGGTAACGCAGGTGGTGGCCCTGGTGGTCCCTGGGTGAGGGAAGAGGTTTCACAAATCTTAGCCAGGTCAGCCTGGAGATGGGCAACCTCCTCACTCAGACCAGATAGTTGTCTGCAAACAAGGCAGCATTGCAGCCTCCAGAATGTCTCCTGGAACACTGCTGCCCACAGCCATTGCACTGCACCACTCCATATTGACTTATTTTGTCCCTCTCCTTTATTTTGACCAGGTCTTTTCTGATTATTTAAACACTCAGAGAAAGCAAGTGAAAGAGGTGATAAAGCTGGGCAGAGAAAAGGGAATTAAAATACAGCTGCAATACTCGGCTCGCTCAAGCATCTTCACGGAGAAAGGCCTCAACTCTTTGATTCACTGTACAATGCGGCCTCGACCTTCGTGTAACCGAGAATGAAGAAACCAGATCTTAGCTCAACCACCCTGGAATGAGAATTACCAAGGTGGCGTGGCACCAATGGGAAAGCCTAGAAGAGCCCAGCCATCAGCGATTTCCTGGTCCTCACACTTGAGTGCAAACCTTCAAGACATCCTGGTGAGAGAACCACCGCACTCACAATGGAGACTAAGATACAGGACCGTGGCTCGGAATCTAATGCCTAAACATATACAGTAAGACATTCCTGAGACAATTGCTTCAGCTTGATTAGGTTAAAAGTGTCCCCCCATGCCAGTCAAATCTGTGAATGGCCGTCTCACGTGTGGCAGGAGTGAACATGAGATTATACTTAGGGTCATGTGGAAATTTTCTAAGAGGGTTTCTCCTGCAAGATGTGGGAAGAGGGAGGAATTCAAAGGGGGATCGCTACTAATAAGAGGGAATTGGTGGGATGATCAGAAACACCTTCCATGCAGCTAAATTGACAAGAATCCAACCCCCGCCACCCTACTTGAACAAGGGAATTAGAATGAAATAGAGGAAGTGATTTTATCACTTCCCAAGAGTGATTGGGCCAAGCAAGATACAGAAGGTTGCAGCGACCCAGGAAGCTGGTCCTCAGCCCATGCCTTACCGCATCAGTGCCTAACTCCTCCATGCTCGATAGGTGTGGGATTAAAGTGCCATCTTCATCTGTTTACTGACTTTTCATAATCAGGCCTGTCATTCCATACACAGGCAAATTAGCATTAGCTAATAGAGCTCCTGGACTTTAAGGAGCAATACCTAGGAAGTACACAATGGAAAAAGTTGAATGGTTTAGTTTAAAGCTGTTGTAATTTTTTTTTTACAATTTACATCAGTTATTGGCCCTGTTGGGCCTAATGGTTACTTTTATAGGCTGGTACTTATTCAAGTATTATAAATTTTATACCTGTGCAGAAGCAAAAGAAAGATTGTGGGAGAGCTAAAGAGGGAAAAATAGAAAGAAAAGGAGGGCAGTTGGGGATCACTTTCAAGAAAAAAAGTGGGTCACGCTAAACATTACATCCCTGAATGTACAGGGTATTAACTCCCTCATGAAAAGGACAAAGATTTTCTTCTACCTTAAAAAACACCACACAGATATAGGTTTTATCCAAAACATGACTGCCCTGCAACATCAAAAATTAGCAAGATCTTAGGTGGGAAGGGTGGTGGGGGCATCGCACCCAATTGGGAAAAAACGGAGTGGCTATCTTAATAGGGAGGCATGTTCCACTGGAGATAGAGAGCGAGGATCGAGCCTTGGAGGAGATTCATTGTGGTGAAGGCAGGATATTCTCACAATGAATTCACCTGATAAATGTGTATGGCCTCAACAGGATGATCCCTCACTTTAAACAAGTGTTCCAAAGAGTAGCAGGACTGGGAGAAGGCATGGTGCTAGTAGGAGGGACTTCAACTGTGTAATCTCCCTAGTTTAGATCGTTCTTCACAGAAGTCCACCACAAATAAAAACTTGACAAGGACAGTAAAAGTGGGTATTAGGAGTTGGCACTTACTGAGGTATGGCAGGAAACCCATCCCAAAGAGAAAGATTACACTTTCTACTCCAACCCTAATAAGTCCTTCTCACAACGATTACTTTCTGTGTAGCGAAGTGGACTTGCATAAAGTCACGGATTGCAAAATTCGCATCAAAATAATTTTGGACCATTCGGCTGTGACTCTAGAGATCAGATTAGAGGACTGGGAGAAACAGACCTTATGGAGGATGAACACCTCACTCTGAGGCAGAGAAGAGTTTAGGAGAAAATAAAATCAGTCATACAAACGTATCAGATGCATAATAATATTATGAATACAGAGATAAAGTGGTATTGGGATGGTCTTAAGGCAGTATTGCGAGGAGAGATCATCGCATACTCTTCTAGGCTCAAAAGCTTGCATGGAGAGACAACTAAAACTAGAAAGGCAATTACACAAGTTGGAAGTAGAACATAAAGCAAATGGCTCTAGGGACAAGCTGAAACAGATAGAACAGACAAGAAGGAATTATAGGATATGTGGGACACACAATTGGAGGGCAAGCTTAGATACAAGAATCAGGCATATTATGAACAGGGCAATAGAGAAGCAGGTTGCTTGGCTTTTAGGTCATGAGAAAACAGATGGATAGAAATATTAAATGCATTCAGACTAAATGCAATAACAAAGTAAAAGAAACTATTCCCTAAACAGATTGCAGAAGCCTTTAAAAAATATTACACTGTTTATATAAGCCAGAAGGGGTATATGTTCTCTCAAAGTGTGGGTTTTTAAGTAAATTAGCCTTCCCAAACTAGCTGAAGAAGATAAGCTGTTGTTGGAATCCCCCATAACCCTTCAGGAAATCAGAGAAACAATAATATCTCTCAAAAGGTAAGTCCCCGGGCCAAGATGGCTTCAACTCAGAGTTCTACCAGACCTTCCCAGACTCTCTAGCCCCAATTTGTTAGATCTTTTAATGCCTGTGATGCTGAAACGAGTTTCCCCATACGGAGAGAGATGCCATTATTGTAGTTCTCCCCAAAGAAGGCAAATCCTCAGAACAATGCTCTTCATACAGACCCATATCCTTATTAAATACCGATTCTAAGATATTTACTAAAATCTTAGCCATTAGACTTAATAAATATTTACCAGACCTTATACACCCAGACCAATTGGGTTTTGTCCCTTACAGGCACATACAAGACAACATAAGATGGTGCTTAAATGTATTAAGATCAGAGAACAATAGGAAAAATCCTCAAATAGCTATAGCAATAGGCGTAGAAAGCGTCTAATAAGCTTAAGATGGGACTACTTAGAGGCTGTATTAACAAAATATGGGTTCAGGTCCAAGTTTCTAACCTGGAGCAGAGCAGTATACTGTAAACCACAAGCAAGGTAAGGGTCAATGGCTCTATCTCGCCCCACTTTCCATTAACAGAGGAACACGGCAGGGCTGCCCTTGTCCCCATTGTTATTCGCCTCAGTATTGAACCCTTGGCAGAGGCAATTCGGTCTAACCCTGACATTGAGGGTATAAGGGTAGGGGTAGAAAAGATATTGTTGTACGCAGATGACACCATGCTTTATCTAGGGACCCAGAATGCTCCTTCCCAGTGCTAATCCAGATTATCTCATCCTATAGTCAAATATCAGGGTTTAAAATTAACCCTGACAAAACAGAGGTTCTGTTGATTAGTGGGACCAATACCCTGGACTGACCCAGTTAATACCCTTCAAATGGGTAACAACAAGTATTAGATACTTAGGTATTCATATCCCTTTGCATCTGAATCAACTATACAACCTTGATTCTGAGGCTATTAAAGAATGTCTTCACAGACCTAAAGAATGGAAATCTTACCCTCAGTTTGGTGGGGAGAATAGAGACAATACACATGAATGTGCTACCCAGGTTTTTTTTTATTCAGCAGCCTCCCAATTATTATCCCAGCAACAGAATGAAAAAATGAATAAGGCCATACAGCACTTTATATGGGAAACCACAAAGCTAGGGTGCCTGGAGAACGCTTGATAAGACCTAAACTGCAAGGAGGCCTGAGACTACCTAATTTAAAAGCTATTATTTAATAGCACAACTAACCCCTGGATGGTATATTGCTTGAAGGACCCTTCAGGCCTGGAGGATATGGAAATTGAGGGTACCCGGATCAGACCCCTTAAAGATTTTTCAGAGTTACCATGCAATTTAAAGAAATATAAGTCACCAAATTTATGGCAGATTCAGACATACAAAATCTGGAGACAGATTAAAGACAACTTGGGACTGTCTGACTTAATGTCCAACAAACTAGAGATTGTCTCTTGTGCAACGTTCCTCCCCCAAGGCTTGATGAAGCCTTTGCTAAATGGAAACATTTGGGTTTGTGCGCTCGAACAATTTGAAAACAAATGGGGTGAAATCATTTGTAGAGATTGAAACTGAGTTTAGGATACCAAAATTCCACTTTTTAGATACCTACAAGTGAGGTCCTTCCTCTCTCATGACAATAATTTAGAAAGGGCACAACAGACCCCACACCAGTGGTAGAGATGATAACCAAAGCAGCGCAGGAACCCAACAGAACCCAAATTAATTTCAAACGTATTAAGGAGTTATCAAAATTCTATGGCTACTGACACCCTGAAAAGTCAGATGGACTGGGAGAGGAAGCTGGAATTCAGATAGACCAATGAGGGTGGTGATCCATATGGGAGGGGTCTTTAGGACATCGGCGTCACTGAACTGGACGGAATTTAGGTGGAAAGTTGTAGCTAGATACTTCAACACCCCACCAGAACAAAGCATTATGGAGCCACACTCTCAGATAAATGTTGGAGGAATGTAGGAATGTAGAGATGCATTACCATATTTTGGTCTTGCCCAAGATCTCTCAGTACTGGGAGGAGGTAGCGACCAAATTTGTACAGGTAACTGAAAGTCAAATACAGCCCACCTTTGAGCATATGGTTCTGGGGCTCTAGTAGTAAACAGAAGATCAAACAGGAAGAAAAGCTTTATTGGCATCTTATTGCGGCCACCACTAAAGCTATCACCAGAAAATGGTTAGATCCCACGCCCCCACTTTGAAGGACTGGGTGGACATAGTAAAAGAAATTGAAAGATCAGAAAGAGTCACAGCAGAATTACACCTGCAAAAGAAAAATTCATGGAGTGTGACTGCCATTTATGCATTTGGTGGAGGAAACAGATGGTATGTCAGTACTCTCTCAGCAAGCCTTCACAATCTAAGGGTTAGTCTATGTAGATCATTTAAAAAAAAAGAGAATGCAATAAATCAGATCAAACATCCAGCCAAGACCTTATGTTACTTGTTTACAAGTTTTCTGTTTATGTTATTAAGAACTTTTATTAATTCAGACAATGGAAAATTTGGATAGGCACAAATTCTTTATTTACAGATGAAGTATATAGCGGTACATTGTTGGTTAACATCAGGAAAAGTAACATGGAAACTAAAGAGAGAAAGGAAAAGGGTAACAAGCTGGCAGATTAACTTCTGAGATCGGACTATATTTGCAGAACCTCTAAGGACTGTCAGGAACTTCTCAGGAGACAAAGACAATGGGAAAAAAGTTAAAATATCTGTATTAAAAGTATGTACCATTATGAATTTGTAACTTGAATATAAGATGTGGATATAGATCTGTAACCAGTGATGTAGGAATTTGTGCAATATGAAAATACAGCGCATTTCATCTGAGAATCGGTCCATCAAGGAAAACTTATATTTTCACAGATCCACAAGAGGCCTTAAAATGGACTCAGAGACATGTGCCAGCTAGTCAGTCGTTGGGAATATGGTTCATAGTCACATTCAGAGGACAAAGACAGAGTAGTGAGTGCAACCTGAACAACATCCTGTAAGCAGTAATAACACTTGCAGAGTGATTTATCAAACTTAATGTTGTAGAGAACCTCACTGTTTGGGACTCTAGTTCTTAAGGTTTTATGCCAATATCACATGGGCATGATTAGTCTCTTTTAAGTAGTCCCTAAACAAAAGCCTTTTTCAACAACGTAGACAGGACTGTGGTCCTGCTAAGTGATGGTTTGATATTTAATTGTTTCTACCTGCTTGTTCTATAAGTAGACTGCCTTAACTTTGACCTAAATATTAAATGTAGAGCTTACAGTAAGCCTTTCTTCTTTAGTACTTTAAGGTACTCAATATTACGGTGAAGTATGATCTCTCATTTTCTTCTATAAGAAGATGAGTTTGGTTAACTATATAGCCTTTAGTCTAGGGAGTTATAAATATGAAAGAATATTCATGCTGCTCATGGATTTAATAACACAGCAAGATTGGATACAATGTTTGTTATTGGCTTATTTAGCCTCATAGAAACCCTTAATGATGTATCTTAATGATGTAGTACATATTCCTTTTTATTCTCTTTTTTCATTTTTATCTGCATGTAATAAAGCAGCAGTGCAACAATCTGGTGAAAATTTTGACCTATACTTTTTATGCTATTTTAGATTGCCACTTACCTCCTGACTTGTATGATATCCTTCTTTTCACAATTTGTGTCTGCTTTAGTACTTTTTCTCATGTCTGAAAAAATAAAAGGAGCACTCCTTTTAATATGGCTCGGATCAGGTTTTCATCAGTATTTGCAGCTGTTTTTGAACAAATATTTTCTGTAAGGTCAGAAAACACTGCCTGCTGCATAATTGTTAATTTTAGTCACAACAGAAGTGATATATAAACAACTGATGGACAAAAACAGCTTGAAAATACTGATGAAGACTTCCGGTGACATCAGGACTTCAATGGCAGCTTAGTTCTGCAGCTCCAGGACACCTCCGATTTAAATCAAGAGACATCGACTGGCTAAAGCATGCAATCGCTGATAAAAGTCACCCATTCTAAAGCCATAATGTCCAGGCACCAAGAAATGCCGACATCAAGTTTGAGAGAACTAATCCTAAAGGAGAAAGAAGGAAAATGCAGGCCGAAGGGACCAGAGGGGAAAACAAGGGCTCTGATTCTCAAATGGATATGGAGGAACCAAAACTGATAAATACAGTTTTACAAGCAGCCCACACGTAAGCAAAATAGACGAGATCTCTTACCAATCTCCACGCAGAGTTAAGCGGCATCGAGCATAGAGTGGATCAGCTGGAGCTGGGCTGACAACAGTAGTCGAGCAGGCAGATCGGCAGGACCGGCTACTCCTGTATCTCCTCACAAGGAAAGGAGCTGAGCACTAAACAAGATGATCTGGAGGATGGAACAGAAGGTAAAACATTAGGATTTACGGGATCCCAGAGTGTGCAGAGAACAAGAGACAAATGTAATTACCTTCCTCCAAACAATGCTAAAGAAATTCTCGACCTGCCAGCCAGCTGGATCTCCGAATGGATAAGGCACACAGGTCATTGGGACCAAGGCCCACGTTTCTTTATAAGCAAGCTTACCCTATACTCCACCAAGGAGGAGATACTAAATAAAGCTTGAAAACAAAAGATCTACTGTATCAAGGCAATAAAATAACAATAGACAACGATTACCGTCCCAAACTCAAGAACAAAGGAATGCTGTATGGCCTATCATCAAACAGCTTAGAGACAAGAACTTACGTGCACAGCTACTTTAGCCAGCCCATCTGAGAGTTGAAACAACTATAGCCCCAGAGTGTTTCCTGATCTGCTGGCTGCAAAACCATTTCTTGAGGAGCTGGGCATAGATCGCCACCCATGATTAAGGAGCAGCTTGAAAGGGAGGTTCTACAGTCGGCCTGGGACGTCACTAAGAAAGATCACAAGAGAAAGGGGATGTAACAACCGACCCCCACACTGATCTCGTCAGATATCGTAGCACTCTTGAAAACCTATGCCCCGAATGTGAACAGACAGCATCAACCTGAGGAAGGAAATGAGCAACAGAACATGTCGGACCAGACATGGAGAATGTACAATGAACAAGGAGGCTCCAAATAATACAGCAAGTACTCTTTAAATTTAAAGCATATTAGAATGGCTATTTGCCTGTGCACCCTCCGCATGGCCTCCAACCGGAAACACCCTAGATCTGGGCTCGTATCCGAGCAGAAACAACCAGACTGTTAAATCTATTTGAACTACAGGCAATAATGCAAGGTGTGGAGGGCCTGGGGAGGGGGTTAAATGGGCTGATTTGGGCCTGGAAAACTCGCCATGGTGTTGTTCTGTTCGGCAGTGCCTAGAGACCTAGTGCACTCTTGGTGGGAGGTGGGAAAGGGCCTACCTATCACCGACCCAGGTTGAAATGGGCGTGATCGCCAGACGGGGGAGAATGGTTTCTGGTGACTGATCCTACTAAGCCATATGATACTTGCCTGGTGTTAGAGCTCCGACTGCCAACAGGGAGATTGGGGAGAACCAGGGATGAGACATGGGGGTGGAGGGAGGGAAGAAGACCTCACAGGACCTTGGATCTGGGTACAATATCCGGGCAGTAAGTATCCAGGAAGTAATCAAACTGAACCTACACAGGAAACACCTTTACTATATAAGCGAGAATAAGGTGCTCACATACTGAATAATAATGGAATGAGTGAGGACTGGAGGTGTCCTTATATCATGACCTCAGATGGGTCAGCGAAGATAGAGAATCCTCCCTCCTCCCTCTAAAACCTGTCAAGGGCAATTAAGACAATACAAAGGAGTGGCTGGGAGGAATAAACAGGATGTAGTGACCCTCCCAAATTCACTTGTACATATATGAGAGATTGTATACACCATTTTGGGGAAGGGAAGAAGTATAGCAGTCAACTTCACTTGATATATTAGTTTAACCTAAACGGAGGTTGGCCTGGTATATGGGGGCAGGCAGCAGGCTAGATTAAACTAGACCTCAATAACTGACAGCAGGTAAATTCCCAAGGATTTAAACTCCCTGTGACAGAGCATGCTTGATAGGCACGCGAGTTAGTGCCCAAGCAAGGCACAACCCAGGTCTAAAGTTGAGGCCTGTCCCTGAAGTACAATTTCTAACTATAGGAGGTAGAACTTTAGATTTACTTATTGTAGAACTGTAAATAGTTTGTTAATTGTTGAAATGAATATTGGTGAGTAATAACCCAGTTTTAGTGTTTTGAGTATACCTATTGGTTAAGTGTAATGTGATATCAGATTGGAACAGAGTACAAAGTAAAGGAACATAAATACAACAAATTACTTGCTGACTACAGAACTTTTGCATTGTCTGGACCTGAGCTAGTCACACTTTTAGAGTCTGGGAAAACGGAAAGATGCCTACTATGAATACAAAGTCCTCATACAATGTTAACGGACTTAATAGTCCTATAAAGATGAAAAGGGCTTAAAGTTCCTCAAGAGCAGGGAGCACCCATAGTTTTCCTGCAGGAGAGCACCTTGTTCCCCAAAGCTGAGAAACTCAAAACAAAGTCTATACTAAAATTTATCATGCTTCTTTGGAGGGAAAAAAAGGAGGTGGCAATTTTGCTAGCTGCTAATCTGCCATTTGAAGAAGAAGAGATAACCATAGCCCGGGGGCAAGGTATGTTATTCTCAGAGGAGGGTGCAGGACACACAAATTACTCTGGCCAATGTGTACGCCCCTGGGTCCCCTTTACATTTTACTCGGATGTCATTAAACTAGTCTTGGAAAGACAAAGGGAACACTGCTAATGGGTGGAGACTGGAATCTGGTGATGAATAGGCAAATAGACACCACGTCGCAGATTACATCCCCAGGTACCAGAACAGCAAAATTATTCAAAAACTTCTGATGGTAACAGGGACTGTAGACATCTGGAGAGAGGTACCCTAGGGCAAGGGAGTTACATGCTACTCACCCAGATATAAAATTTTCTCCGAATAGACCTATTTTGACCTGTCCCAAGATCTTCCAAAACAGGTCACTCCTGGATGGATATGGCAGTTCACTCAGATCATCAACTAATTTTTGTTGAGATAGACCTGGGGATCCCTCAAAGAAAACTCAGTGGCGCCTCAATATATCTCTACTACGAGACGAAGAAACCATCTCCAAACTCAATGAAGTGGTAAAACAAACCATTACAGACAATAAGAGGCCAGGAGTGACTCCTCAAATGCTCAGGAGTTCCTTTTAGGGAAACTCATATCTATAAGCTCATACAGAAAGAGGAAAGACAAACATTGATAACTCAGCTCAATAACCAACTAAAGGAACTCCTGACACAACAAAGACAAAAATGGACGAAGAACAGGGACAGGGAGGTTCAGACAGATAGAGACAGATTACTAAAAATACAGCAGATAGAAACAGAAAAAGCACTTACGTATATGAAACAGACTTACTCGAGGGGACCAAGAAGCCACTCGAATGTTGGCAATGAGGCTGAGACAAAAGACAGGCCAAGGCAACTATTACTAAAATAAAAGATAATAAGACAGGCTTGATAAAATATAAGGAGGAACAAGTTAGAGAAGCTTTGTGCTTACTATAAGCAACTATATAGATCCCAGCAGGAAACTCCCATGGGAGATAAACAGGAATACCTTAAAATTTATCAATACCTACACTTACTACACAGCAACGGAAACCTTAACCACCCCATACATCTTACGGAGGTGGAAAAAGCCACACAAAATTTAAAAACTGGGAAGTGCCCAGGACGGATGGGTTGGTAGAATTTTATAAATCCTGAGAAAAGACTTGGCCCACACATGCTACAGGCTTTCAACGAGGTATGGGTGGGGAAGGTGCCACCCTCCTGGAATTATGCCACCATTATGGTTCTGCCCAAAGAACGAAGGGATCAGACTGAGTGTAGTGTGTACGACCTATCTGTCTGTTAAATGTTGACTATAAGATCTTCACCTCAGTTTTGCTGGGCAGCTCCTCCCCTCCTCCTCCAGCTCATTAATAAGGATCAAACCAGTTTCATAGTGGGCTGCCAGGCCCTGGACAGTGTCCGACATACCATCAACATAATGGACAAAGTAAACCAAGATAAGATCCTTTTTGTCTAATGAGTCTAGATGCCGAAGGCATTCGATAAAGTATCATGGCCTTTTTGTTCAGGGTATTAGACAGATTCGGGTTCCCTGAGTCAGTAAGAGATGCATTAAAAGCCCTATACAGAGCCCCACAGGCATATATCAGAATTAGCAGGGAATAACAGACAGTTCCCACTTGGAGAGGAACTAGACAGGGCTGCCCGCTCTCACCCCTCTTGTTTGCCTTATACATATAACCTTTGGCCTGTGCTATCAGAGAACAACAAAATATCAAGGGGTCTGGGTAGGTGATACCGAGCACAAAATATCACTCTATGCAGATGATGTGCTCTTGTATGTCACCACCCCAACCAGTCTATCCCAGAAATATGGAAAACCCTGCAGGAATTTGGCACCCATTCAGGGTACTCCCTAAATAAGGATAAAACAGATATACTTAAACTCCATTACAGACCCACTCCATTGGTCTTGGAACTTCTCCCTAAAATGGAACAAACAGAAAATTAATACCTGGGGATCCAGATTACAAAAAGCAAAAAGAGTTATTTGTGGCCAATTTTGGGCCATTACAATCCCAACTTAAGAAAGATATAGAGAAATGGCAGGTTCTTAAACTACCTATGCACTCCAAGATCCAGACAGTGACCATGAACATCTTACTGAGATTCCTATACCTCTTTCAGTCCCTCCCAATAAACATACCCCAGAAACAATTTCAGGACTGGCAAAGACCATATCACAATTCATATGGTCACGAGGAGACCTTGAATAAAAATGAGCATCCTACAGGAAGAAAGATCCAAGAGGGAGGGCTGTCCCTAACCTAGAGAACTACTGCATGGCCGCACAACTAAGGTTCTGCTCTACTATGGAGCACAGATACATATGAGGCCCACTGGAAAGACATCAAAATACATATGGCAGAAAGCCCCCACTGGGAGCCAGGATAACAGCCTCTGGCACACCTAGAGATGATACAGAAACCCCATATGCTGTAAAGAATACCTTAAATATGGTGCACAGGCTCTGGGCTAAGATGGGGATTAAAGAGGCAGTTTGACCAATGCAATGGTTTGCCTGGAATATGCAATTTATTCCTGCTTGGATGGACCATACATTCAGGCTCTGGGCAAGAGGGGTCTACAGAGTCTAGGGCAGCTGATCGCTGGCGATGCTGTCCTGGACTTTCAAACCCTCAAGCAGACATTCAGTCTTAGAAATAAGATCATTTCGCTACCTACAGTTGAGGACCATATATTGACTACATGCAGAGTCTCAGCTCTAGAACCTAACATAGAAAACCTTATACAAGTAATGCAAACTATTATAAAAGGAAACTGAGAGAGGTCAGGTCTTGACCTCTATAAAGCATCAGACAGTCCTTCCAACAACTACCACAAAATGAAAACCAGATGGGAAAGGGAGAGTGTTATGGACATATCAGCAGAGAGTGGGAGGTAGCTTTCAATTTGGCAAATAAAACCACCCTCTCACCAGGTGGGCGAGAATTTTGCATGGAAAATAAGGGTAAGATACCTTATACCCCTGAAATTCAAGGTAAATGGGTGGAAACACTCAGGGGACTGCTGGAAGAACTGTGGAGTCAAGAATGCCCATCACACACACATATTTTGGGAGTGTGAAGGCCTAAAGACATTCTGGGAAGACATGTTAAAGGAAATATATAGAATATTCTAAGCACACAGCAACTCACGTTAAAAACACTATATTGGGAATACCACCATAGGGAGTAAGGGGGGCAGATGCAATTTACCTCTGGAACATCCTGATAGTGGCAGCTCTTAAATCAGTCACCCAGAGGTGGTTGTCTGTAGACCCACTGGACAGAAAACAATGGGTGTCTGCTGTACAAGAAATCCAAGAAATGGAAGAAATATCTCATAAGATAAATAACAGACACACATCTTTTTAGCAGAAGATAGATAAGGTGGTCCATACTGGGGTATTGAGATCTGACAGAAGAACTGAGCACAACTTAACACATTCTTTAATGTAATAAGCAGGAAATGGGGAAACCAGAGGTAGAGAGACCTCATAGAATAAAGAACAAAGGAGGAAGACAAGGATAAAAGATTACAGGAAAGTAAAATATACTAAGCTTTATTGAACCAGACTCTATAAGGTAAAGGATACGATTAGGTTTAGAAATGACAAACAAAGAGACAATGAGTTAGGAAAATAACTGACTGGATACATTATAAATGTCTGTGGAGGGGAAATATGGAAGCAAGAAATGGGAAATTAATTGTAAAATTTGTAGAAGATAATTTGTACTGGTAATGTATGATGGATTGTATTTACTGTACTCTGAATCCTAATATGCAATAAACTTGAATTTAAAAAAGAAAATACTGATGAAGATCTGGTCCACCATATTAAAAGGAGCATTCCTTTTATTATTTCAGACATGAAAAAGTACTAAAGCAGACTAAAATAGTGGAAAGAATGGTATCATATGAGTCTGGAGGTAAGTGGCAATGTAAAATAGCAGAAAAAAGTACAGGCCAAAATTTTCACCAGATTGTTGCATTGCTGCTTTAAGAGGTGGCACCCTCAATGGATCATATTGGTTTCTTGTAAGTTCTTCATCCATGATATACAAGCCTTTTAAAATGGGCAAACCAAATTCTTAACTCTGATTGGCTAAAAGGACTTCTCAACCGTGTCCTTATCAGCTGATAACGTCCTAACCATACTAATGGTATTAACCTTCACAAAGTGACCAGACAACAACAAAATATCGCTGAGCAATCACCAACCCAAACTCTCTGAGGTGGGCACCAAGCTCTGTTGCAAAAGCCGACCAGCAATCTCCTAAGTCCAACCACAAAACTAGAAGTCGGTCGGGCTCACTTAGAGCTGTCAGCTGTAAATATAAAAAAATGCCACCGTCCCTTTCCATGAAGACACACCATCCTACACAAACTATACATGTATACTATTTGAAATCTCTTCATGTTCTGTTACTTACTGCCCATTTTCTCCTTGTAGCTCCACCTGTGACTCAGCTCGTTTCTGGTTTCTCGGACTGCATTTACCGCCTCCGCACCCCACACACACACACACACACCATCCCAGCAGTAAAATCCAAAAGTAAAACTCGCACCACATGCATTATTGTCCATTCTAAACTGAAACAATACGTTTCTTCTGTACCCTGACCATTGCTTTTTGAAAACCGTGAAGCTCCGAAGCAGTAAACAACTCTGTATGGCGGCCACTGGGGACACGGCGCTCCCAGTGAAGCCAGCCATTTAGAAGGCAAACACTTTAAATGAAACAAAGCACACCAAAAATGTTTTTTTTTATCTTTGCAGGAGAGTGGACCAATAAAAATCACATGCAATCGTAACCCAATATGGGACATGGTCGCTCACTGTTCCTTTAAATGAAAGCAGATGGCAGCATGAATTGCTGCAACTCAAACTACCTGGCTGATAAATAAAATACAGTACATCAAACAAACAAACAAAAAAAAAGGTTTTTGACTGTTTCTGACTGGACAGTACACACACACACACAGAAACACAGAAATTCCTCTAGTCATTTTTAATTAGAGAGCTCCATTCCAACAGAATAACATGGACTACTTTATGTATTTTTCTACTGATCACATTTTTGTACAATTTTTAAGTACACTCTCTATCTGCATTTTCATAATTAACTTTTTACTGGGCCCATTTTATAAGCGCCAATAACACACTCGAGTGTGGTTTATTGCCCTGATAAACATGCCCAGTAGCATAAAACACTCGGCCTTGAGGTACCTCGGTGCCTTAATACACCCCTGGGTGTGCTCTTATCAGGCGATAAACCACACCTCATTGTGTGTTATTGCTGCATATAACATTGACAAACTCAATAAACATAAAGTAAAAACAAAAATAAAATAAAGCAAGTTTAAAAAAAAAGAAAGAATCTTGAGAATTTTTCCAGTAATACCATCAGGGTCAGGAGCTGAGTCAGGTCTCAATTTTTATACATTCCTTGATTTGTTCTTCAATGATAGATATATAGGGTGAGAAAATGTCCACTGGAGGTATAATTTTAGTTTGGGAAGTATACCTCACAAAATAATTTACTGAATGCATTTGCCATTTGAAAGTGATCAGTCAACATACAGATCCGATCAGTAATGGGTCCAACTGTTTGCCTATGGTTTCTAAGAGAGTTTATGTAGCTGTGAAAACTTTACTATTGGTTTTATTTGCATTGTTTGCCAGATGTAATTCTATATCTTTTGGCCTCCTTATAGCATGTTCTGATTTTTTAATAATGATTTGTACTTTAAAATACAGATTTCTTTTTTTAATATTTTTATAAACTCTATTCTTTGCATCAATTAATCTTTTAATTTTGCTTGTTAACCATTTAAGTCTTATTGTTTCATTACTGTATTTTTTTAATGGACAAAGTAAACTAACTGTTCACTCTAAAGCTAAACAAAATCCTTATATTCTTACATCAATGGTAACAAGGAAATAACAGAAAAATAGGACCACTTTGTGACAATGGGATTGTTATAACTTCAGATAAGGAGATGGCTGATCACTTTAACAGATACTTTTGTTCTGTTTTGATCAACCCATTAAACCCTCAATTTCTATGAATAGAAGCGATTCCTCTATTCCTTTATTTGATTTATCTGAAATTAAGACCACGTTATCTAATATCAAAAGATCTACTAGCTCTGGTCCAGATAACATCAATGCTATATTTCTTTAGAAACGCTAGATTCAATTGCAATTCCACTTCAAATCCTGTTTAATAAATCATCACTAGATAGTGAAATACCCAATGTATGGCATAATGCCATAGTCACTCCTATTTATAAGAAGGGGATAAGTCCAATGTCCAGAATTATCATCCAATTAGTCTGACCTCCATTTTAGGAAAAGCTATGGAGCGTCTAAGTAAATGTAGACTGGAGAATACACTGGAACAACTTGATATTTCGACAACTCTCAACATGGATTTAAATCTGGCTTTTCATGTACAACAATCTCATATCTTTCTATCATAAGATTAGCAAGTTAATGGATAATAATATTCCAGCAGATGTACTATTGTTCGATTTCAGTAAGGCATTTGATCATATGTAGCACTCTTTGTTAATCAATAAACTTCACAACTTGAGAATTCCGTCTCAATTAGTTAATTGGATATCCCAATGGTTTGCATCTTTTTAGCCTTGCATATAATGATTTTTAATGTTGCTGCCTGGATTAATTTTAATATTGTTTTAATTATTTATTGATTTTATTATAATATGTACAAGCGCCTTGGTTTTGGAAAGGCGCCTTTTACAAATAAAGTTTGATTTGATTTGATTTGATTCAATCATACACAATTTGTTAAATTAATGGAGTTATTTCTTTTTCTGGTAGGGTTGCAAGTGGTGTCCTCAGGGCTCTGTGTTGGGACCTGTCCTGTTTAATCTCTTCATTTATGATGTGGACATCTACTCTAATAATTATCTTTCAAAATTTGCAGATGACACTAAACTTGGTGGTAGAGGCGATACTCTAGTCAATATTAAACATCTTGAGCAAGATTTAGTCTCCATTGAGCAATGGGCCAAAAAAACTCAGTGTTCTTTAACATCGATAAATGTAAGATTTTGCACTTTGGTAGGAACAACTTTTCTCACAAATATTGCTAAACAGTCAAGAACTTAAATCACGTAATTGTGAAAGTGATCTTGGTATTTTGATCAATAATAAATTGTCATCTAGTGACCATTGTAGCAAAGTAGTCCGAACATCTAATATAATTATGAGACAGATCAATAAAACCTTTATAAGCAAATCTGAACATTATTTAGTACCTTTGTATAGAGCTTATATCAGACCTCATTTGGACTATGGCTCTCCTTCTGAGTCCCTATCTTAAAGCTGATATAAATCGTCTTGAGCAAGTTCAAAGGAGGCTTACTAAACCCATCCCCAGATTAAGAAATAAATGTTACGATACCAGATGTAGGGAAACAAAGCTTTATTCATTATTGGTGAGAAGAAAAAGGGCGATCTGTTACTTATGTAAGCTAGTACATAATCCCAAGCTGCTCAACATATATGGGCTATCATTAATAACAAAGAGAACTATGGGGAAGAGTACATGCTAAGCAACTAAAAATTGAATGGGAAAATAATAAAAATATGATAATTTCTTCAACATAAGAGCAGCAAAGTGCTGGAGCTCTTTGCCTCAGACTATTGTAGAAGCAGCTAGCTTTGATTCCTTTAAATTTAGACCTGATTCCTGGCTACTTGCTCAACAATTTGTTTAATATCCAGTGTTGTGGGAGGACAATCTTGATGGGCCTTGTGCCTTCTTTTGTCCTGTTTTCATCTAGTAAATCCAATAAATCCAGTATAGTTATTGCAGATTTCCAATAATTTGTTTTGAACTCTTCCACATATCACTAACTCCACAATTCTCAGTGTTTCCTTCCAGCATATATAATTCAGATAATATGTATACTGGTCATATCAGCTTCTTCATAAAAGAAAATCTCAGTGACACCTTCAGTTTTCTGTGGGGATATGTTAACCTTAAAGATGGTGTGATGATCACTGTTTCCTAAGGGGCCAGTATGACATGAACTGATACTAATAGTTTCTGATGCTAACACCAAGTCTAAAATGTTCCCCCTCTCATGGGTTCAGCTATATGTTGTTTTAGTCCAAAATGATGGGTTGCCATAATAACATTTTCCCAGAAGTTGTAAGTGCAGTAAACTTCTCCCAGTCAATGTCTCCAAAATTAAAATCCCTGTATGCCCCAAGGTATGGGGCCCAACACTAATAAAATATAGAGAGTGCCCTTTGTATGGTCCCTGGGCAGTGTGGGGAGGTAGGGGTGGCAGAGGACAGTATAGGGGCCCGTGTACAACTGTGTTCTTCTCTACCCTTTGCCAGCAGCAAGAAAAAAAAGTAGTTTTCCTTGTTTCCCTGGCCACCTGCACTCTGTTCTGGAACCCTCCCCTGAAGAAGCAGCATGAGCCAGGGGAATATCTTTTGAGTCTAGCTCATGCTGGGCTGTTGGGGACTAGCCAGCGTTACCAGGGACAAGTGTCCCGAATGCTGACCAGTTGGGATAGAGAAACTGTGACTGGGGAAGAGGTCAGGGTCACCGCCAATTGCTGTGGGCAAAGAAGAGCCCAAGTGAGTGCTTTCAGGCACTCTAAAAAATCTAATAGTGCGTTGGTGGTGTGAGGGGAGAGAGGGGACACAGGTCTTATGGCAGGGTGAAAGGGCTCACCTGTGGTTCACCTCTCATCCCTCCTAGTCGGCATTGGGTCCCAGTGTAGGCAGTGGTCCTCCTGTAGTTCAGCCATCCTGTTTCTGTCCCTCTGGTGCAGCAGGCTCTGTCACCCCACTTTTTTTATAAAAAAAAAAATTAACACGTCCGGTCCCTCATGGTGGCTTATGAAGAGCCGCATCCCAAGAAGACAGCAGCCATCGTGTGTCCCTGAAGACCGCAGGGTCCCCAGTCATCTGCCTCACTGTCTGCC
The DNA here is from genome assembly GCA_016271365.2 of Neoceratodus forsteri. Lineage (NCBI taxonomy): Eukaryota > Metazoa > Chordata > Ceratodontiformes > Ceratodontidae > Neoceratodus > Neoceratodus forsteri. The sequence goes on from CM057458.1 coordinate 1,078,653,280, forward strand.
TGAATTCCTCTCACTGCCAGCACCTCCCAGCCTCCCTATCCAGTCCTCTTAGAAACATAGAAACATAGAATTTGTGACAGATAAGGACCGCCTGGCCCACCTAGTCTGCCCATTTCCTACCTAACAGATAAGCTGCAGATCCTAGCCCCAGGCTGGGCGGTGGTCGCAGCAGCACTAAAACAAAGTGTTGACTGCCAGAACAAAATTAAAGATTAATTAATTTTTGGGGCATGAGGTGCCAGGAGAGATCGGCTGAGAAGGGACTGGCCAGAGAGCCATATTTTATTATGTTAATATTCATGGTGGGTGGGGCAACGCCCAGGGAGAGCCAGGTATAAAGGCCCATTGGGGAAAATGTAATAGATATTCATGAGTGGGCGGTGCTGAGGTGGGGCACAGAAGAGTGACACAAAGGCCTAAGACAGGCCCAGCACAGTCACTAAGAGTCAGCAAGGCCAGAGGATTTAAAATGGCCAAGTTAATCAGCCCAGCAGATAGCAGGGCAACTTCATTGTCAACAGTATATTAAGGGTATAAAGGGCCCAGCATGCCATAGGGGCCCCAGCTGTTAAAAGGGCAAGTCAGGCCCAGTGACCCTAAAGGCCCTAGCCACATAGGCCCATAGTTGGTAAAGGGGCCCAGCAGCAATAATGAGGCCCACAGGCATCACAGGAGTCTAGCTAGCCATTTAGGCCCATGGGTGGTTCAGGGCCCAGTAGCCATTAGGCCCACAGGTGTTAGAAGGGTCTGGTCAGTTATTGGGCCCACAGTATTTTAAGGAAGGCCTATTCCCAACTGCCAATATACCCACAATAACAGGAGAATTCGATTTCGTTAGAGGGACCGCATTGTAGTTCGGTCCACTGAATGGCGAGGGTTTTCACCCAGACGAACAAAGTGTTTATTTGTTTACTGTGGTGTGGTCTGGACATTCAGAGACTGTGCAGTTGACCACTACTGTTGAACCTGTGATGTTTATTGCATTGCCCTGCATAGTATCTGGTGCCCTTAATTGCCCGCAGTGTCTGGTGCTCCTCAATTGCCCAAACTTCCTTGCAATTGTCCCTGCATAGTGTCAGATACCGCAATAGCCCAAACTGCCTTGTAATTGCCCATAACAGTGTCTGGTACCCCACCATTGTCTGAACTGCCTTGCAATTGTCCTGCATAGTATCTGGTGCCTGCAATTGCCCAAACTGCCTTGCAATTGCCCTGCATAGTGTCTGGTACCCCACAATTGCCTGAACTGCCTTGCAATTGCCCCAAACAGTACCTGGTGCTCCTCAATTGCCCAAACTGCCTTGCAATTGCCCTGCATAGTGCCTGGTGCTCCTCAATTGCCTGAACTGCCTTGCAATTGCCCTGCATTGTGTCTGGTACCCCACAATTTCCTGAACTGCCTTGCAGTTGTCCTGAACAGTGCCTGGTGCTCCTCAGTTGCCCAAATTTGCCTTGCAATTGCCCTGAATTAAGTTCTGCTACTGGTAGTAACCTATTGCTGTTGATTCTGGCATCCTGGCTACCAAGTTCTGCACCCTCCATTGTTGCTGTGAACAGACTGCTGCATTATCCAGGATTAACCCAGTGGGTGACTGAAAAGCTAGAATTAGCCGATAGTCAGGCAAGCCCAATCTGTCTGACCTTCATTGCTTTCGTCCCAACCCTGATAAGGAAAAGTCAAGTCAGCTTAGGAGCCATGCCGGCTCAATAGTTAGGGCTCTGACTAATTGAAGGTTGGGATTTCTTTGTCCTTGGAACGATGAAAGCTGCAAGGTGACAGCTGCAAGACGATGAAAGCTACAAGACAACGAACACTGCAAGATGACAAAAGTTGAAAGACACCTTTGCCCCGGATCACAAGGTTCAGTTAACCATAGTTGGCAGTCAACCTGACTCACCGGCGTGGAGAATCCTGTGGACAAACCAACTACCCATCTCTCAAGTGCTCAGCGGTCTGCTATGACCTTCCACTGATCAAGTAATTTCTCATGCTTCCTGCCAGGTGGTCTGGGATGACCTGTACCGGGTATCCATTTTCTTCCTGTGTGTATCAACCACGCTTCTTTCAAGTGCATTTGGCCTGGCGGTCCATATGACCTATACTGGGCTACAAGTTCATTTCTTGGGGATGAGAATCATCCTCTTCTGATCCCGCTCCTTAGGCCGTTGCTTCAAGCCATGATCCAGCTGGTGCTTGGCCTGTACTGATGCAGTCATTCTTGGAAGTCTTGCCCCTAAGTATCCTTTTTATCTCCATTACCTCTTCACAGCTGCAATGAGGTTAACCCGACTGTACTGTAACAACCCCTAGCTAGGGTGATAGAGTAATAGAGATATAGAGTAATAGAGATGTAGAGTAATAGAGGTATAGAGTAATAGAGATATAGAGTAATAATAGAGTATAGTAGTGGTACAGTTACAGTTGATTCCAAAATTCATAGTTGTTCAACAAGTAGAGTGCCTCCAGTGTGCCTGCTATTGAACTCTTTGCAATCAGACCACTGCCCTTATCCTGGAATAAACCATTTGTTGCATTTGAGTTGTCATCTGCCTCTCCTTGCAACCCCTTTTCATCTACCTAGAACAAACCTAGAGCACTTGGTGAGTGGCGAAGATTGGTCACATGACAAGTCAGGTAAGTGTTCTACAACCCTACAAGCAGAATATCTCCTAACTCATTATCTTTCTCTATTTCTGATGTTATCTCAACATTAGAGCCTGGTGGTCTGTAGCAGAGGCCTACAATTATCAGGGAGGCAAAGGAGAAGTAAGCTTAACCCATATTGTCTCTGTACAGGCTGCAATATTTTTATTTTATGGAAGATATTGAATGATTTTATGTTTTCTCTAATAATAATGCTACTCCTCACCATGTCTTCCAGTGCTGGCATGTTGGTATAGTGTGTATCCAGATAGATACCTTCCCACACACAATTATCATCCCACCAAGTTTCAGTAATGACAATTAGATCAAAGATTTTTTCCTCATTGATTTCTTGCTATTCATCCATTTTATTTTACTTCATGCATTCAGTAATATACATGTAATGTTCTCTTTATTTATATGTTTACACTCTACTGTAGATTTTTGTTATAGTATTTACTTATTCCATCCTGATGGGACACTATAGTTCCTCCTTAGAAAATAATGTGCTTGCTTAAAAAATCAGATTTGCTGCAAGTCTGCCCTTTTTTGTTCAAATGTAAGCCATCTTACATAGATACATAGATATTGTCAGCAGATAAGGGCCTATGGCCCGCAGTCTGCCCATGTGAGCTGGTAAGATCATTTACGTTTTTCTAGAAGTCTGTCGCCTTACACCTGACCTCCAGGATTCCCTTAAGTCTATCAGATACTCTTAAATCCCATGACTGTTTCAGCCCCACCACTTCCTCAGGCAGGGTGTTCCATTTGTCCACCACTCTTTCTGTGAAGAAATTCTTTCTCACATTTCCTCTGAATCGACATCCCTCCAAATTCATCCCATGCCTTCTAGTCCTGGAACATCTTTTCACTGGAAAATAGTGTTTCCTGCACCCTATTCCTCCCATAAGGTACTTGTATGTCTCTGTCATATCCCTCTCCCATCTCTCCTCCAGGAGTACATATTCAAGTCCTTCAGTCTGTCCTGAAGGACTTGTGATGCAAGTCCGTGCCATCTTTGTTGCCCTCCTCTGAACCTTCTCCACCCTGTCCTTACGTAGAGTAAGGTCTCCAGAACTGTACACTGTACTCCAGGTGGGACCTATTAGTGTCTTGTATAGTGAATTATGATTCAATTCTTTCCTGCTGGTGATGCCCTCGCCTAGGCACCCAGCATTCTATTTGCTTTACCTGCCATCTTGTCGTATTGTTTCATTGCCTTGAGGTCATCAGAGATGATAATCCCAAGGTCCCTTTCCTGCTTGGTGCATGCAATATCCTCACCCCCAACTGATATGTTGTTCCAGGATTTTGTGCCCTATGCATTATTTTGCACTTTTGCATTAAATTTCAGCTGCCAAACCCTTGACCATTCTTCAAGCTTCTGCAGTCCTCCTCATTCTGTCTACACCCTCTGGCATGTCCGTTCTGTTACAGAGCTTCATGTCATCAGCGAACAGGAAATTCTGCCTTCTAGGTCCTGTGCAATGTCACCGATGAAGATGTTGAATAGAACCGTCCCAGCACCGATCCCCATGGCACCCTCACTGGTCGCTCTTCCTCTGTGGAGTGACAGCCATTTCACCACCCTCTGTGTCCTGCCACCCAGCCAACTACCACCCACTGCACTACTGTTTTGCCCTCCCATATTCCCAGTTTGTTTAATAGCTTTCTATGTGGCATAGTGTCAAAGGCCTTGCTGAAGTCCAGGTAGCCACATCTGCTGCCTCCCTGATCCACCTCCCTTGTCACCCAGTCAAACAATTCAATGAGGTTGGTCTCGCATGACCACCCTCTGGTGAACCATGCTGCCTTGGGTCCTGTAGTCCATTGGCAGCTAGATATTCCACCAATCTCTACTTCAGTGGTGCTTCCATAATCTTCCCTACTACTGAGGTCAGGCTGACTGGTCTGTAGTTCCCGCTTTCTCTTTGTTCCCACTTTTGTATAAAGGGAATTACATTGGCTGTCCTCCAGTCTTTGGTACCTCCCTGTTTCCAGTGATTGGCTAAACAGGATTGCGGAGGTTCAGCCACCACCTCTCTTAGTTCTTTTAAGACCCTGGGTGCACCCACCTGGCCCTATTGCTTTATCGACTCTTATTCCTTCCAATTCCTTTGGACCCTTTCCCGTGTAAAGGGACTTGTGTCCATTTTCATGCCCTTTCCGCCATTGTGCTTCCTTCATGCCCATTACCCTCCCTTCCTCAGTAAAGACAGAGCAGAAATATCTATTCAGTATGTCAGCTTTATTGTTGCCATCCTCCATGCTGCCCCGTCCTCCTCTTCAGTCTCACTATCCCTCCCTTCATCCTTTTTTAACTTATGTACCTGTAAAGGTTTTGTCCCCTCTAACCACTGATTTTGCAATCGCTCTTCTGTCTGAGTGTTGGCTTCCCTTACTGATCTCCCTGCCTCCCTTTGCTTCTCCCTATCCCCTTCTGCCTGTGTATATTTTTGTATTGCCTGAATCGATCTTTTGGCTTTCACTTTCTCCGCTACCTCCTTGGAAAACAATAATGGCCTCCTCTTCCTTTTCCCCTTGCTAACCTGCTTAACACATAATTGTGTTGCTCTTGTAATGTCTGTTTTAAATATTGTCCACTGTTCCTCTACCCCGATTCCTCCCATTAATATTAGTGCCTCTTTCAAGCATGTCCCATTTCCCCAAATCTGCCCTCTAAAATCCAGGATCGTGTTTTGTGCAGTTTGGTTCTGCTCCATCTGTGATTTCAAACCGCATCAACCAGTTGGCACTGTTCCCCAGGTGCTCCTCCTCTATTACCCTATCACACTGTCCCCATTTGTGAGAACAAGGTCCAGTATTGCCTTCTGCTGAGTTGGTTCTATGATTAGTTGGTGAAGGAGGCACCCTGAAGGGAGTCCAGGATAAATCTACTCCTAGTTGATGCTGCTGCTGGGAGACTCAGTCCACATCTGGAATATTGAAGTCTCCAACCATCACCACCTCCTCCTTTTCTGCCATCATTTGGATGGCTCACATTAATTCCTATCTGTCTCTTCCTCCTGGGCGGTGGTCTGTAGACCACTCCTGTACAGATGGCTGACCCTATTTTCCTTTCAGCTAAACCCATTATCCACCCCCTCGTTTCATCCCTTCTGGATCTCTGTGGCCTTCATGTCATCTTTCACATAAAGTGCCACTCCTCCTCCCATCCTGCCTGCCCTGTCTCTTCTGAATACATTGTAGCCGGGTGGCCATCTCCAAGTCATGGTTATCATTACACAGGTCTCTGTGATGGCACAATATCCAGGTCTGACTGCACCATAGCAGTTTCCAGATCCTCCATCTTGTTGCTAAGGCTCCTGACATTGGCACATGGCTTTCCATGATTTGACCTCCTCGGTCTTTTTGTTATTCTACCCAGTCCCCTCTGGTTGTCCTTTATCCCTGGTTCTCCCTGCTTTCTGCCCTTCCGTTGTATTTTGTCCTTTTCTGCCTATCTACCCCTTGGGTGCCTATCTCCATCTTTTGCACACTGCTTTGTAGTGATTATCCTCCTCCTGTTCTCTGGTTCCACTGCTATCTATGGGGATGGGTAATGTAGGTACCCTCTAGCTGACCTACACCCCTTGGCTAGTTTAAATGCTCATCCATGTAGTATTTAAACTTTTCATTGAGTGCTTGGATTCCCCTCCAGCATGGATGTAGGCTGTCGGCTTGAACAAGCCCCCATCCCTCAAGTGGGTCCCCAGTCACCAATGAATCTGAACCCTTCCTCACAGCACCAGTTCTTCAACCATGTGTTAAAGTTCCTGGTGCAGTTGCAACTCTCCATTCCTCTCAGAGGTAGGTACTTCTGAGTAGGTGATGCATGTAGCTACTTGCTTGAGACCCCTTCCCAATTTTCTAAACTCTTCCTGAATTTCCTTAGGCTGCCCATTTGCCAGATCATTAGTTCCTAGGTGGATAATGACATCCAGCTCTCTCTCCATCTTGCCTTCCTAGTGATCCCAGGATCTTACTTCTCCCTCCATGCTGTGGCACCTGGTAGGCACCTCAACTCCTGTCCTAGCACTACATGTTCCTAGCTCAATCCTCCTTATGATAGAGTTCCCCACAGGATTCACTTCCTCTTGCTCTGGGGTCCACTGCTTTCCCAACTGAGGTTAGCTCTTTGGTTCACCTCACATCCTTTCTTTCCACTTCTCTGGGTGCCTCTGTCTGGTTGTCCCCATTTACCAGTCGGCATATGAGTTCTGGAGTGGAATAGAGTTTGGGATGTGCTCTCTGCCTGACCATCCCAGCCTCCCTGAGCCCATTTTTTGTGAAAGTGTCTCCTCGTTCTTAGTGCCTTTGAGGCAGTGGCTTTGGACTTGGTGGTCTCTGGATGGGGCAAAGGTACTCCTGACCTAGTTTACCTCAGCTCTGAGTCTGGCTACCTTGTCCCACAGTCCAGAGATGCCTGCAGATAAGGCAGCACCTCAGCATCCAGAAGGTCTGCCTGAATACGGCTGTCCCATATCCACTGCATTGCACCACTCCCCATTATTCTGCACTTATACAGCTATTACACTATTTATGTAATTACACTATTTGTCTATTAGCTATTACACTAGTCTGTTTCTGAAACCTCTTTCTAGATTCCCCTAGATGTGTAGCTCTCCTTCTAGGTCCCTGTTGGTTTTGGAGTATTTTTACTTGATGTCATTTTTGTACTTTACACTATGGTAGCCCAGAGTCAACTGCACCTCTATGTGATTGCAACTTATAATGCCAAGGGTGGGCTTACTCCCCTTATGCCCCTCCTACTCCACAGCCTCTGCTGTTTCCAGTGCTTTGCTCCTGTCACTCAGATTTAACAGGGCATTTAATTAACAGTGGGGATGGGAGTGGGAGGGTGGGCAAAATTTTCAGCAAGTAAAACAGCAAGGAAATAACAGCCCACTAAAAGCACACCAAAATAGGTTTCACATTTTCAACAAGTAAAAACAGCAAGGCAATAACAGCCCCACTAAAAGCACACCAAAATAGGTTTCAAATTTTCAACAAGTAAAAACAGCAAGGAAATAACAGCCCACTTAAATCATACCAAAATAGGTTTCACATTTTAACGGCAAGAAAAACAGCATGGCAATAACAGCCCCACTAAAAGCACACCAAAATAGGTTTCAAATTTTAAACAGCAAGTAAAAACAGCCAAGAAATAACAGCCCCACTTAAATTGGCACCAAAATAGGTTTCAGATTTTCAACAGCAAGTAACAACAGCAGAGAAATAACAGTTTCACTTAAATCATGCTAAAATAGGTTTCAAGTTTTCAACAGCAAGTACAAACAGCAAGGAAATAACAGCCCATAAATCACACCAAAATAGGTTTCAAATTTTCAATGGCAAGTAAAATGGCAGGAAATAACAGCCCCCAAAAAGCACACCAAAATAGGTTTCAAATTTTAAACAGCATGTAAAAACAGCCAATAAATAACAGTCCCACTAAAGGCACACCAAAATAGGTTTCACATTTGAACAGCAAGTAAAAACAGCATGGAAATAACAGCCCACTTAAATCATACCAAAATAGGTTTCACATTTTCAACATAAGAACATAGGAATGTGATGGCAGAAAGGACCGCCAGGTCCACCAGTCTGCCAGTTTGCCTAGGTATCCCCAGGCCCTTATAATAAAGTAAAACAGCCAAGAAATAACAGCCCCATTAAAAGCACACCAACATCAACAGCAAGGAAAAAACAACCCACTTAAATCACAGCAAAATAGGTTTCACATTTTTGACAGCAAGTAAAAACATCCAAGAATTAACAGCCCCACTTAAATCACACCCAAATAGGTTTGAAATTAGAAGAAATAGTTTTATAATTCAAAGAAATAACAGTCACACTTAAATCACACCAAAATGGGTTTCAAATTTTCAACAGCCCTAAAACAATTCCTTATTAGCCCTTATAAGAAGTCAAAAATCAACCTGCTACCAAGAGAAATCAACAATAAGCAGAAAAGAAGCAATAAAGCAGCAATCAGCAGTTACTGCGCTGAAATGAATCGGGTTCCTTCTCTTTCTAGCCTCTTATGAGAAGCCAAAAGCAACCTGCTACCACAAATCTGACAGCTCCACCTCCAGTTATCACATAGCTGATGCCCAATGCCAAACAATTAGCACCCTCCTCCAAGCTACAGGACTAGACAAAATCAGTTCCTGCACTATAATGTTACTGGAGTAAGAACAAAAGATGAACAGAACAGTAGCCCAAGTGAAATCAACAATAAGCAAGTAAATACAGCAAGGAAATAACAGCCCACTTAAATTACATCAAAATAGGTTTCACATTTTCAACAACAAGAAATAACAGCCCCATTTAAATCACACCAAAATAGGTTTCAAATGTTCAACAGCAAGTATAAACAGCAAGGAAATGGCCCCACTTAAGTCATACCAAAATAGGTTTCAGATTTTCAACAGCAAGTAAAAGCAGCAAGAAGTAACAGCCACACTAAAATCATACCAAACTAAGTTTAACATTTTCAACAAGTAAAACAGCAAGATAATAACAGACCCACTAACGGCACACCAAAACAGGTTTCACATTTTCAACAGCAAGCAAAAACAGCAAGGAAATAACAGCCCACTTAAATCACACCAAAATAGGTTTCAGATGTTCAACAGCAAGTAGAAACAGCAAGGCAATAACAGCGCCACTTAAATCACACCAAAATAGCTTCACATTTTCAACAGCAAGTAAAAACAACAAGGAAATAACAGCCTCATTTAAATCACGTAAAATAAGTTTAACATTTTCAACAGCAAGGAAATAACAGCCCACTTACATCATACCAAAATAGAGTTCACATTATCAATGGCAAATAAAACAGCAAGGAACTAACAACCCAACTAAAAGCACACCAAAATAGGTTTCAAATTTTAAACAACAAGTAAAACAGCCAAGAAATAACAGCCCACTAAAGCACACAAAAAAGATTTCAGATGTTCAACAGCAAGTAAAACCAGCAAAGAAATAACAGCCCACTTAAATCACACCAAAATAGAGTTCACATTTTCAATAGCAAGTAAAACAACAAGAACTAACAGCCCACTAAAAGCACACAAAATAGATTTCAAATTTTAAACAGCAAGTAAAACAGCCAGAAATAACAGCCGCCGTCGCACCAAAATAGGTTTCAGATTTTCAACAGCAAGTAACAACAGCAGGAAATAACAGTCTCACTTAAATCATGCTAAAATAGGTTTCAAGTTTTCAACAGCAAGGAAATAACAGCCCACTTAAATCACACCAAAATAGGTTTCAAATTTTCAATGGCAAGTAAAGCGCAAGGAAATAACAGCCCCTAAAAACACACCAAAATAGGTTTCAAATTTTAAACAGCATGTAAAAACAGCCAATAAATAACAGTCCACTAAAGGCACACCAAATAGGTTTCACATTTGAACAGCAAGTAAAAACAACATGGAAATAACAGCCCCACAAATCATACCAAAATAGGTTTCACATTTTCAACATAAGAACATAGGAATGTGATGGCAGAAAAGGACCGCCAGGTCCACCAGTCTGCCAGTTTGCCTAGGTATCCCCAGGCCCTTATAACAGCAAGTAAAAATAGCCAAGAAATAACAGCCCCACTAAAAGCACACCAACATCAACAGCAAGGAAAAAACAACCCACTTAAATTACAGCAAAATAGGTTTACATTTTCAACAGCAAGTAAAACATCCAAGAAATAACAGCCCACTTAAATCACACCCAAATAGGTTTGAAATTAGAAGAAATAGTTTTATAATTCAAAGAAATAACAGTCACACTTAAATCACACCAAATGGGTTTCAAATTTTCAACAGCCCTAAAACAATTCCCTGTTAGCCCTTATAAGAAGTCAAAAATCAACCTGCTACCAAGAGAAATCAACAATAAGCAGAAAGAAGCAATAAAGCAGCAATTAGCAGTTACTGCGCTGAAATGAATTAGGTTCCTTCTCTTCTAGCCTCTTATGAGAAGCCAAAAGCAACCTGCTACCACAAATCTGACAGCTCCACCTCCAGTTATCACATAGCTGATGCCCAATGCCAAACAATTAGCACCCCTCCTCCAAGATACAGGACTAGACAAAATCAGTTCCTGCACTATAATGTTACTGGAGTAAGAACAAAAAGATAAACAGAACAGTAGCCAAGTGAAATCAACAATAAGCAAGTAAACATAAAAGGAAATAACAGCCCCACTTAAATCACATCAAAATAGGTTTCAAATTTTCAACAGCAAGGAAATAACAGCCCACAAAATCACACCAAAATAGGTTTCAAATGTTCAACACAAGTAAAAACAGCAAAGAAATAACAGTCCACTTCGACATACCAACATAGGTTTCAAATTTTCAACAGCAAGTAAGAACAGCAAGGAAATATCCCAACTTAAATAATACCAAAATAGGTTTCGATGTTTCAACAGCAAGTAAAAACAGCCAAGAAATAACAGCCCCACTAAAAGCACACCAAAATAAAGGTTTCACATTTTCAACAAGTAAAACAGCAAGAAAACAGCCCACTTAAATCACACCAAAATAGGTTTCAGATTTTCAACAGCAAGTACAACAGCAGGAAATAACAGCCCCATTTAAATCATGCTAAAATAGGTTTCAAGTTTTCAACAGCAAGTACAAACAGCAAGGAAATAACAGCCCACTTAAATCACACCAAATCGGTTTCAAATTTTCAACGGCAAGTAAAACAGTAAGAAATAACAGCCCACTAAAAGCACACCAAAATAGGTTTCAGATGTTAAACAGCACGTAAAACAGCCAATAAATAACAGCCCCATTAAAGCACATCAAAATAGGTTTCAAATTTTCAACAGCAAGTAAAAACAGCTAAGCAATAGCAGCCACACTGAAAACACACCAAAAAGTTTAAAATATTCAACAGCAGAAAATAACAGCCCACTTAAATCACACAAATAAGGTTTGCATTTTGAACAACCAAGTTAAAACAGCATGGAAATAACAGCCCCACTTAAATCATACCAAAATAGGTTTCACATTTTCAACATAAGAACATGGGACTGTGATGGCAGAAAAGGACTGCCAGACCCACCAGTCTGCCCAGTTTGCCTAGGCATCCTTTTAGGCCTTTACAACAGCAAGTAAAACAGCCAAGAAATAACAGCCCCACTAAAAGCACACCAACATCATCAACAGCAAGGAAACAACAGCCCACTTAAATACATCAACATAGGTTTCAGATTTTCAACAGCAAGTAAAAACAGCCAAGATATAACATCCCACTAAAAGCACATCAAAATAGGTTTCACATTTTCAGCAGCAAGTAAAAACAGCAATGAAATAACAGCCCCATAAATCACACCAAAATATGTTTGAAATTAGAAGAAATAGGTTTCTAATTCAAAGAAATAACAACCTCCTAAATCACACCAAAATAGGTTTCAAATTTTCACCAGCCCCAAAACAATTCCCTGTTAGCCCCTTATAAAGTCAAAAATCAACCTGCTACCAAGAGAAATCAACAATAAACTTTAGCTTACAGAAGTTTTTTATTGGTGAACATACCACCATTTTCAAGGAAGATGATATTGTTCCTCTTACACCAGTTGGAGAGTCGCGTATTTATATGTTCTGCAGTGTGATTTTTTCACACATGCCCTGGGCTCTTGGGAGAACACCCAAGATGGCAACTATATAACCCTTTGCCCTTATTTGTTTACCAAGATCCAGGAGCTCAAAACAGATATCCTTTTCATTAGATTTACCTACTTTGTTAATGCCAGTATGTAATATTACTTTAGTACAGAGATGGAAACAACACTGCAACAGGTGCGGGATTATCAGGAAAAACTTGAAGCTTTTTTCATAAGGTCAAACTGCATAGACTCTGCAGAGGATAGGGAGAGGTTGGAGGCCTCAGTATCAGAAGAGGATCTTCAAGTGAGTTTCAGAGAGTTAAAAACAGGGAAGGCCCCAGGGCCAGACAGGATAGCTGTGGAGCTCTATAAGGCCTTGGAAGCAGAGCTAGTACCCTGCTGAGCCAAAATTTGTAAGGGAGTGTGGGAGGGAGGGCACTCCCTCAAGCTGGCAGTATGTTCAAATTTCGGTGATCCCCAAGGAAGGAAGGATCCTGAGGTTTGCAGTTCATAAAGGCCCATCTCGCTCCTGAATGTGGCCCAAAAATATACACACCATGACTTTGGCCCGCAGATTGCAGGGCTGTGGGAAGCCTGGTCCACCCATATCAAACTGGTTTTATTAATGGTAGGCTAATCCATGACAACATTAGGCATCTGCTTAGCCTCATAGCATGCCAACAGGCTTTGGGAAACTGACTCTAGCGATATTCATGGATGCAGAAAAGGCCTTTGATGGGAGTAGACTGGAGGTTCCTACACAGGACCCTGGAAGAGATTTGTATGGCCCCCAAGTTCAGGGCAGGAATTAAAGCCTTGTATGCAGCACCACAGGCCACTTTGAGAGTCAACAGTTTCACCACAGAAGGTTTCACCTGACTAGAGGGACCAGACAGAGGGTGCCGCTCTCCCTCTGCTCTTTGCTTTATGCATTGAGCCTCTGGCAAGAGCAATCTGGGACAATGATACCATTAAAGGTAACCGGGTGGGGGGAGGCGTAAAATAGTCTTATATACAGTGACACCCTCTTTTTTAACCTCTCCCAGAATCTAGCTCTAGAGCAACTAGAGGAACTACAGTACTACGGACAAGTTTGGATATAAAATTAATTGGGACAAGTCAGAGGCAATTAAGTCTGGGGGCACACTTCCTAGGGATTTGGAGCAGAACTTTCCCTTTAAGTGGGCTACAACAAATAAGTACAATACCTGGGGGTTAGGATCTAGCCCGATTCTCAAAACTTTTTAAGCTTAATTATGATAAGTTGTGGGAAATAAGGGGACCTGGCTAGGTGGGACCTGCTCCCACTATCACTTGGGGAAAGGTCGAGACGACTAAAATGAACATACTCCCCAGGCTCCTGTTTTTATTTCAAGCCCTCCCAATAAACATCCCCGACTCCTTTTCAAGTCAGTTAACTCAACCCTTTTGGCTTTTATCTGGCAACAAGGTAGGAAGGCGAATTAGTCACAAACTCCTCACACAGCCCAAGAATAGGGGTGGATTGGCCCTCAGACCTTAAACTATATTATACAGTGGTGCAGATAGCCCTGGTGGAGGCTTGGGTTAAACAAAAGGACACCGGTTGGAGAGAAATAGAGGCACAACAAATGCAAATGATCTCCCTAGCATCCTTGCCACATGCCCCTCACACCTGAATTATGGAAGGCCATACAAAACCCTTGGACTTAACATACGTTAAGGGTCCTGGTGGGGAGCTACAAGGATATCACAGACTCCGAAGGTGTGGATCCTCTCACGTCTATAATGGGTGACCCCACTTCACGCCTTCTCATTCTGACACCAGATATCAGAGTTGGAACATACAGTCCTAACATGTTTCCACAACTTCTTACAAGGAACATGATGGCTTCCTTTGAGTCACTCAAAGTAGATACCCCTAACAAAAACAGACTTTCACAGATACCTCCAAGCCAGGCACTATATATTGTACAATAACTTGATCCAAAGATCAATAAGGACCTGAAGGGACTGGAGACCTTTCTTTATTAGTCGGTATGTCTAGTAGCAAAAGATAAATTCATTTCTGGGGCCTACAGAGTACTGCAGGGAGAAGAGTGTGTACAGTTTGAGGTCTTGAGACAGAAGTCGGAAGAGGATAGTAGCCTCTCGATACTAAGTGACCAATGGGTAATGGCATGGGAGAGGGGTTGGAGAACCACGACCTCTCAGGATGGAGGAGTTCTGCTGGAAGTGCCTCTCTCTGCTTCTTCCATACCCCTTCAATAATGAAAAATTTCTTAGCGGGTAGCTCTGACCTTTGTTGGTGGGGATGCGGGCAGGTGGGCACCATTTCCATATATTCTGGGCTTACCCAGAAGTGCGGGAGTTTTGGAGGGAGATCCATGAAGTGATGCAGAAGGCGTGGGGTGCCCAGGTCCCTCTGAGCTTCCAACTGATGGTGATGGGTTGCAGACACCCCATAGTAGGTAATGCCAAACAACAAAATCTCTTCAGAACATTATGCCTCCACGGCTCACAAGGAGATAACAGCAAATTGGCTGAGGCCTCCCCCCACACACTAGAGTCCTGGAAGAGTCGGATGGAGAATCAGGAGAAGGGAGGGCTCATGGCCAAACTCAGGCTGTCTTTCTAGAGAAGCACATTGACTTGTGGAGGACATAGGAATCCTTGAGGGTTTAAAGTTGGAAGAGGAGGACAAGATTGGATGTCCAGGGATGGAAGGGGTGGGGCTTGTTTTTCCCCTTCTTCCTTCACCCGGCAGCCCCCTTAGTATCACATTTATAAAGTTATATAAATTAGAAGTGTGGCATGGTCTCCTAGTTTTAAAGTAGCTGGATTCCTGTTGAGTCATACGCAGAGAAAAAAGGGTACATGGTGCCGGGAGGGTGTTTTCCTCTAGTCTAGATATACTGCTTGACTACCACTAAAAACTTATTTTCCTTTTAACATATCATTCCTACATTGAATTAGTTGCAAAGTAATATGCACCTGTACATCAGCTGGTAGTGGAATAATATTTACCTTTTAGTCAAGACACCATTAAACTGCTTTCAGAGAGTCATGGCGACACATCAACTATGGACTTGAGAATGAGCAAGAAATGGGCTAGAAAGCATGAGAAACCATAAGGCCAAGGGGTTTTCCCCTGTTGTAGCTGAACATATAATCTCAAGACCTCTGTTTGCTATATTGTATTGCCGATTTGTCTGTATGTAACTCTAATGCTGCTTTAACAATAATGATGAGTTTAAAAAAAATGTAAAGAAGACCAAAGCCATGCTTTTGGGCCTAGAAGACTTGGAGCAGATAGAAACAAGCGTCTCAAGATCTCAGACATCAGGGGACCATGCCTGAAGTCATGAGCAACATGAAATACCTTGGGAAGTGGTTAGACAAGAATTAACATTAAAACCACACATTGAGCATACCACAAACAACACATCCGAAAATTGGATTACTACACAGACTAAGAGAGTACCTCACCAGCAGCCTGCCAAATGATAGCGAATGCTGTCCTGTTTGAAGCCCTTTGACGAGCTCTAGTATTGGCCATCTTGAGGAAACTGAACTAAGCAGATTCTTCATGCTGTACCACAAAATAAGCAGGTTTGCAGCCCAGGTAGACAGAAGAGAACAACATTGCAAGGCTCTTGCAGTACTGAACTGGCCTCAATTTGATGACAGGCTTAAGCACTCCTCACTCTGCCTAATGTACAAAATACAGCACAATCACCTGCCTCACCTCCAGAACCTAGTGGAGCACAGGCTGCATGAAAGAACCCTCCACTCTTCATCTCACCCCTACCCCCCAAGAGATACCAGAGTAAGCACAGCAGCTGGGCAAGGTCTTTTGAATACAAAACCTCACAGTTTTGGAACAAGATCCCAGTAACTCTACAAAGTAGCCCTCCCTCATTCAAGTACTCACTAAGCGTACCACTCCAGCAGTAGCCCCTGAAACCCCTAAAATTCTGCAGATGTTAGTCAGCACCCTGAACTGTGTATGACACTTCCAAGCGTACTCTGTTAATGTGGTCCTCTGTTGTATTGTAATGTAGCCAGGTGCTGTAATTTGTGTCCTGTAGGGTTGATCTGAAATGCCTCATATGTATTTAATGGTCTCAACAGTCTAATATGCTTAGAGCAAGCCATCCGCTCTAATGAATTGTAATTATTGTCTGTGTTTTACTATCTGCAACTAAACCCGGCTCACCCTGTCAAATGGACCTTTGGGCACAGGGGCCTACCTGGTCAACAAAATTTAATAAATAAATTCAATAAATAAATAGTAGGACCTCTCTGTTGATTCTTTATGAGCTTATCTATACAGGTTCAGACATCCTTTATCCTCGCTCTAGGAAAGCATGTTACAGTAGTGGCTAGTTTATCGGTACCACAAATAATGGAATCAGTGTATCTAAGAACTGAGTCGCCAATTACCAAATTATTTTGTGACGGTTCTTTTAATACATCCCTGTCCCCAGATTCAACTAAAATGTCATTTAACGCTTTAAATCTGTTTGGGTGGTAACTCTGTAGTCAAGTTTATTGCCCTTCTTTCCTTCTTTTTCTTGTAACTCTGTCCACTAGGCACTAATCTGCTCTGCTATACTCATAGGGTGGGATATTCCAAAGCAGTTGCGCAATGCGCAACAGGGATGCACCTGCGCAACTGTGGAAATGCACGGGCGCTATTCAGTGGCAGCAACTGTACAGTGCAGAGTGGCCATGTGCCAATGTGCAATGAGCGTATATGCATGCACAAGTGCAGGGGCATAGGCATGAATAATAGCGCGAGTGCGATATTCAACACTGGACAAACAGCGCAAGGTGGAGCAAATGGGAAATCGCAGAGCACACTTGAACCTATAAAAGAGGGAGCAAGCAGGTGAAGGACACTTGCGCCAGAGGGCAGGAGAGAGGGGTGATAGAGAGGACTGGCAGAACAGCAGGAGGGGTGGAAGAGAGGACAGAGGCAGTGAGAGAGTGGGACTGTGTGGGATGTGAGTGTGTGTGTGAGTGGGTGAGACAGTCAGGGGAGGCAACAGTGTGTGAGTGGGCCTGTGACACCCAACACAGAAGGGGCAACACAGGTGCCCAGAGAGGGAGGTGGGGGCCACAGCCACAGAGCCACCAGCTGAGGGCAGAAAATGCTGCACATGTGCCCAGCACAGCAGGAGACAGAGCAGCACACAGCCCGAGGGCTGGAGAGTCAGCCACCCAGTGGGGACAGGACAACAGAGGCCATGGCCAGTGCCTGCTTCCATATGGAGGCAGTAATGAGGGGTGTGGGAGGCAAGAGGCAGTGCGGCATGGCCGTGGAAGGGCCTCGGTGGTACACCCGGAACAGGTGGTACCGTTGCCACACCACCTTCAAACAATACAGTGGCCGGAGATTGTGGGCCGGTATCCACCTGAACCGGGTGATTCTGAAGACAGCTCAGTGAGCTGTGCAGTGAGAGATGCAGGCACCCACTGGGGAGCCACACCCAGGCGGTGGAGACCAAGGTCATAGCTGTCATATGCCTGCTCGCCATGGGCACCTTCCAGAGACCAATAGAGATACCACAGGCATAACCCAGTCAACCACGTCCACAGCTCCTCACAGATTCTTCAGTATCTGCTGCCACATGCTGCGGAATACATCCACTTCCCCAGCACACAGGCAGAGCATACAGCGAACATGCAGGAGTTCCACAGGGTAGCGTATGCCTGGCATGTTAGGAATCCCATTGACTGCACCCATTTGGCATCCGCATGCCACCTGGCCCGGAGGAGGCTTACATCAACAGAAAGGGCTGCCCCAGTGTCAACTGCCAGGTGGTGTCCGATGCCAGGGGTGCATAATCAATGTCTGTGCCACACACCCTGGAGGAGCACACGATGCCTTCATCTGGCACAGCTCAGCACTGTGCCACAGGCTTGAGAGTGGGGACATCCCCACTGGCCACCTAGTAGGTGAGTATGCTGAAACCACGGGCAGCCTGGCACAATAGATCAAGGGGTGGGGCTGCCGGGGCAGGGAGGGCTAGGAAGGCTGGGGGTGCAGCAAAACAGTCCACCATGCTAACCATGTCCCTCTCCACACAGGTGACAGTGGCTACCACTCCAGCCCTGGCTGCTCACCTCATACCAACACCCGTAGCCCCTGCGGAAGAGCGATACAGTGAGGCATACGCCAGCACTACGGAACATCATTGAGCATGTGTTTGGGCTCCTGAAGCACAGTTCGTTGCCTGGACAGGTCTGGCGGTGCCCTACAGTACAGCCCCTCAAAGGCCTGCAGCCTATTCCTGGCCTGCCGTATACTGCACAACATGGCTACCAACCGTGGGATAGCTGTCGAGGTCAAGGGGTACAGCAGTGGGGATGACACGGCCACCGGAGCCATGTGACGGTGGGCAGCCCCCCTGGGCAAAGGGAACCCGGCTGACCAGGATGTCCGGCAGCACCGGGCCACGATTGTGGAGGAGCACTATGGTGCATGCAGATAGGCGAACATGCCCCCATGCACAGAATGGCAACTGTGGCACAGAGCACAGGCATGTGTGGACAGAGCCCTGTGTCTGGACGGCTGAGGGGGGGCATGGTCGGGCACTGGGTGGGATCCCTGTGGCAACACACAACACAACACAGCACAGCACACCCCACCCACACACACACCCACATACCCCACACCTGCACACCCCACACAGCAACGCAGTCATGCGGCTGGGCGCTGGCACCAGGCATGTGTCAGACGCCGAGCCCAGTGCACAGTGGCAGTCAGCGCTGTGCTGGCATCGCATGCACACGACCACTGGCCAGCATCCAGGTGGGTGTGCACACGGCCTGTGTGTGGCACCACCCACGGATGCCACGTCCTTGGAATGCACCACACCACAAATGTGCACACAGGGCAGCAGCAACAGACTGCGGATAGGGAGGTGGCCTGTTCAGGACCACTGCGCGGTTGCATGGCCACTGCGGACACATGGATAGCCCCTGTGAGACACGTGGAGGGGCTCCACCGAGCCGCCCAGCAGACCCAGGCTGTGCGACGGCCACATGGGGTGTTCTATGACAGTCCCCAGGGGTGTTGCTGTGGGACCGTGACCAAGTCCTCGCAGGGGTCTGCAGGCTCCTGAACAGGCCTGCTCAGGCATGCCTGGAATGCCCAGTAGATCCTGGCATCGACACTGGGGGTCTCATGGTGCCATGACCGGGTGAAGAATGCACTCACTGGGTCTGCAGTGGACAGCCATGCACCATGGTGGACAGTGGTGCTAGGCCAACTGTGACTGCAGCGGTAAGCTGATCCAGGGCTGTGGCTGTGTCCTCCTGCAGTTGGGTGTTGTCGGCCGGAGCTCGCGCTATCCCTGTCGCGCTGCTCTGCAGCCTGGTGCATCTCGGGCGCAGAGTGCACACACCTGCCAGGCAGCACATGTTGCTCCATGGAGCCCGCAGCAGATGGGTGTGCTTGGGCAGGGGTCGCGCCCAGGGCACCTGGGCGATCGCCAGACCCATGGGTGGTGTTCGACCTCGCTGCGCAGCCCCACTCAGGTGGGCGCTGCACAGTGGGGTCCTCATGGGGCTGAACATTCACTGGTGCACCATTGGCAGCCACTACACCTGGCCCCCAATGTCCCCATCCATCTGCCGCCCCTCGGTCGCTCATGCACCATGTAGTGTCTGTATCACCATTGTCCTGGTCAGCGGTGTTGCCTAGCAGTGGGAGGCACCCATACCACTTACCTTTTCCAGCAGCGCGAGGCAGTGCCCTGGTGGCGGCTGCACCACCACTGCCACCACCTTCAGCCAGCACCGCTATGCTGGCGCACGTGTGACACCAGGGGTGGTGGGCAGTGGCATGACATCTGCCACCAGGGCACTGCCTGTGCTGCTGGGAAAATGAGATGGTATAGATGCTGCCCCTCGTTAACACCGCTGACCAGGACGATGGTGACATCATCATTGATGTCGGACCCTCCCCGATCTGTGTCTCTGCACACTGTAAGCCATGGCTGGCATCCCGCTGGAACACAGCCAGGGCCTTGTCCGCTGCGCTACAGGCATCCGGCTGGACAGCGGTGTTGAGCTGCAGCTGATCTGGCCCCGGACACGGTGGAGGTGGAAGGCGGTCGTCCAGGGTCTGTCCGGCTCCATGGTGGGCACCACTGCCCCGCCACAGCATGCTGGCACTCCGGTGCTGAAAGGGAATACAGTCGCATTGATGCCACTGTCACACAGGCCAGCCCCCACCCACCCCCTGCCCCAGATGCTGCAGTACCTACTATGCAGTGATGGGCTCCCACCTGTCTGGAAACCACCACCAGGCACCCCTCGATGGCGCTGCACTGCATGGTGGCCGCCACCATCTCCTCTCCCGGCATCAGCTGTGGCATGTCAGGCTGACCACCGCCCATGGCTGCATGTGCAGCCCGGATGGCTGCCACCTTCTCCTTTATACCTGCACCTGTCGGTGCCAACCTTTTTCTGCACTCCTGCAGACCACTGATGGGTGCCCTGCTGATTCACAGCCACCGCCACCACCTCCCATGCTGCGGCCCTGGCCTGTGGGTTGCCTGTCACGCCACTCAGCAGAGCTCTCTGTTGAGGTACTCATGAACAGGGCACCCGTCTCTGCCTTGGTAAAGTTGGGCCTATGCTTGCGCAGGCCCACGCCCTCACCATCTTTGCAATCAGTCATAATGCTTCCTGTGGGCAATGACAGGTGGTCAGTGTCTGCTGCAACCCACACTACCCACCCAGTCCATCGTCCCATCTTTCCCCGGTGACACATCTTACCTCTGAAGGATGCAACACTGGTCCATGTCCTGTGTTGTCCAGCTGCTTACAGTGCATCACATGCAAATGAGTGGATCGCAACTGTAATGAGATACTAGTGTCCCTGATGTGCCCGCAGGTAGGCTGATGAGCTAATCTGCATATGCCGGCTGAATATCGCTGCTGCGCAATGGACTTGTGCAAGCACAAGCATGGCGCAACATTATGACATGCACAATAGGACTGTCAGTACCGCATGCACACTGCCACGCCTACACCAACAGTGCAGCATATGCTCACTGCTGTCTGTGATACTGTTGAGAGGACACTATTGGGCATGTGGCACTTGGTGCTATGGGCGCCTATGGCACTCAGGTGCCATGGAGCTAATGGCGCCTGGGCACCATTAGCCCCATGGCACATGGGTGCTACAGGCTCATAGCCCGTGGTGCCCACATACCCTATTGCGCACCATGCATGGCTCTCCCAATAGCGCAGTCACGCATGGTGCATGCAGACCCTTGACACCAGACTTGCCCTTTGCCCTCAGGGGTGCCCCGCACCATGCTGGTGCAGCTAGGCACGATCGCATCCCTGGAGATGCGTGATTGCCATAGGCAGCGATCTCTGTGTGAGGTGCACATCCACAGCACGTGGAGCTCGTGCACTACAGGGCACCATTTTGAGTTGCCTCCCAGTGGTACAGCAATGCCACACCGCAGCAGTGCCAGGGCTCCGATTGGACACAGGTGAGCAAGTTAACCTTGTGGCCCTGGTGGAGCCACACACAGGCAGCCTGTTTGGGCAGGTGCCAGGTGCCTCTGCAAGGCCATGAACAGAGGTGTGGCAGGAGGTGGCAGAGGAGCTCGAGCAGGCCACTGGTGTCCAGCGCACCAGCGGGCAGTGTCACCACCGCTATGGGGACCTGCAGGTGGAGGGACCAGGGCTCCAAGCACTGCTGGCACACGTCCGGAGGGTGCCGTGCCATGGCCAGGCAAGTGTGCATCACTCATGCCAGTGCCTGTCCAGTGTTCTGTGGGCCGGCGGGGTCACATTCCATGCTGAGGAGGGTGGGCACTGAGGTTGTGTGCCCTGTGGCCCAGGGCAGCTGGCGTGTACTGTGTCCCCATGCCGCGTGCTGGGCTGGGCCGGGAGCACACTGTGCTGGGGGAACATATGGTGATGCCGGCTACTGATGTGTTCTCTTCTATGTTTCCATCTTAGGCTCTGAGGATCAGAGGAGGCCCAACTGGCTGGTGCTGCTGGGTGGGCCACGGAGGAGACCAACGCGAGAGTACCACCACAGGGTGCAGGCTGCGGGGGCAGTGCTGCAGGACTGGCGCATGGTGCACTGTAGCATGCAGGTAGGCACAGTTACTTGCTACATTGTTGTGCAGGGTGGGCAGCAGGGGTAGGGGTGGACCACGGCCCCTGTGTGCATAGACATTGCAGCTGTGTACTGCCCATGGTGTCTGTTGTGCCATGCTGTGGCCACCGCCAGCACATGTGTGTGGCAGCTACGGTGGGTTGTGAGTGCATCCAGCTGCCAGCTGTGCCGCTGCCATCCTGCCACTGTACCATGTTGCCTGCCTGCCATGGTGGTGGTGGGTGGCCCATGAAGTGGTGTTGGTGTGCAGTGTTCTGCATGGCTGTGGTTTGCCGGTTTGGCGGTGCGTAGGCGCACCACTGCGGGTGGCAGGGTGCCATCCCAGGGCGCATGTCACCACTGTCTGCTGCGCACAGTGGTGGGCTACAGTGTTCCGGACACACACTGATAGCGTGTTTCCTCCTTTGTCCTAGGTGTCCGTCAGCCAGCAGTTACGCCCGCCTCCTAAGGAGGATCCTGGAGGTGACCACTGCCACACTGCAGGTGCTGCAGAGGTCGTTCCACAAGCAGCAGCACCAGGCAGCGGTGGGCAAGGCCACCCGTGGGACCTGTTGGTCTGTGACCCTTCAACTTCCCTGTCCCCCTTGCCATGCCTCCTTGTCTCCTTGTGTAGCCCTGCCCTGTCCCCTTACCTCCCTTCCTTGGCTATGCTTTTCTGTACATAGTTTTCCCATTCCTTGTTCCCTGTCCCTGTTCCTTGTATATATATATATATATATATATATATATATATATATATATATATATATATATATATTATATATATATAATAACATGTATTAAGAACAGATATAAAACACATGAGATATATATATATATATTTCGTTGTGTTTTATATCTATTCTTAATACATGTTATTATAATTACCATCTGTGTCTGGGTCTGCTTTGTGGCTGGCGGTGGAGCCATGCTGCAGCGGTGTGCATGGTGGCTGTGTGTTGCTCCTGAGGTGTCCAGGGGTTGGGCATGGTGGTGTTCTTCCATTGGTCGGTGGCTGTGCTCTGGGGCGGCCATGGGCTGTCTTATATGGTTGTTTGGCGTAGCGTTGTGTGCTGTTTGCTGTGTATCCGGCTGTGGTCCAGGTGGCATGGCGCGTGCCTTCCTGTGGGGGTTGCCAGTGGTTGTTCACCCATGCCCATTGGTGCCACCCACCTACATACACCGCTGCAGTGTGCATGGGCAGGGTCTGCTGTATCCCCATGTGGACTTCGTGGTGTTCTGGTCGTGTGCTTGCCGTGCCTCACTCCTAGCACCCCCAGCACCCTGGTGGCAGCACATTTCCACCCCAGTGGCTTGCTCCTTGCTGTGCCTGTTGCGGTCCATATGTGTCCTGGCTCATGTACCTCGACCCCTTGTTCATCCCTGGTTTGCTATTGCACATGTTGGTTTGCTCCCTGGCGAGCCCTGGCTGCGCTTATGGTGCATCTGTGTGATATTCAGCTGTGTTGCACTGACGCATCCCACCTTGCACAACCCTTTGAATATCATGCTCAGTGCGCCATGGCGCAGTGATTGCGCTGCACAGGTCTTGTGCCGCCTCTGGCTCATTTCTGAATATCCCACCCATAATCTTCTCTCCCCACTTAGCATTCCTGGTAGCTTCCAATGATATGTCTATTTCATTCTCTTCCCCTGTGTTGTTTCTTACTTTCCTTGTTAGCAATTCCCATGGTAGGGTTCTCAGAGGTCAAAGTCTGAATAAAGTTTGCTATCTTTTCTGTCTCACAAGACTCTTTTATTTTTGTATTTCTTCTTTGAGTATTTTAATTTCACTCAGCATTGTGTGATAAGCTATACATTTCCCATATGTGAAGGGTGTACTTTCTAAATAATCATTTTTTCTCCATATTGTTGTAACCCCCTGTTACCGGGGTTACTAGAATCCCAGTAAGACCTAGTGGTAGGCAGGGAAGGCAGCTTGTGAAACTCCAGTTAAATGGATTTCACACTGTCTCACTCTGTTCTCAGTCTCAGCTGAGACTGAGGGATGACATCAACATAGAACTCTGCAGCTGCATGAGCCACACTGGAATCTGCAGTTGGAAGTTAGGTTAGAATGTTGAGAGTTTTTGAACAGAATTGTGTGTGAGCAGTCTTGAAGAGAGGAGCACAGCAGTCTGTGCACAGGCTCTTGGAGCCTAAAGCTCTGATATAGAGCTATTTTAAGGGAGAGGTGTGTGTTTCTGCCAAAAGAGGAACACAGTAAGTTGTTTGTGAAGTGGTGGAGACCGCTGACATTGACCTTTGTGCCCCATCCCTGATGGGATGGGGTGAAAAAGGTTTGCCTGTCATTCCAGGGGCAACCCTCCTGGTTCCGGCTAGGGAAGAAGCTGCCTTATTTTTCAAGTTGTGCTAAGGCACCAGAAGCTATGCAAAAGAAATTCCTGTGAAGAATCGCCTGTGGGGCACCTGCAACCAAAGGGTGAGTCTGCTCTGACATAGAGCCATGGTTTCACCTGAACTGTTGTAAAGTGGATTGGACTGCTTAATCAGTGGGAGGCCTAGAGGAATAGGCTAAGCCAAGTAAAAGTATGCTCAAGTCCAGCACAAGGGGAAAGCCAAGACATGCAGAGGAAATGTGCTATGCATTTACCCTTTAATCTACATTGCCAAGCTTTTCAGAAAGAGATGTTTAATGTCCAGAGAAATGGCGGGTATGAATTGTGGAAGCTAGAGGTGGGAGACCCCCATCATTAGTAACCAGGTTCACCTCTACGGATTTGCTCTGTGGCCCTTTACTTTCTCTCAGGTACTTGGCCAGTGCCTGAGGAAAGTACCCAGACGTGGGATTAAAAGGAAGTTTCCCTTATGGAGTTGAAGGCTCTAAGGTGGTTTAGGGAGCCACCGAAAATGTGTCCATTCAAATGGAAGGTGTTTGAGTGGCGGCAGGGAGCCGAGCCAGGAAATCCCAAATAATGTACAAGTCGGGCTGTGTGCCCAAAGCAGCGTGAAAGTCCGGGCTTTGTGCCTGGTGGATCCAGAGCCTGAGGGCTGAAGTGTTGGGGAAGTGTTCTGATTCTTAATCTGCATTACCAGGAATGTAGCCCGTGGGGTCTGTCTATGCTTTGTTTTGTTCTGCTTGGATGTAAACAAAAGCCACACTTTAGAATCCCATTCCTGGTATTGGACATTACAGTTATTGCTTCCTGTGTTCGGATTTACTTGGGTGCCCTGTGCAGAGTAGCCAAACCTAGCCCTTGGGATGAGTAATCTAGTCCTCTCAGACAGTCCCACCTGGTACTGCTGTCAGCTTCAACAGCATACCACCTGTCGTTTGCAAAAAGGCAGGGGTGAGGATACATTGTATACCAGGACAAAGTCTTTATTTTTACAGACCTGTCAGAAGCAGGGGTATGGGCAACGAATCTTCAAAATTACACCAAAACCTGGAAGGGGAGCAGGATGTTGCCCCAAGAGCAGGAGGAAGGCGAAAGGACTTGTGGGTTATGTTTTCTTGCCTATTAAAGTTTCCTAGTAGAGGTGCCTGACATTTCTCCTTTTCATAGACATTATTGTTAAGGGATCAATGATGTACCTACTAATCAGTCTTTAAAAAGTACAAAGTGCTTTGCAATTTGTTATGGTTTAAAATGACGTTTTATGCTGAGGTGAATGCAGTCTTTTGGACTTTACACTGTTAATACTTGTTTCCTCAGACATTGGGGAGGCTCTTTGGTCATTACAGAGCCTTCCTCATTCACCTTTTACGTTAAACTGGCGCGTGCAAGGAGCGTTTAGGAAAAGTAGCACTTAGGGTGTGCCTCTCACCAATGCACTGCTCCCTTGAGCAGGCGTGGCAATATGACAGCGGTGTTCCTCTGCTTCAAGAAAACACCGCTGCCATACTGGCGCCGCCCTCGCGTCACGCTTTTCCTCCCCCAGCGCACGTCCGTCCGCCGCCCCAAAGCTTTTTGTGCCATGTTGGGGGCCCACCCCAGTGGCAAACATTGCTTGCCGACGGGGTGCCCAATCCCGTCCGGCTCCGCCTCCCCAAAGCCATCCTGCTGCCACGCTGGGAGCCCACCCCAGCGTGGCAAATGTTCTTTATTTTGCCGGAGGGGTGCCCAATCCCCGCCGGCTCCTCGGCGCCCCTCCCAGCGTGCTTGCCGACGGGTGCCCAACCCCCGTCGGCCCTCGGCCCCCAGCCATCTTCTGCCACACTGGGAGCCCACCCAGCGTGGCAAGCGTCCACGTCGTCTTTTTTTTTTTCAAACCTGTAAAACAAAACTGTCCCTGACGTGTCTCCCAACCCCCCTCCCACAACCGCATCCACCCACTCGCACCCAGCCTCCCCACACCCCTCACCCCCATACTTACCTCCGGACTCGGTGCGGCGATCTTGATGGACGGGAACATGTCTGCACTCTTCAAAAGCGACCGCGAACTGAGAAATGCCAGTAAGCTGTATAATGGGCTAGATCGGGGTTCAACATTATGCATATCTCAGTCATTTTGGATTTTTGCCAAATTTTCAACATGGGGTTTTGGGACCCCTTCTCATGAATGATGTCACTGTAATGGTGTTATTCAGGCCCAAAGAGTGATTTACATGAGGCACTCGCGTAGTCACTGCAAAATCACCCTTTGGCCTCGAATAGCATCGTGACAGTGACATCATTCATGAAAGAGAATCCCAAAACCCATTAAATTAATTAAATCAAAAAACTGTTTTAATGATGCGTTGCACAGTTCCTACGCAGGCTCGTAAGTTTGCGAATTTTCAATATTTTCATTCCAGATTTTTAGCATTGCCATTTTATCACACCTTCTTATGAGGTGTACAGCTGTCATTTTCACATCTCACCCAAAATGTTTCCGCCCACATGGCGCGCAATGCGGTGATTGTCGCGAGAAATCAATGTATGGAACACATTAAGAAAAATCACAGTGACACTGTTCATGAGCAGAGGTCTTAAAGCATTAAAGTTGAAAATTTGGTGAAAAATCCTAAAATGACTTTGTTTCACGAGCGTGCGTTGTGTGCAGTTCTCTTGCGCTCGTGTTTCTTAATTTTCAATATTTGCATTCCAGATTTTCAACATTGCCATTTTACCACACCTCCTCATGAGCAGTACAGCTGTCATTTGTCACATCCTGCCTAAAATGTGTTTCTGCCTATGAAGCATAATGAAGAAGTGGTGTGTGAACCAATGTATGGGACACATTAAGAAAATCACAGTGACACTGATCATGAGCAGAGGTTTAAACTGCCAATGTTGACAATTTGGTGAAAAATTCCTAACAGTCACTGTTTTACCAGCGTGCATTGCACAGTTCCCATGCGCTCCTAGGTTTGCAATTTTCAATATTTCCACTCCAGATTTTCAACATTGCCATTTTACCACACTTCCTATGGCAGTACAGCTGTCATTTTCACATCTTGCCCAAAACGTGTTTCCGCCTATATGGCGCATAATGGGGTAACAAAAGGTCATGCTGACAATTTATTGTGCAAATACCAGCAATCGCGACAGGGCATTAGGGTAAAGCACCATACAAGCCAAACACCACTGCAAACACCTGCAAGCTTAACGTGCTCGCATTGACACAAATGCTTGTTTTGGGCTATTATCATTCGCCTTATAGACCAAAGGGTCCCCTAGTATTTCTGATCTTTTAATCATATGTATCCCCATTTTGAACATCTATGTTTGTTGAAAAGTATTATTTACACATTTTTATAGCGGGCATTACAGCCCCAGTTCTCAAATGTAGAATTTGTTTGGTGATAGCTGGCAGTTGCAGTCTCTGTAACTCATTTATTAGTGCTGTTTTAAAACACTAGCTATATGCATGGCACCTTGCCCTTTTAAGGGCAGGCAATTTTGGACAATCTGCTGGATTATAACTTCTTTTTAGAGGTTTAGCCATGTGCTCTTGGGCTGCTAATCCACAGCATATGTAGCTATTATTTTCTGCATGTTTAATATACAAATTTTAGATTATTTTCCATTTGGACTTAGTTGGAGATACTTATGTCCTGTATAGTGTGTCATGTTTTGTTACGATTGTAACATGTTTCCTAACTGTAAGTGATAATTTGTTTTATCATGTAAAATGAATAAAATGTAAGTTAAAAAAATTATCAGGTTTTAATGTATACATGCCATTTGTCGCATGACACAAGCGAGCTGTCTCTACACAGAAGTTTTAAAATGTCTTGTGTGGTGTCCATCATTTTAATTTGCAAACTAGGCTCTCTAAACTCAGACACATTTTAATAATCACCTACCAGCACCTTCAAAAAGCAAGGTTTCTGGCCCTTGTCCCATCTGTCCCAGCTGACCACGGCAGACACACGCTTGCCTCCACTTGTGCTGGCTCACTCACTAGCGACCACGCTTTTAAGCCTGGGACCCGGACATGAGTGAGTAGCACTCTTACTCTATCAGTCAATCACACAGTGTAAAATATATTATCAAATCAGGACCACCAGCCTCAGAAACAGCAGTACTGGCATTCAGGTTATAAAACCTACACCACTGATGCCTCAAACTCCCTGAAGTTACTGGCTTGTAGTTCAAGGCACCATCTGGCAGAATTATGTTTCCTGGGCAACAGACTATCACAGCCCACTTCAGTCTCAGCACACCTTTTTAGTATTTTTTTTTTTTGTCTTTTAGTAGGTTTTTTCCTTGTTCATAGCTATTCAAGTATACAGGCAGTCAGTCACAAAAGTGGTAATGTTGGGGTAGGGAAGCACGAACACACTGCTCTACACTATGTCAGGGTATCACTCAGTAACCTCTCTACATTCCACTTTACTCAAACTGTGCAAAGTCATATCCATGTTGGATTTACAGCTAGGTTCAGAGACCCAATACTTGGTCTTATCATTCTTCAGATGGACATTCCACGTCTACATTACAGGAGGCCTGCATCCAGCTCAACTTCTCCATCTAAGAAATATGAGAATGAATAAATAACAGCTCATCACTATACAGATGTGATTATAACAGTTCTGGTCCCATGAAGACACACTTATAATGATGGGTCACCTGGGAAAAGTGAGACCCAAGGGCTGAAATGTATAACTCATCTCATCTGTGCCTACACTTCAGATGCATATCAACAATGTCACTCGACCAGTGACTCCCAGACCATTTCTCTGTTTCCATGCCATGAATTCAGTCCATGGAGGTCTTCAGTATCTCTCTGACATCACTGCAGGGCTTCATGGCTGTGAGGCCAGATACTTACACTGAAACTTTTCATGCAGGTGCTTCATCTTCAGTCACAACAGTGTCCTGCCTCAGCCTTGAACTGCTTTGAAATGCTGCACACTTTATTTATACAAGGAGTGATTTATAGCTGCAGAGACTAATCAGAACAGCTGATGTGTCATCATTCCCATATGCCCATACAGCATGATCTACTCTAAGGACCCATCAGCCTGGAGACTGGATTCTCTTAGATAGAAACACAGAAGCTGATGACAGATAAGGGCTGCATGGCCCATCTAGTCTGCCCTTTTCTGTTGCATTGCTTACACTGTAGACCCTCCAGGTCCACGCCACTTTTTCTGCCACCCCATTACCTACCTTATGACTCCTTGTGCTTATCCCTAGGCTTTTATGATCCTACCACTGTTTTTCCCTACAGCCCACTGGAAGACCATACCAGGCATCCACCACCCTTTCTGTGAAGAAGTATTTCTCACATCTCTCCTATGCCTCCCCCAGGTTCATATCAGGCTCCTTGTTCTGGAGCACCCTTCCTCTGATGTATACCCTTGAGGAAAGGAGGGAGAGGAGGGACATAATAGAAGCATTCAAGTACCTCAAGGGAATCGACAAAGTCCAAGATGGGATCATCTTTGAGAGAAGAGAAAGAGACGTGCAAGAACAAGGGGGCACAATTTGAAGCTAGAGGGGGATAGCTCAGGGCAATGTCAAGAAAGTATTTTATTCACAGAGGGTGGTGGACACATGAAACCACCTTCCTGAGGAGGTCATGGGGTCAAAAACAGTGGGGAATTCAAGAATGCATGGGACAGACATAAGGCAATTATAGTGAATGGTAGGAGGAAGTAGGCTGTTGGATAACTAGAATCTGCAGCTTATCCAGTACATAGGGAATGGGCAGACTAGGTGGGCCAAGTGGTCCTTATCTGCCGTTAAAGTCTATGTAACTATCTTTCACTTGTACCTTATTCACCCTGTGAAGGCATTTAAAGGTCTTGATCATATGCCCCTCCCTCCTCTACTCCAGGGTATACATGTTTAATTCCTGTAGCCTCTCCTCATGGGAGATTTGATGTAGACCATGTATCATCTTGGTAGCCCTCTTTTGGATGGCCTCCATCCTGTCTATGTCCTTCCTGAGATGTGGCCTCCAAAATTGGACACAGTACTCCAGGTGGGTCTTACTAAAGACCTATATAGTGGCAATACCACTTCACTCTTCCTGCTGGTAATAGTCCTGCCTATACAACCCTGCACCCCACTAGTTCTCCTGATCACTTTATCACATTGTTTGGCCACCTTCAGGTCATCTGATATGATTACCTCCAGGTCTCTTCCCTGCTTGGTCGCAGCTAGTATCTCTCCATCCATTTTGTACTGCACCCTGGGTTTCTGTGACTCAGTGCATTATTTTGCACTTTTGTGCAATAAACCTTAACTGCCAGGCTTTGGCCACTCTCCAGTCATTTCAAGTCTCTTTCCATCCTTTGTACCCCTCTGGAATGTCCACCTCCCTGTTGCAGATCTTAGTGTCATCTGCAAAGAGGCAGACCTTCCCTTCCAGTTTCTTTGCTATGTCACTAATAAAGACGTTAAGAGGACTAGCCAGCTGGCCCATTAGTGCAGCTGTTGGATTTCGCTTGTGTGTAGCAACCCAGGTTGGGAACGAGACTCAGGTGCTGGAGGGCGGGCCAGGGAAAGTAGGCTTGAGCATCGGACGACTGCTCCACCTTCTCTCAGGGAGGGTGGGAAGTGACCAGCGCTTATTTGACCCCCTGGCAGAGGCTGGGGGCACGGCAATGTGAGGGCTCTCACTAACCAATGGGGTGTGGTGAATGTCAGCATAAGCCTAACATTAGTGGCACACCATGTCCCAGGGAGCAAACAGAAAAAGAGCCCGAGGCCGACCCGGATGAAGCGATGCGCCAGCTCCCCGATAATGCAAGGCCCAGGCGATTGCATGAACCATCCAACAGCACCGGGGCAAAATTGTATGGCCACCCTACCGGTGCCTTCCCCTGAGGAGAGGGACCCACCCGTGAAGGGTTACATCCCGAGGGTTACCCGGGGCTGCAATATGGGGTGATGGGTGGCTGCACCGAGGCAGTGTGGCATGGAGGGCATGGGAAGGCCTGAAGGAGAGGCTGGCCCAGAGCTGGGGGAGCAGAAAAAAAGAGGACTGGCACCAGTACTGACCTGTGGTACCCGCTAGTCACTCTCCCCTCCTCAGAGCTAGACTCCATTTATCACCACTTTCTGCCTTCTATCCCCAACCAGTTTCTTACCCAGATCACCACGTTATTGCCACCCACCCCATGCTACCCAACTTGTTTACCAGCCTCCTATGTGGAATGGTGTCAAAGAGACTTCCAGTTCGCCTTCAACCCAATGAGTCAGTGAATCCTAGAGCTCAACCCCCAGGGTGATTAATCGTATAGAAATCATGATTCCTGGTGCCCATTGAAAGACCCCTCATTGATAACAGTGCAACTAGTCAAAGGGAAAAAAAGCTAAGCTGAAGGGTCACAAGAAAACCTTCTTGAGTTCTTAAAGCCGACCCCTGGGATGGACCTGCTATGAAAATAGGCCAGCGGTGAAAGGTAAGGCTCGGCCCACTCTTCCTCCCGCAGAATCACCTGAACACGAAGCAGAGGAGAATTTCACCCATCACGCCACACAGGCTATGCCAAGAGCTGCAGAAAATCAATGAAACTATGCTCAAAATGGAGCATCTCGAGCATCGAAATGAAAGTGGAATTAGCAGAGGTGGAGCAACAGACAACAGACCTCGAGGCAGGGCTCTTGGAAACCGATGAGATGGTGGAGGTCTGGAGGAGCATGACACAGCGATCTGCTACCTGCTGCAAAGGGACAGAGAATGGATGGAGAAGTCAGATGATCTGGAGCTGCTGGCCCGGCGCAGGCTGGATTTCGCTTGCAATGCCAGCGACCCAGATTCGGAATGGACTGGGAACCAGAGGGCAGGCCAGGTAGAAGGATTGAGCATACTTCGGGCTGCTCTCCTTCTCTGGGGGAGGGTGGGGTGAGTGCCGATGCACAATGGACTCCTGGCGGAGGCTGGGAGAACCTCGGGGATCAGCGCTTAGACATATGAGGGGTGTGGGTGGACACAGGACGTTACAGTCTCCGCCCCTCCACCCCCAGTGGTTAAGACAAGAAAGTAACGAATCGGCCATTAATGAAGCCTGCCCTGGCTTCATTACTTCCAGGCTGGCTCCCCTGATTAGTTACATGGACTGCAGCACTATGGCCAGTGTTGCAACCCCACCCCTGGGGCAAGCCAGGGAGCGGAGGCCAATATCGAGTGGAAGCGCCGGGGTCCATGACCAGGCAAATGCACCAGCGGCCAGGAGTGGCAAAAGGGCAAATTAAAAAAAGATGATCTGGAGCTGCTGTCCCGAGAGATAATCTCCGCATCTATGGAGTGCTGGAAGATACAGAGCAAGGGAGTATGGAGACATTCTTAGACAATTTCTTAAAACAGCTGCTCGACTTGCCCAAGGATCAGCTACTCAACATAGTACAGGCCACAGAGCACTCTCAAAAAGAAGCCGTCGGGCCCAAAGGTGACTCCGCCGATCATACTGAAGTTTTTGGATTATTGCACTAAAACCAAGGTCCTGCAGGCAGCTTGGGTGAAGAAAACAGTCTTGTTTGGGGACATATGCCTGTTCTTCAACTGACTTCACCCCATACACCCAACAGAAAAGGAAAGTCCTGTTAGAAATTTAAAAATTCCTCGCTTCTAAAAACATAAGGATGCATCTTATAGCATCAGCCCAGCTGATACTTTTCCTCCCGAAGGGACCATGTTTTCAGATCGTTAGCAGAGGCCCGACCTACCCTTCTGGAGTTAAATGTCCCCTGAGCTACTTAACAAGCCTGGTCCCTTCCGCTTGAATCACGACTGCTACAGAAGGAACCATGGAAGAAGGCCATCAATCCCAGAAGAGGGGCAACTCAGACTCTTCCGGACACCAATGCAGAGGAAGACTCAGGCGGGAGACTATTCGAGATGCTGGGCGGAGCCTGAGCAGGACACTGCTTCTTGAAATACCTGAGCTGCCTGGTTGTTGCGCTGATTTTGCCACTACAGATGCCTACCCACAAACTGGGTGACTCCACTAGGCCTTTTTGGTCCAAGGACTTTTGTGGACTCTTGGCAGGGGTGGGAGGAGAGGGTGCAGGAATCGCAATAATAATCTTGATGGAGGGTAATGTCTTTGCCGCAAAATCAAGTTCACTTTAGCACTCAAGATGTACCAATGTTGTTTATTTGCAGATCTGGAGGGGCTCTCCAGGCAAAGACCAAGAATCTTGATGGCTCCTCTGGCGAGAGGAAAAGGCAGTGGAGAGAAGTCTTGTGCTGCACTTCTGAGATAGTGGGGAGGGATGGCCCTTGCGATGTTCTCCTGCTCCTCCCAACGGATGGACCCACTGGCTTCCCCTGGATCATCCCCCTGGTTTACTGTGCCTAGCCTGCTGCTGACTCCAGACCGAGGAACCAAGTGGGAAGGTAGGAGTTGGCTATACACGGAAGTATTCCCCCTTCTTTTTGTTCTTTATTAAGGAGGGTTAGTTTGTGGTGCTCTGTCCTCCACCCTTCTTATCCTCTTTTGCCTTGCTGCCTCCTGTTGGCCAGCGGAATGTGGGGCCTTTGATATGGAGTCCCTGAGGTATGGCCTGGGGGGAGAGGAGTGGGGGATCTAAGTTATGGAAGGAAGGGAAATTGTTTAACCAGGAAGGGCACACTAAGCCGAAGCTTGTTTACAGGTGTGACACAAGGAAGTTAAGTGACTTGCTCAGGGTCACACAGTATGCAAGTGGGGGCTGTGGAGTTCAAATCGGTCTGGTCTGCTGGATGTCACCAGATTTGCAGCTCAGAGCCTTAAACCACTGCGCTAGAGGAGTGGGGGAATCTAAGTTATGGAAGGAACACCAATGGTTTATGGGGAGATAAAGAGAGTGCATGGTGCCCCACCACCCCCATTATACACCTAGCCGGGGTATACCAGTTGGCATACTGGGAGGCACCAGGATTTCCTAATTAAAATGATCATACACAATCTTGGTTCATGAGAAGTGAGGTGGTGTAATGGAGTGGCCCTGGCAGATTTTAGAAGCCAGGCAGCCAGAAAGCGCATAGACTGCGCATGGCCTCTTAATGGAGACCACACCTGCCTGCTTAGAAACACCAGACAAGCGGATAGGGTGCACATGAAACATTGGAAGACCTATTTTATTGTACATAGTTTATATTTGTGTTTATTACATGTTTGTGAAAGATCTTAGGAGACTCCGGGTATAACAAGGGGAATCAGGGTGGAGCCGATTGGACCTTGGCGAGAGGGCCACATAGTTACATATAATGTGAGGTCTGGGCAGTCTAATCAAAGAAAGATGGTGCTGAATGAGATTAAACAAACCCGAGCTGAGATTGCCTTTCTGCAGGAGACCCACCTGGGGTCCAGCGAAGTGCTAAGCTGAAGAGAGCCTGGGTGGGACAGGTG
The DNA here is from genome assembly GCA_016271365.2 of Neoceratodus forsteri. Taxonomy (NCBI): domain Eukaryota; kingdom Metazoa; phylum Chordata; order Ceratodontiformes; family Ceratodontidae; genus Neoceratodus; species Neoceratodus forsteri. Next base: position 1,078,688,398 of record CM057458.1, read on the forward strand.
TTCTCGGCCTCCTACACAGACCACTCACACAGAAGGTGGTAGCTATTTTAATTCATAAGGATTCCCTTTTCAGCATATGAGTAGTCAACAAGATGAAGAGGGTAGATATTTAATAGTAAAGGCACTTACAGAGATAATCCTGCACACTATTGAATATATATGCACCAATTCAGATACAGAAAATAGTATTTTTCTGAGAGGTCCTGCTTAAGGCAATACCACCACGGGGAGTTAATAGTAGTAGGGGATTTTAACCTTGTTCTCAACCCATCAGTAGACAAATCGGGCACCAGGCAAGGGCCATCAGCTCAGGCAGCAAAACTCTGAGCAGGCTCATGAGGGAGCTGGGGTTGATAGATATCTGGTGCCACCTATATCCTAGGGAACGAGACTATTCCTGCTAGTTAGCACTGCACCAAGCCTACTTGAGGCTAAATTTGATACTAATCCCAACAGAGTGGGTGTATAGGGCTGAGGAAGCAAGAATTCACCCCAGAACCCTATTAGACCACGGGATGGTCTCGACAAAGCTCTGACCAACCCCTAGGAGTGGCAACTCCTCCTGGAGGCTGAATGTTTCCCTCTGAACAGAGCTGACTTTAAGGAGCTAGTTATGGAGCAGTATCTGAATACTCAGATAACAACCCTCCCAGGATACCTCGTGCTGTTTGGTGGGATGGACTAAAAGCCTTTGTCACGGGTAAAATCATACAATATGCTTCCCAACTCAAAAGGAAAACCCAGAAAGAGATTTTAAATCTAGAGGCTAAGCTCTGGGATCTAGAAGTAGAAACATAAGATAGCTTTAGACCCACTGGTTATGGACAGCCTGGAGTCCACTAGACAGAGGTTAAATAAACTGCTAGATAGAAAAATAGAGGTCAGCTCAGATATTCTTGTCAAAGATTCTGTGAGTCAGGAGGAAGGGCAGGTATGCTCTTGGTCTGGCAGCTGAGGAGAGAGGCCTCTTCAAGAACAGTTCTCAAGCTGAATGCCTCTCCTGAGGGGACAGACTTTGTCTCTGACCCGAGTGCATTGCAATGTGATTCCGAAGTTTTACCAGTGCCTTTACTCCCAGGAACCTCCGGCTGATTACCAGAGCAGATTGGATGGTTTCTTTGCAAAGGTTAAGTTGCAGAGGCTTTCTGAGGAAGAAAGGGAAGCCCTAGATGCCCTGATTAGAGATGAAGAGGTCCTATCCAGTATACAGGCCCTGAACACAGGTAAGCCCCCAGTACACATGAGATAGAGGCAGAGATGTACAAAACCCTTAAAACTATAGGGCCCCACTGCTGGGGTAGGTATGCAGGAGGTGTGGGGGGACCCCACCAAGCTGGCAATATGCCAGATAACAGTGATCCACAAAGAGGGTAAGGACCCCACGGACTGTGGATCATATCAGTTGATCTCTTTGAATGTGGATCAGAAGATATACACTGCCATATTAGCCGGTAGACTGCAGGGGTTGTGAGATGCCTGGTTCATCTGGACCAGACAGGCTTTATCAATGGTGCCTCCTCCATGATAATGTGAGTGCCTGCTTAACTTAATTACCCATCAGCAAATCACCCAAGAGCCCACATTCGCCATTTTATGGATGCGAAAGGATTTCACAGGGTGGATTGGAGGTTTCTCCATCGAACCCTGTCAGAGATGGGGGTTTGATACTAACTTTAGATGGGGTAGAGGCTCTCTACTGGGCCCCACAGACAACAGTCAAGAGTCAATGAATTTACGACGGAGAGATTTCATCTCATGAGAGGCACAAGACAGGGTGTCCACTCTCCCTTGCTCTTTGCCTTGTGCATTGAACCACTTATCGGTGGTAGTTAGGGCCTCGAGGGACATCAAGAGGATTAGAGTAGGTGATAAAAGAGCATAACATTTTGTTATATGCAGATGACTCCTCTTTAATGTGACCTCCTGGAAACTTCGCTCCCAGCGCTGAAAAGGAACTAGAGGAATGTGGACGGGTTTGGGGTACAAGATAAATCAGGGGAAGTCTGAAGCAATAAAAGTTTGGGGCACAATACCCAGGGAGGGTTAGGGACGTTTCATGTAGATGTGCCAAGGCTAATATGGTAAGATGCCTGGGGTGAGGATCTCCCACAGGTGTCCACTCTATTTGACCTAAATTATAAAAAGCTGTGGGTGAGATAATCTAGATCTGGCAAGATGGAGGGTGCTCCTCTGTCCCTTGGAGGAGTGTTGAGACTGTGAAAATGAATATCCTCCCCGCTTTTGTTCTTATTCCAGGCCCTTCTGGTGAGCATGCCAAATAAATTCTGGAAGAGGGTGATAAGTACCTTACTGGATTTTGTCTGGCAGGGGGAGACGATGAACTAGTGTAGGGCTCCTCTGCAGCCTAAGGAGGGAGAGGGGCTGGCTTACCCAGACTTAAAGCTTTACCACCTTGCAGTTCAGTTGGCACTGGTCATCACCTGGCTGAAACGGGAAGGTGAGATGGGCTGGCAGGGCATAGAAAGATTCCACTCTGGGCCCTTTCTGTTATCTTCATTCCCGCATGCCAGTGACTCCCATGGTTTGGAGGAATCTCAGAAGCCCCTGGACTAGGCATACCCTTAGGGTCCTGGTGAAGACCAGGAAAATCACTCAAACCCTGGAGGAGTGGGCCCTTTGACCTCCATCCTGGGGATCCGGGTTTTGCCCCAGCCCCATCTGACCTGGGTTTCAGGATATGGAATGGTCAGGCCCAGGTTAGGTTTCGTAACCTGGTCCAAGGTGAAAGTCTCATGGCCTTTGAGGAGGTACGGAATAAATACCACCTAGGCAGGGCTGACTTTTATAGATATCTACAGATCAGACACTATTTAATATCTAATCACTTACTACCCCAGATTAGGAGGGACCTAACCGATTTTGAGAATTTTTGTACTGGTCAGCCAGGCTTACAGGCCCGAGGTGGGTAATATCAGGTGGCTACAAAATTCTTTAGGGTGAATACAGCCCTCAGTATTATGCCCTTAGGGAGAGATGAGAGGGAGTTGGGAGCCCCGCTTACTGGACAGCAATGGGAAGAGTCATGGAGAAGGGATGGCAAACAACAGCATCTCCCTACTTGGAGGGAGCTCCGCTGGAAATGCCTAACTCACTTCTTTCATACACCACAATCATGAAACACTTCCAGAGGGGTGGTTTAGACTTATGTTGGAGAAGATGTGGTCAAGTGGGTACCCACACCCACACCCACATACTCTGGTCATGCCCAGCACTGCTAGAATTTTAGAGGGAGTCCATCAGGTGCTTAGTGCCATCTGTCAGGTGCAGATGCCCTTTCATTTGTCTCAATGCTGCTGGGCCTGGAATTGAGGGGACAAAGGGCAACAGATAACAGCCCTTTTCAGACTGCTCTGTCTGGAAGCACTGAAGGAGATCACAACTAGATGCTGACCCGACCCCCCAGATTTGGGCTCCTGGAGAAACAGAGTGGAGGGAATTAGACACATGGAGGGCTTGACAGCCAAGCTCAGGCTAACAGAGGAGAGACATATTGAATTGTGGGGCCTGTGGGATCAGGTGGGAGTGGGGGTAGACCCAGCCACACAAGTGACAGAGTAGCCATTCAGTGCCCTGTGGATCTCGGTGGGAAGAAATGAGCTGGAAAGGAAGGGTGGCTCAGTTAGATTGGAACAGGATGAAAACGACTTACATTGGTCGCACCAGACCTTATTTTCAGAGGGTAGGGTTGGAAGTAGGCCCACGGAACAAGGGCCCCGGTCACAATAACTTTGCATAGGTTCCACACCAAGCAGAGACTTCTCAGATAGTTGAAAGACTCCAGTTGAGTCATAAGTTCAGGTGGTTATTCCCAGTAGTTCAGGTATAACACCTATTAGTGGATAATACATGAGGCAGACCCTACCCAGTATTTACCTTAAAGACTGGGATTTTAAATCTTAAGGATACAGAGGCTAAGGGGTAAGGAAGACATATAAGGATCTGTTGGATGGCTACATCTCATAAAGGTTAAATGGATACAGTCAAGGGATTTTACCATAAGTAAGGGGAGGAGAGGGAATTTAACAAATAGGGGTTTTTCATTTTAAATGTGCAGTCAATGGAATTGTCAAGAGGTTCTCCTGACCTCACCCACTTTCTAGCTTATGTGAAACTGTATCTAATGATCTTTGACATATCATGGTATCATGTGTAGAGGTGTATGATAAATACATGCAATAAAGATGAGTTTGAAAAGGAATGGTGTCAAGGCCTTGCTGACATCCAAGCAGGCCATGTCCACTGCACCTCCCCAATCCAACACCCTGGTTCCCAGTCAAAAAATCTATCAGATTTGTTAAGCATGACCTCCTCCATTAATCATGCTGCCTCAGGTCCAGCAGTTCACCGAATCCAGGTGTTCCGTGATTCTTTCTTTTTATTATCATATCACAGTTTGTATGCCTGATGCGGCGACTTACGGAGGAGGCATCCAGCCACCGCCCTGCCCGCTGGAGAGCAGCAGGCTCACTGATGATAGGGGGTCTGGTATGTCATCGCTGACTCACTGGGGCCCCCTCATGCCCTGCCTAGCCTAGCAGAGCCGGCCCCAGACCCCACACAATGTGATTCCACACAGTCCTCCTAGCACCACAGGGCTAAACCATCAAGCTGCTTCTGGGTCGCCCAGCCATTTTCCCTCCAGTAGATCCCTGACAGAGCGTGGATGTGCAATGATGTCCATGCACTGATGTGCAGACATCTGCCACGGCCCTCTGCTGACACCTCTGTCTGCAGTGCCTCCGGGTGTCTGCAGGGCTGCCATAGTGCAGTGTGCTTCCTGTGCCCACCCCAGGACTAGGAGAGCTGTCTGTGGATGCTCGATCCTAGTCCTCCCTGCCGACCACGATGACCCGGCTCATTTCCAAACTCCGGTCGCCAGCGAGTGTGAGGTGTGAGTGTCCAGCGCCTCAACCTCAGTGCCACCGGGCTGCTATGATTTTCTTTTTTTTTCTAAACTTCTTTATTTTAAGAATTTTGTTTCCAAACAACACATACATACATACATATAAACCAGGTACAACCATATTTCATTCAGCATGCATAGAATTTAAGTCTGTATTACAGTTAATTTAAGGTGGTTATTTCAAACGATAGGAAGTAGGAGCATTTAAATTAGTCATGAGTCCATTTGTTAATCTATTTGGTGCGGTTAATCACCATTGAGAGACAGTGTACAGATCCACAGGTTCATGGTACAAAATCTGGTCTGATAGGGGATACATAAAATACCCATCTTCTCCAGGTTTCCTCTAGCTGTTTGTTCCTTTTGTTTATCAACACAGTCAGCCTTTTTCCGTTTGATAGATATCAATCACTAAGTCATGCCACTGAGCAATTATGGGTGGGTCCCTGGCTAGCCACTTTTTGTGATGGCTTTTTTGCTGCTATTATAGAAATTAGCAGCAATTTCGCTTTAGGGTTGCTATGGACAGTTGGCATGTCCAAAAGTAGGAACATGGATGGAGTGAGTCTCAAGGCTGGTCAGAAAATTCCCCAGGGACCCCTGCTGCTCCGTGAGGATGTGCTGCAGCCTCGGGCACCCAGAATACATGGAAGTGCAAGGCTGGAGAATGCCCACAGCTTCTCCAGCATCTAGCCCCCCGATGTGAGACTGCACCACAGGTACCCTGAAAAACCTGATGCGTTTTCCATGTGAACTCCCTCCAACAAGAGGAGACAGTTCCTTAATAGATTTTGTTCAGGTGTTCCCGCCACATCTCCTCTGGGATTTCCATGTCTAGATCCTTAGCCCACGCCTGCCTAACTGATTCCAGCAAGTCCCCTTCAACGGTATGTATTGCTGTATAGAGGTAGAGATACTGTGATCTAGTGGGACTTTGGCTTCTAATACCTTTTCCAGTATCCCTACAATTTGTGGGGTGGGGTGTATTCCAAAGGTCCCTATCTAGGGTTTTAATGTAATCTCTAACTTGAAAAATATGAAATCTATCTCGGGTGAGACCTATATCTTACCACAAGATCCCCAGGTGAGGAAGTTACCTGCCTCTATAAACTGGTAAACTATGTGTATGCCATCCTCTCCCATCTGCAGTATCCCATATCTATTCTGGCTGGTAGAAATCCTTCTTCTGGCAGTAAGGAACAGAACAACAGTCTCCATCTGGTCATATTCCTAGAGGACAACATTCAGTGCCAACTCTGTATGGTAGATCTCGTGAATGGGTTTACTATGTCTCTAGTCTTCTCCCCACCTCGATCCAAAAGCAAGACCTCATGTGGGTTCCTCAGGTCCTCCTCTGCTAGTTCTAATGTCTTCCATTTAGTTAAGTAGTGGGGTGTAGCCAATATATAACTGTTCATGACTTGCGCTGCCATGTGGTAATATTTAAAATTTGGCAGGGATAGCCCTCCCTCACTCTTTGGGAGTTGTAATATAGACTGCCTAATTCTTAGTTTTGTTTCCCAAATGTAATGCATAATCTTTTATTCAGCCTTTTATAGTAAGAATCTTGCACCGTGATTGGGATGTCTGCACTAGATACAAGAGGCGGTAGTAAAACCATTCGGACTGCCTCTATCCTCTGCATTAATGGAATAGGTAATACTCCCCATCTCGCCATATCCCTAGACATCCTTCCAAGAGCAGTGTATAGTAAAGTTCAAATAGTTGGTCCCGGATCCCAGCTCATCCGTATCCCCAGGTAGTTGAGAGATGTCATTGACCACAGAAAGGGAAGCTGGATCTGATATGAGCTGAAGGGTGTAATGAAGTTCTATTACTTCCGTTTTGATTAATTTATTTTGTACCCTGCAATATCCCCAAAGTCTGCCAGCAGCTTCCACAGTGGTCCCAAGGATTGTTCTGGGTCTGTGAGATATACTAATAAATCATCTGCATACAGGGCCAGCTTCTGGTGCTCCCCACCGAGCTGTATGCCAGTGATCTCCCATGCTGTCTTATGGCCTGGGCCAAGGCTCTAAATACAAGGCAAACAGAAGGGGCGACAGAGGGCACCCCTGTCTAGTGCTCCGTCCAAGGTTGATTGGTTCTGATATTGAGCCATTTATTTTAATATATGCCCTAGGGGACTTGTATAAAGTAGTTATTACTCCTAAATTCCGTCGGAAATCCATCCTCTCAATGTGGCCTCAAAAGGGCTATGAGACTCTGTTGAGGCCTTCTCCGCATCCAGACTTAAGAAGCAGAAACAAGGCCCCTGACAGGAGGCGTAGGGAGTATGTGAAGTGCCGTGTTAATGTTATCTCATGCTTGTCTAGTTGGGACAAACCTGTCTGATCCTGGTTAATCAGAGTGGGCAACACTGGTTCCAGCCTCTTTGCCATAATGGAAGCAAACAGCTTGTAATCGATGTTAAGGATTGATATGGGGCAGTATGAGGAGCAGTTTGCACCATCCTTCCCAGGTTTTAAGATACTGGTGATGGTGACATATCTCCAGGAATCTGGGTTCCCTCTCTCCCTGGACCTCCCTGCAAGTGTCAAGGAGAGTAGGTGATAGCTCCTTCCTAAATTCCTTATAAAATTCTCCTGCATACCCATCAGGGCCAGGGCTTTTGTTGGTTTTCAGATTAGAAATTGTTAGGATACTTCCTTTCTATAATTGGCAACACCAAGCAATCCCGTTGTTCTGACGTGAGGGATGTAAGTCCCAACCCTTCAAAAAGGAAGTTGCTTTATCCCGATCCATCTCCTGTTCTGGGATGTAAAGTTCTGTGTAATATTTCTGAAAGGCTTCTCAGTCAGGGATGGAAGGAGAACCATCCAACCAGTTTCAGGCTCCCTAATCTGAGTTACAGCTGATTGGGCTGCCCTCTGTCTATATGCCAGCAACCTAGTTTCTCTATGTCCTCCCTCATAGTATTTTGTTTCAATTGTTGTAAGGCTTGCTCTGTGCAGATATTAAATAATTTCTGTAGCTTATCTTTAGTGGCCTGGAGCAGAGGCCAGCATCCTTCATCACCTGCCGCGGTCGCTCCTGTAGGTCTTTTAACTGATTACTAAGCTTTTGAGGTGCATAGATTGCTGTTTTTTAGTAAGATGAAATTTTATTATGTCTCCTCTGAGCACCACTAAGTATGTCCTAGAGTGTGGATTTTTAAGGTTTGAATCTGAGTTTTCTTTTATTTGTGGGATCCTTTCCTTTATCATAGTTTTAAATTCCTTAAGATTCAACAGAAAATTATTGATCACCAGAGTATTAAGCCTCTCATGGCCATTCCAGTATGAGTGTTAGCTGTGAATGGTCAGAAGAGGCATGGAGTAATCGGGCATTGCTGTACTCTGTATAAGGATTCTTTAGAAATATGGAAATAATCTATCTGAGAATAGAGCTTGTGTGGTGCTGAGTAGTGAGAGAAGGCGCTTTGCATGAGGTGAAGGGAGCCAGACATCTACCCACTGCACTTCCCTGAAATACCTCAGAGCCATCTTTGCACAGCCTATTGTCTGGGTATCTGAGCCCTCGATGTATCTAGGTTGCCATATAGACATATTGTGGTCCCCTCCCAGCATCAGTATGCCTTTCTGATTCTCTGTTATCCTCTGGCATAGGTGCTTCACCACAGCGGCATCCAAACCAGGGGGACATATATGGAGGCCACCGTGATCAACTGACCACTCAGGTAACCAAAGACCATTGTGAGCCGCCCTTCTTTATCAATTAAAGAGTTCACAGAGATGGAAAGTGGTATGCAGGGTATCAGTACTGCTGCCCCTCTCGTTTCCGTACTTTTAGGAGGAGGACACAACCATGATAAAACCAAACCTGGTCAGTTTAAGGTGCTCATCCCTATTCAGATGTGTCTCTTGCTACAAAATGAGACTAGATTTTTGTTTTTGAGATGGCTGATTGCCCTACACCATTTAATTGGGTATTAAGCCCATTCACATTCAGTGAGCCTATATTCAGCTGTGTGTGATTACTCATGGTCCCATGTAGAAATTGCACTCCGTCTGGTATGGACTGAGAGACCCCTATCTCTATCTTACAGAATACTTCACTTCTCTGTATATGTGGTTGTATCCATAGTGACTTTCAACAGGTTGAACCTAACACAACATGTATAACATATATCAATCATAACTCTTAACCATTTTGAACCTAAACTGTTTACATTTTGCTCCCAAGGTAGGAAGGTGTATGTTACACCCTCTATTACACCAGAGAGGGGCCTTTGTGGAAGACCTTCCCTCCAAAGAGGAGTACCAGGCCCTAAACTGTGCCCTCCTCTTGAGGTCCCATAGCAGTCAGGGCCTGAAATGATGGAAAGTAGACAGGTCGGACTGGTCCACCTGGATACCTGGAAATTTCCAGGTGGGCCCCTCTCAGTTGGGTGAGTGGTTACCTTCTGAACTCTGACAACTTTTGCATTTGTCATCTTTTTCTAATTAAATGGGGTATCTGGGACACTGTTGCTAAATGTAAGATGCAAACACAGAGCAAGTATATCAGATTGAAGTGGAATATTTATTTATTATTTATTTATTGAATTTTGATGACGGGTAAGCCCACTGGAGCCCCGAAGGTCCCTTTTCAGGGCAACCCAGGAATAACAGTAAGACATAACATACAGTAGAAAACATATGAGAGTACATGGGTATACAGTATTCAGCTGTTTACATATAGCAGACATGACATAGGTTTGGTATAGCTGATTGGTCGGTGTTGTTCATTACATCATCCATTGGCAGAGACATTGGCAGTGTGTCAACCTGGGCCCTCCCTATAGATTTTCCAGGTGGGCCCTCTGTACCCCAGTCCGACCCTGAAAGTAGAATACCCATTATCACCCTCATGTAGCCCCCTGGTCACCGGAGAAAAGTTTCATCACATTACTTCCCCACTAACTAATACATGTACTTTAACCATAGATCCCTCTATTTAAGATGAAAACATGAGATTACAAGGAGGGGCTATGCTGCCCTCCAAAGTTGTGGTCTGAGATAATTGAGGCCTCACATCCTCTTCCCTCCTCGTGCCCATTCTCCACCCCCATCGAACAAGAAGTGAGAGAGGCAGGAGACTAACCTCAGGTGCACCTCAAACATTGGTTCTCTACTTCTGCAAACCTGTATATAGAGAGAGAGAGAGAGAGAGAATGTCACATCTTATCAACAACCTCCCATCACTCAAGAATTAGATGTAACAGCAGCAAAGTAAATGCAATGATTCCCTATTAGACAGTCCCCCCAGACAACTATCAGGAGCTTTGCAGTTCTGGATTGATTTTACTATATCCACAGAGTCTCTAGTTTTTATAGGCAGTCTCTGTATTCCTTCAGTAGAAAGTCCTGCTACATCTCTTTATGATGTCCCTAGAGGATGTTAGCTGGCTCCCCATTATCGTAAGTGATCCTCCTGTGTTTGGTTAGGGCATGAGACCTAACAATGCTGGGGTGAGGAGGGGCAAATGGCAGAGAGAGAGAACTACAACGCTGCAGTAACCCTCATAGACAGGGAATGAGGGACAACAGCAAAGTATTGCAGTGCCTTCAGGTGGATCCCTTTTCTTGCTGCATTTCTTCCATTTGACTCAGTCGGCTGAGTAGACTTTTCACATCCTGCAGGGTTTGTATAGCCATCTGCACTGCTTGTGTTCTGTGCTTGTTGCCCTATCTTCCTCCATTGAGACCTTATGGGCTTAGCGCTTGTTCCCTGCTACTTTCCGTGTGGACACTCCATCTGTTCTTAGTTCCTGCAAGGCTGTTTCTGGGGTGTCACGAGAGTGGAGCCCGAGTCCCATACAATTTGCAATTCTGAGGGATAGGGGTTTGAAATCTTACTTTATGTTCCTTCAGCGTTCTGAGATTGGTGAGTAAGCAGCTCTTCTCCGTATGTGTCGGCAGAATAATCGTGGTCAAGATGAGGCGGCTGAGTTATACTTGACTATTTTCTTCTGCCACGCACTGCTCTGAGCAGGAATTCCTTATCTTTGAAGCTGGACAGTTTCAGTACTACAGATCACGGTCTTCCAGATGGGTTGATTGGTTTTGTAGTAAGGGCATGACGCACTCTTTCAATTTTAAAGGTAAAGGTTAGGGAGATCTAGGACAGTCTCTTAAAAGGTCTGTCAAGAAATCCTTCATGTGCCCAACTTCAGCATCCTCTGGGAGACCATAGATTAATATTGTCTCATCGTGATCTAGCTTCTAAATCTAGTAGCTTTTCATGGAACCTTTTCTTGCATATCCACCAAAAATCTACTGCTGTGTGTATCTCTGGTTTCTTCCTCGCATCAGACACTTTTGTTCTAGTCTCCGCTCTGTTCCATCTCCTGTATCTTGCCTTGTAAAGCCTGGAATTCGATTTATTTTCAGCTCGAAGGCTTTAAGCTCTGCTAAGATGGTTTCAAAACATGATTGAATAGAGATGCTCATGCTCTTGGTCTGTATCTAGGTGGTAGACCACGCTTCTGGCGGCGAGAGCTCCTGCTGACATCCTTGGCGCCAGGTAATCCACCCTCATCTCGCCGATTTGGACCGCTTTTTCCACGGGATCTATTAGCTTTATGTCCCCACACATTGCTTGAAGCTTGTAAGTTGATTTAATTCTGTATTCGGTGGTCCGGGTCGGCCTAATAGCGGAAATGAACATGCACTAGCAAGAGGCAACCATCAGGTGATGACAGCACCGAAGTCCATGATTCTTTCTTTTAATAGTGTTCCATCAATATCCCTACTACAGATGCCAGGCTGACAGACCTGTAATCTGCCCGCTTCCTCCATGCTACTACTTTTGTGAAGTGGGACTACATCTGCTTTTCTCCAGTCCTCTGGAATCACTCCAGTCTCCAGTGAAATATTAAAACAAGTCTGTCAGAGGTGCAGCTCATTTGGCCCCATGGCTTTGTCCACCCTCAGATTAGCTAGTACTTTTCTGACCTTTCTTCAGAAAAGGGACTGGTGTCCATTTCTCCCCTCCCCCACTCTTGGTGCTTATTTGTGGTCCTCCCTTCCCTTAATTGCAAATACTGAGCAGAAATATTTGTTTGAGATAGTTGCCTTTCTAGGTCCTCCTCAGTATAGCCCCATCCCTTTATTAACCATGCAATCCCTCCCTTGTCTTCTTCCTTTTCCTCTGATATACCTGAAAATGTCTTGGTCCCCTTTGATACTGTCTAGACTATTCTTTCCTCGGCTTGCGCTTTTGTGCTCCTTACTGCCTTGCCTGCCTCCCTCCATTTCCCTCCTCTATCTGGGTCTCCTTATGTCTTCTGAATGCTGCTGCTGTTTTGTCCTTACTTTATGCCACTCCTCGAGAACCACAATGGTCTCTTCCTCCTTCTGCAGTTGCTTATTTGCCTGATATACAAATCTGTAGCCTTTACTATGCTCTTTTATTTTGGCCCATTTTCCCTCTCCCGGACATCCCCCAGCCATGTCTTCTTGAATGCATTCCCCAATCTCTGTAAAGTCAGCCCTTCTGAAATCCAGGACCTTCACCCTGTGTGGCTGGATTCCCTGTTGTTCTTATATTAAACCATTCTGTGTGATGGTCACTGGTCCTAGATGACTCCCTATTCTGACATTTACCACGCTGTCCCTGTCAGAGTACCAGGTCCAGTATTGCCCCACCCCAAGTGGGTCCACTGACCAGATGCCTGAGGAATGCCCCTGCAGGAGTCCATGATGTCTCTGCTCCTAGCTGATGCTACAGCAGGTAGGTTCCACTCCATCTGGCAGATTAAAGTCTCCCATCAGCACCTCCCCTCCTTGGCCATTTTGCCTATGTTTACCTTACAGTTACAGATCTCACATGGCCTCTGAAAGGTCCTTTTCTGTCCTTGTGCCATCTTCCATGGAGCTGGAACACATGCAAGCTTGCCTCAAATACCACAGGTCTTCCAGGAACTGAATCCCAGATGAAAGGACATCATGATGCTCCCTTTAAGAAAATGTTCCCCACATGGTTCCCACACCTCCTGGGGGTCCCAACTAGATATGCCAGAACTTGTCAGGGCCCTCAGACCATAGTCCCAAAGGGTTGCTCCTTTCTCTTTCTTATAGCTTCTGCCAGAGAACAGGCAGAGAACACCAAGAAGAAGGAGCTGCTGTTATAACTATACTTCTCTACTGGAACTAAAGAACTAGAACTCTACTACTGGGACCTTCAATTTAGGGTAAAACAAAACAAAAAGTTAGTGTGTTTGTCTGGATTGGCTGAAGTGAATTATTATCTGTGCAGCTATCTAGTGTCTGTCTCAGGTGGCTGAAGGAACTGTTATCTGTGCAATTAACTAAGTGTAGAAAGAGCTGTAAAGTAGGGGAGTGGCTTAGCTAGAAGGAAGCCAGGTTAACCAAATTTAAAAACTGCCCTAGATAGCTTCTGCCAGAGAACAGGCAGAGAACACGAAGAAGAAGGAGCTGCTGTTATAACTATACTTCTACTGGAACTAAAGAACTAGAACTCTACTACTGGGACATTCAACTTAGGGTAAAACAAACCAAACAAAAAAAGTTAGTGTGTTTGTCTGAGTTGGCAGAAGTGAATTGTTATCTGTGCAGTTATCTAGGTGTTTGTCTCAGGTGGCTGAAGGAATTGTTATCTGTGCAATTAATTAAGTGTAGAAAGAGCTGTAAAGTAGGGGAGTGGCTTAACCAGAAGGAAGCTGGTTAAAGCCAGATTTAAAACTGACCTAGATAGCTTCTGCCAGAGAACAGGCGAGAACACCAAGAAGAAGGAGCTGCTGTTATAACTATACTTCTATTGAGACTAAAGAACTAGAACTCTACTACTGGGACCTTCAATTTAGGGTAAAAGAACAAAACAAAGTTAGTGTGTTTGTCTGAGTTGGCTGAAGTGAATTATCTGTCTGGTTATCTAGGTGTTTGTCTCAGGTGGCTGAGGGAATTGTCTGTGTAATTAACTAAGTGTAGAAAAGCTGTAAGTAGGGAGAGTGGCTTAGCTAGAAGGAAGCCAGGTTAAAGCCAGATTTTAAAATTGCCCTAGATAGCTTCTGTCAGAGAATAGGCAGAGACCACAAAGAAGAAGGAGCCTGTTATAACTATGCTTCCTTACTGGACTATATTGCCCTCCTTACCTCCCCTCCACCCCCACCCTAAGCCAGTTCTGCTTTTATAGGCACAGGATTTGACTGACAACAGGAACTTCCTGTTTGGAAGCAGGAAGTGAGTGATCACAGAGCCACAAAGACTCACCATCCTAGAAGGAAAGAGTAGCCTCCGTCCCCCAGCTGCTGAAGGTCTGACTCTGAGCAAGTAAGGAGACTACTGAGAAGTATAGAGGAACTTCCTGTCTCAGAACAGGAAGATCAGGAGCTTTAAGGGCATGGAGGCAGTAGGTAAGTAGGAGAAAAAAATATATATAAAATAAATAAATAAACAGAGGAAGAGTAGTATTCAAAACAACAGTTAAGGGGCCAGAAATAAGACATGATGGGAGTGGAGTAGCAGTGGCTGTGGAGCAGCAGTCTTCCAGGAGACGCTCTGGAGGATGCGGTGTTGTCCCATCTGCAGGCACTTCTCTGGGCTGAGGGAGGCAGTTGCTCATCTTCAGGCTGAGTTGGCCAGGATTTGGGGAACCTCCTTTCCCACCCAGGACCCACCAGGGCCACTGCCATTGCCTCAGAGGTTGCCAAGAAAGAGGAGTGGTTGGACCAAGTGGGCTCAGGGAGGGTGAGGTGGTGGAACAGAGTGCATCCTCCAGTTGTACCTCTCACAATTCATATGCCATTCTGGCAAAGTGTGGTTCCTCTATGGGGCACCTGCAGTGGAGACCAAGGAGGATGCTAGCAACCTCCACAAAGGAGACCCACAGGGGTGGCATGGGATCCACAGGGAAGGAAACAACTCCTGGTGGGGACTCCATTGTTAGGGGTAGAACTGGGGAGGAATGGGAGAGGGAGGTAAGGTGCCTGCCTGGCGCCATGGCTTAGAGAGACAGGGAGCGAACTCAGGCTCGCTGGAACAGCTGCACGGGTGAGGAGCTGATGTCATTGTCCACCTAGGGACAAATGACCTGGCTAAGAAAGAGATCAGAGCGTGCAGGAAGAGTTTGTGGAGTTGGGGAGGGTCTTAGACAAATGCTTACGCACAGTAACCTTCTCGGAGGTGCTGCCTGTCTATGGCATGGGTGAAGCTAGGGTGCTCCACACCATAGGAGTCAATCAGTGGTTGAAAACTGGTGCAGAGCTCAAGGATTTGGCTTCATTGAGGACTGGAGGTCCACCTGGAGTGATGTCGGCCTATATTGGCGTGATGGTCTGCATCTGTCCAGGAGGGGAACCAGAACTTAGGAGGATAGGTTTAAATGCTTCCATTGGCAAGTACGAATCCAGCCAAGGGAGGCACTGGAAAGGAGCAGGAAATCCCAGCCCTAAAAAAATCACGGTAGTAAGTGAGGCAAAGACCAAGATAGAGATGTTGATAGGGAGGACAGGGTAAATGGAGAAAATGACAAAGGCACTAAGAACAGAGATAGGGACAAAAGGGTAAGGCCATCAAAAATGGAGGTAATGAATACCAATGCCCATAGTCTGGGTAACAAGCTCCCTGAACTGGTGGCCTTGATGGAAGAGAGGATGCCTGGATATCGTAACAGTCACAGAAACATGGTACACAGAGAGAACCATGACTGGGATGTTAACATACCAGGGTACACAACCTACAGGGAGAGACAGGGAGGGTAGAAGAGGGGAGGAATAGCTCTCTATGTAAGGGAAGGGATTAAAGCAATGGAACAAAAGAGTAAACAGGAGGCGAGGAGGCACCATGGTTCACCCCAGAGACTGGAAATGGCACCACAATCCGCACAGGGGTTGTATACAGATTACACAATGGGGTGGGGGAGGCAGTGGCAACAACAAAAATGGAAGAGACCTGGGGGTAATCATGTCAGATGACCTTAAGGTTAGCAAGCAATGTGAAGAGCAGTAGGGAGGGCTGGAAGGATACTGGGATGTATAGGAGAGGCATCACTAGCAGAAAACAGGAAGTTGTCATCCCTCTGTACAGACAGTTGGTGATACCCCATCTGGAGTACTCAGTCCACTTCTGGAGACCCCATCTCCGCAAGGACATAGACAGGATGGAGGCAGTCCAGAGGAGGGCAACTAAATGGTGCAGGGTCTACAAGAGAAGACATACGAGAGAGACTAAAGGGCTTAATATGTATACCTTGAGGAAAGGAGGAGAGGGAGACATGATAGAAACTTTCAAGTACCTCAGTGGAATCAACAAAGTCCAAGAGGGTAGCATCTTCAGAAAAAGAGATGTGCAAGAACAAGGAGACACAATTTGAAGATAGAGGAGGGACGGTCAGGGGCAATGTGAGGAAGCATTTTTTTCACAGAGAGGGTGGTGGATGCATGAAACAGCCTTCCTGAGGAGGTTGTGGGGCCTAAAACCATGGGAGAATCATAGAATGCATGGGACAGACATAAGGCAACCTTGTGGGGTAGGAAGAAATAGGCTGTTGGTTAACTAGGATCTGCAGCTTATCCTGTAGGTATGGAAATGAGCAGACTAGGTGGGCCAAGCGGTTCTTATCTGGACGTCAACGTCTATGTTTCTATGTTTCTCCATCTGCTCCTGTCACCAGATCCCCAGTACTCAGCCACAGCACTGCCATAGTCCAGCACACCCTCTCATCTTTCTAACATTGCTAATCTCCACCAAGCTCTTCCCCTACTTTAACCCTTGCCAAACTGTAGCTCAGTAGCTGCATTTCAAGTAATAAACATCCTCTCGCTACTGGAGGTAGAGGAGTTGTTACATTTTCTCTCATGTTGGGCATCAGAGATCCTGGTATTGTATCTTTCAGTTCCTCCTGACATAGGTAACCAAGGACTTCTACAGTCTCCATCAAGCAGCTTTGCCAGAGTTGCTATTTCCACATAGGACCAAGGATGTGATTGGCACGTGACTGGCCCACCTCACAGTTCCTCCAGCACCTTACATCCACTGTATTTGAGCAGTTTGCCTGTAGTACATGATGTTCTTTTTTTAACTCTGCTTTATTGATCAAAGGCTATAGGCACATACAATATATTTGCCATACTGTAATAACACACAGTTTGGCAAGAAAGACTATACAACAGTCACCATACAAAGTGATAAAATAGAATACAGAAAACAACTATGGTCAATAAAACTCATCCACCATGGACATGTGAACAACGCAACAACATGCCAATGGCTAACTTGATGTACAAAGTTCAAGGAGCACCAGAGCACGAGATAGAGGAGGAGGGTGAAAACCAAACCCATATTCTAATCCTTGTTCCTATGATTGGGGGTCCCCTATGGTATGAAGGTCCAAAGGATGCCAGAAGTCTAGAAAATGTTCTTGGGGAAGTTACAATTTAACTGTAAGTCATTTCATTTAATTTCTTGGATTTTGTTTACCTTGTTTATCCACGTGGACACCTGTGGGTAACATCTGACAACCAGAGATGGGTGATACTTTTCAAGCAGTATATAGAATAATCTTCTGAGATTTATATTTGTTTTTGTTTTATTTATTATGCTTTATCTCCTCGTCTGGCTGGCCTCCATCAGTCCAAACTGCACACGCTCAATCCCGCCACACACCCTGGAACTTCTTTCATTCACAAACAGCCGGACTTACCCTCAGGGGCGGGCCACCAGAGGGGCCCTTTCCCTTCCAGTGAAGACTGAACAGTACAACAGGAGCGACAGCCCTGTCAGCAGCCTGGAGTCCGCGGCATGGAGGTGAGCATCATCAGCCTGGCGGCCAGAACCTCCGTTTTCTATTCTCTCCCATGGAGGTGTCATGCAATGACATTGGAGTGGGCTCACCAGATATTTGACACACCCCTCATGTAGTCAGTCATGGCTGCTGTACCGCTGGTAACTGTAAGGGGTTCCTGCCAGACCAGAAATTCCTTTCCTCCCTGGAGGAGGAGAGCAGTACATAGGATGCTTGATCCTGCTCCTCCCAGCCAGCCCTCTAAATTCCCAGGCACATTCCCAAACCCGTGTTATCAGCATTGTGGCGGTAGCTTGCTGCACCAGACAGAGCCAGCCGAGATTTCTATTTTTAATGGGAGTTGGTAAAATGCCTAAGGCCAGGCTACTAAAGGTAGGAGGTATCGCAGGCTCGTGACCAGCTGTATACTATCCCTGACTGCTGACCAGAAGGGGCCAGTCTGGGGCAAGTCTAAAAATATGAACATGTGACCCACGGTCCCACACAGTCTCCAACACATATCAGAGAGTTAGTTGTCTGGTAGTGATTGGTTATTGTGGGCATAGGGAAGAATCAGACCAGAACTTTCCAATGGAGTTCTCCCACAATGGTGAAGAAGTTGTACCTGTACTCCTCAGAACTAAATGTTGTACCATTACACCTCTTGAATTTGCTCTGAACTTGTTTCTTTGTTGTACCTGCTACCTCTGTAACTAAATGCTGTACCAACACACCTCTGTAATCAAATACAGTATCTGTATACCTCTGTAACTAAATCGGGTTGCCCTGAAAAGGAACCTTGGGCTCAGTGGGCCTACCCGTTACCAAAATTGAATAAATAAATAAATAAGTGGCTTGCCAGCTATCTGCTAAATCCTGCCCTCACACTGTGGGAGTTATTTGTTCCCCTCTCCTGTTCCCATGAGGCTCTGAGTTTCTCTAAGGAGGGAGTAGGCTGTACCAGAAGGATAGAGTGCATATCTGAAATGTAGTGGAACTTTGTTGTAACAGTGGCACCCAGTAAAGAAATCCTCTGGGGAGTCAGTAGTCTAGTCAAAGCTTGGCAATTATTATAAGATTGGATAAAGTGTCTAAACTGAAAGAATCGGAAAAATTCCATCTGAACTGATGTTCTAAATTAGTAGCTGATTGTATACTGTCATGCTCTGATTATGAGGGACGTGATTCATTTTACCCTTCGAAATTCATCTGTCCTCATGGAAAATATACTAACCACACAGAGAATGTGCTGTAAATTCAGATTTTAAAGCAGAAATGTATAATATTCCAAGATGCCAAATCAAAATACACTTCATACAAATAAACACAACTGTTTCCAGTATTCTGAGCTTTTATCTCTATATTTGAGGATGTGCCTCACTATGGGGGGCAGTGTCCTCATTGTCACTCATTTTAAGTGTCTGTGTCCTTCGTTTCTCTTACAAAAGGTTGAGAGGTATTCTAGCATATTCTCACCATACAGGTGCACTGGTTATCTTATGTTGCTAAGAGCAGATTTCCAGCCATTGTTTTCTGTAACTGCTATTCACGCCTCTTCCTCCAGCGTTGTTGAATATGTATTCTGTTTGTATGTACTCTAGCAGTTCCATTTCCTGAAATACCTTGTAAATTGTTGAGATTAAATGCTGTCCCAGTTAAATGAAGTTTGCTTCTGGAAAGATAATTATGAGTGGTTTCTTTTCTTTGTGTAACACCTCTCAGTTGGTTGGGGTTGCAAATAGTGCCTTAACTTAAGGTACCAACAAAATAAATTCTACTCAGCTGGTATTCCTGTGCATGCCTACAAAAGGATTTAAGTTCTCTGGTTTATCATTTGGGACAATGTTAAAGTGCCCATGATGGGGTGGGGGCTGGCTAGCACAGCACGGAGTCAGACAGTTTCTTGGCTGAACCTCAGTGGTAGGACTACTTATCATACCTGTCTGCTTGTGAAGAAAATCTCACTGGGGCTGTCCCCCACATCCTCTCAGCAGTTCATCATGCAAGCATTCAACCAGTGCAGCACCAGGAGTGCCTCCAGGCTACTTACCTGACCCCTTCTGTCAGACCACGCAAGCCCAACAGTCCTTCAGATTTCGTTCTTAACTGGTTAAATAAACTCCCATTGACATCCCAGAAGAACCTAAACTGGGCCCATTCAAACAGAAATTTAGACAACACTCACTGCTATTAGCAGCTGTGATTGCCCTTTTCGCCTCACACGTTGCCTTCTCCTGCACCTTTACCATCCTGACCTCCCCATCCATTGTCCCACTCTCTCTTCCCTCTCCGTTTCCCTGTTCCTGCTACTTGTCTCCTCTCCCTTCCCTCACTGACTCTCCTTCCCTTCTCCCTTCCTGTGTTCCCTCCTCTCCTTGCACTTCCACTCCAAACACTGCTCACAGGCCCCTACCTGCCCTTTCTCCCCTACCCCCACTGTCCTACTCCCACCTGTCTCCCTCCCATCACCCACTACATTCCCTCCCAACCTCTGTCCTCCCTCTCATCTCCCAATTCTCCACCTGACAATGTCAAATCCTGACAGCATCCTTCCATTCTCTTTCCTCTGCACTCCTATAACAATGTCAGATTCCTGACAGCATCCTCTCCTCCGCCTTCCCTGTGTACCTCAAGTACCAAAACCTACTGCACTTCTTACTGAAACTTGAATGTAAAGTTTAACCAGACTGTAACTCTTGCTATAACCTGAATTAATTCTTTACTTGTCTGTAACTTTTATGAATGATTGTACTCAGCTCCATGTATCATGTATCCACTTGTCTTGTATTTAGTTCTCTGTTGTGTTGTCTTTACTCTGACGTGGAACCTTTGTAAAAGAGTCTTTGACTCAAAGGTACTGTAATCTGAGACTTGAATAAACAAATAAAAATAAATCCCCTTTTACAGCACAATAAAGATTATATTTTACAATACCGTCACCCCAACAGCATTTCTCTATGGTAATTCATCTGCCTGAGGATATGTGATTTTGAAAATAAATCTGGTAAAAAGTGGCCGAAAACTCTTTTTAAAGCCAAACCTCACCAAAGCACAGCTGACTAAGAGACTGCAGGAAGCGCTACTGAGAAAACTGGGCCAGAGGTCGGGATACACCCTGGACACTATTAACCATAATGGTAAATTACTTTGCAAAACATTTCTGATCTGGACAAAAAATAGACATGCTTAACAATAGGATGGTGCATCTAGAATCGGAGGTTTCTGATCTAAAACAAATCTCAACAGCAGCATTTGTAATGTCTGATACGGCTCAAGGATTGATAGCTGATCTGGTAATGGAGAATGCAGCCCTAAAACTCTGCTTGGAGAACCTAATAAAATGAGGTACAGAATCGCACATCCATATGATAGGGATGGAAGAGAAAGGCCCCGACCTCAAAGTGTTTTTCTGGTGATGGCTTGAAGCTGAGTTGGGAGGCACCACAGATGATGAGGAAACATTTCAAATAATGAAGGCTTACCAAATCACCCCACAGAGGATGCGAGGAACAGACCGCCACCACAGGCCATTTTGACTAAGGTGGGGTCAGTACTGCAGTGGGACAAACTGTTGGCGGCAGCCAGGAGACATGGAGACCTACAGGACAAGGGCTTGCCAGTGCAGCTCTTTCCCAACATCACCTTTAGAACGAGGCAAAGAAAAGATCATCTGATGCTGTCAGAAAGAAAATGGTAGCCCTGGATAATTCTACCTCCTGTGCCTTTCCTGCCACACTGCCTGTTAACGTTCAAGGAGAGCAGTATCTATTTATTGATCCCACAGATGCAGGGAAATTGCTGCAAAACCAATGCCATGTGGGCAGAGGAGTTGCAAGAGCCAATCAGCAATGAGGACTTGTAGCTGACCTGCAAGACCACCATTGGGACTTGAGACTGGTAATGCTGTTGTTTCACAGGACACCGGGATTGATTGGGACATTTCAGTTTAGAACACCAGCCTTTTCATTTTGTTTTGCTTAACCTGAACTTTCCTCCTTATGGCAGTTTGAATCTTCTGAAGACTGTGAGAATTACAATATTGAAACAACTTTGAACAGACTACAGAGGCTGATATTGCAAATGATTACAGGGTGAACCGTTATATATGTATTTGCCTGCTGTTGCGATTGTTGTGTTTATTTACCCCACCCAGCCAACCCCCAACATCTTGGGCTCACTCTCAAACCTGGGTGCCCGGCATGGCACAAGATGTGGCATCTAGCGCTTCAACCCTCAGCACCACTGGGCCAGCCTATCAGGACAGTTTAAATTCAATGTTATACAATGCGTGCCAGAGTGGGTTACGTGTCACACATAGCCAGTTCATATATGAAACTCTATATATAATAATACTTGGGTTATCCCTAGGTCTTAACATGTGCGAGTATGGCAGATACTTCATGTAAATATTGTTTTAGCAGGTCCTTGAATTATACTCTATGGTTTATCCTGATGTATCAGTTTGTATTGTTCAATGCAAAAGTCATAAATAAAATTTAAAAAGCCCATTCCTCAGCTAGCTCTGGTAAATCATCTTACTAATCGGGATGGTGCTGTTTGTTGTAATGTTTTGTTATTCTTCTCCGAAGCTAATGTTTTCCAGCCTATGGTTCAATGTTTCCTCACCAGGGTATGTGCATGGCCCAATTAAAATGTGCTGCTATCAACTCTTTTCCTCGTATTGTCAGAGCCCTAGTCCCTTCATCAGGCTTAGTATGTTGGGCGCACCAACAGAGTAGTGTTCTCACATGGGAGGCCCAATAGTACTTCTCTAGATATGGTGGCAGCAGCCTCCTACTCCTTTAGTACTTGTAGTGTTTTGTATCTTACCGCCACTGTTTTCCTCCCCACAGAAATGTAGAAATCCTGGCCCACATATTCAAATGGTTAGTGCCATGCTAATCAAAAACAGTGTAAGTTGATGGGGTAGGGGCCTTATTCAAAGGCCCCGTGCACCGTGACTAACCCAAAGTGGGATCATGCAAATGAGGTATCCCATGCATACAGAGCCCAATGGTATATTCAGTGATAATATTAAATGCATGCTGAAAATAGAAAATAGAGTTAGGATCAACATTTCAACCATAGGTCTTCTTCAGGAGCTATCTAAAGAGAAAAAAGCAAAGTTAGTGAGAAGTAAGGAGAAATAAGAGATATTTATTTATTTAGTTTTGGTAACCTAGAAATAACTGACACATAACTTCAGTTATCTCAGTTACTGTGTGGATAAATGGGTGATGATGTAATCACTATGTGAATAACTTCAAGTTATCCACATAGTGATTACATCATCGCCCATTTATCCACACAGTGGCTACATCACTAACCACCACCACCTGTGCTGCCTGCTCAGCAGTACTGCCTGCCAGTTTCACTTTCACCTTCTCACAGTGCTGTTTACAAGCAAAGCTATCACAGTCCCAAAGACTCACAAAATGTACACCCTAACCAAATCCCCCAAAAAACAGAACCACATTTTAAATGAAAACACTCTTAACAAAAAGCAATTTTTCCTCTTTCTCAACTGCAACAACCACTGCAAACCAAACACAGCAACCAGGCACAGAGAAAAAACATGGAAAGGAACTTAAGAAAAAATAAAATATAACAAAACTGAACACAAAAACCCTGTTGCATAAATCAAATATCGTGGAAGCCTGTGGGATAACCAAGTTATTTGTGCAGCAGCCTGTAACCTCTGTAAACCTCAGTGGTGGCTTAGCCACTCATGAGAGTTACTCAAGGTCTACAGGCTACTGTACAAATAACTTAGTTACTCTAGATACCCATATCCATATCATATATATATGACACATGATGGGCAGGGGTGTGATGTGGAAAATATTTTCCTCCTGTAAAGTGAGCTCTGGATACTCATGAGTGCCGAAGGCATGGTGAGAGTATCCAGAAGGTCACAATGCAGGAGTGAAAATATTTCCATAGCACACAACTGCACATCATATGTCCGATTTACAGAATAGGGTTTCCAGAACTTTTCATTTTTGTGTTCACTTTATCTTGTGGAATAAACAAAGAAGACACAGGACAAAATAAGAAACTTCTGCTAAAACAAGCTGAAACACTAATTTGCCATTTGGGATGAAGCAGGCTGTATTCATTGCTAGTTGAGGTATTCATGGATGTGAAAGGCTTTGCTCTTTTTGGTTTCTTGTCAGTATGAAACTGGTTGCTGTTAGCTTGCTTTGGTGCTCTGCAGGAACACAATGTGCTTTTCTTGGGCTAGCAGGTGAGTTGCAGGTAGAACTGATATACTGATTAGTTTCTAGGCTACTGAGGGTTTGGTGGAGTTCCTTCCTGATTGCTGTGTTAGGGGAACCTGCCTAGAGTGATGATATCTACTTCAGCAGAGTCCAGCTGAGCTTTCTGATTGGTCAGGATGTAACTAAGAGTTCAGGATAGTGATTGTTTTAGGCAGAGTTTAATCTGACATCAGCACAGTGATAATATCAGCCTGTGAGGTAAAGGCGCGGTATGTATAAATGAGGGATGCTATCATGAGCTGTCGGATAAATGAATTTATCTACACAAGTGCTGTTTGTCCTCGGGTAGCCTCATGAGTGGCGTAAGCCACGAGTGAGATGTCCGAGGTTAGCCAGCATGAGTATAGATAAATCATTTATCTCACAGCTCACCATTGTATGTCATTTATGCAATAGGGATGCTTTCTGTCAGTGCAGGACATTTGCTTTTGCTTGTTTATCTTTTTTTGCATATGTTTGTCAAAAAGTGAACACAAAATTGCATTTTCTGCCCTCTTTGCTAATTATAAAAACTATAAGGTATCTATAAATGAAATACCACTCATTTTGTAGATAATTCTGTGCTGCACAACTTTCATGTTCACAGCACTATGCTATCTTTTTCATTTAAAGTTATTTGCATTTGAATATAGTTAGTACTGGTACTGAGGCTGAACATACTAATCAGTCGCATTTGTCTTTTCCCCTCCTTTTAGCCGCATCGCCCTTCCACCCAGCCCAGAAAAGCACCCGAGGCTCTGCAGCAGCGTCGCCCCCTAGGGAGCCTGGATCTGTCGGCGGCTGCACGGAGGTAATTAGTCCACCAACCAGCAGCAGCTGCTCAGAGGGGTTAGCCCACACATCATGACTGCCCCTCACCACCCCCTCCACCCACCCACGGCAGGCATTTCCTTTATAGGCACCGCCACTGACATCATTTCCTGTCTGCTATATTTCTATCTCCCACTTTCTCATTTGCAGATTATATCGTCTCACCATTAGAGGGACCCCACTGCTGTTGCACTTCCTGTTGTCTGCCTACCTATCCTGGAATCCTCCTTCACCTCTCCTGCACTACCCTGCCTATACTCCCTCCTCTCCCCACCCCATCCTCACCCTCCCCTTTGTCTTCCAATTACCACCCTTAGACCTGCCCCTCCTCCCCTGTACCTACACCCAGTGACCACTAGAGTCACTACATTCCACCCTGTGGAGGCCAATTTCCCAGCCCACATTGTCCTCTTGACTACGGTCTCTGTTCTCTCCCAGGCATATTCTTGCTGCCCTAGTTGGGACTTGAACCTGTACCCTGTCCACCAGGGTCCGTGTCACTACCACTAACCTAAAGTGGCAGCCACACTCTCTGGAGGCAGTACAGCTATCTTAACTCCCTACTCCTCTACCACCTGCTCGCCATGTTTGCTCACCTTCTGTTAGCTCCCTCCCGTCATCCTCCTCCTGGTTCCCCTCCCTCCAGCCGTTTATCTCCCTAGGCCACAGGCTATTTCACCGTTAATTCCCACCAACCTCAGTCCCTACTCACCCTACTATGCCCATGCACACTGACCTTCAACTCCCATCTCCTCCGCCCCCCCTCCCTCCCATCCCTTTCGGACAGCTCACTATCCTTGCCCTCCCAACGCTAATTCCCTACCTATCCCCTGCTCCTCCATGATCCCACCCCAACTCCTCCTAGCCGTAGGCTCAATCTATACTGCGTCTGGCCAGAACTGTTGTCCTTCTACTACTCTTATCTGGCAATATCCACCCCAATCCGGACCCACCAGGACCACCTCTGGAGGAGGTGTCCCGGACTGCTGATCGCCTCCATGAATATATGCAGGCGTCCTGAAAAATTCGACTTCCTCCAATGCTGGTCTCTCAGCACAAACCAGACATCATTGCTTGGTGGAAACATGGCTATCTAATTCCACCCCTGACTCCCTTGTTTCCTCCCTGGCTACACCCTTTATCGTGAGGATCGAGTAACCAAGCGTGGTGGTGGCTGCGCTATCTACACCAGGAGCTCACTCGCTGATATCGCCCTCCTGCACCGGTCCTGTAAATGGGGTCCAAGCCCCCTCCATTAAGCTTTACCCGGACCCCGCCAGATCCCCTTTACCTCACCACTGCCTACATACCACCCAGACTCAAAACCCATCTCTTTTATCCCTCACTGACTACCTTGCCACCCTTCCCCACAATGCTGACAAAATCATAGTTGGGGACCTCAATGTGAACTGGCTTTGTCCTCATCCTCCCCACTCGGGACTCCTTCACTGCTCTGGATCTAACCCAGCCAGTCTCCCAACCCACTCGTGTGAACCCACAGAGAGGTACTAGCACCCTCCTCGATGTCATCATCACTAAACCGCCCCCTAAAATTCTGGACATCCAAGTCCTCCCTGATTCATTCAGTGACCACTCCCGTGCTCTTCCGCTGGTTGACCACCCTACCCTGACCATGCCACAAGCGCATTCCTGTAAGGCGTTCAGACCTTATGGCTAAAAACCTTAAGCAGTACCTTGAACTGCAAGACTGGTCCCGATTCTCCATGCACCTGATATAGATACACTCTTGCCTTCTTTACCTCCACCTTTAATAAAGCCTGACGGTCTCTTTGCTCCCATCTCTCACCGTCCGCTCCAAAGACCTAACCTGCCCTGGTTTACCCTGCTCTCTCACTGTTGCTCAGACACAGGGACGACCTTGGTACCGTGCCACTGAAACTAGGCGCCCAGCTGACAGACAGGCCTACAATGCTGCACGGAACAAGTGTACATGGGCAATCAGGAAGGCCAAAGCCGACCACTATCAGGCCACCCTCACTGCCTCCTGGGGAGGCGCCCGTACCTTCTGGGATAAGGTCAAACAACTGAATAGGAACACCTGCTCCCCTCCCCATCCCAGATTACCACCAACAACACCACCATCACAGACCCGCTGACATTGCAAACCTACTCAACACCACCTTTACAGACCTTAGCCCAATCCTCCCCAGTAACTTCTTTGATCAGCCACCCCCCATCCTACCCCTGCCTCCATCACCCTTGCTTTCACCTTCGTAGGGTTACTACCCAGGAAGCCAGACTGCACCTGACTCGTGCTCTAAAAGGCAACAGTCCAGTGGCGTCTCCCTGGACCACAAAATTCTCCGGTTGGTCCTGGATCAAGTCCTCCACCCCACCACCTGCCTTCTTAACAAATCCCTCTGCCTGGGACAATCCCCTCCTCCTGGAAAACTGCAGCAGTTACTCCGATCCATAAAGGGGTGACAGGTCCTTAGCTGAGAACTATCGACCGATCTCCATCCTCCCTCCCTTTCCAAGGCACTGGAAAAACTAGTTGCTGCACAAATAACTGAATACCTGACCAAATACAACATCCTCTGCCCTGAACAGCACGGCTTCCCGGCAAGAGACACAGTACTAGCACTGCTCTCATTGGATTCGCCTCCTTCCTTCACTCCTCTTTGATACTGGTTTGGCGGGGCTGTGTTCCTTGACCTATCAAAGGCCTTTGACACGGTCTCCCACCCCTACTACTGGAAGCCCTCTGTCACACTGGTTTGCCTCTGGACCACTGGCTTGGTGCTCCAGCTACCTTTCCGCCCGCTCCCGAGTCAAAATTGGTGGGACTCTTTCTGACCACGTTTGATCCTCTCAGGGGTTCCACAGGGCTCCATCCTGGGGCCCCTTCTCTTCTCGCTTTACCTTAACACCTGCCCAGTGCATGCCGGGAAAATACTGCTGTCACGCAGATGATACCGTCCTCTTTGCCACTGACCGTAACCCCACATCCTCCAGGTTTCCCTACAAAGGGCCTTGGACAGCTTGAGGCTTGGCTTAAAGAGCATAGATTGGTCATAAATCTTAAAAAATGAAAACCATGCTCTTAGCCCACCCTCAAAATAAATCATCAACTCCCTCTCCATTATCCTTTCCAGCTCCGGACTACAACGAACAAGTCCAATCCTATAAGTACTTAGGGATCTTATTTGACTCAGCACTCTCCTTCCATACCCACATACGGCACTTTTCGCCTCTGTAACCAATATCCGACTCGGTATCCTGCACGTTAAAAACTGTCTCCCCCTGATGCCCTCGACTGCGGTAACTTCCTCCATACTCTCCCTGGTGGACTATGGACTGCCTGTCTATGGGGCTGCCAACAGGATGACCCTCAACAAAATTCACCTCCTCCTAAATAAGGCTTGCAGGCTTATCACAGGGGCCCAAGCTCACTCATACCTGCCAACTCTATGACCTTGCAACTATGCTTGACCTCGATGAGCGCCTACTATACCAAACTTGCATCATTTCAAAAACCTTACTTGGACTTTCTCCCCGGGCTGACTTCCTCCTCCTTCCAGCACAGCCCCTTGTCAGCACCCGGACCTCCTGCAAAGCCACCTTCCTGGTTCCTCGTGCTAGGGCGTCCTTGGTCAGAGATCATTCTGCCATAGAGCCCCTGCATGGTACAACAACCTTCCCGGGACGTCACTGATACCCCCACCATCTCCACTTTCAAAATGCCCTCAAGCGAGCTACTCAGCAAAGCGCTGCTGCTCCTGTGCCTAAAGGATGCCCCAACCCCACCCCTCCTCCCTGACAATGCCCTCTGCCTGCTCCATCCCTCCCTCCTTATTCCTAACAACCTCACTACTTCCATTGTTTTCCCTCTACCAGCTGTATCACTACTGATGGGTAGAACCGTTGCATTCCCTATGCTACCTATGCATAACTTACTTTGCTACCCAGCTACTGCTGTCAATTGTACCATTTTTGCTCTGTATTACACTACCAATGTTTGCTGTAACCAGGTGCCATTAATGCGTGTCTGTTTTATACTGATGATGTTCTTTGTATGTACTCTGCTTTCTATTTTAACTGTATTATCTACCATTGTTGATGAGTACCTTTGTAAATGAGCCGTTTGGCTCCAAGGTTATAAACTGATTACATTAATAAATAATAAAATAAATAACATTCTCTCGGTACCTCCTCCTTCTGGGGTATTAACTGTCTCCCATGTTGGGCGATTATATTTAAGGTTATTACTAACTAGTACTGAAACAATTTCTTGATGTTAACCTTGATGTGTTATTTCTCCAATTGTCTCTTGAGATGTGCTTAGTTTATAGCTATGATATTTATCTCTGACTCCCCAAGTTGTCTTTTGTATCCTATTGCTTGACTGCTTGCCTTACCATGTTTGAGCATGAGCTGTACCTCCCACCTGTTGGAGCCTGCAGCTCTGGTTTGTTACTTCAACTCTGTATTATGTTTCCTGTATGCTATGTAACTCTCCCGGGTCACACCTGAAAATAGGCACTTGGTTGTCTAGTGTGCTTACCTGGTTAACAAAAGCAAATAGATTAATAAATAATTCTAAATGAATTCCAGAGTGAGTGTGACATATCTACTATGTATATAAATCTGTGATGATGCATCTACTATGTGTATAAATGTAAAATTTTGAATTTATCTCATAGCACAGATTTATCACATAGGATTATGCCCATGCCTATTGCATAAATGTAAAATATTATCACACTGCGATAATATTTCTGGTAAAAATCACAGTGTGATTTTCTACCTGGATTTACATCACTGTGTGTAAGATACATGGATTTATCCACTGCTCATTTTCTCACCCTATAGTATAATATATATATATATATATATATATATATATATATACACTGTATATATGGGATATGACATTGCCTAAGTGAAGATATCATATTTATCTTCCTCGAGGGTCAATGATATCATGATATAACACAAGTGGCGAAGCCATGGTGAGATATCTTGATGTCATTGGCCTCGAGTGAAAATAAATACATCTTCACTCAGGCCATGTCATGTTCTGTTTATACAATATGTGTTTTGGCCTCAATGTGACAGAACTTCCTGAAGCACAGTCCCCAATACCCTCCAACACAAGAGATGACAAACAGTATGGTTTTGAAAAAAAAATATTTGGTGGATTTTTTAGTTTTAAAGAGAGGTGATCCTGCCATTATTTTCACATAAATTATCATTTAAATAAGCATTTAAAATGTATGTGGTTTATGTTGCCAGTCTGAGGTTTGGTAGCCCACTAGTAGTCATATTGGTAATTTCACTGTTTCTGAATTATCCCCCTGCAACAGAGCTCACAACATGCTTTATTTAAAAAAAATCTCAGTTGATCTTGCTGTTACGTTTTTGGGGTACATAATCATTAAAACACATTTCTGGTTGATCCTGCCACTGTGGATTGGTAAGCATAAAATTGCTTACACTTTCCCCAAAAATGTGCGTGACAGTGGTAGTAACAGACTCCCATAAGCTGCTCCCAGACCATCGTGGTAAAAGCAGTGTGAGCGAGGTACATTAGAAAACATGTCATTTAGGAATTTTAAGTGCATTTCTCTACAGGAAGATGCCCATTGTACTGGGACCGAGAAAGTGAGGCGAGTCGGCAGCTTCAGCACAGTAGAAGGTAATGAGCATCTGTTGCTATGCAGCTACGCTCGCTCTTCCTTCTGCTGTGCTGAACTTCTAAGTTAGCTCTCTCTCTCTTGGTTCTCGTACAGTTGGGAGGTTCTTGTACAGAAAAGCAGTAAAACTACTAAAATGACACTTTTCTACTGTACCTTGTTCAGACTGATTTACTACGATGGTCTGGGAGCAGTTCATGGAGTCTGTTACTACCGCCTGTCACGCCAACATTTCTGGGGAAAGTGGAATATCCTTGGTTACCTAACCACAGAGTGGCTGGATCAACTGGATACATTTTAAAATGATTATTTATTTAAAGAATGATGGCAGGATCAATGAGATGACAGAGGGATATTGTGCATGTGTCTGTGTGTGTGGGGAGGGGTGTACATACTATAGACATAATCCTACAATGGAAAGTGAAATACTTTCACTTTCCTTTGTATGACGATACAGGAACATAGAGCTATCACCATGACGTATAGAAACATGGAGATATCAGTGATATCTCCACTGCCTGACTGGGATACTAATTGTTATCACTGCATTTATCCCAAAACTCATGTTGTGTGTGTGTATATATATATATATATATATATATATATATATGTGTGTGTGTGTATAGACATAGGGAGGCTCTAGGAGAAAAAGTAATACTAGGCAAAGTAAGAAAATAATCTGGAAAACAAAAATGTGATGATGGGTATGAAAAGGCACAGTAGGAGTGAATGAGCTGAGAGTCCTTAAGTGGGGACTAATTAATAGGGCCTAGTAGGAAGGCTGAAAAATGACAAATGTGGTGGAAGGAGACAGTGATAGAGACATCTATAGAAAATTAAAATAGATGTGCACACTTTTTAAAATTTCTATTTATTAGTTTAAAGGCAAACATATAGACAATGCTTGAACACTGAGCATTTAAGAGGTTCATCAACACATTGAGGACGCCACTCCTCTTAATACACACAGAAGAAACATTAAGATCAGACAATATAGATACATCATGGGGAGGTAAAAACACGATGCATATCTTATGAGATGTTAATTCAAAATCAAATCTACCGTATTAATTGGCCCATGAGGTTGCATCACATTTTACCCTAAACATTAAAATATAAAGTCAAGACACTCTCCCGTCATTACCATGAGGGCAGGAGGTATATAATCATGCTTTCTCTAAGCCTGAGTACCTTACCTTTTGATTAAAACTTTTCAGCCTGAACCACATTTTAAAAGATTGCTATCAGATTTGTAGTGTGTAATGGGTGTTGTTCTGTATAGAATTCCGTCCCTTTCAAAATGCTGTTGTACCACAGTTCAAAGGTCATGGAATGTGATTCTACCCTACTGTGGTAGAACAGCATTCTAGAACCTCTAGAGACTGCATGAGTCAGTTTCATTTTGAAAGCAAAAGAACTTACAAACACATATTTCACACAGTACTATACATTATAAAAATACAGGATGAGCAACTCTATGAACAACGTGTGTGTTTTGCCACCTCGGGTTCTGATTCCCATGGATGGGAATCAGAACCCTTTGTCAACAGAACACACTGGTTGTCATAATTGCCATCCAGCATTCTCTATATAACTAATGTGTAAGTAAGAGCTAAACTGTGACAGAACAGTTAAACTTAACTGGGGCAGAGTTCGGTGTAGTACGCCTCCCCACCCCACCACCAGCACTACAGGCACCCTTCACTATGTAGAATTACGACAGGAAATATCCATTCTACTAAATATATGAGTACCTTACCTGGTGGAAAATTTATTACCTAACACATGCTTCAAAACTATTGCAGAGAGATTAAAAAGAAAATTTTGGTGTCAGTTAGGGCCCTCTTCTTCCGACGATGATTCTCGTGGGTCTGCTGATTCCACACTGGGTAGATGTGTTCCATTGTGCCCTTTTCAGGGCCTCTGTTGGATCCGTGAAGATAAATACTTTTCCTCAGTACATGATCCACATCCATGCTAGAATATTATGTCATGCATGATCTTGGCTTTCCACAACATTGCCGGACTCCATAGAATCTTTTTGTGCTGGCAAGTTCGTAGCTTAAGTCAGGATACATCTGAACCATCTGGCCCTCCTGAAGCAAAGGTCCCTTTCGGCATGCCACAGATAAGAGAAGTCCCTACTGGCCACGCTGTTGACAATCACCACGATAACTGCGGTGCTTCAGGATTATCTGGCCTACCGCGTGGTGTCACTCGATACGTTTTTGAATTTGGATCGGTGCACTTCTAGCTCTTCTCCCATTTGTATCTTTAGCCATTCTATGAGAAAAAAATGAGAGATGATCTCCTCGCTGTTTTCCGGCATCCCAATTATCCTAATGTTTGAGGAACAGGCCTGGTTCTCCAGATTGTTAAGCTACTGAGCATGAGTGGTGTTTTCTTTCACCAAGGTGGCTGTTGTACCTATCACTGCATCAGCGCTTGCCCATTTCTACTACTGAGGATTGCATTGCTGCAGTCGTTGCCTCTAGGACCACCACTCAATTAGTTAAGAAATTAAACTTTTCTGCCATTCCTGAGACCGATTGTATCAGTCGGTTAATTTTAATTCCCAATGATTGCAGGGTTTCCAACTCAGACTTCTCTGGTGGTTTGGGTCCTTTTCTGGAGCTGATCTCGTAGTGGAACCCCTCCTCTGTGGGTCAAGGTTACAGGGCATGTTACTGGCCCAGGAGAGTGCTCTGTCCACTGTGCTTTTCATGTATCCCTGTTAATAAAAAACTGTGCATTATTTGAGCCTGTTCAGAAAAATCATCATATTCACTGCAGAACCTGTGAAATCTAAGAAACTACGAATATGGCAAACCATTCTTAACATGTTTGGGATGGAAGGGCTGTGGTATATTCAGTGGTTTTGGCAGCACTAAACAGTCTCCATCACAGCACTGTTGAGCACTGCTCAAACCTTGCTCACAGTAGATGAATGCCAGTAAAGACTGCTGATATTATTATGTGCCTCAGAGTCCAGTCTACAGAAAGAAAATATAGAATAAAACATGGGGTGGTGTGTTTAATTAGATTTTACACACACTTCAGGTATGGGATGCTACATAAACCCCAAGAGCAAAGCTTGACGTTAATTTAAGCATCAACACCAAGGAATAAGTAAAACCCAAGTTTACACACAACCCATGTTTTATTATATAACTGCTGGAAGCGTTTTTTTACCATAACAATTATATAAAATATACATACATATAACTACATCGCTGTTCAACCACGGTCTGCTTGGGTTGACATTGCAGTCATGTTGAAATAGCTGCTAAAACCGTTCCTTTGTTTTTCAAGGTTTATTTGTTTTGTTAAAGGTTTTAAAAGGGTGGTGGTCCAGATGTAGGTAGCTTGGTTGGCTGGTGGGTTGGTGTCTTTTGAAGCCTCCTTATGCAAATTATTGTCATTGTTTTCATTATTACGTTAAATAAACATTTATTTTGTTAAAAACATTTGGTCTTGATTTCATTAATACAATTTGTCACGAGCACTGGGTGGAGAGGTCTGGGTCCATGGGCAGGAAGTATGATCCAGTTGACTGGAGAGTGATCTGGGCGGGGCTGGTCTTGAGGAAGGTGACTCCTGCTCCTGGAAAGGGTGGTCCTATGGGGGATCAGCTTCAGGGAAGGTGCTCATCTTGGGGAATCTGATCCAGCTGCATGGAGGGTGGTTGGTTGGGGTGGTGTTCTATCTGCAGTGAGAGTGTGATCAGTTTGGAGTTGGTGACTTGTTTGTATTGTAAAATCCCGTTGCCTTCACAGTTTCACAGCGGGAGGTCATGTCAAACAAATATGATAGATTTCTTTAATGCGTGACCAAGGAATGAGATCAGGGTGGAGCAGTGGATGTGGCCTACCTAGATTTCAGTAAGGTGTTCGACACTATGCCATGTAGGAGACTAGCAAGCAAGCTGTGTAGCTCAGGAGTGGGAGCAAAGATGGTAAACTGGATAGGAAATTGGTTGGGGATAGGTGACAGAGGGTGGTGGTAAATGGAGTTCCTCCAAGTAATGGAGGGTGACCAGTGGGGTGCCTCAGGAATCAGTGCTGGGACCGATCCTAATTAATGTCTTTATAAGTGACTTTTCAGAGGAGCTGGAAGGAAGGTCTGCTTCTTTGCGGATGACACCAAAATCTGCAATAGAGGTGGATACTCCGGGGGTGGAAAGGATGAGCAGAGGCCTGAGAAGACTAGAGGTGGTCAAGGGTATGGCAGCTGAGTTCCAATGTGAAAAAGTGAAAAATAATGCACTTAGAGCCAGCCCAGTGGTGCTGAGGTTGAGGTGCTGGATGCCACACGGGTACTCAGGTTGTCAGGAGTTGGCAGGAGAGGGAGGGTGAGGAGTGGGACTGAGCTGCTGCAGGTGGCTCTCCTCTCCAGGGGAGGGATGAGCCTGCCCCCATAGTTCTCTGCTCCCATAGGGTGGAGGTCAGATGGGAAGCATAGGTGGAGAGGGCAGCAGGCGACTGCAGGGGTGGGGCGGAAGGGCCGAGCCAGTACCCAGCATGCATGTCGTCTCCATGCACGCACATGCATGTCTGCTGGGGTCCTGAGTGGGAGAAAAATGCAAAAACTGTAAATTAAAAAGTTAAATAAATAAAGAATGCACTTAGGGCACAGAAACCCAGGTGCAGAGTACAAAATGGGTGGAGTGGTCTTGGCGACCACCAAGCAGGAAAGAGACACGTGGGTAGCCATTTGGATGGCCTAAAGTAGCCAGGCAGTGCCACAAGGCAGTAGGTAGGGTGAGTGGAATGCTGGGGTACATAGCATGAGGTATCACCAGCAGAAAGAGGGAGGTGGTGTTGCATCTGTAAGCTGCTTGATAACACCCACCTAGAATACTGTGCCAAATTCTGGAGACCACATCTCCGGAAAACATAGACAGAGCGGAGGCAGTCCAGAGGAGGGCAACTAAAATGCTGCAGGGTCTGTATCAAAAGCCCTATGAGGAGAGACTAAAGAACCTCAATATGTACACCCTGGAACAGAGGAGGAGAGGAAGATATGATAGAGACCTTTAAATACCTTACAGGGGTAAGTAAGGTACAGAAAGGAGCATTTTTGGATGAAATGGTGCTCAAGAACAAGGGATGGTCCTATGAAGTTAACGGGGTAGATTAGGAGATGTGAGGAAGTACTTCTTTACAGAAAAGTGGTGGATTCCTGGAATAGCTTTCAAGCGGAGGTGGTGGCGGCAAAAATATTGGTGTGGTTTAAGAATCGCAGGATAAGCACAAAGGAATCATAGTAGAGAAAGGGAAGGAGGAGAAAGATCTGTAGCTCGGGCATGGTCTGATGTAATACTGTAAGTAGAGAGAAATTGGCAGACTGGATGGGCCAAGCAGTCCTTATCTGCCATCAAATTCTATTTTTCTATGTTTCAAAGCAGGAATGGTCCTGACACAGAGACAGATGTATTGATTTTCATGAGAGACAGAAAAATGCTAAAGGCAGCAGCTGGATGTGGAGGTAGAGGTAGGTGGGTTGTGCCTGTCACCCATCATGGGAGTTTTGTTTAAATATGAACTGTGGGTACGGACAGTGAGGAGGGTGGGACTGTAACAAGGTGGGGATGGAATATTGTGTTCTAAAAGGCTGGATGAGGAAGAAGGTAGGGGTTATTTTATTCCTTTACACACACACACACACACACACACACACACATATATATATATATATATATATATATATATATATATATATACATATATATAATATAGGGCACAGTTGCACCCCTATAGTTTGAGTTGAGTAGAGCACGTTAATGTTAAACCTGAAATTTTGCACTTTTTTAAACTTCATGTTTATTATCAAATGTATTTCACAGTTCTGATTTACTGTTTGTACAATTCTGTCATCTGATTGACAAATAGTGGTTAATAAAAATACAAATGCATGATATTCTATAGAGGTCTGAATGAACAGTTTCAAGGTAGCTTAATCAACATCTGTGTTTTCCCAAGGTGAAAACTCTCATTGCTAACTTAGTCTTTGGGAAAATAAATTTTTAACTCAAAATTCAATATAAAAAGAAAAACAGGCATAAACTCATATCCTCTGTCAATAATAATCTGGACTATAAAATCTGGTCACATATCTTATCATGGGGTGTCAACTAGCCCTTGCAGATATTGGTGCCAAGGGGACCATGTTTGTATGAAATTCTCACTTTGCAATCTCAGGGTACTAGTAATCTGTTCCATAGCTTCCAGTTGTGTCATTCTGAATGACCAGTCTTGCACTGTGGGAGGGAGCGGCGATAACAATCTTGAGGTGATGCACTTCAATGCTGCAACCCTCATCATATGAGCTAATTTGGTTGACCGTCTGGATCCATAAAATAGGGTCGGAAGGCCCAATACCAGATCTGACCCCATAAAGGGAATTTGTAGGCCCATAATGTTTTGTATCAGGGTATGCATTTCCTCCAGAATGTTAAGATTTGGGGCAATCCCAAAACATGTGTCTGTGTTCCTATATCCCTGCATCCCTCCAGCACAGATCAGACTGGTGTTGTCCAAAGTGTTTTACTGTAGTGGGGTGAGAAAGTATCTTAGTACAATTTTCCAGTAGAACTCTCGCTAGGTTGGGGAACTGGTTACTGGCCAGTTCTGCTCAATCTTCTGTCCCAGTTGAACTGGGATATGGGGATTATTAATTCAGCTTCCATTTTTGTTTTACCTTTTCTAACCCTGAGAGGTTATTACTAAGTAATATTTTATATAACTGTGAGAGAGGATGGGTGTTTCCTTTAATTGTGATGGTAAAATAAAAATTTTCAAGTTCTGTTCTGTCCCTACTCAGCATTTGCATCCTGTTAGATGATAATATGTAATGACGGACCTGAAGATATCTAAAATGGTCTTCCTTATGAAGATGAAATTTGTTTGTTAACTGTGCAAATGACAGACATACTCAGTTGTCTGTGCATTGTATAAATGTAGAGAGACATGAGTGGCCCAGAACTGGAAGCCAGAATCTGATCTGGGTGGGGTAAAGGAGGTTCACATCTGATCAAAGAAAGAGGGCCTGGGCCTTTGGGGTGTGGGTGAGCTTTCTAAGTTTTCTCAAGATTGCAAGGGAGTAGGTGATCCAAGGGTTTGTCAGTGAACCTTGTATACCTAATGGTATACTATTGGTCAGTAGGGCCCAAAGTGCCCAGCCTTTAAGAGATTCTTCCTCAGAGGGTACCATCCTGAGTCTTCTCTGCGTTTGGCCCAAGTGCATAGTTGTGCCCCTCTAGCTGCCACAAAATATAGATAAAATGTGGAGAGACAATTCACCTTTTCCCGGGGTTTGTAATATATTTCTGGCTAATCTAGGATGTTTATTGTTCCAAAGGAACCTCTGTGTCTCTTTCTGAAGTACGGCCCAGAAATCTCTAGGGGTTGCAAAGGGAGGGTTTGAAAAGAAAAGAAGCCTTGGTAAGGCATTCATTTTCAGAGTTTGTGTCCTCCCATAGAGTGTCTGGGGTAATATCTGCCATCTGGCCATGTCAGCCTGAAGGTTTTGAAATAGTTTTAGATACAGTAATTATTTTTGCAGGTTGAGTGAGGTCTGCGGATACATTGATACCAAGGTAATCGGATGGTATTTCTGCGAGCCCATGCGAAAAGAAAGGTTATCTTAAATTCCGGAGGGGGTTTCACTCAGGGTGAGCTTGGACTTACTAAAATTAATTTTGTAGCCTGCCAGGGTGCCATATTCTTCTAGCATTCTAAGGAGAGCTGGGACAGAGGTCTCGGGTCTGAGATAAAAAACAGGAATCATCTGCGTATAACACAATCTTTTGAGTGTGGCCCTCTGCCTTCACTCCTTTTATGTGAGACTGTGCTCTGATATCAACCGCCAATGGTTCAAGGGATAGTACAAAGAGCAGTGGGGAGGGGCAGCCCTGTCTTGTTCCATAAAAGGAAACTCTGTTGGAGAGAAGGCGTTCACCTTGAGTCTAGCCTCTGGAGCATTGTAGAGGGCCTTGATAGCTACAAATTTATCTCCTAGGCCGAACCTCTTCAGGGTCTCCTCTAAAATATCCAATCAACCCTGTCAAAAGCCTTCTCAGCATCCATGCTGATAGCTAATTGAAAACGTTTAATAGACTTTTGGGCTGAGATTACATTTAATAAGCAACGTATGTATCCTGTAGGTAATGGCTGGAGATAAAACCTGTCTGGTCTTTATGAACCAGGGCCCTTACTACTTCCTGTAAACAATCTGCCATAATCTCTGTAAAAATCTTTAAATCTACTGGGAGCAAAGAAATAGGTCGATAAGACCTACAATCTTCAGGTCTTTGCCGGTTTGAGTATGACCGAAATCTGGGCCTAGTTCTAAGATCTTGGAGCTGCCCTCTCCTCCCAACAGCTCACTAAAAACACCCTCTAGTGGAGGTAACAAAAGGTCAATAAACTCTTTATAAAATTCTGCCACATAGCCATCCATTCCCGGAGCCCTCCCATTTTTAGCTGCTTGATTTTCTGTGTGATCTCTGTTTTACAGATGGGACTCTAGCTCTAATTTCTGTGCCTCGGTTAATTTGGGGAGATGGAGTTTGTCCAGGTAAGAAAGGATTCTCTCTTGATGACAGGGGCCTCTTTCTGCCTGGTAAAGGGCTTCATAATATTTCTGGAACTGAGCAGTGATGAGGGTGGGGATGAGATTATGGAATTGGTACTGTATCTGTAGTTCACAGCCTCAGCACTGCCGAGAGGATCTTTCTTTATGAAGCTGCCAGGTTAACAGTTTTCCAGCCCTATTGCACTGTTCATAATATTTTGTTTGGCATATCAAAGCTGAACTCCAATGTGTGTATCCAAAATTTTGTTAAGTTTAAATTTAAGCTTATCCAGCTCTAGTTTGGTAGGATGGTCCAGTGTCTTTTGATGGGCGATTCAAGTTGAGAAATTTTCTGTTCTAGTTCACACCATTCCTTGATTCTGGGTTTTGTACCAGGAAGCATATTTAATAATGGCACTCTAAATAACACTTAAGGGCGTCCCATCTGACACCTGCCTCGTATCTTCTGGTGGGTTAAAGGCCAGAAATTCCTTTGTGGACTTCTGAATTAAATCTTTAAAATCATTATGAGTCGACTTCGGTTGCATCATCAACCCGAATGGCAGCCTAGGTTAACAGTTCGTGCCCAGAATGACGAAAATACCTTCAATCCTGACAAACAATTAAAATATACAGCTAAAAGCTCAATGCTGAAAGGAAACAAATGCAAAGGGCAGAGGATGACAGGAAAAATAACTGAGATGGCACCCAAGGGGTGAGGACTGCGTTCGAGTATCGGTTCTGAGCTCTCCCAGGCCTCAATGGAAATTGACCAGCTCGACTCCACAAACAGACCTAATCTAATGGCTCGCCTCCCCAGAAAAGATTAAGTTG
The DNA here is from genome assembly GCA_016271365.2 of Neoceratodus forsteri. NCBI lineage: Eukaryota > Metazoa > Chordata > Ceratodontiformes > Ceratodontidae > Neoceratodus > Neoceratodus forsteri. The sequence continues at coordinate 1,078,728,225 of CM057458.1, forward strand.
TACACGATCTATACTGGAATTGTTAAGTTTTAGAGCAGAGATGAAACAGCTCTATGGAGAACTTAAAAAGATGTAGAGCTCCTCGAACAGTGGGTTGGTGACTCAGAGACAACTCACCATGGCGAAGAACCGTATAGATAACTTAGAGATGGCGTGCAACAAATACAAGATAACCAACTCCAGATTCAGCAGAGGCAAGAGGGCGCTGAAAACCGTGCTCGCCGAAGAACTTAAGATTGTATGGGATCCAGGAAGGTGTGGAGGGCCAGAACATCACCGATTTTCTGATTGCAGTGCTTTGAATGGCCCTTGAATTGCCCGACGACCTAGATCTTGAGTTTGAGAGGGCTCACAGGGCCCTCGGCCCTAAGCCAATATCAACGGAAGCTAGACTGCACTCAATAATACCGGTTCCTCAAGTTCACCACAAAGAACTTGTTCTAATCACTGCCTGAGGAAGCAAAAATATTCTATGGCCAGGACAGAATTTATATTGATAATGATTCTGCCCGCCACGCTTAAGGCTAGAGAATACTAGCCATTGTTTGGGGCCTTAAAGGAGCAGAAAATAATGTTTACAACACCGTACCCAGCTCGAATGATTATTCAATTCCCTAATGGAAGGCGGGAGTTTGAGACAGCGGAGGAGGCCAAAGCAGAAGTTTTAAAATGGGGTATCCAATTCCAGGAGAAACCGAAGGAGAAAAGAGCTGCACAGAGAGTGAAGAGGGTGGAAGCGGTAGTGCCACAGAAAGGAAAGAATAACAGGGCTCAAAACTTACAAATGCTGTGGCAAAACCCTGGCCTCTTTCAGGCAGGTAGTTGCTAATACCTGACTCACCGTGAGCATCGTAAACTCCCAAGGGGTTAGCAGAAGATTTTGTCTCGGATAATTATGAGAAACATCCTTTGTGACCTGAACACTAGCCTTTGAACTGATACTCATGCGTAATGTTTGGGGCCTGATTATTTTGTGCTGTTGAAGTAAAATGCATAAACTTTATAGGCTGAGGCACTCACTTACTCCAGCTGAGACTTTAGAATTTTACTGGATGTACAATTACTTTGGCTGATGAATGACTTACTGAGGGGAGCTTGTAATTTAACAATAGGAGCAGTTTCATTGTGATCTCTCATAGACACTGCCTCTTACTATTTTAGACAGGCAGATCTGCCCTTAGGCGCATTTTTCTTTCTTGTTCTTCCCTAAACCTGATTTACTGGAGTGATTGGAAGAGCGTCGTTTCTGAGCACAAAAGGCTCACTATGATGCATTTATTTTCCCTGCCTATTTTATTTTGCTTCTGTTACTGTTTTATTTTATTTGAGATGCTGCAGGGTCAGATTTCCCACTTGCAGTGAATCTTGATTGTCCTCAATTAGGGGCGGTGATAGCCCCTGGGAAGCCCGACTTGTTTTCAAGCTGGATTACCTCCCCAGTGGTGATTGCTTACACCGCTTGTGGAATAGGAAGTTGGTCTATCCTCCCCACCTTGAAGTCAAATATAGTTTTAGAATGCAAACCATATGTGTTCCACAGTTATTAAAAGGGGGTAGCCGGTTGATATTACGTGTTTATCCCCTGATGCAGGGGTTTGGTTAAATGTTTTCAAAGTGTTATGTATGAACTAGGACTACCCTAACAAAAAGCCTGGCCCAGCCTGTTCCTCTCCCGGACCTGCTGTTTTATCACTGTCGTCTTCTCCCTTATGTACTGGGTGTTACCTGTCTTTTGCCCCATTGCTTTTGCATCTGTTATATTACATTTGTATGTGCTGATTCTATGAATTTATGTACCATTTGCATCTGTTATATTGCATTGTATGTGTGATCTATGTATTTATGTATGCAAATCCCAGGTCGCATCTGGAAGCGGTTTACGCTCTGTATACTATCTGGTAAATCTTGTAAATAAATAAATAAATAAGATTTTCACTTTACCAATATTTCAGTTGACAATCTGGTGTTTAAAAAGCCACGACATAGCATATGTAAATTTAACAGTTGTGATTACATGCTATATATACTGTAGTTCATGGGGATCATTATGGGGTGATGGGATCTGGGGATCTGAAAGTACAGGATGGAACGAAGGTAGGAAAAGAAGAAGGAAGGCACAAGTTAATGTCGAGACCATGATTTGGAATATTATGAGGTTCATTTATATTTATACCATATTGATATACAATAATGGCTGTCTCCTCGCTGGTAATTTCTCTAAATATTATGACATTCATTCACGGTTAAAGGGCTAGCTACATCAATATTTATGAAGAGAAACGGAAATAGTAGCCTTACAGGAGACCCACCTGTCCCAGGGTGAGCATGGCAAGCTGCAGGGTAAGGGATATATGTTGGTTGTGTCTTCTCACATAGATCAGGGCGAGGAGGGAGTGGCTTTGTTTATGGCAAAACGGTTACATGGGAGGAGATTGAGCGGAGGAAAGACCCTGAGGGTCGCTATACTATAATCTCGGGCTTCCTGTATAACAGAGAGGTCACTTTAGCCTCGGTTTATGTCCCCCAGGTTCACCAAAATCATTTGTTCAGAGATTTTTTGAACTACTCTCAATCCATAGGGGTCAGCTTGTTCTGAGGGCAACCTAAATATGGTTATGGACCTATCGTTAGATGTTTCCAGGAATTTACCCATCGGGTTAACCAGTACAGAAATATACTAAATCAACCTTGGCCACCTTGGGCTTTGTAGACACTTGGCCACACATTTCCTACTTTTAAAAGTTTCACACGTGTCTGCAAGAATAGGGGTGGCTGCTAGACTGGATTATTTTATACTACGATAGAGCACTATGAAGGGGTGTTAGATGTATGTACGGGACCCTGTTGTTTTGGATCAGCCCCAGTGTGTGTAAAGTTGTGCTAGGAAACATATATAAGAACAACTCCAGAAGTGTCTTGATCAACAACTAGAACAGCAGTTGTTTTTTAAAACAATATTATTATGAGGCGGCCCTAGAGGTGCTCAAAGATTAGCCAGGAGATTGAGGGGCAGAAGGCACATACCTCTGTAGGGTCCCTATTTGATCCTGATACAAAGGAATTACAAACACACCCTCAAAAGATCAGGCAAATATTTGCTAAATACTATCAAACCCTCTATACACAGGATAGTGCTCCCTCGAGAGGAGATTCTTAACTATTTGCAAGCTCTTACCTTTCCTAGATTAAAGGAAGCACAGGCACGTGCCCGACTGACCCTATTAGTAAGGCTGAGTGGAGGGTCCTTAAGGAGGCTAAAACATTAAAAGCTCCAGGACCTGATGGATACTCGGCAGAATTTTACAAGGCCTTCAGGGATTCTCTGAACACTGTGCTCCTTCCGGCTCTCCATGCTTTACAACAGGGAAGCCCCCACCCTCTTGGCAGTATGCAATAATAGCTATGGTCCCAAAACCTCATAAGGATTCTCGACAAGCTGCATCCTACAGGCCCATATATGTTGAACTATGATTATAAAATTTATATGACTATCCTAGCACATAGGATAGAGGATATGTCCCAAAATTAGTGGACCCTGACCAGGTCGGATTTGTTAAGGGCCAACAAGCCCATGATGCCATTAATCGCACCTTTTTATTGATAGAGTATGCAGTGAGTCGTGGGATCCCTTTGGTGACCCTGGGACTGGATGCTGAAAAAGCTTTCAACAGGGTCTCCTGGCTCTTTTGTGGGAGACCCTATCGAAATTTGGATTCCCCATACAATTGATTAAACAGCTCCAAAACATATATAAATCCCGAGTGCTTATGTTAGGATAGATGGTGCCCTTTCTGACCCCATTAGGCTTTCAGAGGCATGCAACAGGGGTGCCCCTCTCCCCTTTGCTGTTTGTCTTGTATCTGGAGCCTTTGGTGGCAACAATCAGACAAAATACTAGTATTGATAGGATTCCTTTAGGAGGTAAAGGTTTATACTATCCCACTTTGCTGGCGATATTTTGCTCACCCTTACTAGTCCAGAGACTTCTATACCTGCTTTATGGAAACAACTGGGGAGATTCGCAAAGTTGGCGGGTTATAAGGTGAATGACCAAAAGACTGAGGCATTACTTTACAATTATAGGCCGGATACACATTTAAAACTATCATACCCTTTCAGATGGAACAAAACTGAGATGAGATATTTGGGAGTTAAATTGGCTACCCGCCTGGAGATTATTGATATTTTGAATTATGAGCCCCTGACTGTGTAACTGCGCATGATTTGGCTAGGTGAGCCCAGATTCCTATGAGCTTATTTCATAGAATAGAGGCCATAAAACAAAATATGCTGCCCAGAATATTATTTTCCTGCAGAATCTGCCATTATCACCAACTGACATTTATTTTAGGGACTGGGACAGACTAATATCCAGATATATTTGGGGTGGTAAGCCCCAGGATTCATTACACTGTCCTACAGCTCCTCAGAAGATGGGAGGCCTTAATTTGCCCAGCTTTAGGTCTTATCATAGAGCCTCACAATTACTTATATTGGTGAGCTGGATTAATCCAAGTTACTCAGCCTACTGGAAGTTTATAGAAATTACACTTAATGGTATCAAGATACTGCCAGATATATTTTTGCTAACCCACCCGATTGTAATCCTTTAAGTAAATTCTCCCCACACACAGAGGCCTTTCTCTATATGATTTTGGGTGTTGAAACATTTTCCCAGATAGAATCGTTATACCCAAGGACCATCACTGGAGATTCTGCCTTCTCTCCTAATAGGGTGGGGAGGTTCAGCATGGGGCCTGGAGGGGCCACAGTATATTCATCAGATGGTGGGACCCACGGGCCTCCTACCATTTGTAACAATCAGGCCACATATACTCTCCAGAATAAGGATTTCCTTGGCTATATGCAACTTGGGTCTATTTGGTGCCCCATGAAAATAATCTGGCTGATTTGGCAGAAGCGTAACACTAGTGAGTTAATAGTTCAGTACACTGGGGAGGATAGGGATGAACCACTGTATCAGTTTATTATACAAAGCCCTTAGAGAACAGCCTGGAGATACCATAGCATTCATCCCGACAAGCCTGGACACGTGAATTGCAAAAATACATATCTGGACAGGCATGGGTCAGAGGTGCTGGACATGCTATTGGGGTGATACAAGCTCCTACTGGCGGGAATGTATTTGGAGATTAAGAATGCTGTATTTCCGCATGGCTGAAGTGATCTCTAAATACCAGGGGACTCACTGGGGGAATGTTGGAGGGTGTGTGGTACTACCAGAGCTGGGCAGTCACATGTGTTGTGGTTCTGCCTAGAATCCATAAATATTGGCAAAAGGTTATGGGAGAAATCAGAGCAATTTATGATTTAAGTAATCTAGATAATCCAGATATATTCTAACTTTTACTCCCCGTTAGGAATTAAAATAGACCTACTTATAAGCAAGTGCGGACTCTTGGTGGCTGCTGCACATAAAAATATAACAAGTTATGGTTGTCCCAAAGTATCCCCACTAAATCGGCTTGGGTGAAAATAGTTAGGGAGATATATGCATTGGAAAAGATATCAGCTAATTTCCTAGATAACAAAGAGGCCTTTGAACTTAGATGGAGAAAGTGGTTATGCATCAATTAAATATGTACCTAATTTTGTCCCTTAGGTATCTAGTATTGCCATATCGGCTTTTATGTTTTGAAGGAATAGTGTACTTTGGGATGGGTTTATGTGGATGGCGGATTGTAGGGTTGAAAAGAATTATTTTAGTGGGGTGGGGTGGGGGCAATGCTCCCAGGACTGATAGCTACCTCTCTTTAGAATATGATGGATACATACTTGCCTTATTTGTAATACAATCTTAACTAATTTATTTATACTAGGAAGGTTCCTGTATACATTATGCTATTTTCTTTTAAATTGTGTAATAGATATGTATAGCTCAACCCTATCTATGTATTGTAAGTTGTAATACCAGAAGCTATGTATTGATGTATGATTTTGGCTATGTCTGAATAAAAAATATATTTAAAAAAATAATCATTATGAGTCAGCAGGCTGACATTTAATCGCCATATAGACTCTGGGGGTCTGGTGGTTAGTTCTATATCTAAGGAGACTGAGGCATGATCTGATAGATATTCCTATATCAGCCCTGTTAAGATATTGTAAGGTATTAGATGATATTAAGAAGAAGTCGATTCTGGAGTACATTTTGTATTTAGGCGAATAGTATGCATAATCTCTTTACCTTGGGCCAGTAAATCTCCAAGCATCTACCAGTGACAGCTCAGAGCACAACTTGGAGACAGCTCTACTGGCTCAGGCTGGACCTATGGATTTGGAGCCAACTCTATCAAGAGTAAGTCCATTACAGAATTGAAGCTCTCCCTATGATTATAAGACTATGGGAGTCTGGGACAGAGTCTGAGATTACTTTGTTTAAAAAGGCACCCTTTCCTGTTCGTCATTCAGGGTGTATAAGTTTAGGAAGGTACAGTTCTGACCCCTATATTCTCCTCTGAGTCTCACATATCTGCCCTCTGAATCAGAGTTCACATGTGAGACTGAAGGGGACATCCCTTCTTATTAATATGGCCCTCCTTCCTATTGGATTGTTGGTACTCCACTGCAAACACCTCCCCACCCAGCCACTGCACAGTTTTCTATGCTCTTCAGCACTCAAGTGCCTCCTGTAGAAATGCAATAGTGGCGTTGCTGTTGTAATTCCTGAATAATTCGTGACCTTTTAACTAGGCTGTTAATACCCCATATGTTCCAAGAAACTATTTTTAAGTCCACCATATTGATTTCTTATTCATATGTCGAGCTGTCTGAGGATATCCAAAAGTCTGTAGTAACAATCTAAACAGCTGGAAGTGGAAACAAAAAATCATAAACATTACAAAATTATTTACAAGCTGCCATCTAAATAGCAAGTCAAGCATTTGTGGTACTTCAAGGTGTATATATACCCTATTCCACCTCTGGAGCACTTCTACGAGGTGGGGTAGGAGACTATATCTCTAGCCTCCCTGCCAGAACAAACCCACTAAAATGTGAAGTGTCCCAACTGGGTTGTTACAGGTTGCCTAGGGAATCAGAAATAGCCCATAGCCAAGGTCCAACTCCAGAAAAGTAGGTAACTGTTTTATCACTGTGGGGTGAAGTGGAAGATGGCCCGTGAACCCCTCTCCCCAGCGAGTGGAGGTCGAGTCCCACAGAGACAGAAGAAAGCCCAGAGAGAAACCAACTGTTTCTGGTTTGTAATAAAGTTACCTCAGACTGAGGTGGTGAACCTGCCCGACCTGTGAGGTGTGGCCACATGCCATTCCCCACCAAGTGGTCTCCCCCGTCCTATGCCCCAACCGCACATCACTCATCATAGATTTCAACATCTATTCAAGGTATTTTGAAGAGGATGTCAGATTGAGGATGCTGCGGTTGAACTTTCTCAGGTTGTGCCACAACTAGGCATTAATACCATAGGCCATCGAATGTCCGAACAGTTCAAAATCCGGGGAGATGTCGTGAGGCTCCTCTCGGTACCATCCCTTTTCAGTATTTTTGTGTTCTGAATATTTCAGCCCAAAATGAAAAGTCGTGTGTTTAAAGTTGCACCATAGAGCCTCATACATAAGCAGCATCCACTCATAGCCATCCCCCTCTGTTGACAGGTTCTAGTGTGTCTACCTGGAGAGCCAGGCCTAGAGCAGCATGGAAGAGGTCTAGCTCTCCAACATCAGGGCACCATGCTGGCCCTCCCAATCCAGTCAGGTCACAAAACCCCTCGGACAGATCAACCCCTGGAAACTCCTGCCCCTTTAGAACCCCCCTGCCCCAAGGGAGGATTTGTTTATGAGAAAAAATCCTTTTTGTCAGCTGCCATCTTGTTGTTTTTTAGCCCAAAGTATCATAACTCTGCCTAGGATGTCTTCTGCAGACATCCAAGTATGTATCGTGTTCATCAGGATGTCCTTTATTGTTGTATGTCTTTACTTTAATTTTATGTGGCCTCAGAATGCTTATTTATTTGTTTTAAAATTCTTTTTGTGACTCGCTTTTGTTCCTTTTTAGTGTGGTGTCAAAATCCTTTTCCGCATCATGAAAAAGGATTAGATTCTTACAAAAAGGAATTTGCTGATGAAAAAGTATTAGAACATCTCATGAAAAGGATGACTTTCTTAAATCCTTTTAGAGATGACCAAATCACTAGCCAGCAAATTCCTTTTAGTGAGATACATAATCCTTTTTGTGACATGTCATAATACTTTTTCATGATGTGAAAAGTTTTTGACACCTCACAAACTAAAGGACTTCATCTGGCGAAAAGAATACCGGCAGGGCCATCTAGTAGGAGAAGTCTAATCCTTTTCGCATCATGAAAAAGTTAGGACTTCTCACAAAAAAGGAATTTGCTGATGAAAAAGTATTAGAACATCTCATGAAAAGGATGACTTTCTTAAATCCTTTTTGGTGAGATGACAAATCCTTAGCCAGCAAATTCCCTTTTCTTGAGATGACATATCTTTTGGTGATCTGAAAAGGATTAGGACTTGACCAGATGCCTGCCAGTAATCCTTTTCAGTGAGATGTCATAATCCTTTTCATGATGCGAAAAGGATTTGACATTCTCACGGAAAGGAATTTGTCTGGCAAAAAGGAATACTGGCAGGGCCATCTGGTCGGTGAAGTCCCTAATTATTTTCATCAGGCTAATTCCTTTTTCATGGGCGTCATAATCCTTTTTACATCACAAAAGGTTTACAGCGTCTGATGAAAAGGATAACTTGCCGTCTTTTGAGATTTTTTATACTCAAATCTTTATTCAATCAATGTGTAACTTACAATTGGAACTGGAATACATTTCAGAACACAATATAACTGACATTACATGAGTACATTCAGAATCAGGATGAAAACCTGATTGAAAGAAAAAGGGAATAAAATAATCCATCCAACAGTAGAAATTAATAGAGTCATCTCAACTAAAACTAAAGTGTCTCCATTATGCATTACACAATCTTAATACTATGAATAAGTACAGAGCAAGTGAGAAATACAGGTATAGCTATAGTTCTTAACTAGTACAAGGTTTAAAGTGCAATTCTTTACCAGCAATCTCCATATTTGATCTAAAGAAGGCAAGGAAAACCTAGACTCATAAGGAGGATGGCCATATGATCCTTTAAAGGCCCCATGAGCTAAGCAAGGCCAAATACAAAATAAGATAGAAATATTTAGAGGTCTAAACTCTCATATAACTCCCATCTGGTCCACCTATTTTGTAGTTGTGGGGATCTTTGCTGCAGCCCATAGGTAATTCTCTCAAATTTATAGATATAATTGATTATATCCACCCACCCCAACACTGGGAGTTGGGAAACAGCCATCTCCTGGTTATGGCTTTATAAGCTGCAGCAATCATAATGGCTCAAAGGTACTTAGCCTCTCTTTCTCTCAGTTCATCCGGGAGGCCCAACACAAGGTGTTCAGGGCCCGGCAGGAGACACAAGACCAGAATATTTTTAATGTGGCTTTGGACCTCCATCCAATAATGCTGGAGCACCCCACATGACCAGAATATAAGGACCTGAGATGCTGTACCCACTCCACATTGCCTCCAACAAACTGGGGGCATTGATGGATTCCATTTCACCACTGTCAAAGAAACCTAAAATATTTTATTCTAAGTTTCCAAGAAACTCCCTCCAGGTTAGGGAGGAGGATGCACTCAAGTGTCTCTCCAAATCAGGGACCATTGGACATCATTTAGACTAACCTACTTCCCTCCCAGTTCTGTTTATTTTTTTTTTATTCTGTTTATCTCCCCAGACACGGAACACTCTCTGACCTATCCACTAACCTATGCCGCTCTACCGCCACTGTGAACCCTGTAATCTTCAAGGTGTTACTTTCTCCCCAAGCCCCAAGGAGGATGAAGGGCCTGAGGAGTCTGAAAGGGCAGTGGCAGGGGCTGCAGTGTTGGGCATGTGGCGGTTCGGCACTGGTATGGCGTCACCTATCTGGGCTGGAGGGATGTTTCGTATTTCGCCCCAGGCGTGGGATGTGCAATGCTGTCCAGCCTGCGATGTGGGTGCTCCCACTCACATCCAGAGGCAGCCGCCCAGGCGTCTTCCTCGTTTGTAAGCCCCTGTGCTCCAGTGCCGCCAGTCTCCACGGGGCCACTGCTGCACCGGACTACCCCTGGATCCCTCCCCAGAGAAGAGAGCAGTCCACTGGATACTCAATCCCTCTATCCCTGCCGACCCCCAGTGGCCCGGACTCTTTCCCGAACCCAGGTCGCTGGCATGGCGCAAGATGTGGCATCCAGTGCCTCAACCCTCAGCGCCACAGGGCGGCCCCAGTTCTGTTTAATTTTACTAGTTGTCTGAGCTTGGTCTCTGATGTAATTGATATACAGCTTTTCCCCAGGCGCAGATCCCCAGATTTGTACAAAGGAGGTTCAGAGATGTGTACCTCAGGCTGAAGTCTGGCTTTCCATAGCTCAGCATTAATGTAGCCTCTGAGCTGATAAAACCTTAGTCTGTCTGAGGGAGCCACCCAAACCTCTGCTGCGTAGTCTCAAATGGGATAACTGTGCCCTTCTGAAACAGTTGCCATGGGCAGCTATTCCATGGGCAACTTGTCTCCCAAATCAAGGGTCAGTGTGAGCTCCGGGTAAAGGCAGGGTCCACCAACCACCACTGATACATCCACCAATGAACTTAAGTAAAACCTCTACTAACCCCTCTCCTCAAATACGCTGCTGTTCCCGGGAATGAAATACCCTCCAGGGAAGCTAGGCACTGGGGACTAAATAGGCATGTCTGAGCGGGGGATGCAAAAGCAACTCTATGATTTTCCAATGAACTTTATAGATAGGTTGACTCCACATTAATGCTACCCACATCTGTGCAATTATCTAATATCCTGGGAGTAGCGACTGCCAAGCCACCCTGTTGTTTCAGAAGGAATATTTGTTTTCTAACTCTGGGTCTTTTATTCAACCATATAAAGACATAAAGAGAGACTGCCAAGTCTCTAGGCCTTTGGACAGGGTACAGGGACACATTGAAATAAAAAAGAAGCCTGGTGAGATCATTCATCTTTAGAGCCTGCATCCTAGCATGCAATGATAGGGCAGAAGGGACCACCTCCGTAAATCTTGCCACAATTGAGCTATTAGGGTTGGTAATTGAGCTGATAGAGCTGAGACAATTGAACGCCTTTTGAGATTTGAGAGCAGCCTTGGTCACTCCAGTGCATAAAGGGGTTCCCAAGAGATGGTAGAGAACTATAGACCGATATATATGCTCCCTATGCTAAACAAGATCCTGGAAAGGCTCACTTGCAACCAAATACAAGATTATTTGGAGAGATACAAAATATTTACTCCTGAATAGCATGGCTTCAGGAAACAGCATGGAACCGATACTGCCCTTGTCACTGACCTCTAATATCTTAAACACCGTAGATAAAGGACTTCTAGTAGGTGGGGCCTTTATAGACGTCACAAAAGCATTTGATCTGGTTTGATACCAACTACTAGCCAAAAATTGACATCCCTGGGACTAGACAATCACTCCCTAATGTGGTTCATCAACTATTTGGAGAGTAGGTCACAAATTGTGAAGTATGCGTGTGCACTCTCTAACCAGATGGGGTCCTACAAGGATCAATCCTTGGACCACTACTGTTTTTACTGTTCATAAATGATCTCCCACTGTACACTAGAGGAGCTAAAGTTACTCTATATGCAGATGATGCAGTACTGTAGATAACTGTCCCAAATGCAACCCAACTAAATGAGCAACTAAGTAAAGACCTCCTATCGCTGGAAAATTGGCTTCTTGATAACAAACTTGTTCTAAATGGGAAAAAACTAGGCTATGTTATTCAGGTCACAAAGCCTTGGCAATGACTGCACTGAAAAGCTTGAACTCTGCCTCTCTGACAGGATAAGAGTGGAGAAGGTCAACTCTTTAAGTACTTGTGGGTCTACCTTGACCAAGATGGTATGTACAAGACTCATTTCAGCCACTTAACTAAAACTATAACTCAAGTTGGGTCTCCAATACCATTTAAGCCCCTTCCTTACCTCTGAATCTTGCTGTAGAATTGCCCAAAGTACCCTCCTTCCCACTCTACTATATGGGGCTCCAGTACTGCACTCTGTTAAGGGTACTGAGCTTCAAATGCTGACAACTCCCTACCACAGGATAGGGGTTTGCCAACTCAGCTAAACCACTTGCCCACCACTGCACAGTGCTGAATTCCTAATCTGGCCATCCCTTGAGGGCAGACTGACCAACCCCTCACTATGCCTAGCCTACAAACTAAGGCAGGACACTTCCTCCTAGCCTAAAAACTGCTGCAACCTAAGCAGTGTAAAAGAACCTTTAGATCCTCGGAACTCCAGTTATTCCAGGTACCTAGAGTCTATAACTCTTGGGAGCTCGATCATTCTCCTCCTCTATACCTTCCCTATGGAATGGACTCCTGTGTAGCATCCAATCATCCACCTCCTTAAGGGGTTTCAAAAAGAGCTTAAATCTCATCTGTTAAAACTAACTCACTGCTCCTGCTATAACTGATAATGGTTTATCTTACCACACTAGTCAAGTCAAGTCAAATTTTATTTCTAAAGCACTTTCAAAACCAAAGCGCATATACAATACAAAACAAACATTTAATCAAGTAAAACGTATAAAAATAAAAAGGCAACAATGCTAAAACTAAACATTATCCCCAAATGCCAAGCTAAATAAATGTTTTTATTGAGGATTTAAAAGTCTCAGTGAACAGGTACTCTCTAATCTGATGAGGTAGAGAGTTCCACAGGAGTTAGAGCTACAAAGCAAAAGCCCTAGCACCTAATGTCTGAAGATGGACCCTGGGAACCTCTAGCAATACCTTGTTGGCAGGCGGAGTGGATGGAAGGGGCCAATAAGGCCGAAGGAGGTCTTGCAAGTACTGGGCCCTGTCCGTAGGGTCTTATAGGGTCGGCAATGCACCTTAAAGGTGAGCCTCCACACACCGACAACCAAAGTGCAGTTCGCACAGCACAGACATGACATGGCAAGTTCTTGACAACCCTGTCAACAACCTGGCCTCAGCATTCTGCACCAGCTGCAGGCGATGGAGATCCACCCCGCTAACCCTAGGTATAGAGCATTGCAGTCATCAAGATGAGAGTACACAAAGGCGTGAACCAATGCAGGAAGATCATTGGGTGGAACAAGGTACTTTATCTGAGCAATGTTCCTCAGATGGTAAAATGAGGACTTGACAACTGCAGCACCTGTGTTTTCAGTGTCAGTTCATTATCAACACAACACCCAGATTCCGTACCCATTGGAATGTCTCAACTGGTTACCCCTAACACAAGGCCAGATGGTTGCCCAGGAGTCAACTTCTCACCCATTAAGCTGGATCCACCACCAACACCTCAGTCTTGTTCAGATTCAGTCTCAACCAGTTAGCACTCATCCAGTCTTGAATCTCAGCGAGGCAGTTGTTTAAGACTGAGATTGCACTATTCTGTTTGGTTACAAAGGACATGTAGAGCTGAGTGTCATTTGCATAGCAGTGAAAACTCAGCCCATACTGCTATAATGTCTCCCAACGGCAATGTGTACACCGTGAACAGCATGGGGACAGCACAGAACCCTGTGGCACCCACAAGGCAGGGCAAAGTGGGCCAGACAAAAATTCCTGACACCACCCTCTGAGTCCTGCTTGTGATGAAAGAATGGAACCACCTGAAGACTGCCCCGACAGGCCACAGAATAGCCAGAGGCATTCCAGCAACACCCCATGATCCACGGTGTCAAATGCTGCAGAGAGATCAAGGCGGACCAAGATCAAAGAACTCCTCCAATCCTCGCTATTAGATCATTAAGTACTCAAACTAATGTCATCTCGGTACTATGCCTCTTCCTGAAACCACACTGGAGAGGATCATAGACTTCATGGGTGGTAAGAAAGTTCTCACAGCTGCAACGACTATCTTCTCAATAACCTTGCCCAAAGGGCAGGTTAGAGACAGGTCTGTAGTTCTCAAGACAGTCTGGTCGTGAGCAAGGTTTCTTTAAAAGGGGTGTCACCACAGCCTTCTTCGGAGCTCTGGAACCCTCCCTTGTCCAGCGAGCACCAGACTATCCCAGCAAGGACTGGTCCAATGACCTCCATACACCAGACAAAGAGGTGATGGACCAGGATTCAAACTACAGTAAGTCAGTCGAAGCCCGAACAATCTTCTTGATATCCACGATTGCTGGCTGGTCAAAATCTGTCCAGACAGACCAGGTGCCTGTGCCCTCAACGACCACCACCATCATTTGAGCAGGTTAAGCAGATCTCCGACCTGATGGAAGACACCTTATCTGCAAAGAATTGAGCGAACTCATCACACTTAGATTGTGAAAAGCTCTCCAACCCCAAGGCAGGCTGGATTGCACAGCCAGTCCATGGTCCAAAATGCTGAGTCAGTCGATTCCTTGCTGCAGCAATCTCCCTGGACAGGAACTCTGCCTTCTTATGGGAGAGTTCTGATTGATAGTCCGAATAAAGTGGGGGTCAACCTAAGTCTGTCCTCCTCCAGGTCAGATTTCCTCCAACAACGTTCCAACCTTGCCCCTCTCTTCAACTGCCTCAAAGTCCCATCGAACCTGGGGACTGAGGGAGGAGAGGAAGGTGAACTCAGACAGGAGCTATGGAATCCAGGGCCCTAAGCACCATACTATTATAGCGCACTACTAGGTCTCCTGGATCCAAGCATTCCACTGGCCAACTCGATAGGTCCAGCACACGCAACAGACCCTCTGGGGTAACACCCTCAAAGGGCGGTACTGGACCATCTCCAAAGGGGCTGGTCTCACAGGGGAGCCACAAAACTGAACCTTATAGAGTGATGGTCCGACCATCCAACTGGTTCCACCACCAAGTCAGTAGCCTCCATCCCAGGAGGAACCCCAGGTCCAGGAGTGATCCTGAGTATTGGGTTGTAGTGGTAACTACTCATGCGAAACCCAACTAAATCATCAGTTGGAGAAAGTTTTGACTAAAATGTGAGAGTTCATTGTCAACCCAGGCATTGAAATCTCCCAGGAGCGGACTTCTGGTGATGTCATCAAACTGATGGCTGCTTTGGAATAGAGCTCTATCTCCCAGCAAATAAAAACCCTCAGATCAGCAGATAGAAAGATAAAAATTATTAAAATAGTGAAAAGAAATGTCTGGGGACATAAATCAGGCAGATCCCACAGAAAAAAGGAACAAATAAAAAGGATGGAGGAGGATTGCCATCAGAACAAGAAACCAGCTGGAGCGCATCTCCAGCTAGCAGCATATGGCATCGATCTAGATACATGGAACACCTCTCAAGATCATGATTTGAAACAGTTATAGCAGAACTGAGAGCCTTTAGAGCAGGAACTAAATCGAATTTCAGGTACTAAATTTGAAAATGCAGGAGATGGAAAGAAGGACAGAAAGAACTGAACAACGAATAACTGAAGCAGAAGAGGAGATAAGGAAGTGCATACAGTGGCAGACTATCTTGTAAATGTGCAGGAAAAAGTGCAAGAAAAGTTATTGGACTTGGAAGTACGATTCCGCAGGGATAACATCAGAATCTATGGCCTCCCGGAGGATGCAGAGGTAATGATGGAGGATTCTATGTCTGACTTACTAAAGGACGCACTAGAGCTGCCTGCTACTTTTGAATTTAAAATAGAGAGCCCATAGATCGCTAACAAATAAACCAACAGATTCTCGGCAAGACCACATTCAGTAGAGTTGAAACTATCAAGTTATAGGGACAAGGAGCATATCCTCCATACTGCATGGCAAAAAGACTGGTGGAAATAAAATACTGCCAAATTATTGTTTGATCACGACTATCCAGTGGAAATAGCTAAGAAAAGAGCTGCATATTCACCAATTCTGAAAATATTAAGGGAGCAGGGGTAAAATTCAGACACCATTCCCATCGAGATTAAAAAATCATGTGGGACACTGGCACAGTAGTGTATGAGAACCCAGAAACAGCCTTGAGAGAACTACAGCCGAAGAGGCTGGATTGCACAACTGGGAGGAGAGGGCAAACACCCAAAACTGGAAAAGGCACAGTGGAAGAAGATGGCGAGGAACAGACAAGGCCGAAAGACATATCAGACAGTACTGCAGTCACTCAGAGACGTCTGAAAGTTGCTAGACAGGACAACGGACAGGAGGAGAGGCAAATGCAAAGTGGAGATACCTGAGAGGTAGAGACAATAATTGGGACTGGCATTAAGAGAGCGAGTAGCGCTGTACACAAGGAGAGGCAAGAACTTGAGAAACCGTGGATCCTAGATAGAGACCATATTACAGTTCGATTACCTGGACTGAATCAACATGAGAAATGAGGCCCGATTGAACTTCAGAGACTGATCAAATAAGGGTAGAAATAATGGCAAAGGGGAGGAGAATAAAAGGAGAATGGGGGCGGAGGAGGGATGGAATAACCATACTGAATGGATAAAGGGGGGCCCTGAAGAAAGACAACGCACTATGTTATGAATATTTTAAGAAATAACTTGGAGGTTATGGGAAACCATCAAGACATCTGAGGGATAAATAAGGGGTAATATGGGAAATACGGGGCGTTACAGATATAGAGAGCAATCCTAAGCAAGGAAGGAAGAACTAAGCCATGAAGGCACAAGCGATGGGAAGGAAAAGGTAAGGGAGAGGTTTGAATAATGGATGGGGAGGGGGAACGAATGTGAAAAGGGCCAAGAAACACTCAATAGGGAGCTAAGGGTAAAGGAAAAAGAGGAAGAAACGGAACACCAAGAAGGGGTATATGGGAACGTAAAGAACGGGCAGAAGACAGAATAGGGATTATAAGGAGGGAATTAAGGAATGAGAGAAGGGTAATCAGCATAGAGAGGGGTAAAGTATAAGGAAAGGGAAGGATTTGGCTAGAGAAGTAGAGCAAGGAGAGTTCCTAGGGAATACAGAAAGGAATGGGAGAGAAGATGGAAGAGGTTCACAAAATAAAACAAGGTCTTGAGAGAAAGGGACTAGGGGGAGGAATTCACATGAACTCCTCTGAACCTCCCACTAAGGGAATCTCGACAGAGACCCTTTAGGTGTAATAGAGGAAGTAATTATACTTCCTCCAACCTGGAAGCGGTTATGTAAATAGTTATAGAATTGAAATGTTTAATATTATTACATGTGTTGTGGATGTTGTTAGATATATGATGGTGCATAGGAGTCAAATGAACATTAGAATGAGAAGCATACAGAAAGAACAAGAAAGGCAAAGCAAGGGAATGGAATATACAGAATACAAAGTAGAAAAGCAAGAAGGTATTATACTAGAAAATGACTGGTCAGAAACAAGTAAATGTATGCTCTCTTAATGTTAATGGAATCAACAATCCTGTAAAGAGATATAAGATATTAGCCCAAATGAAAAGACAGAGACCGAACTTCCTACTATTACAGGAAACACATTTAAGCAAAGATGAACATAACAAGCTAGTGAAGTTTGAGTTTAAAACAGTAATAGCCTCATCATATAGAGGAGGAAATGAAGAGGACAGCAGTATTAATTCCACATAATACTCAGTTTCAGCAGACAGATATCTATACAGATAAAGAGGACGACTGGCACTGGTAGTGGGTAACTTAACAGGGCCGCATGATTACAGTAGCATCAATATATACCACCAGGAACAGAAACAAAAGAAGTGAGGAAGTTATGTCAGATAATAACAGAGAAACAAGCGGAACACTAATCTTGAGGAGACCATAATATGATATATGATTCTTTAGACACATCTACAAAACAACCTCCCAAGAAAGGCTCCACAGAGGATGGCCATCAGATATTTCCAAGATGTACAGTGGGTAGATGTATGGTGATATAAACACTAATATAAATAGAATAATAGATAGGTGAGTGTCTATTACAAGGGAGTAATACCACGAGAGGTTCTGGGGACAAGGAAACCTCGAGGTGAAGCTCAAGAGGTTCCCTTGTCCCCAGAACCTCGAGATGGTATTTCTCCTGAGTAATAGACACTCACTCTATTTTTTTTTTTGTAATATATGGAGGAGAGTTTTATTTCTGTGGTACTGTAAGGGCAGGCTCTCTTGCAGTGAGAAGTCAGACACTGACTGTCTCCGTCTCCACCCCATCCCTTTGTGTCCACGCCTGCTCGCTCACTTTCACTCCGGTCTCCCGTGAGTGAGTTTTCTTTGAGTACACAGTCCTACCTTTACTTGATGTTTTCCTTAGTGTAGGTAGGATTAGCCACTAATTCTGTTGGAAAGCAGTGGTACTGAAGTGAAGGGCGATTTTCTCCTGCGCTAAGCGAAGCGCCTCATGTTTTTCAGCGGGTTTGCCCCCACAGAAAACCCACGTCCGAATCAGGAGGCGTGGTTTTCTAAATTCGCACGCATGGTAAGAGGTTGCCATGGGGATGTCTGGAAAAGGCCTATGGCACTGAAGTGTTTGAGGCTGCGCTCTTCAGGTTTGGTGATAATACTATTATTGAGAGCTCGAACGATAGTATTACGAGTTCTGAAACGATAGTATTATCACTTGTCAATGATGATATTATCACTTTGGGTACTGTGCTATTACTAGGATTTTTTGTATGGTGTAGGATACTATTATATGGCCATCTCCATATATTACAAGGAAATACACTCATTACTCTGCTCCACATAAAATATATACAAGAATAGATTATTACCATATGCCCAGGGAATCCTTGTATATGGTACAGGAATGCTGAGATTATTCCTACCCTATTTCAGATCATTCAATGTTAACTCTCAAACTAGAATGGTCAAGTGAAAAAGAAGAACTTTGTGGAGGTTTAACAATTTCTTCCTGAATCAAAAGAAATTCAAAGAAATGATAGAACAGAGGATCCCCCAAATTATCAAAGAAAATGAAACCCCAGATCTGAAAAAGTTAACATTATGGGACACAATAAAAGTGGTACTGAGAGGAGATATAATTAAATACACCTCATATTATCAAAACAACAAAATCAGCAGCAAGAAAATTTAGAAAAAACAGCTGAGGGAGACACAAGAGAGACATGCAGCAGGAGACATGAGTGGTGAAAGTATAATACAAGAAATTAAAGGTAAATTACAACATATATTAGATGCTAAAACAGAGCAAGCGCTACAATTCTTAAAACAAAAATATTACGAAGGGGACCGAGAGCCACTACACTGCTGGCCCATAGACTGCATAGAAGAATAACACAAACAACAATTACACAGATTAGAGATCCGGGGAGGGGAGGGGCAGCTAGTGAGACTACCACAGTTGATTGAGAAGGCTTTTAAGAAATACTACCAGAATTTATGCACTCCAGAAAGAGATACAGACATTAATAAGACAGAGACATTTTGAGAGGATTAAAATTACCTAATCTTACGGATGAACAACAACAGGGCTAATATCCCAATTACAGAAAAGAACTAAATAAGCTATCACAAGTCTTAAGACCCATAAAAGTCCTGGCCCAGATGGATATACAGGGAGTTCTATAAGTGCTTTTGAGGGAAGTTGATGGCTGTCCTCATGGAGACATTGAGAAATACAACAAAATAAGAGCTGCCCAGATACATGGAAATATGCCATCATCACCAACCTACTGAAACCGGAAAGGATAGCACAAACTGTAGCTCATACAGACCAGTCTCAGTACTGAACATAGATTATAAATTATTTACATGTATTATGGCTAAAAGGATAGAGGGATTATTGCGTCACCTGATAGATCAAGATCAGACAGGGTTTGTGACAAGTAGACAGACACAAGACAACATCAAGAGAACACTGCATGTGTTGCACTATGCCTCCGGCCTGGAACACCCTTCCTGCTCTTAAGTTTAGATGCAGAGAGGCTTTGACAGAGTGGCATGGCCTTTCTGAGATCTGCAATAGAGAAATGAATTTCCAACAGAATTTAGAGATAGTAGACTCCTATAACCAACCCTATGGCATATATTAAAATAAATGGCTCAATATCATCACCAATAAACCTTAAAGAGGAACCAGACAGGGATGCTCCCATCACCCCTTTGTTTGCAATATACCTGGAGCCCTTGGCACAAGCTATAAGGCAGCATAGAGATAATAGGGAATACAGTTAGGAGGAGGACAACATAAATTGGCTCTTTATGCAGGCGACCTCCTGATATACCTAACAAATCCAGAAGGTCCCTGGGACCACTCTGGTCAACATAATAGATTTTGGAGAATTAGCAAGCTATAAAACTAATGTAACTAAGAGCGGAGGTGCTGGGAGTATTATAAACCATCAGATCAGGTGGAATCTCATTATAAGTTTAAATGGAACACTCCTACACTTAAATACCTGGGTATATGACTGAGTCCAGAGTATACAAAATTATACGACCTTAACTATAAAAAACTTCTAATACAAATGCAGAGTGATATAGATAAATGGGCATTGATACCTATACCATTCATACAGAAAATAGAAGCAGTCAGAATGGTGTTGTTGCCATGATTTCTGTATTTGGCACAAACTATCCCAATTGTAATTCCAGAGATTTTTATAAAAATTAAATAAGAAAATAACACAATACATATGGGAACTAGAGACCAAGAATAAGACAATCAATACTACAACTCTCAAAGATGAAGGGGTCTCTCCTTGCCAATTTTAAATATTACTACATAGCATCCCAGATTTTGCACAGTGATATACTGGCTGCACCTAAATATGAGGCAAAGTGGAAAGGAATATAATTAGCAGAAGAAGACATAAGATGACCACATGGGGCTCTACTGGTAGATAAGGGAGATAAAGAAGTGGTGGATGTGGATAATCCTATACAATGTCAACGTTACAAGTTTGGAGACAGATGTTGAACACCAAGAATATGTCAGAATGGAGGCCATGTTTTATTCATTGACACACATAAAGAATTTCTTACCAGCAAAAATGGACCTGGGTATAGGAGATGGGAAAGGAAAGGATTACATATAGTATACCAATTTCTGAAAGAAGGAAATGTAATGAGCTTCTCAGATTTGGAAAGCACATATGAGATAAACAAGAGATAGATTCCGATTCTTCCAGATTAGGGACTATATAAATAGTATCAGGAAAAATGTTGGACATTATATCCTACACCCAAGATTATGGAGATAATACAGAAAACTCTAGAAGGCAAGACAGAGCTAACTCACATAATATCCTACTTATATGTGGCAATAAGAGAAATGGAGGGATTCAGTTGATTCCATTAGAGAGCATTGGAAAAGATTTGACTGTCATAATAACAGGAAATATATGGAGAAATTACTTATCACATATACATAAAAGTACATCATCACCATGTTAAAGAGAATTTACATGGAAAAATGCTGTCAGGTTTTCAGAACACCAGCAATCAGATGCACTTTAATAAGGGAAGAAGGATGACATGCTGGAGGAAATGTGGCAAAATCAGGCAACACATGGGCACATATTCTGGAGGTATCCAATAATACAACCTTTCCAAAGGAAGTACAAGAGGCGATTAAGAGTATAATTTAGCCCTCTATAATATTGAATGTACCATTATACTTTTCACTGGACTTTCCAGAGGAAGTAAGGATATCAGGACAAAGAAACTCCTGTTGATATTGATAATAGCTATTAAAAACCATAACAAAAAAATGGTTATCTCCAAACCCACTCCAATTAAGACAATGGCAAAATATAGTGATAGATATATATCATGTGGAAAGGCTGACAGCATTGACAAATAAGAGATATGCTCAATTTGAGATAGTATGGAGGAGATGGATATTATATATCACCCCAATGAGACAAGATTTTATACCCTGAAAAGGGAAAAGACAAGACAGGAAGACTGGCTTAGACATAACTAGGTATGAGATATAATTATGTATGAAAGAATTTTTACAAGAGAGAGCATGTATAGACTAAAAGATCAGAAATGATGGAAATATTCCACTGAATGGATTGTAATAACCTGAAGAAAGCAAGAATCAATTCCTATGCACATATGTAGGTTGTAAGTTGAAATGAAAGTAAAAAACCTGAAAATAAACAAAGTTTTAAAAGAAATCCCCAGAGCAACCACCTGGAGGATTCCAACACCATGTCGACCATGAAGTCTGCAACTTCCTGCAGGAAACTTTCTCGTCTCCAGGTGGACAATAGATGAGAAGAATCCTGCTACCCACACCTGCTCCAACAATACACTCAAAGGATCTAGTGGTCCCCACTGGAACCTCTACAAGGCCCAGTTCTGTCTTAAAACAGATGGCTATACCCCGCCTCTTGATCAATCTCCAGGCAGTGTATTACGAGTACCCAGCTGGAACCACTGATTCCAATACTAGACCAGAATTCTCGTCCAGCCAGGTCTCGGTGATGCAAACCAGGTCAGATGTCTCAACAAGGTCAGCAATAATTGCTGTCTTGTTCTTTTACTGACCTGGCATTGCATAGCACTGCCCGAGTTGAATGAGAGCCACAGAAGAAGCGGACAACTTGCCCACTATCAGTGGAGCCCTTAGGTATGGGTACCAGGCATGGAAGACCCTTCCGGGACCCATTTGCCCCAGGGTACCTCCTCAACCTCACTACCCCTATACACACCCCGCTCCCCCAGGTCTAGGGACTACACCCTTTGGCCCCTCCGTGCAGCACCAGGGCACGACAGGCGCCTATACACCTCGGGTTGCAATGGAGGCTATCAAGGGTGCAGGTCCTCAGCCTGAGGGAAGCGTCTGCCCACTGAAACACGGTCCCAACACATGCTATCTATTTGAAAAAGCTTACTATAAATATTAATCACAGCCACATCAAAAGTCAATCCTGACACTCTATCAAAATAAATAAATACAAATAAAATCAAAATAAATCAAACAAAATATCCAAATAATCTGTTCAATCTCAAAATGTCTAACCCAATACCCCTGAGCGCTCACTATGTATCTAACATACTGTAATCTGTTGTCTTGCCGTACTATGTACCTGATATATTGTAATCTGTTGTCTCTCTATCATAATGAGCTAATGTGAAAATGTTGACTAATATTGCTGTACTCCTTGTAGTATACATCCATTACTGTTAGTAAGTATATAATGTGTATGTCATTGCCTCATCATGTCTCTCTGTAATTAACCCCAGTTCGCCCTGAAAGGACCATCTGGTCTCAGTGGAACTACCGGTTACAAAATTAAATAAATAAATAAGATTTTGACCCCAAATTTTCAACATGGCCTTTTGGGGACCCCACCTTATGAACAAAACAACTGTTGTTCGTAACTCTCACCGAAGGTGATTTAGCGATAGGTTGGCGAATTCAACTTTCGGGCAGGATTTCATAATGACAGTCATATTGTTCATTATGCAAGTCCCCAAAGAATGGTAAGATTTTGTGATCAAATCTTATTTATTTAATTTTAGCCAGGTAAAGCCACTGAGACCAGATAATCCTTATCAAAAAATGGAGGAGTAATGACGGTTCATTGGAATTGCACAACACGCTCTGGCAACTTTGTCAATTTAAAATATTTTGACCCAAATTTGGAACATAGACTTCTTATTTCCACCAAATGTATGCCATAACTGCCATTTTCAAATCCTAGCTGAAATTAGTTTTCACACCTGCAGCAGAAAAATGGCATTGCAGTTGCACAGAATTATGTTTCAGTGGGGATTTTCATTTTTACGCCACTGGGTACATCAGGTGGGGTAATAACTGCTATGATGACAATTATTCCTCTTGGCCTATAAATGGAAGTGCATGGCCCCCAAAGGTAGTACATATGCATCTATGGAGGAATGGAAGCCCCATAGCTCACGTACATATATACTTCTATGGAGAAATCTGATTGTGAAGCACATTGGATATAATTACACTATCTCAAAAAGTAAAGAAATAAATTGCAAAAACTTTGTTAATGCATCAGTTAGGGTTAAAGCAACAAAAGCAGGAAAATGTGTTGTTAGGGTTTCAACCTAACACCCCTCCCCACCTTCACAGGCGAAGAGACATCAGGTGCGGCTTGGGGTAATCAGCTCTAACGCTCACCCCATTCTCCTATGCTGCACCCATCCAGCTTGTTTTCTAATGGAATAGGGTGAGTGTTAAGTTTGAAACTCCAATGCCACCCCCAATGCCTCTTCATCTGTGAAAGGTGGGGGTCCGGGGTTAACCCTAACACATTTCCCTACTTTTGTCACTTTAACTCTGACGCATTAACAAAGTTTTTGCAATTTATATATTATAGCTGCCAGTAGTGCAGTTAGTTGCCCGCCACTTCTATGTTAAACCCAACAGTTTGCATGTTAATAACTTTGCAACAGTTTGACCGATTGCCTGAAATTTTGCATGCACAGTCTGGTACCATTGATCTCTGGATCTGTCAAGTTGCGTTACAGTCAGATGTGTGGTTGCAGAGCACAAAAATGTAAAAAAAAATCACTTTTGGCTATTTCTTTGCTCAGGCTACAACCCAAACAGTTTGTCCGTCTGGTCTGAAATTCTCAGAGAATATGCAGTCTAGGTCACTGATGTGCCTTTTGAAGATTTGGTGAAAAATATTAATCCGTTCAAAAGTTATTCAAATTTCAAGTTTCCCATTATAGTCAATGAAAAAAATAGCTGTGCCTCTCAAAGCTGATGCCAGTACATTTTACTGTTGCAAATGTCCTCAGTACTGTAGAGCTGCCGCCATCTTGTTTTCAGTTAATGGCAGAGAAAATTACTGTAGTTTAAATTGTACTGCCCTAGGTAAACACTGACAGTTATGTTTACCTGGGGCCTGATGAACTACTGATGCAACTGTTATTTTAACTTAAACCTCCCCCAGAAATGCCTTTTTCATGATCAGGCCCTGGTACTGTCATAAATTGCTAAAGAAACGGATCGCGACACTTTTGCAATTTGCAACACTTCACACCCGTTCTTTTGCAAATTTTGTGAAAGTGTTGCAAATGCAACACTACTGCCTAAAAAAACAATTTCTTTGCCACCTCACTGCAACTAAATGGTTAGGGCTTTGGGGCTGAAATTTGCAGGGTAGCAAGCCTTGCCCCACAGATGTGCCTTTTGCTGGTTTAGTGAAAAAATTGACACTGGTTCCATAGTTACGGCATTTGAATTTGAGAAACTTCCCATAGGATAACATTACGGCGCCGTGGCATCTTTCGGCACCTGTATCTCAAAACTATTTGAGATATGGATTTTTCGCTCTGGGCAGCTTAGTCCACTAAGCATGCATGGAAGTTTCAAGTCATGATTACAACTTTAGTGGAATTTTTTCATAGTTGCAATGGTTATTGAGATATTGCCAAATTAATGTTACAAGGGTTCCTTTTCATGACTCTAGGGCTGCGGTATGTCTCCATACTTATGTGTAAGTGGAGTGCAGGGCTCAGAGGGCCCGTGTCTCAATGCATGCATACCATTATGCAAAAATGGGTAGTAAAGAGCGCAGGGCTCAGAGGCCCCGCGCCCCACAACCACATACCAGTTACATTACACTTTCTAAAAGAAGGAAATTCATTGCAAAAAACTCTGTTAATGCATCAGTTAGGGTTGACAGTACAGCGAAATAAAAGTTTGGATATTTTGATGCTGGGTTCCACCTACCAACCCCCCCCACACATCAACAGGCATTAGGGTGTGCCATGGGGTCATCAGGCCTAACTCTCACTCCATTCTCCTATACTGTACTATGTCAGCTTGTTTACACATGGAATGGGGTGAGAGTTGGGCCTGATTACCATAACACCTGGATACCTGTTGTGTCTGTGATAATGAGGTTGCGGTGTGTCCGGGTGGGAACCTAACACTTAATTTCCAAACTTCTGTCGCTGTACTATCAACCCTAACTGATGCATTAACTGAGTTTTGTAGTGTGTGTATATATATATATATAATATATATATATCATATATATTGCAGAACAAAGTGAGGTCCTCAGCTGTAATGGAACTAGAACTTTTACATTAAGTCAGATAGTTCCATGAGATAAAAGAACTAACAGAAAAACCTACATTGCAGAATAGAAAGAGGTCCTTTGCTCTATGGAAACTAGCACATCCATTGGGTCAGATAGTTCCAATTTGAAGAAAGCATCAGCAGAGAAAAGACATAAATTGTAGAACAAAATGAGTTCCTTTGCTCGTATGGAAACTAGCACTTTTACTTTGGGTTGCGACTAGTCCCATAATCTGTCTGGTCCTTTCTACTTATAGGAACTAGCTTTCTCTACATAAGTGAGTTAGCTCCTACTATGGTAAAGGACTATGTGGCCCCCTTGTGGTCAGGTCCTTTCCTTTCATTGCTTTTAGCCAACATGACATGAAATTGCTATTTCCATGACAACAAACAACCTCATTCTGTTTTGGTCCTTTGAACTATCTAACTTTTTCTAAAACCGTTAGTTCCTATAAAATGATCTTATCCTGTTCCATAATATATTTATCCTTTTCTCAGGTTAGAACGACCTGGACTACTGTAAAATGCTAGTTTCCATAAGAGCAAAGGATCTCAATCTGTTTTGTAATATACTGTACAAGTCTTCTTCTGTTGGTCCTTTCCTCTCATTGGAACTATCTGACCACAGAACCAGAAGGGAAAGACTACAGTGGCAACACATCATCGAGAAAAACATAAGGCATATTGACATATTATGGATGTCAAGAGTCAGAAGAGGACCACTGGCATCATGTTTCAGGTGGTGTGCTCAGCCTCCATTACATTTTAATTGCAACATTTCTGGTAGTGCGTGGCACAATGCAATTACAGCAGTGCAGTGACAGTAGATAATGTGGCACAATAATGGCAGTACACATGGCATAGTGCAGTGTTGGCAGCACATGTTTTACAGTGCAATGCCAGCCATACACAGGAAACAGTTCAGTGAAAGTCATACATGTGGCACAGTACAGTGATGGCAGTGCACATGGCACAGTGCAGTGATGGCAGTGCGTGGCACAGAAGCAGTGATGGCAGTGCATGTAGTACAGCTCAGTGACAAAAGACCACGTGGACAATGGTGGTGTTTGCAGTACAGATGGCACTACACTGTGGCAGCAGTACATGTGGCACTGCACTGTGGTGGCACCTTGCTGTGCCATGTGCACTGGTGTTGCTGCACTGCACTATGTGCTCTTGCCAACACTGCGTGGTGCCACATGCAGTGCTGTGCCATGTGCACCTCTGACAAGATGCTGTGCCATGTGTACTAACACTTCACTCACGCGAGACATCATGCTGTGCCATATCGATACAGACACTGTCCTGTGCCACATGTACTGTTGACACTGTGCTGTGCATCGCACTATGGCAATCAGCGCGCTGTACCATACCAACACTCTGCTGTGCCATGTGTACTGTCGTCACCGCTCTGTGTCACGTGCAATGCAGATACTGCACTGTGCCACATGCATTGCTGACACTGCACTGTGCCATGTGGAATCGGACGCAAGCTGTGCATTGTGCAATGCTGACACAGGACTGCCACATGCACTGCTGATACTGTGCCTGTCAAAGTGCATTGCTGACACACTGTTCAGGTGTGATGCTGACACAAGCTGTACCACATGCAGTGATGACACAGGCTGTGTCAGGTGATGCTGACATTGTGCTGTGCCACATGCACTGCCACATGGCTACCACAGCACTGTCGATGTGCATGCTAGGCCAAGTGTGATGCGATGCTGGACTGTACAGTGTGCACTGTCCTACATGCACTGGACACTTCACTCTGCCCCCCCGCAGACTGGCAGCTTGATCTCTCTCCTGAACCCCTTTTGCATACCTTGCAAGTGTCCCTTATTTTCAATGCCATCCCCAGTTTTGTTCTCAAAGTTTCCTTTGTCCCTCCTTGACATTGTTGCTTCTGTGACTGAACAACGAGTTTATGAAGCACAAAATAAGGCACTACTATAATAAAAGTCGTACCCTGTTACCAATGAGAGGTTCCAAGATTTTTTTTTTCAATATAGGTTTATCTCCTCAGTAGGCTACTTGGGATGGCTTATCAACCCTGTTCCCGTTCCCCATAGACCGAGGCTGCCTCCCTGGAATCTACCTTACCTTAGGCACCCTCATGGATTCTCCCTGTAGTGAGGTCAGGGTAGGGAGGGCCTTCCTCTCGCCTGAGACACAATCCAGTTCATACCATGGTGGTCAGGTGGCAGCAAGGGTCTACAGATGGACATTGGGGCTTCACTGTGCTCCTCCACTGCGATACCGCTTCTATGTGCCGTAAAGGCGTTCCATCACACTCCCTGCCTACCCTGTATCTACAAGCACTCCCTGCATTCCCAACCACCATGTATCTACAAGCACTCCCAGCAGTCCTTCTTACGCTGTATCTACAGACTAGAAAGCGCACCTCCCTTCCCCCTGTCCACCACTCACTAGCTGTGGTTGGCATCCATGAACATGGCAGTTTTATTAATAATTTAAAATGCAGTGGACAATAACTGCACTGTACAAAATGTGGGTGACAGTGGGCCACTTCTGGGTCTTACATTCGCCAGTTTCATGGCTGTTTTAAATTCATTGAAAAAGCTTGCCACGCTTTGTGGCTGCTAAGGAGCACATGAGTCTGTGAGATGGGGAGAAAGAGATGGAGTGAAAGGAGGTGCACTATTTTTGATAGACGTTATACTGCATGACCCTGAGCAGCAATTCTCTGTAGTGAATCTTCCGCTACAGCCCTCCCAAGGGGAGGTGGTAGAGGCAGCTGCAGGGTGGGTTTGTCTATGGGGAGGTTCCTGCTGTGGGATGCAGATGGGATAAAGCCAGACTATTCTTTGGGAGGATCCAGCTATAGAGAGAGAGTAGTTGCTGTGAATTGAGGATGTTGTCCCGTAAGAGTCCGATGCTATGGATGTGAGAGGGCACTGTCCATTAAAAACCTGGTACTAGTGGATGCAGTGGTGATTTGCATTGCTAAACCAGCAACCCAGGTTTGGGAGCAGACATGGAATCAAGGACTTGGGCAGTCAGGCTTAGCAGGTCTGCTGCTGATAGTGCTTCTCAGCCCAGGGTGGGATGGTGCGGTGGTCTAGTGCCACAGAAACCCCTAGTGAAGGCCAGAGAATGTTCCTCTGCCATGGAGAACACCGCATATGCTTGAGTCCTCCATTGGTAGGTTACACCGTGCCAAAGGTTAGAAATCCCTGGTGCTGCTGGTTCTTTGGTACTGCTACAATGAGCAGTGAGGCATCCACCTGGCATGCTAATGACCAGGTTGGTACTCAAGTCTTGGATGCCTGGATTTGAGGCTGGAAGGGAGATTTAAGTTGTATCCATGTGAATGGCCTCTTCCAGGAAGAAGGGGGGTGTCACAAATGCACTCCATAGGTCATTCCCTCTGCTCCCACAGAGCCAACCTCAGAGTGCAATAGTGTGAACAGGTAACAGACAGGGTAACCCTCGGTCTGCTTTGGATCTGAATCACCTTTAGCTTCGAGGTTCTGAGGGATTCAAACCATGAACCTTATGCTAGGATACCCAACACAGGCTCAGATATGTACCCTCCTCAGGGATGCTGTACATTTTCTCACTGGGGCACCAAACCAGTTCTCCAAAATGAACCCTTAAAACTCTATAAGAGACCTTGGTATATTCTTACCTTTTAGCTTAGTAACACAATCAAGCTTTTAACAGCTGTCAGACTTAACCACATATACATCACATGCAAAAAAACAAAAAAAACTGAGAAGACACCTAGGCAGTATTTCAAAGAAATGGTTGTTTACTAAAATATGATAAAAATGTAAAATTAAACACAGAACAATATATCATACAGTTTACAATCTTGTAAAACAAAAGGAAGTTTCAGAACAAACACTCCTACCACAGATAATTATTTTCTAGCTATTACCTTTCTAAGTGCTTTCCCAGTCAGAGTCTAGAATCATGTCACCATCCCATATACAATGTTTCATTTTAACTCTATCTGTCCCCACCCCTTTTGATGAGGTCAGCTAGAACCTCCCTTAGATAATTTCTGACATGTGTCTCTGAGGGCGTGAATCAATGCTTTGAAAATCTGTAACCAGTAAGTTCCCAAATATGGCAGTCTTTAATTAAACATTTCTCTTTGAACTTAATCCCACACTCATGTCCTCTTGGGCTGATTTACTGTGCTAGTGTGATCTGAGGATTTTATGACTCTTCACACATTTCTGGATATATGCTAAAAGGAGAAGAATCAGCCCAATTACCCTGCCTCCTGTAACATCATAAAACTCACATTTGGTTTTCAACTTCAAAAGCCTGGGCAGATCATAAAGGGCAAGAAGATACCCTTCTGTAAGGAAGTCTTAATTAACTGGTTCTTCTGGTCTGTTTTACAACATCCTGTGGTTTCAGTTACTGACCTTGAAAGTCAAGGCCAAATCTCTCAAATACTGACATTTCATACACAGACCATTTATTTATAACATAAATATCATACAGGTAACTAGAAACAGGGCAGGCATCACAGGGAGCATTTGGTGTGTGCTGCTAGCTCCTGGGGTTGTATTGAAGCATGGGTGACCACATGGTGCCTGGATGTCCTAGGATGCTATGATGTACATGCCCACATGGGAGGTGGGTAGAGGCAGGAGGAGACAAATGGGATGTGCCACTAGGGCCTGATTAATGCCTTTCCCACACCATCTAATCCACTTAGTGCACTTACAGCATGCTCACAGCTGAAGTTCCAGTCTCCTAAAAGTACCGTCTTGTGTGCTTGGGGCCCCCCAATAGGGATACCAGGACCTTAACCTGGGGAGTCTGGTGGTGACATAAACCTGGGAACTTGGTGGTGATGACCCGCATAAGGAGGGTACACTAAGGGAACCCTAAAGGTGTTGGTGAGTCAAGGGACAAAAGACTGTAGATAAAAGCTCAGTACTATGCAAGGCACAGCATTATGGACTCAATGGGTTGCTTTCCTGTTTTAAGATATGGAACAGTGGTCCCTGTGGACATGAGAGGGTGCTGGTAATATACAGAGAATACTGGATGGGCAACTATACTGTCACAACCCCATTCAGCAGGTCAGGCCCTCTGCTCCCACAGTGCCAACCTCCGGCGCAGTACTGTGAACAGGGTAACAGAACAGGGTAACCGTCCTGTCTGTTTTGTGGGTTCAAATCACCTTTGGTCTCAAGTTCTGGTGGGATTCAACTGTGAACCTCTTGCTAGCGTACCTAAATGTACAGGCTCAGATAATTCTGCTCTTTGGGGAATGCCAGACATCTTTTGCTACAGGCACCTAACCAGATATACAAAATGAACCCTTAAAAAGCGCTGTGTAAGACCTTAGGAAAATTCTTACCTTTTCCCAGTTTGGTATTACCATCAAGCTTTGAACAGTTTAGTCAGCCTTAACCATCTGTAATTCACATGCAAAAGAAAGAACTTGAATGCACCAGGCAGTCACTTTAAACATAAGAGGTTTACTCAGAAAATGGATAAAATAGGTAAAATGTAAACACAGAACCACATATCACAAAGCATACAATCACTTAAAAGAACAAGGTTTAAAGTGCAATTTCCTGCCAACATACAGTTAGACTTCTTTCTATCTAATGTATACCTTCTTACAGTGCTTTTAGGTAGCTGTTGTTTCAAGAGAGTCCAAACAGGAATGTGTCAGTAAGTGGAAATACAGAATACAGTTTAAACCCCTGTGCCTCCACCCTTCTATGATGCCACCTAGCTCCTCCTTTTAAAATATTAAACAATTATACAACCAAGATGTCTTATCACTCAGGAAGTAAATTAAATAAGGTGACATCAGCAAAAACTCATTTCTCAATATGACTCTTTTAAATCACATCCCTCTTATCTTGAGTGGGTTCCGCTTTTTCAAAGACATCAGCGAACTTTTACAACTCTGCAGTTTTCTCACCTAGCTGCAACATAGTTTTTCAGCACCAGCTGAAATTAACTACCCTTCCTGAGGATGTCATAAAATGGATATTTTAGTTCCTGGCTTCAAGCACACAGATCCTAAACAAGGCTATAAAATGTGACTTTTTTGAAGTTAATCACATTACAGAGATCTGCTGTTTAACATATCCTGTCCTTTGAACTGAAACCTGGGGGTTATCCCAGGAGCACAAGATGTCTCATGAGAGACACTCAATAACACATTTTTATATTACAAAATCATAGAGCGATCAGAACCACCTGTCCAGGTGTCACAATCCTCCCCACCTAGACTGAATTTGGGGCTCTATCCCTGCATGGGATGAGCTTCCCAAATCAGTTCACTCTTCATAGACACATGACAAGCCATCTGAGTTCTGATTGGTCGCTCCAGCCCTATGTAAGATTTTCATGTCATACCCTTGCATAGCAAGACTCCATCTTAACAATCTACCATTAGTTTTCCATTTGCATCAGCCAAACCGGGGGTTGTGGTTGATTTGTACCACAGAATGCTACCCATATAAGTATGGCTCTAGCTTCTTTAGGGCCCACACTATAGCAAGACATTCTTTTCCACAGTAAGTATGCTTGCTCCTGAAATAACTTCTTACTCAGGTAAACTATCAGGTGATCTTTCCCTTGGCTGGATGTCTCACTCAGTACTGCCCCAATACCCACATCTGAGGCATCAGTCCTGAACTAAAAAAGTTTGCTATGGTCCAGGATTAGTCAGTTACGGAGCACTGCACAGTGCCTCCTTCAGTCTGGTAAAGGCTTCTCTCAGGCTGAGTCCCAGGTAATTTTCTTTGGCATTTTTTTTTACCAGGTCAGATAGGGAGCAGCCAGGGCACTGTAATTGGGCACAAAGTTTCTATAGTACCCTGCTGTCCCTAGAAAACTCCTGACCTGCTTCTCTGGTCTGGGCCACGCCTGGATCACCTCTATTTTTATTTGGTTAGGACAGAGCTGTCTCCTGCCTACCACATGCCGAGGTATGCCACTTCTCCCATGGCCACCTGGCACTTCTCAGCTTTTATAATGAGCCTGGCCCTCTGTATCCTGCCCAGCACTCCCTAAGGTGGGACAGGTGTTCCTACCAGCTGGCACTAAAGATGGCAATGTCATCCAGGTATGCCAGGTGTACTCCTCAGCACCATTTAACATCTGGTTCACCAACCTTTGGAATGTGGTGGGCCTTCTTCATTCAAAGGCATTACTTTAAATTCAAATAGCCTATCGGGCGTGATGAAGGCCGACCTCTCCCTAGCTCTGTCTGTTAACTCTACCTGCCAATACCCTTTTGTCAGGTCAATGGTCATAAGGTAGGTCGCCCTCCCAACTTGTCCAGGAGTTCATCCGTCTGGGGCATCGGGTGGGCATCTGACTTTGTGACTGCATTCAGTCCACGATAGTCCACACAGAAATGAATAGAGCCATGTGGCTTGGGCACAAGGATTACGGGTAAGGCCCAGTGGTTGTCGGATCTCTGGATTACCCTAAATCCAGCATCTCCTCCACTTCCTCCTAATGTCCTTTTGGACAGCCTCTGACACTTGATATGCTGTCTGCTGTATTGACGCTTGTGTCCCTGTCTCCACATCATGCATCGCTATGCTGGGTTAGTCGAGGCTTGGCGCTAAACAATGGGGCAAAGTCTGCTAAACCTCCCTTACTTCCTGGATCTTGTCTGGGGCCAGCTGAGGAGACAATTTTACTGCCTCCACAAAGGACTCCCGCTTGCTTTCTTCCACCAAGTCCAGAAGGGGTCTCCTTCATCTGTCCCCTCCCAGGACTACACACTGCAAACACCATGTCAGCCCTATTAGCATATGGCTTCATCATGTTGACATGGTACATCCTTTCTGTCTGTCTTCTGTCAGGTAACTCTATAATACAGTTCACGCCATTTACCTTCCTATTTTGTACGGTCCTGTCCACTCAGCCTGCAGCTTGTTTTCTGGACCAGAATAAGGACCATGACTTCCTGACCCACCATGTACAAGTGAGCTCTTTTTGTTTCTGTTGGGCAGCTGCCAGGTTGCTCTGGGCTGTCTCCATAAGCTCCTTCAGCCTTTCCCTAAACATAAGGACGTAATCCACTATGGGAGTTCCCTGGATGGCGTGTTTGCCTTCCCAGTCCTCCCAGATCAAGTCTAGGGGCCCACATACCCGGCGTCCCATATAAGAGTTTGAAGGGGAAGATCCTGTTGACTCTTGGGGCACCTCCTTGTATGCAAACAACAGGTGGGGAAGGTATTTCTCCCAGCCCTCCCATGCTGTTCAGCAAAGGCCTGGAGCATTGACTTCAGTGTACCATTAAATCTTTCCACAAGCCCATTGGCTTGTGGATGATATGTATTGTGCATCTCTGCACCACCCACACTTCTCCCAAAAACATTTCATCAGGTCCGACATGAAGGAACCCCTCAACTGGTGATAACCTCCTGTGGAAACCCAACATGGGAGAAAATCCCAAGTAAGGCATCTCCCACTTTGTCTGTCCTCAGTGAGGATAGGGCAACTGCTCTGGGTACCGGGTGGCATAATCCACCACAGTCAGGATGAATCTCTTCCTGAGGAACTAAGGAATTTAAGGTCCCACAATATCCATTCCCACATTCTGGAATGGCTCCTCCACTATAGGCAATGGAATTAGAGGCGGCTTGGGTTTTCGCCTGCCTTCCTATTTCTTGGCACTGGTGACAAGACCTGCAATACTTCCTTCATCTGCTGGGTGAAGTTGGCCAATAGAAATTTGGGCCAACCCGTGTAGTGCACGCGATTCCGAGATGACCAGACAAGGAATATCATGTGCAATCTTGAGCAACTGCTCACGATACCCCTGGGGAAACGACAAGCTGCCTGTCTAGCACCCTCCTCTGTCTGCACAGCCTGAGTATACATCAGTCCATTTTCCCAATAAACCTTTTGTTTACCATCACCTCCTTGTGTTCTGTCAGAGTCTGCCCAAGCCCTCAGCTTCTAGACTAGTGTCACTTTTCCAGCAGCTGCAAACTCCTAACACATTCCCATGGCATGGGACAGGTACCCTTCAGTCTCTAAACTAGGGTCCCTAGCACTAGCATCGGTGCACTCAGGATCACTGTCATCTCTAACCCTCTAACAATGGGTCACCTCCCTCTTCGGAGTAACCCTCTGTAGCTGTGTGTTTAACTGCTCTGGGGAAATTTCTACCCCCTTTCATTAGTCTCCATATCAGGAGACACAGGCTGGGGAACCAGCCTCCCAGTGGTTTCATAATGGCTTCTGTGAGGTTCAGGGAACTACAATTTCCCTTGCCGCTTGGCTACGTGGTAACCGCATACACCATCCCCTGTTGGAGATTGTTGCCAAGGATGATGTCCACTGCTAACATTTTAGCTACAGCCACCTGTTGCACAGTTCCCTGTTTCACGGTCTAGAAGAACTCTAGCAAGGGCAATGTTTTCTCCCCACCTGTAAAGTCTTGTACAGTGACGTATTTATTGGGTATAAGCTGACCAGGCTGTACCAGATCCCTTTACCAGTGTCAGGGATGCCCGTGTCCCTTAACCCTTGTGTCTGTATACCATTCACCATGATTGGGTGCATGTGTTCCCTCATGTTCACAGGCATGCTTCCAGGGACACACAAACAACCACTTCTTTCCTAGTCCCGGTTGTGTATTGCTCGCCCTTTGGGACACTGTCTGGCAATATGCCCAGTTTCTTTACACAACCAACATTAATATTTTTCTCAGAGAATCTTTTCTCTGAAACCTGGGGCTAACTGGTTGTGGTGGAGGCAGTGAGGGTTTAGCTGCCCTGAAGGCACACGTTTCCCTTTCTGTGCTGCCACGCCGCCCATTCATCTCAGGGCAGGTCTGCTCTTGGCATAGCAGTCCGGGAGTTCAGCAGCCTCTTGCACTGTTTTGGGATCTCGGTCCTCCAGCCAGGTTTTCAGCTCTGCTGGTCATGCCCAGAAAACTGATCTAACAGAATCACATTTTCAATTTTATCTACAGAGTTTGCTTCAATTCCTTCCCACCAACATTTAAAACTGACGTTGTTTCGTGGTTAGCTCCTTGTAGCTCATGTCAGGGATTCTCCTGAGCTTACGAATTTAGCTCTGTATGATTCAGCAGTTAATTCAAATTTTTTAACAGTGCAGCTTTAAGTTTGCTGTAATCATTACTGTCCTCATTGTCCATTTGATCCATTGTATCCGAGCTTTCTCGGTAAGTAGCAGGGATAGCTGGAAGCTCCAGGACTCCTAGGAATTTTAGCCTGAATACAAACTTTTCAAAAGAATTAAAAGGAACTCCATAACCTCGCCCTCTTTAAATTCAGTTATCAATTGGAATTCAATTTGTAACCCAGTCCTGTAGTTCCAGTTAATCCCAAGCCACTTACCTGCTCTGGTGCTGGTGGTTGAGTTGTAGCTTCTTCAGTTCATGTTGCCTCTGGCACTCTCGCTCTCTCGATCTGCATCTCACTGTTCATGGTCCTCTTCTCCTCTGCAGCTCGCTGGCTCACGCTCCTCACGGTCAGCCTTCCGCTGCTCCCACTCTCTCTCCTCCTGGAACTCCAGTTCCATTCTGTGCAACTCAATCTGCAGCCTGAGTACTTCTGGCTCCAGAATACTGGTGACCTTTCCCTGCTGCTGTGGCTCTTTGCTGGCACTGGTCTTGCTGCCCTCCTCATTGGATCTGGACACTGCACGGCTGCTAGCCCTTACCTCAAGTTCAGTCCTTACAGTCACTGTCTGTGACTCGATGCTCTGGGTATCTGCTACCATCAGGGCATCCACGAGGTTCTGCTTGGTGACTTCCATCTCATACAGGACTCCTCTGTACCTGCACAACTGCTTTAAAGTAGTCTACAGTGTGCCCGCTTGTGTTGGAAGCCATTTTCTTCCTAACTACGCTACTCTAACTTGCACTTAAAAAAAAAATAAAACAGGTAGGAACTTGACTGTAAGCCAAGTGATATAGTTCTGTGTCCTTTTAAAAAATAAATCACTGCCTTGTTTTTGCAAGTGAGCTGACAGTATTAAGCTGACACACTGAACAATAAAAGTTTGTATTACCAAAATGATGCACATCACTGCCAGCCAGTCTAGAAATTATCAGCACCACTGCCACCAATCTGTCACAACCCCACTCAGTAGGTCAGGCCTCTGCTCCCACAGTGCCAACCTCAGAGCACAGTATTGTGAACAGGGTAACCGTCCTGTCTGTTTTGTGGGTCCGAATCACCTTTGACCTAAGTTCTGTAGGATTCAAATTGTGACCCTTCTTGCTAGTGTACCAAATGTACAGGCTCAGATAATTCTGCTCTTCAGGGAATGCCAGATATCTTTTGCCTATGGGCACCTAACGAGGTATACAAATGAACCCTTAAAACTCTATGAAAGACCTTAGGAAAATTCTTACCTTTTCCCAGTTTGGTATTACCATCAAGCTTTGAACAGTTTGGCCAGCCTTAACCATCTGTAATTACATGCAAAAGAAAGAACTTAATGCACCAGGCAGTCACTTAAATATAAGAGGTTTACTTAGAAAATGGATAAAATAGGTAAAATGTAGACACAGAACCATATATCACAAAGCATACAATCACTTAAAAGAACAAGGTTTAAAGTGCAATTTCCTACCAACATTTAGACTTTCCTAACCAATGTATATCTTCTTACAGTGCTTTAAGTAGCTTTGTTTCAAGAGAGTCCAAACAAGAATATGTCAGTAAGTGGAAATACAGAATACAGTTTAAACCCTGTGTCTCCACCCTTCTATGATGCCACCTAGCTTCTCCTTTTAAAATATTAAACAATTATACAACCAGGATGTCTTATCACTCAGGAAGTAAATTAAATAAGTTGACATCAGCAAAACTAATTTCTCAACATGACTCTTTTAAATCACATCCTCTCTGATCTTGAGTGGTTTCCTGCTTTTTCAAAGAATCAGAGACTTTTACAACTCTGCAGTTTTCTCACCTAGCTACAACATAGTTTTTCAGCACCAGTTGAAATTAACTGCCCTTCCTGAGGACGTCATGAAATGGATATTTTAGTTCCTGGCTTCAAGCACACAGATCCTAAACAATGCTATAAAATGTGACTTTTTTGAAGTTAATCACATTACAGAGATCTGCTGTTTAACATATCCTGTCCTTTGAACTAAAACCTGTGGGGGTTATCCCAGAGCACAGGATGTCTCATGAGAGACACTCAATAACACATTTTTATAATACAAAATCATAGAGCGATCAGAACCAGCTGTCCAAGTGTCACATGCACAACCATTGTGTTCTGCACAGAGGGGTTCTGATTCCATCTGAGCCGCAAGAGCGAAGCTGGAGAGGTCTGGAGAACAGTACCTGAGGTGGCAGCACACACTAGTTGTGTACAATGTTGCTTGTCAGTATTTTTATAGTATATAGTATTACGGAGGGTGGTTCTTTACTTCAGAATTAAACTGATTTGGGCAGTTTCTAGAGGTTTCAGAATGCTGTTGCACCACAGAAGGTGGCACAGTCACATTCATGATCTTTGAACTATGACACAACAGCATTTTGAAAGGGATGGAATTCTATACATGGCAATGCTCTACTATACACTATAAGAGCTTAGTGCTGAGGACAAGAGAGGGCATTGTACCTTTAACAGCCTAGTATGGTGAAGCATGAAAGGTGCCTTCCCATTGGCAGCATGGTGCTGTGGGTAAGGAGAGAGTCCTGTTGTTAAACACTCCTGTGCTGTGGACATGAGGATGTGCTGTCCCTCCAACAGCCTAATGCTCTGGAAGCAAGAGGATGCTGCTCCTTTAATTGCTAAGCATTGTTTACATGTGAGGGTGTTTTCCAGGTAAGAACTGTGGACAAGAGGCAGCACTGTCCATTTAACATCTTGGAATTGTGGACACAGTGAACAGTAGAGGTAAGAGCATCATTTAGGGTGACCAGGGTTGCAATCGAAACCCCTATGATTTCTTCAACCTCTATGTCCACTGCAACCTCTAGAAAGCCATAAAACAAGTTTTTTCTATAAGTTATTTACATAAAAGTGGTGAGCTGGAGGAGCTTTGCAACCCCCATGATTCTGTTGAAATAATGCCACTGGGAAGAGGGTCTGTCTATTCACCAGTTCAACTATGTAGGGCTTGTACCAATACTACTCCATACAAGCCTGCCCCTCTTCCCACACTGGGGCCAGTATCCCCACACTGTGAACAAAAACTGCCAGCTTGCAGTACTGTGGTTTACCTTATTGCTCTTGGGCTACATACTGTACTGGAAATTGATTGTGGTGGACATATATGACTGGGAGGCATTTTTCAGTGTGGTGATCGCGAGTGTACAATGTACCTTAATGCCAGTAAACCACTTGGTACAGCACACTGATTGCAGACCAGGTGACACAATGCAGTGTCTGCAGTGCATGTGGCACAGTGTGGTGTGCCACATGCACCGCTAACATTGCGTTGTACCATGTGCACCACTGACACTGCACTGTACCAGGTGCACCACTGACACTGCATGTGCCACATGCACTGCTGACACTGTGCTGTACCCATGCACTGCTGACACTAGCTGTGCCAAATTTACATGACACTGGCTTTGTGCCACCTGCCCAGCTGACACTGCACTATATCACATGCGCTGCTGACACTGGCAGTAGCCACATGCAGTGCTGACACGCCTGTGTCTGTGCACTGCCAACATGTTGTGCCAACACCACACTGTGCCACATTCAGTGCCAACTGTGTTTCTAGATAAACTATGCATTATATTGAATTGTTATGTAATAACTGGGAACTGTTTTTCCACAGGAAAAGCTGGTTATTTGATGTTATAACCTGTGGGTTATACGGCAAACACACGTCAGCTTTCTCTTTGAAAGTGAAAGCTAGCGCTTATTGTGCTGCATGGCTATCCCCAGAATAGCTCATTCAATGCTGGGGGAATGCAGCCCCAGAAATTACATAGCATAACACATGGGAAGAGTGTAAACTAGAATTGTATGCAGCCCTCAGTGTAGGATGTTTGATAAACTCCTCTGGCTTCACCCTTGGGGTTTATATAGCATCCCACACTGGGGTGTACATAAAATTCTCATTATGCATTCCTCCCATGTATTATTCTACATATGCCATCTATGCCAGACTGGGTGAACAGAGAAATAGGTGAAGGAAGGACAGTGGACATGGCTTATCTGGACCTTAAGGCCTTCAACACTGTTACACACAGGAGGCTGATTTGGAAGTTGACCAGCCTAAGAGTGGGCTCCAAAGTGGTAAATTGGGTTAAAAACTAGTTAATGGCTAGGAGACAAAGGAGGTAGTTAATGACACTCTCTCTCTCTCTTAGGATGGCAAAGTGACAATGGGGTACCACAGAGCTTGGTACTGGGACAAATCCTCTTCTGTATCTTCATCGGGATGTTGAAGAACTGGAAGGAAGGTATGCCTTTTGTGGAGGACACCAAAATCTGTAATAGTGTGGACATGAAGGAGGGTTGAAGAATATGCAGGGATCCTGGGAACTTGAGGAGTGGATGAAGGAATGGCAGTTGGGGTTCTGAGTGAGTCTGTCACTGTCAAAATATGCTGAGAAACATACTAACATACTAAAATGCCAGCAGAATAGGCCTAACAGTCTTGTGTCCGCTCATTTGGTCAGCCCCCCACCCTGGGAGGTGACCTTGCTGCCCCTCGCCTCTTCTCTGGCTTCTCCCTTCCCAGTCCTGGATATTCTCACTGCACAGGACTTTGCTTCCAGAATCCTTCCTCTGTACCTGTCCCACCCTCTTGAACCCATCCACAATCTCTGCCTCCTCAGCCCCGGGCAGCGCATTCCATGGCTCCACCACCCTCTCAGTGAAGTAGCACCTTCTCCTTTCTCCCTGAATTTCCCCTCCAGCTTCCACCCATGCCCTCTAGTTGCCCCTCCTTCCTTCTGAGCACCCTGACTACTCCTCCCTATGTATCCCCTTCATGTACCTGAAGACCTCTATCATGTCCCCAGGTCCCTTCTCTCTTCCAATGTGTACATATTTAGCTCTTGAGCTTCTCCCATAGGTTCTGTCCTCCAAGCCCCAGGTCATTTTGGTTGCTCTCCTCTGGACCCTTTCCAGGAGTTCGATGTCCCTCTTTAAGTGTGGCCTCCTAAACTGCATGCAGTACTCGTGGTGTGCCTCACCAAGCAGTCATACAGAGGGAGTATCACTTCCCTCCTTCTGGAGGTGATCTCTAGCGATGCATCCCAGCATCCTGTTGGCCTTGGCCACTGCCATCCTACAAGTCTCAAAGCTGTTCATCTTGGATATCCACCAACACCCCAGGCCCTCTCAGCCATTGAGACTTGTAGCATTTCCTTCCCAGGGTGTACACTTGGCCCAGGTTTCTGGCTCCCAGGTGCAGTACCTTGCATTTCCCTGCATTGAACCTCAGCTTCCACTGTCTAGACCACCTTTACAGAGCCTCCAGGTCCCCTGTAGGGCGACTCTCCCTCCTCCCCATCCACCACCACCCCCAGTTTTGAGTCATCCGCAAAAGACTCATCTCACTTCGATACCCTTCCTTATATCAGAGGCGTGAGGCGTTGAACAGGAGGGGCTCAAGGACCGATCCCTGAGGGACCCACTAATGATCCTCCTTGGGGATGAGACTATCCCGCCATCAGGTCCTGGAGCCAATTTCCTATCCATCTGATCCTCTGGTTCCCACCCTATTTCTTCCAGCTTATCCAACAGGTTCCCATGAGGAACAGAGTCAAACGCCTTGCTGATGTCAAGAAAGAGGACATCCACCGGTCTACCCAAATCCAAGGCTCTTGTCACCCAGTCACAGAACTCCACAAGGTTTGTCTGACACGATTTCCCGGGACGAATCTTGCTGCCCATCGTTCAGGCACCCGACTTTTCCAGGTCTCCCAACCTCTCCTTGACAATGCCCTCCATCACCTTGCCCACCACCGATGACAGGCTGATGGGCCTGTAGTTCCCTGCCACCTCCCTTGATCCCCCTTGTGGCTAGACACCATATGCGCCACCTTCAGTCCTGGGGCACCCACCCTGTCCTCAGAGATGCTGAAAAGCTCAGCCAGGGGTTTTGCCAGGACATCCACCAGTTCCTTCAGCACTCTGGGATGTAACTTATCCCCAGTGCTTTCTCTGTCTTAAGGCACCTGAGGACTTCCCTCACTCTCTCTGCCATGATTTCCACCTCTGCTACCTCATCCCTGCTTTGCCTTCCCCTCCTGCCAGTGATGCCCCCTCTCCCCAGACCTGCCGATCGGTAGGGGCATGTCTTTTATTCTTTACTGTATTTGGTCTGTTTTTTTTCTTGCCTATTGTGCAGTTTATTTGCTTACAGTCAGCCTCATCGTTATCTGCTTAGTTCAAGCCTCTTGGGGCAGTTTTTAGAGTGTAATTTTTCTCAGGTTCTTTTCTTGTTGCCTTGTTTGAGTTGCCTTAGACATTGGAAGCATGAATGCAGAGTTTGCAGTCCTTCCAGCTTTCCATGCATGTGTAGTATTTTTCACTTTTGCAAATACCTGAGATACAGGGAATGCGGGGAGGCCGAGGTACTGTGGGTCACCCTTGAGACAGGCAATGGCACAGCTATTTGCATGGGCGTGATACACAGATGACCAGCACGGGGTGGGGAGAAGGAGGACAGGGTTCTAGCAGAATCCATCCACACAATGGCAGCTAAAGAGAATGTGCTGCTGGTAGGTGATTTCAATCTGCCAGATGTGGATTGGAGCATCCCAACTGCTGCCTCAGCCAAAAGCAGGACATCCTGTACTTCAAAAGGGGCAGGTCCGGCAAGCTAGTGCTAGAGCCCACTCAAGAGGGTGCAATTGTGGACTTGGTACTCACCAACGGGACAGAACTGCAGACGCCAGGGTGGGTGGACACCTGGGGTCCAGTGATCATCGACGGTGTGGTTCAGTATGAGTACAGCGGCAGAGTCAAGTCACACAAAGGTGGGGTGCTGAATTTCAGAAGAGTGGACTTTACTAAGATGGGGTGATGTCTCAAAAATGCCCTGGCATGGAGGGATGAATGGGGAGTTGAGAAGTAGTGGGTCTATCTGAAAGAAGCCACAGTGGAGGTGACAAACCTTTGCATTAGGCATGTAAACAGGGGCAAGAAAGAGAAAACCACTATGGTTCTCAAGCGGCAGACTGGATGGGCCTAGTGGTCCTTATCTGCCGTCAATTTCTGTTTCTATATGTGTGCCTTCCTCCAATGGCATGGGTACATCCATTCATACACCCTTAGAACCAGTTGCAAGATGTCATGTCATTCACGCAACAGCACACAGGCAAAGGTGATTTACTGCACATCTGTTTCTGCAGTTTAACAAACTGGGACCTTTTTTTTTCTCATTATTTATTTTAAGAGGAATTTGCCTCTTATGGGTTTTGATGGTCACTTTGGGCGCAGCACTCCAATGCAGTAACTGTCACTCCTAACAGTTTATTTTCTGCTAATTTATTGGGGCAGAGTTAAGTGCATGTGCAGTGCATGGAGATGCCATCCACCAGAGCTCCACTTCAAACTTGCAGCTCTTGGCAGGAATAACGTTTGCATTCCACGTCCAGCACGAAGAAATCCTTTGAAAATGATTCAATTGTAGTCAATAGTGACAATTTATTTATTTAGCTTTTGTTGACCAGGTAGGTACACTAGACAAGCTGTATGCCTATTTTCAGATGCGACCGGGAGAGTACAGTGAAAATACAGGTTCAAACAAGGTACATAACAACAAGAGGGCAATGTACAGAGTTACAAGAGCGCAAGATGAACACAGATAATCTACAGTGAGCAGTAAAGGTAAAATATACATATACATACGAATAAATAGACTAAGACA
The DNA here is from genome assembly GCA_016271365.2 of Neoceratodus forsteri. Taxonomy (NCBI): domain Eukaryota; kingdom Metazoa; phylum Chordata; order Ceratodontiformes; family Ceratodontidae; genus Neoceratodus; species Neoceratodus forsteri. Next base: position 1,078,772,021 of record CM057458.1, read on the forward strand.
TTCAATGGCAATTACATTGTATGAGTGACCCTTTACCACCACGTAATTCATAAGCAGATAGCAAGCAATCACATGCTTCCCAGCATTAAAGGACAGTGGGCAGTGGGTCGGATGAGATCAATTTGGAGACCTGGTTAAGGTGGCTTGGGACACCCACACACAGTGGACAGTTTCAAGTGCTCCCACATGGAATTCTGGATACTCAGGTGGGAGGGAGAGGCACGTCACGTGGTCAGGAAGGAGTTCCATAGCCTCGGAGCACATGTAGCAAAGTCCCTATCACCATTAGGGTTCGAGTATAAGGAACTTGGAGCACCCCAGGACCCTGAGACCTGAGGAGTAGGAGGAGGATTCAGCAGGCTTAGAAGCTGTGCCAGCCCGGAGGGTTCCGGTTCTGAGCACCTTTCCTCTGAAGCAGCCCAACCCATATTTCAAGTGATTGGCCGGGAAAGCCAGCCCAGTTTGTCGTATAATTTACAATGATGGGTGAGGTGTGGGGCTGCCAGGGCAAAGCAACAGATGTTGTTGTAGGTCGTGTTCCACTGAGCAAGGTGAACCTTGGAGGTGCTAGCGAACAGAAGAAGTCCATAGCTAAGTGTGAGGAGCAGCACACCTCCAGCCAACACCAAGTGGGCTGCGGACGTCAAATTTTCCTTTGCCTGAGGCAAGAACCAGTTTACAGTTTACGGCTCTGCAAACATTTTGGGTGTGACACCCCAGGTCAAGTGGGAATCAAGTTTCACTCCAAGGTATTTTATTGAAATCGTGGTTAGGAGGGAGAGCCATCCACACCACTGACACATAGAGGGACAGGGAGGCCTTGATCTTGGCTACTGACCCAAAAGCATGGCCTGAGTTTTTTAGGTTGAGGACCAGCTTGTGAGACGTTACCCAGGACTGAATATTCTTAAATACCTCACTCAGCTGAAAGTTGAGAACCCCACTGTCCCGGAGTGTGCAAGGATGACAAGATCATCAGCATAAAGGGTGGCACTACAGTTGGAAGCAGCAGCAGGAGTTTGTTAACAAATGCAGAAAAGAGAAGGGCCCCAAACTGATCCTTGTGGGACACCAGAGGTCACCGGAGGGCCGAGAGAGGCCTTGTTGAATTTAGTTCGCTGTATTCTGCCTTGGAGGTAGTTTCTAAGCCAACTCAAGGCAGGAGGGACAGGCCTATGGACTGCATCTGTGAGCAAAGTAATGCATGGTCCACAAGGTCAAAGGCCTTGTGCACTTGCTCACTTTGTACTGTTTAAACAATTCCATTCATGTATGTGGGTCTCAGCCCCCAGGTCGGATCTGGAATCGAGCATGTTGCTCAGCATGCTTTCCTGGTAAAACTCGTAAATAAATAAATAAGTCTATGAATATGGCCCCGAGAGTTCGCCCTGGTCCATGGCCGCCATGATGCTAGTAGAGACAGAGACAAGGGCCGTGGACATGCCATACCCTTTATGAAAGCCGTGCTGCGCAGGGGGACAGCAATTTATGAGGACTGAATAAAATTTGTGAGCTGTTCACACAGCTATCTAAGAGTTTACTAATGGCCGATAGGATGGCAATTGGATGATAGTTGTCCAGGACTTTGTGGTTACCTTGCTTTGGAGCAGGGACAATCCTCGCTACTTTCCAAATGCCATGGATAACACCAGTGGCAAGGGACAGGTTGAAGATATGTGCCACTGGAATGGCAATGTGAGGAGCACCCAGGTTCAAAGTTTGGGCTCCATGTTATCATGGCCAGCGCTGGAGTGTGGGGAAAGACCAGGGAGAAGTCTCTGCGTCTCCATGACAGACACAGCCCTGAGATAAAATAATGGGCAAGACTTCGCCAACAGAGGTTCAAACTGCTTGGAGTTACCTCCTGTCCCGTTCAAGTTCACATCTCCCAGGATCAAAAGTTCATTATCCCCAACATAAGGACATAATTTGCAGCTAAGTCCATGTCCCTACTATTTAAACTGCTCCAGCAGTTTAAAACTCGCCTCTTTTCTCTGCAATGTCTCTCTCTCTGCACGGTCCGACTCCACGTAGAAGCAGCCCCACAGGAGAGTGCAGTTAAGTCCATGTCCCAAGTGGGAAGGTGTGGGTCCCAGCGAGGACCAATCCACAGCTCCAACCCCTGATGCCAAAACACCAGCTGCCGGACGGGCTGAAGCCCTGCTATTTAAACTGCTCCAGCGCTTTAAAATTGGTGCCTTTTTCTCTGCAATGTCTCTCTGTCTCCAAGGTCCGACTCACAGAGAAGGAGCCCTCATGGAGAGTGCAGCTAAGTCCGTGTCCCAAGTGGGGAAGGAGGGGTCCCAACGAGGACCAGTCCACACCTCCAACCCCAATGCCGAAACACCAACTGCCATGACCAGGACTGAAGCTCCTGCTATTTAAAACAGCTCCAGCAGTTTAAAATTGGCTCCTTTTTTCTCTGCAATGTCTCTCTCTCTCTGCGGTCAGACTCCATGTAGAAGGAGCCAGCGGGAGAGTGCAGCTAAGTCCGTGTCCCAAATAAATTTCCAAATTCTGCCTCGATTCTTTCCCTCAATTTATCTTCCTCCCTCTTCCTTACTCCCTCCATAATTCTAACCCTAGATCGCTCACCCTCCCTTTCATGAAATCCTTTGCAGACCAAGTTGCTTTCTCCTACTGTTTCCCCAAGCTATGTTTGGGTTTAGTGCAAATCGTACAAAATGATGCATGTAGGGCATAGGAACCTTGGTTCTGAGTATAGGATGGGGGAGGAGGAAGTACTGACAGTCACTAGACAGGAAGGGGATCTAGGGGCCAACATACTGGAGGACCTCAGTGTGGCAGGGCAGCGTGACAAGGCAGTGGGTAAGGCTAGTGAAATGCTTGGGTGCATAAAGAGGGTATCTCCAGCAGGAGGAGGTGGGTGATGTTGCCGCTGTATCGCTCCTTGGTGCACCCTCACCTGGAGTACTGTGTCCAATTTTGGAGACTGTACCTCTGAAAGGACAGAGACAGGGTGGAGGCAGTCAGAGGAGGGTAACTAAATGTTGCAGGGTTTGCATTGGAAGCACTATGAGCAGAAACTGAGGATGTCAACAGGTATGCACAGGAAGAGAGAAGGAGTGGGGCATGATTGAGACTTTCAATTACCTCACAGGGGTACACAGGATGCAGTCTGTTCTCACTGGACATTACCTGCCCTTGCTAGAGTGCATGGGTGACCCTCCAGCCCACCATCCTGGGTTGCTCTCTGGTGGTGCAGACTCTGGGCACCGCCTCCTCGTGGATTAACTCCACCGCACTTACTTTATGGAGGTGTGTATCCCACCTTACTCCTGATGCCTCCTGCCATACCTGCTTCTGCAATCTCTGTGGGTGCTCGATGGACTCGGCTCAGACAGGTCCCTGGGTCACCCTGCCACCAAGATGTCCCACGGTGATTTTCAGGGAACCTGTCACAGGCCCAAATGCCATCATGAGGTCTCCTTTAAGGTTCCCAAACCCTCTTGGGGTCCCACTAAACTCTCAAGCTATGGGCGACAACCCACATCCTCTTTCACCATTCCCAGCAGGTCGGGATTCCATCTTGACACCCTGATGAAGCAAGGCACTGGGGTTAGTGCACCAGCTCTCACTCTTCATGGAATAAAGATTTACATTTTGTACAACTGCTGGAAGCTTCCAGAAGTGGTAATTTCTGCCCTTGTATACTTGCAACTTTGCTAAACTCCTGCAGTCCCACTATCTTGTGCAGAGTTCAGGATCCATCTTGTGTGCTAAACACCCTTTCTAAATGCCTCCAGGGTCCCATCCACTGACATAGTGATACTCTCAACTCATCGAGGTGTCTGGGACCTTTGTCATTCTCAGGGCTCTAGTGCACATAGCACCCAGGCTTCCAGGAGGGAGCTTACCTCAGGCCCAGATCCTGTGGCCAGCCATTTAGTGGGCACTTCCTGCAGAGCACACTGGAGTACCCCTTCAGTATGCTGCTGGTGGTGCTTGCTCACCCCTCAGCCGGCTACCCTGTCTCTGATGAACCAGTCAACCCCTGGCCCATCCCGAGGTGCCTACCAGTCAAAAGTGTAGATGTTCCTTCTAACATTAAGCCCACCCTGAGTCTTCTGAACCGGGACCATAAGAAGCAGCTGGCACCATGATAGCACACCATTTAAAGTGCTCATATAAATTTCCTTCTATTCCAGCTACCCTATACCCACAAAGCAGAATATGAAGGTATCATACCTGTGCTGGTCACTACCTGGTAACAACTACCTACCCTTCTGTAAGGAGGGGCTGTCATATGAGAATATCATAGTATTACCTGGAGTATCTGGCAATCTTTCCTATTTGTGAAATTTATTTAGTTTTTGTTAACTGGGTAGGTGCACTAGCTACAAAATGACTATTTTCAGGCACGACCGGAGAGGACAACAAAGGAGAACAGTTGAACAACAGCAACATGGGTGCAATAATACAAATAGAGGAACAGTACAGCAGTGCTACAAAATACAATGGGTAGAAACAACAAAAATAATGGCAAGCATTATATGGATAATGGCAGTAAGATATATAATAAGTGCAGAAACCATGGACCCGACCTGTGGAGTGAAAGGGTTGATAAGATAGCAAGGTTATATAGAGAGAAATGTGAGAAATGTTCAAACATAACAAGAAAGACTGACAGAAGGAAGGTCAGGGGTGGCAATTGGCAAAACAACAGTGGATGGTCAGCAAAATGGATAACATGGGAAACTTTTTTTGTATAATCTTTTATTATTTTCTCTTATATCAACAGACATACAATACATAGACAGACAGTCATACATGTATGTTGCTATTAATGTGTACAACAAACACATAGATACAACAAACACATACACAGATGCACTTTCATACAATTATTCCTACATCCATTAACCCTGCTCCAGACAATTGATTCCAAAAACTCATTTAGAATATTGAAAGGAAAAACAAGACAGGCCAATATCTAAATTAATTGTTGAATCTATATACTGCAGATGCCAGCACATCACCTTGGATCGTCCACCCTCAGGTGCTTGGGGGGTGGACACCCATCAGTCAGTCCCCATATACCTAGACCAGTCCTCACATGGGGTGGTCATCTCTTGCATTTCAAGTGTAGAAAGAAATGGTGCCCATTCCCATAAAATACCTCTGATCTGTTCGCCAGAATCAATGATAGCTGTTCAATGCCAAATTTTGCAAATTAACTGGCGCCACTGCTGGATGGTAGGTATGGCATTATTAACCCATGTATTCTGAATGCAATGCCTAGCCATCACCATAAGAATCCTAATCCAACGTAGCATTGCCTCCCATTCCTCCACCTCATCCGCATTTAGGCCAACTAGCCCTTTGATAGGGTCCAACTGGATGGGGTCCCCACCATCAGCTCAACTTCTTTAAATACCCCTCCCAAAAGGATTTCAAAACAGGACAGTCCAAAAACAATGCATTACGTCCCCACCTCTCTTTTGCACCTCCCACACAGCGGGAAACAGACAAATAGGCCCTGTGCACCACTGCTGGAGGATAATATAACCTGTGCAGAAACTTAAAATATGCTTCTTTAAACCTGTTACAAATCAACAGGCCCCTATGTTCCGACAGTAACTTTTGCCAATTCTCTGCAGAGATTTCCCTCCCAGATCTCTACTCCACTGCTGCTTTACTTTCTTAGTGTAATCCGGCCATCCCTGTTTCCCAATCTTTGCGGCTTTCCCAATAAATCCTTTGAGTCCCTCTGTGCTCCCAATATTACTATTCTACCGAGTCTCAACCCTGTCCCCTGGCTTCTCTCTCTCCATTTTACCTATGAACGTTTTCACTTGGAGGTATCGAAACACCTGCTGTCCCTGCAAACTCAGTTTCTTTTAATGTCCTCTAATGAAGCAACATCCCCTTCCAATCATACTACCCACACTTTATCCCCCCTCTTCTCCCCTCACTAAATCCTCTATCCTCTAACCCGGTAAAAACAGTTCCTCACCACGGCATCAGTATAGTTTCCCCTTTAACTATCCGTCGCTTTCTTTAACATCTCCCAAGCATCCAAGGTCATTCCCACCAACTTATTCCGCCTCGGGCTCCTTGTGTGCCAGTGGTCCCTTTCTTGCAGGTAGGCCGATAACCGCCATGCACCCCTCCTGCTCCAATGTCACTAACTTGCTACCTCTGGCCTGAATACCCAATCCGCTATATACCTCTGCTGGATGGACAAATAGTAATTTAGCAGATCAGGAAATTAAGTCCTCCCTTAGCTACTTCTGCCTTAAGTCTTTGGAGTTGCATTCTTGGTCTTTCCTTCTCCATATAAACTGAGCAAATACCTTTTCCAATTTATCAATGTCCCTCCATGTGATTCGCATAGATAGCATCTGCATAATGTACATTATTCTAGGCAAAACATTCATTTTAATACATTTATCCGCCGACCATGATATTGCAGCTGCATCCACCTTCTGAGATCTGATTCTATTGTTTTAATCAAGGGAGTATAGTTCAGGTCATACAGAGATCCAATTGTTCTTCCCACATTGATACCAAGGTACTTTATACTTGTAGATTTACATTGTATACCCCATCGCTCATCACCTATTTCTGCTTGGGGAAGCACAGCATTTCCGATTTGTTCAGATTTATTTTATGCCAGAGAACTCCATAAAGCTCCTACCAATTGCAAAAGTGATGTCATGGAAACCTCTGGTTCCCAGAAATACCAACATATCATCTGCATATAATGTGACCTTGTGTTCAGTGCTGTCCATCCCCTCACCACCCGAACCCCCGACACTGACTAATCGCTGCTGCCAGTGGTTCCAGCGCTAAGGCAAATAGTAGTGGTGAAGCGGGCAACCCTGCCTGGTGCCCTTTCCAGTTTAAAGGGAGCCGGGGGTTCCATTAACTATAACACTGGCCCGTGGGGAGCGGTACATTGCTCTGACCCACCGATGTATGGGTCACCCAGACCAAACTGGTCCAAAACCTCAAGAGGTACTCCCACTCTACCCGTCCAAAGCCTTTTCAGCATCCATTGATATGACATATGTTTCCCACATCCTGACCCGACTTCCAAACCACATTGAGTAATCTCGACATTGTAGATACGATAACCTCCCTTAATAAACCCGGTCTGGTCTGGGTGAACCAATGATGGCAGGTATTCCTCCAACCTTAGAGCCAACGCTTTGGCCAGAATCTTGAGGTCACAATTCAGCGGGGCAATTGGCCTACTCGAGGCACAATCAAGGGATCCCTACCTCCCTTGGGAACAGGCATATCGTGGCATCGTAACATGTTTCTGGGAGACACGGTACTTCCTGTCCCTCTTCCACCTGAAAAACCTCACTTAGCGTCTCTGCCATCTGACTCGCTAGTGTCTTATAAAACTCTATAGGATATCCATCTGGCCCTCGCTTTCCCCAACTGGAGCTTTCCAATCGCTTTTAGTATTTCTCCTTTGCCAAGGTTTGCCAAACATTTTCTTTGCTTCTCCGTGAGGCTAGATAGGTTAATCTTATTCAAAATCTTGCATTCTTTGTTTCTCCCCGCCCCTCCGCCCTATACAGGTGAGCATAAAATTCCGGAAGCGCTCTCTCATCTGTTTCTCCCTCGCTGTACCCTGCCCTCCTTATCCTTAATCCCTGTTAACCTAATAGGGCACTTCCCTCCCTTCATTAATCTTACAAGCAGTGGGCCTGGTTTGTTGGCCCATTCAAACACCTGCCTCTTACAACAGAACCAAGAGGTTCGCCTCCCCCTTACCAGGGAGTTTAATGCCTCTCTTGTGACCATCAACAGACGCTCCACTTGCCCTCTCTCTCCTCCAGCAACTTGCTTTTCCAGCTCCTTTAACTGCCTTTCCAGTCCTTGCCTTTTGTCCCACCTCTCCTTATTAATTCTGGCCATATACGCTATTATAGAACCTCTAATGAGGCTTCCCTGCATCCCAATAGACTGCCCTATCCACCTCTGTGCCCCCATTGGTCTCCTTGTATAATTCCCACTGCATTTTCAGGTATTCCGAAAATCCTTATGTTGGAGCATATATGTAGGGAACTTCCACTGCTGCCTTGTATCTCACTCCTCCTGCATTTGAAATCTACCCACCACCATAGCATGGTCCGATATGTGAATGGGGCTATGCGAGACATCTATAACCCTTCTATGCAAGCCCTGGCTATCAGGATATAATCTAACCTTGTCCATGTTCTATGTGGGTTGGAATAAAATGTATTACTGAGCCCCGGATATGCCATTCGCCAGCTATCTACTAGGTCCAATTCTGACATCCCAACCCTCCATTGAACCACTGCCTCCGGTGCTCGTCCCTTACCCTCTGAATGATCCAACACGGGATCTAAAGTACTATTGAGTCTCCTCCTAAAATTAGACTTGGGAATTGTTCTCTAGTAAACAGATCCAATAATCCGGGAAGAACTGCAGGTCATACTGGGCGGCACACACATTCCCCAATGTAATTAACTCACTATAAAGCTTCCCTATCAGAAATATGTATCTACCTTCCCTACTGTCCTTTACAATTCTATGGATCTCTAGTGGCAGATTCTTATTCACGAGGATGGCAACCCCTCACTTACGGGATGAGTAAGAGGGCCTTAAGCATCTACCCACCCATTTACGCCAGTTTTGTGTGCTCGCATCAAATCAAATGCGTTTCCTGGTCAACGCATCTGCGCCCCCTGCAGAAGCGCAGCCAGCAGCATGGTTCGCTTAATCGGGTTTGCAATCCCTTCACGTCCAGGAGACTACCACCATTTCCTGCTTATTAGTCATCTAATTATGTAGTATGTTCCCCGTCCATCCATTTACTTCCCCATGTACACTCTACAATACCCACTCCCTTGTTCCATCATTGCCTTCCATCCACAGACACCTATTAACCTTGTTTGTATGAAGTGCATCCGTCAACAAACAGTGTAAAAACAATTAAACAGTTCAACTATATACACATAACAAGAACAGTATTCCTCTGTAAGAACTTTCCTGATACTCCCTTTTCCCTACCCTTCCCCCCCATCCCATCTTTAATTTCCCTTTAGCATACCCTGTTCCATACCAGGTTCCCCTGTCTTTGACACTAATTGCAAAATCCATAACTGTCCATAACAGACCCCAAAAATATACATGTGCCCCCGCTCTGCCCATGAACAACTCCCATCTTATCGACCTGCTTCATACAGTCGCAGCATTGTGAAGTTATGTTATCAGACAATGGAAGCGGCAGAAAAGTACAAAGGAGAGTCGAACAAAAGCAAACTGGCAAGCAGCGCCCCCTTCAAAATCCTTTCCTCCCAGAATTCACCAAACAACTCCCTGAGACCACCAGGAAGACCCCCATTCATGTTCATTCCATGATCATCGTGGCTTATCCCCTCTCCTTCTGCCCATTCCAATCTACTTGCAATACCACACAAACAGAGTGGCATTTTCAGTCTCTTCAAAATCCCTTTCCTCCAGCATTCACCAGACAACCGCTGAGGCCCTCGGAAGGCCCTCTCATTCATGTTCATTCCATATTCATCGTGGTTTACCCCTCTCCCTTCTGCCCATTCCCAGCTATTTGCAGTACCACACAGAGTAGCTTTCAGTCTCTTCAGTGCAGTTTAACTGCATCCCCAGCTGACTGCGAATATTTCAGTGGCACATATTCTCCCGCGCCATCAGACCTCCCCTTACCCCCGAGCCTCACAGTACTTGCCATTTTGTCCCCAGAATTCTGAGTAGCCATTTTTCATGTTCCTCCGATTCAGCTTTCCCTGGAGGCCTGGTCGCTGCTCAGACTCCAGCATTTCCCTTCCCTCGTCTTCTGCCAGGCGCAGCCTCTGGCTCGCTGTTCCAATCGCCATCTCGCCCATTACTAAACAAAGAAAAATGGAAAAAGGAAAAAACATTTCACCTGCCCCCCCAACACATCTTTATGTCACTGGAGTCTCGGTGATATCATCATAGATTTCCTAAGCTGTCCAGCGCTGTATATCTCTCATAATCCCATGTATCTCACTAGTCCAAGTTTTTTTTTTTCCAATTTCATTTTTATTAAGATTTTTATACTTTGACAGTCACAGTTCACTTGGTTATAAACCAATAGTACTGCATTGTTTGTATAGAGGCTCCATTCAGAAGTAAATAACAGATTAGAGCTTTCAAAATAACTTTCTCTTATCTAAAGCTAGCATCCTGAGAGCAGTTTCCAGCATTCCATGTAATAACGCTTCCAATCTTCCCCATCCACCCACCCTTCCACCCCTCCCAGATCATCACTCTGCCCTGCTTGTCACGCTTACTCTCAAGTAAGTTGAGGGCATAATAAAAGAACCCAATCCAACTGATCTGAGCAGTCAGGCTCGTGTGAATGGTATTAGGGCACAAAGCTTGGGTCTTTGTTCATTATGTGTATAACCCATCTTCTCCATTTTAAAGAACCCAGCTCTGCCTTGTCATTTAAATTATAGGTCATTCTTTCAGATCTATATATAAGGTTGACAATCTCTCTCCAACCCGTGATGGTGGGCATCACCACCGTAAGCCAGTGCTTAGTAATAGCCTTCTTCGCTGCCAGGAGTACAATATTCAACAGATACTGAGAATGGGAGTCATGCAGGCCCTGAGGAGAACATGCAGCACAAAAAGTCTCCTCTGTAGGGGAGCCTGATCCCAAAAAGCTCCTCTAATTCCTTAAATACATCCTGTAAAAGGGCTGCAATTTTGGACAGGACCAAAGATATGAGTATGGTGAGCAGAGGGCTCACCGCATAGCCGCCAACATGCTGCCCGGAGGAGGTGTGTAATGTGAAGTTATCACTGGGGTACGGAAGAATCTAATTAGAAGTTGCCAAGATATAATCTCCAGACATGAGAGTAGGTGATTTTGATGTCCTGTGCCATATTATTTCCCATTGTTGTGGTGAAATTTGCGTTCCCAAGTCCGCATTCCACCTCTCCCTATCCGTAGAGTATCCCCACTCACCAGAGGCAACATTGATTTATATATAGCAGAGATAGCATGCGCTAGTCTATGTGCTTTTACTGCTTGTTGGATCAGCTGAATCAACTGAGGATGGCTGTCAGGAGTCACGGACACTAAGGGAGAGATTCAAAGTAGTGTCTAAGCTGCAGGTATCAAAGAAACCCGATCGAGGCAAGTGAAACTCTCACTAATCTCACGAAGTCTCTAAAGGGGCCCTTTGAAATTGTGAGAGCCTTGAGAGATGGACATGCCTCCAGTTCCGAAATGTATGATCCAGAAGAGCTGGGGTAAAGTCCTCCAATAAGTCGATTGGGCACAACATAACCAGGAAGGGGCGTAATCCCTAGTGTCCCTAGTATCAGACACCAAGCCTGCACTTGGTATACGACCCAGGGACTCCAGGTTGTTTGGTCAATTGAGGAGGTTTTTATAGAGAATTATTCTATAATAGTCCCGCAAGGAGCATACTTTCCTCAATTTCTCTCCATTTAGCTGGGTTCATTCCTATCAGACGCTGTATTATAAATGCCACATGGGCTGCCGGTAGTATAATTTTAAATTAGGGCGCCAGACCGCCTGATCCCTTGGAAGAAAGAGAATTTCCATTCTGATTCTAGGGCATCTTCCAGCCCAGACAAACCTCGAAATAGTTTTATTCCAAACTTTAAAAGATTATTTGGTAGGTTAAGGGGATATTCTGGAAGAGGTAGAGTGCCCTCGGTAAAATCACCATCCTGACCACCCCAGTACGTTGAATCAAATTCAGTCGAGTATACTCCATCTCTCGAGATCTTGTTTAATTTGAGGACGTGAATAGGCGATAATTGTTACTGTAAGCCTCAGTTGCTTGGTGGGCTAAGTATATCCCAAGTATTTCACCTTTGAGAGCCCCCAGCGAAATGGGTACCTCTCCGTTAAAAGCTTGGGAGGGAAAAGTGGAATGTGAGGCGTCCGTCTTGGCAGTGTTTAATCTGTAACCTGAACACGCACCGAACACCTCCAGTAGTTGAAATACAGCGGGATGGATTGCTCGGTTTAGTGAGGAACAGCAGGACATCGTCCGCAGAAAGCTACCGGTGATCCAGTCCATCTATATTCACTCCGAAATCCCTGGGGAAGATCTAATTGCCTAAGCCAGGGTTCTATGAATATAGCAAATAGGCCCAGGGACATAGGGCAGCCCTGGCGTGTACCCTGAAAGGGAAATAGTCGGAGTGGTGGCCTGCTGTTTTAATGCATGCCCTTGAGGGATTCATATATGTTCTGCAGAATATAGATATGAAGGAGGGCGGAAGCGCATCGTCGCCATTGTGGCAAAAGGAATGGCCATGACACCGATCGAAGGCCTTCTCAGCATCCAGGCTGAGAAGGACCGCAGAGTCTCTCCAGTTGCATCACATGCACCAAGTGTAAGGCCCTCCTTACAATGTCCGTGGTCGATCTAGAGCTTACAAAGCCAGTCTGATCGAGGTCTATCAGATTTGGCAGGACATTGTCTAGTCTCCGGCCAAGATAGACATGAAATATTTATAGTCCATATTAAGGACTGATATCGGTCTGTACGCACATTGTAAAGGGTCTTTGCCTGGCTTAGGAATAACTGATATTGTTGCATATTTCCAGCTGGGGACCTCCTTCAAGGACCTTGTTAAAGGCCTCTATGAGGGGTTTATTAATGGCTTGAGTTAAGCCCTTTTAAAACTCTGCCCCATATCCATCGGACCGGAGCCTTCTGGGTTTTAGATCTGAAGATGGCTAACATTAGTTCCTCCAGCGAGATCGGTTTCACTAAATTATTTTGTTGATCTGGAGTAAGGGTAGGAAGCTTTAAGGCCGAAAGAAATGAGTCAGTGCGGTAGGGTCAATCGGTGGTCCGGGTATAAAGGGAGCTATAATATTGACAGAAAACTTGGAAATGTCTTTAAATTTAGTGTACTGAAGTCCCGTTTTAGGGTCTCTTATTGCTACAATCGTGGTCTGTTTGCGCTGTTCGTGAGCCTGTATGCTAGTAAGCCGAGGCTCTAGGGCCGATCTCACCATATCTCTGGCATAAATATGCCAATGCAATTTCCATCTGCTGCAAGGAGATAGAATCAAGGTTCTCTTTAACCTGCTTTATCTGGGGAAGGACCCAGTCATCTCCTTGTTGGTGAACTGTTGCAAAACTGGACTGTTTGTTCCAGTTGTGTTTGTCTCTCCTTCCTTGTCCTAGTCAAATTGGTTGTATATTTTATCAGGTGACCTCTCAGGACTGCTTTCAGAGTGTCCCACCTGATCGTGTGAGGAACCTCTTGGGCAGCATTATCCTGTATGATCTCCTTGATCCTATCTCTAAGAAACTCTCTAAATTGCTCACTTTTCAGGTGAATGGGTTAAATCTCCATATTGTGTTACACCTTTCCAAGCCCAGATTCCATGAAGAGATCAGAGGTGCATGATCTGAATAGGCTATAGGCCCAACGTGGCCTCTACTAAGGAGCCAAAATACTCCTTCTCGTAAAGCAGTGGTCTATTCTTGTGTAAGTTCCATGGACGGACAAGTAAAAAGAATAACCCCTATCTCTAGGGTGCAGAGCCAAGTGTCTATCCACCCAACCCCCCGTGAACTGTTTAAAAATTTATGAGAGGCCAATCATCGCCATGCCGAGGCTTAAAAGTATCTAGAGCTGGTCTGAGCGATCTTAAAATCCCCACCAGAATCAGAACACCTTGTCAGCTCAATTATTTTGTCCAACAAGAACCGAATTGTAGGGAGTTTGAAGCGGGGAGATAAACATTAGCCAGGGTAATTTCCGGATCGTACAGTGTTCCTTTCTACAATGATCAACCTGCCTTCTGGGTCTGCCCATTCCTTTACTTTCCGGAAGGGAAGATGGGAGGCAATCAATATCGCGACCCTCTTCTCCTACCCCAGGAAAGCCGAGGAGAAAATCTCGTGAAACCTCTCCTCCGCATTTTCCCGTGTTCGAGGTCGTTTAAATGGGTTTCTTGCATATAGATTATCTCAGCATTTGATTTCTTGCCAGCGTTATCATTCTGGATCGCTTCACGGGCTGCTCAGACCATTCACATTCAACGAATATACTTTTAAGTGCTTATGAGCCATGTGATTTCACAGATTAATTCTTCCACTGCAACAGGCATACTAATCTCTTGAACCTTTACCATTGCCTCTTCCTGAATTTCTGAGAACATGTGACTGCCTTCCTGTCTCATAAAGTAATAACCCAATAGGTTAAATACTAAACTTATCTCTTTAAACTCAGATTCAACAGATAAGCTTAAAGCTATCCAAAAACTAAAATAACCACAAACTTTAAATAACATTAATACCACATAATGTATGCGATTCAAGCTGCCCCCTTCCTCCCAACCTCTCGAAGGAGCTTGAGTCAGGCGCACAAAAAAACACCATAGGGTACGTAACTATATACAGTGCCTCAAGCAACGTTAGGGCATGGAAAAACATTAAGGGTGGGGAGAGCAGGGTTACTCAATCCCATCTCTCCTCCCCAATCTAAATTAGATGACTTCCAAGGGAGCTGCTGGCTGTTGTTATCCAGCAGTAGGCAACTGCTAATCGCAGTAAGATGGGTACTCCTACAGTGGAGGAGAAACCCACCAACTCAAGGGTACAAGCCCTGAAGAGTTTGCCTTGTGTTCAGCGGAAGGGGAGAAAAAAACAGACCAAAAGAGTATATCTTTTCTAGGCTGCCCCACCCAAGGGGTGGAACCCCAACCGTATCTAGGACTTTGAATATAGGGTAAATTCACCAAAATAAAACCCTGACAATATATGAGGTGTAATGCCAGCCAAAAGAGATTCACTACTCCCTCAGGTATCAAGCAGGGACGAGAGAGAAGCCCCACACTGCAACCCTCCGGTGGCCCTAGGTCCTCAAAGAGGGCCCACAATAAAAATTCAGTAGACTCAGAAGCTCCTGTGATTTCTGGACTCAGATATCAGTGAGAACATCTAGTAAGATCATTTAAAACAAATGTAGTCTTAAAGTGAGCTCTCCTAACCAGTAATCATTTCCTCTGGTCGGGGAAGAGGAGGGGGCATATCCTCCTCCCCACCCAGCCCCCAACCATATGATTCTGAGTCACTAGGACCACCCATCACACAACTAATGGGGTTCAGCGTGGCCTGATAGACCACTCCGGGCAGTTACCCCCAGCCCGATCCCGCTGCCCATGACCAGGGCCCCAGGATCCCCAATCAGGGTAGGTGCTGTGCGCCCGGCCAGGGAGCAGAGAGACCATAACTCACTACCCCGAGCTGGGGGAGCACCCACTTACGCTTGAGAGTGCCCCAGAATTACAAATCGCTGAGACCTCCCCATGGCCTCGCTAACCCTTCAACCAACTCTCAAAAACAGAGAGGCACCAGGGTCTATCATCTATCAGTCGCGGAGAGCACAGATTCCCGTCATGGGAAAATACCGGGCCACCGATCCACGGGCTCGAAATGGAGATCCTTAGAAATAAAGCAGGAGAATCCAGAGTTAGGAGCACACTACTAGTATTTGCAGCAGGCTGCAAACGCCAGAGGCCGAACAGATTCCCACGTCCCCTCAGGAGGGTCCGGAAGCCCCAGAGTACAAACACAGGAATTGGGTGAGAAACACTCCACTGTGAGGACACCTTCCGTGGCTCACCCCGGTGGCATGGGCACAACGATGTACAGACCCCTGGCCGACTTCCATCCACTAAAGCATCCCCATCGCCGCCCCCAACCAACTTGCAAATTAGCGCATTAACAAGGTACTCACAGAGGCTCCACGGGCCTCGGTAACTGGTCATAAATCTGGGGTTGCTATATCATAAGCCTCATTTGGCAAAGGATGTCGACTCCAAGGGAAGCAAGGCCACGGCAAAGGGAAGGAAAGCGGAGGAGCATCACAAAAGGTCAAAAGACCTAGATTTGTTAATGCCTGAGGGACAGTTCACGTCTATTCAAGTAGCTGATATTGCTGGTTGTTTGTCATTTAGCGACTGTCCCGAGAGTCATCCAACAAATCGCTGCCTTTCTGTTGGCGTGGAGGGGTCGCCATATTTCCTGAGCAGGGCTGCTACATCCGCTCGTAAGTTCGTGTGGGTGGACCTCTGCGTTGATCCAGGCCTTGAGGAGCCCTTCTGCGAGACTAACCAGGCTGAGGCTAGTAAGTCCTTCTCGAGTTTCTCCTTTGAGAGGGGTGGCGGGATATCCCTAGAGTGGCCAGGAATGGGGAGGCAGAGTAGGTCTTGAAAGATTTTCGCCCTGCTTCTGTTTCCACTTTTAATCTCGCGGGTACAGGATCTGCACCTTGATATTCTTAGCCCTGAGTTGTTTTAACACTGGCCACAGAGTCTTTCTGACTTCTAGTACCGCTGTCGTATGGTCATTGTCAACAGAAATTCGAGAGCTGGCATAGTTTATCAGCCCTTCATACAGGCTTTTTGTAGCAGCTCCTCCTTAATCTTGTAGGAGGTAATCTTGGCTACTATAGACCGGGCTTTGCCTCAGGGTTATTCGGTTGGGGAGCAAGAGACCGATGGGCACAGTCCATCTCGATAACATATTCCGCTGGCAAATCGAGAAGGTCCCGGAAGAGGTGTTGGAGGAATTCAATCATTGTCGGGTGCTTATCTTCTGCTCCTTCGAACACCCATATATCTTAGATTCTGTCTCCGGCCTCTGCTCTCCAGATCGTCAAGGTGGTGCGTAAGCTCCCAGTCCAGGCCAGAAGATACAGGATCAGGCAGCCATGACGGTCAGACTGTTCTGACACTTGAGAAACACAAAGTTCGAGCTGATCCGCTTTGTGGTTTATATTGTTTATGTCCGCTTTTAGTTCTGCCAATGATTTATCTACTTTAGAGACTGTCTGAGCGGTTTGCTTTATAGTTTCGATTAGTTCCAAATGAGGGCCTTCTCCATGCGGGTCCGTCTGAGCGAGTCGAGTAAGTGTTCGCTCCATCCACTGCATCCTCCTCTTATCCCTGTATTAGGGCTTGCAATTTCTCCACCTGGGTGGGCTGAGGTTTCCTAGGCTTATTTCTCTTCATTTTGCTGGCGAAGACATGTTGCTTCTTGGTGATTTTCAGAAGCTACTATCGGCTGGGGTTCAGAGCTACGGGCTAAGCAGCCATTACAGCGCTTAACGCCACCGGAAGTCCACTAGTCCAAGTTTCACTTATTCATTTTCTTCTGCAGCTCATGCACAAATTGCTCAGCCATACACAGTTCCCAAAAGGAATAGGTCGCCCCTCGTGCTTTATTTTTCAGTACTGCTGGGTACACCATAAAGTTCTCAATTTTAAGATTCCGTAACTGGGTCATCAGTCCATTAAAGGCTTTCCTTCTCTGTAACAGTCTCATCGAGTAATTCTGGGAAATATATGGCGCGTGCCCTGGTACTCAACGTTCCTGCTTCTTGATATGCTCGGAGGGTCGCCTCTCTATCTTGATATGAATGGAAGCTAATAATAACTTGTCACAGGGGCATCCCCCGGAGGCCTGGCATCCCAGCGATGCCTTTCCAGCTTGAATTTCCCATTTTTGGCTGCAGCCCCAGCAACTCTGGCAAAGTCTTTGCACAAAACTCAGCACATCACCCTTTTCCGCTCCTTCTGGCAATCCTCTGAGCTGTAAATTTAGCCTTCTGTAATAATTCTCCTTATAGTCCATGCATCCTTCAATTCCTCCAACTCCTTTGCAGGCGCACTACTTGGCTCGGCACTTCCTGTATCATCCTCCAGTCGTGATATTCTCTCCTCAGCCACTGCAATCCTGTTTGTATGGGCGCTTGCTGCTCTAATATTTCTTGCAGCTTAAGATCTATCTTGCCCCATGCTTGAGTAGTCTGGGTTCTAAGGCTGCTATCACTTGGCCCATCATCTCACGGCCCAGGGCTCCAATTTCAGCTGCTGACAATGAGATTACCCCATTCTTTCACCTGTAGCAGAGGCCGCAGGGTCGCCGCTTTCTTGTCAGTCTTTCCAGTCTGCATCTGGCTTTTCCCACCTCCTGCCACCAAATATTCCTCCATTCTTCCCTCCAACACGTGCTGCACCAGTAAATTTTCCTGTAACAGGTCGATTTTCTTAATTAATTTTACTTTAATTGCCCGTCGAGACAGAGCTGCGCTAAGGCACATTTATTCTCTCAGCCACCCCGGAAACGAATTAGTTCATGCATTCTGCACACCAATCGCCAGTGTGCTGCAGCAGTTCTCACCAGCAGCACCTGTGACCAGTACATACCCTGCATCTAGCACAGAACCCCACAGCACAGCCAGTTGCTTAAGAAGCAGCAACGGGGCCAGTAGCCAAGGTAAATTCCTGATGAATACAGTCCCTCCCTCAGACTGCAACCAGTTCCCTGCATAGCCAAAGCATTAACAAGGGCTGATTTTAAAACATGTTTTATACTCTATACTGCACATCCGTCCACAAACCACAGTCACGGAATGAAAAAAAAGACTCCGGTCTTAAGAATTTCTTCACAGCGTGACTATAGTTGTATTTTAACTGTTTAAAAAACACAACTTAAACTAAGCGCGTCGCCAAACACGCGTGGATATTAACAAGTCCGCTTCCGGGTTTTGACATCCACAATATGGCGGCTCGTTTTACGTACTAGCGCTCAGCAGCCTGATAGGCGCTGCCCTTCCAGTCTTTCTTCTAGTTCTGTAACCGGCCCCATTACATTTACGCATTCCCATAGCAACCACAGAAGTGTGAAAAGTAGTACTTTATTTCTGTGATAAGAACCACAGTGGCTGGAGGTGTCGTCGGTGTCAGTTCTGTAAGGCCGTCTCCGCCACTCTAGTCCTTCTAGTTCAGTGCCACTACATTGTGTTAACAAAAAATAAAATAATACATTTTCCAGAGTTATGCAGACTTGATTGTCAGAGAGCCGTCACACTTCTCGGCTCCGCCACATTACACTTGCACGCTGCTTTGCTATGATTGGCTGAGAAGGGAGATGGCAGTCTGACTGCAAGTGGAAAAACCCCTACCGAAACACGCTGTATGTTTTCTGCGATCTCAACAGTGAAAACCTGATCTGCGGTGTCGGCTGCTGGAGACTCAGCTTTGTGGGAAACAACAGCTTTACAACATGACAACTCTCTGTAGATATTTGGCGTTTCATGCCGAGCTCTCGCAGAGATGGTTAGTGAGTGCATTGGTGCTTTATTGTTGGCCGGTGTTACTCTTAAAGGCGAGAGTGTATGGGAACAGTCTGACCTTGCAGATTTTCTTCTGCTTCGTGAGCAGTAGGAGAGACGTTGATGATAATATTGTCCTATAGACCAAGATACCTCTCAGCCCTTTGTCGCTCATATGAGGACACATCTTCAAACAGGGAGATGGAAGCTCAGCACACTGAGGAAAACGTTGTGTTTACTGGTACAAAGTTTATTTTTATTAAGCTTCTAAGACTATCATACATTAATGTTTGAAGTCTGAATTTACAGTATATTCTCTGTCTTGGCAGCATCTTTCCATGAGGGACTGTCTGAGATAAAATGAGGATGCCCCTCCTCATAGGGAACAGTTGAGAGGTATATGGGCCAATCAGTTTCTCCTGTAAAATAAGTATTATTTTTAGATCTGGGAGTCATGCAGTGCCGTGACTGATTCAGACCTGGGATTTTCGGTTCGTAGTTGTGCCTGACCACTGGCCCAGACTACACTGCCTTTCAGTGGGATGCTACACCTGGGTGGGGGTGTGCAAGTATACCAGCTGGGAGAGCTCATCTGAGTTGAGGTGTCACCGTTACTTATTAGGTTCTCTCGGTAGTGCAAGGTCATTCAGTATACATCTTTGTCAGTTTTAGCAGTGGTCACCTCCTATGCTAACAGGTATAGTTTGAGAGAAACGGTGTAGCCTTGTGGCTAGAATGCAGAACTGTGATCCTGCAGAGACAGGGCTTGAATTCCACCACTGCCACTTAGTAAGGTCAGAAGGGACTCTTAGAAACAGAGAATGTGTCGGCAGAAAAGGACCGTGGGCCCATCTAGTTTAACGATGTTCCCTACTTAACACTACACACTGGACTCTCTCTGGTCACAGGTGTCACTCTCCTTCCTTATCTCTGTTTATTATGCTTTGCCTGTCCCTCTCATGTTTGAAGCATGAGCGCCCACTGTCTTCGCCCTACTACTCTTCTGGCAGGCTGTTCCATGTATGCACTTCCTTTCTGTAGTTCCTCACATCCATCTTAAACTCCTCCCACCCCAAGTTCTTTTTTTTTTTTTTATGTTGCTATTTATGCCCC
This sequence comes from Neoceratodus forsteri, assembly GCA_016271365.2. NCBI lineage: Eukaryota > Metazoa > Chordata > Ceratodontiformes > Ceratodontidae > Neoceratodus > Neoceratodus forsteri. The sequence continues at coordinate 1,078,792,268 of CM057458.1, forward strand.
TCTACACCTGCACTGTCACCCGCTCCCCCCATGGAGCTTTGGCTTTACCCCTCAGGCGGGGAAGTTATTCAAGGCCCTCTCTTTAATGTCCCCATACCTTCAAATCTCATCTGGGTCCTCCTGGGTGGATCCTGGCGCTCGGCAGGTGAGGGCTGCTAGTCAGGCCCTCTCGTCGTTGTCACATAAGTATTTTCTAATGTTGCCTCCCCTCCTTAGTTCAGACTCGGGCATGCTGTACTGCCAGCCGCTGCCAGAGACAGGCAAGCACCGAGTGGGGTGCACCCTCCCTGGAGGAGATGGCTGTCCTCAGATGCTCAAGCCTCCTCCTCTCCAATGGCTTGTTCTCAAACCAGGTCGTGAGCGGTAGCGCTACTGCTGTGCAGGTGGGCTGCCCCTGTGTTCTGATGCTCTCCTTCTGTGAAAGAGACTCCCTCCTGCACCTTGTTCACCCCATGAGATACTTATAGGTCTCAGTCATGTCCCCTCTGTTGTTCTCTCCTCCAGGGAGTACAGTACATGTTGAGCTCCCACACCTCTCCTTGAATGATTTCTCGTGCAACCCCACACCATTTTAGGAGCCCTCCTCTGGACCTCTTCCACCCTGTCGATGTTCCTTGCAGAAGTGCAGCCTTCAGAGTGGACACAGCACTGCAGGTGGGATCTCTCCATTGAGCGATACAAACCAACACTGTCTCCTTCTGCTAGAGATCCCCTCCCTATGCACCCAAGCATTCGGCTCACCTCGTCTGATGCCCTGTCACCTTAAGATCATCAGATATCTCGATACCCTGATGCCCCTCTCTTACTTGGTAACTGTAACAAACCCCCCACCACCACCACCATCTTATACACAGCCTCTAGGTTTCCAGCCCGAATTCACCAGTAGCACTTCAGTCTTGTCTGGGTTCATCTTGAGCCAGTTTCAGGCCATCCATCATTAATCACATATAGGCAGTTATTTAGCATGTCCACTGCATTTTTCTCACCATGGACAAATGATTAATATAGCAGAGTAACATCTGCACATAAGAACATGGAGAATAAGTCTTATAGTCTCAGGCCTCAATGACTCGACCTGAATCACCTTAAGTCAACATCCTGTATCCCCCATATCTGTCTAGGGCTGTATTAAAGGAGTTCAAGGACTTATTTTCTACTACTTCAGACGGCAGTGTATTCCATGTATTTACCACTCTTTGATTAAACCACTTGTCACGTTTTTTTGACCTACTGTATATAGTTCACTTTTTAATTGATAATTATGAAATCTATTAGGTCTTTCAGCAACTTTACGCTCTAGTCCCACACATTCACAGATATCATCATTTTGCATGGCTTTATACACAAGGCATAGATTGCCACATAGCCTTCTGTACTCCAAGGAGTATATGTCCAATTCTCTCAATCTAGTGCCATATGATTTTGAGGACATGTCTTTATATATCTTCGCCTTCCTTTGGTCATTTTCAAGGATTGTTCTACTGCCCTTTGTATAGGGAGACCAAAACTGTACACAATATTTCAGACTTGGTCTAACCAGTGTCCTGTACAAGGAAAGAATAACCTCTTTTCACCCTTCCTACTCCTTATATTTCTATATATACAGCCCATCATTCTCATGCCATTACATGCCTCTCTGCACTGATCCTCTGGCATTAGTTTGTTGTTCATTATTATTCCCAGATCTTTTTCAGGGTATGTTTCCTGTACTGTTTTATCATCCAACACGTATTTGGCGTCATGTTATTTATTCCCTCAAGTGCAACACTTTACACTTATCTGCATTGAGCAGTAGTCCATTATCCTTGCCCATTTTTCCAAACTCTGTATTTCTTCCTGAAATTCGGTGACCGCTGTTATTTACAACTGCACACATAACAGTGAAACTGCAAACTGTACCTCTGTATCACTTCTCCCAGCAACAGCATATACTTGAGAAAGCGTGGGAGACAAGGTCGAATCCGAGGACTCCACATCAGGGCAGCTGTCCGAGACAGAAAAATTTTCACATGCTATCTGCTGCACCCTACTGGAGGTGAAGGACCTAACTACCTCAACACAACCCCATCGAGTCCTATCAAGTTCCAGTCTCCATTATCTACTGTGTCAAACGCTGATGAGAGATTGAGGAGAACCAAGAGGAAATGTCCCTCTATCTATAGCCAGAAGAAGCTCATTCTGCACTCTAGTAAGTCTCTGTGTTATGATTCCATCTGAATCCAGATTTAAATCTCTAGAGAAAGCCTCCAGGTACATCTCTAACTATGTCGCCACCACCTCTCGTAACCTTTCTCAAGAAGGAAGGTTGGGTATGGGCCTGTAATTTGCCAAGATCCAAATGAAGGTTTCTTGAGAGGGTCTCACAAACCCTTTTCAAGGCCATTGGAAACACATCCTCCCCAAGACACGGTCAGTCTCAGCAGTCACTAGACTCCAGATAGTCTAACAAAAGCAAGGTCAGTTCATGATCCAGTGAACAGAAGGTGGGACACAGCTTCATGATCACCAGGAGAACCACTTTAGCTGGCACAGAGCAAAATTCCTCCCAGACAGACTGAAGGTCTCTGTTAGTCATAGACTGTACCACGCTGGGCCATGACAGCCCTCTTGAGGAGACCGAGGAATGAATAGAGGATACTCCATATGGAGAAACTGGCCAAACTCCTCACATCGCTTGCATGTAAGTACTCCTCTGAACTGTAATCGGGCTGCATTCAACAGCAGGTCCACAGTGCCTGATCTCTGCTATGAATGCTCCAGTCTCGACCCTTTGGTCTTCAGCCATCTGATCTCCTCAGTAAACCAGGAGAGCTCTGTCCTGAGACTCTCGGATACGTAAAAGGTGCAAATTAGTCAAGAACTGCAGTAAAAGCTGTATTATAAGCTTCTATTGCATTCTTTTTTTGGTACATTTTATTTGCTTTTCAGAAATTTCAACAGGCAAACAAATATAGCTTATTCAATCTACTAACAATATCATCAATTATAATAATCAACCTTCTCTCTTCATTTCCAGCTATATTCCATTCAGGTTAAGTTAGATTAAATTAACTTAAATTAAATTTAAAATTATTAGTGGCATGTAAATGATCTTGGTATATTTGTATATAGGTTGAGTAATTTGTATAGATTAGAATATTTTTCTCGTTATATTAGTTTTTTTCTTTTTATCCTTTTATCGCTTTTATCCTTTGCCTTTTTTCTTTCTCTATACTTTTTTAAACAAAGTTAGAAGGTTAAGATAGGTCAAGAACTTAACTGCCTTAATTGACTTTATTGATGCATGATGCTTTTATGTATCAACTGTATGATGTCTTTTATGATGAGAAACTTGATAAAAGATTAAAGCAAAAAATTAAATTAGATTGAAAGTGCAACCAGTATACTCATGCTTTTACATCCACCCTTGTCTCTTTCTTATTTTCATCCTTCGTCTGCTTCATTATTATTTTCTTCCCTTTTATCCTTTATCCGGCATTTCCATTTCCTTTATAAATCTACTTTCTCCCATCCATACTCCATCTCTCTTCTGCCTCCCCTCTCTCAACTTACTGTACCTTCCCATAATATCCAGCTTTCCTCCCTGAGAGAGAAGCTAAGAATGAGGTTCAATTCCTTGTAAATCCTACCCCTCCATCGCATAAGTTAGCCTCTCCAACCCCAATGTCTGTAGCACCATCCTCCACCAACCTTGGACTGTTAGTGTAACTTGTGAAACCCAGGTATTCTTGGATCCCATGACGAGCTAGAACATATAGTACCCTGATCCACCTAGGCAGTAATGTCCATTCCTTCTCCATCTTCCACCCCAAATAAGCATCCCAAAGGATCCAGTGGCAGCTCCTCCAGCAATCCTTCCCACTCTAGACACTACCTCCTTCAATATTTCTGCAGTATCGGGCATTCCCAAAAACAATTTGTCGTCCCCTTCCGTCCACACTTCCACATGAAGGTGATACTCAAGATGCGCCTTTATTTACAATCACCGGTGGATGGTACACCCTGTGAATACATTTAAAATATGCTTCCGATATATTTATTGCATGCCATAATCCCAGAGTGCATCAGGAGCAGTAATTGCCAATTTTCATCCGTTATGCCTCTGCCGGTGTCCCTTCCCCAGTTTTTTGTTCTTAGCATCCTATCAGGAAGTATAACCTTCCCTCTTTCACCGCCTGACCTATAAACCCTTTCTCTTGATTTTGTGCTGCATATATCATTGCCTCCACTGGATCAACCTCAAATATCCCTTTATTCTCTTTTCCCAGACTTCCCATATATGCCCTTGTTTGCAAATACCTAAACCTGTCACTCTTCCACCTCCTACCATCTCCTGCAATTTCTGTATTGAGCAGATCCGCCCTCCTACTAATAGGTGCCCCAGACTCCTTATTCCTTTTCGCTCCCATTTCCCATAGCCTAAATCTTCCAACCCTGGTAAAAAATAGGGTTACCTGCCACAGGCATTAGTAATGTCTCCTTTCCTTGTATCCAGCCTTTTCTGTTTAACGCCTTCCAGGCTAATAGTACTTGCACTACCAGAGGGTTGACTTCTTTTCTCATCCTATATGCCCTTAGCCCTTTACTATGGAGATATGTGGTTAACTTACTCTGGGCCATCACCTGTTCCAATTCAACCCAGCTGGCTACTTTGGGTCTATGTACCCAGTCTGCCACATGTCTTTGCTGTATAGCCAAAAATAGTTTCCCAAATCTGGAAAATTTAAGCCTCCTTTCTCTCTATCTGCCTTCAGCCTCTCCAGACTAACTCTTGGGTGCTTCCTTTCCAGATAAAGGTAGTGAAGGCCTTCTCCATCCTGTGACGTCCTCCCTAGTCAGCCCTAAGTGCAGCATTTGCAGTAAATACAAGATCCTAGGCAGCACGTTCATTTTATAATGTTAATTCTGCCCAGCCAGCAGGTAGCTGCATCCACCTTCTTAAATCCACCTCAATAGTTTTATCAGTTTGGCGTAGTTCAAGTTATATAGGATCCCAAGGATCTACCTACCTGGACCCCTAATCACGTCAGCCTCATCCCCACCATCTTGAGCCCCCATTGTCTTACCTCTTCTCCAGCTCCTTATACCACATTACTTCCGACTTTCCTAGGTTAATCTTGAAATCTAGATTTAGTAGTTGCGTATTGGTCCTTGCAAGAATAGATCCAGAAGCAAATGATTTGATACCTTTTAATGGACCAACATAGATGTAACAACAAGAACAAAGTGCTCTAGCTTCGGCCAACCAGTCCTTCTTCAGAAGCTCATGGCAGTTGTTTAGAAAATACAATACTTATAACAGCTAGATAATGCAGAAAAACAGAAAACAGAAAAATCCCCATTGGTTTAAAATACTCATTTAAAAAAAAAAAACAGAAGATGATGTCAGAGAAGTTTAACAGTACCATACTGCCTTCAGCCAGAAAGAACCTTGGGTCAGACGTGCTTGGTGGAACACACACACAAGAATCCTACTGCATATAAATTTAATTGACATAAGATAACACTGCTGAAGCAGATAACTCCTAAATCAAGCTATGAGTGTCACAGTTAGTATAAGGATGTGATTACTGAAAAGGCACTCACCCAGATTAAAGACAAACTAAGATTGTTATAGGGCTCATGAAGTTTCAATGTTTGCATTATATACAAGAATTTACCAGTAAAGTTGTCTTAAAAACATCAATGCACACTGTGTGATGTGCAAAACCTAGCTGGACCTGTTACCCAGCTGTATTCTCAAGCTAGATATAAGGCCCAAGAAATTTCAAAACCTCAGGACTGTATAAATGATAATTTAAATATAAATATAACAGAATGGGCAACGTAAGTACCAAGACAACAACTGCTTCAATATAAAGAAAAGACAGCTACAGACAGAATACCTTGGTAGTCACATATCATCCAGACCTTGAACGTCTGCGTAAGATTATTAAAGATCTCCACCCACTATTTAGTGAGGATGAAAACCTTAATTGTATTTTTAAGGAACTCCCACTACTATCTTTTAAACAACCACCAAATGTATCCAGCCTAATTATTAGGAGCAAACTTTCACCGAACAGAATACCATGTCACACAATGGCACACGACCCTGCAATCAACGCCCTGTAAGACTTGTGGGCTCATTTCTATCTCGGACTGTGTGGTTACATCACAAAACAGACAATTCCAGGTGCATGGGAGTTATACATGCATGTCACGACATGTTGTTTATTTCATTCAGTGCAAGAGATGTCCACAAACAGGTTATGATGTTGGAGACGACAACAGCTCCGCACTAGGATGAACTCACACAGACATACTATTACAGCAAGGAAGACTGAAAAAACAGTGGGGCACCACTTCTCCCAGCCTGACCACTCAATCTCAGATATGTCAGTAATGGTCTTAAAATGAAATCTCAAAACACACAACAGAGACGAGCTTTTGAGATTAAACTTATTTACATCTCAATATGGTAGCAGATGGGATGAGACGTTGATCTTGGCTTTATGGGACACTACAGAAACTAACATCCACAGACCTTTTCTTCTTCAAACTGACATATTATAGGACTTCAGCATGTGGGATGTGGGTGCGTGTGTGTGTATGTATGTGTGTGGGTATGTGATATAACAGATGTGGGGCTTGCTGTCACATTGAGGTAAGTCTCTATTTAGATATATGGAGTTATAATGTGTTACTATTCTTATTTCACACACATAATGAATATTAATTCCTCCTTACTTTTTATCTTTACCTGGGAGGGATTGATTCCATTGCACCATATTCAGATTACCTAGCCTGCTAGTGTACATGCAGGAGTGTTATCATATACTGTTACATATAATTTTTGTAACTCTGTACATATTGGGTGCGTGATCTCATTTGCATGGGGTCCTGCACTGAGATCTTTTTACATCAGGCTAATATTGTAGTAATTTGTGGATATGTAGGTATGTTAGACCTCTGGTCTTACATATATTTTATATTTACTTCTAGTTACCTTATCCTGGGGAGGGTGGCAGGTTTATTTCATGGTAGTTCTATCTAGTATCCTTGGAAATGTTACTATGCAGATAGTAGTACGGTTAAATAGTGTTACATTTTGCTCTGTAGGTATTAGGAGACATAAGTCCTTTTACTCGGATTTCATGACAAGTTGAATTCCTTTGGGGAATAATTGCAGTGACTGAACTTAATATAGGTTCACTAGGAGAGAGAGAGAGTGTGTGTGTGTGTGTGTGTGTGTGTGTGTCTGTCTGTGGGAGAGAGACAACATCTCCTTTAAGCTATATCTCCCCCACCCACATTATGGTGATGTGGGGTGGGTTAGGTTGTATTGTTTGTATGAAGAGGAGGAGAGAAATTACATTTTATTTCTTTTCAGATTCCTTAGACACTTGTGGTACATCAAGTTGTTACATTCTCAGTATATATTGACATCAGTACATATCAGGTTACATGGTCTTTTTTTTTTTTTTTAATTATTCTTTTATTATTCATATTTTAACTTATATACAAATAGGTCTACAATTATCGTTTTATACAGTACATCTATAGCTAGTCCATTACAACAGACAACTCTAAGGGTTCAGATATGTTCCCAGTCCAATATTCAGCATTTTCCAGATATTTCATTGCTCTCATACATATTATCCTCTCAGCTAATCCCGCACAGAGTTCCACATGAATCATTGAATAACAAATAAGTGAGCACTAGTTGCTCTTCAGGTCCGAACCTCCCTCCTGCATCTGCCACACCACTCCAATTATATTTTGGGCTCCAGATACCTCAGGGTATCAGGGAAGGGAGGTGGGGTGCACCTGGCAAGGGCCCCAGGGAAAGAGGGCTAGCCTTACAGCTAGACTCAGGAATTCCTGCCAAAGTATAGAAATTAGGGCACAAAAGCAGGATCTATTAACATATAGTATAGTTGCCACCGTACCCATCTTACAGTTAAAACTCTCCACGCTCATTTATATTATATGTAATCTTTTCCATGTTGTGAATTTGTCTGGTGGTTTCCACCAGTCTCGAATAGTTGGAGGATGTATTGTTAGCCATTGTCTAGTTATCACTTTTTGGCTGCTGTAATAAGCAGTGAAAGCAGGTATCTTGTGTTGGGACCTCGATAAGGCTTGGGAGTGCAAGGAACAAGTATACCTCTGGTGTCAACTGAAATTGTGGGTCAATAAGTCGCTGAAGCTGCACTTCCAACTGTTTTAAAAAGCTAGAGGCGCCGGGCATGCCCAAAAATATGAGTCAGATTGGCCTCCTGCTCACCACACTCCCGCCAGCACTTTGCAGAGTTGCCTTGTGGTAGTGCTTAGTGACTTTGGGTGATCTAAAATATCTTATCAAAACTTTCCAGGCAATTCTCACCATTGATATGAGCTTGTGACCTTAGAGGAGTAACTACATGCCAGCCACCAGTCCGAGATAGTCAGTTGGCAACCAGACTCTTCCTGCCATTGCGTACGGATGTTTTAGTGGCTATCTCTCCTGCGAATCAAGGACCGATAGTATATAGAAATTAAGTGTTCCTGCTTCTCCGAGCTGTTCAGAGAAATTTGACATCGAATTACTGCTGAATAGTTTTCTGGGTTTCGCAGAGCATAGAGGCAAACCCTCTATGTAATGTGGAGTTGTAGATAGCAAAAAAATCTCTGTGTGCAAGTGAAACTTTGCCTGAATTTCTGCAAATGACCAAATTACTCCTTCGTCATTATTTGAGGCAAGTATCACAGGCCAAGGCTATCCCACACACCAAATCCAGAGTCCAGTGTGTTGGGAAATTCTGGTAGAGCCTGAATCGGGCATAGGAGTGGCAAGCAGGATGACAGTTTATGGGATTTTTAATTACGCTCCAGTTTTGAAATGCGCTGTCAACCAGGGATTAGTAGTTGGGCAGGCCATTTCTCTTGGGTTTGGACTATATATTGTCGAGTAGGAATATCACTTATCAATATTTCCTCCATTTCTATCCAGTGCGGATGTGAGCTTCTATTTTGTCTTGCCATTATGTGCATCATAGTTACTGCTTGTTGGTAGTGTTTTAAATCTGGAAGTGCCAGGCCTCCATCAGCTCATGGCGACAACACTCTAAGAGCTCACCCGAGGTTTCCGCCCTGCCCAAATAAAATTCCGTGGTAAGCGACTAATTTCTTTAAAGAACTTTTGGGGCACAAAAGGAATATTTTGGAACAGATATAATGCTCTAGGGAGAGTTATCATCCTGATCAGTTCTATTTGTTTCAATAAGCTCAATGGGATCACCGACCAGGCCTGTAAATCCTGCTTCAGTTGTGCCATAAAGGAGAATAGTTATGCTTGTAGTAATGTATTCCTTCACGGGATATACCGCCTAGGTATTTTAACCCGTCAGGTTCCACCTGCCGGAAGAGCGCCATTGTTACTTGTGTAGGCATATAATTAAATGTGAGCAGTTCAGTTTTAGTTAGATTTAATTTATAGCCTGATAGTCTTCCATATGCATCTAAGATTTGGCGCACCGTTGGGATAGACTGCTCTGGGTTTTGTAGATATAAAAGAATGTCGTCCGCGTATAGAGGCGATTAGTTGCTCCGTTCCCCTAGTAAAATTCCTGTATGTTAGGGTGGTCTCTGATCCGCTGCGCTAAAGGTTCTATGGTTACCGCAAATAATAGCAGGGGATAACGGGCAACCCTGGCGGGTGCCTCGTTTAAGTGGAAAGTATTCGGAGTGATGTCCGTTGACTCTTACACAGGCCGGGGTGAGGAATATATATTTTGCAGGACTTGAATGAGACCAGAGGAAAACCAAATCGATGCAGGATGGAGTATAAGAAGGCCATGCAACTCTATGAAGGCCTTCTCTGCGTCAAGACTAATGAGCACCGCTGGGGTGTCTGTACTGCTCATCTGGTCAACCAGATAAAGAGGCGTCTGATATTATCAGTGGTAGTGCGAGCCCTCACAAAACCAGTTTGATCTCTGTGAATTAGTGCAGGAGTACTTGATCCATGCGATGGGCTAGGATGCTCATGAATATTTTATAGTCCTGATTTAGTACGAAATCGGTCTATATGACTTACATTCCTGTGGGTTCTTCCCGGTTTAGGGATCACCGATATGGTTGCATAGGACCAGGATTCTGGGGTAGGTCACTTGTAGTATTGAGTTAAAGACACGCAAGAGTGTGGGAGAACTGATGGCCTAGCAATCTTATAGAATTCCGCTCCATACCCGTCGGGTCCTGGGGCTTACTGGGATTTAGAATTGGCTATAATTTGCGCTATTGGTAGCAGTTATAGGCTGCATAAGAGGCATCTCTACTTTGTTCCTCTAGGGTGGGCAGGGAGAGTGTCTCAATATATGTTGCAATGCTCTCTGGGGATGGGGCTGACTCTGGGGTATACAATCTCTTATAGTAGGCCAGAAAGGCTTGCCCACGTCGTGTGTTTTAGAGAGGGCTGTCCCCTTACTGGGTGCCTAATACTACCTATTGTTGCTGCTTTTCTTTGTCTGCAATTTGGTATGCAAGCAAGCGGCCAGCTGCCCAACCTCATAATACCTTTGCTTCAAAAATGCTAGGGCTGTTTCGGTTTGTTGTATTAGAGCTTATCTAACTCTTGCTTGGTGTGCTGTATCGGGAGGAGGGAATTACCCCCTGTTTATGTCTTGTTGTGAAAATGGAGAGTTTCTTGAGTTTGGCTCTGCGTTCTTGCGTTGCCGTTTCTTCTGTGCTGAATATTTAATTATGTGCCCCTTAGGACCGCTTTTATTGTGTCCCAATAAACCGAGGACTTGTGTCTGAAACAGGTTATCGGCCATGATCTCAGAGACCTTCCGGAGATAATTCCTTAAATTCTTTGGAGCATAAGTAGAATGGATTCAACCTCCATTGTGTACTTTTAGGTTGGCCACCTAGATCCCATAAGCGTGATCACAGGGCATGATCTGAGATAGCTATATGCCCTATCTGAGCATCACATACCGTCTGCATCTTTCCACTTGGGTAAAGGCAAAATCTATCCGGGAATATGCGGTGTAACAAGAGTAACACGATAGTTTCGTATGTGGATGCAGCTTCCTCCAGATATCACACCACCCAATTTCTGAAACAAACTTTTAAAGAAACTCTGGGTCCTAGTCAACTTCTGTGGCCTCCCTTTTGTGGAATCTAGGCTTGGATCTGCCAGCATATTAAAATCTCAGACATTAGTAAAGTACCTTTGGTGAAATTCACCACCCTATCCAACAGAGGTTTCAGCTGGGCAGTCGTGGTACCGGGGAAGGTACACATTTGCTAACGTGACTTCCTCACCATTAAGCCTCCCCGGGGAGAGAACCAGCCTTCAGGGTCTGACCAAGTTCGTTCTGGTTGGTATGGGGTGTGGGATGGAATGATAATAGCCACACCTCTACTTCTGCCACCTCTATATGGCGCTTATCACCTGTCCCCTACTCAATTTAGCAAGCTTGGAATGCTCCAGCGGACTCATTTGTGTCTCCTGGAGAAAACTATGTCTGATTTAGTTCTTTTGAGGTATGCCAACGTTCTGGATCTTTTAATTGGGAGGCCAACCCATTTATATTTAGAGAAGCAGTTTTAACTTTGGTGTATGCATCATGTCAAAAGGTGGAGCACGGGTCCCCTGCACCCCCCACAGGCGCACTTGAAACCCATACTTTTTGTAAGGCTGATGACCAGAGTGAGTTTGATTACCTATTAAAGAACATATACACAAAACTATATAACAATTCATAAAGACATACAACACTAGGTACAAACAAAACCTATAAGCCAATATGGCCACAATAACAGTATAAAACTATTGGTACTTCCACCGATCTAGCTATACCCAGATCGTTGGTAGGATCAAGGTCCTACCTATATGGTCCTCTATTGTCTGAGGACCGTGGGCAACTTCTTTCAAAGGGATAAGGGTAGTTGGGTTTGGTGACTGTAGCCACGAGGTCCGAGCTGTAGGCTCCCCAAAGACCACCTATGCAAAGAAACATCCTCCAAGTGGGGAAGGTGGCAGTCACTGTGCCCCACATGTGTTTAGTGAACTCACCCTCCCTACTGGAGCCCCAGTGGCCCAGTCAGGGGTCCCTAAAGAGTCACAGCAGACATCGATCCCCATATATCCAAATATTCTCGGACCCACGGTTACCCTGTGAAATCAGGGTTTAAAGTTTCCTAGGGCCCATATTAGTGCTCAGCGGGACTGCCAATCCACCTCTTAGTGGGTGAATCAGACCTCCAGATATCACCTGTTAAATGAGCAGGGACAATGTGGAACCCATATAATGCCAACCTCCCAGACCGGGTAGAACAAACCAGCTGCGGGGCCAATTCATTTAGTTGTTGTATCTCCGTCTTTTATCTGGATGGGGCACCTGAAACCTCCTGAGTACGCATCCCGCAGCAATGCTGCAAGAGGGTCCGAAACCTTCCAGGGGACAGTGCAGTCCAAGTCCGCGATAATCCTGGCCTAAGTGCCGTGGCTCCATACGAGGTAGAATCATTTAGACTGCACCTCCCTTCACCTCTTTATACATTCCTGGGGACACCATCCTCAAACCCCATTAACCCGGTCAATTGTAATTCAGCCCCGCCCCCTAGGATCCCCCACCATCCTGCAGAGCGTCTAGAGGTTTATCCAACTAGGGTCTATTTTGTTTACCTGCTGTCACCCCCCATCCACCCTATTCATAAAGCAGTTATTGTTTGGTAATTATATCTAGGTTTTAGAGGATGACCGGGGGCCTGGGCCATCAGTCATCCGCGAAATCAACATGCTCAACAACTGGCCACACCCAGGGGGTCCAAAGATCGGGAGCACAACAGCCGCAATGGCAGATACCAACACTCCACCCAGTACAGCAAAATCAATTTATTACTTACAGTCCAGCCCCGTCTATCTATATTACATTTCCCCTAGCCCCCCTCCGAAAGCCCCATGGCTCCCTGTGCTTTATGGCGTTGCCAGGATTCCACTCCATCATTCCTCCATGGCACAGGAAATCCGCCCAGTGGATGCGCCTTTCAGTCCCAGTCGGAGTGGTATTACCGTCCATCCAGCGAATTCCACAAGGCCATGGCTAACTCCACCTCATACCTCATTAGGTCCCGATCCCCACCCGACACTGCCTTCCGCTGACCACGGCGGTATCCAGCTTCAACTCGCATCAAGGGGCATCAGGATCCACCCATGGGTCTTGTGAGTATCAAGTACCCACCAAGGAAGCGGAAGACGAAAAAAAAAAAAAAAGGGGGGGGACTCCCCAATTCTAAGCTGTATCAGGTGATCCGGACTCCGACCACCAAGTCTCACAGCCACCTCCATTACTCCCAGACTCTGACTGTTAAGTTCCTGATCGACTCTACTCACTCCACTATTCAGCCCACCTTCACCTGCTACTGAGGCACACGGTCATGGCCCACGGTGCATAACCCGAGAGGCAACGGAAAAACTCAGCCACTGCTCAGCAGCGGGATCCAGCAGTACTATATTATTACCCCCCAACAACTGGAATCCCAAATCTCCGACCAAAACTAAATTATAATATAATATACCCAGCTCCCCCCAGCCCGTGGCGAGAATCCTCCGACAGGAGAAGAAAGTGAAGGAAGAAGGAGGTCGTGGTCCCTCCCCCTCACGACATGGAGACCCAATCTTGGCTATAGTAAAATTGGTTTAGGGCTACCCTCGGGGGTCCCTCAAAACAATCAAGGAGGGCCCAATCTCCACTCACAGCACAGTCGTACAGTAGCAGGAACCAACTCCTTCCCCCCCCCCTTCAGCCCATAGATCTGCATTCTGAGACAAGGGCCGCACAGCCACATCTACAGGCGGACCAGGAGTTAGGGATGCAACCCTCGCATCTCGGCAGCAGCAGATAGCTGAAAGGTGCCGGTCAAGGTGGACTTCCAACTACCTTCCCAACCCCCTCACTGTCCCCCTTCCCCAACACATCATAGTAGCACTGCAGACCCCCCAAAGCCCGAAAGGAAAACAGGGAGACAGAGGCGAGAAGAAAAGAAAAGAGGGAGGAGAAGAAAAGATAACAAAAGGGGAATATGGTGCAGCATTAAGCGACTCTCACGTCGAGGGCCATCAATCCTGACAGCAGAGAAACAGTTCAGTTAGCGAAATGGCCAGGTCTTCAAGTTGGTGCTCCACTAGGGCCCAAACCAGGGTCGAAAGTTCCTGTGATTTAGCTCGCAGTGCACTAACAACAGTCTGTATAGCTTGGCTCCCTGTTTCCTCCACGCCTCGTTGTTCCACCGACCAGACTTTTGCCAATCTTGCCACGAGTGGGGTTCTGCCACTAGTTCTGCCTTAGGACATCTATTTTTCTAGACTGGAGCTCGCCGTTGCCTCAGCAGCGGACTCATACACCACTGGGCCCTCCTTAAAATGAATCGGCAGCTCGCGGGTACAAAGATCGAATCGCCTCCTGCCCTTTAAGGGCCTTCATCACAGGAAAAAACGTCTTCTGGGCGACATCACTTCTGGAGCGAAATCATTTCAAAAAGAGCCTGCTGTTCCTAAAAGTACTTTGCCCTGCTTCCATGCAGTATGTAGCACAGTTTCCTTCTCCTGATGCTGGAGAAATTTTATGAGGATGGTCATCGGTCGGGCTCCAGCAGGTGGCTTTGGACCCAGTGAGCGATGGACACGCTCCATTTCAGAGTTATGTCTTCAGGTAAGGTGAGGTCTCTCTTAACAATTTCTGTATGAATGGGATAAATTCAGCCGGCTCAGTACCCTCCGGAAGCCCGACAGGCGTATGTTATTCCGCGGCTTCTACACTCCGCATCCTCCGCTTGTTGCTGCAAGGCCGAGACCTGCGTGTACAGTTGTGTTATGGCCTCTCGGTCTCATCCACCCTCCGGTCTGTCATCGATAGCTGTTCCTCGGCACCCTCCTGCCATTTCTCCAGTTTGCTCAGGTCAGTTCTCAGCCCCACCACTGTTGACGCATCTCCTTCCTGAAATCACGGATCTCTGCAAGCATCTGGGTCATCTGCCTTTGTAGATTGAGTTGGGAACCTGATCGGCCTGTACTGTACTGCGGCGGGAGGTCGGCGAGGCCAGCAGTCCCACTGTCCGAATCCTCCGGTTGCGATCTGTTGGGATCCATGCGGTTCGGAGACTCTGTTTTGTCCGTTCCTTTCTTCTTTGGCATTGTACCTCTTATCTATTCTGGAAATTCTGTTTTTGTTGTTTAATGTGGTTTGAGAGGTTTTGAACTAGATCCTAAGGAGCCTCGCTCCAAGCTGCTCACATTCTCATAGCGTCACGGAAGTCCCCAGGCTACATGGTCTTAATTCCTTGAGGTTCCTCGACTAGAGCTTTTGTTTGACACTAATATTATCAATTTATATTTAAATTATCATTTATATAGTCCTGAGGTTTTGAAATTTCTTGGGCCTTATATCTAGCTTGAGAATACAGCTGGGTAACAGGTCCAGCTAGGTTTAGCACATCACACAGTGTGCACTGATGTTTTAAAGACAACTTTACTGGTAAATTCTTGTCTATAATGCAAACATTGAAACTTCATGAGCCCTATAACAATCTTAGTTTGTCTTTAATCTGGGTGGGGTTGCCTTTCAGTAATCACATCCTTATACTAACTGTGACACTCATAGCTTGATTTAGGAGTTATCTGCTTCAGCAGTGTTATCTTATGTCAATTAAATTTATATGCAGTAGGATTCTTTGTATGTGTGTTCCACCAACACGTCTGACCCAAGGTTCTTTCTGGCTGAAGGCAGTATGGTACTGTTAAACTTCTCTGACATCATCTTCTGGTTTTTTTTTTTTAAAATGAGTATTTTAAACCAATGGGGATTTTTTCTGTTTTTCTCTCGTTATCTAGCTGTTATAAGTATTGTATTTTCTAAACCACTGCCATGAGCTTCTGAAGAAGGACTGGTTGGCCAGCTAGAGCACTTTGTTCTTGTTGTTACATCTATGTTGGTCCATTAAAAGGTATCAAATCATTTGCTTTAGGTTAATCTTGTAACCGAGAATGTCCCGAACTCCTCTACCAACGACCAAAGAGGAGTACCGATCGCTTTAGGTTCTTCAGGAACAGCAACAATCATCCGCATATAGTGCCAATTTGTGTTATGTCCTACCTCCCCGACCCCTGTATTCTCCCACAGTCTCTAATTGCTGCGCCAAAGGGTTCTATCATAAGTCTGAAACAGTGGGGGAGGCGGGCAACCCTGTCTCTTCCTCTCTCCAAATTAAACCTCCTGACCTACTGCATTTACTACCACCTGCGCTCGAGGCCGCCTGTACCGCCTTCACCCATCCCAGAAATGGCTCACCCAGACCAAACCTCCCCAATATTTCAAACAGGTAGTTCCATTCTACCCTGTCAAACTTTTTTCCGTCCATTGAAAGGATCCTATATCTTCCTTTCCCTGTTCGCTCTCCAAAGTATATTAAGCAGCTGCCTCATATTATGATATGGCTGTCTTCTTTTAATAAACCCGTTTGGTCCAGGTGAACCATCTCCAGGAGTATCTTCTCTAGCCTACAGGCCAGTACTTTAGCCATTATCTTCAAATCACAATTGAACAGTGATATCGACCTATCCGAGGCACATAGTTGTGGATCCTTTTCCTCCTTTGATATGAGGCATATAACAGCATCATAACACGTATCTGGCAAGCTAACCTCCTGTCTCTTCTTTCTGCTGGAACACTCTACACAGCACCCTCGTGGTTCGGACCCCATCCACTTTGTAATATTCACGGGTAACCATCCGGTCCACTAGCTTTTCCTTCTGTAACTTTTGGATGGCTTGCATCACCTCCCACCGTTACTGGTTTCTAACTTTTCCCTCTGTGACTGCATAGCTTTCGTACTTTAATTTTCCCTAGAATTCAAACATCTTTCTTTCGTTCCTGTGTCAGCCTGCCTGATATAATCTTTGAAAGAAGGACCAAAGGCCTTCTGCATCTCCCTATCCTTGCTCTGCAGCATACCCTGTTCGTCTCGACCCCACAATTTATTCACCCTCTTACCTCCCTTCATAAGATTAACCACCATTGGCCCTGGTTTGTTTCCCCTTGAATATGAATCTCTTATTAAATAAACAAGCTCTCCTGCTTCTGATCGCAAGTGTGCATTCAAGCCTCTCTATGTCCAACAATCAGACAGCTTCCCCTGTTCTCCACGAGCCACCCTCGTTTCTAACTCCTTTAGTTTGTTTTCCAGTTCATTTCTTTGTGCCTTGCGTTTCCTCTTTATTAAGTGACACGTACTCAATAATTGCTCCCTCATAAACACCTTACCTGTTTCCCACAGTATTTCTTTTGAGATCCCTCTTTATCATTTGTTGCCATAAAAGATCCCAACTCTTCTCCAAATGCTCTCTAAATTCCTCATTCTGAGCCATATATATGGGAAATTTCCTTGAGGGGAGGATCCTGCTTCTCCCTTCCTTGTACTTTCATCACCACCATTGCGTGGTCCGATATATGTGTAGGGATGTGTGAATCTCCCATACCAGAGCATACCATTCCCTTGTTGCATAGATGTAATCTATTCGTGTCCATGTTTTGTGGGGTTTGAGTAAGTATATTCCCTCACTCCCGGTTTGCCGTTAGCCATACATCCACTAAATCTAGTTCCGCCATTCCCTCTTGCCATTGTTGCATCCTCCTGATGTCTTCCCTTTCCCTTCAGAGTGGTCCAATTTCGGGTCCATTGCCCAATTCAGACCCCCCATTATTAACCTCGGGAATTGTTCCCGAACCAGTAAATCCAGCAAAGAGGCATACAATTGATAATCATGTACGGGCAGGGGCATACATTGACCCCAAGGTGATCTGCTCCCATCCAGGGCTCCCGAAATAAAATATATCTCCCTCCTTGGTGTCCCTAACTGCCCTCTGCACCTCCAAATTCAGGCCTTTATGTATCAGGAATGGCTACTCCTCTTTACGTACTGAGGCAGATGCTGCATAACACTTCCCTACCCACCCTCGGGCCAGTTTGGCATGCTCTACCTCCGTTAATTGCGTTTCTTGTAATAGAGCTATTTGGGCTCCCCCTCTTTTGAGGGCTGTCAACAACATAGACCTCTTTAGTGGATTTATAGTACCCTGAACATTCTAAGTAATCACATTAATACTTTTGCTAACAGACATTGATATATGTTGATCTTTTCCTTCAACTTCACATTTACCACAGAGAGCATGATAACCTTGTATACTTAATTTCGTTGATTGCATTTTGTACATACAGAAAACAGCAGAATCAAAACAAACATTCTCAACAACAGTTCAAACATACAGTTGTGGCAAAACATATTGGTGCCCTTGCAGTTTTTCTAATAATGCACCATTCCTTCCAGAAAATTGTTGAAATTAAAAAATATTTTGGTATCCGTATGTATTTCTTTGGTTTGCAGTGGAATAAAACACAAAAGCAGAAAAATGTACTAAGTCTTAGCTTATTCCACACAGAAATCATTAAATGGCCCGGACAAAATTATTGGCACCTTTTAGAAGTAGATAGAAATAATTAGATTTCAAGCAGGTGATTCTCCTTCACTTTGGAACTGAACTCACCTGTGGTGAGTTGCAGTGCCTGCAATATAAAAATCACTCATTCAACCAGTTTGAATAGAGAAAGGACTCATTCTCCTGTTTTGTGTCACGGTGTGTACGCAGTGAGCATGGAGAAAAGAAAGACAGCCAAGAATTGTCTGAGGAGGTCAGACAGAAGATTGTTGCCAAGCATGGACAATCTCAAGGCTACAAATCAATCTCCAGAGACCTTGATGTTCCTGTTTCCACCGTCACGTAATGTTATCAGGATGTTTAAGGCTCATGGCACTGTAGCCAACCTCCTGGACGTGGCGCAAGAGAAAACTTGATTGAAGATTGCAGCGCAGGATTGTTCGAGTGGTGGAGAAAGCACCTCGATCAACTGCCAAACAGATTCAAGCTGACCTTCAGACACAAAGATCGACAGTTTCAACTCGCACCATCCATCGCCAACTCAATGAAAGGGGTTATATGGTAGGAGGACCCCACTGCTGAGAGAGAGACATAGAAAGCCCGACTGGTGCTTGCCAAAACACACCTGAACAAGCCAAAATCCTTCTGGGAGAATGTCCTGTGGACAGATGAGACCAAATTAGAGCTTTTGGTAAAGCACATCATCTCTATGTTTACAGAAAACAAAATGAAGCCTTCAAAGAAAAGAACACCTTCCTACAGTCAAATATGGAGGAGGTTCAGTGATGTTTTGGGGTTGCTGTGTGCCTCTGGCACTGGGTGCCTTGAGCGTGTGCATGGCATCATGAAATCTAGAGTTACCAGGCCATTTGGGCGCAGTGTTGAACCCAGTGTCAGAAAGCTGGGTCTCCGTCGAAGGTCATGGGTCTTCCAGCAGGACAATGACCCCAAACACACTTCAGAAAGCACCCAGGAATGGTTCAAGACAAGACGCTGGACTGTTCTGAAGTTTCCAGCAATGAGTCCAGATCTAAATCCCATTGAAAACCTGTGGAGAGATCTGAAAACAGCAGTTGGGAGAAGGCACCCTTCAAATCTGGGAGAACAGGAGCAGTTTGCACAAGAAGACTGGGCCAAACTGCCAGTAGAGAGGTGCAGGAAGCTCATCCATGGCTATAGGAAGCGATTGATTGCAGTTAGTAGAAGACTTGGTTTGCTGGCCAAGGCACCTAGCTTCACCTGAGCTCTTTCCTTCTAAGACTGCCTGAAAGGCAGAGTAGAGAAATTTACCAGAGCAAGGGAGAAGGATTAAGACTTAGTTTGACTAAGCAGATTTACTGTGGTGGTGTTTTTATTTTTACTCACAGGGATTGCTACTGTTTGTTGCTAACATTTCATTGCTTTATTTTTTCTCTGATTCAAATTGTTGTTGCTGGTATACCTTCTTCTGCATTATTACAAGGTGTGCCTACAGGTGTATGCTAACAGATTACTACGGTAATCTTCTGATTCAAATTGTCTCTTGCAAAGTATATCTTCTGTTACTGCTTTATTTTTCTCTGGAGCAAAGTGTTTCTTACAGGGTATATCTTCTCTGAAATTATACAGGTGGTGCTTTACAGGTTTTACAGTTTTTATCTAACATTAGGATAAGCTTTCAGGGTTACTGCATTTGTTGTTGACTGATTGTTTCTGCTTACCTCCTTGTTCTTTCGTCCGTGGTTCTTCTTTTTAGGCAGGGGAAGGGCCCAGCCACCCACCCCATCCCCAACCACCACGCTACACTCCTTTTATAGGGTACCACAGTTGTGACATTTCCTGTGGCAGAGCAGGAAGGCGGATCAGTGGGGCCTCCACAAGGTGATCTCATTTACACGCACTAGTAATTTAACTTGTTATAACAAGTTAAACAAAGCACAATTAAACCATTACTTGCATTTTTTTCCTTCTAATTACTCTGACTAGGTTACAAACCCAGCAACTTATTTGGAATGGATTTCATTAACTGCAGGTACTGTGGAACAATTTTCAGAAGGACAGTCTTACAGAGATTTGGGACACTGTCCTACGTGCTGGAGCCTTTGGAGATCTTAGGTCTCAGCTCCGGGCAGCATGGGCAGAGATTGCATGCCTCAAATTTCATATTGAAGAGGAAATACATTATAAGAACCACCCGCCATTTCCCCAGCATCCAACAGAAAACCTCGACCACAGAGGGTAGTTGGTCAGGAGGTTGGCAGGTGGTTAGGAGGAACAAATCAGGTGCCCCATCACTCTCTGCTCTCAACACATTACCTCCAAAACCATATAAACACTACAAACAGGTATCTGCCTCTATCTCTGAAATCAAATAAAGAGGCAGAAGACACTGCAGAGCAGGACACTGTGGCACAGGAGCTAGCACAACAATACTCACCCAAATCAGGAACCAAAACTAAACAAGCACAAAGGATCCAAAAACTTCTGATCATAGGAGACTCCATGATTCGAGGAGTTGATACCCATCTCCAGCCAGGGTGATGGTCAGATGTCTCAGGTACATCAGCATGGAGAGACACTGACCGCATTGCTAAAATTGTTCACAAAGCAGGAGAAAACATTGATGTCCTAGTACACATAGGGACTAATGATCTCACCAGCCGGTCAGTTGTGGAGATCAAGGAACACCTGACTAGGCTGGGTGACAAACTATCATCTATTTCGTCGGCATCTCCTTCTCTGAGATCCTGCCAGTCTGGGAGAAGGGAGCAGATGGACGGAAGGTCAGAAAGGGGAGATAGGGGAGCTAAACACATGGCTCAAGGACTGGTGCCAGGAAAAAGGACACAGATTTGTAGGGAACTGGCAACAGTTCTGGGAGGCGAAAGTTCTTTAAATTTGATGGACTGCATCTGACTAAAGAGGAGTCAGTGCATTGGGGCAGAAGTTTGGCGTCTTTGCAGAATATTTAAACTAGCAAATGGGGAGAGGGTGCAGCACCCCATCGTCGAATGGGAAAAGACACACTCCCCTCAGCTAGTGGTCAAACAGGAATTCAGCGTGTTTGCAGTTCTTTGCATCACAGGTAAGAAAAAGGTTTGTCTCCCCATACGATGCCAGGGTACGTCCAAACTTCACCCAACAACAACACACCAAAATCTGGCCAATGGAAAATCATGACACAATGCTCACAGCCTGGAGTAAGATCCCAGACCTGCAGGCAATAATGTCAGAGGCTAAGCTGGACATAGTAGCAATTAGTGAGGACGTGGTTTACCAGTAACCACACTTGGGAGACTTCAGTACCTGGCTATGTACTGTTCAGAAAAGACCGAGGTGCAGAAAGGGGGTGGAGTGGCCCTTTATGTCAATAAAATATCAAAGCTACAGAAATTCAGAATACACATAAGGAGCCAGAAGAACTGTGGATTACCCTGGTCACCCTGGAAACAGGAAATGGGACAGCCATAAGAACTGGGGTTGTCTACAGGCCCCCAGACCAGGGAGGACATAGACACATTACTGTTAGAAGATATACAAAACATGACAGCTAAAGGGAGGTTCTGATAATGGGAGACTTCAACATGCCAGATACAGATTGGTCAATACCAGCAGGAACATCTGCCAGAACTAGACTCATAGTGGATTCCTGCAGGGAGGGCCTCAAACAACTGGTACAGCAACCCACAAGAGACAGGGCTATCCTAGATCTAGTACTGACTAACAAAGAAGGATCACAGACTCCAGGTAGAAGGTCACCTGGGGCCAGTGACCATCACATGGTATGGTTCAATTTGGCTACTACATCTAAATCATCCCATTCCAAGGCAAAATATGGGACTTCAGAGGAGCTGACTTTGATAAGATGGCCAACAGAGTTAAGCTAGCCCTGGCAAAAGAAACACAGGTGAGGAGGTACAGGCAAAGTGGGCAAGCATTAAGGATACAATACTTGAAGCAACATCCCATTGTGTTAGACAGAAAAGGAAGTGCAAAAGAAGAAGAAACCACTTTGGTTCTCAAATACAGTAGCAGAAAAGGTCAGAGCCAAAAGGCTGGCCTTCAGAAAATATAAGGGAACACAGCGGGATGAAGATGGAGGCATACCAAACTGCCCTAAGGGAAGCAGGTAAGGCAGTAAGGCAGGCAAAGTCCCAAACTGAGGAAACACTAGCACGAACAGTAAAGAAGGTGACAAGACTTTCTATAGATACATTAGTGAAAGGAGAAAGTCCAGAGGGTATTGCTAAGCTTAATGGAGAAAGGGAAGCTTGTGAGGAGGAGGACCTGTAAGGCATCTATCCTAAATAGATACTTTTGCTCAGTATTTACTGAAGAGGCAGTGAGGGCAGGGCCCACAGCTCAGCATCATGGACGCGGGAGGGAGGTGAGCACTACTCCTTCAAAAAGAAAGGTCCCAAGAGCTATAAGCTCAGGGTGGATAAGGCAATGGGACCTGATGGCATACATCCCAGGGTACTTAAGGAGCTAAAGGAGGAACTAGCAGAGCCATTAGCAGAATTGTTTAGTGAGTCTCTGAGCACAGGAGAGGTCCCAGAAGACTGGAGAAGGGCTCATGTGATCCCTCCACAAGAGTGGTAGCAGGGAGGAGGCGGGGAACTACAGACGGTCAGTCTTACCTCAGTAGTGGGCAAGATTATGGAGGCACTCCTTAAGGAAAGGATAGTGCAACACCTGGAATCCATAGGGGCACAGGATCCAAGACAGCATGGGTTTTTAAAAGGAAGGTCCTGTCAAACTAATCTCATAGATTTCTTTGACTGGGTAACCAGAGTGGTGGACCAAGGGGAGCAGTTGATGTTGCCTACCTTGACTTCAGCAAAGCTTTTGACACTGTTCCACATAGAAGATTGATAAATAAGCTAGGTAGGCTCGGGTGGGTCAGAAGTTTGGTCAACTGGGTGGCAAACTGGTTGACTGGCAGAAAACAGAGAGTGGTGGTAAATGGTATACAGTCAGAAGAGATGCAAGTCACAAGTGGGGTACCTCAGGGATCAGTCCTGGGGCCAGTCCTATTCAACATCTTCATTAGTGACCTCGCAGATGGACTAGAGGGTAAGGCTTGTCTGTTTGCAGATGACACCAAGATCTGCAACAGAGTAGATGATCCAGATGGGGTGGGCAGAATGAGAAGAGATCTGGATAAACTAGCAGAATGGTCAGAAAGTGGCAACTGGGATTTAATGCAAAGAAGTGCAAAATCATGCACATAGGGAAGAGAAACCCTGAAGCCACTTATAGGCTGGGAGGGAGTTACTAGCAGTCACAAAGGAAGAAAGAGACTTGGGCATCATCATCACTGATGACCTAAAATCATCCAAGCAGACCTCTAAAGCAGTAGGTAAGGCTAGGGGTGTTAGGGTGTATTAGTAGGGGTATCACAAGTCGTAAGAGGAGGTAATAATCCTCTGTACAAGACATTGGTTAGTCTCCATCTGGAGTACTGCGGCAGTATTGGAGGCCACACCACAAGGACATTAACCAAATTGAGGCAGTCCAGAGAAGGCGCCAAAATGGTGCAGGGACTGCATCAGAAGACATATGAGGACAGATTAACGAGCTCAATATGTATACCCTTGAGCAAAGGAGGAGAGAGGTGATATGATCGAGACATTTAAACACCTTAAGGGCATAAACAAGGTGAAAGAGTCTAACATGTTTAAATATAAGAAAAATAGCAGGACAAGAGGACACAGCATGAGATTAGAGGAGGCCGATTAAGGGGAATGTGAGAAATTCTTTTTCACAGAAAGGGTGGTAGATGCATGGAATGGCTTACCACAAGAAGTGGTGGCTATATGAATACAGTGCAGGGCTTCAAACAGGCATGGGATAGGCATAAGGGAGCAATACAATGACTATGAATAGATAGGTCACTGACAGAGCAAAGGCGATGGCACATTTATAAGGTAGAAAAGAAATGGCAGACTGGATGGGCCTTGCGGTCCTTATCTGCCGTCAACTTCTATGTTTCTATGTTTCTTATTTTGACCAAAGGCGTGCTACCAGATATTAAGTCTAGGGTGTCAGTAATTTTGTCAATGCCATTTCTTTTCATTTTCTGATTTAAAGGATATATTAAATTCTGAATCAAAACAAAGGTTCTGTAATATTAACAGAGAAATAAAGAATTGTGGAGACCAAATACTGTACTGTTGTTAATTTCAACTTATTTTAGAAATTGTGAGTTATTTGAAAAAAGTGCAGGGCAATATTTTTGGCCACAACTGTATAACTGTACATATTTTCCTCCATCTCCTTCCATACCTCCCCCAACACCTACCGCCTCCCCAGCCCATTTGCTACTTGCTTCCTCCACTCTATCCCAAGATCTGATACATTCCTCCCTCCCCTCACACAGCTCCCCTGTCTCTCGTATTCCTTACTTCCTTTCCAGCACTCCACCCTCCATCTCCTCCTCAGAATATCCCCCATCCGGATGTGCCCCTTCCTTTCCTCTCCCTCCTTGTGTTCCCTCGTCTCTTACAGTCTCCTCGACTTGGGTCTGCCTCATCCCCAGATACTGAAAAAGACGCTCCCACGGTCTCCCTCCACAACCACTTCAGTTTGGTTTCCTTGCCCTGTAACCTAACTCTTAACTATCCCCCTCCTTGCAGTTTCTGTATCTCCACTACTGTCCCCTGCTCACATCATCATTTCTTCCCCATTGCTGTCTTCCTTATTGCATCCTTGACCCATTAGCATTACTTGCATCAGTCTACAGCTCAGTACCAACAGGAACCTATAAGATCCACATTTTTTAAAGTTAGGTAGTGAACTAACTCATTGGGGTAGTAACACATTCTGAGAAGGCCCTGTTTGGAAAACTTGCAGCATGATGACCTGACCAAGTGACTGCATCAACCATGACATTAAAAGGTCGAGCCTGAGTGGGGAAATCAAGTCCAAGGTGTGACCAAATTCATAGTAGCAGAGGTAACGGCCTGTGTGAAGCTCTGCAGTTCCTGTCAGAGAATTACTAACCAGGAAAAAGGGATTCTCCATTGGCTCAAATATTGAAGTCTTCCAGCATCAGCCTTGTAGGATACTCCAATGTCAGTCTGGCAGCGAACTCCCCAAATTCCTGCAGGAACCACTCTCACAACCAGAGGGATGGTAAACGCAGAAGAATTCCCCGCCCCATGAGCAGTTGCATCACCCTAATGGCTGCACATTCAAATGACCTGGTTTGATGCATTGGGTGGGCTGCAGGTCCCAGGCCAGATCTAAAACAAATGGCCACCCCATCCCTTGCACTCCTGCCTAAGGCAGTACACCACCATATAGCCTCTCAGAATAGCCACCTCCAGCATAGAGCCAGAGTCATCCCCAGCCAGATTTTGGTGATGTATACCACCAGGTCCATCAAGGAATCTAAGCATCAAATTCGCTATTATCGTGGCCTTGTTCCAGATGGGCCTGCCATTACATAGAATTTCCTTCAGGGAGGAGCTTTTCCAGTGGGCTGTGCTACTGTATCAGATGACGTTTCAGGAGCCCTCAGGATAGGAACCAGGCATGGAGCACCCTGCCGAGGTTCCATTTTTAATTAAGATTTTGAGCTCTTTGCATGTGCAGAATTCAACAGTGAACTCATAGGCAGTATACACTGAAGACAGCTAAACTCGTCAAGGTTCCATTTTGATCTGGAGTGGTTCGTGATTCTGGTCCTGATCCTGCCCTCCCTGCCTCCCTAACCCAGGAGCAAACTGCATTGATGACTCTGTCTACTACATCATCCTGACTTCCTGCACTGACAGAGAGTTACTGCAGGTATTTGGGGAGCTTCCCAAACATGCGGAGTCGATGGAGCTGCTTGGTGAACAGGAGATGTAGGTCTTCGTGGCTCCCTCAAAACACATCCTAACTGCTAAAATGACTAAAAATCAACCCCAAAGTAACTCCCCAGCCAAACCCAACGCACCTCCCCAACAATCAACTCTGTCATGACTCACTTACACACCAATCACTAAACACTCCAATCATGCCAAGCACACAATAATTAAACTAAAACAATGTCCGTGAGGTTTAACACCTAGCAGTCCCAGAAGCCAATCAATGACAGCTGAAGTCCAAGAGTCCTGGACAGTAAGCGTTTTCAGAGTGTCTGACTCTTCTTTAGCTCCTCACCCGAAACATCCTGCCCATTCTGTTGAGGAAGTGGTAAAAGCAAAAAAAATACATCTCTAAATGACATGCCGTTACTGGAGCCTTACTGTTACCAGGATCCTGCTGCCAAATTCTTATGAAACTGCCGACCCTATGTATGCTCTTACCACAGTACACACCGCAATGCCAGCTCTCTCTCAGACTTGGTCCCTTAAGGCTGCACTTATTTTCCAGTAGATACAGTACCATGTCAAAGAAGTTTAAGGATTGCAGAATAGAATATCCAACTTCCCCATATGGGGCCTGCCAGTACCACGTGGATCCAAACAGGTGGTGATGGTAGAATGACACCTAGATCCAAACCGCTCAAGATGATGAAAAGGCCAGTAGTCCAGTGCAGATAATGTCACCAGTGAACGCAACCTGCTACCATAATCCTTAGGATTCTTCATGCCATGCTGTCAGCAAAATGAAAAAGTCAGCTGATGAGGCGGAGGAGCTTTGCAACGAAGTGGTATGTTGGATTGGAAAACCAGCCTAGTTAAGAGTTCTTCAGTGTGGGGATACTAGGGCAAAGACCCAGCTTTCACAACCTGGATTATGGCTGAGTTGGACTTTCATGCGGCAGCATCACCCCATCAGCACAGGCTCCCATGGCTTTAGAAACCTGTCAGAGTAAATAACAAACGGCAGTTCCCAGCACTACAGTCAAGTGAGCTCTTCCAGTGGCAATATTGCTCAATGGATCCATACACCCACAGCTTCAGATATGCGCCCATGGAAACAGCACACAGTATCCAAGAAGCGGTGAGCATAAAACAGGGTGGAAATTCAGAAAAAAAATAGATACCATACCAAGCTAACATAGAATTATAGAAATCTGATGGCAGGAAAGGACCCATCTTGCCCATCAATATGCCCCACATAGTCACCTTTGTCAAAGGACCCCCTTACTGGTCAACCCCTTATGTCTGTCCCATGCCCTTGAATCCCTCCACCATTTTGGCCCAAACCACTTCCTCAGGTAGTTTGTTCCAGGCCTCCACCACCCTCTCTATGAAGTAATTCCCCTCACGTTGTCTCTAAATCTTCCTCCTTCTAATCTTAGACTGTGATCTCTAGTTTTAGTGTAACCCCCTGCAAATGGGGTTCCGAAAAGTCTTCCTTGAGCTTGCCTAAATGCTCACTGCCAGGCTGGTGTCCTGCATTTTAGCAGTTTAAATGTTCTTGCCAGAGTGCCTGTATAGCCTCTGTGTACTGTCTCTTTAAGAGCTGTTTAGATTGCAGTTATAATTAATCTGGGAGGGGCTGAGTGTTTCTATGCTTGAGTTCCACCCAGGCTGTCAGATAACTGTCTGTTCTGCCATCGCTACTTGTGCAGAGGAACTCTATTAGAAGATGTACTTGTTATTCCAGAATATTCCAGACATGGACTGGAGCATCCCAGCAGCAGCATCATCAACTAGGAGCAGATTTATCCTGGACTCCTTTCAGCGTGCCTTCCTCAAGCAACTGGTCATGGAACCAACTCGGCAGAAGGCAATACTGGACCTTGTGCTCACAAACAGGGACAGTGTGATGGGGGTAACAGTGGGGAGCACCTGGGGAACAGTGACCACCAGTCACTGTGGTTTGAAATCACAGAAAGAGCAGAACCAAACCACATAAAAACACGTATACTGGATTTTAGGGGCAGACTTTGGGGAAAATGGGGAGATACTTGAAAGAGGCATTAAGGGAATGGGGCAGGAATCAGGGTTGAGGAACAGTGGGCAGTATTTAAAATGGGGATTACAAGAGCAACAGAATTATGTATTAAGCAGGTTAGCAAGAGGAAAAGGAAGAGAGACCATTATGGTTTTCCAAAGAGGTAGAAAAGAAAGGAAAGCCAAAAGATTGCATTCAGGCAATACAAAGACACAGGCAGAAGGGGATAGGGAGAAGCACCAGGAGAAGCAAAGGGAGGCAGGGAGGTCAGTAAGGGAAGCCAAAGCTCAGACAGAAGAACACATTGCAAAATCAGTGGGTAGAGGGGACAAAACCTTTACAGGTACATAAGTGAAAAAGAAAGGCAAAGGAGGATAGTGAGACTGAAGGGAGAGGATGGGGCTGTGTGGAGGATGACAACAGTAAAGCTGACATATTGAACAGGTATTTCTGCTCAGTCTTTACTGAGGAAGAGGAGGGTAATGGGTCTGAAGGGAGTACAAGGGGTGAGAATGGTGCAGAAATGGACACAAGTCCCTTTACACGAAAGGGTCCTGAAGGAACTGGAAGTAATAAGAGTTGTTAAAGCAGTGGGGCCAGATGGGTGCACCCAGGGTCCTTAAAGAACTAAGAGAGGTGGTGGCTGAACCTCTGGCTATCCTGTTTAGCCGATCACTGGAAACAGGGAGGTACCCAAAGACTGGAGGATAGCAGATGTAGTCCCCTTATACAAAAGTGAGAACAAAGAGGAAGCGGGAACTACAGACCAGTCAGCCTCACTTCGGTAGTGGGGAAGATCATGGAAGCACTACTGAAGGAGAGATTGGTGGAACATCTGGTTTTCAATGGACTACAGAACCCAAGGCAGCATGGTTTCACCAGGAGAGGTCATGTCAGACCAATCTCATTGAATTTTTGACTGGGTGACTAGGGAGGTGGATCAGGGAGGGCAGTGGACATGGCCTATCTGGACTTCAGCAAGGCCTTGACACTGTGCTACATAGAAGACTATTGTACAAACTGGGGAATATGGGTGTGGTAGGACAGTAGTGTGGTGGGTAGGTAACTGGCTGGGTGGCAGGACACAGAGGGTGGTGGTAAATGGCTGTCACTCCACAGAGGGAAGAGTGACCAGTGGGGTACCACAGGGATCAGTGCTGGACTGGTCCTATTCAATAACTTCATCAATGACATTGAGCAGGACCTAGAAGGCAGAATTTCACTGTTCGCTGATGACACAAAGCTCTGTAACAGAGCAGACACACCAGAGGGTGTAGACAGAATGAGAAGGACCTGAAGAAACTTGAAGAATGGTCAGGGTTTGGCAGTTGAAATTCAATGCAAGGAAGTGCAAGATAATGCATATAGGGCACAAAACCCTGGCACAATATATCAGTTGGGGGTAAGGATATAGCATGCACCAAGCAGGAAAGGGATCTTGGGGTTATCATCTCTGATGACCTCAAGGCAGGGAAACAGTGTGACAAGGCAGCAGGTAAAGCAAATAGGATGCTGGGATGCATAGGCAGGGCATCACCAACAGGAAAAGGGAGGTCATAATTCCACTTTATGAAATGGGCATCAGAATCTAGAAGTGCTGATTGGTCCATATCGTGATATTCTGTCTAACGCACATGAAAAGGATCAGCAGTGCCCTGTGGGCACTAATCCTAGTAAAATGCCAATTAGAATGTTGGCAAATCTGAAATCAGCCATCTTGTTTATACCTACTGAAATTGACAATACCACTTTATAGTAATGGCATATTTTCCTGAAACCCACTTTGATATCAGCCTTTCAGAACAGGATTTGGAATTACTAATGCATCCAGACAATGAGCCCATTGAACAACTGACCACAGCCTCTCCATCTACGACCTCAGAAAATGTAAATATAACCTGCAGCTGTCAAACGAGCCAACCGAACTGTCAAATCTTAAGACAAGTACCGCAGTGAGTAAGCCGCTTCAAGTTATACCCCAATAGAACTAGACTGCCTTGAACAAGAGAAAACGAAAAAATACCATAAGATCAACAGCATGGGCACTCCGTGTATTTAATGAATGGGCAACAGCAACAAACACATCGATAGACTGGCAGTCTATCACTAAAGAAGACCTGAACACTGTTCTCAGAAAATTTCTGCTGAAGTCAGACTGAGCGGTGGACTCGAGTATGCCATCTCGAGCTTCAGCGGTTCCGAGCGCGGCGTGAACCGCCATCTCGGTTCCCCAGGCATTGCCAGGCCTTTTAACCTGATGAGGGATCCAGAATTCAGGTCCAGTAATGCTGTATTTACAGCAAAAATGAAAAGTTACAGACGCTCCCAGCAAGACAAGTCCAAGCACCATGAAGCCCTCACAAAGTCAGACTTACACAAGCTCAGATATTCTGACATTTGTTCTCCCAAACTGCGCCTGGCCTTGTTCAGTAAGTCTGGTTAGATATTCAGTTATACATGGCCAGGCGTGGTCGGGAAGGTGTCCGGCAACTGAAACCAGAGCATTTTTCACTGAAATGCGACTTAAAATGGTGCCGAATTTGCGATGCTCAATTTTAACGAAGCATACTAAAACCACAACAATCCCCTTGAAGCACAGAAATCATCTAACCATGGTTTTATGTATGCTCAGCCAGGCAATCCACTTTGCCCAGTTCAAAGTTTAAAATTATACATGAGCAAGCTTCCACCGAAAACCAAAGCCCTCTACTTACATCCTCGAAGACTTCCACAAGTCCAGCTTGACTCCCTCCCGTATGGTATTCAGCAGAGCCCATGGGTCTAAACTATCTATCCACATTCATGTCTAGGGCTGAGTGAAGAAGCTGGTCTGTCAGAGCTTACACTAACCACTGCCTCCGAGCGACTGCGGTCCAAATGTTATCGGATGCTGGTTTACAGAACCACAAAATCATGGCAATCACAGGGCACAAAACGAAGCTAGTCTCCAGAGCTACTGGCATGCAAAGCCAGATGACAGAAGGAAATGGTGTCATATCCTCGCACCAAAAAAAGAAAGCTCAAGTCCAAGACAAGTTTCAAGAAGTTCCTTCAGATGTGCCCACAAGTGACACCCGATGAAACAAGCAGCACGTATTCAGAAATGAAGCTGAAGCTGAACTGAGCATCGCAGTACCACCAAGTAAAAACTATTTCAGACCTAAATATGCAGTCCCCACAGCCTCAATTTACAGGAGTAACTATGCACAACTGCACAATGACTTTTAATGCTCCTGTTTACTTTTCAAAGTAAAGTAAAATATAAATGTCAGTGTTTTGTGACAAAATTTTAAGTACAAGTTAATGAACAGTTAAAAGTACAATATTAACGTCAGTGTTTTGTGACAAAATTGTTACTACAAGTTAATGAACAGTTAATTAAATCACGATTTCTAATATGATTAAAATTAAAACAGTGTGTTTTACTGAAAGTTATGAATGAAATGTAACATTTCTAAACTGTTAAAATGAAAACTGTTAAAAAGGAAAAACATGGATCTATTTTTATGAGCGGAAGGTTATCTGCTTTAATAAATAAAATATATTTACTTTTAACAACTATATTGTCATTATTAATATCTCTAAATATTTTGTCCATTTCATAAAGGCGTAATAAGCCACTCCAGGGGTGTAATAGATTAGACAGTTTAACACCGCGGCTAGGAGGCACTCGCCGGTGGCCTCGTGCCTCACTCACGCCTCCCAGCCGCTGTGTTAAACTGTCTAACGACACCCTGTCGATCTTATTGCCTACATACAAGACACTAGTGAGGCCCCACCTGGAGTACACTGTACAGTTCTGGAGACCTTACCTATGTAAGGACATAGAGTAGAGAAGGTTCAGAGGAGGGCAACAAAGATGGTGCATGGATTGCATCACAAGTTCTATGAGGACAGGTTGAAGGAACTGAACATGTACTCCCTGGAGGAGAGGAGGAGAGAGGATATGATAGAGACATGCAGGTATCTTACAGGGAGGAACAGGGTGCAGGAATACACTATTTTTAGCGAAAAAGATGTTCCAGGACTAGAGGGCATGGGATGAAGTTCGAGGAGGGACGATTCAGAGGAAACGTGAGAAGAATTTCTTCACAGAACGGGTGGTGGACAAGTGGAAGTGGTGGGGCTGAAACAATCACGGATATTAAGAATGCATGGATAGACATAAAGGAATTCTGGAGGTCAGGGTAAGGGACAACAGACTTCTTGGAAAACATAAACTGAACTTACAAGCTCAATGGGCAGACTGGGTGGGCCATAGGCCCTTATCTACCGACACTGTCTATGTATCTATGTATGTTTGCTGATCATTTGTTAGAGTAGTGATAATATTGCAGTTTGTTCTAACCTGCCTTTGCAGCATGGACAGTTCTGTTTGTTTCCATCATCTTGGTCCTGGACTGCTGAAATGTTCCAGTCGGTACCTTTGGGGACTGTAAAATGGAGCCTGTCCTCAGGGCTTTGTGGGAGCAGAAGTCTGTAGGAATTGTAGTTTTGCATTTTGGCCCCAAGACAGACCTGGAGGGAGCCTTTGTTGTGACTAATGGAAGAATCAGCCAACCAAACCTTTTGGATGCTGGGGAAATTCCCAGGCTGCTTGCAGCTAGTTTCATTTGAGTTGGGAATTAAAAGTAACAGCTTGAGATAGTCGAGCAGCAGTCCTGCTTTGATTCGCATGGGAGAACTGTGGAAAGGCCCAAGTTTTGGCCTGTATGCCTGCCTGCTGTCCTTGGGAGGGAGAAGGGAGATTATTTGGACTGAATCCGATTTGTGGAACGCAATTAATGCTGCCGAACTGTGACCAGGCTTGAAACCTGAAGAAGACAAGATTTGCAATGCGATCAGCCTGTCAGGACTTCCAGTCACGTCTGAATTTCCGGTCCGTGCAGAGACTCTGTAATTGCGACTGGAGAGCCATTTGCCTGGTATAGTGGAATTTCCTTACATGTAAATGTACTGTGTGCTGTTAGTGTGTCATGATTTGGCTCCCCACTGTGTTTTGAACTGTGTTCTGCTTGCTGAGGCGGCATCCAGCTCCAACAGACTAAATTGTTTGCATCTCCATTCGCCTTGGTCTTGCCGCACTGGCTCAGCCAGACTACCGCTACACAGAGAAAGCCATCAACGAGAGACCTGCCTGGGGATCAGCCCCTGGTCAACACTTTGAACAGGAACAACGCCTCGGTGATTCGTGTGGGCTCTGCTTCTCCTGGCACTTGAGCTCAACAACCTGCAGTCTTGATTTCATCCTGCCTGTGTTCTGTATTGTGAGTAAACATCAGGGTAGCTCTCTGCAACAACAGCTAAATCTAAAGTGATGTCATCTGATTGTCTTGTTGCCTTTTCTTTCACGAACTGAGCCATCTGGGTCAGGATTACAAATAGTGTGTGTTGTGCATATTGCTTTCTTCCATCACAGGGCTTCACTCCAGTTGTGACGCCGGCCTACCCCGGCAATGTTCCTGGCTAGCCCACCATCTTTCTACCTGGGTACCCAGAGTGTGTGACTGTATAGGGTCTCTGAAGTGCATGCATAACTGTCTGATTTAATAGAGCTTTTAAGCAAATCAACCTGATTCGCCCCTCCCTTGTTCAAGTCCCCTGAATAAATCAGATCTAACTCTTTTGCATTTAACCTGACTGTGGTTCCAGTTTGTGCCAAAAGTACTGTACTATTGCTATTTGCTGTGCATAACCTTGTTTACAGGGGTCCCCAGGGTCAAGCTAGAGGAACCAGCCCTGGTGGTAAGGGCAAACAGTGTGCTTAATTGTATGGTGAATAAGGGTCATTGTGAAAGTTACTATTGTATATTGTTCATGTCACTAGAAGGGGAAAAGGGGTTACAGTTTCCGGAGGGCTGTGCCCAGGTTAGTGTGACCACTAACGACTCCTGACCTCTGGGTGGAGGCACCGCCTCAGTACCCAGGCCCTTTAACCTGCTACTAGTCAAGTAGGCAAGGGTAGTAGCCCTTGGGATAGCGCCCACCTAGGGATTACATTAGCACCCATTTCCCTTGTAAGTAAGCTCCCTCCCTCACCTTATTAATCCCCTTCACATACTTAAATGTTTCTATCATGTCCCGTTCTCTTCTTTCATTTCTAGTCTCCAGTGGGTACAGATCCAATCCCTCCACCTCTCCTCATATGGTCTCCCATGCATACCATGCACCATCGTGGTTGCCCTTCTCTGAACCCTTTCATTCCCATCTATGTTCTTGCATAGGTGTGGTCTACAGAACTGGACCCGTACTCCAGGTGAGGCCTCACCATGGTTTTATAAAGAGGCTTCAGTACCTCACTCCTTCTGCTCGTTTATACTGCTTTCAGTTAGACAACTCTGACTTGCTGGGGCTCACTAGTGGTCTCATTAATAAGCAAAAGAAATATCACTATGGCTGTCCCGTTGGTGCAGCGGTGCGCTACTGCTTGTGACACTGCTGGCCCACATTCGGGAATGAGTACGGGCATTGGGAGCCAGCCAGAAGGAGGATCAAGTGTCCTCCTCCGGGAGGGAGGGTTGCGAAGCTGCTACTCCACTGCCACCTGACTAACCATAGGTGGTTGTTAAGTCGGAGATACGTGACGGGGAGGGAGGGAAGGACACAGGATGGTGCCACACCTTATGCAGGTCATATGTGTGTACGCATGCACACCCCTGCTGCGTGCTCTCTTTGGGGGCCATAAACGGAAATGCCCTGGCCAGGCAGGGTGAGCACCGGCTCTTCGCAGGCCCAGTACCGGTGATGTAGTGCTTTTCCAGTCTGGGACCCAGCCCATGTGGCAAGAGACTCAGCCCACCACCCCCAGCTGGGAGGGTGAGACAAGTGGAGGATGCTGTAGATAAGTCCACTAGAAGCTGGGTGACAGGGCTGGGGTTGTTGGTGCAAAGGAGGGCCTGGCTGGAGAGAGGAGGATAAAAAGAAATATGTGTGTGTGTGTGTGTGTGTATGTGTGCATGTATATATTGTGTGTGTGTGTGTGTGTGTGTGTGTGTGTGTGTATACATATACACATACATACACATTTACTAAATAACTAACTCACTTAATCCTTCAGTAAACTACCACTACTCAAAAACTGTTTATTTTGCAAACAGCAGACCTAAAATTAAAATGCTGATTTAAAAGCTGTAAAAAAAAAAAAAAAGAGATATCACACTCTCAGGCAGAATGCTGCTGCTGACAGTCCGCCCATCGTGGTGGCTGTCTTGCTTATTGTTCCACTGTGGTGACATCAAGCCCTGGAATGCCTTACTGGTAAACTTGAGGTCAGGACTGATGCATTTGAGTTATACTGGGCATGGTTCATAAATGATTTTCATGACGAGTGCTTTAGTAGTTCATAAGAATATTGTTTGAGGTAGGACACCTTCTTTTCCAATCACTGCCTTTTCCATTTGATAACTTGTACAGATATCTTGTTTTGAATCTTTTTGATAGATTTCTTTATTTTGTTAAGGTGGAAGGTGTTAAGGTGGAGGTGGAAGACAAGGTTTGTTGGCAAAGGCACCTAGCTTCACCTGAGCTCTTTTCTTCTAGGTTGCTTGAAAGGACAGAGCAAATAACCTTACCAGAGCAAGGAAAAGGATTTAGGCTTCTTTTGACTAGGCAGATTTACTGTGTGTTGTTTTTTTGCACTCAGGGATTGTCATTGTTTGTTGCTAACATTTTATTACTTTATTTTTCTCTGATTCAAAATTTTGTTGCTGGATATACCTTCTGCTGCATTAGTACAGGGCATGCCTACAGGTGTGTGCTTACAGATTACTGCTGTAATCTTCTGATTCAAATAGGTTTTGCAAGGTATATCTTCTGTTACTGCTTTATT
The DNA here is from genome assembly GCA_016271365.2 of Neoceratodus forsteri. NCBI lineage: Eukaryota > Metazoa > Chordata > Ceratodontiformes > Ceratodontidae > Neoceratodus > Neoceratodus forsteri. Next base: position 1,078,828,376 of record CM057458.1, read on the forward strand.
TTCTCTGCAGCAAAGTGTTTCTTACAGGGTATAGTTTCTGTGAAATTATACAGGTGGTGCTTACATTTTGTGGCTCTTTATCATTAGGCTAAGCAAAATTACTGTTTGCCACTATTTTATTATTTTTGCTGACAGATTTTTGGTTTGTCTCAGAGGTGTTGCAGTCTCCTCCTCACATTGAAGGAGCTAATTGCTTTCCTCCCACAGCTCTTCCAGGGGATTAGGTGTGTAACTGGGGAGCTGACAAACTGTTACTAACTTTCAACAGAAGGAAGGGTTAAAAGGTCAGGTTAGTTGATATCTTGGAGGTGGAAGATTAAGTTTGTTGTCAGAGGCACCTAGCTTCACGTGAGCTCTTTTCTTCTAGGTTGCTTGAAAGGATAGAGCAAAGAACCTTACCAGAGCAAGGAAAAGGATTAAGGCTTTTTGACTAGGCAGATTTACTGTGTGATGTTGTCTTTTTTTGTACTCACAGGGATTGTTACTGTTTGTTGCTAACATTTTATTGCTTTATTTTCTCTGATTCAAATTGTTGCTGGGTATACTCGCTGCATTATTACAGGGTGTGCCTACAGGTGTGTGCTTACAGATTACTTTTGTAATCTTCTGAATCAGATTGTGTTTTGCAAGGTATATCTTCTGTTACTGCTTTATTTTTTTCTGTAACAAAGTGTTTCTTACAGGATATATTGGCTGTGAAATTATTACAGGTGGTGCTCTATAAGTTTTACAGTTTTATCTGTCATTCAGATAAGCTTTCAGGGCTACTGTATTTGTTGCTGGCTGATTGTTCTTTCATTCCTGGTTCTTCTTTTGGCAGGGATGGACCCAACCACCCACCCCCACCCCTATCCCTAACCACCCCACACTACCCTCCTTTATAGGGTAGCACAGTCGTGACATTTCCTGTAGCAAAGCAGGAAGGTGGATCAGAGGGGTATCAACACAGTGATCTAATTTTCATTCTTTGTTTTCTTTATTTAAAGTCTAGGAATTACAACCCTTTGAGTCAGTGACTCATTTGCAAAGGTCTAACGCCTTACATAAATGGATTAGAACACAGTATAACATAGAATATACAATATAGACAATAGCACTAGTACAGAAAATGACAGTAACCTACCGAGGTGAAAGAAAAAATAGAATAAACACAAACAATGGAACGACAGCAATTGTGAAGTAATGATGCATTAACATTTTAAAGTTTCATCTGCATTTACAGGGGCACTAAGCAATTTAACTTGTTATAACAAGTTATACAAAACAAACAAAACACAAAATCAAACTTTTGCTTTCATTTCTCCTTCTGATTACTCTGACCAGCTTATAAACCCAGCAACTTATCTGCAATGGATATTATTAACTGCAGGTACTGCGGGACACTTTTCAGAAGGGCAGTTTTACAGGATTTAGGACACTGTCCTACATGCTGGGCCATTGGAGATCTAAGGGCTCAGCTCCAGCAGCATGGGCAGAGATTGTGCACCTCAAATTGCATATTCAGGAGGAATTGTACAATAAGAACTGCCGCCATTTCCCCAACATCCAACAGAAGCACCTCGACCACAGAGGGTAGTTGGTCCGGGAGGTTGGCAGGTGGTTAGGAGGGGCAATTGGGTGCCCCATCACCGGTGCTCTCCAACATATTGCTTCCACAAACCATATAAAACTACAAACAGGTATCTGCCTCTGTCTCCGAAATCAAACAAAGGGGCAGAGGACACTGCAGCACAGGAGCTAGCACAACAAAACTCACCCAAAACAGGAACCAAAGCAAAAAATCCAGAAAACTTCTGATCATAGGAGACTTCATGAATCGGGAGTTGATGCCTATCTCCAGCCAGGGGTAATGGTCAGATGTCTCCCAGGTACATCAGAGTGGAGAGACACTGACCACATTGCTAAAATTGTACAGGAAGCAGGAGAAAACATTGATGTCCTGGTACACATAGGGACTAACAATCTCGCCAGCCGGTCAGTTGTGGAGCCCAAGGAACATCTGGAAGGTCGGAGAAGAGGAGCTAGGGGAGCTAAACGTGTGACTCCAGGGCTGGTGCCAGGAAAAAGGACACACATTTGTGGGGAACTGGCAACAGTTTTGGGAGCGAAAGTTCTTTAAATTTGATGGACTGCATCTGACTAAGGAGGAGTCAGTGCATTGGGGCAGAAGTTTGACTTCTTTGCAGAATATTTAAACTAGCAAATGGGAGAGGGGTGCAGCACCGGTAAGTCGAATGGGAAGAACACCTCCCCTCAGCTAGTGGTCAAACAGGAGTTCAACATATTTGTAGTTCATTTGCATCACCAGGTAAGGAAAAGGTCTGGCCCCCCAATACGACACACAAGGAAACGCAGGACTCGCCCAACAACTAACACACCAAAATCTGGCTAATGGAAAATCATGTACACAAATGCTCGAGTCTGGGAGACAAGATCCCAGACCTGTAGGCAATAATGACAGAGGCTAAACTTGACATAGTAGCCATTAGCGAGACATGGTTTACCAGTAACTACACTTGGGAGACTTCAGTACCTGGCTATGTACTGTTCAGAAAAGACCGAGGTGCAGAAAGGGGGGTGGAGGGCCCTTTATGTCAATAAAAATATCAAAGCTACAGAAATTCAGAATACACATAAGGAGCCAGAAGAACTGTGGATTACCCTGAAACAGGAAATGGGACAGCCATTTGAACTGGGGTTGTCTACAGGCCTCCAGACCAAGAGGAGGACATAGACACATTACTGTTAGATATACAAAACATGACAGTTAAAGGGAGGTTCTGATAATGGAGACTTCAACATGCCAGATACAGATTGGTCAATACCAGCAGGAACATCTGCCAGAACTAGACACATAGTGGATTCCCTGCAGGGGAATGCCTGAAACAAGTGGTACAACAACCCACAAGAGACAGGGCTATCCTAGTTCTAGTACTGACTAACAGGGAAAGGATCACAGATCTCCAGGTAGAAGGTCACCTGGGGCCAGTGACCATCACATAGTATGGTTCAATTTGGCCACTAGAACTAAATCATCCCATTCCAAGGCAAAATATGGGACTTCGGAGGAGCTGACTTTGATAAGATGGCCAACATAGTTAAGATAGCCCTGGCAAAAAGAAATACAGGTGAGGGGCACAGGCAAAGTGGGCAAACATTAAAGATGCAATACTTGAAGCAACTTCCCATTGTGTTAGTGAAAAGGAAGTGCAAAAGAAGAAGGAAGCCATTTTGGTTCTCAAAACAGTAGCAGAAAAGGTCAGAGCCAAAAGGCTGGCCTTCAGGAAATATAAGGGAATGCAGCGGGATGAAGATAGGAGGTATACCAAACTTCCCTAAGGGAAGCAGGGAAGGCAGTAAGGCAGGCAAAGGCCCAAACCGAGGAAACACTAACATGAACAGTAAAAGAAGGTGACAAGACTTTCTATAGATACATTAGTGAAAGAGAAAGTTCAGAGAGGGTATTGCTAAGATCAAAGGGGTAAGGGGCGTGTGAAGAGGAGGACCATGTAAAAGCATATATCCTAAATAGATACTTCTGCTTTGTATTTACTGACGAGAAGGTAGGGCAGGGCCCACAGCTCAGCATCATGGACACAAGGGGAGGGAGGTGTGCCAGTCCCTTCACAAAAGAAAGAGTCCTACAAGAGCTCGATAAGCTCAGGGTGGACAAGGCAATGGGACTGGATGGCCTACATCCCAGGGTACTAAAGGAACTAAGGGTGGAACTAGCAGAGCCATTATCAGAACTGTTTAGTGAGTCTCTGAGCACAGGAGAGGTCCCAGAAGACTGGAGAAGGGCTCATGTGATCCCGCCCACTTGTGGTAGCAGGGAGGAGGCATGGAACTACAGACCAGTCAGTCTTACCTCAGTAGTGGGCAAGATTATGGAGGCACCTTAAGGAAAGGATAGTGCAACACCTGGAATCCATAGGACCACAGGATCCAAGACAGCATGGGTTTACAATAGGAAGGACCTGTCAAACTAATCTCATAGATTTCTTTGACTGGGTAACCAGAGTGGTGGACCAAGGGGAGCAGTTGATATCGCCTACTTTAACTTTAGCAAAGCTTTCAATACTATTCCACATAGAAGATTGATTAATGAGCTAGGTAGGCTCGGGTGGTCAGAAGTTGGTCAACTGGGTGGCAAACTGGTTGACGGGCAGAAAACAGAGAGTGGTGGTAAACGGTATACAGTCAAAGAGTTGCAAGTCACAAGTGGGGTACCTCAGGGAGCAGTCCTGGGGCCAGTCCTTCAGTAGCTTCATCAGTGACATTGCAGATGGACTGGAGGATAAGGTTTGTCTGTTTGTAGATGACACCAGGACATGCAACAGAGTAGATGATCCAGGTGGGTGGGCAGAATGAGAAGAGATCTGGGTAAACTGGCAAAATGGTCAGAAGAGTGGCAACCGGGCTTAACGAAAAGAAGTGCTAGATCATGCACATAGGGAAGAGAAACCCTGAAGCCACCTTTAGGCTGGGAGGGAGTTGCTGGCAGTCACAAGGGAAGAAAGAGACTTGGGCATCATCTTCATCACAGATGACCTGAAATCATTCAAGCAGACCATGGGTGTAGTCATATCAGATGACCTAAAGGTGGGTAAGCAATGAGAAGTCAGTAAGGAGAGCCAGGGGATACTGGGATGAGTAGGGAGGCATCACAAGTAGAAAAAGGAAGTGGTTATCCTCTATACAGACAGTTGGTGAGACCCCATCTGGAGTACATGCGTGCAGTTTTGAGACCTCATCTGCTAACGATATATACAGGATGGAAGCAGTCCAGAGGAGGGCAACTAAAATGGTGCAGGGTCTACATCAGAAACCATATGAAGAGAGACTGAGAGAGCTTCATATGTATACCCTTGATGAAAGGAGGGACGGAGGGGACATGATAGAAACTTTAAGTACCTCAAGGAATCAACAAAGTCCAGGAGGGTAGCATCTTTCAGAAAAGAGATGTCAGAAAAAGGGGCACAGTTTAAAGTTAGAGGGGACGGCTCAGGGTAATGTGAGAAATTCTTTTTCACGGAGAGAGTGGTGGACGCATGGAACCGCCTTCCTGGAGAGGTTGTGGGGTCTAAAACAGTGGGGAATTCAAACATGCATGGGACAGACATAAGGCAATTATAGTGGGGTTGTAGGAAGTAGGCTGTTGGTTAACTAGAATCAGCAGCTTATCCAATAGGTAGGGAAATGGGCAGACTGGGGGGCCAAGTGGTCCTTATCTGTCGTCAGTCTATGTTTCTATGTTTCTGTGACCACTAAAGCAGTAGGTAAGGCTAGAGGGATGTTGGGGTGTATTAGTAGTGGTATCACGAGTCGTAAGAGGAGGTAATAATCCCTCTTTACAAGACACTGGTTAGGCCCCATCTGGAGTACTGCGCAGTACTGGAGGCCACACCTTCACAAGGACATTAAAACTCATTTGTTCCATAGACGCCATATGGCGTCCAGAATCATCTATTGTTAGAACTGACCCAAAATGGCCACTGGGAGCAAATAAGTTAACTAAATTGAGGCAGTCCAGAGAAGGGCAACCAAAATGGTGCATGGACTGCATCAGAAAACATGAGGACAGATTAACGGAGCCTCAATATGTATACCCTAGAGCAAAGAACGGAGAGAGGTGATGTAATCGAAACATTCAAACACCGTAAGGGCATTAACAAGGTGAAAGAGTCTAACATGTTTTAATATAAAAAAAAAATAGCAGGACAAGAGGACACAGCATCAGATTAGAGGGTGGCTGATTAAGGGGTAATGTGAGGAAGTTCTTTTCACAGAAAGGGTGGTGGATGCATGGAACTGCCTACCTCAGGAAGTGGTGGATATGAATACAGTGCAGGGCTTCAAACAGGCATGAGATAGGCATAAGGAGCAATATGGATGAGTATAAATAGGCCATTGACAAAGCAAAGGCCTATGGTACATTTATAAGGTAGAAAATGAAATGTGCAGCCTGGATGAGCCTTGATGTCCTTATTTGCCATCAACTTCTATGTTTCTATGTTTCTGTGTTAACCAGATGAGTGCACTGGTCCAGGGATCATTTTCAGGCATGACATGGGCCATCAAGATGGCACATAACTGGTAACAGTAGAACACACATACAGGTCAGAAGTCCACTAAAAGATACAGTAAAGAGATTGATCCTGCAGTGAATACAGATGTTACAGGACACAGAAACCTAGACAGCGATGGAGAAAAAGACCATTGATCCATCCAGTTTGCCTGTAAAACCTACCTCGGGCCTATTGTCCATACAGGGTTCTAACCCACACGGTCCACCCCTCATGCTCCCCTCCTGCCGCAGAGCAGCCCTCAGCAATCACTAAGCCTTTCACTCTGTTCCAGCCGTGTTTGAAACCATTGTTGGTTTTGTTGCCCACCACATCAGCCGGCAGATTGTTGCATGGCTCCATCACCTTTCTGTAAAAAATAAACTTCCTCACGTCCCTCTTGACCCTTATTAATTTCCACTTGTGCCCTGTATTCTGGATCCACTACTCATGCTAAATTGTTCCTCACAGTTTACCCTTTTCATTCCTTCCAGGAAATTATAGGCCTCTGCCATGTCTCCCCTGTCTCATCTGGTATCCAGCTGGTATGTGTTCAGTGCCTTGAGCTGATACTTGTAGGATCTGCCCTGCTGGCCCTGAATCATTTTGGTCACTCCCACATTGCACTGCCTCTGGCCTGTGCTTAATTTTCTCAGGTGAGGACTCCAGAACTGGGCTCTGTACTCCAGGTGGGATGTTACCAGTAATCTATGGATACCTCTAATCTTATTTTGTGTTATCACTCCTTTCTATCCACCCCAGCATCCTGTTTGCATTAGTGCAGGCTTTGTTACACTGGCTTGATTGTTTTGGGGTGTTGCTGATGATGACCCCTAGATCTCTTTCCTCAGAGGTTGTGCCCAGCTTTAACCCCCAACCACCCTATCCAGGAGTTCTTGTTCCCTATGTGCATCACCTTGCACTTTTTGGCATTGAATTTCAACTTCCAAACCTTTGACCACCTCTGTATCCTCTGCAACTTTTGGCATTGAATTTAAACTGCCAAACTCTTGACTACCTCTGTAGCCTTTGTAAGTTTCTCTGCATCTCCCTTACCCTTCCTCGCTGTCTACCAGGCCACAGAGCTTAGTGCTGCACGTAAGAAAGGCATCTTGCCCTGGATTCCTCTCCCATATCATTGATGAACATATCAAAAGGATTGGATCCAGCCAGCCCAGTGGCATGGAGGGCTGAGGGCATCATGCCTTGCCCTGCTGCCACGCTGGCGACCATATTCGCAGTGTGAATGGGTCGTCGGGGAGTTGGCCTGGGAGGGAGAGGATCGAGCATCCGGAGCAGCCTCCTTTCCGGGAGTGTGGGAAGCGGTGATGGATTGCCTGGCCTCCTAGCGGTGGCTGGGGCTGGCATGTTGAGTCCTGAAACGAGGCAGTGGAGGTGAGCAGAAGCCCAGTGCACTTGGCCATTGGTGTCATTGCACGCCTGGCAGCCCCTCACTCGGGGGCGGGGTTGACAGAAAATGGAGGAAAACAGCCAACTGGTAGGGTGACACTGGTCCTCCGCTGGCTCCGCACCCAGCTAGCAGGACACCTCCAGTTGCATGGGTGAGTTCCCAGCAGATGCCAGGGTGACGGGCGGGGTACCAGTGGATTGGGACCAGTCAGCAGGGAGGAACATAAAATAAATCATAATAATAATAAAAAGGACTGGACCCAAGGCTGATCCTTGTGGCACCCACTGGTGACCCTCACTTATTTGCTAATAAATACAAATATTTCAATATAAGATGCAATTGATGTACTGTGGTGGTGTTACGAGAGTGAGATATAAGCAATAAATGAAGACAATATAAACAGTTTGTAGAATATATAATTATGCGTCGCTTAACTTCCGGAGTTGTGTTTGTGGTTTCTGTAACTGCATGGTAAAACATAAGATCTCTTGACAAACAATGCAGTCACAAAATATAATGGTACTATGGAGTCTGCTTAAATGCACACCTCTTTTGCAGGCCAAAATGTGTATTTAAGTAAGATGTGCATTAATCTGAAGTGTGGCTTTTATCACTGCATAGTACATTGATGCGTTATGATTTTAGTTTATCTCTTCCATTTGCCTTTCCTTAAATGGAGCTGGAAAATGCTTAGATGTAGCAGTATATGTTTTATTTTCACAGCATAGTACAGCACATATTCTGTTAAAAGGACTGAACCGACAACATTTAAGGGTAATTTACTTGCTGTCCAGTTGTCCGCTTAGCTACAGCAACCATGACCAAAGGTTACAGGAATCGGGAATGAGGAGTCGAAGATAGACGAATAAGGGGACTCTAATATGCATGCTGGATGTCGGCATACCGATATCAGCAGAGAAAGTACCCTAATAGACCTGCTAAATATGGAATATAAACAAATACGTTAAAGAAGAAGGCATAGTAGGTGAATAACACGTAATTTAATGATAAACAATGTGTTTAACCACAATGTACACTTATCTAATGTGATCTTAAGTGGGATGTGCTGTGTTTTTTTTGTTTTTGTTTGTTTGTTTGTTTTTAGTGGGCTCTGCTACTGCCTGCCATCTGTCCAAGCACCTCCACCCGCATCTCACCTTGGGACTGACCCTACCCCAGAACACTCTGCTTACTCCTCCAGGGGTGGAGCCGCCAGGAGGGCCTTTCCCGATGGAGACTGGTCAGTAGCATGGGAATGTGAACCCGATGGGTGGCATGGGGTCCACTACATGGGGCGGATGTAATCCTGTGAGGCGGAACCTCCAGTTTTCCTGCAGTTTTTTCACCCAGGAGGTGTATCATGCAGTGACGTTAGGGCAGCATGCAGAACATCTGACAAGCCTCCCAGCAGATACAGTCCCGGTTGCTAAACCCCTAGCTGCCATGCAGGCTGAATGCACCAGTGGTTTCCGGAGGAGGATAGCAGTCTGTAGGATGCTTGATCCACCTCCCCTGGCAGGCCCTGTGACTACGCAAGCTTGTTCCCGAACCCGGGTCATCAGTGTTAAGTAGTATTAGTGCTACCACTGTGCCAGTCTGCTGGTTTTTTTTTTTTTTATTTATTGTTTATGCCCTCTTCACTCTGATGCTGCCCCTTGTGACAGCCATTACCCAGCCCCACACCCAACCAGCTCCCGCTACTATACCTGCCTGGCCACACCAGGCATGGCATTGGCCCTCCTCATTCGGGAAAGAGCCTGAAGGTGCCTCATCATTCTGTGTCCTGACAGGGTTTTTTTCCTTGTTCTGTGCTTTCAGACCCTGAGGATGTCGGCACTTGCGAATCCAAGGACATGCGCACGAGTGTGGCAATGCAGATTCCAGCCAGTATCCCCCTCCTTCTGCAGTGCCCCACTGCACTACCATGTGTGGTCTCCCAGGTGGCAGTTTTGTTGTGGAGGCAGCAACCGTCCCTCCATGGAAGAGGAGAGTGCCCTCTGGGATGCCCAATCCACTTCGTCTGGCTCACCAGCATGGTAGTGCATTGCAACCACTGGGTCATTGGACAGCATGAATACCTACGCCTGTCACCTGTGGCCGCAGCCTGTTTCTAGATCAGTGCAGATTTTTTGTGTTGTTGTTTAGTACTTTCTCCTCCCATGCAGGCTAACCTCCAGAAGACGCCCGCCTGTCCCCCGGGCCCACCATCCGGCGCTGACCTGAACTCCCAGTGCTTGCTGCCCCTGGCGGGACTGGTGGGTTCCACAACCCCCACCGGAGTCCGGATCCAGTGGGCAAGTGTCGGCTGGCCGGGAGCGGAGCCTGCGAGGCACCTCTACCATTGTGCCATGGTATTGTTCTTTTTTTCCCCTTTCTCCCAGGAGCTGGGGCATGCAGTGATGCCATTGGAGGGAATGTGCATGGGTCCGCACGCACTCCTCTAGCGCCTGCCCCAGCTCCTCCCTCTACTGCAGCACGGGCGCCCTGTCCACTAGCCTCCACCAGGTGGCAGGCAAGCACCGCCAACTGAGGACCCCTCTCCGGAGAAGGAGAGCAATCTGTCAGACGCTCAGTCCTTCTCGCTCCTGCTGAACCCTGGTGGCCCAATGCTCGCCCCTCAACATATCGCCAGCATAGTGCAGGTAAGGTGTCCAGTGCCTCATTGCCACTGGGCCGACTAAGATCCAGTGCAGATTTAGTCCTCACCTGATGGAGGTTGAAGCAGGGCTCCACATGTATGCAGTAGTGTGAAACATGTTCTCGAGATTAGAAAATCGAGCTTGCTGAGTGATTGGCTGGAGCCTAGTGATTACCATACTTTGAGATGTACACACATTCTGCTTTTTAGCAGAAACAAGCACATTAGCAAGAAGCACCTAAACTTTCTCTGTGAGCATTTTTTTTTCTATCTTTTGGCTGGATGCCCTGTTTCCCTCCCTTTATCCCACTCTCTGATGCTTCTAGAACGTGTTGCAGCCCGTAGTCCTGACTGCAAGAGGAGCAGTTGGCAGCCTTCCCAGCAGCATGAAGAAAATGGTATTCCACTTTGAAAACTGGCATGAAAACGGTAACTTTAGTTGAGCTCTGCACTCAGGTACTAAGTAGGGAGTCAGTTTAGCCCAATAGTTAAACACAGAGCTGTTAACCTGAAGACCCAGGTTTGAATTCCACAGCTGGTTACTTTCCTATGCTTAATTTTCCTTCATTGTACCAAACTCCTTGGTTTCTCCTAACCTCTGTGTCTGATACCTGTTGCCCACTGTTTATGGCTCAGAGAGCTTTGAGACACAGTGGGTATTAAAGGCACTGCAACATATAAACAAAAATTCCTTTTCTCCTGCTCCTTATATGGGAAGACTGTTGTCTATAGCTGCTGTTGGAAGTGTTGTCCTTCAGATGAGATGTTCCTTTCCGCTCCACTCTGGTGGTTGTCAGGGTAGATATTAAATATCCAGTGGCACTTTTCCAAAAAAAAAAAAAAAAAAAGTGTGGTCTCGCCTTAGTCTTCTGGCCAGCATTCACTGTTGTTGAGGATTTCTTGACTTCAGTCACTGCTGCATGGGTTTCCATGATCCAGTCCCTGCACTACTAGTACCTAACTGCTGGACCTTAAAGAGCTTTGAGGTACAGAGTGCTTAAAAGGTGCACCATAAAATTTAAATTCTCCTCTTTTCTATTCAAGATCTTAGACAGGGTACCTACACATATGGAAATTGTCAGTTCCATTCTTTGTAATTTCTCTGTTTTATGTTTTCCTTTCTAGGCAACAACGTGTGTGCATAGAGGATACGATTCGGACCCACATTAAATGTAAGTGTAATCCATATTTCGGACAAAAATCTCCACCCCTGTCTGAAAAGAATGATATGAAAACTGCACTATTTTTTTTCCCCAGAAAATCTCATTAAGGGCCATCTTACTTTGAATTTTTAGCAAATAACTAGGTTGGTTAAAATGGCTAAACAGTATCACCTGCAGCACAAAGGGGGAGACACCTGTCTCCAGTCCTGCTTCTCTGCCCTGGCTTAGGTGTCTCTTGGGAGTCCTCTTTCCTTGACCCCTCCTACTCCTTGCCTTTCCAGTCTGCTTTCCAAAAATATGACTGTACTGTCTTTCCTCCTCCGGCCACTTGACTCCTTTCTGAAAGATATGGACCAGGCCAAATCTCAATGGCCATTTCTATTGAGTTGGCCAAGGCCTTCAACACATTGGCCCATACCCTTCTACTGGATAAGCTAAGGTGGTGGGATTGTCTGACCTGGCGGTCAGGTGGATCAGCTCCTACATTTCTGGCTGCCACCAGTTGGTCCAGGTAAGCAAGGCTCTTGCCCTGCCCATCAGGCGTGGTGTCCTCAGGGCTCTATTGTTGGTCCTATCTTTTTACACTTTTTAAATAATCTCTCTTCAGTCTATGTCTCTTCGCACATCCACATGTATGCAGATGACACAGTACTTTTGCTTCCTCAGTGCTGGTTTCACTAAGCCACCTGTTGCCTAAAAAACTGTCCCTATGACCTTTGGCACAAAACAGAGGGTAGCTTGATGTAAGACATACCAGCTCTCAGGGAAAACTGTCTCTATGACCTTTGGCACAAAGCAGAGGGTAGCTTGACTGCAGCACACACTAGTATTCGGGAAAACTATCTCTGACCTTTGGTACAGAACAGAGGGTAGCTTGACTGTAACACACACCAACCTATCAAGACTTTAAATGGTTCCCCACTTAAAACTGTACCTCACTTTAAGTATCTTTTTTTTTTAATATAATTATATATATATATATATATATATATATATATATATATATATATAAAAAACACATGTTTCATTATGTTAAATCTTTTGAAAATTGCATTGTTTCTGGAACATATTTATGTACAAGTCACTGTTAAATACAATGAGGTACACTTAATATTATATTAGTAATACATCTAGGGATTTGATGTATATTTATGGAATTCAGTCCCTTTTAGTACATTTCATATTCCTGAGTCCACAGTTTGTTAATAATGTTACACTCAGACCAGCAGTTTCTGAGGTTTAATTCCTTGGATTTTACCATTTCTCCCCAGAGTCTCCATATATCTATATATATATTCCATATATCTATATATCTATCTATCTATCTATCTATATATATATATATATATATATATATATATATATATATATATATAGATATATAGACTCTGGAGGAGAGGAAATGTGAAGATTCTAAAATCCAGGGTTAAAGGTACCAGAAAAGCAACTAGCAATCTTGAGTTGTAACCTCCAATTCCAGTTCAATATATATATATATATATATATATATAATTGTTTCCTCCCTACCCCTCCACCCGACAGACCAATTTAGAGAGAAAAGGTGGGGTCTACTGAATATTAGTAGATTGGCCAGGGCCGCCACCTTCACATAAAGTTTGGTCCCTTTTTTTGAATCCTGGAATTGAACCCTTTGGTATAATATATCTGTTTCATGATGGTTCTCCATTCCACCACTGTAGGTATCTTATCGGTCATCCATCTTCTGGTCACAGCTTTCTTGGCTGCTAGTAAGAATGTCATGTCTGAAGTAGTGTTTTTGGCCAGAGTGGAGAGTGATCAGGTATTTTGACAATAACACCTGTTCCACTGTAAGCTCAGTGGTTATATCTAAACACTTTTGAAATTTCTGTCTGAAGTGATATCCAAAATGGCATCAGGAGTGGACATTGCCAGAAGATATGACCCAGTGAGGTGCATTTACATCCACATTTGCGCCAACACCAGCCATAGCTCGCTGGTAAATAATGGCTAAGGACTGCTGGTGATCGGAAGTATCTCATCCGCACTTCCAAGTGAAATCTCGCCACGGGGGGAAGAGGTTGTTTTATAGCTGGAATGGTTGCCTCATCCTGGACTCCCAAGAGGTTTCTTGGGCAAGATCTTTGTTCCATTCCATTAAAATAGAGTTTGTGTTTATTGTGGAAGCATCCCTCAGCGCTCCACATACATTCTCAATAAGATGACCCTCCATCCCACCCTGTATATCCATTTCGAAGAATTTTAATAATCCAGACATCGGAGTTGGCAAGACAGGCTGGATATGAGGGTTTCTTAAAATGTGGTTACGAACCTGAAAATAGTAGAATTGGTCTGAATGACGCAGGGAAAATTGGGATTTTAGAGCTTCAAAGAGACGATACACTGAGGTGACAAAACTGATAGAAATGGGAGAGCCCCAATTGTCTCCATCTTTTAAAAGAAAGGTCAGATTTATTTGGGAGAGATGACTCTTCTTCGAAATAAGTTTGCAGTTTTCATATGTGGAACGACTGATTTAGTCCGTCTCATTTTTCTTCCATGTTTGGTACATCTGGGCAGTTATTTTAATAAATGCTTCAGGGTAGGATCAACTTCGGAAGAAAATAGTATTTTAGATATATCAAATAAGTAATTAATCTGGAATTGGATGGTCTTCCAAGGAGTTTGACAGCCTTCCGCCAGCCACACCAGTATCATGCGAAGAAATGCCGCTTTAGCATATAAGGTAAAATCTGGAAGGGCTACTCCATCCTGGGCCAAGGAAAGTTTGATAACTGATAATGTAATCCGTGGGTGCCTTTTCTCCAAATAAAGGTGACTATTAATCTAGCCCACGATTTGAAGTAAAAGGACTAGGAATTGTGGGAGGTTTTGTATAAGATACAAAAGACGCTGTAAGATGTTCATTTTGATTGTGGCTATTCTCTGGTGGAAGGAGAAAATTATGGGCATCCATCTGGTCAGGTTGGATTGGATATTAAGAGTTAAGGGCTCATAATTCACCAGCTCTAGAGCTTCAGGGTTAAGAGGTAAGTGGATGCCCAAGTATTTTATTTTTGTGGCACACCATTTAAAAGGGTATGTCCTTTTCATGGTTATTAAGGGGTGAAATTATAAATCAATATTTCTGTCTTTGAGTCATTTAATTTAAATTCTGTAAGTCCTTCAAATTTCTTTAAAATATTCCAAGCTGAAGGGATTGAAGTGCAAGGAGAGGTCGGGACAACATAACATCATCAGCAAATAGGCTGATTTTATGTTCATGTTGAGCAATAGCTATACCTTATGTTTCGTAATCTCTTAAGGCTTGAGCCAGAGGTCCGTATCAAAAGCAAATAAAGCAGGAGAGGGATAGCCTCGCCGTACCTCTGTCTATCTGGATTACGGGATATACTCCGCTTATCCTCAGATATGCTGTGGGGAGGTATAGATTTTGTAGACAGGCTGTGAAGGAGGTCGGAAACTGAAAGGTCTGCAGAGCCGCTCCAGAGAAATGTCCAAGATACCCTGTTGAACGCTTTCTCTGCATCGAGACTAATAAAAGCTGAGGGGATCTATTTGATAACATGTTCTTGTAAAATCAGGATTTTACGAATATTGTCCGAGGTGGTGCGACTGTTAATAAAGCCTGATTGATCCGGGTTATGAATGAGTGGAAGGAATTTTTCTATTCTGTTTGCCCAGATTAATGTAAATATCTTGCAATCCACATTTAAAATGGAGATGGGTCGATATGTCACAGCGATTAGTTGGATCCTTGTCAGGTTTCAGTATAGGACTAGAGGGCATAACCCCATGAGGTGAGGGAGGAGAATCTCCTTTGCTATCTCATTGTATGAAGAGTGAAAGCGGGAAGAAGTTACAGAGAATGTTCAATACCATTCAGATATAATTCCGTCCGTCCAGGGCAGCATGCGGTTTAAGTTTCTGAATGGCTGCCAAAATCTCAGATTGGGAGATGTGTGCCTCTAAGGTTGAGATCTGTGACTTGCCTAGGGAAGGTAACTTAAGCTGTGCAAGGAAAGAGGTCTCTCTTCACTGGATGCTCTCTGTTCTTCTGAGTACAACTTCGTGAAAATTCGAAAATATCTGGATAATATGGGATTCAGAATGATTCAACTGTCCAGTGAAGGGTTTCTTATCTTGTAAGATTGTGGAGGTGTTTTTCTGGACCTTAGTTTGTAGGTTGTTTTCTGGCCCACTGGGGTCCCCTGGGTAATATGACGAAATGTGTCAACGCCTGTTGGATTTTATTGACCATTATTTTCTGTAGGGCTCTTTTGGTATCTCTAATCTTGTAGAGAAGTTTGTGATCCCCGCTCTATACAAGAGTTGGTAATTTAAAAGTTCTTCAGAAAGTTGTTGATATCTGCCTCCCTTTCTTTATTTTTTTTTGATGGTGTAGGCTGTTATTTCCCCTAATATTGGCTTTTAATGTGTCCTATAGAATTGCCTCCGGGGGTGGAGTGGATTATCAGTCAAAATTGAGGAATAATTTTTTATTCGTGATCTAGGAATTCCTTATCTTCGTAATAGTATGGGATTCATGTGCCATAACGCTTTTTTCAAGTTTCATCCTACATCTATTTTTAAAATTAAGGGATGATGGTCCAAATTAATTTTGGGCCTGTTGAAATATCCTGGATTTTAGAGTAGTGTTCACAAGTTGTGAAAAATAATAAAGTCGGGAGTAGGAATGGAATCTGGGGTAGTATATGTGTAGCCAGTGGAGGATTGAAAGGTATGTCAGACATCAGTTATTCCCAAATGATCTAGGGTGTGTCTAAATTGTTTAGCTGTCTTGTTCATTCTGTGTTTATGGGGGTGGGAGCAGTCGAGTTGTGGGGAGAGGGTCATGTTGAAGTCCCCACCCAGAATTAGCTGTCCTTACAAAAGATCCAGGAGATGGATATGAACTTTTAAGTTCTCTAAGATGAATTGGGGCGGAATAAACATTTCCAATGGTGACCTGTTGGCCATAAAGACGACCTTGTAGTATAACCTCACCGCCCTGATTATCTATTTAAGATTTGGTGATTTCAAGGGGTATCTGAGGGAATCAAATTGTCACACCTGCTTACTGCCCCTAGGTAAGAAGATGCATATACCCCATATCGCTTTCCCAATTCAGTTTCTGCTGCTCCAGATCTGTTAAGTGGGTTTCTTGAAGGAAATAAATACTAGCCCTATTTCTTTTCAGGTGTTGCATGACTCTGTATCTTTTAATAGGATCATGAAGATCAGTAATATTTTGAGAATATATTTGTATTGGAGTAGATGCTGCTTTTCAATATATAATTCTGTATTCCCCTTTTTTGTTTATTCCTAGATATGGAAGGTGTACCAACCCTCCGATCACTCTCACAGGAGAGATGGCAGAACAGAGGAGAAGAGTGCGTTCCTTGTGTACATCATTGACAGTTGTTTCAATAAAACAATTTCCAACCTCATTGTGTGTGTTATATTTTTCCTTGATCACCAATAGTTCTAAACCAACAACCTGAATGTACAAACCTTATGTAACTTTTAACTCTGCTTTCCTTGCTATCTTAAAGTATGACTGATATAAGTGTCTGCCCCCCACCTCATCATCCCCTCCACTAATATTAACATTTCAGTAATTCTGAAAACAGTAGAGGTCCCAGAGTAAACAGCGATTAAAACTCTCACTCAGATGTGCTCCTGGTTACCCTAACTATAACTTACATACATACTGACTCCCAAGTGGGAGGTGTTTATGGTAAGCACTTCCCATTAGGCTCCTGTCCTGTAGCCCCAAAGGGACAGGAGAGGAGTTTGGGGTTTCAGATGGTCTGCCTGGAGTTTAACCAAAAGAGCAAAAGAATACCCCTAGTAAGTGAATAACGCCTATGTTCACCCTTAACATGGTCCAACATGGGTACTATTATCTATGTCCACGCAGGGTCTCTCCGTCCCCATATCTATAAGGTTGTCGAAAAGTTATTTTTCTTTTAAGGGTAAACATGTTTCATTAATCATTGTGAGGTTCATTATCTCGCACCACCCCCACCCAACTCAAGACCAAAGGGGAGCTCAGGTAACCATCATCTTAATGTTGAAATAGTTAAAACTGAAAAGTCCTCCAGATTCTGTCGGATATATCAAAAGTTAATATTGGTGGGCGCCCAGAAATTTGACAGCCCTGGCCCACTAAACAGTCAAGAGATGAAGTTCCTGGGGAATCTTGTGTTATTTCCAGGTATTATAATGTGTTGATCAGTTAGATTACCATTTCAAACCTTTAGTAGCATGTCCACGGGTCCCCACTGAGATCTCCCTGGCCTCACCTAATCTGTCTCAAAGCTTTACCTTATTATTCAGTGACATTATCCAGACTCTACTCAGAGCATGAGGAAAAGAAACCCCAAGTCCTTCCCCCTGCCCCGAGACCAGATCATAACAGTTAAAACTTAAGTAGAGATTCCTATTTTCCTTCCCCAGTCCTTTAAAATATTATGGGATGTTTCAGATGAGAGAATCAAATAATGCAACCTGTCATTCAGCCCAGAAGCTGTCTCTTATGGCATATTGTCCTGGGTTGCTGGTTATGGTTCGAGCTAGGCCTCGATCCTGGCCACCCCCAGCCAGCGCTCCTGCCCATTTATTGGGGAGAAGAGAGGAGGCAGCACAAGGAATAGGAAGCGGTTCGGTTAAACTGAAGGAGAGCAATAGCCTCCAATGTTTAATCCCCCAAGCCTGGGTAAACCCCGCCATCTGAGGGGTAGGTTGGGTCCCAAGGACGACCCAGTGCCTAATTGTTTGGAAAGATGAAACTTTTAATAGAGTGGTGGTTGTCGAACCCAAATAGAGGCGCCCCCTGGCGGGGCCGCCCCCGAGCCAGCTAAGATGGGGGACACATCACAATCGAAATAAAGGCGCCAGCCTAGTCTGCACCTCAGGTGCCCAAAGTTGGATTTCTGTAATGTCTCGGTGTTGCAGCCAAGGCATATTATTCATATGTAGACAGTCTGGTGACGACTGTGGACCCTGTCCAATGCGAGTTTTTACAATTTCCAGTGTTTTGGTAATGATTATTCCCTTGTTGCAAGCTCCTCCACTGCCTCCTGGGCTGTGAATACGCCTGTTTACCTGAAGGTAGAGTCATACAAATTTAGCCGAATATGGTGTTTGAAAGATGAATTTTCTGTGCTCTCAATGCAGAGAATAGGGATTGTAATCTCCTCTGTCTCTGCATGTAGGGTATAATTGTTGTCGAATAAAAGTCTCTGTTGACCGAGCATCACTTTACCCTTTGCCATGCTTTATGTAGCAAGACCTCCTTTGGTAGCTGAGTGCTGGATAACAGATGAACGGTCTGGCATCAGGGCGAGTCGGCTTGGGACCGAGGGCCCTATGTGCTCATTCAACATCTAATTGAAAATTGGGGTCAAGCTCCAGGACCAGTCGCTGAAGGGAGTCAGCAAACGCTGGCGTGTCTATCCCCTCCTCACCTCTGGAATCCCAAAAATGGTGCAGATTATGGCATTTGCCTTGATTTTCAGCATCCTCCTGGTGGGCCGTAGTTGCCAGCTGTTCCACAGTTAAAGATCTCAGGTGTGCTTCCATATCATCGAGTCTGTCCACGATTTCAGAAATCTGATGGTCTTCTTCAGCGACTTTCGTTTGCAATGAGCCTAGTTTGGTTTGAGGTCAAGCATGGTTTCACGGACTTCATGACGAAAGTCCGCTATGGCTTCCAATATTGTGTCCGTTGCCTTCCATAGAGGATTTTTTCGATTTTTGAGGAGGAGGAGGGTGCTACTTTCTTACCCTGGACAAGCCTGCATTAGGCTGCAAGGTAAGCTCTGTATCATCCAAACCCAAGTCCTCGCCATCCGTCATGTCTCCGAATGCCTGGAAACGGTTCCTAGTAGCAGCATTCGACATCTTAGGTTGTAGTTCTCTATTTCTTGAAGTTTTTTGTTGTTGATCGAGGTTTTAGATAAATTAGAGAGTTGGTTTGGGGTAATAGGGTCTGAGAGCTCACGGAGTAGTGTACTGTTCAGCCCATGCCGGAACCAGAAGTTCCTCACTTTAAGTATCTTGGTGTGTAGCTGGGCCAAGTCCTCATTTTCTCCATCCATATCAATGCTATGCATAAAAGCCCTACCCAAACTAAGTATGCTATATCACAGCAAATCCTGCCTGCTACGCCTGGTCCACTACTAGGTTATCCTCTAGATGCAGTTGCCTGTGTTTGACTGCGTGGATGTGGCTTACGATGTGGCCCCAAACCTAGCTAGCCAGACCAGATCCCTTTTCCGTTCCTTCCGTTCCGTTCCTTCGATTTTGCCCCTTACACATTAGTGCTGTCTTTATCTTAACCCCTCTCCCCTCCCTTGAAGGCCAACATCTCTCCATTGCTCCTCTTTCCTGGCTGAATACTGGCTTGCTACCATCCCCTCCAGCCTCTCCTCTCTTCTCACCCCTTTCAGCCCACCATTTGCTCCTTCACACTTCTAACATTCACTTTTTCACTATCCCTCATTGCAAAACCTCTACTGGTCAGTTCTCTTCTGTCTTGTTTCCTTACTCTCTGGAATAATCTTACTCTCCCTGTTTTTCTCTCATTCTCACTTTCCTTTCTTTTGCCACTCCTGTTGGCTTATCCCTCCCTACCCTGCTCCTTCAGCTAACCACTGACACCAATTTTGTGTGGTGCTGGTGAATTACTGTCCCAGGGCCACCACTGAACCTGCCCCCCACACACCCACTGTTCCACTATTTAAATGATTTATTACAATTCCCACTGCAAACGCTTGCAAGTTCTGGCACTCTACTTTAATGTTTCCACTACTTAAGTGATTTAATAAGTCATTGTAATTGACAGTAAATGTATTTATTTTCAGAAAGTTTTGTACCTTGCACCATCTGATGTTTTGTGTTATTACACTACTAGTCATTTTTGCCATTGTAGATTCTTGTGAGTTTGTAAGTGTTGTACCTCGCTCTGATATTCTGTATTGTACATTGCACTTGTCACTTTATTCAATATTGTATTTTGTGTTTTGCGACATTTGTTTCTCGTATTTCTTACCACCTTGTAACCTCCCCAACCAGGCTGTACCTGGAAACGTACTCCAGCTCAGTGTGGCTCTGCTCGTCAACACATTTTAAATAAATACATTGTTGAGCGGGTCAGGCACTTCACTGGAGGCATCTTGGGGCACAGCAAGGCACCCTATTTGGAGAAGACCAGCCTATTTTCTTCATATAGCTTTTTCTCTTGAGCTCCAGGGGCAGGCAAGCTGTAGTCCTCCCTCAGAGGATCGCAATCCGCCCTGTGCACAAGGCTTCATTGAGCCTCCTCTAGTGCCCCATTTTTCTGTTTTCTCCCCATTATCCCAGGACCCCAGGACACAGTCATGCATACGTGGAGGCGCGCATGTGCTCTGTGACTCCAGTGACTGCCCTTCTCTCACTCAGCCCTAATGCCTGGCTTCTTATGACTTGGCGCTGCAACCTGGCCTCCACTGGGTGGCAGCCAAGAGCCGGGAAACCCACGTCCCTCCCGAGATAGGAGAGCTGCCTTGCAGCCACAGACTCCAGCTTCTCGCTTGTTCCCGAACCCGGTTGCCAGAGTGGGTGTAGGAAAGGCGTCTCAGCACCTAAGCCCTCCATGCCACTTTGCTGGCTGAGACCAGCCTATTTTCTTCCTCTTTTTTTTTTTCTCTCCACAGTTCTTCTGACAAGTGTATGTGGAAATTAGCATGCATATATGTATCCTCTCATTCTGCTGCAATTTTTCTCAGCTACACTGTCATTTGTGTCATTAGGCAGTATTGCAGTGGGTTTATAACTGCCAACCCTAGAGGAGGAGAAGAGGGTCTTCTGGGATGCTTAATCCTCCTTTAGCCATATTGTGTTATTATCCTGGACTTGGAGCATGAACCTGAGTTGACAGTATAGCTTATGGTGCCTTCCACTTCTATGCTGCTGGGCTAACCTCAGTGCAAGTTTTTTTTTTTTTATAGCCTCTTTATGCCCTCTCCTTGAAGCCTTCCTAAGGATGCCCTGCTGCCCATAGAGCTCACTGCCTGCTTACCAGAGCCATCTTCAGATTCTTTTCTTCCTCTGCGTCCATGCAGGTTTAGCTGTACTCTGCCTGGGGCTCCCAAAAAGTACTGGGTGCCCAAGCATGGCATTGCAGCAGAAGGTGGCAGAGCTGGATGGCATGGGAGAGCATCTGGAAGCCATCGTGCTGCTCAGCATGGGCCATTTCCCTGTTCTCGTTGGCCTTCCCTTGTATGCCTGCATGGTGGTGTCATCCACAATGCCAAGGGCCTTTGCCAGGCTACCTCTAGGAGCCGCTGATGTTGAAGTGTTCCATAGCCCATCCTCCTCTGAGGGATAGTATTCTGTGATGCTGGAAGCTTTCTGGCCCACCCTCGAGTCCTATGGTTGGTTGCAAACCTGAGTTGCCAGCATGTCACCACTCGGCATCACTGGAGCCAGCGTGATGCAGGGTGATTTTAATGTAACCCTGTGTCAGTGATGATGGTCAAAACTGATGCATGCTGATGTCTCTGCTTTGGAATTGCTGTTTAATAATATAGATTTTTATTTCTCATTTCAGGAAGTTGTGATAGCAAGTGCTGCGAGGACACCATAGGATCTTTTAAAGGATGCCTTTCTACATTGCCTGCCACTAAACTCGGCTCCATTGCAATAAAGGCTGCAGTTGAGAGAGCAGGTGTCATAACTTTATTCTTCACATATTCTCAAATAATGCTGTAGTTGTATAGCAAAGTGGCACTTGTTACATTGGAACATGGATGTAAAGAGACAAAATAAGACAGTGTGGCCCAACAAGATTGCCTCCCTGTGGGCTGCCCCTAAGGCCCTGCAGCAGCACTCCATGCTGTTACCTAGGTAACCCTAGTTCAGGAGCGGACGTGGTCACTGTGTCGGAAGGCAGTATAAGCTAGGTAGCTGCAGCATGGCAGTGTGCCTCAGCCAGGGAGGGTTGATGGTGAGTTCTGGCACCACAACATCTCTTGCGGCTGGGCCAGAGAGCTTGCTTCTGCCACAGGGATGTGATATGCATGCATGAGGCTGCGAGACAGCTGTGCTCACGCCAATGGCCTGGATTCATAGGCTCTGTCTTTGTCCTAGTGCCTGCAGATACTGGACCATAGTCCACACAAGTAGACTGCACTGGTGGTTGTGGGGTGGGTTTGATCCACCTGATCCCTGCCATGGAAGGGAAGCCATAAGGGAAGTTGGGGGTGGCGCTAGACCAGGGTGGGGGGAATGGTTCAGAAGGCCTGAATGGATATGACCCTTGGACCAGGGTGTACCCTCAGAGATGAGCATGGCCAGGTAGAAAATCTCTGTTGTGGGGAGGGTCTCTCCTGGTCCTCTCCCATTTTCCCAACAGCGGTAACCAGAAATGCCATTTCCCTCCGAGAAAGTGCTCCATTTGGATTTGCACTTTGAATGTTCTTGCTGAGCTTACGCAGACAAATGAGATAATTTAAGCAGTTACATTTCAGTGATCCATCCCATTCTCAAGTGTCCCTGATTTTTGGCTTCAACTAGTTCTCTGTCTCTCCTAGAAATGACATGTTACTAAACAGTAATCCTGAATAGATGTTTCCATGATTTAAAATGGTGTCCCTAATTGTTGTTCCTGATTTGTTTTCAGGGGCTTGAGATGGATGGATCCATTGTTTTTGTTTTAATCTTTTTCCTTCCTGGTCACTGGCGATTGGAACTCCTTCAGTTTCCTGGAGATCCCGCCTGTGACAGGGTTGAATAAAGCCCTGCCTAATTTGTCATGCAGAAAGAGTTTAAACACAAGGCTCTGTTCTTTCCACTCCTTTTCTGTTTCTTGTTTGTCTGGTTGTGCAACCAAATTTATTTTGTGAAACCTAGGAACTGATCACTCCGACGGTTCTACAATTCTCCGCCTCTTGCTCTCTCTGCCTTCCTTGCTGTTTCTGTCTTTTCTTCCCCTTGCATATCTGCGGGTGTAAAACATATGTGAATCTTTATGTGGAAATGTCAGATACTGGGATCCCTTTGTTTAAACTGTATAGTTATAGTGTTGCAATGATTGCAAAGCTATTTGGAACTCAAGGGTTAACCCGAGATGCAGTGTTTAAGCCTTCTGCAGAGGTGTAAACAAGAGGTCAGTTCTGGGCCATTATGTTCTTTTTCTGCACCTGCATTAAAACTTACAAGAACATTCTTAGAGAAGCAGGCTCCTTAACGAGATCCCAATGACTTATAAATAGAGCAGCAGTGCATTTGCTAGAGAGACAAGGAGAATGAGAGACTGAAACTTTGAATTAAGAGATACCCCAGAAGAAGGACTTCATTTTTTCTGTTTGTATTGTCTTTGTAAATAGTTATACTAAATAATTTTTCTTTATTTATTTTGCTGTTATTGAGAAAAGAAATGCTATTTTATGACTTTGGAAACTGCTCCTGGTTTTCCTATGGTCCTGACCTGTGCCTCGACGACAGCTGATGTCAACCTAAGTGGGATTTACACTGTGCATACTCTAAGCCAGGAGTTTTGTGTGTGGGTACCAGACCTGGTACCAGGGAAACATAGCAGAAAGGTATGGATTCTGCAGCAGCAAGCCTAGAGTGATTACCAGAAGAATAGCAGCAAACTAGAAGCAGAAACAAAAGTCCAAACAGACTGTACAGCCAACACCAGTCGTGAGGGAAAAAAAACAAGCAGTGACAGAACCTGAAAGCCTGACTGCCTTTTTCCAGTGGTAGGTTACAATAAAAGAGAAGGAGAAACGGAGAAGAGATGCAACAGCTTGAGAAGCAGCAATGAGAAGAGATGCAGCGACTGAGCAGCGATGGCTGGATACCTTGCAAGTTATCAAAGCTAGAGGATCTGGCAGTGGTCCAGCACAGCAACAAAACACAAGCAGCTTAAAAACATTAAACTTACAAAGCTGTGTTCCTTGGATGATATCAAGCATACCTGACAATTTTGAAAGGGTTGCGCAGTCTGCTAGTGGCCAAAGCAGCAGTGGGCAATCAGACTGGTACCTTACCTGACAGGAAAGCCCAACTTGCCTACAGCAATCACGAAGACTGCACAGTCCGAAAACTATAACCTGGTGAAAAAGAGGTCCTTAAAGATATGACATCTCGAGAGACCTACAGGCAGAGATTTTGTCTCTGAAGTATGTGAAGTACAACTAATTTGACAATCCTTGAGAAGCCTCTCACCCGACCTGAGAACTCCTTATGAAATGGCTCCAACAAGAGGGCAAAACACTCCACAGATCATTGAAACATCTGTACTGGAGCAGTTCATCAACATCCTAGCCACAGACCTATAGCTTTGGGTAAAAGAACATCAACCAGAAAGTGGGGAAAGGCTGTTTCTTTGACTGAAGACTACAAATGCCACAACAGCGAGTTAACAGACAAGCACTGGAAAGACACTCTTTTCCTATTTAAACTCCAAGTCTGATAAGAACTCTGGTGGGGTAACAAATCTGCACCCAAAGACTTTATTTGCTATAACTGTAATAAGCCAAATCATATTGCAAGAAATTGCCATAGAACAAAGAGTGACACTGGAGCAGATTTGTCCTTAGCAAATTAGGGTAAATACTTAACAGATGTGAAGGTGGGAGATAAGACTGTGAAGAGGCTTATAGATTTGGGAAACAGACAGACCCTAGTGCACATTGAAGTCTGGGAAAACAATGTCCAAATGGACCAGGTACTGGTGTCATCTGCATCCACGGGACTCTTGATACTATCCCACCAGCCAAGTGACTCTGACTATTAATGGGTGTCACACCAAATGAAAGAGGAGGTAGTATCCAAGTTACCTGTACCTGTGTTTATTGGAAATGACTTTCTAGGATTTACTGAGTTAATCAAAGAGGAGTAAATCCTGATGTTTCAGCTGATGTGGTGATAAGAGCTCAGGCAAAGAAAATCTCAGATGGTGGGAGTATTTTCCTTTTATTGATTTTGATCCAGATTTGTTTGAGCACAGCTCCAAGATCCGAAGTCCAGGAAAGAAAGACACCACCTGAAGAAATAGCACAACAAAAGACTGATGGACATAAGGGGTTAACAGATGAAAATGCTGAAACTAAACTGACCACTGATTGTGATTTTCTTTCAGAACAAGCTAACAATGTTTCTTTCCAGGGTTATTTTAAGCAGGTGGGTGAAACTAAAACAGGGTAATTTTAAGCAGGTGGGGTGAAACTAAAACTGGGTAAACCTATGTTTAAAAAATGTAATGGGTTACTATACAGAGTTTGGGTTAAACCTCAGACACAGGACCAGATAGATCAATTGGTTATATCGTAAAAGTATAGCTCTGATTTGTTACAGAATGCACATGATAGTCCTATGGCTGGTCACTTGGGAGGGATCGCACTTTGCCAGATTACTGTACAGATTTTACTGGCCTGGAATTCATGAAGATGTTGCTACCTATTACAGTTCCTGTGCAGAGTATCAGAAAGTAGCCCCAGTGACTAAATAAAGACAAGGTGCCCCTGCCCTTGATAGATGTGCCTTTTGAGAGAATTGCAATGGACATGTGGTTGGCCCTTAGACAAAAGTAAAAAGAGTAATTGATTAATTTGGGTAGTATGTGACTGTGCTACACGATACCCAGAGGCAGTTCCAATGTGTACTGTCAAAGCTCTCAAAAGTGGCAACAGAGCTTGCCAAATTTTTCAGTAGAGTGGGCATACCTAAAGAGATTATTACTGATCAGAGTAGTAATTTTGGTGCTACATTACTGAAGGAGCTGTACCAGCTACTAGGTATCACTGCCATAAGAACCTCCCTTATCCAGATCGCCTTGTTGGTATTTAATCAAACCCTAAAACACATGTTTTAGGGTTAATCCTGATGTTTCAGCAGTAATACAACCAACAGCTTAATCTGGCTCAAGGTCAGCTGGTATTCATCTGTATCCCCCAGGTCGTAGCCTGAAAATAGGCAGAATTTGTCTAATGTACTTACCCAGTCAACAACAAACTAAATAAATAAGTAAAAAGGTTTGTGAAAGGGAAGAGGAAGCTTGGAACCAGTACTCACCTTACTTGCTTTTTGCTTACAGAGAACTGCTATAAGCCTCAACGGATTTTTCACCATTTGAAATGCCAGATGGTAGAAAACCTAGAGGGCCCCAAGATGTAATAAAAAAAAAAAAAAAATGTGAGAAGATTGTGGTAGTATTGCCCCAGATTTGGATTCAGAAATCCTCGAGACAGACTTATAGTCTTTTGCCCTCTTGTTTCTGTCCCCACCCCCATCTGCCTCTCCTTCTATCAAATTCTGCTGCAGCAGTATCTCTATCTTTTCACACTGTAATGGAGTGGCCGCCATTATAGTGTATTCTCTAACTCCCCTTTTATTTGTTCTTTCTGTCTCGAGAAGTCCCAACTTCAAATAAAGAAATGTACAAAACGCCCAAGTTTATTATGGCGTTGTTGCATTGTTTAACAGAATGAATAATAAAATGAGCCTTTTTCCCTGTTGAGGTTACTGAATTAAGTCCCTCCTTAAGAAAGCTAGCTAGCGCCGTTACAGGTACAGCTTTAGGAGAGAAGCTGTGGGGCTTTGAGAAGGCTGGTCGGGAGTTTTAAAATACAAGGGGTCTTCCTTGTCAGATGTGAGTTAGCAAGCTAGTTCAGCTGCAAAAGGAAAGCAGTGACAAAAATAAAATTAGCATGTCCCACTAAATAAAAGGGTTTAGTCTGTCTGTTTATCAGACTTGTGGGTTATGCTTTTGTTTGAGTTTTTATCCACATGCATGAAGAAAACATAAGGACACATTAAACAAATGTACTAGGCAGTATTTAAAGGAGAAGCCCTACAGATTACCTGGTTGTTGTCTTGATTGAAGCTCTCCTAAAGGGTCTGGCAGCCCAGAATGAAGCACATTTGTAGAGGGCTAGAACTGAGTGACATCACAATGTGGGCAGAGTTATTAGCTAATTTAGGTAATTAAGGTTTCAAACTATTGAATATGTGTTTTAACCTGCTTTGAAGACCGTAGTAATTAAGATATCAAAATTGTAAAATAGAATATCAACTTGTTATAACTGTAGTCCCCATTTTTGTGTATTAGTGTAGAATAAAGTGTAATTATTTAATTAGGAGGCGGACTACAGTGACCACATGATTAATTATGCCCTGTGAATTCCTATAAAAAGAAAGGTAGACACAGATGTTAGATAGCAGTGGAAGGGAGTAGGTGAAGCTCTGTTCCAGAACCATAGAAGATAGTGGAAAGTTAGACTAAAACTACTTCCACTCTATGTTACACCTTGAAAAGTAAGTGTAAGCCTCTGGTGAGCTAGATTTGATTTGTATCCAGTTTTTCAGTGTTTTATTTTATTTCCTCCTTGGTTATATTATTTGAACTTTTATTTGGATCATTATAATAAAAGGCACTCACATGCTCTTTTTGTGTCACAACCTCCTTTGGTATCTACCTGTGTTAAGTTGTCTCACCCACACCCTACGACAAAGATAACCCCCATCAGAAACAATCTATTACATCTTATATGTGTGCCCTGAGAAAGAAGTTGGCAAAATATGTTGAAATCAGTCCATAGTAATCAGAAGAGGCCCAAAACCAGCAGAAGGTGTATTATGACCATGGGTAAAAGAAACGCTTTTGAGACGGGTGAAAAGGACTTGCTACTGTTACCCACTAGACAAAATAAACTGTTAATGAAGTGGCAAGGGCCTTATAAGTTCTTAGACGTACTGGCACAGTTAACTATGAGATTGGCGAACTCTGATAGGAAGAATCCTTTTAAGATATACCGCTAACGCTCCTGAAGAAATGAGTTGAAAAACACCAAAGGCTGCTTTGCTAGTTTTACCAGAAACTGATAAAGAAGATATTGATGTAGCTTATGACAGACTGGAACAAACTGTAACTACTGATGCTGTAAAGGTGAATGTTTCCTTAACCTCCGAACAAACTGCAGAAATGTGTAACTTGCTAAAGACATTTAACAGTACTTTTACCACAGTACCAGGTCGAAGCACGTAGTAATGACAAGGAATGCTCGTCCTATTATACAAAAGACATACAGATTACCAGAGCGTTAAGATCCGATGTGGTTAAGGAAACAAAAAAAGAGAATTGGGTATCATAGAAGAGTCGAGAAGTGCTTGGTCATCACCAGTGGTGATTGCAAATAAAAACAAGGTGTAAGAATCTGCCTTGATTTTAGGAAATTTAATCAGTGTCAGAATTTGACAGTTATTCTGTGCCCAGAATCGATGATTTAGTGGACAGACTGGGGAGTGCCAAGTATATCAGTACCTCAATCTCACCAAGGGTTACTGGCAAATACTAGCTAAAGAATCCAGAGACAGAACTGCATTTTCCATTCCTATAGGATTCTGTCAGTTCACCTTCATGCTGTTTGGTTTACATGGCGCACCACTACATTCAGTGCGGTACATGGATGTAATTTTTATCCTTCACACTGGTTATTGTGCTGTGTACCAGGATGATGTCGTGGTGTACAGTCCAGACTGAAAGGCCACCTGGAACACCTACATACAGTTATCAAATCGGTCAAAAAGGCAGGTCTGACAATCCCACGAATGTGCATAGGGCATGCAGGAAACCAGATATTTGGGCTGGGTTTTGGGAAATGGAGACATCAAGCCAGAGGTTTCCAAGATAGAAGTTTAGCTAACAGCCTTGTCCCCAAAACCAAGAAATGTTAGGTCATGTTTAGGGCTGGCTGGTTATCGGAGATTTGTTCTCAACTTTGCCCAGCTAGCTACTCCCCTAACTGAACTCACGAAGAAATGGTTCCCAAATAATGTGAAGTGGACCCCAGAATGTGATGAAGCTTTTGAGCCATTAAGTCTGCATTATGTTCAGCCCCTGTTTTAAGAAGCCCAGACTTTGAGAAACCATTTTGTTACAGACAGATGCATCAGAGCTGGGCCTAGGTGCAGTCCTGAGTCAAAATATAGATAGGACAGAACATCCTATTCTATATATCAGTAGGAAGTTGCACAACAGAGAGAAAATTTACTCCACCATTGAAAAGGAAGCCTTGCAGCAAAGTAGGCCATGGAGTCCCTTACATTTTACTTACTAGGAGCTGACTTTGTACTTGTGACAGATCACAATCCTCTCTTTTGGCTTTGGGAAATGGAGAAGTCAAGCCAGAGGTTTCCAAGATAGAAGCTGTAACCTTTCTCTCCTCCTTGGTCTGAGTTGCCCCTACTTTTATAGAGCTAGTTTGTGCTGTGCCTTTGCTGACCTCTTTTCTAGATCTGCTTCCCTGCCTTGCTCCCTAGGCGCTTTCTCTTTCACAACTTTTTTCTTGGGAACCAGAGTCTGCTATTTTAATTTTATAGCTAAACAGAATTTTGTCCCACACCGCGTCTCTGACCCCGCCTCTATTAAATACACAGCAGCCAAGCTCATGCTTGCTAATTCCACCTCTTCAGCTACAAAACTGCCAACGGCCTCTTAAAGCTGTACTGCCTGTTAGCTACCCACCAAGTATAGTGGTTAACTGTGCAGCCTTGCATCGACACCAGTGTGTCAGGCTTGATGACTGAACTGCTGCCATGTCCCTATCATGGGGTGCTATCTCCTTCTGATCCTTGCTACCTGGCTTGGTACAACCAGCACCAGATGCCTAGCTGGGCTGCTGCTGCTACCTCTCTGAACCACT
Source organism: Neoceratodus forsteri (assembly GCA_016271365.2). NCBI lineage: Eukaryota > Metazoa > Chordata > Ceratodontiformes > Ceratodontidae > Neoceratodus > Neoceratodus forsteri. The sequence goes on from CM057458.1 coordinate 1,078,858,351, forward strand.
ACTGGGTAGTGCATGGCTGTCAGATGTATGCCTTGGAAACTGCCTCACTGGCTGTGGGCAGCGACTCACTCGGCCTTACCCTACAAACACGGGTGGCCATATGCCCTCCTAGCATAGGGGTAGTAACAGTTAGCTATACCTAATAATTGAACCAGTGTCTAACCACCTGAAGCCTCGGTGGCAGGAGGTACGAACCGAATTTAGCATAAACCTTTTTCCAGAAAGGCCATCTTATGCTCCTGCTCCTGGCAATATTCAGTCAAACCCAGGCTCACTCACTTCAACGAGCCCTGGTATTCAAAAGGTTAAAGGCCTAAAAATAGCCTCACTGAACATCTGCAGTTTAACTGCAAAATTTGACCAACTACAGGCATGGATGTCCCTCCATACCTCGACACGTCTGCCTAACGGTGACCAGGTTGACCAGTAGGATTAGAGATAACGAGTTGCCTTCAAAGGCTTCAAGCATACTGGATTGATAGACTAGGCAAGAGAGGCGGGATGCCTCCTCATGCCAGGGACTCTGCAGTGCTCCATCCTCCTGGAACCAGGGTGGCTGAGGACCATGAGATAATAGTGACAAAGGCACAGGTCAGTCAGAATGGCAAAACTCATCCTTGCCACGATCTGCCTACCTCCAAAGAATGCCACAGCAGGCCTCACCACAGTTATGGACATTATCAGCATCCTTCCAAAGGGGATGGAGCTCATCATTACCGGGGACTTTAACATAAACTGGGATGGAAAGGAGGCTGTCCATTTCAGGGATCTGATGGCTACCTCCAACCTGACATAACTTGTCACCTGCCCCACCAGGCAGAACTATAAGACAGGAAATAGTATCCTCCTAGATTGGGTCCTAGCAAGCTCACCGTCCCAGATCTCTGAGATCAAGGTTCTCCTGGATATGCTAAGTGACCACTCCCCAATCACCTTCCTGTGGTCTAATAAATTTACTAAAAACCCACCCATCCTCATTGAAAGCAGGGTCTTGAGGAAGGGTAAACTTGGAAGCCCTCAAATCAGCCCTTGCTCTACATGACTGGACTCCTATCGACCTGGTGCCTACCCTTGATCAGGCCCTCAGTTACTTCATTAAGGGCTTTAGCTCCATCTGTGACATCTAGCCCCACTCACGAAAAGAAAAATTCGGGGCAGGCAAATAGCTGGATTGATGGGGCGCCCTCTCCCACCTGGAAGAAAGGGACATACTCTGGGAGAAGGCCAGAAACACAGGTGGCAAGCATGACTACCAGTGTTACAGAACAGCCAGGAACCACTGCACCAAGCTAATCCGACTCAGCAAAGCCAACTATCATAAGGTCCAGCTTAGCAATTCTTGGGGTGATGGGAAAAATTCTGGGATAACATCAACAACATCCTTGGAAAGGAGGACAAGAAGCACCCTCAAGCTGCTCAGCATCAGTAACACTTAAACTACAGACCCTCTAGCTATTGCGGAAGCCTTCAATAAGGCCTTCACTGATCTTACCCCAGTGCTACCACCTGCCTATTTTCAACCTGGTTTGAACCATTCCAACAACGTATCTACTGAGTGTTCTTACCCGACCTTCTACTTTAAAAGGGTGACGGTGAAGGAGGCCCTAACTGTGGTCAAGAAAGTATTCGGTAAGACCCGACTTGGCAGTGACGGATAGACATGAAACTTCTATCCCTCACCCTGGATGTTCTTATAGTGCCCATTACCACACTGTACAATAAGTCCCTGGCCCTTACCCAGTTTCTGGCGGTTTGGAAGCAGGCCCTAGTTATGCCAGTGCATAAAGGAGGTGACAAAATTTCTGGTAGCCAACTACAGACCCATCTTGATCCTCTCCCCTGTCCAAGGCACTGGAAAAGATTGTGGCAGGTCAACTCATTGACTACCTCAATAAGTATAATGTACTATGCCCCAATCAGCATGGCTTCAGACAGAATTACACTACCACCACTGCCCTGCTGGACTACATGAACTATGCACATAAGGCCCTGGATGAAGACAGTCTGATGGGGTCTGTCTTTATTGACCTCAGTAAAGCCTTCGTTACAGTCAACCACCCCTGTTACTGACCCAACTGCAAAACATGGGTGTGGTGCCCAGTGCCTTTACTGGTTCCAGGACTACCTGATACGGAGAAATCAGTGTGTCAATTGGGCTAACAGTATTCAAGCGCAAGAGAGGTATCATTAGGGGTACCCAGGGATCAATACTGGGGTCCCTACTCTTCAGCCTCTTCTTAAATGACCTTCCCACAGCCTGTGACACCAAACTTATACTATATGCAGACGATGCTGTGCTCCTGAGTAGCAGCATACTGTATCTCAGACTGCCTTACAGTCTGAGTTGCAGAATTCCTTCTCCAAACTTGAGGACTGCTTCTGTAATCATAAGTTGCTACTAAACTACAAGAAGACCAAGGCCATGCTTATATCCAGCCCCACAACAAAATAAGCACCACCCCTCATCATCTCCAACTCAGGTAGTGAGCCGCTGGAACAAGTCCACGTGTTCAAGTATCTGGGGGTCATAATAGATGATACCCTCATGTTTGCGCACCATATTGATTCTGTGGTCAAAACAGTCAGTACCAAGATTGGTGTCCTGTACAGGCACATGCAGTACCTCTCTCCAGGGTCCCTCTGCCTCTCAGTCCACAGCTCCATCATATCTACTATTGACTATGGACTAGTGACCTACGAGGCAGCAATGGATACAGCACTCAAGAGGGTTCAGACTGCGCTCAACCAAACCTGCAGACTCACCTGGATGCTGAGCATGGTACGACACCTGTACTCTGTACGAATGCACAGATTGGCTGTCATTAAGAAACGGGGTCAAATTCCAGACTTGCATCCTAGGGAAGAAGGCTTTATTGGTAAAACACCTCCTTGTGTAGGCAGTTTGATCAAGGCAGCCAACACATTACAGGTCACCAGGGGAGGACTAGAGGCCTTGACTATCCCCTTCCATCGCATCTCACTTGGGCAGCGTGCATTTGCCACGGGCTTCCCCTGTGGATGAATAAACTCCCTGGCACCTCTTGGCCACCAGTTGTCTGGCCCAATTCAAAACTGACCTCAAGCAGTACCTAATAACACTCTCTTAAGTGCATCTGCCCTAAGTCCAGCCATACCCGCTCTTTCTGTTCCCAGCAAGCACTAGGCAGGCCTCAGGTACCCCTCCCTCTGTCCCTTCTCATGACTTGCCTCAGCAGTCAGTTTGCGTCATACTCCTTCGGCACCTGCCACCCACCTTTCCCCCCCTCCCCAACTGCCAGTCCTGTGAGTTTCCCTAACAGTCACTACTAATTAAAGCTGCCTGACCATGCCCCCACGCACCCCACCATTTACTCTAGCACATCTTCTCCGCTCAGCCTCCCTCGCCTCCATTTCTCCCTATACTTTATTGCCTTCTTCCCCCACCCTTCACCTCCACTGCAGTACCTACCTCTTTCTCATACCTCCTTTCTTCACCCCACTGCCCTATCCCCATCCTCTGAACTACTGGACAAGGCGCTTTGTGGCTGCTTATTCTCCCAATTTCATAAAGTGTTTTTCTTGTTATTTAACTTGTACCTATGTTTTGAGTTATTCTGTAGGTTCTGAATCCAAGCTGTATCGTTCATTGTAATGTACCGTTGCTTTCTCCTATTGTATTTTGTTTTGCAATCTATGATGTGGAACCTTTGTAAAGAGCTTATGCTAAAAGGTCTTTTCGAATCACTAAATAAGTAAATAAATAAATAAAATCAAATGAAGGATAACAATTCTAGAATCACACAGTGGTACCTGGCACTACAACCATTTACATTTAAAGTGATGCATAAATCTGGTAAAGAGAATGTCAGTGCTGATTTTCTGTCAAGATATGGATCAGGAATTGAGAATTCTGAAGGTTGAAAAATGTGAGTTAAAACTTCTCTGTTTGCTATGCTGCATATGCACTGAAATGTGAAGATTATAAGCTAATGATAGACAGGAATTTAATAAAATGTTTTGGAAACCTGTTTTTGTAAAACAGGTTCCCTCTTAAAGAGGGGGTATGTGACAGGGTTGAATAAGGCCCTACCCCATTTGTTATGCAGAAAAAGTTTAAATGCAAGGATCTGTCTTTCCGCTCCTTTTTTTGTCTCTTGTCTGTCTGGTTGCACATCCAAAGTTTCGTGAGACATAGGAACTGATCACTCCGATGGTTTCACAATTCTCCGCCTCTCGCTATCTCTTTGCATTCCCTTGCTATTTCTGTCTCTTCTTCCCCTTGCATATCTGCAGATATAAAATATATGTGGGTCTTTACGTGAAATGTCATTGATACTGGGATCCCTTTGTTTAAAACTGAATATAGTTATACTGTTGAAATGATTGCAAAGCTATTTGGAACTCAAGGATTAACCAGAGATGCAGTTTTAAGCATTTTGTGAGCTATAAACAGGGGTCAGTTCTGGGTCACTGTGTTGTTTTTGCTGTACTTGCTTGAAACTTAAACGAGTTCTCAAAGACTTATAAAAAGAGCAGCAATGCTTTTGCTAGAGAGACAAGGAGAGTGAGAGACTGAAAGACTGAAACATGGAATTAAGAGATACCCTCAGAAGAAGGACTTAGTTTCTCTGTTTGTACTGCCTTTGTAAATAGTTATAATGAATCATCTTTATTTTTGCTGTTATTGAGAAAAATAAAATGCTGTTTGTGAATTTTGAAACTGATCCTGGTTTTCCTATGCTTCCTGACCTGTGCCTCACCGACAATGCCTTGTCTGAGATCCTTCCTGCCTGGGACTGCCTTGACCTCTGACTTACCCACTACATACTCTCAGGCAACCCCTGGCTTGCGCGCTCCTCCCGAGTGGTGCTGCCTTCTGCTCCTTGACACTTCTTTATCAAGTTCCCGTTACCTGAGAGTGGAGGTGAAGATCAGAGCATCGGGACCAAGAAGGGCAGGATTCGACATTGGGCATGGTTCCAGGGATGTCGTCTATCTAGTAGCCAGGGTTTTCCCTGTTCTGGTTCTTGGTTTCCCTGCCCTCTCCCCTTGACAGTGAGTGTGGCTGTGCAGTGGCGTCAAGAAGATGCACACACTCCTGTGCATGCTACATCAACATCCACCATGACCCACCACCCACATACACTGATGATTATTAGTAACACCCCCGGTTGGGCCACCAGGAGGAGTAATCTTGCCAGAACCCTCATCGCTGCCTTCCTCCCGGAGAAGGTGAGTTGTCATTGGACGCATAAACCTTCTCCCCCTAGCCACGCAGGCTCACTCCTGAACTGGGGTCACTGGCGTGACACGGTGTTGCATCCAGCACCTCAACCCTCAGCGTCATGTCTCCGGTGCAAGATGGATCCATTTTTGATCTTACAAATTTTATAAATATTTTTCTCAACATGAGAGCACTGATCAGGGCAATGCAAGTTTTGACACTTGGCTAAATATTTATTGCAATTTGGCTATGGTTCAAAAAGTGCGGTTTGTTGTGAGCAAAAATCTGGCTGCCATGACTCACACCACGCACTCCCATGTGACATGCATAGATACCTGCCATGCCCCATCCCTTTGCATGTTGGCCTGGGCTGCCTTTCCCACAGCTTCCACTGGGGCCAGGCAAGCACCGGGCTCTGCCCCCTCCCCAAGGAGGAGAGCAGTCCCATGGATGCTCGATCCACCTCCCACTTACCAGCCCTCCGACATTGTGAGCTCTCTTCTGAACTTGGGTTGTTAGTGTTGGAAGTAGTAGCGCTACTGTTGCACTAGTGGACTGGCTCAAGAGCCGCCCAAGTTTAGGAGTACAAAGTACAGTGGTGAATGTATCGATTGCAGGCCAGGGCAGATCAACAGATATTATATGCCATGTCCCATTTCTGTAGGATTTATTTATTTTGATGCCGTCACTCCCTAGACTCCACCCCGCCCCTGGCCCCGTCCACCCCTGGGACTTACTTCAGCCGATGATCTTCCCAGGCATGCCCCCAGGGCAGGGGCCACTGAGCAAGCATGCCCCAACAGAAACTCATCTAGGTACCGGCAGCCAAGTGGCTACCAGTAGTACTCTCTGGCTTGCCCCCCAGGGTGGGGCTGAGGTGGCCAGGCCATGTCAACTGGCAGTATAGCGAGAGGTTAGGAGCGAGGTGTGAATGAGCTTGGTACATCCAGCAGACCAGACCTGGGTTTGATTCTCACAACCTCCACTTGCATACTGTGTAACTCTGAGCAAGTCACTTAACCACCCAGTGCTCCCAGATCGCCCCTGAAAACAGGCACTTGTGCCTAGTGGGCTTACCTGGTTGCAAAGGCTGACCCCCCAAGAAAAAACAGATGACTGGTCTTGGTTGAGGTGGGTACAAGCAGGATCAGGGGCGAATCATCATTTGCAGGGCCAAGCGTTTTTCGGTGCCCATGTTCAGAAAGGAGGCATGGTGTGCAATGACGAATGCGGAGAGTGCGACATTTGGCACATATCCTAACTACTCAGCTTTGGTCGCTGGCCCTCGGCCTCTGCCAGGGGTCAACCACAATGCCAGTAGCTAGCTCCACCTCCCCCAGAGGAGGAGTACAGTCCCTTGGATGCTTAATCCTCCTTCCTCCTGGCTGGCCCTCCCAATACCTCAGATCCATTCCTGAACCCAGGGCATGGGCATTGCATATGGAAACTCAACCACTGTGCCAGCAGGCCAGCCTCTGTAGGATGTTTTTAGTTGCTGTAGAGAAAACTGATATCCTGTAGATGTTGGTGAGTAGAATACACAGGCTGTGGCAGCAAGAATTTTGGGGTGAAATTAGAGCTAGCTTTATAAAAGGGCCTTAGTCTGGAGTTATCTGCCTTACCAATGGAGGCCATGTGTTGCGAGAAGTCCAGGGATGAGTCTACTGTGACACCAAGGTAGTTAAAGTATGGGACAGAGGCAAGGGATGTTCTCTTGTCACATATGATTGACAGAGAAGTTGTACAACTGTTTATCCTATGGGGAGAGCCAAACAGCATAGCCTGTGATTTTGTAATATTCAGAGAAGCTTATTGGAAAGAGTCATCTAGACAGCCTTGCGATCAGAAGACAGGTGACTATTGATGTCAACAGTTCTGTGGGAGCTTGAGAGGAAGACCAGGTCATGAGCACAGAGGATGGGCGTACTATGCAAGTGGTAATGGGCAACTAGGAGCAGAAACATTTTGGTGGTTTGTGTAGTAAACCATCGTGCCACCTCCTCTCTTAACTGTGGTCCTGTCACATCTAAAGACATTATAGCCAAGCGGGTTACAAAGGTCTGGTATATTTGGCTTTAGCTAGGTTTCTGAGAGTCCCAGAATATCTGGAGTGAAATGATTTACCAAGGCTGTGAGCTCACTAAGATTATGGATCAGTCTTCTTGTATTTAAGTGAGAAATGTTGAGGCTCTTTATAGCCTGTCAAGGGGAGGGGGTGAGTGAAACGGGGAATGGGGACAGCCTGAAGTTAGTGTTAGGCTTGGCATCCCCATCAGCAAAATGAGGAATAATGCCAAAAGTCTAGGGAACAAGCTGTCAGTTTTATATCTGCGGATAAACTTCTGCTGACTCTTTGGGATAATTGTGGCACTTTAGTGGTGTGTATGTGTGCTATGGAAGGGGTGGCCAGAATCCAGACATTAGACCAGTGCCAGTATCCATACCTGCATAATTGTGGCTATTTAGTGCTGTGTGTGTGTGTGTGTGTGTGTGTGTGTGTGTGTGTGTGTGTGTGTGTGAGATGCGTGGTCCCAGACTCCAGACATTAGACTAGTGCCCATCTGTGGAAGTTGAAGACATGCAGTTTCAGTATTTGACTAAGACTTGTGCCTCTCTACTTGATTGTTCACATTATATATTGTGTTGTATTTTGCTCCAATAAAACTTACCTGACCTAATGTTAAAATAATTTACACTGTTTCTCACGACCTCAACTGGCAGTCTGTTCCCAGACACGCGTGCCTCTTTTCACTTTTTGTTTCATGGCTCTCACCCAGCCTTATTTCAGCCAGACACCCTTCCGGTCCTGGTGGCTTCCCCTCCATGATGGGGTCCACAGGTTGGGAGCACCCTGCACTTTGGGCACAAGTATTTGGTTGAGAAGATTGGCAGCTGCACAGGCCAAGTGTACCAGTCTGCTGTCATGTAGACATTACTGAGGTTTTTTTCTTCTCCGTTACAGTGGAGCCAGTCAGGATGCCCATAATACTGCAGCAGAGCTACTACAGTAAGCAAGGCAATTTCAAGGGCTGTTAGTCGTTTGTGTCATACAGTCACAGATACTGTGTTACATCATGGCTTTTGCTGGGCATTATTCTGGTACGTGTGTCTCCTTTCCGGCCCACCCCCATCTTCCTGGTGCCATGCATTGCCTCTGTGGCCAGGCCTGCTGCAGCGTCATAGTACAAGCACTCCGCCTTGCAAGAGAGGGAGTAAGCTTACTGGTGCCTTGTGAGTGATGCTTTGGTGGGCTTTGAAGCCAGCCATCCATCCATGGCTAGGACCTTCCAGGGCTAGCCATCTGGCTGTCGGGATCAGAGTCTGCTACAGAACCTGAGTTGCCCACATGAAAGTGCAGTGTACTTCCACTGGTCCACTGGTTGGTGCAGACTCACCACCTTTTAAGTAAAGAAGTTTCCAGTCCTTTCCCTTATCCTTCCCCTCAAAGCCATAGTTTGTGCCTCTTGTTGTATTGTCCTGTAGTAGCTTAAAAGCTTCCCTGGTCAAGTCTTGTCATAGAAGCATAAGTTTACTGAAAGCAGAAGTCTCACAGCCCATAATGTCATTTGGTTCCTACCTAAGTCTCCACCAGTATCTAGCATTGGCAGGTCATTATGCAAGACATTATTCCACGATTCTGCATGGCCCATTCCATTTCCCCCATTAACAAAACCCTTTTCCTAGTTGTGCCTATCCACTGTCTCTTAAAACTAGCAGCATCTTAACATTGAGCAGCTCCTGGTAGACAGTTCCTCTTTTCAACCACTCTTTCTGTGAATCCTGTCTATCCCTTTTGAGAAGTTTAAATACTGCTATTATGGCCCCTCTTTCCTTCTCTTCTGTTCTCTGGTGTGAACATACATACAGTAAGTGCTCCAATCTCTCATCATTACTTATTACCTCTAATTATTTTTATAGCCCTTTGCTGTACCGTGCCCCTGCATGTGTCTCTACCTTTGTGTACTGATAACCAAAACTGCATGGTAGGTAGGTACAATCTTTGTTTATAATTAAAATATATTACAATATTTATACACTATCCAATTACAAAGTGTGCTAAAATCTTTATTTCTGTTAATTTAATAAAGATAACAGAAACAGTAGTATTAAAATGAAGCATGTTTGTTTCATTGGGACTTTTTGTAGAAACACAGTTTTAGCGAGTAACCTATTGTTGTTGTTACTCTGATAGTACAGGATCTCTAAATTACGGACTCGGCCTGAAAAACACATTATAATTTGTTGAACTCATTATGTAATCCAAAAATTGTGAAGGCCTTACATATTCGCTAGATAAAAAGTTGACAGCCATTTTGTTCTAATCTTCTTATACCATTTACACACAAACGGAACATGGACCAAATCTTACTCCTTTCCGCTTCAGATTTGTGAGTGGATTAGGAAATTTACAGTAGTCCCACTGCTAGGTAAAAGTAAACTGAACTATATCGGATCTGTTGAGAATTAGAAGAGTACAGTGGAGGATGCCCCTGTCCCTGATTCTTTTGCACTTAGCATGGAGCCCCTAGCCCAATTAATTAGGTCACATCCAGACATTGAGGGAATAAAAGTAGGAGGGAGGAGAATAGAATTTCTCTCTACACAGACGATACCATGTTATACGAAAACAAACAATGGAGACGTTCCCACATTACTCCAAATACTAACAGATTGTAATAGGGTCTCTGGATTTAAAATAAATAATGATAAAACAGAGGTGATGTTGGTATGTGGTCCTCAAACTGGAGAGCTGCAGCAACTAATTCCCTTTAAATGGACAGCAACCCAGTTCAGATACCAACTCATTCATATCCCCTTGGATCTGAAACAGTTATATCACGTTAACTATGGTAGGTTGATCCATGAGGTTTGACAGACTTGAAGAGTTAGCGCATTCTTCCCTGTCCTTGCTGGGCCGCATTGAGTCTGTTAAGATGAATGTCCTTCCTCACTTTCTATTTTTATTTAATACTCTCCCCTTCGAGTCCAGTATAGAGTGGAAGAAGATTAATAAAGCGTTACACCAATTTGTTTGGGGTGGGTGCTGGGCTAGAATAGCTTGGGAGCGTTACAGAGAGTTAGGGAGAAGGGAGGCCTGGGGCTCCCTAACTACGATTATATTACCAAATGGCCCAAGTGGGCTCATGGGTGACTTTCTTAAAATGACTCAAATAATACATGGGTTTCACTGGAAGTTCAAGGAGAGCCCGGACTAAACCTTCCACTGGACTTCTCCGGGATCTTCTACACATCTCATAAAGAAAGAAATGTTAAACCCATGCACCAAACAGACATATAGAATTTGGGGAGAAATAAAAAGAGTTATTAGTGGGACATACCTAACTAATAAAATGGAAATCACACACTGTACCAGTTTCCTGCCCCCAGGATGGACCAGGCTTTCTTTTATGGAGAAAGGACTTAGATTTTTAGCTAACTGATTAATTCAGGTTATATTAAAACCTTCGGGTCCTGCAACAGGAATTTCAACTTCCAATACACATTTCTTTTGTTATCTTCAGGTGGTTTTTTCCTCACAAAGGATAGTAATTTAACAGAAGTACAACAACCACCCCATTTATTTATGCAAATTTTATGGGAGGCAGCCCTAGGACAGGGAGAGAAAATTAATCTCTAGATTAACAACATACAGAGCATCCAGAGACCTGCCATCACCTTCATGTCAAACAGAATGGGAATTAAAGCAAATATTCAATTGGAGGATGGGAGTTGGGGGAAGGATTTGGGAGGGGTCAGATGTACGTCTGCATCCAACAACTGGAAAGAATTCAGGTGGAAAGTGGCGTCGAGATTCTTTAACACCCCAACCAGAACAAAACACTATCTCAAAGGAAAACTGACCTCTGCTGGAGAAATTGTGGTGGGAGGGGTTCCTACTTCCATATATTTTGGGACTGTCCAAAGCTACGACCATATTGGATGGAGGTGGGTAAACATATAGGGAAGATGTTGATTAATAACCAGGAGCCTGATTTTCAAAGTTTGGTTTTGGGCCTGCTGCTCAAGGTGGGAGATCCAGTGGGCAAAAATATTTTTGGTATTCTTTGGTGGCTGGGAAGGCCATCACAAGATGTTGGTCACCCAGCGAGCGCCTACAGTGGAGGACTGGATTAAGGTGGTAAAGGAAATTGCAAGGGTTGAGAGAATAACAGCAGACTTGCATTTGCAAAAGGATAAATATTTCCAAATCTGGCTACCCTTTATGCATTTAATAGAAGAACTACAAGGGACCCCAGTCCTGGAACAACAAGCACAGGGACATTGAAATGTCAGAACCTCTAACTTAGAAAGGGCTCTGAAGATAAGCCTGAGAGCCAGATGATGTGGAACCTGGTCTCTGTCCCATGCCTTGCCCTCCAGCCCCCTCTGTTCTCCTATGCTCCAACCTTTATGGATAATAAGGATCTTGGGATTTATCTTTTGTTATTAACCTTCCCCGGCCAACCAATTAACTTGACATAATTAATTGAGTAAATTAAGCATCAGGATTCAGACTTTTATTGTTGAAAAAGTTTTTATTAATTTTCTTGCTATTTCGGTTAACTCTTTCACAAACATGACAGATTGTATATGGATGTTGTATGATCATGAGATGAGAATTGTACTGAGTACAACAGATGGAGGATGGGGTATAATCCTCACACAATATAATGTAGATTAAGGACTCAGTTGAAATGTACCTAAAGACAAAAGAGAGAAATGTATGAGTACATCTTTTAAGTACAATTGATTGTTTTATCATAAATTGTACCATCCTTCTAAATGAGATATTGACCACTCTGTATGCAATGTGTATCTAACACTATTATTTAATAAAGCACGGAGGTTCCAAAAAAAAATCTTACCCTTTCTAGAATTATAGGGACAAATTCTGTTATCAGTTGTATTATCTGCCTTCCCATACCTTCATTCTAATAATGTAATTGGCATGGAAATGTACTGAATCTATAATTTGTTATTGCCTTTGCATTTCACATCTGTTAAAATATTTCAATAAGGTTCTCGCCATAAGACTTTTTTTTTTTTTTATGCATGCAGGATTAGAAATGTGGCCTCATCTGTGACCCTTACAGTGATAATATCACTTCCTTACTCTACTTGCCAAGTCAAGTTTTTTGCAGGCCAGCATACACGCAGTCTTGCTTACTGCAGCCAGTCATCAACCATCTCATCAGAACTCCCGAGTCTCCTTCCAGATCAGTGGAGTCTTTTTTTTTTTTTGCAGTCAGTTGTTTACACTTGAGAAATGCAGCATGATTTGTGGCAAAGTACAAAAGTGGATTAATGTAATAAATCTTAATATTGACCAGAAATGGAAGATGTGCAGCTTGGGTTCAATGCCAAGAAGTGCAAGGTGTTACATTTCGGACAAAAACAAGGAGAGGCTACCAGCTTGGGGGGTTCAGCTAGCCATGACAGAGGAGGAGAAGGATCTGGGGTGATCATTACGGGTTCAGTGAACAACTCAGTACAATGCAGAAGGCGGCTCCTATGGCCAACAAAATGCTGGGTTGTATAGCCAGGAGTATATCATCAAGGAGGGAGGAGGTGATCCTGCCGTTGTATAGGTCACTGGTTAGACCATGCCTGGAGTACTGCATGCAGTACTGGTGACCGACCTGAAGAGGGACATTAAGCTGCTGGAGGGGTGCAGTGCAGGGCAGCAAAGATGATCCAAGGACTAGGGACATTCCATACGAGAGCAGGCTGAGGGAGTTGAACACGCACTCACTGGAGGAGAGGATGGACAGGGGAGAATGATTGAAACCTTCATACATGAAGGAATAAACAAAGCAGGCACGGAGGGCTATTCAGTTTGAAAGGGGCAGGTACACTCGAGGACATGATCAAGATTGGAAGGGGAAGGTTCAGGAGAGAGAGAGATGAGAAGACAATTTTTATGGAGAGGGTGGTGTCATGGTGGAATGTGTTGCCTGCAGAAGTGGTATCTGTTATATTTGAAATGGTAATGCATTATGCTACTTCTGCCACTTGAGGGCAGCATTCCAATATGTGTAAGCTAGAAAGAGAGCAGACAGAGAGTGTTGTTGAGACGAGAGAGGCCCTGAATAAAATGAAAGCTGCTCTATTCCTGTTGCAGTGTGAATTTGTTGAACAAGACCAGAATAAATGTTAGAACATAACAGTATCTTTCAGAACAGTGGGCTGCTTCAAAAGGATGGGACAGGGTTGGGGAGGGCAAGGGAGGGAGGAGGAGCAGCTGCAGTATAAAGGGTGCCAGCTGCACATTGAGCAGACTCAATAGACCATAAGGTCTTTATTTGCTGGCAAGTTTGTATGTGTTTTAGACAGTGGATAATAAATTATTATTTTTTTCTATAGAGCTTTATCTCCCCAGCCATGCTCTCTCTGCCAAGGATATACCCTGGTCCCAGGATGTACCCTGTTCTGACCTGTTGATTCCCGTCTCCTCCCGGGTTGCATGCCATCCAGCATCTACCATGGCAGGGGCTTGGGGGCTGCCACCTTCCAAGGTGGGCCCACTATATGAGTAGGATCCATTGTCAGGCTGGCACTAGGACCCAGGGAGTCCAGGGGCCAGGCCATCGTACAGACCTTGCATGTTTTTATTTTCCTGGGTTTCTTCCCATCCTCCCTCCTCCCCTTGGTGTGTGGGCAGCAATGTTATGCTTCAGTTCCATGCAGTGATGTGCTACTGAGGAGCAAGCTCCTTTTGCCTACTGCAGGGGTCGCTGTGACACCGGTAGTGCACCCCACCTTCCTTGACTGCAGCACATTGCTCCAGCCAGGCCTGGTCACCTGCATGACAGTGCAGTGTGCTGCTGCTAGACCATCTGAGCAGTCTAATTAAATGAATTCTATTTGTATAGCCTAGTAATGCTATGTTTATATTCTGAAACTTGTGTATTTGAGTACAGCTGTCTTACATGAACGATGGTAGGTATATTGCACAAAACACTTTTGACATTGACATCAAAATCACTAGCTCCATCAATGGATAATAAACTTTTGATGTCACTCAAGCTGGTTATTTAAAGGTCTTGACTCAGGTCGCCCAGATGGACCAGTGTCAGGGCGTTGTATTGCTGTGGAGGTAGCTGGAGTTCAGGAGCAAGCTCGGACACTACGCATTAGGCAGACCAGACAGCAGCAACTGCTGCGTGGCTGTGTGCTGCCATTAGGAGGAGTGATGCTGGTGCTGCTGCATCCCTTGTGGTGGGCCAAGAAAGTTGCTCCTCCACAGGATATCGCTGTGTGCAGTTGAGGACTTGCAAACTCCACCCTACAAAGGGAGGAGGAAGAAGGGACAAAATAAGTGGAATAAAGAACCTGTATGCTGTCTATATGATCACTAGCCCCTGTGTGACTGTTTGGTCCCTGACCACCACTGAATACCATTCACATGAGGTGACTGTTTTAGGGAGGAGGATGGTCCTGCCACTGGAGCTCCTGTCATGGAGGGAAAGCCATGAGGGTTTGGGCTAGGTAGGGCCTGGCTGGAACAAAGGGGAGGTCCAGCTTGAAGCAGGGTATCCCTGGGACCAGGGTATATTCTTGCAGTGGAGTATGGCCAGAACAAAACTTGACTCTTCCTGCAGTTGATATCAGTCAATGTGGTGGCAGGAAAATACTGCATAATACCAAACAGAACCCCTACTCTTTTGGTTCTAGGAGCTGTTGCATATATTTGAGTGCTTTGTACAGGCATAATATATAACCATTAAAACTGCTTACATTGACTTCATAGGGATCTCTGCTGAAGAGGTGAAGGAAGTCTACATGGGTAATGTCTTGCAAGCAGGGAAGGCCAGGCCTAACTAGACAGGCTGCACTGGGTGCAGGTATGTATTTACCATGAATAGACAGTATCTACTGAATCAGAGCTGAATAAATTGGGAAGATAATATTGATGCTTTTTCAAAATATTTGTCTGAATAAAACTAACTGCAGGCAGTGGTTTGCATGTGTAATGTGTCTGTCTGTCTGCAATAAGACGCACTGGGTTGTGGTTATTTTCTGTTATAAAATAGGTGAAGAATTTGTGGTTATGTTCTATTATATATTCCCTGCTTCATTAGGCTGTATCCCTCCCACTTCCTCCTTCTCCTTCCTCTTTAGCCCATACTCTTCCTTCCCTACTAATCCTCAGATTAGCTCATACCTCTTATCTGGTCACTTCACTTTTGGACCTTTAGGCCTTGGTTGTTCACTAGTTTTGATTTATTGTGTTCCAACTTCTCAATTGTAACTGCACTTTTATTGTAATTTTTTTAAACTGTTTTCTTATTGGAGGTTTAAGTAGACATCAGGATTGAGTACATTGTAATTATCATAGATACAGGGACAGTAGCATCCAAATACATACAATTCAGTTATGGTACATAGTTGATTATATAACAATATATGTATGGCTGTTATTCACAGAATCAAGGTAGAGGGATTCAATGTTGTTTATTAATGCATGGCGGAGACCTCTGTGATTACCAGCCCGGTCCAAGGCTCTACATCTCTCACCCTACAGGATAATGTCTGGGCATGATGTAGAGATGTGGAGGAACTAACTGTCCATCTATTGGTCAAAACTGGTACTGCATGCTGGAGTTAACAGTCATGTGTTCCAACTTATATATCTCATAAATAAGATTTTCCCAACTAGATATAAGTAGGGCAGTCTGGTTTGAGCCACAGTCTTGTCAATACTTTCTGGGCCTATCTAAATTGTATATTTAATAGTTATATATATTGTTTATCCCTAAAATGACCTGGGTAGTGGAGAAGAAAGAAAATTTATGGAGAAATGTGGCCCAAAGAGGGAAACCGATCCCAAATTAAATTATTTACCTCAACCAAAACCCAGAAAGGGTGCTGCAAGACCAGAAGATGTGTGTTTGGGTGGCGAGTTCTTCCTGCACCCCTTCAGCAAGACAATTCTCAGCCTGAGAGATATTTTGACATAATCTGGGGGTTAGAAAGTATCGGCAGTTATTTTCCATGAAAACTCCCGCCATGTGTATGAACAAGTCGCTTTTATGTTGTAAACGCTAAATTCTCAACCAGTCCCTGGGATTAAGGTTATTTGTAGTTCTGATTCCTAAGTGTCTTGAATTAGTTCACTAGATTGACTCGTGTGAAGTTGAAGTACTTTGTAGAATCTGAGATAAGATGTTGGTAAGATTCAGGAGATGATAGTTGTGTTAAGAGGAAATCAGGGGTATGCTGGTTGGTCTTAAATATTTATGTCCAGGGTGGATGTCAAATAGTGCCAAATTTGTAAATAATGAAAAAGTCTCGATGAGGTAGTAAATATTCCTCTGTGTGTGGCTGTAAGGAAATTCCTCAGACGCTTTGATCAGTGAGCCTGTAGCTTAATGGTTAGAGCGCTGGAACGGCATACCAGAGATCTGAGGTTCAAATCCCAGTAGGCCACACTTTTCCTTTCTCATTTCCATCCTTGATTTAAAAAATATGTATACCTTGCAGGGTTAAACTGCACTGAGAGAAAGTGGTATTTCTAACTCTTGTAATTCAGGGAAGGATTTACAGATACCATTTTGGAAGAACTGGTAAGTATGGACGAGGTCTTTACTTTGCCAAATTCTAAAGGTGTGATCTAGTCTGCCTGAAAGGAACTCTTCGTCCCTAGCAGGGATACTCATCCACTTGGCCACTGGACGGAATTCTCGAGAGCCTAATGTCCTCCTCCAGTACTGAAGAACATTGTTAGTAAAATGGAAATTTGTTCTCCTCCCGAGGGGATTCGGGTAAAGATCTGATCCTCTCTCAGAGGGATGTCAGAAAGGTGCTCTCCAAAGAGGACCAGGTCGGGCTTGATTTGCAGTGAGGAACCATGTAGACATATGGGTCAATGCTGATGCAGTTAAGTATTTATTTAAATTTGGGAGAGTGAGTCCTCCATGCTCCTTTAGTAGTTGCAGCAATCAGGTAGCCACCCGTGGTTTAGAGTTTTTCCAGATAAACTGTTTTATATAGCCTAGTACCATTTACTTAAATCTTTTGAAGAGGGTTAATGAGATATTCTGCATGATGTATAGGATTCTGGGCAATATATTTATTTGGATAGACTGGATTCTTGGAAGTATTGATATGGAAGCTGTGACCATCTATGTAAATCTGCCTGTATGTCTATAAATAAGGGTTGAGGTATGTTTTAGTAAATTAGAATGGTGGGGAGTAATCTTAATGCCTAGATGTGCTGGGTATGGTCTGTTCTATCTAAGGGGAAATTTCTGCACGATGGCAGGTGAGGGATGTAGTTTATAGGTAGGATCTCCGACTTAGCCTGATTTATTTTATAGCCAGAAACATGTTCGATAGTAGGTAGGACCCTAGATAGGGCTGTTAATGAAGATTCAGGGATAGTAATGTATAGGAGGAGGTCATCTGCATAGTATGCTACTTTATGGTGAGTTCCGTTTACATTACAACCTATCTGATCTTCCTGTTGTCTCAGAAATTGGGCAATTGTTTCAAAATACAGGGCAAACAAATAAGTGGATAGCGGGCATCCCTGTATGGTTCTCCTTTGTAAAGAAAATCTAGTCAAATGGGAGCCATTAATTTTTACAACAGCCTCTGGGGATGTGTAGATGCTCTAATGGTATCCAAAAGCTTAGTGTAAAATCAAATTTAGATAGGGTTTCGTATGCTTCTATATTCTACCCTATCAAAAGCTTTTGTGCATCAAGACTAAGTAATAGGAGGGGATTTTGTAAAATGAGAATAAGAAATAAGGTACGTTTGATGTTATCTGTAGTCTGTCTGGTTTTGATAAAGCCAGATTGATCAGGATGTATTATACCTGGTAATATATTATCAATCCATGAGCTAAAATGCTCGTAAAAATTGTATAGTCTTGATTAAGGATTGAAATTGGACGTCAAGAATTGCATAAATGAGGGTGTTTAAGGGGTTTCAAAATAGCCGATATTGTAGCCTGTCTCCACGAGAGCGGATGTGTCATGGTATTATGACTAGCTTGAATAGCTGCTAGTAATGGAGATTTTATCTGATCCCACGTTGCCTTGTAAAATTGTCCCATAACTGTCTGGGGCAGGGTGCTTCCCATTTTCAGATTTTAATAATGAGGTGTAGCTCTGCCGATGTGATTGGGGAAATTAAATATTGTTTCTGAGACTGGATAGGGTTGGTAGCTGGACCTTGCCTAGAAATTGTCCAATTTTGGTGGGGTCTGGGGCTGGAGGGATTAGAATGCAGTGAGTGATGGTATTCTCTGACTACAGCTAGAATCTGTTGGGAGTTATGTTTTGTAGGTTAGTTTTAGGATCTTTAATTTTATTAATTGTTACTTTGTGCACTTGTCTCCGAGTCTATACGCTAGAATTCGAGAGGCCCTTGCCCCTCCCTCATAATATTTTTGGTGGAGCCACATAAGGGCCTGTTTGATTCTAGCTGTTAGTAAATTCTGAATTTCTGCTTGAGTTCAAGTTAGTTGTTCCCCAACACTTTCATCCCCTTCCATATGTAAGTCCTGCAGGGTTCTGGAACCTCTGCAAGAGTTCAGTAAGTCTAAGAGACATTTGTTTTGTTTTTTTGTGTCTCATGTAGGCAATAATGTAGCCCGAGAAATACTTTGATGGTGTCCCACATGAGTTGTGGTGTAGTCTGGGGAGGTATTATCACCTATAATCTCTGGTATTTTAGCTGTTAAGAGGTCTTTAAATTCAGGGTCTCTCAATAATGATGGATTAAACCTCCATTGCTTAGTTCTCTGTTCCTGGATTATGTCTAAATCAAGCTCAGTCGGAGCATCATCAGAAAGATGGATGTTTTTAATGTCCGCCCTCGGATCAATGACTTGTGTTCTTGACTTATACACAAGTAGTCTAAGTGTGAATAGTGTTTGTGAGCCACTGAGTAATAAGAGAATTTTCTTTTAGAAGGGTTTAACTGCCGCCAAGAGTCTACCAATCCTACGCTTTTCAGTAGTCATCGAGGTGTGTTGTCTGGGAGTTTGTTTTGCGGTCGGGTTGCTGAAGTGTCTAGTGTAGGGTTTTAATAAACAGTTAAGATCCCTCCACTACCAGTGCCCCCTCTGTCTAAGAAGTATTTGGTCCACTAGTGTTTGGATTGTCGAGGCATCGCTTTGGGGAGGAATATATATACTGCATACTGTAAGGAGGTGACCCTGAACTGAGCCTATTGCCTTCGCCAGTCTTCTCTCAGGATCTACATATTGATTGGTCAGGGTAAATAGGGAGGATTGAGGCAGTACTATAGCAGCTCCTCTTGCCCCACTTATAAGAGGAATCAATCACCTGGGAGAAACCAAATTTAACAGTTTTGATGCTCAAAAGTGTTTAAGTGGTTTCCTGGAGTAACAAAAGGACTGGGCTTCATTTTCTGGAGGGCTTTAACTGTTCTGTATCTTTTAATTGGGTCATTAAGTCAGTTCACATTATGTGAAATAATTCTAAAGGAAATCCCATAATGTGTTTAAAAGGAGATTTAGGAAAAAATAGGCATCCTCTGTGCTTCAACACAGCCAGTCTGCCTCCTATTGTACCTGTGACATCTGTGTCTGTTTGCTTTCAGGAAAATCCAAATAAAATTATTAAACAATCCAGTGTCTACGTTTTAATATGGGGTAGTGGAATTGGAAATTGTTGTTCTAGCTCTAAACGACCAACTGGGTCTGAAATGTAGGAAAAGAACAATAGCAGGTAACTATATACAAAGTGTCGAGGTTGGTGACTTCCATTTCCACTCCACGTCCAACGGGAGGGTGTGTGGGATATAATCCCACTTGTATGGGAAATGTAAACTCTGATGAGGAGTATTTCCTTGGGATGCTTTTGCCCTAAAACAGGGTATGTGGCAGGACAGGGTGGAATAGGATAAGCGAAAAACCAAACCATAGTAGCTGGGGTTGGGAATGTGGGTGGGAAGAGGTTGAAACAAAAGGTGCATAGCTATTAGGAAGTTATTACAACACGTTGCCCTCCATTCCAGGGTTAATCCCAAAGGTTAGGAAAGGAGGAAAGCATTAAATGTAGCCATAAATATTGTAAACGATCTTAGCCTTTTGTATCTCTAGTCTCTCACCAGCCACTCAAATGTGAGGGCTCACCTCTCAAAACATCAATATTTATGCCACATAAGAAGAAGGAAGGATGGGGAAGTAATGATTCTGGCCTAGATTTTCCCATTGCATTATCTAGTCCTTAACCCAAAGTCCAGTATAAGTTTTAAATCCATAAACTCCAGGCAGTAGGTCTATGTGAAGCGAGGTGTCCTGCTTGATGCGAAGGTGTGGCCCACTCTCCCCTCCCACCCAGTCCCCCAAAATGAGCACCCGCCTGGGCCTGGAGAGGAGCCTGACCCCCTCGGCGGAGAACTACTAGGGTCTTGACCAGGAGAAGGACAATGCTGGGGACCGCTCCTCACCCACCCTGGGGAGGGTAGGGAAACCCCGCTCCTCCCGTTCTGGCCTGAAGACAGGTTATGTTCTGGCCGTAAGCCCACCATCTAGGGGAGGTTTCCTGCCTGGCCAGACATGTTCAGGTCCCCTGGGTGAGTCATCTTGGGAGTCCTCGCTGCCCCCCAGAATAAATCATGATCCATCTCAGAGGTTTCACAGAGCAATAAGCAGTGCTAATTTGAAACCTTGCCCTAAAGGGGAATAATCCTCCGACGGGTAGCAGGTGTAACCGTGAAATCGAGTATTCAGTCAATTTATGTTTTCTCCAGGGTCCCAGGAGAGCAATCACCGGGTCCATGTCAGAAAGAGATAATCATAATTACAGTACTCCCATGTTTAAGGTAAAGCCTTTACATTAACCAGCCACCTCTTCCTCGGGACCCCTCGCTGCCACTCTGTGTAAAAGATAAGGATAGAGGCACAGTCAATGAAGGACCTCCATGCAGATCAACCCCGGTTATTGCCCGAAACCGATGGCCTAGGATCCTCCCACACCTAATATGAGGCCTCTCAGGAGTGCATGGGCTTGATCCCCATCCCCCATTAACAGCTCTGAGGCCATAAGAGCGGGAGAAAAGTGGCCCAGCAATCACCTCCCCGAGCCAGCCTAGTTCCCTCCCCAGAGAGGAATGGGGATCCTCGACCCTTGAGCGCCCTAAAGGGGTCTCGGGCTGAGCAGAAAGGAGAGCAAGAACCACCCACCTCTCTTCTGATTTAGTAGTTCTACTCCAGATCAGTTTTCTGATCTGGCAAATTTAGCCAGGAGCTGTATTACCTCCATTAGGGCTGCCTGTTGGCTCTGTTGTCCTGCCCTGGATACTGGTCTGGACATCTGGCTGCATTGTGAATTTGGTAGATTGGCCGGTGTAGCGCATCCCCTGGAAGAAAGATCCTGTAGTGCCTCCACGTTGGGAAAAGGGGTATAAACCACCCTTTGCTGCATCGTGATGGAGAGTAGTCCTTATCAAAAATATTCGCCAGTGCCATAGTGTACTACTCCCAGAGACCACACTTTTTGAGGATCAGTTTTTTGGTACTGTATCAAAGAAATCTGAAGATTATAGATCTTAGTCGGGCATTTGACTGAGTTGACTTGGGACCCAGCGCTTATGTGTGTGCTCGATTTCTAGATTTAGGGCTAGGTCAATTGAGAGAGAGGTTTGGATAACTGTAGTAATAAAGTTCTCTAAGCCTTGCCCTTCGTGTTTTCAAGGATTCCATATATATCCGAAGATTTGACGCCGGTGCCGATTTTCATGCCTCTTTCCACTGTACTGTTAGTTGGCATAATTGGGTGATTTTTCAAAAGGTGACTGGAGTTGGGATACTGTCTCCCTGCTCTGGGAGTGCCTGTTCTAGCGATACTCTTTGAGAGTGTATTCTGCAATTTCTTTTTGCACGATTCTTAAAGTTGCTTAAAGTTATTAAATTCTGATTTTAGGTCGATAACTCGGTCATAATTTTATCTAAGTTTTGGTCCATGCTAGCTGATTTTTTTTGGATTTGTTGGTGAGAAATTTGGATTGCACCCGTTGTTTCTTAAGGGTTGCTTGTAGGGCCTCCACCACTAGTTGCTCGTGTCTGAGGGTTCAGAATCCTGGAGTGAGAATTTCACATAGGTTGTTTCCTCCTTTATTCCTGTTGCTAGCCATCCAGTAGTTATTGAGGAAGAGAACATTTCATCGGGTTTACCGCTAGATTTGCAATTAATGCCTGGATGGTTGGCGGAGTCAAACGATCAAGCCACCATTACCCTGAGCGCTGCACCGGAAGTTCACTTTTATTGTAATTTTGTTAAATGCTATCCCAATTTTGTACTTTGAATATCATGTGCTTGCACTTGTTATTGCATTTTGACTTCTGTGTAAAACTATATTTTTATCACTCACAGAAGAACTGTATTTGGACTTGTAACCCTCTGTTCCTCTCATCATTGTACTGTTTCACGCTGTTGTTTGTTATGTACTCAACTGTACCCTCCCAGGTCGAATCTGAAAATAAGCATCTGTGCTTGGCGCACCTATCCAGTTACCAAAAGCAAATAAAATAAGTGAAGAAATCCTAGCAAGCACATTGGTCAGGAGCATCATGTGACTGTCCAAAGTAGAACTGTGCACCTCGGATCTAGTGCCAGAATTTTCATTGAAATTGTTTCTCTTTAACATGTTGTGACTGTTATATAAGAGGAATAACGACATTAGGGTGTCCAGTTTTTCTAGATAAACAGACATGTCCAGTAGCTAAAAGCACTCAGCTTGCCTCATGCTCTACTAGGCTCGGAAGTGTCTGAATATCCCACCACAGCCAGACACTGGCAGAGGAGCAGGAACTCTGAAAACTTCAGACTTCCTTGTCTCAGTTCAGGAATGAAAGAGAATGAAAACAAAGAGGAGATACTGATGTTTATGCCAGAAGTACATTGTTGCTCAAATCAGCTTGCAGTGTCGGGGGAAGCAGGAGGATTGGTCGCCTCTTTCAGACTCTACCTTAGCTGTGACACTGCAGTCTGGAGGCTGGGATCCTGCACGTATGCTGAGTAAGATAAGGGACTCACCCTTTGAAGCTGACATACTGTAGCCATTTTGTTGTCCCTCCCAAGACAGATGAGCAGTAAGCCCATGGATGGGAGTAGGGGTGCTCAGAGGACTAATTGGAGTAGCAGTAGGATGCCAAGTATTTCATTAAAATAAAGAACTTGGTGACTAGAAAGAAATAAAGGCATACTTGGTGCCTGAAACCATTCTGTAGAGTGACACCAGAGCATGTAAAAGGTTTTCTAATCACAGGAGTAGTCGGAATTGGAGTCGATACCGAGAGAGAGCTGTAAGGAAACCGCTTTAGCTCAGCCCAGGAAGATGCTCTGGTGCCTGGAGACAGGCAAGGACCCTACCCACATCCTTAACTGATAGCAGACTCCTGGCACAGCCATGGAGGAGGAGATAAACAATGGAAGCATGTAGCAGTCCAGAGGCACACATATGTGCTATATAGCAAAGTGTCACATTTTTTTTTTGTCCCATATCAGTATTTTATACACCTATTTTATGGGTGACACCCCTGCCCTGTCTCTGATCTTCTTTGGACTTATCCACCACTTGCCCAGGACTATAGTGTGGTGGGTGGCCAGCTGCATCAGTTATGCAAGAGCCTGTATGGGGTGCCGACATAGGGCTGCTTGTCCGTCAGATTTTCTCATCAAGGGTGCCACACGCTTGGATGGAAGAGTGGCACTGGCACGCCCATGCACTGTGCCGACGCCTCATGTCAGCACCCCCTGCACATGATTTTGACTGTGCCGCCACCTGGCTTCCACCAGATGGCAGTCCAGCAGCAGTAGCCTTGCCCCTCCCACATCTGCCATTGTATTAGTTCCCAGCGTGTAACTCTCAGACCCCTTACACTGTCCCAGCTGTGCTTGAACCCATTAATGGTCTTTGCTCTTACTACCGCCACCTGTAGGCTGGTCTACTGCTCAACCACCTTTCAGTGAAGTAAAACTTCCTCATATCCCTTCTGAATCTCCCTACCACCAGCTTCCATTCATGCCCCTCATTACTGACTCATGATTCCTAATGAATACTTCCTCACAGGTCCATCTTGTTCATTCCTCCTCAGAAACTTGAAGGTCTCTAGCATGCGCCCTCTCCCTTCTGGCCAGCTGCAGGTATAATTTCAGGCCTCTAGCTGATCTTCATCGAGCTGCTTGTTGGTTTTGAATAATTTTGGCAGCCCTTTACTGTACCGACTGCAGTTTATCAGGTGGGACTCCAGAACTCGGCACAGTATTCCAGATGGAGCCTCATCGGAGACCTTCAGAGTGGTATTATTGCCTCATTCCTTCTAGTATCAAACCCTCCCAGAGGAGATTGTTGTAGAGATTCATTTAGAGAGGATGTTGTTGAATGCACAACAGTAACTTACATTCCCAAGATCAGTTTACACAGTATTATTCATGAGAAAGCTGACAGCTAAAGTACTTTGTTAGTTGGCAAAAAAAGGCATTTGTTAGTTAGAAAAATGTATCAAATCTTTTTATTCACAGAGTATTTCTTACATCTTAGATTCATCATTAGCATATTATTAATTCATACAGATATTTTTAAAACTTCTAGAATATTTTTTTTACCTTGTTTTACCAGGTGAGACACACTAAGCTGAAAGTTTGTTTACAGGTGCAACCTGGGAGCACAGGAAGTTAAGTGACTTGCTCAGGGTCACACAGTATGTAAGTGGGGCTGTGGGATTCAAACCCAGATCTTCAGGTTTGCAGCTCACAGCCATAAACCACTAAGCTATACTGCCTCCTAATTAGCATTAGTATAGAATTGGCATCCCTGTAGAGGAAATTTGTGGCAAAACTATGCTAATATTTATTAGGGTCGCTACTGGGCAAGTCCAAATCCTATAAAGGTTGGAAGTGTTCTATTCACATTTATAAGCCTAACTCCCATCCCTTCCACCTCCCTTACCCTCATGACCCAAGGCCAACCTACAGGTGGAGGGCTATGCATCAGCGGTCTGATAGTTCATACAGTGCCAACATATTCAAAATCTGGAAAAAGCAACCCTAATCCCCACCATCTTCATGACCCACTGTCAAACTGGTATCTGAATGTTTAAACACTTTGTGTGTACTCTGTTAATTGGTGACTTCATATTTTCTCCTGTACATTTGTTGACGTATAACTTTCTGTATATATGTGTATATTGACTTTGTACTTTTCACTACTGGAATTATGTGTACTGTAGTTTCTGATTTATCTACTGCCCCACCTCCCTGTTGCAGCCGGAAGTGCATCAGTTTTGGACTCTGTTTGCTTACCTGGTAAAGTATATTACAAATAAAAAGAATAAGCTACAGGTATGGCTCAGTGCTGCAAAGCTGTGCTGGCTTATGTGAGTCTGAAAGCCTAATGTTAGTTGTAGTTACTGCACAGTTGTACATATGTTGGTACATAGTATTGAGGACCCTGGGTATAATATTGACCTCACATGTGCCCCAAGAGTGTTCACGGAGTTCCAAGTAGCAGATAGGTGGCTAAAGTAGCCTCAGTCCCAGGGCCAAAGCACAGGAATACTCATGGAATGATGGAACAGCTTGGCCCTCAGACACTGATTTACCGAACAGAAACACCAACATTGTGTTGCAGGATTACAGACTTTTATTGAAAATAAAAACAGCAGTGGGCTGTGACACATCTTCCTCTGAGGGGAATTGGTGCCTGAGGAGCCGAGCTGTTCCGCCATTCCGTGAGTGTTCACAGAGTGCATGGCTGTAGATTACAGCAGTTTGATCAGTTGGCGCACACTGGTCATACTAGACGATTGACTAGTGTGTGGAAAACAAAATTGAAACAAAACATCACTGCAGAAGGTAATTGACATGGTGCTCAGCTTGTGTTTCCTCCTAAACCTAGAAAACTCCACACCAGAGACAGTACAGACCTTAAAGTTCATAAGTGCAGAACTGGACACAGTACACACAGAATCATTTCTGCCCTGGGAAGAAGTCCAGCCATTAGTGACCTTTGCAGACAGCTTCCTGATAGGAACAAAGAGATCTGCACAGGAATTTCTCAGACTTATAGGTTACATGTTAAAACCACCTCAGTAGTCCCATGGACAAGCCAGCACGGAGGGACGTTCGGTGGTCCCTAAAAAGTACTGGTCTCGGGTGTGACAGACTGTAACCACTATGATTTCAGTAATAGAGGCACTGGCTCAATCCTTGCAATAGTGGAAGTGTATGAACTGCCAGAGGAAGGGACTACCTTGCCACCAGCAGTCTCAGTGGTGCTGACAACAGATGCTTCCATCCAAGGATTGGGGTCACATGTCAGACCTGACAGTCCAAATGATTTGGAGCATGACAGAGTCACAGGAACACACAAGTCTACTAGTAATTCAGAACAGCATTCCTTGCAATGCAGAATTTTTGAGGCATTCTAAGGGGTTAAGTCCTTCAAATCTGGACAGACTACACAACTACCATGTAATATGTAAATAAATGAGGAGCCAGGTCATCAAAACTGCAAGGAAGCAGAGCAAGAAGCTGATATTGTTTTATGCCAAGCCCCATCTTGGGGTATGTATTCGCAAGATGCCCTGAGCTCCACTAGGAAACAAGTTCTTGTGTGCCATTCTTTCCTTACCATTGCTACAGAAAGTACTCCTAAAAACAAGGTCAGACAGGTCAGCCCCTGATTCTGCTCACACCAGATTGGCAAAGACAGCCCTGGTTAACTCTGTCTTCCTGCAGATGTCCAGGAAGAGCCACCCTCTGCCCATGTGTAGAGGTGTGTTAACTTGTCCAAGAGTCTGTGGCCCATCCAAACCTAGTATTCTCCTCCTGAGAGCTTTATACCTGAAACTTTAGTTTTCAGAACTGAATCTGTCAACCAAAGTATTGAATGTTTTGAAAGTGGCCAGAAGACCATCTTCTAGGAAACCTTCACACAGCCAAGTAGAAAAGATGTTCCTTCTGGTGCAACAAGGAAATGCTCTGTAAGCAGATATTCCATTGATACTGGACTATCTAATCCACTTAAAATCACAAGGTCTCAAACCAGTTTCCCTGAAAATTCACATTTCAGTAATTGGTACGCTCCATTCCAGAACTGATGGAAAGCCTTTAGTGTTACACCCGTGTCAACAGATTTTTGAGGGCGCAGCCATATAGATCCATTTGTTAGAACATGGTGCCCAGCGTGGGATCTAAATTTGGTGACCTCAGATTTTATGTTTACACCCTTTGAGCCCATGGCTGCAGCAGAGCTAAAGTTTTGCACATAGAAAACTTTATTCCTAGTGGTTACAACTTTTGCTAGAAGGATCGGTAAACTCTAGGCACTAAGTATAGAGCCTGAAATTTTGGTTTTCCACAAAGAACAGTTAACACTATAACACCTTTTTCCTAAAGTACTGTAGTATTAGTTTCATCTAAATCAGTCATTTCACTTTGCCTGTGTATCAAAAACATACACACAAGTGGGGTGAAAAACACTACCTTGTCTTGATGAAAAGGGCAATCAGTTTCACAAAAGCATAACTGAAGCAATAAGGGGTGACAATAAAAATGGTTTATCACAGATGGGTTGGTGTCACAAGAACATCGCATAAGTAAGTAGACCGTATCAAGGTGGATAAGTAAGCAGACAGTATCAAGATGGATAGTGTCACTATTCAGTACTGCCACTTAACAGTAGGGAAGGTGCCACCTGAGGGCATCTGGGCACTTTGCACAAGGGGAACAGCTGCATCTGCAGCTGCAAGGAAAAACATACCACTGGATGAAATCTATAGGGGTACCACCTGAGCATCAGCCCACATTCATTTCACATTACACATCATTAAGTATGCAAGTTGAAGAAGATGCCAGGTTTGGCACCTCTGTTCTGCAGAATTTATTCCCCAAGTAATCTTAAAACCCAGGCTCTTCCCTTGTCAGTCTTCACCATTCATTACTGCTTGGGTGTAAGCTGGAGGCGGCACCTGCCACGGGAGTTTTTTTTTTGGAGGGACGCAGCGCCAACGGCGCCATCCCCTAGAGTGACTCAATATGTGGCATGCGAGGGGCCGTCATACACTGCAGACTCCCTCCTCCATCTCAGTTCTGTTTCTTTCCCATCGAGGCTGCACCTGCTGGGCGAGTCAGAATTTCAGTACACCATTAGGTCTTCGTTCGACACCTTATACCTTAGACTGACTCCTCAAATCCCGTCTTCTTCCTGACGCCAGTAAGTTTGGTTCTGATTATTTGTTTTAACGGTGCCAGGAGCTTTTACTGTGTTGTATTTTATTTTGCATCATGTCTGGTTCAGGAGCTAAGCTAAAGTCAAAAGCAGGCCGTGCCCCCATGCATCTGTGTTCCTGTGGCTGGCATTTCTCCGTGATGGACTGACATGATGTCTGCCTTCGGTGCCTGGGACCTAACCATGACATGGATAGATGCGATGCCTGTTTTTCGATGAACCACCATGTTCTCAAGGTCGGGTGTGTTTAAAGTCGGCAGAGCTCTGCCCACTTTCAGAGGACGGCATCAATCTCGAGTTTCCCAGGCCAGGACTTTAGGCCCTTCCTCCGAGTCCCTCCCAGGCCTATATGGTCCGGGAAGAGGAGGCCTCCTCATCTTCAAGCCTTGCCGAGGAGGAGGCCTCTTTGCGTTTCAGAGAATGTCTTGGCCCCTCCTGTGTCACATTGGGGACACCGCCTCGTAATCGCTTCCTCAGAGGTGCAGACTCCTAGTGTCACAGCCCACGGGTGTTGGGTCCGCACTGGTGGACCCTTGGCGCCCGCCGCCGGTGTCCTCGGATCCCGGCACCGTACGCAGCCGGTGATCAGGGTAATGCCACTTGTGACGCCAGCTTGCTTCTCGGTGCCGCTCATGGCGCTGCATCTCTGGTCGACTCTTCTGGCGGCACCATGTTGGATTCTGGGGCTTTGCACAGCTGGGGATTTGACTGGGGCCATTGGCAGTTGGGCCAGGTATCAGTGCCGTGGGTGATGCACTGGGAGCGTAGGTGTCGCAACTGTTTGCCGTGCCACTTCCCAGCTGACTTGGGGGTAGCCAGCATCGAGGTCCTGCTGGTTGACTCTTCTTGGAAGAGGGCAATTCAGATGTGGACCGGTCACACCCCCCCCCTTGGGGTCAGAGTCCTTGGGAGGTGCAGGTCAGGCGACCCAGCACCCTATTCCTGAGTCTCCGAACACTCTTCCTACAAGGACTCCCAGGCTAGGGGTGGCTTGGAGTCTGTGGGGAGGATGTTTTATGGGTCGAGGAGGGGCGCCCCCTGAGAGGGCAGTGGCGGCTGCCAGCCCTGGTGCTGCTGCGTCTCCTGGGGTGGATTAGAGGCTGTGTCTCCGGGGCTCACCTCATGGGGCCTCGGAGTCAACGGACCCCATCGCTGGAGTCGAGGAGGAGGGCGCCTCAGTCTGAGGTGTTGAGGGGTTGGGTGAGGGCATCGCTTCCTTCCGCCACCTTTTCGTGTGGGACAGGAGCCACAGCACTGAACCCCACCTTTCTTCTTGGGCCTGGGACCCTTCTGGTGGCGCCGACGGGTTGCCTTTCTGACCCATGCAGTCCCAGGCGCATCACAGGAGATTCCTGTTTGGGCTGTTCCAGAGTTCACATCCCCAGGGTTCCGCCTTGTGACCTGGTTTGATTTCAGGCCAGCTCGGGCTCCATTCCCTGGATTTCAAGCCCTGGGAGAGGACTCCAGTTACTCTGCAGCCACTTTCCCTCTTCCAGGCCATGTCGGTCCTCACGGGCCGTTATTCTGGGAGATGTTCAGAGTCACTCAGAGGCCTTCCCGTCATATGTTAGACACATGCATGAGCGGTATTTGCCTGTCCCCTCCGCTGCAGGAGTCTTCTGAGCATTCGAGTTCCCCATCTTCCCGACTCCTCCTTGGAGGGAGAGGAACCTTCTGCTCACTTTTCCTCCGATGCTGATTTCACGGATTATCAGCGCCTTTCGAGGATGGTTGGGGGCCTCGTATCTCCTTTGTCAGGCGTGACAATACTGAGTGGGAGACGCTGAATTCCTTGGCGAATTCAGTGCCCAGCATTTGATGGTGCCATCCTGGCCTGTTCCTTTCCAGGAGGCATCCATCCGCACCTGGCAGTCTCCAGCCGACCTTTCCCAGCCCCGGCAGACTGCAGGAGGAGGTACAGCCCCATCTGAGTCCCTAGGTACTCTCCCAACCCACCTTGGGATTGACGCCCTTGAGACTCCTCCAGGTGGTGCCACCTGGCACATGACCATCCACTGGACTCTGATTCTGTACCGTGGGGGTGAAGAGTGTTCTCTTCTTCTCGTGCGATGTTGTGCATTCAGTGACATCAGGCACACCGTGCTGCCTACAACAGGCACTTATGGTCGATGCTCTCACTTCTAGCATCAGTGCCTGATACAGAGCAATCCAGACAGGCCATTGTCCTCTGCTATAGGCCTGGAACTGGCAAGGCACCAAGTAAGGGCATCCTATGATGCCAGTGAGGTGGCTTCCAGGCTTGGGGGACAGCGATCTGCATTAGGTGGATGGCATGGCTCGTCTATCAAGATTGTCACCCCTGGCCTAGCTGGGTGAATCACTCCACCTTCCGAGGGCCCCGCCTTTTTCTGTCAGGGCTAGGAGGCTTCTGCAGGCGCTTCTGCCTCCTCGCCTCCAGGGGACACCACCTAGCTCTCTCTGCCTTAGGCTTCCTGGCTTATAAGGGCCAGGGTCTCTTCCTTCTGTTTTGCACCAGCAGGAGGCTGAGGGTCTTGTTCCTCAGGGGTTTTCTCTAGTCCTCTTCGGGGCTGGTTCTCACAAGCAGTAATGAATGGTGAAGAATGACAAGGGAAGATATGGAAATTATGTACCTACCGTAATTTTGATCTTCTCTTGTATCTTCACCATTCATTACTGATACCTGCCCATCTTCCCTCATGGGCCTCCTTCTTCGCATCTCCTCCCTGCTTGTTCCTCCTCCTGCTTCTCATGGCCTTTAAGCCTGAATTAAAAGAAAAAAATAATTTTTTGAGTCTTTCGTTCTTCTCTCAGAATGGATGCCATAAATTGGAAAAGAAAGGAGAATGAGTAGAATTTGGCTTTCTTCTGACATAATTCTTTCTGATTGCCCTTGAGGGTGACCTTTTGGCTCTTCTTAAGCCATGGTTGTTCAATCTGCAGTTAACAAAACCTTTCCTTAGATGGTTCTGTTCCTTTATCCAGGTTCCTCAGGCATTTCTGTATCTCCTGTTTTGCCTGTCTCTGCTAGTTAAACGCTGTCCTGGCACTCCAATTGCCTTAAGCTGATGATCTGATTTGCCTTGCCTTCAGGGAGTCTGATTGAGTTCCCACTCTGTCCCCTTTTTTCGCGAGGTGCCCTCTGTTGGGTTTCAGATACCCCCCCACACACACACACATCTCTGTTAGCACACAACAAGGTGATAGTGGGCTTCCCTCCCTTCTAGTTGGGCACTTTCCTTTGGAACAGATTTCTTCCTTGGCAGTCTGTGAGCTCTCAGCTTGAGTGTAGAGGTTGGGATAACGGATGTGCAGAAAGTCTGCCTTTGTGTATCAAGCTGTGCAAACTGTTCGTTGAACCTTCTTCACCAGTTTTATTGAGTGGATCCTTGCTCTGGTTCTGAGCTTACAAGCCTTCAAACCAAATTGTACAATTTGGCAGAACTTTCTCCACCCTCCCAACATCCCCTCTCTTCTTCTTAAATATCTGTCTTGCCCAGCTGATGGAGGTTCATTTTGAGCCTATGGTTACAGTTGACTTAAAATATATCACATGGAAAACAATTTCCCTGATATCCATGACATTTGCCAGGAGAGTAAGTGAACTGCAAGCCCTCAGTACAGATCCAAACTACATAGTCTTCTACATGGATAAGGTAGCCCTTAGACCAGAAAGAAGTTCTTACCTAAGGTGGTGTCAGAATTCCACTTAAACCAGGCCGTTACCATCCTGTACTCTATACTGAACTTTTCTGTACTGGTGAGCAACAGTTACGCTGTCTGGATGTAAAAGGGCACTAGGTCACTACATAGACTGGACAAGGGATGTCTGGTCCCCAGAGCACAGAGCTTTTCTTACCTATGGGGAGGTTGTCAGAGGTAAGCCAGCAGCTAGGAAAACTATCTATCATTGGTTATTCTCCTGCATACATTTATGTTATAAGAAAGCTGGCAAGATTATCCCCAGAGGCGTATGAGCACATTTCACAAGGGCATATCTGGCTCTATGGCAGCCACAAGGGGCATACCCTTCAAGAAATCTGTGAAACAGCTACCTGAAAACAGTACACATTTTTTGGGGTCAATTTTTCCTCTGGTTGCTGGCCCAGAGGATCTCCCTCAGGTGTACCTCTCTGACCCAGGACCTACTGCTGGCCTGAGACTCACCCAACCAGGAAGTCGGGGACAGGATCCCCTGCTCCAACTCGTCAAGTTCCCAGTTGATCCCCTCCGGCCTCCACACCCCTGGGGTGGAGCCATCCTGCGCTTCTTACCTGGGTGCCCTTTCTCAGAAGCTAGACTGCAGGGTTCCTGGGAGCAGAGAGAGTCTTGGAGAGCTGATCAGGAAAGTCTGGCGGTGGGTGCATGGCCTGGTCTTGCAGTTGCCATCATCCTCCTGTGCACCAGAGTTTTCCCTGTTTGGTCCCTCCCTGAGGCTTGGACATGCAATGACATCCAGCCCGTGTAGAGCGCCTCCTACACCCACCTGGAAAGACGTCCCGCCAATGCCTCCCCTGTACAGCAGGATTGTGGTTGTTGTGCTTCCAGCCACCAGGAGCCGCCCGCCATCACCACCATGGATCCAAGTCCCCTCCTCCCAGGACAGGAGAGCTGTCCCTGACGCTTAATCCTCCTCTCCCGCCTGACCCCAGTGACCCGAGCTCGCCTCAAACCCCGGTTGCTGGTGTGGCGTGAGGTGTGGCATCCAGCACCTCAACCCTCCGCGCCACCGAGCCAGCCTAACAGTACACATCTTAACAAAGCACTACTGGTTGGACATACAGTCCAGAAGGGATGTCAGTTTTGGAACCCCTGTCTTGCAGAACCTTTTTCCCAAGTAGGTTTTAGACCCGTCCTCCCAAGGTACTGTTAGTGAGTCTGTCATCTGTGAGGCATCTTATTGATTTATTTCCTGATATCTGATGACAAAATTACTCACCGTAATAATGTTTTCTTCTACGGGATCTATCAAGAGTCTTACAAGCTCCAACACTGCTCTCCTCCTAGAACTTGAAAATACTGTGGATTCACAGAAGAATTAGTTCTTATCTTCAAGTTGCATGAGCAGTATTTAATGCAATTCTTCAACAATTGTGAAAATGTGATCATTTTAATTTTACATTTTCTGCATCAATTTGGTTGTATTTTTCAAACTTTTAAAGAAACTTCTAGAAATATTTTGTAGCTATTTAGCTTTTTATTGGTCATTACTCCCTGGCTATAGAAACAAATCTGACATTAGAACAGCAGTGGGACTGTGGCGGCAGTGCGTAGTTAGAACCTGTATTTTAAATTCTGTCATTTGCATAAGGCCCATCTCTGGAACAGCACATTCCTGTGGACTTGTGCTATTTTTTAATGCTCATTGATGGATCTTCAAGAAGAAACATTATTATGGTGCATACTTTTTCGTGCCTCAAAGCCTGGGCCCAGTTGAAGACACAGGTTTGTGTCTCAAGGACTGGGACTGTTGCAGTGGGCTGGCAAGAGGACTGAGTAACACACCATTTGAAATGGATGCCCCTTCTTCTGCCTCCTCCTTTTCCAAAGTACAGTACGCATTGGAGTAGAGGATGACAGATAGTCTCCAGGAGTGGCCCAGGAGTATTTACAGAGAACAGTCTCAATTAATGAGCAGTAGGAGGAGTTTGGCTTTTTGCATATTTGAGCATTCACAAAGTGGGCTGTCATCTTCTTTTGGGAGGAGGCACAGGGCTTACAAGGTGGGAGAATATTAGGTCCACAGCTGCATGACACCTGGCACCCACTGCCCTTCCCGACCTGCTGCCCTCAACGAGACTTTGCTGACCTTGTATGAGAGAGAGTAGCAGGGGCTAACATTTCGTGGGAAGGAGTGTTCAGGGTTCTTAGGGTTGCCACTTGCCAGTGGGCTGATGGAGTAAAACAAAATAAAAATACAGCAGTTGTTACTGTGCATAGGGCATGAATGCATTTTTCTAACTAAAGGCTAGGAGGCCCCAAGTAGGCCCTAATTAAATTAGTCCGCTCAGCTGATGAAATCACTTTCCAATAATTTATTTGTAGACAAGAACTTTAGTAGAGGTTGCTTTCACAAACCTGGCTGTGCACACGATACTTTGCATGTGCTGCCTTTCTCTCTCAGGGCTTTTTAAGATAATTTTCCCCTTGCAGATTTTTATGGGGTCCCACACAAGTTTTAGGAGTACTGATTTGACAAAATACCTAATCTGTGTGGAATAATGGCTAAACAAGTTAAAAGTTGGGATGAAAACGTGGTGCCTCTTTGGATCCCCTTCTCTTACCAAGATTACATAGTAACACAAAACATGATGAGACTCTTGGGTCCCCCGCTTCATAAGCAGGTATGAATAAATATTTCTTCTCAAGCAAAATGCAGGGGTCCTGGCACCTAACTAGTGAGTCAACAGAATCTCTGTTTCTCTAAGAGTTTTCTTTCATTGTGTTTAAACCGAGGGTTGATGATCTCCACTCCAACTACAACAATCAACAAAGTCTGTGCTTCCGGAATGAAGTCAGTTATGTTGGCAACAGAGTCTGATGTGTGCCATCAGGTGAGAATTGAGCATTTGGGTACTGTGAGCATAGATACCATGACAGTCTTGGTTTGCATGGACACCAAGAGTTGCAAGCAGTGATTTATGTATTTTGTTAATATACTTTTGCCCTCTTCCACCACCACCCTGCACTTCATTCACAATTCAGGACTGTGTCGTACAGTATGGTCTGCATGCCCACTGGCCCGCATGGTGTTAGTAGGCATTACAGGCCTACTGTATGCTGTCAGTCGATTAGGCGGCTTCATGGTCGGTGCTGCCGCCCACTGCTGACTGGGGGGCAGGGGTGGCGGAAGACACAGTGGGCAGGTGGGAGGAGGGGTTCCACTGGGCCACCAGGATTTGTAACCTATGCCTGCGATCAGGCGCTGGGTGGTCCACTGGACCACCAGGGAGATCAGAATTTATGCCCGCGATCGGGCGAAGAGGAACGGTTCACTGGACCATCAGGATATGTGACATATGCCCGCCATTGGGCGATGGGGATTGGTCCACTGGACCACCAGGATTACTTACACACATGCTCTGCGATCAGGCGAATGGGAGCGGAGGCCCGCCATGGGGCAGCAGGGTGTCTGTCCCTGACGGCTGCAGCCTGGCAGGCGCCAGGCATAAATCACCAGGGATCGGTGTGCCGCATATAAATGGGGCCATAATGATATGCAAATGGCCCCATTTGCTTACATGCATCATGGCCTCATTTGCATGCCACGCTGAATATCGCGATTTGCTCGCCTAGCTAACTGCACTGGCGGTGGCGCAGCCCCATGCTCCCCTCTGCCACTTGCGCTGCGGCGCAATGCGTAGCCCTCAATGCCATATTCAACACTGCTGAGCCATGGCGCAGCCCTGCTGAATATCGCCTGGTCCCTGCCCTGGCTCAGCCCAGATGCGCTTGTGCCTAGGCTTAGACCCTGCCTGGCACAGTCTGAATATCCCACCTCTGTGTTTCCACCCTTCTATGATGCCATCTCGCCCTCCTTTTAGAATATAAAAATTATACAAACAGTGATCTTCCTGTCAGGAGATATTTTAAATACTGTGACTTCAGCAGAAACTAATTTCCCAAATTATGACAGTCTTTAATCAACATTTTCTTCATCTTGTGTTGTTTCCTGTTCCCAAGGCATCAACTTTTTTTTTTTTTTTAAACTTTAGCACCATGGTTGTATAAAATGTTTTTCCTGTAAGATGTCATAAAAGTTTATGATCTCCATCCTCTGGCAGGCTCATAAAGTCCCATTTCATTTCCACTTCAAAGAGCCTAGGCATATCATAAAAAGGTAATAAAATGCCACTCTGAAATAAGTCAGTTAATTAAATGGCTCCTGCTTCACTGAAACCTGGGAAACACCTAAGGCACAGCTACCTCATGTGAGACAATCACACACTACATTTTTATATTACAAATATCACAGAACAGTCATAACCAGCTGGCCAAGTGTCACAATCCTCCTCACCTACACTGAATTTGGGGCTCTGTCCCTGCATGGGATGAGCTTCCCAAATCAGTTCACTCCTATAGACGAACAAGCCATCTGTGCTCTGATTGGTCATTCCAGCCCTATGTAAGATTGTCATGTCATACCCTTGCAAGGCAAGACTCCATCTTAACAGTCTACCTTTAGTTTTTCCCATTTGGGTCAGCCAAACCAGGGGTTGTGGTCTGTTTGTACCTCAAAATGCTGCCGTATAAGTATGGCTGTAACTCTTTGGGCCCCATACTATAGCAAGACACTCTTTTTCCACAGTAGAGTATGCCTGCTCCCTGAGAATTAACTTTTTACTCTGGTACACTACAGGGTGATCCTTCCCTTGGTTGGATGTCTGACTCAGTACTGCCCTAATACCCGTCCGAGGCATCAGTCTGGACTATAAAGGGTCTGCTATAGTCAGGACTTGTCACTACAGGAGCACTGCACAGTGCCTCCTTCAATCTGGTAAAGGCTTTTTCACAGGCTGGTTCCCAGGTAATTTTCTTAGGCATCTTTTTCTTCACCAGGTCAGATAGGGGAGCAGCCAGGGTACTGTAATTTGGTACAAATTTCCTATAGTACCCTGCTGTCCCTAGAAAACTCCTGACCTGCTTCTGCACTTCTGGTCTGGGCCATGCCTTGATTACCTCTGTTTTTACTTGGTTAGGACGGAGCTGTCCCCGCCTACAACATGCCCAAGGTATGCCACTTCAGCCAAGGCCACCTGGCATTTCTCAGCTTTGACAGTGAGCCCGGCCCTCTGTGTTCTGTCCAACACTTCCCTAAGGTGGGACAGGTGTTCCTCCCAGCTGGCACTAAAGATGGCAGTGTCATCCGAGGTACGCCACGACGTACTCCTCAGCAACATTTAACACCTGGTTCACCAAACTTTGGAAAGTGGTCGAGCGTTCTTCATTCCGAAGGCATTATTTTAATTCAAATAAGCCTATCGGATGATGAAAGGCGACCTCTCCTAGCTCTGTCAGTTAACTCGACTTGCCAATACCCTTTGTTGAGTCAGTAGTCATAAGGTATGTTGCCCTCAACTTGTCCAGGAGTTAGTCTGTCCGGGCATCTGGTCGGTGTCTGACTTATTGACTGCATTCAGTCCACGATAGTCCACACAGAAATTAGTAGAGCCATCTGGCTTGGACACAAGGACTACAGGTGAGGCCCAGGGGCTGGGATCTCTGGATTACCCCTAAATCCAGCATTTCCTCCACTCCTCCTCTAATGTCCTTTTGGACTGCCTCTGACACCTGATATGCAGTCCGCCGATGGGCATCTGTGTCTCTGTCTCCACATCATGTGTCGCTAAGGGGGTTAGTCCAGGCTTGGGACTAAACAGGGGCAAAGTCTGCTAAACCTCCCTTACTTTCTGGATCTTGTCTGGCCAGCGGAGGAGACAGTTTTACTGCCTCCACAGAGACTCCCTCTTGCTTTCTTCCAGCAATTCCAGACAGAAGGGGGTCTCCTTCGACCATCTCTCCCCAGGACTACATACTGCGAACAACATGTCAGCCCTATTAGCATATGGCTTCATCATGTTGACATGGTACATTCTTTCCGTCTGTCTTCTGTCGGGTAACTCTGTGATATAGTTCACATCATTTACCTTCCTAACTACTTTGTATGGTCCTGCCCACTCAGCCTGCAGCTTGTCTTTCTGGACCAAATAAGGACCATGACTTCCTGAACCACTGTGTCGAGCGAGCTCTGGCTCTGCGGTCGTACCACACTTTTTGTTTCTGTTGGGTAGCTGCCAGGTTGCTCTGGGCTGTCCCCATAAGCTCCTTCAGCCTTTCCCTAAACCTTAGGGACTTAATCCACTATGGGAGTTCCTGGTGGCATGCTTGCCTTCCCAGTCCTCCTGGGTCAAGTCTAGGGCCCATGTACCCAGCATCCATATAAGAGCTCAAGGGGAAAATCCTGTCGACTCTTGGGGCACCTCCCTGTATGCAAACAGGTGGGGAAGGTATTTCTCCCAGTCTCTCCCATGCTGTTCGGCAAACGCTTGGAGCATTAACTTCAGGGTACCATTAAATCTTTCCACAAGGGCCGGTGCGCTGAGGGTTGAGCGCTGGGCGCCACACCTCGTGCCACGCCAGCCCAGGTCCGAGAGCGAGACTCGGGTAAATCGGGGGTCGGCCAGGGGAGAGAGGATTGACGTCCAGCGGATGCTCTCCTTCCTCAGTGGGGATTTCCAACCCGAGAATGTCGGTGGGGAGCACCCGGCGCTCGGGGTTGTCAACTCCGTAACCCGAGTCGGGAGGGTGGCGTTGTTGGGTGCTTGAGGGCGTGCGTCAGCCGTTGTCCCTCTAGGACGTCGTCCCTGTGTGCCGCGCCCCAGGGGCGGGGGAAGTGGGAGAACAGCGGAAAAGCGACAGTCCTCGATGTCCCTAGATGAAGACTGCCCATCTCGAGCCCACCTAAGGACAGACCCGCTGTGCTATGGAGGAGAAAGGAGAGGTAAGAGCACTCTAGGGGATCCCATGGGGGCATCGGGGATGTGCAGTCGAAGGAGGGACATCGGGGCAAGGAGGGAGTATAAAGAGATAAAACAAAAAAAAAAAAATCTTTCCACAAGCCCATTGGCTTGCAGGTGATAAGGTGTTGTGCATCTCTGCACCACCCCACACTTCTCCCACAAACATTTCATGAGGTCCACATGAAGGAACCCCTCAATCAGCGATAATCCTCCTGCGGAAACCCAACACGGGAGAAAATCCCAAGTAAGGCATCTGCCACTTTGTCTGTCCTCAGTGAGGATAGGGCGACTGCCTCTGGGTACTGGGTGGCATAATCCACCACAGTCAGGATGAACCTCTTCCCGGAGGAGCTGGGGGTATTTAAAGGCCTCACAATATCCATTCCCACCCTCTGGAATGGCTTCTCCACTATGGGCAATGGAATTAGGGGCAGCTTGGGTTTCTTACCTGCCTTCCCTATTTCTAGGCACCGGTGACAGGACCTGCAATACCTCTTCAC
Organism: Neoceratodus forsteri; assembly: GCA_016271365.2. Taxonomy (NCBI): domain Eukaryota; kingdom Metazoa; phylum Chordata; order Ceratodontiformes; family Ceratodontidae; genus Neoceratodus; species Neoceratodus forsteri. The sequence continues at coordinate 1,078,897,767 of CM057458.1, forward strand.
CTGCTGGGTGAAGTTGGGCCAATAGAAATTCTGGGTCAACCGTGGTGTAGTGTGTGCGTGTGGATTCCCAGATGACCAGACAAGGAAATATCATGAGCAACTGCTCACGATATCCCTGGGGAACGACAAACTGCCTGCCTATCACCCCTCCCTCTGTCTTCACAGTCTGAGTATACATCAGTCCATTTTCCTAATAAACTTTGTTTACTGTCATCTCCTGTGCCCCATTGGAGTCTGCCCAAGCCCTCAGCGCCTGTAGACTAGGGTCACCTTTCTGAGCAGCTGCAAACTCCTTACACTTTCCCAAGGCATGGGACAGGTCCCTTCAGTCTCTAAAGTAGGGTCCCTAGCACTAGCGCGGGGAACTCAGGATCACTGTCATCCCTAACCCTCTGACAATGGGTCACCCCTCCCTCTTCGGAGTAACCCTCCGTAGCTGTGTGGTTAACTGCTACTGGGGAAATTTCTACCCCTTTTCATTAGTCTCCCTATCAGGAGACACAGGCTGGGGAACCAGCCTCCCAGTGGTGTCCACAATGGCTTCTGTGGGGTCCAGAGAACTACAATTTCCTTCCCACTTGGCTACGGGTAACTGCACACACCATCCCCTGTTTGAGATTGTTGCCAAGGATGATGTCAGCTGCTAACGTTTGGCTATAGCCACCTGTAGCACAGTTCTGCCTGTTTCACCCCAGTCTAGGAGAACACTAGCGAGGGGTAATGTTTTCTTCTTACCAGTAAAGTCTTGTACAGTGGCATATTTATTGGGTATAAGCTGACCACGCTCTACGGATCCCCTTTTACCAATGTCAGGATGCCCCTGTGTCCCTCAACCCTTGTGTCTGTACACCATTTGCTGTAACTGGGTGCATGTGTTCCCTCATGTTCACAGGCATGCTTCCAAGGACAAGCAAACAACCCACTTCTTTCTTAGCCACATGTTGCGTATTGCTCGTCCCTTTGGGACACTGTCTGGCAATATGCCCAGTTTTTACAGACCCAACTTTCATTTCTTTTCTCAGAGAAATCTTTCTCTGAAACTTGGGGCTAACTGGTTTCAGTGGAGGCAGTGAGGGTTTTAGCTGCTATGAAGGTGCTTTTTGCCTTTCTGCGCTGCCACGCCCAACCCTATTCGCTTCAGAGCAGGTCTGCTCTTGGCATAGTAGTCCGAGAGTTCAGCAGCCTCTTGCTTGTTTTATGATCCTCGGTCCTCCAGCCAGGTTTTCAGCTGTCCTGGGCATGCCCCAAAAACTGTTCTAACTAAACAGCATTTTCAATTTATGTACAGAGTTTGCTTCAATTCCTTCCCACCAACGTTTTAAAACTGATGTTTTAAGGCTGGCTCCTCATAGCTCATATCAGGGCTTCTCCTGAGCTTACAGAATTTTGCTCGTATGCTTCTGCAGTTAAATCAAACTTTTTAAAAGTGCAGCTATAAGTTTGCTGTAATCATTACTGTCCTCATTGTCCATTTGACCCAATGCATCCTGAACTTTCCCGATAAGTAGCGGGATAGCTGGGAGCTCCAGGACCCTCTAGGAATTTTAGTCTGAATACAAACTTTTCAAAGGAATTTAAAAGGCATCCATATCCTCCTCTTCCTTAAATTCAGCTATCAATTTGGAATTCAATTTGTAACCCAGTCCTGTAGTTCCAGTTAAACCCAAGCCACTTACCTACTCTGGTGCTGGTGGTTGAGTTGTAACTTCTCTAGTTCATGTCACCTCTGTCGCCACAGTCCTCACGGTCTGCTTCTTGCTGTTCTCGCTCCATCTTCTCCTCTGCAGCTCGCTGGCGCCATGCACTTCACGGTCAGCCTCCGCTGTTCCCGGTCAGCCTCTGCTGTTCTTGCTCCTCTTCTCCTCCTCTGCAGCTCGCTTCTCTCACTCAGTGTCTCTCTGAAACTCCAGCTCCATTCTACGAGCTCAATCTGCAGCCTGATTGCTTCTGGCTCCAGAATGCTGATGACCTTCCCTGCTACTGTGGCTCTTCACTGGCACTGGCCCTGCTGTCATCCTCACCGGATCTAGACACTGCACTGGCCACTGGCCCTCCATGATCAAGAGTTTGTCTTTACAGTCCTAGTCAGTGACTTGATGCTCTGGGCATCTGCTGCCATCCGGGCATCTATGACTTTCTGCTTGGTGGCTCTACCCTCATACATGACTCCTCTGTCCTGGCACAGCTGCCTCAAGTAGTCTACAGTGTGCCAGCTGTAGTTGGAAGCCATCTTCTTCCCTAACTATGGCTACTCTAACTTGCACTTTAGAAAAAAAATAAACCGTAGGAACTTGACTGTAAGCAAAATTATATAGTTCTGTTTCCTTTTTAAAAATAAATCATTGCCTTTTTTTTTGGGCAAGTGAGCTGTACAGTATTAGCTGACACACTGAACAGTTAAAGCTTGTGTTACCAAATGTATTTGCACCGCTGCCAACCAGTCTGTCACAAACCCTCTCAGCAGGTCAGGCCCTCTGCTCCCACAGTGCCAACCTCTGAGCACAGTAATGTGAACAGGTAACAGACAGGGTAACCCTCCTGTCTGCTTGTGAGTCGAATCACCTTTAGTCTCAAGTTCTGGGGAGATTCAAACTGTGAACCATATACTAGTGAACCCATGTACAGGCTCAGATAATCTGCTCTTGATTGGGATGCCAGATATCTTTCGCCTAAGGGCACCTAACCAGGTATCCAAAAGTGAACCCTTAAAACTCTGTAAAATACCTTAGGTATATTCTTACCTTTTCCCAGTTTGGTAACACCATCAAGCCCTTCAGAACAACTGTCAGCTAACCATGTATACATCACATGCAAAAAAACTTCAAAGACACACCTAGGCAGTCTTTCAAATGAAAGGTTTACTTAAAATGGATAAAATATGTAAATTGTAAACACAGAACAATATATCGTAAAGCATACACTCACTTAAAAGAAAACAAAGAAAACTACAGCAGACTCCTACCAACATACAATTAGATCTTTTCTATCTAATGTATTACCTCTTTACAGTGCTTAAGTTGGATCTTGTTTCTTAAGAGCACAAAAGTTGTCACTCAGTTGAAACACAGAATACAGTTTAAAACTCTGTTTCCAACCCTTGTGTGATGCCATCTCGCTCCTCCTTTAAGAATATAAAATTATACAAACAATGATCTTCCTGTCAGAAGATATTTTAAATACTGTGACTTCAGCAAAAACTAATTTCCCAAATTATGACAGTCTTTAATCAACATTTTCTTTGATCTTGTGTGGTTTCTTGTTCCCAAGGCATCAAAGGTTTTTTTTTTTTCCAATTTTGGCACCATGGTGGTATAAAAATGTTTTTCCTCTAAGACGTCATAAAAGTTTATGATCTCCATCCTATGGCAGACTCCTAAAGTCCCATTTCTTTTCCGCTTCAAAGAGCCTAGTCATATCATAAAAAGGTAATAAAATGCCACTCTGAAATAAGTCAGTTAATTAAATGGTTCCTGCTTCACTGAAACCTTTGGGGGGTCACCCAAGGCACAGCTACCTCATGTGAGACAATCACACACTACATTTTTGTATATAAATATCATAGAACAATCATAACCAGCTGGGCCAAGCCACAACTACTACCTTCCTGTCCTCCCTTTATTCTTTTCCATCCTCCTTCAACTCGGTAGGTTGTGTGCCCTGGTACTGTAGCTACTACCAGTTGTAGTCAGTTGTTGACCCTGTCAACCTGGCTAGTAAGAAGCTGACACCTGCTATTAGTGTCCATTGGTTATGATGCTCCATTATGAAGCTTGTTTCCTCTCTTCTTCACTCTGAGTCTCAATACCCAGTTTGTGAAGATACTTCTCCAGTTTTTTCTCAGCTCGATGTCAGCCACTTTAAAGTAATTTTTCAGTTGCTCTGTGCAGGCAGCAGCTAGTTGTTAGTTGTTGCTTACCTCCCACAGACGTGGAAGCCCAGCACTAAAGAAATCTATGTGCTTGAGTACAGTAGCAAATACATGTTCTCTGCCGACTGTTGGTGATGCCTACACCCCTCTCCCACACTCCTGCTTTATGAGCAGAAATAGAGATGGTACACAGATAGTAGACATTGTATTGTTAGTGTTCACATGCATCCAGCTATCTCTGTGTCCACCACACAGCATAAGGTAGCCATACTGAACACTGGGCAGCACCACAGAGACAAGGCGAAAAGGACTTTCAGATTTGTCTGATCTTCGAGGAAGCTTTGGATCCGAGCTGGCAATGCCTTCCAGAGCAGTGCATGCTGGTTAATGTCATGGCGGCACCTTAGTCTAGCTCCAGTCAGTGCTGCAGAGGGGTAGGATGCCTGCTTTGCCCAGGTCGATGTAATGAGTCACAGATAACTGCGATCTCTAAGATGATTTTTGGCAGTCTGTAGCATCTCTGTAGATCAGTGCTATAAACGGGTGAGGTTACACAGTAAATACAAACATACGACAAAGCCAGCAGAAGAAGGCCATTTGATCTATCAAGTCTGCTCATATTGCAGGGTCCACAGCTTGAGCTAATGTTCCTGCCCTCCCTACCCATGATCCTTATCTTCCTGTATGTTTATCCCAGCCTCTTAAAACTGCTCTCTGTCTTCAACAAGATAACCTCTTCCGCAACGCAGTCCAAGTGTCCACCACCCTCTCTGTGAAGAAGTGTCTCCTGATTTCCTCCTAAACCTCCCATTCTCCAGCTTAAGACTGTGCCCCTCGTGTTATGGTTGCCACTCAGCTTACAGGGACCTCCTTATCATCCTTATTTATCCCTTTGAAGTACTTGAAGGTCCCAATCATGTCCGCCCCTCTCTCTCTCTCTCCTGTCTTGCAGGAGTGCATGTTCAATGCCCACAGCCTCTCCTCGTATGCCTTACCCTGCTGACCCGCTATTATCTTTGCAGCCCTCCCTGGACCTTCCCCAGCAGGTTAATGTCCTTTTGAGGAGTGGGCACCAATAATGAGCTCCATACTCTAGATGCGGCCTTACCAGTGACCTGTACAAGGGCAGTATAACCTCCTCTCTCCTACTACTGATCTCCCTAAATATGCATCCCAGCATCCTGTTTGCCTTTGCTGCTGCTGCTTTCTTACACTGCATGGAGTGCTTCGGTCACTAGTGATCATCACTCCCAGGTCCTTCTCCTCTTCTGATGCAAATACTCTGACTCCACCCAGGTAGTACTGTGTCCTGGGATTCCTGGCTCCAGTATGCATAACTTTGCATTTCTTGGCATTGAAGCCAAGCTGCCAGATTCAGTACCACCCCCAGCTTTTCCAGATCTTCCTATAAGTCCTGTATCCCTCAGCTGTGTCCACTTTCCCGCCGAGCTTGGTGTCGTCCATGAATAGGCACATTTTGCCCTTAATGCCATCCCCAGTGTCACTGATGAAGACATTGAACACTGCCCCAGCAACCGAGCTCCCGGGACCCCACTGGTTTTGCCTTGTGCCAGATAATTCTTCCCACAGCCACCCCTCTGGGTTCTGTCCCTGAGCCAATTTTCCAGCCATCGCTTCCCAACCCCGAGATCCACTAACTTTGATCAGCCTTTGTGGGGCTTAGACTCAAAGGCCTTGCTGAAATCAAGATAGAGGATGTTCATTGCTTGGCCCCTGTCTACTGTCTTAGTGACACAGCCAGAGAAGTCAATCAGATTTGTTTGAGACGATCTTCCCCAATGAACCCATGCTGCCTCGCCCTGGAGACCATACTCCTCTAGATATTCCTCCAACCTTTCCTTTAGTTTGGTCTCCATGTGCTTGCCCACAATGGAGGTCAGACTGACTGGTCTGCAATTCTTCTGGGTCATCCTTGGGACCGCTTTAGGAGGGCACTACATGTGCTGTACTTCAGTCCCAGGTACTACTGTTAACTCTAGTGAACTATTAAATAGGTTATCAGTGGCCCTGCCAGCTCCTCAGCCAGTTCCTTTAGTTCCCTTGGATGTACTCTGTCCGGGCCTGGTGATTTGTGTACCTTCAATGCCAGCAGCCCCTCCCTCCCTCACTCTATCCTCCTCTATCACTATATCTGTGTTCCCTTCTCCCCGCCTCCTTTTCCCCTCCTGAAGGCACTGGTCCATCCTTTTCCTGGTGAAGACAGAACAGAAGTATTCATTTAGTGTCTCTGCTTTTCCCCATTATCCTCCACCTACTCTACCCCTTTCTTAAACCTAACAGTCCCTTCCTTTGTGTCCCTTTTCTCACTTATATAGCTAAAGAAAGAAAGCCTTCTACCCTTTCTTAATTCCTTCAGCTATCTGCAGCTCCTTCTGTGCCTCTGCTCTTCAGACTCCTTACTTGTCTCATTAGCCAACCTTAGGTTATTTTTCCTATCCACCTCTTTTGGTTTTCCTGAATTTTCTACAGGCCAGCCTCTTTCTCCTTACTACGTGGGCTACCTCAGAACTGAACCAGCTGGGCGCTTTGGCCCTTGTGTTTTCCCCTGAGCCCAACGTACTCATCTGTGGCAACCAGTATTCCTTCCTTAATGACCTTTGGTCCACCCCATATCTTCTGATGCCTACCAGATGGCTCTTAGCACTTCACCCATTTTCCTAAAGTCCGCCATCCTGAAATCCAAGATTTTGGTCTTAGTCGTGATGCTTTTCCTGCCCATATCCAACTGGAACTACACTGTGCAATGGTCACATCCACCCAGTGACTCTCTGACCATTATTTCCTGTACATGCTTTCCATTTGTGAGCACAAGATTGAATTGCCTCAGCTCTTGTTGATTTAGTGGCGCCCTGAGTCAGGAGCACTCTGCAGTCCTTCCAGGATCACCTGACTCCTAGCACATGTTGTGGATGATATACTCCAGTCCACCTTGGGCAGGTTGAAGTCCCCACAATTATAACCCTCCTTTCTCCGCAGCTTCCAATATTTGTGAGCTCAGTTCTCTGTCCTCTCCTCATCCTGACTGGGTGGTCTGTAAACTACTCCCAACCTCACCTTTCTCCCTCTATTGGACCTTAACTGAATCCATAATGCCTCCACCTCCCCTTCCTCCGACTCCTCCCTCGTGCAAGTTATTCCTCCCTGATATAAACTGCCACCTCCCCTTCCGACTACCCTGCCCCTCTTGTTTTTTCATACTTGTTTATTGAATTGTTAAAATGGTTCCATTACATCCATAATAAAACAGCAATCAAGATCCAGACACATACGTTGGAGTACAGTACTTTCACCAAAGTTAAAATGTTTGAGTTACCTATAAGACTTGTGGTGGAAGGAGAGAGTACAACATTCCTCCCTCTGTCCTATGACACTATTTTGGTTTACTGCCTCTATAGTACATTGTCAGTTATTAATCAAACTAACAAACAAATAAAATAACTTAATAATTAACTCGACAAGCTTCATCTCTTAACTGTTTAGAAATTGATTACTACTGGCAATCTGTAGTATATTCAGACATATTTGATAGATACCACTGATTAGGGCGAGTCTAGCAGGGGACAGTGTGACACCCAGGGTAAAGAAATCAGAGAAAGAGAAGCAACCACCCTATCATAATTAAGGAAGGGGGACTGGTCCCATTAACGGTTATTTCACATTGTCTTTATATAGTTCCCATCTGGCCTACCTGTTCGTGAACTGCTCCATTCTCTGATTTATCCTGTATATCACCCTTCCATTGTTTGTATTCTGTCTATAAGTTCAACCCATTCTAACATTCAATTGCTTTGAGGGCAGTTATTACCAGAATGGTCCACAGATATTGTCCCTCTTTCCCTGGATCCCCTGTGAAATCATTCCTAGCAGAGCAAGTTTTGGTCCCAGTTGTAAGTCCACCCTGAATAATGACTAAGTGCTGATCTTACTTGAGAGGGCTCTTGCAGTAGGTATTAACATATTGGACTGACCCGCCAGGCGCAGGACCCCATGAGAAAATTTCTAGTTAGCAGTCTTTGGCAGGGGACCACCCCCACGCCAGGTGACCGGGTCATGTGACGTCAGTATGAAGGGGCAGTCTCCACGCCCGCTTTCCAGTTCTTTCCGTCATCGACTTGTGAAAGTTCCTTGCGGTAGAGTTCAACTCTTGTCAGTCGTCCATCGTGTTCAGTTTTCAAACTTTCGACCGCTTTTTTCAGTATTTCACCCCTCAATACGTGTATGTCATCCCTGACACCTTCCGAGTCGCATAAAAATAAGTGTGACTTGTGCGCTCCCAGCCGTGATAAAGATGGCCATTCCCTGTGCCTCATCTGCCTAGGCCCAGATCATCTTATGAGAAGTGCCAGCACTGCCAGAAATCTAATTCAGCTACCCGAAAACGGAGGCAGCAGTCCCGGAGGCCCATATTTTAAAGGAAAAAAAAAAAAAAGGCATCCATGGAGAAGGAGTTGAAAAGGTTGAGGAGGCATCCACTTCCTCGAAGGCCACAAAAGAGGAAGAAGAAGCACCAGGATCGGGATTCACTTCCACGGCCTCTGTGACTCCAGCTGGCATCAGCGGTTCTGAAGGTAATGTCCCTCAGGGGACCGCTTACGACGATGACCCTCTTGGTGGTGTCCAAGAAGGTGTTGCTTTCTTCCTGCTGGGCTTCGATGCCTGGGCCTCGGATACCTCCGCAAAGGAGGCCCGCCCCAGGAAGGGCGCGCCATGCGGCACTCCAGGTTCGAGCGGGTCTGCTAAGTCGGATGCCGCTGCCACAGATGTCCACCGGACAAGACTGGTAAGCGCTCGCTCTTCGGGAGGGACACACAGTTGCTCTTTCACCTGACAAAGCCGCATCTCCAGCGCGGCCTTCATTGAGCAAGGATCTGCTGAGTTGGATACCGCTCAGACGCCTGCCCGGATCCGGCTGATTAGCCGGACATCGCGCGCCTCCGACAGACCGCCCAAACCAAGGAGCCACATCAGACCTCTTTGACCAGTCTGGACTCCCAGGCTCCTGCAGCGCTTGGTGTTGCCCTCGAGGTCCCTGCATCTCCTCTACTGAACCCGGGATTCCAACCTCCCTCCCGGTCATCACGGAGGACCTGGACACGCTGCCATCAGGGCCCCTCCTGCTGGGCCAGACAACCTGACGCTAGACCTCAGATGCCGGCTCTCCGACGCCAGGCGATGTCCCCTACCTGACGGCGCCCCACACCAGGCCTGACACCTGTGGGGCCACCTTTGCTTGGCCCGCTAGCTGGGCCTCTGCCAGGTCCCTCTGCCCAATCAGAACCCCTGGCACCCCGTATCCGACACCAGAAAACCCGTGTCGCTTACCCGTGCCACAGTATCCAGTGCCACAGTACCCGATGCCGCTTACCTGACGCTGCAGTACCCGACACCTCAATACCGACGCTGGGCTTCCCGCTGTCAGGTTATGGATACTCTATGTACGGATAGCCTCAGTATCTGTATCCCCTCATCCTCCGCCACCCACACCCCAGCTGCCGCGGACTTGTAGGAGACTCTAGTTGCCTGGTGGGCTGAAGCCAAGGCTCAACTCACCAGAGAGGTAGAGAGTCGCCTACTGGTGCCAGACCCTTCGCAGGATCCCCTGTGCTGGAGACTTCCGGGAGACTCTTTCTCCTTGCCCGACACCAGAGGTGGAACCTCGGTGCCAGGGTGGGTGGATATGAGTCCCAGAGGGCTTCCCAAAGGGACCGGCCCTCCCCACGCCGGGAGGAGTCTTCCTCTCTTCTTCAGAGACCTCTGACTCAGAGGGATGTTCTGACCCGGATGACAAGCCTTGTACCCAGACTGACCTAGACCAAGACCCCTCCAGTCTCCTTCTAAGGATCCTTCTTTTCTGGAGCTACTGAGAAAGTTCCAGGAAGTTCATCAGTGGCAATCTCTGGAGCCAGATCCACAGTGTAAAAGCTTGCTGCCCACTTGGATCTGCTAGAGACCGCCTCCACATTGATTCCACCCTGATAGAGCTCACGCAGACCTTGTTTCCACTATTTGGAAACAACCTTCTGCATTAGCCCCTTCCGAGGAAGGCAGATTGGCTATACCCCAGGCTCCTGAGGGAGTAGATTTCTTGACTCTACACCCCAAAGTGGACTCAGTCGTGATTAGTGCCGCCACGGCCGCTCTGCTAATCCTAAACATCTCAGCTCATCTCTGCCTGTCAAGAAGTCTTGTCTTCAGGATCAATATGGGAAGAAGGTCTATGCGCCTTCTACCCTGGGTATTAGGGCCCTGAATTATGTAGCAGATATGGGGATTACCAGAAGACCATCCTTAGTCAGGTGGAATCAAGTTAGACTCCCTTCCTGAGTCTCAGACAAAACAGGAAGTGGCAGATCTTGTCCGTTCTGCTCATTTGGCCAGTTGGCATACTTTGTTCCACTTTCGGCGGTGGACGCAGCTGAGCGGAGCTTCGGCTTTTGCTGTGGGTCTTGCTCATGCCTGGCTCCATGGTCAGGATTGGTCCCTGAAGTGCAATCCGCTATTCGGGATGCACCCTTCAGGGGTTGATGCTGTTTGGCGGTGATGTCAAGGACATAATTTCTGACCTGCAAGAGAAGGGCACTGCGCCAAGTCCTGGACTCTTTGTACAGACCCCTCGGCAGTGGCACCTTTCATTGATGTAACCGACAAAACCAAAACCACAGGGCAAACAGTGTCGGGCCCTCCAGCAACCAAGACTCCCTACCAAAAGCCTCAGGTGCTGTGTTGCCCCAGACCCCTGACTTCTCACCCTCCCACGGCCTCTGGAGGTACCAGTAGGAGGGAGGTTCTCCTTCCATCTACTGGGTTGGAAAGGATAACGCCAGATGCTTGGGTGCTTCAGCTGATTGCAGCTGGACACTCAATAGAGTTTCTACAGAAACCACCCTGAAGACCACCCCTCAAGTCGCCTTACTCCCTGGAACATCTTCCTCAGGTCCTAGAAGAAATTACCTCCTTCTCTGGCAGCGATAGAACCAGTTCCCAGCCACCTTTGGGGACGGGTTACTATTCTTTCTTTTCTAGTTCCAAAGAAGATGGGAGATGCAGGCCTATTTTAGACCTCAGCTCCTTAACATGTTTGTGTAGTACAAATGCTTCAGAATGCTCTCCTGCAGGGCCTTCTGCCTCTTCTTTGGCAGGGAGTATGGCTAGCGCTTTGATATGCAGGATGCTTACCTCATATCCCCATATGCCTTCCCACTGCAGATTCCTTCGATTATGTTTTCAGGGGACCACTGCTAATTCAAGGCCCTCCCATTTGGTCTTTCATCAACCCCAGTATTTACCAAATGCCTGTCTGTAGTGGCTGCCCACCTGCTTACCCAGGAGTTCTGTATTCCAGTACCTGGACGATTGGCTCCTGGCGCCCTGTCCAGGAGGAACTCCTGCACCCTTTCCTTACCCTGCAGGTTTTCACCAGTCTGGGTATCACCATCAACCATTCAAAGTCCCATTTGGTTCCTTGCCAATGACTCCAGTTTATAGGCGATCCTGGACATGACCATCGGCAAAGCCTTTTTGCCTCCGGACAGGTGGACACCTTCAGACTTAGGCCCATCTTCTGTCCAGTCACAGAAGGGTCGGAGCCAGTTCAGTCCTTCACCTCCTTGGGCTAATGGTGGCTGCTATTCTGACAGTCCCACGTGCTCGGCTCCATATGAGGTTTACCTAGTGGGACCAAACACTGGACGACTTGGACCAGGAGGTACTGGTTTCATCCCATGATCAGGGACTTGCAATGGTGGATGGTACAAGAGAACCTTTGCTGGGGAGTTTGCAACAAAGGAGGTAAGGGAAATAAAGAAAATGTTTTGCACTGATGGGGGGGAGAGGGAGACTTGGGGAGTGTTTGGTATCCTGCATCTGGAAGGGTGGGGGTCGCTGGTGAGCAACGACGCAATGGTAGGGGTGAGGCTGCAACAACTGTGGTGCACCAATCTTTCTAAAATTGCCTGGAGTGTGGAGGATGTTTAGTGTGCAACCACAGAAAAACTTAGAAAGGAGGTTGAGGGTCTGCAGGAGGAACTAAGACAGGCAAGGCAGATTGGGGTGGGTTTAGCCCAATACTGGAGGGAGGAAGAAGGGAGATGAGGAGGCGATTTAAGCCAACAGTGGTCAGAAGAGGGTCAGAAGAAGGAAGCGGAGACAAACGGCCCAGGCCAGGAAGAACGGTTGCCGGGAAACCAGGTCAGGAGACAAAAGACAAATGGAAGGAGGAGATAGGGACTTGTGAGGGAGGTGAAGAAGTGGCAAAAGTCATAAAGTGGAAAGGAGAGAACAAGTTACTATGAAGAGAGAGGAGCGGCATTTGTGAAGGGTCTTCAGAAAATAGTTGTGCACTGCTAGAGAGGAAGAAGGTGGAGGAGGGAAATGATGAGGAGTAATTGATAAATGCCTGGACCAAACTGGGGTGGGGAAGTTCTGCTGGGAGAATTGCAACAGGGTAAAAGGGAAATAATGTGCAGGAGGAAGAAGAGGAGCTGGAAATGAGAGAGGAGATGAATGGAAGCAAGCAGGAGTAAGAGGGTGGAATCTTAGTGCTGGGGACTCAATACTAAGAGGAGTCGGGGTAGCAAGGGGAGAGGCATAATCGCATTTGGGTGGAGGCCATGCCAGGAATGATAAGCGAAAGGGTGGGACAGTCTGTTCTGAAATATGCTAGAAGGGGTAGGGACAAGCCTCATTTAATTATACATCTTGGGACAAACGACCTGGATGACAAGACAGTAGATATAGTCCAGAGGAGGTTTGAGGAACTAGCACAATTATGTGAGGGGGCAGGAAGATCAGTAACTTTTCAGAGATACTCCGTGCCAAAGGCAAGCACAACAAGAAAGCTGAGAATAGAGGAATCTAACGGATGGCTAAGAACCTGGTGTTGTGCCAAAGGGTATGGGCTGTTGGGGGTGTGGAGGGACCTGGGAGGACAGTAGTCTCTATGCCAAGGACAGACTACACTTGAGTGAGGAGGGAAAGAACGTTGAAACAGAGGATAGAGGAGTACATAGAGGAAGTTGGGAATTTAAACTAGGAGTGGGGGTGGCAGTTGGGGAACAGATATGCAGAGACCACAGGTTGGGAAACCATATGAGCTTACCCCAGATAACAGTGACAAAGGACAAATGGCAAGTACTGTTGGTGATGCTAGGAAAGGAGGGCAGGATGGTACCCTTAATGCTAGGAGCCTTGGGAGGAAAACTGCAGAGTTACAGGTTCTCATGGCAGAGGGAGAGGTGGACATTGCAGCCATCACAGAAACATGGGCCACCCAATACAATGACTGGGATCTGTCTGTACCAGGGTACAGGTTATTTCAGAGGGACAGGTAATGGGAAAGGAGGGGTGGCACTATATGTGAAGGAAGGACTGAAGTGTGTAGGGAAGAAGGGAGGAGGGTAGACGGAGTCACTTTGGATGCAAATCCAGGATCCAAGAATAGGATTCTAGAATGGGAGTGGTGTACAGGCCACCATCTCAGACGGAGAAGTTAGACAGGGAACTAGCAGGACAGATCAGGAGGACTGCAGAAGGGTAGTGTGGTGATTGTGGGGACTTCAACATGCCAGGAGTGGACTGGAGCACCCCAACAACCAGGAACAGAAGGAGCAGGTACTGTTGGATGCTTTCAGGACAGCTTCCTGCTGCAATGGTCAGTTAACCAACCAGGTTAGGGAATACCTTGACCTTGTGCTGGCAAATGGGGACTTTGTGAGAGAACTTACAGTGGAGGAACTGTTGTCAGGGAGTGACCACCACTGCATGGCTCACATTGAATATGGGCAAGGAAGAGTGGAATCCGCACAAGAGTGCTGGACTTCAGGAGGGCCGACTTTGGGAGGATGGGAGGTGGTAAGGGTACCTGGCCAGAATTCAGTCTAGTATGGACACTAACCAGAGGTGGAGCTCATAAAGCTGGGGATAGTGGAGGCAACCAAAACTCTGCTGCAAAGCCCAGAGCAAGAAGGCTAGGCTAAGAAACCGAGCTGGTTGAGCAAGGAGGTCATGGAAAAGGTAAGGAGGAAAGAGCTGTCTTTAGGAAGTACAAGAAAACAGGAGGGGGAGGACAGGGAAGAGTACTTGACAGAATCAAGGAGGTGACAAGGGCAGTAAGGGGAGCCAAAGCATCTATGGAACGTAGGCTGGCACAAGGCATTAAGAAGGAGAAGGACTTCTTAAGTACATCAGGAGAAAAGGAGCTGTAAGGACCACATAGTAAGGATTAGGAAGGAGGGTTGGGTGGAAGCAGGGTGCGATAAGGCAGAAGCACTAAATGAGTACTTCTGCTCAGTATTTACTAAAGAGAAGAGGGGAGGACACCCAAGGTGGGAGAAATGGCAGAAGCAGGGGGGGAAGTGGTGACAGATGGGGAAATCATGGAGGGCAGAGTTCAAGAGGGTTTGAAGGCATTGAGGGTGGACATGGCGCAGGCCCAGATGGCATCCACCCAGGGTACTGAAGGAGTGGCAGAGGTCCTTGCAGGACCTTGGCAGACCTATTTAATGCCCTCACTACATCTGGAGTGTGTACCTCAGGACTGGAGGATGGCTCATGGTGCCCCTCCACAAGAGTGCCCAAGGATGAACTGGGAAACTACAGACCAGTGAGCCTCACATCCATCGTGGGTAAGCTAATGGGGACTATCCTGAAGGAGAGGCTGGTGGCCTCCTAGAGGCCAAAGGACTACAGGACAGCAGACAGCATGGCTTCACACGTTGCAGATCCTGCAAACCAACCTGGTCAATTCTATGACTGGGTAACTAGAGCAACTGGACAGGGGCCATGCAGTGATGTCCTGTATCTGGACTTCCAGTAAGGCATCTCGACCTGTGCATGGAAGGCTGGGAAGAAGTTAGTAGGCACAGGGGCGGTGCAGAGCTGGTGAGATGGGTAGAAACTGGCTTCAGGAAGGCAACAGAGGTGGTGGTGGGTGGGGAGCTCACCCATGGGCAAGATGAGCCTGTTCCACAGGGCTCAGTGTTGGGACCAGTGTTGTTTGGGATATTCATTGTAGACATATCATGGGACATTAAGAGTAAGATCAGTCTGTTTGCTGATGATACCAAGGTAGGCACGGTGGTGGATGACCTAGGGGGATGGCAGGGGTTGCAGGATGATCTGGCAAAGCTTGAAACCTGGTCAGACACCTGGCAACTGGGGTTTAATGCCAAAAGTGCAAGGTGCTGCATTTGGGATGAAGAACCCAAAGAGGAGTTACCAGCTAGGGGAGTGCAGCTAGCCCAGACAGAGGAGGAGAAGGATCTGGGTGTGCTCATTACAGGGTCAATGAACAACTTGGCACAATGTGGGAAGGCAGCTGCAAGGCCAACAAAATGCTGGATTGTATTGCAAGGGTATATCCTCGAGGAGGGAGGAGGTGATTCTGCCACTGTATAGGTCATTAGTTAGACCACACCTGGAGTACTGCGCAGTACTGGCGCCCGATCTAAAAAGGGACATTAAGTTACTGGAGGGGTAGCAGGGCAAGAAAAGATGATCAAGGGGCTGGGGGCTTATCATACGAGAGGAGGTTGAAGGAGTTGAACATGTACTCACTGGAGGAGAGGAGGGACAGGGGTGACATGATTGAAACCTTTAAATACATGAAAGGAATAAACAAGACAGGTGCGGAGGGCTGTTCAAAGTAAGGGAGGGAGGGCCACCAGGGGGCATGATATGAGACTGGAGGAGGAAGGTTCAGGAGGGATGAGGAGACACTTTTTACAGAGAGGGTGGTGGCTGGGTGGAATGCATTACCTGCAGAAGTGGTATGCAGAACAGTGGACTGCTTCAAACGAGGATGGACAGGACAAGGGGAGGTTAATGAAGGTGAAAGGTGGAAGGAGGCAACTGCAGAATAGAGGTGTAGCTGTACATTTGAGCAGACTTGATAGACCTCTAGGCCTTTATCTGCTTGCAAATTTCAGGATGTTCATATGAGTTCACTTCAGCATCGAACTCCCGTCCCAGATGTTGACAACAGATGCCTCAGGAGAGGGCCGGGGTCCATCTCGGGTTCACAGGACTCTGGGCAGCTGGTCCTGGTTTGAACAAAATCTGCACATAAATGTTCTCAAACTCGAGCATTCCTTTATGCCCCACAGGCCCTGCACTCCTCCATACTTCCCGGTCATCCTCATACAGACAGACATGTGTAGTCTGGTATCTCAACAAACAGGGAGGAACTCGTTCCACCTTTGTGCAGGGAAGCAATGAGAGTGTGGGTCTGGGCTACACAGCACAGTCTTCACCTGATGGTCATTCACATTCGGGAGTAGAAAACACACTGGTAGACAACCTCAGTCGGTCCTCAGCCAGGGCCCACAAATGGGAACTGGATCAAGAGGTCGAGACAACATTTTTCTGCAATGGGAAGCCTGCAGTAGGTCTGTTCATGTCTCCTCAAAACTTCCCGCCTTCTGCTTGCTGTTTGCTGCAGGGCGAGGCATTTTTGGCAGGACACTCTGTCTCTCGATTGGAGGGACAGATCCTTCTATGCCTTCCCTCCTATTCCCTTAATTCCGAGGGTCTTGAACAAGCTCAGATCAGAGGGGCACTAGTGATCCTCATCGCCCATTCTGGCCCAGGCAAGTTTGGTTCCGTCTTCTAAAACAGTTGTCAGGGGAACCTCCGTCTCTTCCTCTGTCGCAACACCTGTTGACCCAGGATCAGGGACCCTTGTTAATCCAGGTCGCAAATCCCTTCATTTGCATGTATGGCTCCTGCAGACGTAGCTAAAGCTAGCTTCAGGATTTCCACCATTCATAGCAGACATATTGGTAGAAGCCAGAAAGCCTTCCACCAAGTCCACCTATGCTATGAAGTGAAACGATTTATGTTTGGGCCAGGTCAAAGTACTTTGACCCTTCTTGCCTCCAGCCAACAGAGTCCTGGACTACATACACCATCTCTTCGATCTGAGTCTCAGCCATTCCTCTTTAAAGGTCCACATGGCAGCGATTTCTGCTTAGCATGTCCCTTTCGGAGACAGGACTTTTATGCAGTTGGAAGTCTCTAAGACTTTTCTCAGAGGGGTTCTCCATTTGAGACCCCATCTGCATTCCTGCCCTCCTTGGGACTTGAGTTTTCTTCTGAGAAGCTTACCCTGCCTCCCTTGAGCCGGCAGCTACAGCAGATTTGAAGTTCCTTTCTTGGAAGACACTCTTCCTAGTGGCCAATACTTCTGCTCGGCGTTCCGAACTTCAGGCCTTGATGTGCAAAATCCCATACTTGATTTTCTACAAGGAACGTGGTGGATCACTGCATCAACCCTAAGTTTCTACCTAAGGTGGTGGCTGAATCTACGCTGAATCAATCCATTGAACTACCCGATTCTTTACGCAGCACTCCAGTCAAGGGGAGTACCTCTTGCACACTGTGGATGTTCAAGAATACTGAGATGCTACACCTCTCGGACCAAGGATCCAGGAAATCTGATCAGCTTTTGTCTCTTTTGCTCTCAAAGAGAGGGCAATGCTGTTTCCAAGCAATGCCTATCTAAATGGTTGGCTCATTGTATTACTTTCTGTTACGACAGTAAACAAGACCCTACGGGTCAAGTCAGAGGCCACTCCGCCAGAAGAGTACGTGCCTCTGCGGCTTGTTTCAAGAATGTCAGCGGTAGATATCTCAAGAGCTGCAGCTTGATTTCTGTCCATACCTTTACCTTATGAAACACTACAGTTTGATATTGCCTCTCGCCAGAGCAGGCTTCGGGTTGGCCGTGCTTCAAGGTCTTCTTTCATAAGATCCGCTCAGCCGGAGGCTCCATATCATGGATAATTATCCTCCTCCTCCTGAGTGCTTTTCTTGTTCCAGACTGCTTGGGATTCAGTCCTATATGAATATTCTACTGCAAGAGCCCTCTCTCAAGTAAGATAGTACAGTTACGTAAGAACTTACCGTAACAGTAGATCTTCAGAGAGGCTCTTGCAGTAGGTATTGCCTTCCCACCCTCCATCCCCCTAAGCTATTTTGGCCCTTTTCCAGGAAAGGAAATATCTGCTTTCTCTCATCTTGCTCCTTTGGACCCTTGATGGGAAAGAGCTGGAAGGCGGGCATGGGGGACCACCCTTTATACTGACGCTGGTCACCTGACGGTGCGTCCCGCCAGAGACTGCTAGCTAGAAATTTTTCCTGGGTCCTGACACCTGGCGGTCAGTCCTATATCTAAATAATAACTGCAAGAGCCTCTCTCAAGGTCTACTGTTATGGTAAGTTCTTCACGTAACTGTACTTTCTATTCTTTGCCAAAATCCCCAAGCAGCAGCAGGACCACAACACGTGGTTCATGTTGGCCCAAGGTCACCACATTCCCTCCAGCATTTACCTTGGGTCAGGAAGCCCATTTAGGCCTATCTTTGTGGGGTTAAAAATATCAAAGTTTGACTTTCCAGGCAAATTCTTGCCATATCGGAGAGGATGTTACCCTCCAGCTGCTGAAACATACCTTTGCCATGTAGAGTCATGGTAAGTTACCCCAATTTCTTGGTTCCATTTCTACTGACAGGCTTGAAGGGTATGGGCCCGGTCCGCTATCAGATTCCAATATAATTTGGTAATTGCTCTTGTACCACTAGAAGAGGCCCAAATTGTTTCATATAACCTCTGAAAGGCCTGGGGTCCTCCAGCAATTTTACTTGTCTAAGTATAGTGTTGTTCCTGCCCCTGATTTGGTAATAATGTATAACATCTGCCAATTTCCATCCAAACCTTCTGGCCAGGCTGTCAAAGGCAGTAGTGTATTCGCCTGCATCAGTTGCCATGAGGCTTTTATTCTCTGTCTGTCTGCCTGCCTCTGAAACCAAAGGTTCAGTCGCCGGAAAATTTTTATCCCGTGTCCACTAAATATATTTCCAATTCACCTGGTCATGATATCCTGTCGTGTTACCTGTAAGGTAGTCTGTATAGTGGTTAGCAACTCCTGGTGCCTATGCCTTCTATCTGAGAACATTAGCATGGTGGGTGTCTGGTCTGTACTATACATTGGCTCTATCTGTTGCCAGTGTGTTTATAATGTCCATGTGCCCATAAGAGTACTATCTTCGTATGCACAACTGTCCAATAGTCTTGCAAGCTAGGGCAGGCCCTACCTCCTCCTTTGTTTGAGCGGTATAATGTCTTGTATGAAATTTGGTTTACGCCCTGCCCACAAAACTGCATGAGAAGCCTCTGCCAATCTACCATTTCTGTGGTTGGAATGATGCAGGCACAGTCTGAAAACGGTACATCAGCCTAGGTACCAATTGGTTTTAATGATTTGCAGCCGTGAATGAAACGGAAATGGCATGGCATCCCATCTGGGCAAATCAGCTTTATATTTTTAATCAAGAGTGAGAAATTGTTCTCGATTAAAGAAACCGGATCCCCACTAAGTTGCACTTCTAAGTACTTAACCACCCCACAATTGCAATCTCATAGGATATTTTTGCTCTAGTACCAAGGGGACCTGTGAATTAAGGGTCAGAACTTCCATTTTTGTCCAGTTCAGGGTGTACCCTAATAATTTTGAGAAAAGTTCTATCTGGGAAAAGACGACTGGCAGGGATTTCAAGACTGGTAAGGTAAAGCAGGACATCGTCCACGATAAGGCAAGTTTATGTTCTACCCCCATCTCTACCTCTTTATGCTTGGTTTAACCTAATACTCTGAGCTAAAGACTTATATACTGGTCTGGTACCCTTAGCTAAATCCAAGGCCCCAGACAGGTGTCCATTAGCTCTAATGTATCCTTTGGTTTGGCATACAGTTTAAAGATAAATTCAATGAAGGAAGGGGAATCCAAAGCCTAATAGGGTACCTCGCAGAAAACTACCAAGAGACTTTGACCAAAGGCTTTCTCAGTATCTCGGCACATCAGATAAGCTCCTGGTCCTCAAATGTTCTATGATGATCACCGATCTTCTGATGTTATCCATTGTTTGTCTACCGGTACAACCCCGCCTGATCAAGGTGAATTAAGGGTCTGAAGTATTTGTTCAAGTCTTTGCCAATATACTGGTCAGGAGCTTATAGTCAGTATTTAATATAGACATCGGCCTAGATGAAGTACATAGTGCAGGGCCCTAGCCGCTTAGGAATCACGGAGATAATCACTGTGCCCATGAAGGGCTGCCTCTCTCCCTCAGTCCACACTCAGTTGTATGCTGTCAGCAATACTGTGGGTATTTCTTTCCTGAATTGTTTATAGAATTCATTGGGGAGGCCATCCATCCCGGACATTTGTCTGCTTTTAACTTTCTTATAGTTGATTGCAGTTCCCCTCAGTCACTGGGAAACTAACACTTCCGAGCTTCATGGGTCACTTGGGGAAGATGTAGTGGGCCCAAAATGTTCTGGACTTCATGCTCGGGGAGGGGGGAATCCCTCTATGTGACTAGAGCTTCTGATAAGTTTTTAAACACATCTGCAATCTCCTCTACTTGGTACTTGCATGTTTTGTTTTCCTCCAAGTCTAAAATTCGAGGTATACTCGCCTTACCCTATTTTGACGCAGTCTGCTAGTTAAAAGCTGCAGGGCTCTTGTTCCCCCTCGTAAAAACGCTGCCTTAGGTAAAGCAGTTTTTGTTCTACCTGATAGTCCAGTATCCCCAAGTATTCATTTTTATATTGTGCTATACCCTGTTCCTCCTGTACAGTTTATATCCAGGGATTGCAAGTTCCCAGTCATGGTGTGATGTTGCCCAAGTCTCGGTTACTGCAGCTGTGTCCACCCTCCTGTCTGCTAATAGTGCCTGCAGGTCGTCCATCTTGTTTCCAGTACTCAGCATTCAGAGACACCACCCTCCAGCTAGTTCCCTTCCCACACGTTAAACCTCCAGTCCCCTGCAAAATCGTGTCAGAATTCACGGATAAAAGTCTCATTCATCTCTGAGATACAAAACACCTATGTGTGTGTTTCTTTTTTTTTTTTTATTTTTATTAAGGAAAGTAGTAGTACATCATGAACATTATCACTTCACACAGATACTGTATTTGTTTGACTTGGCTCACAGATAACAGTGTATTATTATAAACATTTCTGCATGCATCAGATTCCTTATTGATTATACACAACAGCTCATTTCGGTTAGAGAAACAGGTAACAGTATAGGGTTAACCAGTGACAGTGGTTGGAATGCAACTGTACTTAAGAAAAATGGAAATATAGATGTTACCAGGGGGTTGAAGTAGTGTGTACAAGCACCCAAAGCATTGTACATTCTGCTAATCCAGCCAAGGTTATACTGGAATTATTCCAGCTTCAGTAGCCCTCTCCAAGGGGTCCCAAATTCTTTGAAAGGTACCCTTAGTACCATTAACTGAGTGTTGAACCTTTTCAAGTGTGAAACACTGCCTTAGGTTGTTTACCCATTGCTGTACTGATTGGGGGTTACATGACATCCATGTCTGAGCCAGTGTTTTCTTTCATTGACCAGTGCAATTCCTCACAGAGGATGGGCAGTCTGTCTCCGATCCCTTAGTGGCTCTGCATCTAATTGCAATTCCAGAGGGTGCAGGTAGCTTGGTTGAGAGGGTTACTTCCATTATTCTGTGCTCTTCCGCCCCAAATGGGGCGATTTTTCACACAGGCCAGGGCCATATACAAGAAATCAGCCTGCTTGTGTTGACATTTAGGGCAGGTGTGGCAGTTGTTGGGGCTTATGACATGAAGCCTAGAGGGTTAAATAGGTTCTATACAGAAAATTGAACTGGACCCGCTAGTCTGTTATTCTTGGAGCATGTGTTGAGGTGCTTCATGGCCAGCTTCTAGACATTGTGATCTAAATTAACATCGATGTCACCTTTCCACTTCAATCTGATGTTCTGTGCCTGATCTGGTTCTGCTCACAGTAGTGTGTGATAATAAATGGAAACAGCTGTCCCCTGGAGGGGACCTATAAGCCCTCATCAAAAGGTGTAGGCTCAGCCCAACCAGATTCCTCATTCATGTTGTCCCCAAATCTGTGGCATACTAATTGCTAAATGAAGTAGTCCCCAGGATCAATTGAATACTTAGCTCTAATTTCAGAGAATTCTAGGATCCTCCCCTTCAAATAGCTGCAGGGCACATCCAATTCCCTGGCATTCCAAACTCTCAATCTCTGGTGCAAGTGAACTGCATAAGCACCTCTATCTTTTAACACTGTGGTCAGGTCTGAGTATGGCGAGTGATTTACCCCCACCTCACTCCCCAACTTGCTAGTGCAGTACGCCAAGCCCACAGTGGCCATTGTACAAGGGTTACTGGTATTTGACTTCACCCTGGATCCCAGTCCTCTAGACAAGTACATATGTCTCATGGATCCCCAGTTTGCTCTTCCTCCATCTCCATCCAGTCCTGCCTTTGAGGGTTCATTCCCTGAAAGAACGCCAGTTGTGCAGCCAGATAATACAGCTGGAAGTTGGGGAGGCCCAACCCACCTTTACTGATGGCATTTGTAACACCAATCTTTTGGTATGAGCAGTTTACCCTCCAGATAAAGCCATGAATCAGAGAATTAATCTGCTTAAAGTGTGTGGAGGGTACCGAACAGGCAGAGACTGGTACAGGTATAAGCATCTTGGGAGTATCATCATCTTTACCGTGTTTACTCTACCAGTCAGGGTTATGGGCAAGTTTTGCCAGTTTTCACAGTCCAGGCCCAGTCTTCTCACTAAGGGGCCATAGTTCTGGGCATATAGTGTTTCATTTTTGCCAAAATAAGGACCCCAAATATTTTACCTTATCAACCATCATCTTGCCTCCCAAAACCTGTACCAGTCTATGCCTGCCCAACTGACCCACGGAGGAAGTTCACTTTTGTCCATTTGACCTCATGGCCCGACAGAGCCCCATATTCTTGCAGCAGACCATGTATCAGAGGCAGGTCTTCCCAGGGTTCTGCAGGTATAAAAGAATGTCATCAGCATACAATGCTATTTTGTGTTCTTTCCTCTTCACCCTGAACAGCATATCCCTGTGTAGGTTTCTAATGATGCTGCCAGCGGCTCTAGTACTAGGATGTAGAGAAGTGGGGATAAGGCAGCCCTGCCTTGTGCCCTTCCCAATGTAAAGGAGGTGGACAGTACACCATTAACTAATATTTGGGTGCTTTGGGCTGTGTACAGCCTCAATACATTTCATGATCGCTGGCTCCAACCTTGCCATTTCAGGGCTTCAAACATGTAACATCATTCGACTCTGTCGAATGCTTTTCTGCATCCAGCGCCAATGTGGTCACCCATGTTTTATAGCAGATTTGCCCCATGAATGCAGAATATTTATGGTCCTCCTAATATTATGTTTCCCATGTCTATCGCCCACAAATCCTGTTTGATCAGTATGTATAAGCAGGAGTACAGGCTCCAGCTGGGAGGCCAGTACTTCAGCCAATATTTTATAGTCAGTTGTGAGCAAAGAGATGGGTCTCTATGAGGCACAGTGTGCAGGGTCTTTCCCTGGTTTAGCAGGGTTTATTTAACTCCAAAATTGATTAGCGTTTTGCTCATAAAAGTGCTAAACATTGTGAAATGCATAGCACTTGCTTCACTGTGTTTAACAAACATAACACTTTAGAAAACCTATATAAATACTTTCTGTACAGTTAGCATTGTCCCAAGAAAAACTGCTAATCAATTATTTAAATCCCTGTTTAGGAAGGATGGTGATAGTGGCAGCCCTCATAGATGCTTGTAATGATCCATTAGCCAGTCCTTCTTGGAGGACATCAAATAGAGGGCCCACTAAGTGGTCCCTAAAAGCTTTGAAAAATTGATAGGTAGGCCATCCGGCCCGTGCTTTCCACCTGCTAGAGACTTACTGTCCTTAGATATCTCAGATATCTCTAGCGGCCTGTCTGCCTCATCCAACATTTCAGGGGACAAGGTCTATAGGGGGCTTTATCAGAGAAAACTTGCATTTCTGTGGGACAGGAACCACCTCTGATGTGTACAGTTTCTGGTAAAATTTGCTAAATTCCTCACCAGTTTCCCAGTTGAGGTCTTGAATTCCCATCTGCCTTTTGATTTGTGTGATAGATCTATCTCCTTACCTTTTTAGCTGCCAGGCTAAGAACTTCCTCCCTCTCCCCATCAAAATAGGCCTATGGCGCCTAATAGCAGAATTGCTCTTTCAATTGCAGCAGTGTTTAATAGATTGAACTCCCACTTCAGTTTTTGTACTGTTCTGTATAAAGGCTGTGTGGGGTTCTCATGTGAGCCTCTTCAAAGGCTATAATTGCTGTCTGAGCCTATCCAGATCTATTTGAGTCTCTTTTTGTGAGCAGATTAGGAAATTACCTGACCTCTTACATACGCTTTCATGGCCTCCCATCTGGCCAAGTGTGAGGTATCTGCCCTTTATTATGGTTCCAGAACTCCTCAAGTGACTTAGTCGATATGCAGGAAGTCCTCATCTTTTCTTTCAACAATAAGGGATCTAGTCACATGCCCCCAGACGTGGTCTCTCCTTCACCCAGGTCCACAGGGACTTGTAAGTATGCGTGGTCCGATACCAAAATTGAGGAGTATTGAGCTGATCCCATACCACCTACAAGAGGGCATTGACCAATACCCGTCAAATCTAGCGTAAGAGCCGTGGGCATGAGAGTAGAAGCTGTACTCTCTATTAGTGGGGTTCTGGTGACGCCATACATCTACCAGGGTATAGGCCCATTCTATTTCTTCTAGGGCCAGCACATTCTTTGACATTGGCACAGGGTAGAACTGAATCTGTCCAGAGTTACATCACTGACACAGTTATAGTACCTCCGCATCACCCAGGGGCCCGCAAGTTAGACATGTCCAGGGATAGGTGCTTAAAAAAAAACCCTGATCTTCCATATTAGGAGCGTAACCTGAGCCCACTGAAAGGGACTTCCATCCTCTACTGTCAGGTGAGCCAGAACGCACTACCTCCCCATCCTTAATTACTTTGTGAATCTTAACCTCAGATTTCTAGGTATCCAGATAGAAGTACTTCTAGCTTTTGTGGAATAGCAAGCTGAGATCCACTGACCTCCCATATATTGCTCAGTTTTAGTGCCTCTTGCGTAGACATGTGAGTCTCCTGCATAAGGATAATGTGGGCCTGTGCCTTTTCATTTCATTCATGACTCTTCTTCTTTCAACACCGATTTTAGACCGTTGTCATTCCACGTCACCACCTTAGTTAAGCTACCTATTTTATTTTTATCTATCGTATTGTCACTGTACTGTGATGTTACGGAGCTCTGAAGATGTATTTCCTCGATACCTGTGATTCCTCTCCACCAAGTGTTTTTGTTCCTTAGTAAACAGAATTTCATTCCTCCTCCCACCTTTAACATTACCCTCCCCAACATATCAACTATTTGTGCCAACAGGGCAACCAAACTAACCCTTTTGTACCCCCTACCCCCGACTGGGCAACCCCTGCCCTGTCAGAAGTCCTCTCTTGTAGATGGCGAGTCTCTAGAGTCACCTGAGCATCTAATTGCTTAACATATTTTCAATCCATTGACCTTAATACGTGGAACTGACAGCTGACCAATCCTCTGTGGCAGACAATAATAAAAGTATTAAAAACGACCACCTTACCTGCAATCAGCTTTAGTCCTGGTACTGTTCTTCAGGGTGGAATTCATGGCATCCTCCACCTCGTAAAAAGAGCAAACACCAAGTATCTATCCTAAGGTCAGTTTACCCCCGCCTCCCTGTCTCAATTGTAAGGATATAAGAGTGACAAAATATTGGACTCAGGCAAGTAACAAAACATGCTATAAGATAAGAAATTTCATGAAGTTTTACTGCAACTGACTGGTGTCCAAACTTAGTCCACAAACGACACCTCCTTAACTGTCCTCCCTTTGCCTCTAGATGTACCATCGAGCCTTCTGAAACTACCCTCCCTAGATCCATAGACTTTAAGGTAATATATACCGCATAGCCTTAAGCCCCTTCAAACAACATGAAGTCTTGCTGTATTCTGACAATAGCAGTGAGTCCCAACCTTCGAACTGCCCGGAGATGAAAGAGTTAATCTTCCATGTCAGGCATGAAACGCTGAGCTCGAGCTCGTTGAGACTCTGTCTGTTGCTGTTTAAACTCAAACCGTCAGATTCTTTATCCTCCACTGAACAGTCGCCCGAGATTTCTCCTTCTGCACGGTTCAATTTGTCGGTTAAAGTACCGCTTTTTCGGTTTTCACGAATTTAAACCATAACCTGTCGGTTCAGTCTCGGTCTGTGGTATTTGTGAGTACTAGATAGGTTATATTTATTTCTATTCTGTGTGAACTTGTAACGGTTCATCGGTTCGGTTTGAACCGATCAAGCTGTTAAAAATCTTAATTTGTACTTTTAGTGTGTGGTTACCGTTCTTATCAGTTCTAAAAAACAGATTTTATTACGTTTTTTCCACAACCATATGACACGGTCAGGAACCGAAAAGAGGTCTTGCCTGGCGGATTGCCATTAAAAGGGTAAGTTGGTTAGGACTGGCACAATGTCTGAGAAACCCAAAGAAAAACCGGCCCACTGGTTTCAACACTGTAGTGTGTGTGGGGAAGTCTTAGCAAGGCTGACCCCGACACCACCTGTGTTTATTGTCTGGGGTTTGACCACCTCAATGCAGACTGCCAGATTTGTAAAAATTTTCCTGCAGCTACCCTAGAAAAGAGAGTTGGTAGGCTCAGGGAAAGGAGGCCAAAAGTCCGCTGAACCGATGGCCAGCCTGGTTCGGTTCAAACCAACCAGAAGGAGTGCCTCTGACCAGGGCTAGACTTCTTCGGCAAAAGAAGAGCCGATTCTGAGGAGTCGGTTCCGCTAAGAGAACTAGAAAGGAAAAATCAGCTGGTGTGGAGCCAAAACTTTCCTCTCCAACCGCTGAAGAAATAGCCAAAGCGATAAAATTGAGCAGTCGCTTTCACAGCCTGACCGAACCGCACCATCAGAGAGGCGCTGGTTCGGCCGGTTCTACCGGTTCAAGATTATGATTTAGAGGAATATTATGAACTGGAGGAGGAGGAAGAGGAGTATGAGGAAAGTGAATGTGGTTTTGAAAGTCTGGATGTGCCCACTGACCCAGACATCTCCCAGACAGACCTTCAGGAGTGTCTCCTCCTAGGCTTTCTGAGTCCCCTCCCATTTCATGTTTTATAAAAAGTGGCTGAAACCTCCAGCTTCCTATGGAAGAAGCTGTGGATGACCAGGAGGAGCCTGACTATGTGGAAATGATGGATATCCCAGAGTCTAGGAGGCTGTCTATTCCCTTACACAAATCTTTTGGGAACCAGACATTTAAGATTTTAAAGACTCCTAATACTATACCTCCTGTGGATAAGAGAATGGACAAGAGGTATACATTGTCAGGCTCAGATACGGAGTTCCTTACACAACGATGCAGCCATGTTGGGGTAGTGCAGGCTGCAGCCTGTGATAAGGCAATATTCCCTTGGCTTACCCCCAGACAAGGACTCCAGGAGGATTGATGCCATGGCAAAGAAACAGTACATGGCAGCATCCTTGGGACTCAGACAGGCCAACTATATGGCCTATACTGCTAGGTATCAAAATCCAGATGGGACACTGTCATGGCTTTAGCAAAACAGGTCCCTGGCCAGCTTGCCAAGGAGCTGGAGCAGGTGGCTGCTGATGGTATTGAGGCATCCAAGGTGCATTCCATGCTGCAGTGGACTCCAGTGATGTGTCATCTAGAGTCATGGCTACATCTGTGGCACTCTGAGAATGGCTTGGCTCAGATGTACTAGCCTGTCACAGGATACCAGACTAAGGCCATGGATTTTCCTGTTGTGGGTAATTCTCTGTTTGGGGAGCAGACAGAGAATTACATGAAGAAAATGGACGAATATAGGACCACCTATAGAGTGCACAGGCCATGGAAAGGCAGGCCACCCTCAGAGGCAGCACCTCAGGGGCAGGGCAGGCCTTTCATAGGCCTTCTACCAAGCTCCAGGCCTCCCTTCTGCCTATGCTCAGAGGGGTTCTTAGAGGAGAGGCAGAAGGGGTACAAGCAGACCTGCTTCCACCCCTCAGCCAAAACCCCTGCCAAACAGGCACCCTGATGGGTTGGCCAGGGCCGATTCTCCACTACCTGTAGGGGGCAGGCTGGCTTACTTTGTCCAGGACTGGAGTCTCTAACATCAGACAAGTGGGTTCTGGAAGTAGTAAGCTAGGCTGGTTCTCAGCTTCAAAATTTTCCAAAGCTGAGAGTCAGATCCTTTCCACCTGCAAATCCACCAGAGGCACTTGCCCTAGAGGCAGAGGTCTCTTTCCTCCTGGCTCTCAGAGCTGTGGAACAGGTTCCACCCCACACCAGGGCAAAGGTTGTACCCAGGTACTACTTACCCCAAAAAGACAGGAGAATGGCGCCACCCTGGATCTCAGATACTTAAACAAGCACCTTTAAAACCAAAATTCAAAATGGTGACACTGGGAATTATTCTACCTCTCTAAGGCCAGGGACTGGCTAGTGTCCCTGGATCTCAAGGATGCCTACTTCCATATTCTCATCAGAAGCTCCCATCGAAAGTACTCAGGTCGAGCTGCCCTCAGGCCATCACCAGTTCAGAGCAATGCCCTTTGGTCTAACCTCTGCTCCAAGGGTATTCACAAAACCTGGCAGTAATAGTTGCTTCTCTAAGAAGGCAAAGGATTGCCATCTTCCCATACCTGGACGACTGGCTCATAGTAGGCCAGTCCACAGACCAAGTCAAGTTACACCTACAGATAACTCAGCAACTGCTCACCTCTTTGGGCTTCCTTCTGAATCTTTCAAAGTCAGTTCTGAGTTCTGTTCAGCTCCTCACCTTCATAGGCTCAGAGCTAGACACAGAAAGGCCAGAGCTTTCTTCCCTGGACAGGGCAAGGACCCTATCTCTTGGCCTCCCATTCACCCTGCAGGTGTCTTGACCAGCAAGGCATTTTCTACAGCTCCTGGGGCACATGGCTGCTTCCACAGCAGTGGTGCAGGGAGCAAGATTTCAGATGAGGGACATTTAGTTCCATTTGAGAGCCTTTTGGTCTCAAAGGAAGGACCCTCTGACCAAATTGATCCCAGTGACTCGAACCCTGATCGAGGCCTTACAGTGGTGGCAGGATCAGAACAATCTAAGGCAGGGAGTTCCTTTGTCACCCAGTCTCACTCCTTAATCCTTACTACAGATGCCTCCCTCTTGGGGTGGGGGCTCACTTGGGCGACCTGACTACCTAGGGGTTGTGGTCCCTCAGGAATCTCTGCTTCACATCAATCTATTGGAACACAGAGCAGTATTTCTAGCACTTCAAGCTTTTTCCAAATCTGTTCAAAACAAAGTTATCCAGGTCAGAACAGACAATACCACCACAATGTGGTACATCAACAAGCAAGGAGGCACTCTATCTACGGCCTTGTGCACAGAAGCAATGAAGTTGTGGTCTCTGGCTTATTCCTGAACACCTCCTCACAGCAGTTCACCTCCCAGGCAAGGACAATGTCCTGGCAGATGCTCTCAGCAGGATATCTCAAGGCCATCATGAATGGTCACTGGATCCCTGGTCTTGAGGTGATATTTTCCAGATGGGGCACCCACAGATAGATCTTTTGCAGCCCCAGACAATCACCAACTTCCCTTTTTGCTGCAGGCTCCCAGTATTGGGCTCAGTCCCCTGGATGCCTTAGTTCTCAGTTGGGAAGGAAGTGTCATGCTTTTCCCCTTCCTCTCCTGTTCAAGTGTTAGTCAAAATCAGGTCTCAACCCTGCAAGGTGATCCTGATTGCTCCAGACTGGGCCAGACAGCCCTGGTATCCACTCCTGCTGTCCTTAGCAGTCCATCTTCCCCTGTGTTTTCCCAGGAATTACAACCTGTTAACCTGTGCTCAGGGAAGGTTTGGTACCAGAATCTCAAATCTCTCAATCTCAAGGCCTGGCTCTTGAAGAGTTAGAGTTTGCTGATTTACACCTCTCCAAGGTGTAATGGATATTCTGAAGGCTTCTAGAAACCTTCCACCAGGACTACTTATAATTCCAAGTGGAAAAGATTTTCCATATGGTGCTCTGGAAGGCATATTTCCCAGAGTCTGCTGATCTGCCCACAGTCCTTGATTATATGGTCCATTTAAATAGCTTGGGTTTAGACCAGCTACACTGAAGGTGCATCTGGCAGCTGTTTCTGCTTTCATTTCAGTAGGTAAGCCTCTTCTCTTCAGCTCACCCTGTATTCTCCAAGTTTTCAAGGATTGCTTTCATACCAACCCTCCATTCAGGGACCTTGCCCTGCTTGGGACCTTAATGTTTGCATTGCTCAGCTTATGCAACCCCTTTGAGCCTTTGTCTTCAGCAGAGCTTAAGTACTTGACTTGGAAAACTGTGTTTTGGTAGCCATCACTTCTGCCAGACGATAAGTGAGTTACAAGCCTTGTCAGTGGAGCCTGATTTTATCTCCTTTCATAGAGATAAGGTGGTCCTCAGGACTAACAGGAAGTTTTTGCTCAAGGTGGTTTCAGATTTCCACCTTAATCAATCTATGTCTCTTCCTGTGTACTTACTGACCATTCCTCCTCTGGCGAGAGGAGGCTCACAGTTTAGATGTGAAATGAGCCCTTAGCTACTACATAGAACATACCAAGGGTCACAGGTTTGACTCCTCCAACTGTTCCTCACTTATGGTGAGGTTGGTAAGGAAACCTGCCACTAAAAGATCCATTGCCAGGTGGATTGTCTCTTGTATCCAATTTTGTTACTGAAAACTGGGTAGGTTCCACCCTCAGGCCTGAGGGCTCACTCTACCAGAGGTACAGCGCTTCTGGCTGCTGCCAGGATATCCCTATTCTAGAGATATGTCAAGCAGCTACCTGGAAAACAGTTCACTTTTACAAGCATTACTCCCTGGATATCCAGGCTAGGAGTGATGCTCGGTTCTGCACAGCTGTGCTTCAGAGCCTATTTCTAGTAGGTTCTGTCCCTCCTCCATGGAGGTACTGCTTGTTAGTCTGTTATTGTCAGAACACAGCAAGACTTCATGTTGTTTGAAGAAAAATTACTCACCTTAATAATGTTGTTTCTTCTAATGGAGTCTTGCTGTATTCTGACCTCCCCTGCCTTCCCTCTCAGAACCTATGTTTTTGGGATGTGGGTGGGCAGTGGCATTGTTGGCACTCAGTAGGTGCCCACCTTGTTGTTTTCACCCCTTTCTTGGGTGAGTGGGTGTTGTGTTTTTCATTTTTGGGTCTCCTGACTTGAGTCTTTGTTTGGGACAAAAATGTGTTTTATGTTTAGTAGCCAGTTGGCTAGTGTAGGTTTACAGCTTCCACACAGGACCTTAGTGAGTTTAGCTCATAAAGATCTGACGTTTGAGTTTAAACAGCAACAGACAGAGTTTCAACCGAGCTCAAGCTCAGCTGCCCATGCCTGGCATGGAAAGTTAACTTTTTCATCTCCGGGCAGTTCGCAGGTTGGGACTCACTGCTATTGTCAGAATACAGCAAAACTCCATTAGAAGAAACATTACTAAGGTGAGTAATTTTTCTTTTATTCCCCATCTGTGTCTATGGCAGCCGCAACCTCTCCTCCCACCCCCAGCCATGATGTAGTAGCATGTTATAAAGCATATAGAACACGCCGTGGGTCACCCATCCATTTCCAAGTTTCATGTTGATGCATGCACCCCTCACATGCAGTCACCAACATACTGAGCATACAAGGAGGTGCACTTCCTGACGATCCTCCACGTGATGTGCCAGCTTCACACAAGGACAGTCACCACCCACTGGTACCCAGATCCCCAGATGTGGTCGGTTTGGTCCGTCTCTAGCCCCCAGGCCAGTTGCAAGAAGTTGTTGGGTTGACCAGATGGGGATACATCGCTGCAATCCTGGTAACCTGCAGATCAGAATTTCCAGCACCAGCAGACCAGCACACAATGTTTTCCCCATACCAGAGCCAAAATCACAGTACCTGAACAAGATGATTCCAACGTTTAATTTGACTCCTGCTGCTCCATTTCAGTGGTGGTCTCACCGAGTCATAGCACAGGGCAGATTAGTCTATCTCATGCTCTTTACAGGATTACACGGCCTACACGGACAACTTGTTACAGCGCTTTTTGTGACGAGAAGCCAGAGAGCGGTCCGCAGTAAAAAGACGGCTGCTATTTAGAGGAGATGCAGTCAAAAGGAGGAGGAGGCTACCAGTAACACCAAATACTTGAGTCAGAAAGTCCATTAATCTTGGGCATCAACAAAGGGCTTTTTCTTTGTCTCTCAGTGATGCGGCGATCTCTCCCTCCTGCCGAGCCTCCCCAGCCACCCATTTCCTCGCTTCTAGATAGTTATGGAAGGTTTTAGGTGGGGCCCTGGATGATTGATCCTCAGTTTGGCTGGATAGAAAAAGGAAAAGGGCCACCCCAGGTCGAAGTTTGGTCTTGACTCCATTGAACTTCTGCCACTTGTTCTGCAGGTCACGACTATAGTCTTGATAGATCCCACTCTAGAGTTGCCACACTTGAGGGAATCTTGTTTCTTCGCCACAAGCACCACTTCTTTATCTGTGTACCGCAGATATTTGATCAAGCAGTGCCTTGACGTCCATTCGCTTAGGCGGGGCCCGCCAATTTCATGATTCCAGCCTCCGTAGGGTAGTTTGAGTTGCTACACCAGCCACTGCTGCAGACATACTGCTGGGAATTTCCCTCCATGCCTTCGGTAGCCCCACTATTCGATATATTTGAGAGACGGGAGCGGTTTTGTTCATCCCTCTCTCCCGTAGCTCTGCAGTAATTTCTGTGTGATCTGACGCCTCCCAGGATAGTATGTAGAGCTTATCTTCCAAGTCGCTCACACGTTGTTGCAGCTCACTGATGTTGGTGGAATGAGCAGCCGTGATCTCTGTCAGGCTGGTCACCACTGATTGCAGGTGACCCATTTGGGCAGTCACTGATGCAAAGCCTGCTCACATTTCCTGCTGCATGGCATCTAGGGTGGACGGGATTCCCTCCAGCTAACATTCTAGGGCAGACATACCCAACTCTTCTGCCGGTGTTTCCGGCCTGCAGATGCGGGAGGATCCGGCCTGTGCCAGCTCTCATGCGATGTTCTGGCCGACTCCAAACTGAAGTTTCAATTGGCCTATTTTGGGGTTTTCTGTGCCATGAACAAGTGCTGTCACTCCGTTGTCAATAGCGACTGTAAGCTTAACTGGGTCACTAGAAAAGGCGCTTTTAAGGTAGTTGCTCTAGGAGCGGTACTAAACACGACTGCCATCATGCCTATGCTAGCCACGCCCGAAACACCCATGTTCAACAACGCACCTCAAATTGTTGTTCTCGGACATAGCCTTGGGCAACAAGCCTCCAAATAATATATATCATTAACAATAACATGATGATGGGCAAGCGTCAGGGGGATCAGCTAGCACCACCAATGGTTGATTGCCTTTTTTGGCTGACAAAATGTATGTGCATAGCATTGACCGAGAAGGCAGGCTAAGACCTGTGGGGACCGATAACAGGACCTGTTCTGGAGTCAGCACTGCTTCCTCCCACATCAAGCCCACAAGTTGTTCCTCCACTTGGTGCCAAAAATGGGGAAAGTCTAGGACAAAACCAAAAACAGAGTCATTGGCTATAACCTCCCACAATCTCTCCAACACTGATCGAACTGGATTGTAAGTATTTTGTTAATTGAGAAGGGTATTATAAATCTAGAACGGCACCTCCATGCAAGTCCCGCCAATATGGAGCCATAGAAACTTTCACTGATGGGAGAGCATATTTTACCCATAGCTCATAAGAGATTTCTGTATTTAATTCCTTATCCCAGGCCGACAGGATTGAATGGGTGGTGTCTCCAAGATATTCCCAGAGGCCCCAATAGAGACAGTGTGACTTCTATCAATATTTACAGCTCAGGCACTTTAAAAATCTCTCAAAAGGGTAAGCAACCCAAGTCCTACCTAGCAATCATCACTACTCTCATATCAGTAATCAGAGCAAAGACCACAGAACATTTAATTTCCTTACTGTATAGGGCTTTACTTGACTCTTCTAATGACTCGACGGAATATGTCTTACAAACATGGGCTGAGGAAATAGACCAGCAACTCTCTTTGACACAGTGGTATAGGTCTTACTGGGTCATCTCTAGAATCACTAGTTCCCACCAATGGAGAAAATTTGAATGGAAGCACCAGATCATGTACTTTGTACTCCAGTAATTACAGCACACTGCACGCATACGGAGGCGCTGCCTGTTGGAGAGGGTGGGAGCCTAAAGTGCACCACACGCATATCATGTGGTCTTGCTCCATCCTACAACCCTCTTTCAATCTCTTCAGACTGAACTAGAGGAACTATACAGTAGACTGGTGCTTTGACTGCTGAGATGTATTTGCTTACTATTCTCCCAAAGGAGCTTAGTGGAACACATTCTAGATACCTTTTAAAAGCTGGTGACACAATCAGGAGAATTTTATCAAAATCTAATATTTAAACACAGTCCAACTTGTATTTCCTATTAGAGCTGTATTCTCCTCCCCATTATCTATTACTGAGGTCATCTGTAAGGAAACAGGATATTTGCTCCTGAAGGATTCATCTATTCCTGCTGCTTTCTCCTCCATCCATCAATCAGCCAGTAATTTTATTTTACACTGGAAGGTATGTGAGCAAAATGCCAGTTTTCACAAACATCCAGTTGTACAGATATTCTTACAAATTGGAAACAGAGTACAAAATAAATGTTAACACATCATACAGAGAGGAGGAATAAATATACGGACTGTATACAGAGTCAGCTAAACCTAGGGTACATCAGAGGTATTACAAAGAAAATAATGAGTACACTTAATTATAGCAGGATTATATACAGGAAAACATTTCACACAGAGGCTAATAATCTTGGAAACAAGCTTGAGATATACCCTTCTCCTACCTGAAGTCATAGAGCACTGCGGTGATATCACAATTACTCCCATTTGCAACCTATTGTGATGTCACAACAGAGGATTATGACTTACAGTAGAGTAAGCTACAGAGGCAGATGGACTCTAAAGGAGTTCTAAGGTATAAAGTTCATACATTCATTCAAATTTATTTTAGTGTAATATTCAGTTAGTTGAGATCACGGCAATAATCGGCTGCTATGGATGCTTAACTGCCGAAGGAAGCTGAGGCATTTAATCCCCACAGAGCTGTTTATTGTGAGTATACGCCAACTAACTGAATGTTATTACTGTTATACGAGTTGGAGTGTATGCCCTGTTGTAACAGTAGCAGCTCTTTCAGTGGTACAGGATTTTACACTGTGGTGCAGCTCATCATTGTCTAAAAGCCCACAGACTTGTCTTCTTAAATCATGAAGCCCACTTACCCCAATGCAGAATCAGTTCACAGTCAGTTCCATGTTTCATCTTGTGGTGTGTTACTAGCTCACTACTGGGATCAACAAAACACTAAAACACATTTGGGGCTAACTTTAAGGTGTTAAAGTTTTAAGGAAAAAACAACTTCCAGTTTCGGTGGGACACCGCTGCTTCTAGTGATTTTGCAGGATTCCAGAGAATGGAGATGATAACTAAAACACAAGACAGAAACATTCTCTTATTGTTAAGTGTGATGAGAGGCAAAGGATGGGAAATCGTTCAGTGCAAAGTTTGAAAACTTTTTTAATCACAGGGACATTTCAGGCATCAGCTCGGTGCCCCAGCTGGTTGTTTCTGTTTTTGTTTTGGTCTCAGGCTTGAATAACCGACTGCAGGCATGGCTAGAAGCTGCATAACTGACTGTGGGCATGGCTAGAGGCTGATTAACCTGACTATGGAGGGGTTTAGATGAATAACCGACTCTGTGATCTCCCATGTAGTTTGTGGAGAATAATTGATGGTTGTTCTTCATTGTGATTGGCTGAGAACAGATACCACTGTGATAATTAGTAATAAACGATGGGGAGGAGAAATATATAAATATAAATGGAATGCAAGCAGAATTGTACCCAATTATTATGTTTTTAAAGTTTTCTTGATGTCAGTAGCTCTTAAGTGTCTTATTGTTAACCTAAAAAAACGTTAACTAGAGCCTAGCTCACCCCGACAGTCCCAACTACAGTATTCTGACTGGAGAAATATTGGTAATCAAATATACAGGATGGAGCGGATTACATACTCCTTGAATGATAAAGTAGAACTCTGTACATCCAGATGGACTGTATGGGTACTATATGTAATGACCAAAGATCCAAATTTTGTTCCATGAAGAATTAAGATATAAAGCGATTTCTGCCCTGGGTTTGATGGATGGAGTTTTTTTTTTTTTTTTTTTAATTTTCTTTATCCTCCTCCCTACTTGCAGCCCTCCTCTTCGAGACACCTATGGGCTTATCAGCCTCACTCACTGAGCCGGGTGCAGTCCATGCCCCATGGAGTCAGTGGGATATACCTTCCAGGCGGTACGAGGCGGGACACCTTCCACCCCATGTTCCCAATCTTTGTCGGCATGCTGTCTCCGGCAGGTAGGGGCATTGAAGGTCGGGCCCTGCAGTGCTCCGCCCACCAGAGGCTGCAAGGGTTTTTCCCTGGTGTTTCTCGGACGCGCGGTAGTCCGATGACGCTACAGCGCCGGGCCGCCCACGCCCGCACGCTTCCCCTGTTGAGCATCGGCTTGCTGCACTCAGGTCTCCACCTGGGGTCAGACAAGCACCGAGCTCAGGTACCCTCCCTCGAGAGGACGAGCAGTCCTGGGACGCCAAGTCCTCCTCCCTGCCGCCTTCCAGCTCCCGGCTCGCCTCAACCCGGTCGCTGGCGCCGCAAGCGAAATTCACCGCGCCGGGCGGGCCGCTCATGGATGGAGTTTTGAGTATACTCTGACCCCTGACTGAAATGGAGATATGTACTGTATGAGACTCTGTGGCTCCCCTGTGCTAGCCCTTTATGCATAGTTGATATTAATATTGTCTAGTGATCAGCTACTGTGATTGTAAGTAAGTAAATTTTATTTCTTTAAGACACCCTTCCAAAGCTCAGGGCGCCTTTACAATATCACATCATACAAATCGAAACCACAACTATAAACAACATCAAATTCAAAAACAATCCAGTATAATTTAAATCACTAAAAAAGCTTGGTTAAAAGGAAGGTCTTTAAAGCTTTTTAAAGCTCTCCACAGTCAGGCAATTGCGTATCTGGCAAGGTAGAAAATTCACAGGTAGGGGCTATAAAGGCAAATGTTCTTCCACCAGATGTTTTAAGGTTACCCTGGGAATTTCCAGCAATCCCTCACCAGAGGATCGGAGGGAGCGGAGGGACAGTAAGAAGTCAGGAGTTCTTTCAGGTAGCGAGGTCCCAAACCGTGTGAGGGCTTTATAGGTCATCAACATGACCTTGAAAGTGATCCGCCACTGTACAGGCAGCCAGTGCAATTGTGCTACAGGTGTTATATGGTTGGACCTTGGCTTCCAGTCAACAACCTAGCTGCCGCTGCTTTGCACCAGCTGTAAGCGACGGATATCCACCCCGCAGCCCTAGATAAAGGCGCTGTAAATAATTAAGACGATTGGACACAAAGGCGTGACCAGGGTAGGAAGATCCTCTGATGGAATCAAGTGTTTCACCCGTGCTATATTCCTTAGGTGAAAAAGGATGATTTGACCACGGCTGACACCTGTGCCTCAGGGTCAAGCCTCGCCAAATATAACACCAAGGTTACGCACCTGACCAGATGCCATAAGCGGGTTCCTCCAGAAATAAACCTGAGAGTTTTCCCGCCCAAGAACTTGATATCCTTACTCCTGTTCCAGCACCAATACCTCTGTTTTCCCGGTTCAACTCGCCAATTAGCACTCATCCAGTTCTGTATCTCCTGGAGGCAGTTGTTAAACAATGTGCTTGACTCAGACTCCTGCTCGGGCACAAAAGACATATAGAGTTGAGAATCATCGGCATAGCAATGGAAACTCAAACCAAAATGTCTTATAATGTCCCCAATGGAAGCATATACACCACAAATAACATGGGGACAACACTGAACCCTGTGGCACTCCACAGTGTAGACAGCGAGAGGTCGAGAATAAATCCTCACACTACTCTCTGAGTCCTATCCTGCAGAAAAGATTTAAACCAACTGTGGACCACCCCTTAGTCCACAGAGAGACCACAGGCGCTCAAGCAGCACCCCATGATCCACAGTGTCAAATGCAGCTGAAAGATCAAGGAGAACCAAGATAGAACAAGTTCTCCGATCTCTTGCCATCAGGAGATCATTCAATACCCGAACAAGAGCCGCCTCAGTACTGTGCTGTTTTCTGAAGCCAGACTGAGAGGTCATAGATATTGTGGATGTTTAAATAATCTTCCAGCTGCAAAGCTTACCTTCTCAATAATCTTCCCAAAAGGAAGATCTCGAGATTGGTCTATAGTTTCCTGGGCAGTCTGGATCAAGGGAGGGCTTTTCAGAAGGGACGATTTATTGCTCCTTCAAAGGATCAGGAAAGATCCCTCTCCAATGATGCTACTACTATCCCAGTAAGGATCGGGCCGATAACCTCTACACATCCCACAAGCAGGCGTGTAGGGCCGGATCCAGCCCACAGAAAGTTGGGCGCAGAGTCTGGACGATTCTCACTATATCCATAACTACCGGTTGACTGAACGTGGACCAGGTCAAATGGGTACTTGTGTCCCTGGATTGGTCACTGCAAGACCCAATGGGAGGCCCTGGCTGATCTCATCTCTGATAGCAGACACCTTATCAGCAAAGAACGCCACAAACTCCTCACACTGTAACTGTGATAATGTTCAACTGGCATGAAGACAGACTGGATTGCACAGTCTGTCCACAGTCCGGAAGAGCTGGGCCGGTCTGTTCCTTGCTGTAGCAATCTCCTGGACAGGAACTCTGCCTTCTTATGGGAGAATTGCTAACTGGTAGATTCTATAATGATCTAGCAGTCTAAGCCTGTCTCCTTCCAGGTGAGTCTTCTAGCCGCCTCCAATCTTCGGCCCTGTCTCTTCAACCCACGGATCTCCTGCAAACCACGGGACCTCGGGCGAACACAGAAAGTGAGCACGACATCCAGGGCTCCCAAAACTGCCTCATTATAGGCCAGCACTAAAGACCCTGGATCCATGCTATCCATTGAAAACCCGAGAAGTCCAGCTCCGCCATTAGGCCTCTGAGGTAACCTTCAAGGGACGGAACTGTACTATCTCCTTAGGGGCAGGCCTCTTTCGGGGCCATGAAACTGAACCTCAGGGCATGATGGTCAGACCAACCGATGGGCTCCACCTCCACATCGGAGATTTCATCCAGAGATGGAATATCAGGTCCAATGAATGTCCCCTGGTGGGTTGCAGTGGTAATAACCCGTGTCAGGCCCAATGAATCAGTCAATTGGAGAGATTTTGTCCACAAGTAGAGTTCATCGTCGACCCAGGCATTGAAATCCCCAGAATTATCCATCGGGGAATTCCAAAACCCTCTCGGCGATGAAGTCCGCCACCTCCTGAGGAATTCTCTCCCATCACTTGGTGGATCTATAATGAGGAGTATCCTGAATCCTGCACCTGCACCCACAATACATTCAAAGGAGTTGGTATATCCAACTGGCTCCTCCCTGAGGTCCGTTCCTGTCTAAAACAGACTGCAACTCCTCGCTTTATGGTCCACTCGGCGGTGAATCACCGAGAACCCGTCCGAACCATGAATCCCAAATGGGGCCTGCATTTCGCCAAGCCAGGTCTCGGTGATGCAAGTTAAGTCCACAGAAGCAACAAGATCTGCCACTAAAAGCAGTCTTGTTTCTAATAGCCCTAGCATTGCTTAACACCGCCCGAAAGGGACGAGACTCAAGGATGACTCCGCCTGCCTGATCAAGTCAGTGCCCTTGGGTATGGACGCAAGATGACGGACCACGCCCTGCATCCATTTCTCCACCCAGGCGCCCTGGTTCTAACTGTTCCTATCCGCCACCTTTTTCATCCCCCAAGAGTTCCAGGATCTCCTATTCCCACCACTTTACGCCTCGAATGCCAAGTATTCGCATTTCCTATACACTCTAAAGGAGTGTGGGACATTCAAAAGGTCGGAGATCCTTTAGTCTTGAGGGGAGTACCGCTTGACTGTGCTTTCACCAACCCAACACATTAAAACCTATTAATACTACTCAAAATAACACTTTAATAATACGCCCCCAATCCACTTTTACCAAAAACAGAAAATAAATAATAAGACAAAACAAAACACAAAAAACACTCTTTTGATGAAAACTCCACCACTTCCTCTCACAAAGTAGTGGAAAAGAGAGCAAATTATTTACCAATCCCACCCACTGTCTCTCACACAGAGGGGAGAATAAATACATTTTCAAACTTAATACTTGTTTAAACTAACATAAAACTAGTCTAAAATAACCACTTAATAATCTTGATCAATCCAGCAGCTTTGTCATATCGGAAAAAGTTCACATCTCAGAGTCATAAATATAAATTGTCCTTCCCATGGGCTCTCACTTCCACGGAGAACCAAAACAGTCATGTATCCCAACGAAGTACTAAAAGGGAAACTCTAATGCAACTTATTATTTACTAATTGTAGATTCAACTGAAACAGACAAACTTGCTATTGTTCCTATACAGATTCACATGTCAGACCTGCAGGTTCCACATAGATCCATAATCTTCACTCCAGCCAGAGTCGTGTCGGATTTATTTCACCACCTCTCCCAGCCTCAACCCAGCCCCAGAACCCTTCCCCAGACCCGCTCAGCCAAATGGCAGCCCACCAGCTACTGCCTGACGAGCAGAAGCACCACAGAGCCAACCGCCCTACAGCAGCAAGCCTGCAGCACACCACTGAGTCGGCCAGGGCGAGAAAGACTCCAGGAGGAAGTGACAACTTCCGTCATCCGCCAAACAACTGTCCGATTCCAACTGACTCCTTTGTAGAACCAGAATACAACAATTCAATCTCCACTTGGTTAAGAGTCCCTGCAGCACGAGAACCCTCTTCCTTCAGTTCCACACCATCAGCTCCATTCTCCCCATCGACATCCCACTCTGAAACTCGGCACAGTCCAAGCACTGATTCAACTCCAAGCCTCGCAACCCAACCAGCAGGTAAAAATTTCATACTAATTATGTCTCCGGTCTTACTTCACTGACAGTGAAATTTAGGGATTAAGATGATTCTCAGTCTCCGTCTCCCAAATCAAACAGTTCTCCGCTTCCTTATTAGTTGTACGGTGAAAATTAAAAACGATTTAACGACTTTCATTCTCCAGTTTAAACGATTCCCTGTTTCCGATTCACGCTGTTTTACAGCAAAGTTAACAAGGGACAAAAAGAAATCCTGCAGCTATTTCTCCTGCTGCTTACAGCCTACCAGCATGGCGCCATCTTCCTCTCTGTATCAGGATGATGTGGTCAATGTTGCTCATTGTATTTCATCTATGTTAATGTTCCCCACCCCATGCTGTACCAAAGGGGTGGAGGCTCTAATTACTGCTTAGCTACTACCCAGGACAGTGACAGTACTGATTAGATATGATTGCTTGCTGAAATATTTGTACTGACAGCACAATGTAACATTGGTTACTGTAGACCTGTAAACATTTAATAAAATTACAGTTACAAAAAAATTTCTGCCTTTTTTTGTCAAGTTTACTCATTTTTGCCACCAAGTGGAAGAGAGCACTGGTGAAGTACTTCCAACCTGGAAGATGGCTCTTTAGTGCCCCCTGCATAGATATTTTTCAGTAAAATAGATTTTTTAGGCTACGGCTACATCCTGATCCTTCACATCCGAGTATGTTAACTGTTTTCTGCTTTTCAGTGATTGTTGCATTTAGCTACAGTGTGCCTGAGCCGCTCTTTGTATACTGAGATTTGAGGGCACCTCAAAGCTAGATTATTTATTAAAAATGGTCAGACGGCCAGCCAGTGCAGCAGTAGCACTACCGCTCGTGATGCTGGCAGCCTGAGTTCGGGAATGGGCTCAGGTTGTCTGAGGGCGGCCGGTGGGGAAGGGTTGAGCATCCCATGGACTGCTCGTCTCCGGGGTGGGGGTGCCATGGCTTGGTGCTTGACTGGCCTTTGCAGTGGCTGGAGGATCAGCATGCTTGAGGGGTGGAGTGCGACTGACGCCAGCTTTGTCCAGGTCCTTTGTTGGTGCAGACAGACAACACGCCAGTTGTTTACTACCTCAACAAGCGGGAGCTCACTCCTATCCTCTCTGCTGGGAGGCTATGAGAGTGAGGTTCTGGGCTGTAGACCATGGCCTATTGCTCACTGCAGTGCATGTTCCAGGGGTCCAAATGCCTTGGCTGATGCCCTAAGTCGGACTCAGTCAAAGACTCACAAATGGGAACTTCTGCAGTCTGTAGCGGATGACCTCTTCCAAAGATGGGGTCATCCAGAGCTGGATTTCTTCACTCTCATGCAACGCAAAACTGCCCAGTTTCTGCTAGCTCAATCACGGCCTGGTGTTTTCTTGGCGAGACACATTGTCCTTCTGTTGGATAGGGAAGTTTCTGTTTCCCTCCCTTTCCTCTCCTAAAGAGTTCTGCTCAGACTCTAAAGCGGAAGGCGCCCGAGATGATTCTCGTAGCTTCTTGGCCTCGTCCAGATATGGTTCCCCTACTGCGGCAGCTGGCAGTGGATCCTCCAACTCCTGCCCTTGTCCTCCTGATTGCTGTCGCAGGAGCAGGGCAGGTTGGTTCCCTCATCTGCATGCCTGGCACCTGCAGACGTAGCCACTGCACGTTTGGAGTATCTCCCAGAGTGGCCGAGGTCTTGGTGGCAGCTAGGAAACCTTCCACTAGGGTTACCTGTGCCATGAAGTGGAAGCGATTT
Source organism: Neoceratodus forsteri (assembly GCA_016271365.2). NCBI lineage: Eukaryota > Metazoa > Chordata > Ceratodontiformes > Ceratodontidae > Neoceratodus > Neoceratodus forsteri. Next base: position 1,078,940,426 of record CM057458.1, read on the forward strand.
TGCTTGTGGGCTTCCAGTTGGGGTCTGGACCTCTCCTGTGCCCTCTGAATGCTGTCCTCAGTATCTCCTCTCCCTGTCAGACCTGGCCTCTGATATTCCTCTATCAAGGTACACCTGTCAGCAATCTCTGCCTATCATGTGCCGGTGGATGGCAAATATGTTCCCAGATGGATCTGGCCTGAACATTTTGAGGGAATGCTTCATCTTAAACCACCCATCAGGACCCCATCACCCTTGGGATCTTTTTTGTGTTAGAAAACTTACGTTGCCTCCTCTCGAACCAGCTGTGGATTGCAGCTGCGTTTCTGTTGTGGAAAGCGTTGTTTTTAGTTGCTGCTACTTCTGCTCTGAGGATTTCCGAGCTTCAAGTTCTGATGGCTAAAGAGCTATATTGAATTTTCCACAAGGACAGGGTGTCCTTGAGGACTAATCCTAAGTTCCTACCTAAGGTGGTGTCCCAGTTTACCCTTAATCAGGACATTAACCTTCCAGTTTATTATCTGGAGCACACTAATAGAGGGAGGTTCTCCTTCACACTCACACTCCTTGTGAATGAGCTTGCTCAATGGAGTCTTTCCTGCAATAAACTTGAACTTGAACTCTGGATGTACATAAAGTGCTCAGGTGCTACATCAGCCGTACACGGACTCTCAAAGCTCTGACCAAATTTTTGTTTCCTTTGCCCTAGAGATCTGCGGGGGCACCTGTGTAAAAGCAGACTCTGTGCAGATGGCTAGTCCATTGCATCACCTTCTACTACAGTAAGTACAATAAACCCTTACCAGTCTAGGTTAAGGGTCATTCCACCAAGTGTTTCTGCCTCTTGCAGCATCTTGAAATGTTTCTGCGGCAGACATCTACTTGGCAAGCTACTTGGAGCTCGGTGCAAACCTTTGTGAAGCACTATAGCCTGGACATTGCTTCCTGTCGGAGAGCTGGATTTGGGTTAGCGGCATTTCAAGGCCTGTTGTCTTGACTTGAAGCCTTTGCCGCTCCTCAGTTTTCCACCTCCCAGTCCTTCTGAATCATTTTAGTACTGCTTGGTACGGCACAGGGTCATAATGTCGCAGGGCGGAATGCCGTGCGGCACAATCGCTTGATGCTTGTGATTTTAGGTTAGTTCCCCCAGATCTCTCACTTAGGGTTCTAACTCCAGGTGGGAGAGTTCAACTCGAGAGCAATACCAGGTCTGGCTGCGCTTATAAATGCCGCACGCTATTAAGTCGCATAGCATTATGACCTGGTACGGCTTGGTACTCAGTCCTTAAGGTGTAGCCTGCTGCAAGAGCTCCCACTGAAGTAAGATAGTACAGTTTGTGTAAGAACTGGCCGTAACAGTAGATCTTTGAGGAGCTCTTGCAGCAGGCATTATTCCCCACCCTCTCCTCCTGGTCCTTTTCTCCTTTCTCCTTTCTTTCCTTACCCTAGGCAGGGTATTTCACTCATCTCGGTTCTCTATGAGTTGTCAGCGCGGTCTCTGGCAGGAGAACTGGGTGGCGGGACCGCCTTTATACCACTGGCGGATGTTGGAGGCGGTCTCCGCTGGGTACTACTAACTAAGAATTTTTCCGTGGGTCCTAGTGCCTGAAGGGTATAGTCCTTATGGTGTAGCCTGCTGCAAGAACCCTCTCAAGATCTACTGTTACAGTAAGTTCTTGCATAACTGTAGTTTTGCTGCCATTGTAACCTAGAGTACACTTAAACAGTTAATAACAGTTCATTCACAACTAAGAGCTGCTTTATGTACATTCAGAAAACCTCGCTAACGGGTTTTCACCAAGCTCCCTTGACTAATATTGAAATATATCTTGGCAACTTATACAGACATACAGAACTTTGTTTATAAAATGTTATAAAACTTCTGAAATGAGAACTCAACCAAACTTTTCACAGTTGGACTACCAATATGGTAGAACTGTGAGTTGGAAGAGGCGGCTTCATAGGGATCGAGCAAAGAAGCACAGTAGCAAGGTGATTCTCAGTTTTAAAATGAGCATGTTCAGCTAGCAGAGCATAGTCCACGTGCCCCCGCCCCCACCCCAGGTTCCCTGGAGCTCTGTGAAGAAGATCCCTACACCAACTTCCCACGGCATGTGGTCGATTTGTTCCATTACCTCACATAGCTCCTCTTCCCCAAAGTCCCTATCTTAAATGTGTGCCTGCATGCAGACCTGAATAAGAACCATAGTGTAAATAAAGCTGGCAATACACTTCAACCAAACAAATATTCAAACCACTGCAGTTTAATCAGGTTCCTCTTGCAGTATGTTGGCACATTATTACTCACGTCCCTGGCATATGCAGCAGTTCTTATCAAGAGTTCATGAGTCCTCTTTACCTCCTGAAATTTCATCATCTGGCACAGTATCAGCTTGGCTCAGTTTGTTAATGAGAGTCCCTGCTGCTTTCAGCTTGGTGAACTGATACTGTTTATCTTTTAGAACAAACTGCAGGTGAGCCAGGAATTCAAGTCGATATGATACTATATGTTGAGGTCCCTTAGTCCATGTAGCCCTTCAGAAGATTTGCACGTCAGTCTGGTTGCATACAAATAATTAAGGAACATCAGGACATGTCTTTCCTCCATCATAACTGCGCTTCGTTTTCACTCCTTGGAGCACATGGTCTCTCACCACTGACGAGGTTGTCATTGCCAGTATTGTTTGGGACCCTCTGAAGCAGTTGTGGCTCTATGTGGATTAAAGCAGTAGGCCTGCATGATGGTGCAACATAACTAACTTAGCCACCGCTTCAAGCAGCAGTCGCTCCAAAGGGTCTTAAGATTGTCCCTTCTGTGCTGTGAGGGATACCAGCCCTAGATTTGCTGAATGGACCTGATTTTCCAAATGTTGAAGGTAGATGTGGGCTGTACCTTGCTCCTCAATTGTTGCCATGGCCACAGACAGTTTTGTTGCTGCATTTTTGTAGGATCCTTCGTTGCACCAGCAATACTGCCTGTTCTCTCTTCTGCCAGCACTAATTTAGTTTGCTGCTCATCTAGTTTCTTATCTAGCTTCTGAGTCATGCTGGTGAACAAAGTAACAGCCCGTTGTAGAGACGCTAGCATTGTAGGAATCGCTCTAACTCCCAGGCAGGCTCTTGTCCATTGTGGTTTAGCAGGCCCTGCTGTCTGCTGGTCAGATACAGCAGTCTTAGAATGACCCATTCACTTGATTTTCTAATCAAACTTTACTGGTTTTGCCAGTCTTATATTGATCCTGCCAACTTGCTCTGTTGGTTAGTTGTTGCAAGTTGGCTGCTGAAGTTAGAGCCGATGTACCTGCAGTTTAATTGTTTAATTAGTATTTCGAAAGACCTTTGAGCGTGAGCTCTTTTACAAAGGTTCCACATCAGGGTGGACAATAAGACAATACACATATTCAGTGGTTACATAGGCCTGATCATTAGGCGTTCAAGAGTGATTACATGACAATTAGACAAATAGGAGAAAAAACTGAGCAGTTGTAATTGAATACTAAGCTATTTCTAATCAGTTGCCCTAGGTAGCACACCCCTGGAAACCTCCAAACTGTTGATAGACTATGGCAGAGTAACTGCATAGGGTTTAACGCTATCCCAGATGGCAAGAGGCTGGGTGACAGTGAAACAAGGGGATTGGGTTTGAAACCAACCGTAGAGAGCGAAAATTGGGGATAGTGAATGGGGAGGCAGCTCCAGAGGGCTTTGTCGAGTATGGTGTGTGTGTGTGTGTGTGTGTGTGGGGGGCAGGATACAAAAGAACTTTAGTGACCCAGTACCATGCTATACAAACCTTTACCCTCCTAGACGTGACCTGAAAGTATCAGATTGGACCTGTTGTGCTCAAGCAACACTGATGTACAGTACCTAAGCATCATCACGAGGGAGCCTGAATTTTGGTTACTATGACTTATGTATGCCAGAGTTCTTACTTCAGCTTGATGGGCTGGTAAAGGTATAATGCTCACCTTAGTTTAATTAAACTTTGCTAGGCAATTTTGATTAGAAGTAATGAAATTTACTCAGAATATAGGTCATGGTATGATACCCCAAAGTTTCTCCATATATCTTTCAAAATATTCACAGAACAGCGGGCCGGTGGCGCTGAGGGCTGAGGCGCTGGACACCTTACCTTTGCTATGCCGGGACCTGTGTTCAGGAACCAGCACGGGCCATCAGGAGTCGGCAGTGAGGAGAGGGATCGGCATACAAGGACTGCCTCTCTGGGAGGGGGTCACTAGCAGTCAGTGTCTGACTGGCTCAGCGGTTGCTGGGGGACAGTGCACTGACACTTAGAAAGGGGAGAGGAGGCAGGCGCTTGGAGGGCACGTGCGGGCGCATCGCGCTCTCTCCATAGGGCGCCATTGGCGCGCCTCTCTCCTATGGGGAGAAAATGGAGGAGGAAAAGTGTCCCATGATGCAGGATGAGAGCGATCCCTCACTCGCCCCGCCTCCCTGAATGGCAGTAACCTCTGCACCAGATCCGTCTCCAGCGGGTTGAGGATCCTGGCCACCCCGCCACGGTGGGGCAAGCTGTGGAGGAAGCAGAAGGTAAGCTGCGAGTGGGGGACGGGCTGGGGATCAGGCTGGAAGGCGAGCCACCTGGGTGGAGAAAAAGAAACTAACTGCAAAAAAAAATTACAGAACTTTGACACAGCCTCTTACAAACGATTCCTTATCACTGCCTTCTTCTGTGAGGGGTTAGGCATGCCACCCACATATTTTAATTTTTACTGTTCTCTGTAAGAGTAAATTGTTCAGTTAAATAACAAAAACTTGTACAAAGAGAAGCGTGACTGACTTGTTCCTAGCTGAGGGATATTGTGGCTGTCAAATACACAAGACATTTGTGCTCTTGTTGCCCTCATTGAATTTAATGCATTCTGAGTTTGAATAAAAGAAATCAGAAAGATATCTAGCTTTAGATAAAAATGTGAAGTTATTACTTTTCTTTACCGCTTTTTACTGTACTGTCACTCTTCTTTCTTTATTTGATAAGGATGTTATGGTTGCTGGTGGATGGAGAGCAGTCCAATGTCCCCTACATAATGACCAGAGAAGCTCCACCCTACGGAGGCTTAAAGCTAGAAGATTTGATTGTTAAAGATGGGCTGACAGATGTCTACAATAAATACACATGGTAAGATTTCTTCACATGGCAAGCACATCCAACATGTGGTCAGCTGAAATATTCAATATTCAGAAGTATTATTCCCAGTAATATGGTTTACATAGAAAAGGTCTTTTAAGACTATTATAGATCGGAGGAGCACTTCTGACCAATCTGCGTGCTCGTTTCCTTGCTCTAGAAACAGTCATATTCTGTAAAGTGTATTTCACGGTAGGTACCCTTCCAACTGGCTTGTTTGGGGGAATTTTAAAAATGGAATATATTATTTGTGGAAACCACTTGATGGTTGCAAAAGTGTCTCACATTCTTAGGGTATCAGAACTGCCACCTTTGGTTTGCCATCGCTTCAGCCCCTTGAAACTGGCTTACCTTACTTTTTAGATGTGGATTTCAAATTGCACATAGTATTCCAGATGCAGACGCCCTGGGTCTTTGTTAGCATATAAGGTGCAGTACTAATATGGCTAAGATAAATTTAATTTCTGATAAGTTGGTTAAATTGACAAGAAGTCCTTTCATGAAGTTCATACTGTATGTGTGCTCTGTCCGATTTCCCACTAGCACTAATTTTATTCTGTTCTGACTCTGTTTACAGAGCTTAGCTCATCTGAGGTGTAATGTCTGCTTCCGTGGGGTGCTGCCTTTACCTAATTTTGTACCTGGGGCACCAGCTTGGGAGGATGGGTGATTAGCTCAAGGTCACGAGTGAGACAGTGACCGTGGTGGATTCCGACTTGGTACCATATCTTCTGTTTACAGTTCAGTGCTCTAACTACTGCTCCATGCTGCTATCCCAGCCATATGTTTGTTTTTTGTTTTTTTTCCTGCGAGGGGAACTGCGTGAGAACACTGCCAAGAAGTTAAATATTTCCCGAGATGAGCAAGACACCTATGCTGTTAGTTCTTACACCAGAAGTAAAACAGCGTGGGAACAGCAGAGGATGGCAAATGAAATTGTACCTGTCAGCATTGCCCAGAAAGGTAAAGAACATAGATACTGTTTCTGTACATGTTGAAAAATGGTCTATAGTAGGTACTGTAGTTAGGGATGTCACAATATGCTGGTATTGTGGTATACCCTCAGTACTGGAAGTCATGGAATTGATATTGGTCAGTTTAAGGCTTTTAAACACATTTTGTGGGTTTTATGGACAGCTGTTTCTTTTGCACCAACTCCCCCAATACAAGTGTTCAAGGGACAGAAATGGCCATTTCATATTACTGAGTAATACAAAAGTGAGGGTACTGGACTTCAGGAGGGCTGACTTTGGCAAGATGGGAGAGTGCCTTAGAAAAGCACTAGCAAACAGGCTAGAAGGAGGGTGGAGCAACAATGGGAAACATCAAAACTGCCATCACAGAGGCAAAAGCCTTTGTGTGAAGCACATAAATGAATCAAAACGAAAGAAAAGTCACTATGGTTCTCAAAAGAGGTGGTGGAAGGTTAGGTAAAAAGATAGCATTTAGGAAGTATAAGGAAACACAGAAGGGCAGGACAGAGAACTGTACCAGTTAAGGCAGAAGGAAGCAGGAGGGAAGTCAGAATAGCAAAGGCCCAAACTGAGAAAAGATAGCCAGCTCCAGTTGAGAAGGGGATTAAACCTTTTATAGGTACAACAGGGAGCATAGAAAGACAAAGGGAGGGATAGTGAGGCTGAATAGAGAGGATGGTGGGTGGGCAGAGAGGACAGTGAAAAGCAGAGATACTTCTGTTAAGTATTCACAAAGAGGAAGTGGGGAGGTGCCTAATCCAATTAACACAAGCACTCTTGGGGATCCCAGTCCTTTCATTGAAGAAAGGGTTCTGAAAGAACTCCTAAAACTGAAGGTGGACAAAGCAATGTGGCTCGATTGAATTCACCCCAGAATTCTAAAAGAATTAAGGGAGAACTAGTGACACCACTGACCACTCTTTTAACAAATCATGGGAGGATGGTGTGGTACCTGAGGACTGGAGGAAGGTGGATGTGATTCCCCTTCACAAAAGTGGGAGCAAGACAGAGGCAGGAAGCTATAGACCTGTCAGTTTGACCTCTGTGGTAGGGAAAGTGATGGAATCACTTGAAGGAAAGAATTGTTGAGTACCTAGAGGCCAGTGGGGCACAGGACCCAAGACAGCATGGGTTCACAGCTAATTGATTTCTTTGACTGGGTGACCAAAGTAGTAGACCAGGGAGGAGCTGTGGACATAGCCACCTAGACTTTAGCAAGGCATTTGACACAGTCCCACACAAGATTAATAATCAAATTAACCAGCCTGGGCGTGGGTCCCAGGGTGGTAGCCTGGTAAAACATTGGCTGGACAACAGGACACAGAAGGTAATTGTAAATGGAGTCCACTCTGAAGAAAGAGAGGTTACTAGTGGGTGCCACAGGGTTCAGTACTGGGTCCAGTCCTTTTAATGTCTTTATAAGTGACACTGCAGAGGGACTGAAGGAAAAGTATGCCTCTTTGCAGATTATACAAAGATCTGCAACAGGGTTGATACACAAGGAGGCGTGGAAAGGATGAGAAGGACTTGGCAAGGTTGGAGGAATGGTCAGAAGTATGGCAGCTTGGATTCAATGCAAAGAAGTACAAAATAATGCACCTGGGAAACAAAAACCCAGGGAAAATTACACAATTGGAGGTAGTTACAGCAACAAAATGGAAAGGGACCTGGGGTAATCATATTAGATGACCTTAAGGTTAGCAAGCAATGTGAGAAGGCAGTAGGGAGGGCTGGGGAATACTGGGATGTATAGGGAGGGCATCACCAACAGAAAACAGGAAGTTGTTATCCCTCTGTACAGACAGTTGGTGAGACCCCATCTGGAGTACTGCATCCAGTTCTGGAGACCCCATCTCCTAAGGACATAGACAGGATAGAGGCAGTCCAGAGGAGGGCAACTAAAATGGTGCAGGGTCTGCAAGAGAAGCCATCACGAGGAGAGACTAAAGGAGCTTAATATGTATACCCTTGAGGAAAGGAGGAGAGGGGGGACATGATAGAAACTTTTAAGTACCTCAGTGGAATCAACAAAGTCCAAGAGGGTAGCATCTTTCAGAAAAGAGATGTGCAAGAACAAGGGACACAATTTGAAGATGGGGGGACGGCTCAGGGGCAATGTGGAGGAAGTATTTTTCACAGAGAGGGTGGTGGACACATGGAACCGCCTTCCTGAGGAGGCTGTGGGGTCGTCTAAAACTGGGGAGAATTCAAGAATGCATGGGACAGACATAAGGCAATTCTTGTGGGAGAGGGAAGAAACAGGCTGTTGGTTAACTAGGATCTGCAACTTATCCTGTAGATAGAGAAATGGGCAGACTAGGTGGGCTAAGCAGTCCTTATCTGCCATCAAAGTCTATGTTTCACGATAACCTTAGTATTGTATGTCGGAGTTATATGGTCAGAATTTCATACTATTACGTCCCTTAACACCTGTTTATCAAGATATTTTGATGTGAAGTCTTTCTTGTACAGTATTTTATTTGAATGCTTTTAAAGCTTGAGGTGTTTCTGTTTTGTGTTAGAAAGCCCAGTTAATTAATCTGAGTTTGTATGTCTGCTAGTGTGCAGTGTTACTTATTTTTCAGCAAGTGACCCTTAATCACAGCATCCTGATAACTTCAGCAGTGTCTTCCTTGCATTCAGTGCGAGACGCCTCTGGACCAGTACACTGTAAATCATCACTGGACACTGCAGCACAGCAAATCAGTTAAAATCACTTTCAATTAGCTGGCCCACTGGTGCAACAGTAGCACTATTTCGCCGGCTGACACCTCAAGACTGCCTGCCTGCCTGCTCTCCAAACAACCACAGGCGGCTGCCCAAGCAAGCTCCTCCGCTGGCCCGTCCCTCTCCTTCTGCCGGCTGCACACCTCAAGACCGCCTACCACTCTCGAACAATCACAGGTATGTTCCTCTGACTTTGGGACCTGGCAGCTTGAAACCGCTGCTCGATTGGCTGCCTGCAACTACAGCTAGCCTTTGATTAGCTGCATCTTCCTGCTTTGCTGCTCCTTTTGGACTTTCATCACTTGGCCCTCTGTTTAAATTAATCTAAGCCTACCTGTATGACTTGTAGCCCCAGTCAGTGCCAGTTATTTCTACCCAAATTAGCGTAGCTTAGCTGGCGCCTTATTCATTTACACTGCATAGCTTAGCTGAGTTTGGTGCAAATTATACTTTTTTGGTTGATTACTCCAGCCCTGCTAAAAATAAAAGCTGAGCCCTGCTGAAACTTAGCTACTTCAGCTCAGCACAGGAGAATTTTTTGCCTGCCCATCCCCAGCCTTTATTAAATGCTCTTTCCCAGCTTATGTCTCTGTCTCCACCTCCACACATCCTATTGGTGATCCCTTTTAGTTGTCCTTGGGAACCTTCTTCAGCTTTTGTTAGCCAGTGCAAGCATTGGCACCATCTCTCAAGAAGTCATGCTGCTACTGGCTGTCGGCTGTTTCTGTGGTGCTGTCTAGCTACAGTTCACTGACTAAATCTTGGCTGCTTGATAATTCTGTTGTGATCTTTAACATAGCACTCCAATTGAATAGCCGTGCCTAAGTCCCTTGCCCCAGCACCCTGCTCCAGGCTTTAACTAGCTCCTGAACTCTCTTCTTAAATGCCTCCACCCTGCTCTGCACATCTCCTCTTACCCCACCTACTAGTCTTTTCTTATGTCGCCTCATCTTAGAGCATCCACTCCTAGAGGGGCACACAGACATTAACCCCTGCAGTACTTTGCCAATACAGCCTGGTTTGTATCTTTCCTCATTTAATGTGCATCTGCCACATATCACAATCTATCCTTTAGGCACCTATTATCTGAGTCCACTCGCCAAGCCAATACCTGGCCACTTTCTATGCTCATTCCTCTTCTGTAAGCATCCCTATTCATGTGGCTGTCTTTGTATAGCATCCCAACACTTGTATGTACTTGTGTGCCCCCAGGTTTCACTGTCCAATCAACTGTTGCCAGTTGTTTTGTAAATCACTGTTCAATGAGTTCAAGAAATTCCTCATGCTGTTGCTATTGTGTTCAGGAAATATTGAACTAAACCCCGTCCACCTCACACCATTCTGGCTCTACAGACCTTCCTTCCTAACAGGCATTAGCTTCCTGCACATTAACGCCTGTAGTCTGCTTAAGAAGTTCAACTACTACGAGCTTGGGTATTTCACTTCTCCAGATGTATTAGTGGTTTCTGAAACCTGGTTAAAAGCTTCTGTAGCAAATCAGGCTATCAGCATTCCTCTTACAACATATATAGAACAGATAGGGCAGCTAGGAGGGGGTCGTAATCTATGTCCAGGACAAACACGTGGTCACCATTCTTGACTTGACCTCCATAGCTAAAGAATTTGATAGCCTTACCTTAAAAATATCCTTCCTCTAGTGAACCTGTTCTTTTACTGGTGTTACAGAACCCCTCTGGTGGCCTTGGGATTATCCCCACTTACAAAAAATTCTAGGGACACCTCTTCTGAATGCATCTGTATGGGCGATTTCAGCTTGGATTGGTACTCCTGATGTTCCAACCATTAAAACTCTCTGATACACTTGGTCTCCCCAATTAATCTGTGAACCTATCCGGCCTAACTTATGTAACCTGAACATAGTTCCTTCTTGACCTAATTTTTCCAATAGGCTACACAAAATTGCGACACCGGGTATTTCACAATTATATCAGTGATCACAGTGTCATTGCCTCTGTGTGAGGCACCCTTCAAAAGTGAGTTACCAAGCCAAATTTATTTTCAAAAGGAACCTTTGTAAATTTAATACAACCATTTTTTTACGGCCCTTGGTAAGATTCAGTGGCAGGACTTCTTTGGCACCATCTATAGCGGAGGCTTGTACTCACTTTCTTAATTTGATCTTGGATGATCAACAAACATGCGCCAATGAAAAAATTAGACTTTGGAAAAGAAGCTATCTGTGGTTTTGTGATACACTTTAAAATTGGCATTACAAAACCGAGACCGCTTATGGAAGAAAGCCTGTAAGACTAAAGCAGATCCAGACTGGGTGGCCTTTAGAGTGGCAAGGAACCTTTATACAAGGCTTATTCAGACAGAAAAGGCTAACTACTGTAGGGCTGCACTGGTGTCATCCAAAAAGCAACGCTGCCAAATTCTGGCAAATACTGAGACATTGAAGGTCACAGTTCGTCTTTATTCCTCCCTACTAAAATTATAGCAGGGTCACAAACTTTCACAAACAGTGAGGATATCCTAGATCACTTGAACAATCACTTTGCCACAGCTGGATTGGTGTTCGATTCATCCCCAGCCAGTAAGTTGGTCCCAAAGTCCCCTGCGGTCCTGCCCACCTCTTCAAATACCAGGCACCAATCGACCAAATTTAGTTTCAGTCCTGTCTCCCTTAAACAGGTTCAAGATCTGCTATTGGCCTTGGACCCTAACAAAAGTGCCAGAGTCGACTCATTGGAACCGTTCTTCCTAAAAGAAGAATACTACTTCGTGGCTCCTCCTGTTACTTACCTGTTTAATCTGTTGCTTTCAAAAGGTGACATTCCCTTGGTCTGGAAAATAGCTCACGTTATCCCGTTGTTCACATCCACCGCCCAGTTTCATTACTGACTGTTTTGTCCAAGTTACTAGAAAAATTAGTCGGTGCCCAAATGAGAGATTACTTAGAAGCCGGTAACCACCTGAACTCCCTCCAGTCCGGGTTCAGGCCTAAACATAGTACTGTATTGGCCTTGGCAAAAGTTACAGATGCTAAAAATTATGTTTCTGCCCTTTTCCTAGACCTAAGCAAGGCTTTCAATACCGTTGATCACCATTTGTTGTTGGACATGTTATATAATATTGGCTTGGATAACATTTCAGTAAAATGGTTTTCTTGTTATCTCACTGGTAGTGCCAACAGGTGAAAGCCAATGGTGTTCTTTTCTCCTTAAAACCTCTCCTGGAGCACCGAGGATCCATACTTGACCTGTGTTGTTTGCCATTTATATTTATATTAACAAAATCGATAATGGCATTAGCGCAGTAAGACATGTTTTGCCCTCCACGTGGAACACGTTTCAAGATGACCTTAAGCGTAAGTAACTCGTTGGACTAAGTGTGTTCAAGTCTCTGTTCAGACGAACACTGATGGTGATTGTAATGGTTTTGCTTGAATCTGCAGTGGCCCTGTGTTCCCCTTCCCTTTGAACCCTACTAAGCACTTCAAGCATTTACAACTGCTGCCTTTTTCGCCTACCCCTTTCTCTCCCCGCCCTACCCTCCTCCCTTCTCCTTGTCCCTCTCCCTCCTCCTAACCTACTCTCCTGACTTCCACTTACTCCAGCTTTTACTCCCCTTACTGCCTATTTTCTTCCATCCTCCTTATCAATAGTAGTAGCTACATGTATTCCCTAGCTGATATGTAATCCTGTTGTGTATGTTACCATGTCACCTGCTGCAACTAAGTATTATAGAACCTTATTAGTATTATTTTTATTTTATTTTTTTTTTTTAGAGTTACTGCTCCTGTATTTTGAGTAACTGTTGTGGTTACGCCTGTTGTCTTACTTGTTTTGCATTCTCTTGTTTTTCGTTTTGTCCTTCCAGGACCACCTTGTAAATGAGTTCTCTCAGTGGTGTTTTCCTGGTAAAATAAAATTGAATTAAAAAAAATTGACCTACTGCTTGCACGCTGATGACCCAGGTTTAGAAACAAACTCTGGACATCAGAGGGATGGCCAGGAGGAGGAGCAGGCATCCTTAGAACTATTCTCGGGGTGGAAGGGTGGGCAGAGCTTGGCACTTGCTTGGCCCTGGCGGGAGCTGGAGGAAAGGTAGTCTCAGCCTAAGCGTATGGGGTGGGGGTAGCAGTCATCAGCCACACGGGAGTGTAGGCATGTATCCTGATGCCATTGCATGGCACCCTCATGGGGATAGAAAACAGAAAATGCAAGTGGCAGGATGGCCTGGGCACTGCGGGCCCTGCACCTGACCAGCTGGGCTCGCCAGTCCAAACTGGATCCTTGACTGCAGCTGGGGTTGGGGAACCTTGCTGGGCATGGGGTAAGCCTGGCTGAAGATGTCTGGCAGTAAGTTCCAGTGGAAGTCAGGGTGCTCAGCAGATGGGGGCTGACTGGAGGGATAGGCAGAAACAGAAAAAAATCACTCATCAGTACATTATATTATTGGACATGCATAACTGATAAAACTCCCAACTTTTTCTTAGCAATTTAGATACATTTTTATTAGTAGACAATGTAGATAGTTCCAAAGAAGCCAACAGCACTTGCCTTTACTGTTTCAAACCATATATGAGAATTAGGATGTCATAGTATGATGATATATCACAATAATTCCCACTGATGATGTATATTTTTTTAAAAGCTCTGACCTTTTGTTTGCAGGTCCTGCTGTCCTCTGTGGGCTAAATGTGGTCCCAGAGGACAATACTTAACCACGGAGAACAGTGGGACTGCAAACATCTGATCAGATCTTATAAAGGCTCTAACTTGCACTGTAGGCTGTTGAATCTCCCACTGCTGCAGCCCTCCTCTGATGTCAGCTGCAGGGATTCTGGGATTTATAGTTACAGAAAATGTCAGCTTGCAAGTTAGCAGAATTCGGTCTGATACAGTCTACTATACTGCAGTAAACAGTAAGTAAAAATGTTTTGCACACAGAGTGCAAATTAGGACCAGGCCCACACTTGGGTGTGGGTCTCTTTAGTGCTGACCATTCCCCTTTAATACTGTTTAGTTATATTGTAACTGTGGTGGCTTGAAAGTGTGCGGCATCACTGTAAATGAACCTGGGCTCATAGACTTTTCCTGAATAAAATAATTGTAGGATGAGGTGACTTAAAAATATAGACAACTGTTGGTTTTCCTCTACATACAGGCAAACCAGATGTCGTAGTGGCTGAAGATGAGGAGTACAAGCGCGCTGACTACAATAAAATTCTGAAGCTGAAACCTGTTTTCAGAAGGACAATGGTGGTAAACTAGGATTAGCCAAAGTTTTATGCTTTCAGTATGCGGTAAGCTTTAAGAAGAGGCTGGAGATCCGTAGCATGTTCACTCTGGAGGAAAGTATGCTGAAGTAGCACCTGAGCTCAGCATTTTGCATACTGGGTGAGTACTGACAAGACTGAGCAGTTGGAGATGTTTGATCTGATGTTCTCGCAGAGGGTGGTTAACCTATTGAACAGCCTACCAATGATGGTAGTGGACATGAAGACAGTATAGGCTTTTACGGTGAGCATATAGAATCCTTTGTTTACCAGTGGATTCATTGGGTAGTAGAGTGCTTAAAGAATTCCTATCAATTGGCATGTGTTTGTACAGTGTACTTATTTCATTCCTGATCATAGAGCTGATGCGGAGTGGGGCTGACTATAATGGGCCTGGAAAATTACCATGTTCAGTTGGAAAAATACATACAATTTTATTTGACATTTTGTCCAGTATATTCTGTGTCTCAACAGTCAAGGCTAGTCATTACCCTTAAGAGAGTTCCTTAATGTTTTTACTTTCTTTATTGATTAGATCACTGTAATACTTTAGTCTGTAACTGGAATATGAAAACTTGAAATCGGATATAGTTCTTAGTTTGGACTCAACTTGGAATTATTTTTTTTTTGGTTAAATCAGCCTTTTGTCCCCATTGTCATCTGCTCAGGTCTGGGGTGTACCGCTGTGGTCATCACCCAGCCCTAATCTCCACTAACAAAGGACTCAGAAGTTGTACTCAAGGAAGTACTGAACCACGCAAAAGGCAGGTACAAAATGTTTATATCAAGACCATACTTGGTGAGCAAAAAATGTAAACAAACTACATATACAGAGGACTCCAAACAAACACCGTGCTTTGATCAAACTCGTTTTCATCGGGGCAGAGCCTCAAGTTTTCATTCATATAATAAAGTATACCACTATATAAATTAGTACGAAACTAGAATTTCTTTAGCACATCACTAACAGTGATCGATTCAATGTTAATAAACCGCAGACACAAATACATAGTAATCTATGATTTTATGTCATCTAGTTGAAGTGCTAGTAGAAAAAAAAACAACAGAAAAGACTTCTGCCTTAGAAAGGAGGGACAGTTAATGAATGACCAAAGTCATATGTTACTAGTGGTACTCATAAAGGGCATTAAAAGAAACTGGGTGAAGTGGTGCAAAGTCTGAAACCAAAGAGCACAAAGTTTGAACATTGTCAAAACTACTTATCGGTTGTACTGTCAGGCTGCACAGTTAGCCCATGTGCTTCAGTGGTGGGACTCAAACACTGACACCTATTGGAAGTCCCTAGAATTAGAGGGAGAAGCTTTGGGGAATTGAGCGATATTGGGATCTCCTTTCCCAGGAGAATTCTGATAAAGAACTGATTCAGTCTAGATTTACTAGCCAGATCCTGCAGGTGTGTTGTCTGAACTGGAGGAACCCCAAATACAGCATTCAGCCATAGCACTAATCATCCCTGCATTTGACCAATCTTTTCTCCTATCGAGATCAGATCATACTTTGATCACTGGAGGAAAAGAGGTTTGAGTCACATATTTCAGTGGTTTAAGGATGGGTGTTTCTCCTTTTCTCAGTCCCAACAATGACACCACCTTAAAACTAATTATCATTACTGCTTCTCCAGATTCGTCATTATATACAGCAGAGGTATAGAACTAGATGGGAGATAGATTCAGTACATCCTCTGCTCCAATTATTGTTAGAAACTAAAACCCGCAAATGCCAGATCATATCGCTCTCTCTTTATAAGTCCCTTCAGCCACAAGAACATAGAGACTTGTAAGGTACAAAATTGTGTTACTGTTTATGCCGATGTTACTGTAGAAGTAAATACCCTGCCAGTTGCAGGAATGGTTGAATTAAGGGAGGGGGATATAAGACAAAAACATATATAAAACAAGGTGCAGGGACTGCATCAGAAAACATATGAGGACAGATTAACTGAACTCAATATGTATACCCTAGAGCAAAGGAGGAGACGTAGATATGATTGAAACATTCAAACATCTTAAGGGCATTAACAAGGTGAAAGAGTCTAACATGTTTCAGTATAAGAAAATAGCAGGACAAGAGGACCCAGCATGAGATTAGAGGGAAGCCCATTAAGGGTAATGTGAGGAAGTTCTTTTTCACAGAAAGGGTGGTGGATGCATGGACCGGACTACCTCAGGAAGTGGTGGATATGAATACAGTGCAGGGCTTCAAGCAGGCATGGGGTGGGCATAAGGGAGCAATACAGATGAGTATGATAGATAGGCCATTGACAGAGCAAAGGCCGATGGTATAGTTATAAGGTAGAAAAGAAATGAGCAGACTGGATGGGCCTTGCAGTCCTTATCTGCCGTCAGCTTCTATGTTTGTGCTTTTACAGATGTTTATTGTCTTGTATCCCCTTCCCTCAATTCAACCATTCTGCAACCAGCAGGGTATTTACTTCTATAGTAACATCATTATAAACAGTAACACAATTTTGTACCTTACAGGTCTCACAATTTACTAATCTACGCTCTTTCACCCTCCTAACCTCCTGCAACATTATCCTCCTATGTCCTATATCTTCTTCTGGGGCCCGGAGGATTGAATACTGTCCACCCTCCCCACCTCTTTGTATCAAGCAGTTGTAAGTACAGGTATAGTCTTCCCTCAGAACCCCTCCACTTATTATATTTGTTTAAACTTGCTATTGGTTCAGACCTGTCGCTGGTATCTTTCTCCACAGTGCTCACCTTCCTCTCCCCTCCCTTCAGGCCCTGTGTGCCTCCATTCTGTCCCTTTGTTATAATCCCAGGCCCTTCGAGCAGAGCACCTAGTTACCTTTACCCTGTTGTAGCAGTGATGGCAGTGTCCAGTCCCTTCCTCCCATTCGACACAGTGTAAAATCCATGCTCAGTATTCTGGTGGACTCTGTCTGTGGGGAAAGAGAATCGAGAAACCATTACAGCTTTAACTTGTCCTCACCAGGAAGATACCCTCAATCTCCACCCCAATCCAGACATCATTGCACTATTCCCTCACCCTCCAGGCCTGGTTTTCTCATGTTTGTGCCTCCAGCATCATTCCCAAATTGATGAGACCTGTTTTCTTTCTCCTCCTCCTTACCAGTGCCATCCTTCTTAAAACTCTGGTGAGTATTCAACCTCTCCCTTAACCCCCATTACGAGATGGCCTGGTTATGATCATCAAAAAATGGTTGCACAGCATATAAAACCATAATAAACACAGGATGTAATATGCCATTAGTCCAAGTCCCCATTGTTCAGAATGCTGTGTGAAGATCTTCTATTTAAACACTCAGGCCTTCCGCCTCGTGGCTTCTAGTGGTCGTGCAGCTCCATTTCTCATCCATCCTCCTTTTGCATTTCAGGTCTGGTAGACCTCTCCTTACAATCCGATTTTTGTTCGATCCCATCTGAACAAGCTGAGAATTACCCCTCTCCTTTTGCACCTGGCATTGCTCCCAGCAAGTAGTGATGTTCTCCTCCTCCCACCACAAGTACTTTAAGTACCCATCCCTCCTCCCATCCAAGTAGGCTTAATAACCAGTTGTTTACCCCAGTAGGGCTCCAGGGCTCTCCAGTGAAGGCGCAGGCCCCGCCTCCTGATTTCAGCAGCTGCACAGCTTTAAATCTCAATAGTCCTCCACTCTTGCCTTGCCGCCCTGAAGCCCCCCACAGCCCTTTGTCTGTGCTCATTTAGCGCTCCTCTCCTCCCTCCCACCATGACTTCTATAAGTACCATACCTCCGTCCGAGCAGGCTTCATAAATCATTATTTACCCCAGAATGACCTGAGGGGTCTTCCAATGAAGGCACAGGCCTCGCTTCCTAGTTTCAGCAGCTGCGCAGTCTTATCTCAATATTTATTTATTTATTTAAAATTTGGTGACTGGAAAAGGCACACTGAGCTGAGGCTCTTTCCTGATGCCACCCGGTACAAAGGTGTACACAGAAGTATGCAGAGAAAAGTACAACAAAATCATTTTTACAGACAGTATTTACAACACTTTGATTACAGACAGTTGGTACACATCTAGAGCTTACAATGCAAACTATTATCTTGCGGTATGGTATAAATAAGCATAGTACAGTAGAGATGCAGGAGTTTGTTTCAGTTTGAGATTAGCTATACTAATATTGATCATCAGAGGCCTCATAGAGCGGGATTAGTCCCATGTTGGGGTGGGTCCCGCAGCGATCTTAGGCAACGAGGGATGGTAGGAGCCTGAGGAGTTGTTTAACCTGCTGAGAGGGAGGAAGCTAGGAAGGATGGGTGGGAGGTTGTTCCATAGGTGGGGAGATGGTATGAAAAGGCGGCTTGACCAGAAGCAGTGTGGGGGTGAGGGAGGCTGAGGATGCGTCGTCCCTGTGGTGGAGAGAGTAGCCTAGGGAGCTGGCTGGTACAAGACGGGAGGTGAGAAGGCAGGGAGCCCAACCAGTATTTAACATGAGGGAGGTACCATGGATGGTTCTCCCATGGGAGCGGAGCCAGGGAGAGAGCAGTGTAGAGGGGGTAAAGGATGAATAAGTGGGGCAGGCAGTGGCAAAACGCCAGAACGAATTGAGTAGGCTGTCAGGTTTGGAGAAGGATGAGGTTGGGGCTGTACAGTATATAATGTCTGCGTAGTCTTGAACAGGCAAGACTGCTTTTGCTACTTTTAGTTCATGCGGTGGGAAGGGAAGGCAGGCTTTGTGGCTAGGAGGATAGCAAGTTTGGGTCAAGTTTGGTGCAGACTGCCTCTTTGTGGGTGGAGAAGTTGAGGTGGCTGTCTAGTCAGACTCTCAGGTATTTGAAAGTGGGGACCAGCTCAAGAGGGAGAGCCGTCCATGGTGGAGATTACGGGGGCAGATAGGGAGGCAAGCTTTGTCTAGATCTGAAGACCATGGTAACAGTTTTGTTGTCATTAAGTGTGAGCTGCTTTTTCAGGAACCAGGATTGGACTCTATTGAAGTCGTTTTAAAGATCTGGGAGGACACCGCCGTGGGAGGGACCCGAGGCGAAGATGATTGTATCTTAGGCCTCCACTCTTGTCTTTCCGATCTTGGAGCCCCCCGCAGCACCCTTTGTCTATGCTCATTTCTACTGACTGAGATATGCTTTCTTCACCCTGCTGTATACCCACAGACACCCCGATCTCTCTACCCTGCTGCATACCCTCTTAAACCCCCGCCTGCCCAATAAGCCCATACATTGTTTAAAGCCTGGAGCTTGCTGCATATGACTGTTCTGTTTTTGTCCCTTTACATGATCTCTGTGTAGATAGTTGGTCACTTATCTGAAGCCGCCGATGTTCCCGATGGTGACCCTTTTCCTAGTTACCTCCATATTGCGAATGTACTGCTGCACACGCTCCACCTTGTGGAAGGTAAAGGTGGTGCCTTCCCATGATTCTCACTGTGGCCGGGTATAGAAACTGGAAGTCCACCTCATGAGCCAGTAAAGCATCCAGCACCGGGTTAAATAATCTTCTTCTCCGCTGCAGGATCTGCAAAAATCCTGGTGTAAATGCAATCTGGCCCCTGAAAACCACCTCTTTTGTTTTTTAAATGCATATCAGATGGCCTGCCAATCCCCAAAGTTATGCAGGTGGAAATGATCTGTCACAGAGGCTGTCCCGCTGCTGGCTTCGCACAAAAGCTCTATGAGCCCTTTCAGTTTTGTACTGACCCCTTTGGTTTCAGACCCAGCAAACCCAGGAGGACCTGCCACAAAAGTCCTCCGGTAAGTTCCCTCTTTGCCTTCGAGTAGCCCACAGATGTGGAGGTTATTTTGACGTTGATAATTCTCGGGTAGTCCAGTTGATCTTATCTGTGTCAGTCTTCACCATTCATCACTATTTGGGGTACAGCACCAGAGCTAGGACCCAGCGGAGACTTTTTTTCCTCCATGGGTGCAGGCTGATGTAGGAGCGATTGCCGCCCTCGAGGTTGGCGTTCCACGTGGCGCCGAGGATTGCAGTTAGGGCATTGTCGACTCTGCCCCAGCCCCAGTTCCTTTCTCCCGCCGAGTGAGGATCCTGCATGCGTGACTGCAGCTATGCCTAGTCCGTCGAGTATTTTAGTATTGGCCTTGGTTCTGCTCTGCCTGCTCGACGCTTCAAAATTCTGTGAAGATCTTTCCTTTTATTAAGCAGCATTGAGTACTGTGTTTTTTTTTCTTCTCGCCTGGTCATGTCTCGTCCAGGGGCAAGAAGACTTCAAAGGCGGGCGCCCCCATGCGCCTGTGCCCCTGTGGCTGCCTTTACTCCGAACGGACCAGCATGACTGTTGCCCTCCTGCCTCGGCCCTGGATATGATATGGATAACTGCGATATTTGTTTCTCCATGGACCGCGTGTCATTGAAAACCGGCATAATGAAGGTTGGGCGTGTACCGCTGACTTTCGGAAGTCCATGAGTCGCCAGGCCAAGGCCAGGACTCTCAGCCCTTCCTCCGGGTCCCTCCCGGTCCTGTATAGCCCATGGAGGAGGAACCCCCACCTCTTCTTGCCTTACTCGCGAGGGTTTCTTCCGTGTTTGAGCCCAGGCACAGCCCCCATGGGGGTCAGTCGGGAGGCACTGCTTGACAGTCGCTACTCGGTAGCGAAGGCTCCTCGTGTCATGTTCTGGGTCCCTTGGGACCAGGCCGCATGGTCCTCGGCGCTCGGCCTTGTAGCATTGCTTTAGACCCGGGCGCCGCTCGGTGGCGCTGTGGGCTTTGAGTGCGATGCCATGGTCAGCATCAGGCCTGCTCGCACCACCATCGTCCCTGATGCTGTTCACGGCATTGGGGTTCTCGCATCGGGTTTGGTAGTCTGGAGGTTTCTGGGCCTGGTTCTGATCCCGGCCGGACGGAGCCGGTGCCAGCCCAGTCCTCGGCACTGCTCCTGGTGCCAGGGATGGGGTCAGCACGTGGTTGGGGTCGATCCTGCCTTGGCGCGCTCATGGCGCCCGAGTGTTGTGCAGCACCACATTTGGGGCAGCATCTGTCTTTGGTGCCTTCGCCCGGTGCCGGGGTGGTGTTGGCGCTGGACGTGATGCCGAACGGATTTGGCACTTTGCGGTTCCGGGGTAGAGTGCAGAGCATTGATGTAGGGAGTCGCGCCCGACTCCGGTGTTGTTTGCGGTGCGGGTTGGGTGTCGGCGCGGGCGTGGCGCTGTGTTCTCTTCTGGGGCCATTGGAAGCGCTGTCCCAGGGTGCCCAGCCCCGGTCCGGGAACTGAGGTCCGTGGGGTGATCTGGCATCGGACCTCGGAGCCTTCTTCGCAGATTCTGTGTCGGATCCAGATTGGCTCCCAGGCTCTTCTGAATCTTCGGATCCTTCTGTCTTCAGCACCCGCCCCCACTCAACCTCTTCTGATTCGGCTCGCCGGTAGATCTCAGGGTTGGGGTCTGACCAGCCAGCGGTGGTCCCTGTGATTACCGCTGAGCAGCCTGAGGTCACTAGCATGACTGTTTCTTCAGTTGGGATACCCCTCCTTAGTGTGTTTGGACAGCGCAAGTTTGGGGCAGCCAGAGGCGTATCAGGATGGGGAGGATACTGTTCCCTAGGTGGACTCCTCGGAGACTGCTCGGAGGTGCCAGTTGCCTGGGCTGGTGGCTAAAGGGCGAGATCCTCTCTGACCCGGAAGGGTTGAGAGGCAGTGGTGTGGCGAGCGAGCCCTTTCTAGAGCCCAGCCGGGTTCTGGTGGGAGCTAGAGCACAGGCCCTTGCCTTTCCTAGAGGAGTCCCAGAGGGGACTTTTACTTCTGAGGTCAGGGGCGTCTTTCTGGACTCACACGGTCCCAGTCACCTCACGGGGGATTTCTTCATTTGGGGCACAGCTCTGACCACATTCCGACCGGTTAAGCGGCTGTTAGTTGCATCGCCTTTGGTCTCCTCTTGCGAAGGGTTTCCTGTTGGCCTCCTGCCCTGACAGACACCGCTCTCCTGTTGCCAGGAGCCTGTCCCCTGAGCCTCTCTCCAGCCCTGGTAGTCCCACGATTCCCGGTCCTCGCAGGCCTCTTACCTGGGAACAGTTGAGAAGTTCGGCTGTACATTTTCCCACCTACCTCCATGCCCTGGACCAGCAGGTGTTTCACCACGTCCGGCAGCTGGACCCTGAACCTGGGAGCCTGCCTTCCTCCTCTTCTCCCTCTAGTCCACATCTCCCCAGCGCCTGATCTGTCCTCATATCAGCTTCCTTGTGAGGATGATGGACGAGCTTCACCTGACCTCGGCCCCAATCAGTAATGCCAAGCATGTGACACACCCCTTTTTGGGTGAATACAGTGCAGCCCGCCTAGCCTATTCCTTTTCAGGAGGTGTCACATTGGCTCTGGCTACATCCCTTTTCCACAGTACCAGCCCCAAGGGACCTATGCCAGCGGTATTGTGCTCCCCAGATCTCCAGGTTCTCTGCCTCATCCTCCTTCGGGATTGACCTCCCTGGACACCCCTCGGGGCCTTGCGCCTTACTGTGACCGCCGGATTCAGACTCTGCGGATTTCAACTTCTGGGGAGGCGAGTGTTCTACTCGGCACGGATCTCCTGTCAATTTCAGCACTTCAGGCCCACTATGCAGCCTATGACAGGTTCTTGTGGTCTAGGCTAGGACAGCTCGTAGCCTCGATGGCTGATTCGGAGGAAACTAGGCAAGCCATTGCCCTTTCATGCAGGGGCCTGGAGCTAGCAAGGCATCTAGAGGGCATCTACTTATGCCAGTGAGGTGCTTCAGAACAGTAGGATAACGATCTGCCTCGGCAGACGGCATGGCTTCACCTAGCCTGGTTGTCACCCTGGCCCGGTGTAGGGTGATTTACTCTGCCTACCGGAGAACCCATCTCTTCTCCCAACGGGTGAGATGGCAGCTCTTGGGGCGCCTTCCTTCCCCACTGGGGATCACCGCCTCACCCAGACCAGTCTCAGACCTCTCCAGGCCTGTAAGGGTTCTCTCTTGCAGTGTCTCACCCACTGTGGGCTAAGGGCTTAGTCCAGGGTGCATCAGGCCCTCCTTGGGGCTCGTATCACTTTAATAATGATGAATGAAGATTGACAGATAAGATACCGAAAATTACGCACTCACTGTAGAATTGTTGATCTTCTGTGTATTTTCACCATTCAGCACTCAATCCCACCCTCCTTCCCCTGGGGCCTCAGTCTCTGACTCTTCCCATCCCCTGTGTGTCTTCCTTTCTCGCTTCTCCTCTCCCTTGAGTGTAGGCGGAGAGGACTGTGGGGACGACGGGTGAATTTTCTGGAGCTTACAGAGATTGGAGGAAGCTCCTCTCTCTCCTTCTTAGGAGTTGTGGAGTGGGGGACATCCTCTTTCTCTGCCCTTCATAATTTTATTATTTTGGGCTCGAATTTGACCCCACATCTGCTTAACCAGTCTTCGCTGTTAAAAGTCCCCCTTATTTTAGGAGGGAGGGGAGAGTTGGACACACACCTGTCTGCACTTCAGGGGTTGGTCTTGAGACTCACGCTGCTTAAAATTTTACCCTGCAGCTGAACTATTAGTCCATATGGACTCATCCCTTAAAGGCTTTTTATGCGATCCGCTTCTGAGGGTGTACTGCTCTATCCCCCGATTTTCCTCCCTTGTTTCTTCTCTTCTTCTCCTTCCAGAGATTGGGCCCCTCTCCCCAATTTCCTTTTCACGTCTCCTTCTCTGTTTGCCTTAGTTATTTATATCTCTTTTTGGTTTATTCTTTTCCTTTTAGCTACCCCTTAGGCTCTCTTGCCTCTACCCACCCTCCCTTCCGTACACTCTCCGCATGTCAGAACTGGGGCTGGGGTAGTCGATAGCTCGACAGCTGCCAGCCCTGGGCGCCACGTGGAATGTCGGCCAGGGGTGTGCCCGGCTTATGTCGGCCGCCCATGTGGGGAGTCTCCATGAGGTCCTAGCTCCGTGCAGGACTCCAAATAGTGATGAATGGTGAAGATACACAGAAAGATCAACAACGATAGGTACTGATTTCATTTCTCAACTCCTCCAGCTCCTTCGCATCCCCTGAACTGTTTCTGGCAAGTGTTCTGTTCGGTCCTCCAGGTAGAGTGTCGTGTTTCAGCCTCCGATATTTTTTGCAGTTTGCCTGGAGATCTGTTCTGACAGCTTGGAGATTTTTGAAGTAATAAAGTCCAACTTGGAGACAGCCTAAGCACCTGGGCCGTCAGGGTTCTTCCCACCACCTCCATTTCTGGTGCGGAGAGCATGATCACATTTGGAACCTCTGACGGCTAGCGCCACGGCTTTCTTCTCTGATTTCAATGCATTCCTGGATGGTTTCCATATTAGGTATCAGATACTCATCCATTGCACTTTCTGGCAACCGCTTATATCAAATTTTCTTGACGGTGAGTTCGTTTTGAACCACTTTTTTCCTTTAGAGACTTGTGTAGATGGAGCTGTAGAGAGATGTTGCTGTTCCTTTAGCTGCTTATTTGCGTCCCCGCAATACTTTTAACATTTTTACTTCTGATTTAGCTAATGATCTATCATCATGGATAGTCATATATGCTGATGACACAAAATTAGGAGAAAATTGCCTCATCGAAGCCGACCATGAGTTGATACAGAATGACCGTAACACATTACCAGCATGCTCTTTAAGATGGGAGATGAAATTTAATGTTATAAAGTGATACCTGTGGGATGCAGGAAAATAATATACCCATATACATTATAAACATACGAAGAAGCCAGCAGAAGAAGGCCATTTGGTCTATCAAGTCTGCTCATATTGCAGGGACCAGAGCTTTAGCTACTGACCTTGTCCCCTCCCACTCCTCCTCCTCTCCATTCTCCCTACCCATGATCCTTACCTTCCTCTATGTGTGTCCCAGCCTCTCTTGAACATGCCCACTGTCTTCAACAAGACCACCTCTTCTGGCAGTGCAGTCCAAGTGTCCACCACCCTGTCCATGAAGAAGTGCTTCCTGACCTCCTTCCTAAACCCTCCCCCAACTTAAGACTGTGCCCCTCATGTTATGATTGTCACTTAGCTTAAACAGATCCTCCTTATACACCTTATTTATCCCTTTCAAGTACTTAAAGGTCTCAGCCATGTTCCCTGTCTCCTGTCCACCAGGGAGTACATGTTCAGTGCCCTCAACCTCTCCTCATATGCCTTACTCATGGACCCACTGTAATTTTGTAGCCTTCTTCTAGACCTTCTCCAGCAGGTTGATGTCCTTTTGGGTGTGGGCACCAGTACTGAACTCCATACTGTAGGTGTGGCCTCACTAGTAACCTGTACAAGGGCAGTATAACCACCTCCTTCGTACTGCTGATCCCCTAGCTATACATCCCAACATCTTGTTTGCGCTTGCTGTTGCTGTCTTGCACTAAGTGGAGTGCTTTGGTCTTCAGTGATCATCACTTCCAGGTCCTTCTCCTCCTCTGATGCAGATACCTGGACTCCACCCAGATAGTACTCTGTCCTGGGAATCTTGGCTCTGATGTGCATAACTTTGCATTTCTGGCATTAAAGCCAAGCTGCCAGATCCCTGACCATCTCCCCTGCTTTTCCAAATCATCCTGTAGGTCATGTATCCCTTCAGCTGTGTCCACTCTTCTGCATACCTTGGTGTTATCCACGAATAGGCACATTTTGCAGTTGGTGCCATCAAGAGGCACATACATTCCAGGGATGCATCTGTGATACTCCTCTTTACAGAGCATACGTCGCCTATACTTGACCATGCAGCCCCAGTTTGGTGTCCAGATAAGTGTAAATATACTGTGTTGAACAGGTAGAAAAAGTACAAAGAAAAGGTATTAAAGCAATTTTCAATATCCGCGATCTAGCATACTGAATCAAGACTTACTGCACTTAATTTAATGTTCCTCGAACAGCGATGATTACGTGGTAGAGCTATTAACCATTTTACAGGACCCATATCTGTTAATGGATTTAAATTTTAACTTTAAACAAACCACTATTACTACTAGAGGACATCCACTCCAACTAAAGGGAGAAGTTTTTAGAAGTACTAGAAAAGTACTTTTACCCATCTCGTGGTTAATGTTTGGTATTTGCTACCCATTTCGGTTATATCCAGCAACTCAAAGGCAGAATTGAAAAACAGGTTAGATATATGCTTGCTGAATGAACCAGGATCAAGCTATCATTAGTCATTTGGAGCAATATGGCACACCAACCTTATTGCTCCCTTACCTCCTTAGTATGATCCCTCAGTGCCAGGAAGGTCTTGTCAGACTAGCCTGATAGTATTCTTTGACTGGATGACTGGACAGTAGAGAAGGGTGATGCAGTGATTTCTGTACTTGACTTCAACAAGGCATTCAACTTGGTGCCTTGCAGAAGGCTATTGAAGAAGCTAAAGGATCTGGGTGTAGCGAAGGGCAAGTGAGATGGGTGGGAAGTTGGTTGAAGGGAGACGTAGAGGGTAACTGATGTTACTGAGGTCTTGTACCAAGTCACTAGTAGCCTTCTCTCACTCACTGCCAATATTGAGCTCCAGAGGGCTTTTGGTATTGAGCTGTGCAGGCCAAGTATGCTGCCTGCCTTAATAGCAAGGAAGCTGAAGTATAAACTTTTGCCCATATTGTTCAGCTTCCTGAACATTTTTCAGGAGGCTGAGAGGAAAGGGCACTATTGCCTTAACATGGGCAGCAGTCTAGATCACTCCCTTATGATCAGGGTGAGAATACATGTATTGGAACCCTGTTCATCCACCTTGTACTTTTCTCAATTTTCTTATCTATGCCAGTAACTGAAGTGGTGCTGACATGATTTACAGGTGGTCTTCTTGAGGGACTTGTGAATGGTCAATTACAACCTTTCTGTGGGAGTTAAATCCATCATATCTATACATTCCACCTCATCCTCTGAAGTTTTCTGTGAGGTAATCTTGAGGGTATTTACTATATGCCTCACTAAAGTGTAGTGTGAGGTATCTGAGGGCCTAGGTGGGAGCCAGAGTCTTGCTCTGGAGAACCATTGGTTCTGTGGGTTCTCCTTCCTCCTCCTCCTCCAAATACCAATTCAGCCTCTTCCTTCACAGGCACTGGGAATGGAACTGAAGCCTGGAGAGGGGGATAGCCATTTTCTTGAAATTCCCATAGCTTGGAATGCCTGGAGGAGTTGCCATGCCTTAGTCATGTCCTCTGTTGAGGGCATTATAGTGTATGTAGAACATTGTTCTCACCAGCAATCCAGCCTTTCAAAACGCTCGTTCTGCCACAGTCAATGAATGGAACGCTGTACTGACCGTGACGCAGAACAGTGCCCATTCATTTAGATTTGAAAACTCGAGCCGGGTTGAAATAATGAATAGAATACCGCTAATGCTTCAACATTATTCACAGCTGCCTGAAATTAACGTGCCTGCTTTCTGAAACGGCACTGTTCATTTAAATGCAGGATCAACCATATTGTATTTTACTTAGTTTTCTCTGCCTCAGTATAGTTATTTTCTTGCTAATTCGAGAGGTCTGGTCACCATGGTTTTTTGTTTTTTCTAAATCCCACCCACAGCAGAGCGGCAACCAAGTGGGCATGTGCACTGCCACGTTAGGGATGCCCAGTCCCTAGCAACCACTCAACTCGCCCCCTAGCGAGGGAGAACACATTTCTTTATCCATGATTTAAATACAGTCTGGAAGCCTAAAAATATTTTAAAAATAATTGAGGGGGCACCGTGCACTATAAAAATACAGGATGAGTAATCCCATGCAGAACTATGTGTTCTGCCTCCCCGGGTCTGATTCCCAAGGACCTCTCAAGCTTAGCCTCGGGCCACAAGGAATCAGACCCTCTGTGGCAGAACACACTGGTTCTGCATGGTTACCCATCCTGTATTCTCTATTTATTTGTGTCTACTGGTGAATCTTTTCCTTCTTCAGGAGGTGGGACAGTGACATGCTTTTTCTTTTTTTCTTGGCACTGTCTTTGGGGTCTGCTCAGAGACTGTTTTATTTTTATTGGATTCAGGGTTCCACCATTCAGACACCCTGATTTCTGAACCATCTTTAGCAACTTTTTCTTCCTTACCTGCCCCCTTTTCCAGGGACTGCTGCTTATTTTGAGGGGCTGGACCTCCCTCCTCTGAGCCTTTAGGTGACATGGAGGCAAACTGAGAGTCATAGTGTCTTCATTTTTAGTCCTTTTCTTTTGTGTTTTGGTGCAAAACCTAATACAAACTTCACAACTGTCAAAATTGTGATCTGGATTGAGTGACTTAAACACAACTCTTGGCAATCTGCCTTTGCCAGGAGTTGGAAACAAACTTACAGTTTTTAAAGCCTGTGGGTCACACTTTCTTTTTGGGCCTGCCAGTCATACCAGATAGTGATGACTGTTAGAAAACTATTCTGCCCTAACCCAAAAACCCAGTTATTTGCCAAAGAAATAAACCCCTGTTAGGAAAGGGGGTTAAAATCACAAATGCAGTTCAGTTCTTTTTTTTTTTTTTTTTTTTTTATAGAACTGCAATATTAAATGAACACCTAATAAGCGTTCAAACAGTACTTTCAAATAATTATCATCTCGGTTTCTGAAAAGAGAACCGAGAATAACCTTATAGAATTACTACAGAGCGGTAATTCAGACAGCAAGAAATGCTTAGTTTTTGAAGGAAAAAGAGGTTCCTAAAGGCAGGAACAGTGCTACAAACGGCCTTCTCCAGTTCCTGGGAACCAATGTGGAACCAGAGAATCTGTAAGAATACGTAAAAATACTCCCTAACGCACAGTATTGAGAGATAGCTAAACAAATAAGAGTTAACTTTAAATAATAAAACAACTGTGATCAGCTCTGAAGTGAAGCTAAGACTTCAAGCAATTGCTTTCTTCAGGTGTAGAAATAAATCTGCCATTAGAATGCAAGGATGAGCATGACCACACAGCAGAGTTTTGAAATTCATTCTAAGATTGTCTGAGTTGCATAAAATTCTAAGCTTTGGGACAGCTTCATTCCAGGAGAATGAAGACGTTGTTAAGAATAAGTGAGGAATTCTTGGGTTTGACCTGAAAGTTATGTACTCACTGTAGTTCTTAATATTATAGAAATAACAAAGTTGATTCCCACTAGGGAGTCTGAGCCAGAGGCGCTAGGACCCTGCAGGAACCAGAACATTCAGAAAGGCTGGTGCTGAGGTAAGCGTGCACATGCACGGTGCTGCAAGGGGAGCTCATGGCATAGGCTTACCTCGGCACCAGTCATCAACAGCCTCTGTACCTTTTACCAGGGAGGTGCAGCATAACTTAACAAGTACTTATGCACTTAACCTAAGGGCATAAGATAGCCCTGGTGACCTGTGTAAGACAGGTCAACAAACCTGTAACAGTGTCTTCACAGCCCAGCCAAGAACAAGGCGAAGACCAATAAAACACACTGTAGTGAGCCTGGGGATGGCGGATGGGTGTGAATCAGTGGTGATAATACTTCTAGGAGATCCAGAATTATGGTGAGTATGTCATTTTCACATCTTTCAGGAACTGCCTTCACCATTGATTCCCACTAGTGGGTCAGAATACCAAGCACAGACAAAATCCCTTGGACTAGGGTGGTAGGAGCCAAGGGCTCAGTCAGGATAATAATCCATTCAGGATCGTCCTGCTGAAGGTGGCATGCTGCTTGGCATGGACATCCAGGGCATAATGCATAAAAGTATGTGCTGTGCTCTTGTTGCAGCTCAGCAAATATCACCGATAGTCACAGAAAGAACCTCAGTCAGGATGTGGCACTTTTTTGGAGGAATGGGCACGTACCTGGTGTTCCAGTTTGACCTGAGCCATGGCATAGCAGTGGCGCAGGCAGCTCACTGTCCTGGCAAAATGCACTTGACTGTAACAGGCTATCCTTTCTGATTAGAATCAAAAAGACAGTGAGCAGTTTGGATTGCCTGCAGTCTTTAATTCTGTCTGGTTAAAACATCAGGACCCTCTTAACATCCAGAGAATGGAAGAGCACTCTCCTTCATTTCCATCTTTAAATACCTTTATCTTAGCAGGTGGGACCAGGTGAAATTGAGCAGCAGTTTCGAATTATCTTGCCTATAGGCAAGAAAATTCCTTCTCCTCTGCTGGGTTAGGAAACTGTAGTCTAGAAACAAGAAATAACCTGGCGTTCTTGCGCCCAGTACCCCTTTGATTTTTAGCCAGCTTGATTCAAACACAGGAGTCACCAGAATCGTGGAATTGTACAGAGGCAAGAAATTTGTGCTGTTTTCTTTCTATCTCTGAAAGTTCTTCAGAGTAAAGACAGATTATCAGGGGAGGAAGATCAAACGTGGTAAGGGTCACAATATGAAGCTGGAGGGGAGGAGGCTGAGAGGAAATGTGAGGAAGTACTTCTTCAAGGAGAGGATGGTGGACACTTGGAACAGCCTCCTGGGGAAGTGGTGGGGGCTAGAATGGTTACAGGATTTAAGAATGCATGGAATAGACACAAGGGAATCTTAGAAGCAGGAGGGGGTGTGTCGGACCAAGTAGGGTCTCCAGTGGCACTATAGGTAGGGAACTTAGGTGACTAGGTGGGCCAAGTGGTCCTTATCTGCCAACAACTTCTATGTTTCTGTGACCAGGATATCTTTCGCTGCTGAATAGTCATAAATTTAGAATTCATAGTCTCAGATAGTCCCATTGATATGAAGTTTCTAACCATAACTGGTTTTCCCTTGTTCGAGTTTCTGATTAATGTTATGGTTGTCTTTAGTTACAGCTTGAACTGTAGCATCCACTGCAGGTGATTTGTTCTCTTGCTGACGTGCTTTAACAGCTTGCTCTGAACTGATTCATCAGTTTCTGCAGATTTATCACAGATCATTTTCAAGTCATTCAACTTTCGCACGCAGCGTCCTCAAAGCGATGGTCGGTGGTGAATAATAACGAGGAATTTCACTTGGGGCATAGGATAACCTTGTCCTTGTGGAAAAACATGTGTAGAGATTCCACTGTCACTCACCCATCTGATGGAGATGATAGTGGCTAAAAACAAAGTTTTCCACAACAGATGTGAGAGATTTATAATATGCTGACCTGTAGCCGTAGTTCTGCTGGGGATATTGATCTAGCTGGAGACAGCTGTGTCACTGGATGTCTTCAAGCTAAGCTCCTCCTCCACCCATGTGGTGTTATCCTCCTGCTGCAACCCCTTGATATCAGATCTTGTATGCTGGAAGCAGGATCGGGGCACCACTTGCCAGTGGAGGTCGGTGGGTTGTACGGGTGTCAGCCGAATATCTTTAGTGGAACGGCAGTTACAGGTGGGTAAATCTGTATTACTACTATCAGGAATTCAGTTCTCTATCCACACTCTGGCAGATTCCTAGCAGTCCCCTGGGAGGAGTGGCAAGTGTGCACCCTGTTTGACGTAACAGAGACTGGAGAACTGATGCCCCAAAAGGAGCATTGCAACGACGTGGCATGTTGATGCTGTTGTGGATCATGGAAGTATGTGCTTTAGTGCAGGTTGCAGCCCTGCACATCTCCTTAATGGGGATATCCTTGAAACATCCACAGACACAGCAGCATGTCTGGTGGAACGAGCCTTAAGCCCTCTGAAGGACTCCCTACAAACCAACGTATAGCAGAGGCTGATGCAGGATGTAATCAACTTGGCAGTAGTCTGCTTGGCTGCCAATCTGCCAGTGTATGACAAGCAGCTGGCGAACCTCGCACAAGCTCCTGCTGTGCACTCCTTGTGACACTGTGGGGAAAGGCACATAGGGCAAGATCTGCTCTTCTCGCAGATAACACAAAGATGTCTACAAGGTGGACACAGAGGAAGGGGTAAGTAACTCTGGAAGAATCTGGGCAGGTTGAGATCTGGTCAAAGATTCTGCAGTTGGGCTTCAACATGCACAAAATGTAAAATGATGTACACTGGGAAGTGGAGCCCAGCAGTGCAGTATGAATTGGGGAGGTGTGTGTGCTGGAAAGCACCATGGAGAAAAAGGACATAGGGGTCATAAAATCATAGAGCCAAGAAACAACACATTGTAACAGAGCTGAGGACAAGGCAGACAGGATGCTGGGTTGCCTAGGGAGGTAAATAAACAGCATAAGTCTAACAGTGATCCTCCCATTGTAGAGGTCACTGGTGTGACCACACCTGGAATAGTATAAAAGGTACTGAAGTCCACACCTGATGAAAGACTGTGACAAGGTGGTAGCAGTACAACACAGGGCAGCTAAGATTGTCCGTAGACTAGGGGACAAGACATGAGGAGAGGATACAGCACTTGAACGTGTACACCCTTGAAAAAGGAGGAAAAGGCGACATGATCGACATACAGATATCTGCATAGGATAAATAGGGTGGACAGCAAGGAGCTTTTCTCCTTGAGTTCAAATACAAAGACGAGAGGGAACTCACTTAAACTTGCAGGGCAGCGGAAATTCAGAAGGGACATTCATGAGCATGTTGTGACAGAAAGAGTGGTGGACAAGGAACGAGCTAACAAAGGAGAAAGTGGTGCAGGCAAACTGAGTGAACAGCTTCAAGCAGGGTTGAGACAGAGGTATGGGGTTAGCTAGAAAGGGAGGTGGGCAGAAACATAGGGGAAGGATGGCCAGTAGAACCAGTGTAGAACAGTTGGGTAAGGTGGGCTGACAGGCCTTTTCTGTCACCATTGCCTATATCTATAATCTATCCCCAAGAATCCCATCCATAGACCTGCCATGGGAATTCAGAGTATATTTCCTTCTCTTCTTATTTTTATAGGAGATTGCAGGAGTAAAAGCTTTGGGTGTAAGTGTTTGTGTTAGTAGTATACTTCAATTTAACTTCAGGAGTCACACTCATAGTTGCCTGCATGGCAGATAGAAACATAGAATTTGATGGCAGATAAGGACCGCTTGGCCCACCCAGTCTGCCCATTTTCCTACCTAATGGATAAACTGCAGATCCTAGTTGACCAACAGCCTACTTTTTCCTACTCCCACCCCTAGAATTGCCTTATGACTGTCCCATGCATTCTTGAATTCCACCAGTTTTTGACTCCACAACCTCCTCTGGAAGGCTGCTCCATGCACCCACAAGCCTCTGTGAAAAATACTTCCTTACATTACCCCTGAGCCACCCTCTATCTTCAAATTGTGCCCCTTGTTCTTACACACCTCTTTTCTTGAAAGATACCCTCTTTGTACTTTGTTGATTCCCTTGAGGTACTTGAAAGTTTCTATCATGTCCCCTCTCCCTCCTTTCCTCGAGGCTATACATATTAAGCTCCTTAAACTCTCTCTTCATATGTCTTCCGGTGCAGACCCTGCACCATTTTACTTGCCCTCCTCTGGACTGCCTCCATCCTGTCTATGTCTTTATGGAGATCTGGTCTCCAGACCTGCACGCAGTACTCCAGATGGGTCTCACCAGTTGTCTGTACTGAGAGATGGTAACTTCCTGTTTTCTACTGGTGATGCTCTCCTTATGCATCCCAGTATCCCCAGCCCTCCTTACTGCCCTCTCACATTGCTTGCCCACCTTTAGGTCATCTGATATGATTACCCCCAGGTCCCTTTCCATTTTTGTTGTTGTTAGTATCCCACCCCCCATTGTGTACTCTTCCCTGGGTTTTTGTTTCCTAGGTGCATTACCTTGCACTTCTTAGCATTGAATCTAGCTGCCATATATTTGACCATTCCTCCAACCTTGCCAAGTCTCTTCTCATCCTTTCCACCCCACCTTGTGTATCAACTCTGTTGCAGATCTTTGTGTCGCCTGTAAAGAGATGTACTTTTCCTTCCAGTCCCTGTGCAATGTCGCTTATAAAGACATTGAAGAGGACCGTCCTAGTACTGAACCCTGTGGTACCCTACTAATAACCCCTCTTTTCAGAGTTGACTCAGTTTACTATTATCCTCTGTGTCATGTTGTCCAGCCAATTCTTTACCCAGGCTACCATCTTGGGACCCACCCCAGGCTGGCTAACTTGTATATTAAGCTTTGTGTGGACTGTGTCAAATGCCTTGCTAAAGTCTAGGTAGGCCATGTCCACAGCCCCTCCCTGATCTACTACTTTGGTCACCCAGTCAAAGAAATCTATTAGATCTGCCTGACGGACCTTCCTGCTGTGAATCAATGCTGCTTTGGTCCTGTGCCCCTGGCCTCCAGCCCAGGAGGAAGAAACAGATAGGGAGTTGATGCTACCCATCCAAAGGATGGCAGACAAGGGTGAGGTAGTACTGGTTGGAGACCTCAATATTCCAGACGTGGACTGGAGCATCCCAACAGCATCATCAACTAGGAGCAGATTTATCCTGGACTCCTTCAGGGTGCCTTCCTCAAGCAACTTCTCATGGAACCAACTCGACAGAAGGCAATACTGGACCTTGTGCTCACAAACAGAGACAGTGTGATGGGGGTACAGTGGGGAGCACCTGGGAAACAGTGACCACCAGTCATTGTGGTTTGAAATCACAGAAGGAGCAGAACCGAACTAGAGAAAACACGATCCTGGATTTTAGGGGGCAGACTTTGGGAAAATGGAGAGATACTTGAAAAGAGGCATTAAGGGAATGGGGCAGAAAATCAGGGGTTGAGGAACAGTGGGCAGTATTTAAACGGGATTACAAGAGCAACAGAATTATGCACTAAGCAGGTTAGCAAGAGGAAAAGGAAGAGGAGACCATTATAGTTTTCCAAAGAGGTAGCAAAGAAAGTGAAAGCCAGAAAGACTGCATTCAGGCAATACAAAAAGACACAGGCAGAAGGGGATAGGGAGAAGTACCAGGAGAAGCAAAGGGAGGCAGGGAGGTCAGTAAGGGAAGAAAGCTCAGACAGAAGAACACACTGCAAAATCAGTGGGTAGAGGGACAAACCTTTACAGGTACATAAGGAAAAAAGAAAGACAAAGGGAGGGATAGTGAGACTGAAGGGGGAGGACAGCTAGTGGAGGATGACAACAGTAAAGCTGACATATTGAACAGGTATTTCTGCTCAGTCTTTACTGAGGAAGAGGAGGGTAATGGGTCTGAAGGAGTACAAGGGTGAGAATGGTGTAGAAATGGACACAAGTCCCTTTACACAGAAAGGGTCCTGAAGGAACTGGAAGTAATAAGAGTTGATTAAGCAATGGGGCCAGATGGGGTGCACCCAGGATCCTTAAAGAACTAAGAGAGGTGGTGGCTGAACCTCTGGCTATCCTGTTTAGCGATCACTGGAAACAGGGAGGTACCCAAAGACTGAGGACAGCAGATGTAGTCCCTTATACAGAAGTGGGAACAAGGAGTAATTGGGGAACTACAGACCAGTCAGCCTCACCTCGTGTAGTGGGAAGATCATGGAAGCACTACTAAAGGAGAGATTGGTGGAACATCTGGTTGTCAATGGACTACAGGACCCAAGGCAGCATGGTTTCACCAGGGGAGGTCATGTCAGACCAACCTGTTGAATTTTTGACTGGGTGACTAGAGAGGTGGATCAGGGAGGGCAGTGGACATGGCCTATCTGGACTTCAGCAAGGCCTTTGACACTGTGCCACATAGAAGACTATTATACAAACTGGGAATATGGGTGTGGGTAGGACAGTAGTTTGGTGGGTAGGTAACTGGCTGGGCAGCAGGATGCAGAGGGTGGTGGTAAATGGCTGTCATGCCACAGAGGGAAGAGTGACCAGTGGGATACCACAGGGATCAGTGCTGGGACCAGTCCTATTCAACATCTTCATCAGTGACATTGTGCAGGACCTAGAAGGCAGAATTTCACTGTTCACTGATGACACAGAGCTCTGTAACAGAGTAGACACACCAGAGGGTGTAGACAGAATAAGAAGGACCTGCAGAAACTTGAAGAATGGTCAGGGGTTTGGCAGTTGAAATTCAATGCAAAGAAGTGCAAGATAATGCATATGGGGCACAAAAACCCTGGCACAATATATCAGTTGGGGGTGAGGATATAGCATACACCAAGCAGGAAAGGGATCTTGGGGTTATCATCTCTGATGACCTCAAGGTAGGGGAACAGTGTGACAAGGCAGCAGGAAAAGCAAATAGGATGTGGGATGCATAGGCAGGGCCATCACCAGCAGGAAAAGGGAGGTCATAATTCCGCTATACAAGACACTAGTGAGGCCCCACCTGGACTAGTGTGTATAGTTCTGGAGTCCTTACCTACGTAAGGACATAGACAGGGTAGAGAAGGTTCAGAGGAGGCAACAAAGATGGTACATGGATTGCATCACAAGTCCTAATGAGGACAGGTTGAAGGAATTGAATATGTACTCCTGGAGGAGAGGAGGAGAGAGGGACATGATAGAGACATGCAAGTATCTTACAGGGAGGAACAGGTGTAGGGAATACACTATTTTTAAGTGAAAAGATGTTCCAGGACTAGAGGGCATGGGATGAAGTTGGAGGAGGACGATTCAGAGGAAACGTGAGGAAGAATTTCTTCACAGAATGGGTGGTGGACAAGTGGAACACCCTGCCAGAGGTAGTGGTGGGGGCTGAAACAATCACTGGATTTAAGAATGCATGGGATAGACATATAGGAATTCTGGAGGTCAGAGGTAAGGGCAACAGACTTCTAGGAAAACATAAACTGAACTTACAAGCTCAAATGGGCAGACTGGGTGGGCCATAGGCCCTTGTTTGCCGACACTGTCTATGTATCTATGTAGGTACTCGATGATTCTTTCCTTCAGAAGTGATTCCATCATTTTCCTATCACTGAGTTAAACTAACAGGTCTGTAGTTTCCTGCTTCTGCCCTGCTGCCACTTTTGTGAAGTGGAATCACATTTGCCCTCCTCCAGTCCTCAGGTACCACCCCATCCTCCCATGATTTGTTAAAGAGGGTAGTCAGTAGTCACTAGTTCTACCCTTGGCTCTTTTAGAATTCTGGGATGAATCCCATCAGGCCCCATTGCTTTGTCCACCTTCAGTTTTAAGAGTTCTTTCAGAACCCTTTCTTCTGTGAATGGGCTGGTATCGCTCCATATCAAGAGTGTTTCTGTTGTTCGGTTTAGGTACCTCCCTCTTCATTTGTGAATACTGAGCAAAATATTTGTTTAGTATCTCTGCCTTTCACAGTCACCCTCTGCACACACCTCCCCTTATTAAGCCTCACTATCCTTCCCTTGGTCTTCCTTTGCTCCCTGATGTACCTCTAAAAGGTTTTATCCCCTTCTTAACTGAGTTGGCTATCTTTTCCTCGGTTTGGGCCTTTGCTGTTCTGACTGCCTTCCAAGCTTCATTTTGCTTTAACTGATACAATTCTCTGTCCTGCTCCTTCTGTGATCTCCTTGTACTTCCTAAATGCTTTCTTTTCTCTGAACCTTCTGCCACCTCCTTTGAGAACCATAGTGGTTTCTTACATCGTTTCGTTTGTTTATTTGCTTCACACAAAGGCTTGTTGCTTCTGTGATGGCAGTTTTGATTATTTCCCATTGTTCTTCCACCCCTCCTTCCTGCCCATTTGCTAGTGCTCTTAGGCACTCACCCATTTTGGCAAAGTCAGCCTCCTAAAGTCCAGTACTTTTGCCTTTGTATGCTTGACTCTACTGCTGTGTTTATTGTGAACCATTCTGTTCGATGGTCGCTAGTTCCCAGATGGCTACCCACTTACTTCTACATCTGTTATCCTCTCCATCTCCATTTGAGAGTACCAGGTATAAGATTGCTCCTCTAGAGTGGGTTCCAATACCAGTTGTCTCAGGCATGCCCTTGTAGGGCATCTAGAATAACACCACTCTTAGAAGTGTCTGCTGCAACAGCACTCCATTTAACATCTGGCATATTCAGATCCCCATCAGCAATATCTCCCTTTTTCTGCCATTCTAAGGATACTTTCATCATTTCCTTGTCCATTTCCTCCCCTGAGATGGGGGTCTGTATACAATCCTTGCATGGATTGTGGTGCCATTGCCTGTCTCCAAATTGACCCACAGTGCTTCCTCTCCTCCCTGTTTACCCTTTTGTTCTGTTGCTTGATTTCTTCCCTATGTAGAGAGCTACCTCCTCCTCCTCTTTACCCTCCCTGTTCCTCCTGTAGATAGTGTATCCTAGTATGTTTATGTCTCAGTCATGGTTCTGTGTTTACAATGTTTCTGTGACTGCCACGATATCTAGATGTTCCTCCACTATCAAGGCCACTAATTCAGGAAGCTTGTTATCCATACTACGGCCTTGGTACTCATTGCTTCCATTTTTGATGTCTTTACCTCTTGTAGCAACATCCCCCACTGACCTTTCTACCTTGGTCTTTTCCTCATTTAGTACCCTGTTTTGTAGGGGAGGCTGAATTCCCTGCTGCTTATCAGTGCCCCGCCCTTGACTAGTTTAAAAGCTTGCCAATGAAGCATTTTGCCCAGAAGACTTGTTCCTTCCTAGACAGTTGTGAGACCAGCCTGCCAGTATAGGCTGGTGTCCCTCCAGGTGGAACCCCAGTCCCCAATGAAGCCAAACCCCTGTGCTCCACACCATTTTTCAACCATTCATTGAATCTCATGATGCGGTACACTGCCTCACCCAGGCCATAGACAGGCAGCACCTCTGAGAAGGATACTGTGTATGCTGCTTGTCTTAGGCCTCTCCCCAACTCCCAAAGTCCTCCTGCACTGCTCTAATCTCATGTTGAGCCAAGTCATTTGTCCCTGGGTGGACAGCGACATCCAGCTCAGTCTCCCATGTAGCTGTTCTCGTGATCCTGAGGATGCGCTTCCTGTCCCTCCAGCCATGGCGCCAGGCAGGCACCTTACTTCAGTTTTTCCTGCTCCCCCAGTTCTGTCCCCTTATAATTGAGTCCCCACCAGGAGCTGCTTCCTTTCCCTGTGGTGTC
This sequence comes from Neoceratodus forsteri, assembly GCA_016271365.2. Classification (NCBI taxonomy): domain Eukaryota; kingdom Metazoa; phylum Chordata; order Ceratodontiformes; family Ceratodontidae; genus Neoceratodus; species Neoceratodus forsteri. The sequence goes on from CM057458.1 coordinate 1,078,979,215, forward strand.
CTCTGCCTCCTTCCTGTGGGCCTCCCTTGTGACAGTTGTCCACAGCCTCCTTAGTCTCCTCTGCAGGTTCATCCATAGGGGAACTATGCTTCCCAGAATGGTGTATGGATTGTGGAGTGGTACAACTGACTGGGTGCCTCTTCCACCACCCTCACCCTCCTGAGCCCACTGTGGTCCAACTGCTGTGCTTTCTTGGCACCTCTGAGGCAGTGGTGGTGGCCCTAGTGCTCCCTGGGTGGGAGAGGTTCCCTACTTCTGTTCAGTGTGGCCTGAAGACTGCAATCTCCTCCCTCAGGGCAGAGAGTTGCCTGCAGATATCCTTACAAATACTAGGTGTCTACTCCAGTGATCAATCACAGTGAAAAGATCTGCAAGCCTCTTCTTAATTCAAATAAGCAAAAGGAAAGTACCAGTAAAACTGTTTCAAACCTTCCTCACAGGTCCCAATCAATATTATGTCTTTCCAGGCCCCAGTTCTGAAAAATGAGTATGATTGTGTTCCTGCAGTATAGCAAAGCCTTCCAGCCTCTTCCAGCAATGCTGGAGCTAGCTGTTCCCTCTACTCTCCAGACCTACTTTAACAGGACACATTTTCTGATCGAGGGGCCCAGCTTCCAGTAGACTATCTCTTTGTGTTATTGTACATGATTTTAGTACCGCTATTATAATTTCATCTTCCAAAAGGTGGGCTCAACCCAAGCTTAAGTAGCAGCATAGAAACATAGACTCTTGACAGCAGATAAGGACCGCTGGCCCACCTAGTCTGCCCATTTCCCTACCTAGAGGATAAACTGCAGATCTTATTTAACCAACAGCCTATTTCTTCCTACCCCCACAAAATTGCCTTATGTCTGTCCCATGTATTCTTGAATTCTCCCACAGTTTTAGACCCCACAACCTCCTCAGGAAGGCTGTTCCATGCATCCACCACCCTCTCTGTGAAAAATACTTCCTCACATTGCCCTGAGCCGTCCCTCTCATCTTCAAATTGTATCCCTTGTTCTTTGCATCTTTTTCTGAAAGATGCTGCCCTCTTGGACTTTGTTGATTCCACTGAGGTATTTAAACATTTCTATCATGTCCCCCTCCTCCTTTCCTCAAGGGTATACATATTAAGCTCCTTTAGTCTCTCCTCGTATGGCTTCTCTTGCAGACCCTGCACCATTTTAGCTGCCCTCCTCTGAACTGCCTCCATCCTGTCTATGTCCTTGGGAGATGGGGTCTCAGAACTGGACGAGTACTCCAGATGGGGTTTCACCAACTGTCTATACAGGGGATAACAACTTCCTGTTTTCTGCTGGTGATACTTCTCCCTATACATCCCAGTATCCCCCAGCCTTCCTACCGCTTCTTCTCGCATTGCTTGCCAACCTTAAGGTCATCTGATATGATTACCCTAGGTCTCTCTCCATTTTTGTTGTTGTTACTACTCCCCTTGTGTAATCTTCCCTGGGTTTTGTTTCCCAGGTGTATTACTTTGCACTTTTGCATTGAATCCAAGCTGCCATACTTCTGACCATTCCTCCAACCTTGCCAAGTCCCTTCTCATCCTTTCCATGCCCCTTGTATCAATCCTGTTGCAGATCTTTGTGTCATCTGCAAAGAGGCATACTTTTCTTTCCAGTCCCTCTGCAATGTCACTTATAAGACATTAAAAGGACTGGACCCAGTACTGAACCCTCATGACTCCACTAGTAACCCCTCTTTCTTCAGAGTGGACTCCATTTACAATTACCTTCTGTCCTGTTGTTCAGCCAGTGTTTTACCAGGCTACCACCTTGGGACCCACTCCCAGGCTGGTTAATCTGACTACTAATCTTTTGTGTGGACTGTGTCAACCGCCTTGCTAAAGTCCCAGGTAGGCCATGTCACAGCCCTTCCCTGGTCTACTACTTTGGTCACCCAGTCAAAGAAATCAATCAGACTCATCTGACACGACCTTCCTGCTGTGAACCCATGCTGCCTTGTGTCCCAGCCCCACTGGCCTCTAGGTACTCAACAATTCTTTCTCTTCAGAAGTGATTCCATCACTTTCCTACCAGAGAGGTCAAACTGACAGGTCTGTAGTTCCTGCCTCCGCCTTGGTCCCACTTTTGTGAAGGAATCACATCCACCTTCTTCCAGTCCTCAGGTACCACACCATCCTCCCATGATTTGTTAAAAGCGTAGTCAGTGGTGTCACTAGTTCTCTGCTTAATTCTTTAAGAATTCTGGGGTGAATTCCATCTGGCCCATTACTTTGTCCACCCTCAGTTTTAGGAGTTCTTTCAGAACTCTTTCTTCTGTGAAAGGACTGGGATCAACCCCTCCAGAGTGCTTCTGTTAATTAGGTTAGGCATCTTCCCACTTCCTCTTTTGTGAATACTGAACAGAAGTATTCATTCAGTATCCCTTGCTTTATCACTGTCACTCTCTGCCCACCCACCATCCATTCTATTCAACCTCACTATCCTCCCTTTGTCTTTTCATTCTCTGATATACCTATAAAGGTTTTATTCTCCTTCTTAACCGAAAGTATATCTTTTCCTCAGTTTGTGCCTTTGCTATTCTGACTACCCTCCCTGCTTCCTTCTGCCTTAACTGGTACAGTTCTCTGTCCTTCTGTTTCTTTATACTTCCTAAATGCTATCTTTCAAACAACGTGAAGTCTTGCTATATTATGACAATTGCAGTTTGTCCCACCATTAGAACTGCTCCGGAGGTGAAAGAGTTAACTTCCATGCCAGGCATGGAACTTAGAGCACGAGCTCGTTAGAAAAGCTCTGTCTGGAATATTTCAAACTGAAACTGTCAGATTCTTTACTCCGCCTCACTGAACAGTCGCTCAGAGATTCCTCCTACTGCTTGGTTCATTTCTCGGTTTAAAAGAGGTTTTTCGGTTAAATTCAACCGCAATTATTATTTTAAACATGAACCGATCGGTTCAAGCTCTGTCTGTGGTATTGTAAGTAATAGACAGGTTTATTTCTGTGTGGAACTTGTAAATGTTTATCGGTTCGGTTTGAACCAATCAGGTTGTTTTAAAACTTTATTCTGAAGCATTTAAAAGCTATTTAGAAGTGCGGTTCCCGGTTCTTAGCAGTTCTAAAAAACGGATTTCATTACGGTTTTCCACGACCGTGGATACACGTTGGGAACCGATAAGGGTGTCTTGCCTGGCACTGCCGGAAAAAGGGCAAGTTTTGGTTAGGCTGGCATTATGTCTGAGAAACCCAAAAGAAAACCGGCCCACTGGGTTTCAACACTGTAGTTCTGGGGAAGCTCTGCCAAGGCTGACCCCACACCCATGTGTTTTGTCTGGGGTTTGACCACCTCAATGCAGACTGCCAGATTTGCAAGAATTTCCTGCAGCTACCCTAGATAAGGAGATTGGTAGGCTCAGGGAACGAGGCCAAAAGTCCGCTGACCGGATGGGAGCCAGCGGTGTCGGTGCCAATCAACCGGAGGGAGTGCCCTCTGACCAGGTGAGACTTCCTCGGGTAAACGAAGCTGACTCCAGAGGGGCTAGTTCCAGCAAAGAGAACTAGAAAATCAGCAGGTGTGGAGTCAAAATTCCTTCTCCACCTGCTGCAGAGATAGCCAAGCAATCCAAATTGTCCAGTCACTTTCCCGGTTCCGTCCGAACCGCCACTATCTGGCAAAAGGTCGGTTTGCCGGGTTCCACGGTTCAAGAATATGATATAGAGGAGTTTTATGAACCAGAGGAGGGGAGGATGATTATGAACAGTGTGAATGTGACTTTGAAAGTCTGAGTGCCCATTGAACCAGACATCTCCCAGACAGACCTTTTGAGAATCTCCCTAGGCTTTCTGAGTCCCTCTCTCATTTTCTGTTTTATAAAAGTTGTTGAAACCCTCCAGCTTCCTTTGGAGGGAGCTGTGGATGAGCAAGAGGAGCCTGACTTTGTAGAGATGATGGATATCCCAGAGTCCAGGAGATTGTCTATTCCTTTACATAAATCCTTTAGGAAACAAACAATAAAAATTTTAAAAGCTCTAATTCTGTGCCTCCTGTGGATAAAAGATGGACAGGAGTACACTTTGTCAGGTCCTGATACAGAATTTCTTTTCACAGCAATGCAGCCATGTTAGTAGTTCAGGCTGCAGCCTGTGATAAGGCTAATATTCCCTGGCTTCACATCCTCCTGACAAGGACTCCAGGAAGATTGATGCCATGGTTAAAAACAATACATGGCAGCATCCTTGGGACTCAGACAAGCAGATTATATGGCTTATGTTGCAAGATACCAGAAATCTAGATGGGATACTGTCATGGCTTTTAGCCAAACAGACCCTGGCCAGCTTGCCAAGGAGCTGGAGCAGGTGGCTGCTGATGGTATTGAGGCATCTAAGGTGCAATTCCATGCTGCAGTGGATTCTAATGATGTATCCTCTAGAGTCATGGCTATATCCGTGGCTTTTTGAGATTGGCTTGGCTCAGGTGTACTAGTTTGTCACAGGATACCCAGGCTAAGGCTATGGATTTTCTCTGTGGTGGGAAATTCTCTGTTTGGGGAGCAGATAGAGAATTATATGAAGAAAATGGATGAACATAGAACCACTTATAGGAGTGCACAAGCTCAAGGTACAGCAAGCCACCCCAGAGGCAGCCCCAGGGGTAGAGGCAGGCCTTTTACCAAACCCAGGCCTCCTCTTCAGCTTAGCTCAGAGGGGGTTCTTCAGAGGAGAGGCAGGGGTACAAGCAGGCCTGCTCCCACCCTCAGCCTAAAGCGCTGCCAAACAGGCACCCTGATGGGATGCCCAGGGCAGTTCTCCATTACCTGTAGGCTGGCTTATCATCTCAGGACTGGGAGTCTTTAACATCTGACAAGTGGGTCCTGGAAGTAGTGGGTCTAGTTCTCAGCTTCAAAAATTTCCAAAGATGAGAATCAGATTTTTTCCACCTGCAAATCCTCTAGAGACTCTTGCTTTGGAAACAGAAGTCTCAACCCTCCTGGCTCTCAGAGCTGTATAAAGGGTTTCTCCTCACACCAGGGCAAGGGTCTGTACCCAGGTACTTCCTTACCCCAAAAAGACAGGAGAATGGCGCCCATCCTGGACCTAAGATATCTGAACAAGCACCTTTTAAACCAAAATTCAAAATGGTGACTCTGGGAATGATTTTACCTCCCTAAGGCCAGGGACTGGCTAGCTTCCCCTGGACCTCAAGGATGCCTACTTCCATGTTCTTATCAGAAGCTCCCACGAAAGTACCTCAGATTGAACTGCCCTCAGGCCATTATCAGTTCAGAGCAATGCCTTGGCCTTACCTCTGCCCCAAGGGTATTCACAAAATGCCTGGCAGTAGCAGTTGCTCATTTAAGAAGGCAAAGATTGCCATCTTTCCTACCTAGACGACTGGCTCATTGTGGGTCAGTCTCCAGACCAGGTCAAATCACACCTGCAAGTTACCCAGCAGCTGCTTACCTCTCTGGGCTTTCTTCAATCTTCCAAAGTCAGTTCTGGAACCTGTCCAGGTACTCACCTTTGTAGGTGCAGAACTGACACAAAGCAGGCCAGAGCCTTCCTTCCCAGAAAGGTAAGGACCCTGGTGGCCCTGGCCTCCTCCTTCACTCTGCAGGTCTCTCGACCAGCAAGGTATTTCTACAGCTCCTAGGACACATGGCTGCTTCCACAGCTGTAGTGCAAGGAGCAAGATTTCAGATGAGGGACATTCAGTTCCATTTGAGAGCCTTTGTCTCAAAGAAGAGATCCCCATCCAAGTTGATCCCAGTGACTCAACCCTGATGCAGGCCTCTTCAGTGGTGGCAGGATCAGAGCAATCTGAGACAAGGGTTCCTTCATCCCTCTTTCTCACTCCTTGACCCTTACTACAGATCGTCCCTTTGGGATGGGAGCTCACATGGCGACCTTCCACCCAGGATTGTGGTCCCTCAGGAATCTCTGCTCCACATCAATCTGTTGGAACTCAGAGCTGTTTTTCTAGCACTTCAGGTTTTTCTGCATCTGTCCAGAACAAAGTGGTACAGGTCAGAACAGACAACACCACTACAATGTGGTACATCAACAAACAAGGGGCACTCGGTCTTCGGCCTTGCGCACCGAGGCAATGAAGTTGTGGTCTCTGGCTTATTCCTGAACACTTCCCTCATAGCAGTTCACCTCCCAGGCAAGGACAATGTCCGGCAGATACTCTCAGCAGGATTTCCCAGGGCCATCACAATGGTCACTGGATCCCCAAGTACTGGGGATAGTTTTTGCCAGATGGGGCACCCTCAGATAGATCTTTTGCAGCCCCAGACAATCATCAACTTCCACTTTTTGTTGCAGGCCCCCAGTGTTTGGCCCAGTGCCCCTGGATGCCTTTTCTTCTCGATTGGGAAGGGAAGTTTTCATGCCTCCCCTTCCTCTCTCCTGTTCAAGGTGCTAGTCAAAATCAGATCTCAGCCCTGCAAGATGATTCTGGTTGCTCCAGACTGAGCCAGGCAGCCCTGGTACCCACTCCTTCTGTCCTAGCAGTCATCTTCCCTGTGTCTCCCAGGAACCACAATTTGTTAACCCTGTGCCAGGGGAGAGTTTGGTATCCGAATCTCAAATCCCTCAACCTCAAGGCCTGGCTCTTGAGGAGTTAGAGTTTGCTGACCTACACTTTCTCAAGGTGTTCTCGAATCTGAAAGCTTCTAGGAAGCCTTCTCAGGCTACTTATAACTCCAAATGGAAAAGGTTTTCCATATGGTGTTCTGGGAAGCATATTTCTGGAATCTGCTGATTTGCCCACTGTTTTGGACTATATGGTCCATCTTAATTCTTTGGGACTGAGACCATTCACCCTGAAAGTGCATTTGGCAGCTGTCTCTGCTTTTATTTCAGCAGGAAGCCCTCTTCTCTTTCTGCTCACCCTGTATTTTCAAGTTTTTCAGGGATTGCTTCATACCAATCCACCATTCAGGGACCCTGCACCTGCCTGGGATCTTAATGTTTGCATTGCTCAGCTGATGCAACCCCCTTTGAACCTCTGTCTTCGCAGAGCTTAAGTACTTGACTTGAAAACTGTGTTTCTAGTAGCCATCACTTCTGCCAGGCGATAAGTGAGTTACAAGCTTTGTCAGTAGAGACTGACTTTATTTCCTTTCACAGGATCAGGTAGTCCTCAGGACTAACAGGAAGTTTTGTTTCAAGGTGGTTTCAGATTTCACTTTAATCAATCTATTTCTCTTCCAGTGTTCTTCACTGACCATTCCTCCTCTGCTGAGAGGAGGTTGCACAGCTGAGATGTTAAGAGGGCCCCTAGTTACTACATAGAGCGTGCATAGGTCACAGGTTTGACTCTCCAACTATTTCTCACTTATGGTGAGGTTGGGAAAGGAAACCTGCCACTAAGAGATCCATTGCCAGGTGGATTGTCTCTTGTATCCAATTTTGCTATCAAAAACTGAGTGAGTTCCCCTTCAGGCCTGAGGGCTCACTCTACCAGAGGTACAGCTATGCTCTAGCTGCTGCCAGAGACATCCCTATCTTAGCGATATGTCAAGCAGCTACTTGGAAAACAGTACACACTTTCACTCAAGCATTACTCCCTGGATATCCAGGCCAGGAGGGATGCTCGGCCTGGACAGCCGGTTTTTAGAGCCTATTCCCTAAGTAGGTTCTGTCCTCCTCCATGGAGGTACCTGTAGTCTGTATCATCATAATATAGCAAGACTTCATGTTGTTTGAAAGAAAATACTCACCTTAGTAATGTTGTTTCTTCTAATGGAGTCTTGCTATATTATGACCTCCTCCCAGCCTGCCCTCTCAGAACTTCTACTTTGGGTATGGGGGGAGTCCAGTGTTGGCACTTTATTGATGCCTCATTTTATGTTTTCCACTTTTCTTTTTGGGGTGTTTGGTGTTGTGTTTTATTTTATCTTATCTTGTCTTATCTTTTCTGGTCCCCTGACTTGAGTCTTGGTGTTGGGGCCAGGAAAATGTGTTAATATTTAGCAGCCAGTTGGCTAGTGTAGATTACAGCTTCCACACAGAACCTTAGTGAGTTTTGCCTCATAAAGATCTGACAGTTTCAGTTTGAAATATTCCAGACAGAGCTTTTCTAACCGGAAGTCTGTTTCTAAGTTCCATGCCTGGCATGGAAGTTAACTTCTTCACCTCGGAGCAGTTCTAATGGTGGGACAAACTGCAATTGTCACAATATAGCAAGACTCCATTAGAAGAAACAACATTACTAAGGTGAGTAATTTTTCTTTTCTCCCTAACCTTCACCGCCACCTCTTTTTGAGAACCATAGTGGCTTTTTCTTTTGCTTTTGATTTGTTTATTTGCTTTCACACAAAGGTGTGTTGCCTCTGTGATGGCAGTATTGATATTTGCCCATTGTTGCTCCACCCTCCTTTTTAGCCTGTTTGCTAGTGCTTTCTAAGGCACTCTCCCATCTTGCCAAAGTCAGCCCTCCTGAAGTCCAGAACCCTCACTTTTGTATGGCTTGACTCTTGTAGCAGAGTTTATCGTGAACTACACTGTTTGGTGGTCACTTGTTCCCAAATGGCTACCCACTTCTAGATCTGAGGTCCTCTCACTGTCCCCATTCGAGAGTACGAGGTCTAAGGTTGCTCCTCACGAAGTGGGTTCCAAACTAGCTGTTTGAGGCATGCCACCTGAAGGGCATCAAGAATGGCCCTTGTTTTGGATGTGGCTGCGCAAGGTGCTCCAGTTAACATCTGGCATGTTAAGGTCCCCATCAACAGTATCTCCCCTTTCTGCCATCCTAAGTATGCCTTCTATCATATCCTTGTCCATCCCTCCCCTGACATGGGAGTCTATATACAACTCCTGTGCGGATTGTGGTTCCATTTCCAGTCTCTAAGGTGACCGACAGTGCCTCCTCCTCCCTGTTTACTTCTTTTGTCCAGTTGCTTTATCCCTTCCCTCATACAGAGCTACCCCTTCTGCCCTCCCTGTCTGTCCTGTAGGTTGTGTACCCTGGTATGTTAACATCCCAGTCATGGTTCTCTGTGTACCATGTTTCTGTGACTCTACAATATCGAGGCATCCCTCTTCCATCAAGGCCACCAGTTCAGGAGCTTGTTGCCCAGACTACGGGAGTTGGTACTCATTACCCTCCATTTCTTGATGGCCTACTCCTTTTGCCCCATCCTGTCCTTATTGCATTTGTCACTTTCTCCATTTACCCTCAGCTTTCTCCCTATTGACATCTCTATGTTGGTGTCTCACCTCACTTAGTATCCCTGATATTTTGGGGGAGGGGCTAGGATTTTCCTGCTCCTTTCCAGTGCTTCCCCTTGGCCAGTTTAATACTTGTCAATGAAGTATTTAGTGATCACCTAGATCCTGGTTCCCTCCTGGACAGATGCAGACCATCATGCCAGTATAGGCCTGCATCCTCCAGGTGGACCCCCAGTCTCCAATGAAGCCAAATCCTGAGCTCTGCACCAGGTTTTCAACCACTGATTGAATCCCATGGTGTGTAGCACCTAACCTCACCTGTTCATAGACAGGCAGCACCTCCAGGAAGGTTACGCAGGTGTGCTATTTGTCTAAGGCTCCTCCCATCTCCACAAATGCTTCTTGCACTGCCTGTCCCTTTCTAGCCAGGCCATTTGTCCTTAGGGTGGACAATGACACCCAGCTCCCTCCCTGTGCAGCTGCTCCAAGCATCCTGAGGATTCGCTTCCTGTCTCTCCAAGCCATGGTGCCAAGCTGGCATCTTACCTCCCTCTCCCCTTCCTCCCCAGTTCTACATTCCTAACAATGGAGTCCCCACCAGGAGTTGTTTCCTTTCCCTGTGGGGTCCCATGCCACCCCCCTTGGGTCTCCTTTGTGGAGGTTCCCCAGCATCCTCCTTGTCTCCACTGTGGGTGCCTCCATAGAGGAACCACACTTTTCCAGAACGGCATAGAAATTGTGAAGAGGTACAACTGGAGGGATGAACCTCTGTTTCACCACCCTCACCCTCCCTGAGCCCACTGTGGTCCAATCCACCCTCTTTCTTGGCAACCTCTGAGGCAACGGAAGTGGCCCCTGGTCTCCTGGTGAGAGAGGTCCCACAAATCCTGGCCAACTCAGCCTGGAGATGAGCAACCTCCTCCTTCAGCCCAGAGAGCTGTCTGCAGATGGGACAACTCTGCAACCTCCAAAACATTCAAGGAAGACTGCTGCTCCACAGCCACTGCACTGCACCACTCCTATCATGTCTTTTTCTGGCCCCTAACTGTTAGTTATTTGGAATACTTACTCTTTCTCTGTTTGTTTATTTCTTTTTTTTCTCTCCCTACTTACTGCCTCTGCACCTTTTTATCTGCTGATCTTCCTGTTCTGAGACAAGAAGTTCCTATGTTTCTCAGTAGTCTCCTTACTTGCTCAGAGTCAGACCCAGCAGCTGGGAGGGGCGGGGATGGAGAGCTACTCTTGCTCTTCTAGGATGATGAGTCTTGGTGGCTCTGTGATCACTCACTTCCTGCTCCCAAACAGGAAGTTCCTGTTGTCAATTAAATCCTGTGCCTATAAAAGTAGAACTGGTTTAGCGTGGGGAAGTGGGGTGGGCAATAGTCCCAGTAAGAGATGTTTAGTTATACCAGTAGCTCCTTCCTCCTGGAGTTGTGTCTGTCCTCTGGCAGAAGCTATCTAGGGCAGTATTTATATCTGGTCTAACAGTGTATACACAGTCAGTTTGCTGATAAACACCAAAAGCTGTGTGGAGCTCAGGAACTAGGCAACTAGTTGCATGGCCATCTTGATCATCAGATAAAGATTATCATCCTTAAGGCAAATATACTTTAGGAAAAACCCTCATGTCAGTCTGCCTTTTTCATTTTACATATCTTTATTGCTTAAATTCTCCTGTGTTATCTTTTTATTTTTTCTCCACCTTCCATGCCCACTAGCACCCCTCTCCTTCTGGCCTCCCAGCATCCTTTATTTTTGCTAGATTGTTTATGATGGCATCTTTCTCTTGTTCTCTAGTCCTATGTGTAAGCCCAATAGAAGTCATGACTCATGAGTGAGGCTGTTACATTCTTTATTTCTAAGTAGGGAAAATTTTACTTGGTATCATATTGCAAAAAAAATAAAAATAGATTCAATCAATCACTGTACAAAATGTCCAATGCATTCAGTCTCACCCAGAACATGATTGCGTTGTTGCTTCAGATAAGGTAATGTGTGAAATGCTACTTACATTTTTCTTCTCCAACTCAGAATAGGTCTGTCAGAGCAGTTCCACAGCCAACATTTCTGAACATTTTTTCCTGGCTAAGAGCATTTGCATGAAACGGTCTTGAGTCCATCTGTTCCTGATGCTTGATTCGTAGTCCCTAGCTGAGGTCATAATCCTCATTTTGCAGCATTGTGAGTATTTTCCGCAGCAACAGATCATGATGCCACCATTAGGGCATTATTTTTACGCCTGTCTCCTCCAGTTTGGGCAGATGTACCTATAGTCCTTGCTGGAAATTAAACCCAGGACCCTGGATCCTGAACCAGGAACTCCAACCATTCAGCAAAGAATATATCCTCCACCCCAGCTAGGTGGTTAGAGTGCTCCTTTGACTTTGATGCTTGCCTCCATTGTCCACCACTAAATGACAGTATTGCTTTTAACTCTTAGTCACAGCTTTCATTACTGGATGGCAGTGCTTTGTACAGACTGCTTGACAGTTGTGACCTCAGCTAAGGAATCCTTCACAGCAGGTAACCTCTAATGGACAAACGCATTCTTGCAGATGCTTGTAGTTACGCAGTGGTTTGAAATTCCAATTTTGACTAGTGCTGTTGATTCCAGCAGTACTTTTCATTCTGCTGGTGACTGGGGCCCTCTTTGAAAGGGTTAAAGTTGAATTTTTCACTAGGATAAGTATTTTAATGTAGGACTAACTGGATGCTTTTATATTTTGGACAGAGCTGCCATCTTCAAGGTTTTGATTGACTTGGACTTGTGTTTCAGGCACCATCACAGCTGCCAATGCTAGCAAGTTGAATGATGGACAGCTGCTTTGGTTCTGATGACTACCGAGGCTGCCAAGCGATTGAATGTTACACCACTGGCAAGAATTCTAGGTATCAAACCCACTGTTTATTTTAACTTCTTAAAAGCTTGTTTTGTGGATCTGGGAAAAACTGGAGAGTTTTTCAGTATGTTTTTTTACAATTTGTCCTTCCATCCTTTGGCTGAGACATTAAACTGATGTCCCTTCTGCCCATCTCTGGTCACTGTCCAGGTGAAAGTAAAGATCCCATGGCACCTCTTGATGAAGAGTAGGGAGTTTCCCGGTGACATGATCAACATTCCAGAATAAAAAGGTCCATGCAACACCCTCCCCTTCCCGACGCACCTGGAAACAAACTATTACAGCTTACTGTGCCTTTCCTAGTCAAAACTATAAATAAATACAATGTGTATTCTTTCTTTTGAATTTATTTTAACATGGTCTATCGTCACATAATCGGTCTTCTACATAGAGTTCCATTCTTTGGTTAGAGCTGGAGTGACAGGACCATGTGAAAAGCTGAACTTTGGGGCTGGCAGTGTTGGCACCTAGCAGTAATGCACAGCAACATCTGTGCACCTGGGGAGGGGCATACAGTAGAAGTGCTAGCCCTCAGATACACAGAAGATGATGGCAGATAAGGACCGTGTGGCCCACCTAGTCTGCTCTTTCCTATCTAATGCATTACAAGACCCTATTTGATCTGCAGCTTACCCTCTCTTCCCCTATTGCTAGAGTACTCATGTCTATCCATGCATTCTTGAATTCCCCTACTGTTTTGCCCTGCCACCTCCTCAGGGAGGCTGTCCCAAGCATTTGCTACTCTTTCTGTGAAAAGTACTTTCTCACGCTGCCCTGAGCCCACCCCCAGCCTCATATCATGCCCCCTTGTTCTTGTACACCTTCTTTTCTGAAAGATGCTACCCTCCTGTACCTAGTTTATACCCCTGATGTACTTAAATGCTCTCTGTCCATCCCCCTCTCACTCCCTCTCCTCCCAGAAAATACATATTGAGGTCCTCTAGTCTTTCCTTACATGGCTTTGGTGCAGCCCTTGCACCATTTTTGTTGCCCTTCTCTGACTGCCTCTATTTTGTCTATGTCCTTCCAGAGATGCGCCTCGAACTAGACACAGTACTCCAGATGAGGTCTCACTAGTGATCTGTATGGTGGCATAACAACCACCTCCTTTTTTTCTGCTGGTGATACCTTTCCGTGTGCACCCTGGCATCCCACTGGCTCTCCCACAGCCTTCTCACATTGTTTGGTTACCTTTAGGTCATCAGATAGGATTACCCCCAGGTCCCTTTCTTGACTGGTGGCCGTCAGTACCTCCCACCCATCTTGTACTCCTCCTTGGATTTCTGCACCTCAAGTGCCGATTTTGCACTTCTTTGCATTGAATCTTAGCTGCCACCTCTCGACCACTCTTCAAGCATGTTTAAGTCCTTTCTCATTGTTTCTACCCCTCCCTGGAGTATCGACCCTGTTGCAGATATAGTGTAATCTGCAAAGGCACTACCTTCCCTCCACCCCTCTGCAATGTTGCTTATGAAGACATTAAAGAGGACTGGCTAACATGGATCCTGTGGGACCCGCTGGCCACCCCCTGGATTGAACGTCATTTACCACCACCCTCTGCATCCTGTTACTCAACCAGTTTTGACCCAGTTTACCACCTTGGGGCCCACTCCAGGCTGCCCTACTTATTTATCAATCTCATATGTGGGACAGTGTCAAAGGCCTTGCTGAAATCTAGGTAGGCCACATCCACCGCCCTTCCCTATCTACCTCCTGGTCACCCAGTCAAAGAAATCTATCAGATTTGTTTTGAGAGACCTTCCTGCTGTAAATCCATGCTGCCTTGGATCATTTTCTCTGCTGTATTCAGAAATATCACAGTCCTTTCCTTTAGCAGTGACTCTATTAATTTCCCCACCACCAAGGTCAGGCTGACTGTCCTGTAGTTGCCAGCCTCCTCCCGGTTCCCACTTTTGTGGAGAGGGACTACATTTGCTCTCCTCCAGTCCCCTGGAACCACCCCTGTCTCTATCGATTTGTTGAATAGGGCTGTTAGTGGTGCTGCAGCACCTCTCAAGTTCTTTTAATATTCTGGAGATGTATCCTATCTGGCGCCATAGCCTTGTCCCTTTCAGATTCTTGAGTTCCTTGGGACTCTTTCCTCTGTAAACGGCTGGTGTCCACCCCTCTCCCACTGGTGCTTCTATCCCCAATAGTGGTTCTTCTCCTTCCCCTTCTTTTTGAATACTGAACAAAATATTTGTTCAAGTTGTTGCTTTTCTAGGTCCCCCTCCATCATACCCCTTTCCTCCTTTTATCCTCAAAATCCCATCCCTGGTCTTCTTTTCTATTACTGTACTAATGTACCAGAAAAAGGTACTATTAAATTACATTACTCAGGACTCGTCTCCTTTCTTAATTGCCTAGGCTATTTTTCCTCCGTTTGCACCTTTCTTGCCTGACAGCTTTCCCCACCTCTGCTTTTCCAGCTACAGTTCCCTGTCTTCCTCTCTCTGTGTTTTCTTGTACCTCCTGAAAGCTAGTCTTTTCTCTCTTACCTTCCGCCACATCCTTTGAGAACCATTGTTTTTTTCTTTCTCTTTGTTTTGCTTACTTGCCTAACACAAAGGCTTGTTGCCTCTGCTTATGGCTCCCTAAGGTTAGCCCATTGTTTCTCTACATCCCCCTTCTTCCCCTGCCAGGGCTTCCTTGAGACATTTCCCCATTTTGCAAAGTCCACCATCTGAAATCGAGGACCCTTGCTTTCGTGTGGTTTGACTCCTCCCTGGTCTCACATTGAAGCACACCCTCACGATGATCACTGGACCCCAGGTGGCTACCCACCATTCGTTGGTGACTCTGTCCCAGTAGCGAGTACCAGGTCAGTACTGCTCCTTCTCTATTGGGTTCCGCCACTAGCTGCTTGAGGCATGCCTTGCAGGGCATCCAGGATGCCTCTGCTCCTGGCTGTGGTTGCAGCCTGGGTGCTCCAATCACATCAGGCAAACTGAAGTCTCCCCAGCAGCACTTCACCTTTGGCTGTCATTTTATGGATGGCTTCCACTAGTACCCCATCCATCTCCTCCCTTGTGCTGGAGATCTGTAGATCATACCTGTGCGAATGGCAGTGCCATTTCCGTCTTCAGGATGACCCACAGTGCTTCTGCACCTCCTGCATCCCTGAACTTCAGTTGCTTTAATTCCTCCCAACATAAATAGCCACCCTTCCAACCTCCCCTTGTCTTTTCTAAATAGAATGCAACCTGTTAGGCTATATCCCATTCATGGTTCCCCGTGTACCATGTCTCGGTAACAGCGACAATGTCCAGGTCTGCCTGTGCCATCAAGGCCACTAGGTCTGGGATTTTATTTCCAGGCTGCAGGCATTCAAGCACATGGCTTTCCAAGTTTTGCAACCTCCCTTCTAGTAGCTCCCTCCTATCCTCATGTCTTCTCCCTTCCTCTCCTATATTTACTCCCATTCTTCCTTATCTCTGCCATTCTACCTATCTCGGTTTTAGGTTCTAGTAGTAAATTTCACAAGCCTAGGGTCCTCCCTACTGACTGCTTCATCCTGTGGGGGACAGTCAGCTTCTTCCTACCTATCTCCCTCCCTCCTTGGCTAGTTTAAATGCTTGCCAATGAAGCATTTAAACCTCTCACTAAGGATTTTAGTTCCTCCTCTGGATAGATGCAGTCCATCCCACTTGTATAGGCCTGCATCCCTCCAGGTGGAACCTCAGTCCTCTGCTCCCCCAGTCCTTAGAAACATAGACTCTGTTGGCAGATACGGACCATACAGCCCACTAGTGTGCCCACCCCGACCTTCAATCATGCATAGAATCTCATGGTGTGGAGTGCCTGCCTTCCCCCTGTTATGACCAGTAGCACCTCTGAAAAGGTTACAGTGCGTGACACTTGTCTTAAGACTCCTCCACAGCTCCCTGGAGTCCTCCTGCATTATCCTAACCTCATCACCAGCCAGATCATTTGTCCCCAAGTGGACAATGATGTCTAACTCTCCCTCTCGTTGTCCTGCTCCAGTGATCCTCTGGATGCTCTTTCTATCCCTCAAGCCATAGCACGGAGTAGCCTTAACCTCCTCTTTCCCACTCCATCCACTTTAAGTCTACCCCTAACAGTAGAATTCCCCACTAGGAGTTGCTTCCTCATCTTCTGGGGTCCTCTGTGTCCTCCTTTGTGGTCTCCACAGTGGAGGACACCCACATCCTCCTTGGTCTCCACCGTGGGTGCCTCCTTGGGACAGTCTCACCCTGCAGCATAGGAGTTGTGGAGTTTAACCATGGAGGAATGTACCTTGCCTCACTACCCTCACCCATCCCAGCCCACGTGGTCCAGCCACTCGTCCACCCTGGCAACCTTTGAGGCAGTGGGGGAGGACCCAGTGGTCCCTAGAAGAAGGACAAAATCCCTTGAGTCTTGGCCAATTTCTAACCCCAGTAATACTCGGGTATTCCTAACTTCTGCAGTGACCCTTTAAGATAGAACTGCCCAGAGAGGATGAACACATACAAATGATGGAACCTTTGCACGTGACTACTTTTCAAATGATGCCTTGAACTAACTGCCTTAGTTCTAAACCCCCTCAGATTTCACTCTCCGCCTGTCAAATCTAGATGCTCGGAGTTCCTCTCCTCAACTTCTACCTGTCACGTGAAGAAGCTTATAAATATATATAACTATCTTTTTCTTTCATTTGCTGCCTTTTACTCATTGCATTTTAGGTAAACCTTAGTTTAAGTGTTAATTTTGGTATTTTTATTGGTTCCTCCGGTTCGGTATAACTGCTGGGAAACCAAGTTATTTTAGTTCTTATCCCAGTTTTCTGACTAAAACTCTGTTAGTTTAGTTTATTTTTACTTTAAAACTTTTATTTTTGTTACCACTTTATCGGTTACTGAGCTGATAACCTCGGTTCATTTTCTCGGTTCCCGGTTCCTTATTGGTTCGGAACAAACTGCAACTGCTAAATATTATTTAAAACTTACAAACTATTTAGCAGTTAACATTTTTCAGTTCCTGATAAAATGTTGGAAAACCTAAAGACAAAACTGGTGAACCTGATTTTAAAATTTTACTAATTGTGGGAAGTATTTGCTAAGGCAGACAAACACAGTTTGTGTGTTGCCTGTCTTGGCTATGGTCACCTAAAAGAAGACTGTGAAATCTGTAAAACTTTTCCAGAAAACAGTGGAGAAATGCCTGGAACAGCTAAAGAAAAACTTCCTCCACCTAAGGATCCTCAGGCACCAACCAGCTGACACCCTCTTCTGCTGTGGGTGAAACCACTGCAGTGCAACATTCAACCCTGAGATGGGTGATAAAATGACTAAGAGGCCTGCTGAACCAGTTGACCCCGGTTCCCTCAAAAGGACAAAGAAATTAAAGCGCACAGAACCTCCTACTGAAAGGGACTTCTGTGGGTGCTCTAGCTCTCCCTTCTCCTCAGGAGATAGCACAGGCTTTCAAGGTGGTACAAGCCTTGCAGGGACTTTTCCCCACTGGCCAGCAGCCATCTGGGCAGACCCCAGTCGGACAGGCTGGCACTTCAGCCAAATCCTCATTTATTGCGAGGAGGATCATGGTGAGTATGAGGAAGGGAACCCTTGAACCTGAGGTTTCTCACAGCCAGACTTTGGTCTTTCTCCCACAACCACTGAAGATTTATTCCCACACTTCACTTTTGTTAGAAGAATGGCTGATGCCTTGGACATCACCACAAGTGAGGAAATTGAAGATGAGGAGGAGGTGGAATACTCGAGATGATGGGATTAACCCCCACTAAAAAGCTCCCTACAAATGAATAAATTCTTTAGAAAGGATGCTTTGAAGATTTTACAAACCCTAACTCTGTCCCCCTCCTCTTGGTAAGAAACTGGACAAGAAATACCAGCTGGACAGGGAAGGTGCAGAGTTTCTGTTTTCCCACCTGACCACCAGGGTGTGGTGCAGCAGCAGCCTGTGACAAGGCTAAGAGTGCCCCTGGCCTCTCACCCACTGGAAAAGGAGTCCAGAAAATTGAAAGTATGGCCAAGGGATATTCATCAGCTTTCCTTGGCCATCAAGCAGAGCAATTTTCAAGCCCATGTGGCTCAGTATCGGAAGTCATTGTGGCAGTCTGTCCTGGCTATGGCAGATAAGGCCCATCACCCTTGACGACTGACCTCGCAGAAACCACTAGGGTTTGGCTTGGAGGCAGCCAAGTATCCGTTTCAGATGGCTGCGTGCTGATACTAATGATACAGCAGCCAGGTGAATGGCCAATACTGTTGCCCAAGGAGGATCGCCTGGCTAAGAGACACAAATCTTACCAGGACAATTCAGACAAGGGCCATGGATTTTCCTCTGGAGGGTAATTCTCTTTTCAAACAACATGAAGTCTTGCTGTATTCTGACAATCTGCAGTTAGCTCCAGCCTTTAAACTTCCCGAGGTATAGGGTTAATATTCTGTGCAGTGCATAGAGCGTTGAGCTTGAGCTTGGTTGAGGTCTCTGTCTGCAGCACTTTGAAACCAACCGTCAGATTCTTTACTCCACCTCACTGAACAATCGCTCTGGAGATTTCTCCTTCTATTCGATTCAAAGTCAGTTAAAGTGTCGGTTAAAGTATCGGTTTAAGCCTAAATTATTCTGCATTGTCGGTCAGGCTCTGTCTGTGGTACTGTGAGTACTAGATAGTTTTTGATTACTTTGTGGAAATTGTAAATTTGTTCGATCGGTTCAGCTGAACCGATCCTAGATCTAAATTCTTGTAATTTGCTTTAGAGGTGTGGTTACGGTCCTTATTGGTTTAAAAAAAAACATGTTTTAAACGGTTTCCAGTACCCGTGACACAGTTAGGAACCGATAAAGGGAGTCTTGCCTGTGAGGTTGCCGAAAAAGGGCAAGTTTGGTTACGTAGGCCATGTCTGAGCAACCAAGAAACTGGGCCCACTGGGTTTCAACACTGCAGTGAGTGTAGGGAGGTCTTTGCTAAGGCGATCCCCCACCACCTGTGTTTATTGTCTGGGGTTTGAACACCTCGATACAGACTGCCAAATTTGTAAAATTTTCCTAAGTCTACCCTGGAGAGAAATTAGGTAGACTTAGGGAAAAGGAAGGCTAAGAAGTCCTCTGACCGGATTGCCAGCCCGGTTCGGTTCTGACCGAACCCAGAAGGTGTGCCCTCTGACCAGGGTGATACTTCTCGGGCAGAGGAGAGCTGATCCTGAGGGATCGGTTCCTACAAAAGGAAAAGAAAAGACAAATCAGCCATTTCGGATCCGGAGGTTCATGTTCTGACCGCTGATGAGATTGCCGAGCAATTCGGATTGTTGAATCGCTGCTCGGTTCCGACCGATCCAACCGTTAGCTAGAGGTTCGGTTGGCCAGTTCCACTGGTTAAGGATTATGCCTCTGAAGAATTTTTGAACTGGAATTTGAGGAGGAGGGATTTTGAACAAGATGATGACTATGATGGAGCAGAAAGTCTGGATGTGCCCCTGAACGGACATCTCCCAGACAGACCTTCTGGTGTTTCCCTCCTAGGCTTTCTGAGTCCCCTCCCACTATCTGTTTTATAGGAAAGTGGCTGAAACTGTCCAACTCCCTTTGGAGGAATCTACAGAGGATGAAGAGGAACCTGATTTTGTTGAAATGATGGACATCCTAGAGTTCAGGAGGCTGTCTATTCCCTTGCAAAAATCTTTTGGGAAACCGACAAAAATGTTAGTCTCCTAATTCTGTACCTCCTGTCGATAGAAAAATGGACAAGAGTGTATACTTTATCGAGCTCAGACACTGAGTTTTTTCTACCAACAATGCAGCCATGTTGGGGTCGTGCAGGCTGCAGCCTGTGACAGGGCTAATGTTCCTTGGCTTCACACCCCCAGATAAAGACTCCAGGAGGATGGATGCCTTGGCAAAGAAGTAATACATGGCATCCTCTTTGGGACTTGGCTAATTATGTGGCCTATACAGCCAGATACCAGAAGTCCAGGTGGGACACTGTACTGGCACTGACTAACAGGCCTCCCTCCAGCTGGCCAGGGAGCTGGAGGAGGTGGCTGCGGATGGGATTGAGGCATCTAAGGTACAGTTTCATGCTGCTGTGGACTCAATGATGTGTCATCAAGAGTCATGGCTACATCTGTGGCTCTTGGAGAATGGCTTGGCTCAGATGTACTAGCCTCTCACAGGACACCCAGGCTAAGGCCATTGATTTCTTGGAAGGTAATTCTCTGTTTGGGGAGCAGACAGAGAATTACATGAAGAAGATGGAGGAATATAAGACCACTTATAGGAGTACACAGGCCAAGGGAGGCAGGCAACTCCTCAAAGGCAGCAATCTAGGGGCAGGGGCAGGCCTTTTCATAGGCCTTTCTACCAAGCACAGGTCTCTTCTCCCTTTTCACAGGGGTTCTTCAGAGGGGAGGCAGAAGGGGATGAGCAGGACTGCATCCACTTCTCAGCCTAAGGCCCTGCCAGTCAGACACCCTGATGGGCCTGCCCAGGTCCACTTTCCTATCCTGTAGGAGAAGGCTGGCTTACTTCATCCAGGACTGGGTGTCTGTTACCTCAGACAAGTGGGTCCTAGAAGTAGTAAGCCAGGGACTGATTCTCAGCTTCAGTAAATTTCCGAAGATGAGGCCAGATCTTTTCCTCCTGCAAGTCTCTCCGAAACCCTTGCCCTAGAGGCAGAGGGTTTCATCTCTTCTGGCCTTAGAAGCAGAGAGAGTTCCTACTACACTGGGGTAAGGTCTGTACTCCAGGTACCTCCCCTTACCCCATAAAGACAGAGGAGTGGTGACCCATCCTAGATATTTTAAAACTAAGGTTCAAGATGGTGACTCTGGGAATAATTCTTCCCTCTCTAAGGCCAGGGGACTGGCTAGCCTCCCTGGACCTCAAGGATGCCTACTTTCACATCCTCATCAGGTGCTCCTACAGAAAGTACCTCAGGTTCAAGTTGTCCTCAGGCCATTACCAGTTCAAAGCAATGCCCTTTGGCTAACATCGTCTCCAAGGGTTTTATAAAATGCCTGGCAGTAGTAGTGGCCTTTTAAGAAGGCAAAGATTTCCATTTTCCATATCTGGACAACTGGCTCATAGTGGGTCAGTCTCAGGCAGTCAAGTCAGTCCTGCAAGTCAGCCAGCAAGTGCTCACTTCCTGGGATTTCTTCGAACCTCCCAAATCAGTTCTCGAACCAGTGCAGCTTCTTACCTTTATAGGGCAGAGCTAGACACTGTCAAAGCAAGAGCCTTTCTTCCCTGGAAAGGGCAAAGTTCTTAGAGAACTGGCTTCTTCCCTTCAGCCTTCAGGTCCCGACCAACAAGGCACTTCCTTCAGCTTGGGATACATGGCAGCTTCTACAACAGTGGTCCAAGGTGCAAGGTTTCAGATGAAAGACATTCAGTTCCATCTGAGGGCCTTTTTGTCCCAGAGGAGGACCCTCTTACAAAACTAATTCCAGTGACTCGGACACTGATCCAAGCTCTTCAGTGGTGGCAGGATCAGGATAGTTTAAGTCAAGGGGTTCCATTTGTCACTCAGTCTCATTTGGTGGTCCTTACCACAGGTGCTTCCCTTTTGGGGTGGGAGCTCATCTGGGGGCTCTCACAACCCCAGGGACTGTGGTCCCCTCAGGAGTTTCTTCTCCATATCAGTCTCCTGGAACTCAGGGCAGTTTTTCTGGCCCTGTAAGCTTCTCTCTCAGTCTGTGCAGAACAAGGTGGTTCAGGTCAGAACAGGCAACACCACTACCATGTGGTACATCAACAAGCAGGGAGGCACTTTGTCTACGGCATTGTGCGGAAGCCATGAAAGTGTGGTCCCTGGCTTATTCCTGCAGACCTCTCTGTTAGCAGTCCACCTTCCAGGAAAGGACAACGTGCTGGCAGATGCACTGAGCATAATCTCTCAGGGCCATCACGAATGGTCCCTGGACCCCACTGGTGTTGAAAGTGATTTTTTTCAAGGTGGGGCACTCCAGAGATGGATCTCTTTGCAGCCCCAGACAATCACCAACTCCCTCTGTTTTGTTGCAGACTCCCAGTCTTGGGTTTAGTCCTCTGGATGCTCTGGTTTTGAACTGAGGAAATTTCTGTATGCCTTCCTCCTTTTCCTCTTCTGTTCAGGGTTCTAGTCAAGGTAAGGTCACAACCTTGCAAGTGATTCTGATTGCTTTAGACTGGGCCAGACAGCCTTGGTACCCTCTCTTGCTGTCTCTAGCAGTCCATCTTCCCCTGTCTCTTCCAGGAATTACAACCTGTTAACCTCCTCTCAGGGAGGATTTGGTACCAATCTTGGTCTCTCAATCTCAAGGCATGGCTCTTGAAGAGTTACAGTCTGTGGTTGTATTTGTCTCAAGGGTTCTGGATATTCTCAAAGCCTCTTGAAAGCCATCCACCAGAAAAACTTATGACTCAAATGGAAAAGATTCAGCATTTGGTGTTCTAAGAAGTGCATCTCTCCAGACACTGCTGAATTGCCTACAGTTCTGGATTATATGGTCCATCTTAATGGCTTAGGCCTAAGACCAGCTACTCTCAAGGTACACTTGTCAGCTGTTTCTGCTTTTCTGTCAGTGAGGAAGCCTTCCTCACTATCATCTCATCCTGTGTTCTGCAAACTTTTCAAGGGATTGCTTCATACCGATCCTGCCCTGCCTGGTACTTGAATGTTTGCATTGCTCAACTTATGCAACCTTCTTTCGAGCCTATGTCCTCAGCAGAGCTTAAGTACTTGACTTGAAAAACTGTGTTTTGGTAGCCATTACCTCCATCCAGGCGTATCAGTGAATTGCAAGCCCTGTCAGTGGAGCCTGATTTTTATCTCCTTTCATAGAGATAAAGTGGTCCTTAGAACCAGTAGGAGATTCTTGCCCAAAGTGGTTTCAGACTACCACTTAAATCAGTCTGTGTCTCTCCTGTCTTCTTCACTGATCATTCATCCTCAGGAGAGGAGGTTGCACAGTTTAGATGTTAAATGAGCCCTTAGATACTACATAGAGCTTACCAGGTTTGATTGCCTCCAGTTGTTCCTCACTTATGGGGAAGTGGGAAAGGGCAAACCTGCTACTAAGAGAACTATTGCCAGGTGGATTGTGTCTTGTATACAATTCTGCTATGAAAACTGGGAAGAATTCCACCCTCAGGCCTGAGGTCTCACTCTACAAAGGTACAGCTGCTTCCCTGGCTGCTGCCA
Source organism: Neoceratodus forsteri (assembly GCA_016271365.2). Lineage (NCBI taxonomy): Eukaryota > Metazoa > Chordata > Ceratodontiformes > Ceratodontidae > Neoceratodus > Neoceratodus forsteri. Next base: position 1,079,002,401 of record CM057458.1, read on the forward strand.
GGATATTCCTCTGTTAGAAATTTGTCAAGCAGCCACCTGGAAAGCGGTTCATACCTTTACCAAGCATTACTCTCTGGATATCCAGGCTAGGAGTGATGCTCGGTTTAACACAGCAGTACTTCAGAGCCTATTCCCAAAGTAGGTTCTGTCCCTCCTCCATGGAGGTACTGGTTGGTAGTCTGCAGATTGTCAGAATACAGTAAGACTTCATGATGTTTGAAGAAAAATTACTCACCTTAGTAATTGTGTTTCTTCTAATGGAGTCTTGCTGTATTCTGACCTCTCCTGCCTCCCCTCTCAGAATCGTTTCAGGGAAGTGGGTGGGCAGGTGCATGTGCACCCCAGGGGTGTCTTCAGCACAGCTTCGTGTTTCTGGGTGCTTTGTATTGTAGTCTTTATTTTGGATAGGTTTTGGTTTGTGTTTCCTTACTTGAGTCTTCCTTGGAATCCAAAACTTTATGTTAACCAGTTGGTTAGTTAAAATTTTATAATTTCCACATAGTATAGTTAGTGAGTGTTTGCTGGTAAGAATCTTGACGGTTGGGTTTCAAAGTGCTGCAGACAGAGACCTCAACTGAGCTCGAGCTCAGCATTCTATGTACTGCATAGAATATTACCCTGTACTCTCCGGGGCAGTTTAAAGGCTGGAGCTAACTGCAGATTGTCAGAATACAGCAAGACTCCATTAGAAGAAACACAATTACTAATGTGAGTAATTTTTCTTTGGAGACACAACAGTTGCTTATATGAAGAAGGTGGATGAATACAAAGCCACCTTCAAAAGCAATTCAGCTAAAGAAGGCCTCTCCATCCACTAGGCCCTATGGGAGGGAGGCAGGGGGCAGGATCCTTTCACAGCAGGCCCTTTTTCTGAGGCAATGGCTGTACCCCAATACCACCAGTATCCTCAGCAAGGGTACTTCAGGCGTAGGGCAGAAGGGCTCCAGGCGGGATCTCAAATCCAGTGTCAGCTCCAGACTAAGCAGACACCCTGGCGTGCTTTCACAAGCCGCCTCCTCTCTACCTGTCAGAGTAGGCTGGCTCATTACCTCCAGGCTTGGCAAAAACACTACAGACAAGTGGGTCCTGGGGTACTGAGTCAGAGACTGTCTCTTGAGTTTCAAATTCCTTCCTATTCTGAGAACCAGAGTATTCAGCCCATCCTCTCTCACATAAAAAAAGCTGCTGGGCAAGAGGTTTGAAACCTGCTACTGTAAAAGGCAGTGGAGCCTGTCCAGCTCAGCAGAAAGGAAAGAGGTTTTACTCAAGGTATTTCCTTACCACAAAGAAAAATGGAAGTGGCAGCCTATCTTAGACCTCAGGGTACTAAACAAGCATTTGACAAAACCCAAAGTTCAGAATGGTAACATTGGCATTGATTCTGCCAACACTCCAAAAAGGAAAGTGGTTGGCATCACTGGACCTAAAGATGCTTATTTCCACATATTCATAAGGAGTCTCACAGAAAGTACCTCAGGGCAATACCAGTTTTCAACCCTGCCATTGGCCTCACTTCAGCTCCAAGAGTGTTCACATTGCATATAATTCTTTATCATAATCCCCATGTTAAGCCTTTTATGTTGCACAGGCATAATGTATGTCACTACATCAGTATCTACTGATTTCTCTGAAATATTTGTACTATGTGATGTGACTTCATGCTAAGTGTATTCAACAGTCCTGTTTTGTTCTAATTGTATCCCTGTATTGTATTGATGTTTGTTGTGTTGCCACCCTGGTAGCCTAGGTCATAACTGAAAATGGTTCTCTGCATCAGTTTGCTAACCTGGTTATTAAAGACATACATAAATAAAGTGCTTGGCAGTGGTTCAAACATCATGAAGTCTTGCTATATTATGACATATGCAGTGAGTCCCCATCTTCGAACTGCTCGGAGGTGAAAGAGTTAACTTTCCATGCAATGCATGGAACCTTGAATGACTCGGTTGAACCTCTGTCTGTTGTTCTCAAACTCAAACTGTCATATTCTTTACTCCGCCTCACTGAACAGTCATCGGAATTTCTCCTTCTGCTCGGTTTGTTTGTCGGTTTTGACGAAATTAAACCATAATCGGTTAGTTCCAGCTGTGTCTGTGGTATTATAAGTAATAGATAGGCTTACATTTATTTCTTCTGTGTGGAACTTGTAGCGTCTTTTTCTGTTGGTTTGAACCGATCAGGTTGTTTAAAATTACTTTCTAGTCCTTTAAGTGCGGTTACCGGTTCTTATCAGTTCTAAAAGCAGGTTTCATTATGGTTTTCACGACCGTGACACGTTTGGGAACTGATAAGAGAGTCTTACATAGCGGATTGCCACTAGCGGGCAAGTTTGGTTAGGCTGGCACTATGTCTGAGAAACCCAAAGAAAAACCGGGCCCACTGGGTTTCAGCACTATGGCCTCTGTGGGGAAGCCTTACAGGCTGACCCACACACCACCTGTGTATATTGCCTGGGGTCTGACCACCTCAATGCAGACTGCCAGATTTGTAAAAATTTTCCTGCTGCCACCGTGGAAAAGAGAGTTGGTAGGCTCAGGAAAGGGAGCCAAAAAGTCCGCTGACCCGGATGGCCAGCCCGGTTGGGTTCAGTCGAACGGAGGAGTACCCTCTGACCAGGCGATACTTCCTCGGGCAAATGAAGAGCCAGCTCTGAGAGCGGTTCCAACTAAAAGGACTAAAAGTCAGACCGCTGAGGAAATAGCTAAAGCAATTCAAATTGTCCAGTCTCTTTCCGGTTCAACTTGACGACACCATCAGGGAAGCGTTAGGTTTGGTCGGTTCTACGGTTCAGGATTTTGATTTTGAGGATTTTTATGAACTGGAGGAAGGGAGGAGGAGTATGAGGATAGTGAACGTGATTTGGAAGGTCTGGATGTGCCCATTGAACCAGACATCTCTCAGACAGACTGTTGGGAGTCCCCCGGCTATCTGAGTCCCTTCTCATTTTATGTTCTATAAGACCAGGAAGAGCCTGATTATGTAGAAATGATGGATATTCCAGAGTCTGGAGACTGTCTATTCCCTTGCACAAATCTTTTAGGAAATAGACAGTAAAAATTCTAAAACTCCTCATTCTATCCTCCTGTGGATAAAAGGATGGACAAGGGTATGCTTTATCAGGCTCTGATACGGAGTTCCTCACTCAGCAATGCAGCCATGTGGGGGTAGTGCAGGCTGCTGCCTGTGACAAGGCAAATATTCCTCTAGCCTCTCACCGTCCTGAAAAGGACTCCAGGAGGATGGATGCCATGGCAAAGAAACAGTACATGGCAGCATCTTTGGGACTCAGACAGGCAAACTATATGGCTTATGCTGCTAGGTACCAGAAATCCAGATGGGATACTGTGCTGGCCCTAGCAAAACAGGCCCTGACCAGCTTGCCAGGGAGCTGGAACAGGTGGCTGCGGATGGTATTGAGGCATCAAGGTGCAATTTCATGCTGCAGTAGACTGTAATGATGTGTCATCAAGGGTCATGGCTACATCTGTGGCACTAGCAGAATGGCTTGGCTCAGATGTACTACCCTGTCTGGGATACCCAATCTAAGGCCATGGATTTTCCTGTTGTGGGCAATTCTCTGTTTGGGGAGCAGACAGAGAATTACATGAAAAATGGATGAATATAGGACCACCTATAGAGTGCACAGGCCAAGAAGACAAACCACTCCTCAAAGACAGCATGTCAGGGGCAGGGCAGGCCTTTTCATGAGCCTTTTACAAGCCAAGCCTCCTCTTCGGCTTATGCCCAGAGGGGGTTCTTTAGAGGAGAGGCAGGCCGGGTACAAGTAAGCCTGCTTCTACCCTCAGCCCAAAGCCCCTGCCAAGCAGGCTTCCTGATGGTGTGGGGGCGATTCTCCCACTACCGGTGGGAGGCAGGCTGGCTTACTTTGTCAGGACTGGAAGTCTTTAACATCAGACAAGTGGGTCCTGGAAGTAGTAAGCCAGGGACTGGTTCTCAGTTTCAAAAATTTCCAAAGATGAGAGCCAGGTCCTTTCCACCTGCAAATCCATCAGAGGCATTGCCCTAGAAACAGAAGTTTCTACCCTTCTGGCTCTCAGAGCTGTGGAAAGGGTTCCACCCCTACACCAGGGCAAAGGGTTGTACTCCAGTACTTCTTACCCCAAAAAGACTGGAGAATGGCGCCCATCCTGGATCTCAGGTATCTAAACAAGCACCTTTTAAAACCAAAATTCAAAATGGTGACACTGGGAATTATTTTACCCTCTCTAAGGCCAGGGGACTGGCTAGCCTCCCTGGACCTCAAGGATGCCTACTTCCATGTTCTTATCAGAAGCTCCCATGAAAGTACCTCAGATTGAACTGCCCTCAGGTGATTACCAGTTCATAGCAATGCCCTTGACCTCACCCTCGGCCCGAGGGTATTCACAAAATGCCTAGCAGTAGCAGTTGCCCTTAAGAAGGCAAAAGGTTGCCATCTTTCCTTATCTGGACAACTGGCTCATAGTAGGCCAGTCCCCAGACCAGGTCAAACTACACCTTCAGGTAACTCAGCAACTGCTCACATCTCTAGGTTTCCTTCTCAGTCTTCCAAAGTCAGTTCTAGAGCCTGTCCAGCTTCTCATCTTCATAGGCGCAGAACTGAACACAAAAGGCCAGAGCCTTCCTCCCTCTGGAAGAGCAAGGACCTTGATCTCTCTGGCCTCCTCTTTCACCCTGCAGGTCTCTCGACCAGCAAGGCATTTTCTACAACTCCTGGGGCACATGGCTGCTTCTACAGCAGTAGTGCAGGAGCAAGATTTCAGATGAGGGACGTCCAGTTCCATTTGAGAGCCTTTTGGTCTGAAAGGACAGACCCTCTAACCAAATTGATCCCAGTGACTCGAACCCTGATCCAGGCCCTTCAGTGGTGGCAGGACCAGAGCAATCTGAGGCAGGGGTTCCCTTCACCCTCAGTCTCCTCCTTGACCTTTACTACAGATGCATCCCTCTTGGGGTGGGGAGCTCACATGGGCGACCTCACTACCCAGGGTTGTGGTCCCCACAGGAACCTCTGCTCCACATCAATTTGTTGGAACTCAGAGCAGTTTTCTAGCACTCCAGGTCTTTTCCAAATCTGTCCAGAACAAGGTTGTGCAGGTCAGAACAGACAATACCACTACAATGTGGTACATCAACAAGCAAGGAGGCACTCGGTCTGGCCTTGTGCACTGAAGCAATGAAGTTGTGGTCTCTGGCTTATTCCTGGCAGCCTCCCTTACGGCAGTTCACCTCCCAGGCAAGGACAATGTCCTAATGGATGCTGTCAGCAGGATTTCCCAGGGCCATCAAGAATGGGCACTGGATCCCTAGTACTGGAGGTAGTATTTGCCAGATGGGGCACCCTCAGATAGATCTTTTGCAGCCCCAGACAATCACCAACTTCCCTTTTTGCTGCAGGCCCCAGTGTTGGGCTCAGTCCCTCTGGATGCCTTCCTACTCAGTTGGGAAGGGAAGTTTCTCTCTTCCCCCTTCCCTCTTCTCTTCAAGGTGCTAGTCAAATCAGATCTCAACCCTGCAAGATGATCCTGGTTGCCCCAGATTGAGCCAGACAGCCCTGGTACCCTCCTCATGTCCTTAGCAGTGCACCTTCCCTGTGTCTTCCCAGGAATCACAACCTGTTAACCTGTGCCCAGGGGAGAGTTTGGTATCCGAACCTCAAATCTCTCAATCTCAAGGCCTGGCTCTTGAAGATTAGAATTTGCTGACCTACACCTCTCCCAAGGTGTATTGGATATCTTGAAGGCCTCTAGAAAGCCTTCCACCAGGGCTACTTGTAATTCAAAATGGAAGAGATTTTCCATATAGTGCGCTGGCAAGCATATTCCCCAGAATCTGCTGGCGTGCCTACAATCCTGGATTATTTGGTGCATTTGAATTCTTTGGGGCTGAGACCAGCTACCCTAAAGTGCACCTGGCAGCCGTGTCTGTTTTCTTATCAGCGGGTAAACTCTCTTCTTTTTTCAGCTCACCCTGTATTCTCCAACTTTTCAAAGGTTGCTTCACCAACCCTCCATTCAGGGACCCTGCCCTGCTTGGGATCTTAATATTTGCATTGCCCAGCTTATGCAATCCCCTTTTGAGCCATTGTCTTCAGCAGTGCTTAAGTACTTGACTTGGAAAACTGTGTTTTGGTAGCCATCACTTCTGCCAGGCGCATAAGTGAGTTGCAAGCATTGTCAGTGGAGCCTGATTTTATCTCCTTTCACAGAGATAAGGTGGTCCTCAGGACTAACAGAAAGTTTTTGCCTAAGGTGGTTTCAGACTTCCACCTTAATCAATCCATGTCTCTTCCTGTGTACTTCACTGACAATTCCTCCTCTGGCGAGAGGAGATTGTTACAGTTTAGATGTCAAAAGAGCCCTTAGTTACTATATAGAGCGTACCAAGAGTCACAGGTTTGACTCCCTCCAGTTGTTCCTCACCTATGGTGAGGTTGGTAAGGAAAACCTGCCACTAAAAGAACCATTGCCAGGTGGATTGTCTCTTGTATCAATTTTGCTATGAAAAACTGGGTAAGGTTCCTCCTCAGGCCTGAGGGCTCACTCTACCAGAGGTACAGCTGCATCTCTGGCTGCTGCCAGGGACATCCTATCCTAGAGATATGTCAAGCAGCTACCTGGAAAACAGTTCACACTTTTACTAAGCATTACTCCTGGACATCCAGGCTAGGAGTGATGCTCGATTTCTTTCAGCTGTGCTTCAGAGCCTATTTCTTAAGTAGGTTCTGTCCCTCCTCCATGGAGGTACTGCTGTGTAATCTGCATATGTTATAATATAGCAAGACTTCATGTTGTTTGAAGAAAAATTACTCGCCTTAGTAATGTTGTTTCTTCTAATGGAGTCTTGCTATATTATAACCTCCCCAACCTGCCCTCTCAGAACCTCTACTTTTGGGATGTGGGTGGGCAGTGCAATATGGCACTTCATAGATGCCCTTTATTTTCACCCTTCTTAGGGTGCTTAGGGTTATGTTTTAGTTTTCTTTCTTGAATCCCCTGACTTGAGTCTTTGTTTGGGGATCAGAACAAAAATGTGTCTTTTGTAGTTAGTAGCCAGTTGGCTAGTGTAGGTTCTGGCTTCCACACAGAACCTTAGTGAGTTTGCTTGTAAAGATCTGACAGTTTGAGTTTGAGCAACAACAGACAGAGTGTTCAACCGAGCTCATGCTCAAGGTTCCATGCCTTGCAAGGAAAGTTAACTCTTTCACCTCCGGAGCAGTTGAAGATGGGACTCACTGCATATGTTATAATATAGCAAGACTCCATTAGAAGAAACAACATTACTAAGGTGAGTCATTTTTCTTGTGGCACAGCTTCAAGGCAAGATGTCATAGTGTTTCCATATTTGGACGACTGGCTGGTGGTAGGAAAATCGCCATATCAAGTCAGACTGTACCTGCAGATCACCCAGATGCTTCTGGAATCCTTGGGGTTCTTCATAAACCACAACAAATCTGTCCTCCTACCTGCAGGTGCTGCAGTTCATAGGAGCAAAGTAAGAAGTATCCAGCTGGTTGCAGACTCATTCCGCCTGCACAGCCAAAAACTGCAAGGTAATTCTACCGCCTGGTCCATATGGCTGTGGCCACAGGCATAGTCCTAGGCTCCAGGTTCCAAATGAGAGACATCCATTTCCACCTAAGGGAACACTGGTGCTAAAGAAGAGCCTCTCTCAAAGCTGATCCCAGTAACAAAAATCTTGTTACAGGCACTTCAGTGGTGGAAGAGGAATCAAACTAAGGAAGGGGTTCCTTTTCAGCAAAGTCCCCATCAATTCTCACAACAGGCGCATCTCTACTAGGGTGGGGTGCCCATTTGAGGGACCACACAACCCAGAGCATTGGTCAAGTGCAGAGTCACTCCAACACACAAATCTGCTGGAACTCAGAGCAGTGTTTCTGGCACTAAAAACCTTCACAACACTAGTACAGGGAAAGGCGGTACAAGTCAGAACAGACCATACCACCACATGTACTACATAAGCAGCAGTGAGGTACAAGGGCGGTCCTGTTTGCAAAGATGCCATGAAAATCTGGAGCCTGGCATACTCCTTGTGAGTTTCCTGCAGGTAGTCCATCTGCCAGTGAAGGAAGTACCTACGCAGATGCTCGGGAGTTGAATCAGTCAGGACCATCAGGAACCATCAGGAATGGACCTTGAACAGTCAAGTGGTGAAAGTGATTTTCAGGTGATGGGGCACCCCAGAGGTAGACTTGTTCGCATTCCACCAGAACCACCATCTAACACAACACTGTTAGAGACCACCAGATCAGACAACAGCCCCCTGGATGCTCTAACTCTGAAATGGTCAGGGAAGAACCTGAATGCTTTTCTTTCCTTCTGTCTGGTACTGGGTATTGCTCAAGCTCAGGTCCCAGTCAGCATCAATGATCTTGATAACAACAGACTGGGCCAGGTAGCCATGGTACTCTCTGCTGCTCTCCATGTCTGTGGCCGAGCCAATACACCTTCCTTGGAGGCACAATCTGTTAACCTCTAACCAGGGAGGCTCCTGTATCCGAACCTCAGGTCTCTCATGCTCAAGGCTTGGCTCTTTGACCCAGAATATGAAGGCTTTGCATCTTTCTGAAAATGTTTTGACATTTTAAGGGGTTACAGGAAGCCTTCCACTAGAAAACCTATGCTACAAAATGGAAAAGGTTTTGTATTTGGTGTTCAACCAGGAACTGATAACAGCACAGGCTGGAGTCCCAGCTATTCATGGCTACCTCACTTATTTACATTCACTGGGCTTGCAGTCCAGTGCCTCAAATCCACCTGGCTGCAACATCTGCGTTACATATCAGCTGGACGGAATGTGTCAATGGCTTCAGATCCTGTCTTCAAGAGGTTCTTCAGGGCTTGGCCCATTTATACGCTCCTCATTAGGGAACCGGTGCCAGCATGGGACCTGAATATGTGCATAGCTAAGTTCATGGGGCCTCCTTTGAGGCCATATTTTCTGCTCATTTGAAATATGTCTCATAGAAAACCATTTTCCTAGTGGCAGTGACTTCTGCAAGAAGAATCTTTGAGTTCCAGGCTCTCTGCATTGAATATAAAAATAAACAGGACTACATTTCATTCCACAGGGATAATTGGTGGTCCTGAAAACAAACAGGAAATTTCTCCTAAAGTGGTCTCTGATTTCACTTGAACCAAAACCATTACCCTACCTGTCTTTTCACTGAGCACTCTACCTCTGGTGCAAAGAGACTCCACAGTCTGGATGTCAAAGAGCTCTCATCTACTATATGACAGCCACTAAGGACCATAGGCAGGACAGAAAATGGCTGATCCAGAAAATGACTGTTCTAGGATCGTGGATATGTTGTTCATCCACACTTATTGGCATGTCCTTTCCCTTTAAGGATTGCCAGAAGTCTTCAAGCTAGCTCTTCCACCACCCGGTGGTATAACAAGCTCCGCCCCATGACGTCAGATCTTCCTTTCCACTGGAAGATTAAGGTTGCCTCCTTCGTGCTCCTGCATTTTTGTAGGCCCTGGCTTCTAAACCTTTGGTTCTTCCGAAACTTCATCAAGTTCACATTAGCGACCGTGATTCTCCTACTTTGATTATGAAGACAAGTCTTCCCTGGATTTTGCGGTGTTCGTGCGGCCAGAAAATGTCGCACGGCAATCCCACTCCATGTGGTCTACTGCTTGGGTGTCGGCCATGACACCTCTAAGTGCGACTCTGCCTTACATTTCACCCTAATGTCCTCGACAACCATCTCGCATGCCTGAAGTTGAGGAGGCGGAAAAATGGAACCCTCCAGTGAAATCAAAGGAGGCTAGGTGGGCCGGTTTCCACAGCTGTGGGATCCGCCGAGCATTTGGAATGTATGCAATCCTTCGAGAAGGAAGCGGCTTGGGCTGCAGAATCTTCCTCTCGGGGCTTCTTCGTTCTGCTCCACCTTCTTGGGTTCTTTCCGAGTTGTGCCAGTCTCTCTCCCGACTAAAGGTGAGAGTCCTGAGCATGCACTCCTTCGTCCCGTAAGTGGGAGAAGGACCTGGTTGTCTTCGTCTCGTGAAGGCGTTCTTGAGATTGGAGAGATCTTTGTCCCAGGAACCGGCAGTCTTGATCGGTTGAGATCGCCACTTTGGCTGCTGGCTTCTTGGCTTTGCCATTTGGCTAGTTGACTGAACAGTCGATTGATGAGGCGAAATTGTTATCGACCCGATTGACCGGTATCGCTGACTCAGTCGACAACTCTCTGGATCGGATTCTAGTCCTTTCCTTCCCGATGAGGAGACCCAGCCCATTGGGAATCCCACCGAGGAAGTGGTCCCTGACCCGGGAATACATTGGTCCCACCGGTGTCTCCGGACGACCGAGGTCAGCCTGCCCGATCTCGATCGAGGTCCAGGACCCCTCGACAGGCAGGCCAAGGAAGAGCCATAAGCGCTCTAAGAAGAGGCGCGCCATCGGTCATCCTCGTCCTCCTCAAATGAGCAGAGGCTCCGGCGGAAACTCCGTGCTACGGGACCTCATTATGGCAACAGCTAATTTGTCCGGGAACAAGCCGACCCTGGCTCCAACCCCAGCCATTACCTGGCTTTCGCCTCCCAGGCTGAAGCCGACTTTGAGCTGATTAAATCGGGTTCCTGCCCATGGAGCCGCGAACACCCAGTTTGACCTTTATTGGTCTCTCCACGATCATGTTGGAACTGCTGCTGAAACAGCCAGTGGGAGGGGCTCTTTCAAGGGAGATTGACCAGACTCAGGCTTTCCTGGCATCTCTCGGTCATTGTCACTGCAGACCTCGCGGGCGGGTCGGCACCTCGGTGCTCTAATTACTGTATCCGGACTCTTCGACCAGACTGGCCTACATTCTCATCCTGGGGATGATCACTTGGCTGGTGGGATAGAGATGGAGGGTGGTCCTTCGTTTTTCAGGGCATTCTTCACCTCATCTCTGAGTCTACAGGGATGCCCTGGAACCTATCCAGAAAAGTGGAGTACCCTCTCATGGACATTCTCGAGAGGGCATACCCCAACGGAGGCCTTTCCTGTGGCCAAGGCCATAGTTGACCTGGCTCTAAAACTGTCTCCTGCCCAGCTCCGTCTGCCCGCATGGCCAGCAAGTATGCGGTGCCCATGGGGTCCCTTGTGTGGTTCACAGTGCACCCTTCGGCCTAGAGCCTGGTGACTGCCTCTGTGTTCAGGCATACTGGCAGTTCTGCCGACATTTACTTACCTACCAAAAATCCAAACATTTGGATGATTTGGCTCGAAATGCAGCCTTGTCTTTAGGGCCTTCGTACAGGCAAGTTTGGCCGTCATCATGGCACACATCTCCCATGCCCTCTTGGGGTCCTTGGATGAAGTCCTCCCACACCTCCCACAGACATGCAGACCACGGTCAAGCAGGTCCGGGGTCTGGGCTGTTGCCAAACAGCAGCTCCAGACAGCCCTGGACATTGGGATTCGTGCACCAGGCCGATGGCAGCCGCAGTTGCCTCTCGCCAGGGCTTGGCTGAGACTCTCCTCTTTCCTGGCAGATACTCAGCACAAACTAGCTGATGTGCCTTTCCTGGACACCGACCTTTTCGGCCCCGGTGTGGCTGGTCACCTCAGCGTATTGGAGCAGTCCAGTGTCGCTTGGACGCTGTTTCTGCTAAAGGTCCTTTGAGCAAGAAACAGCAGAAGAAGAAGAAGCCTTTTCAGCACTCTTCCCTGCGGCCCAGCAACCCTCCTTTCAAGGAGGGGCAGCAGCAACAGCAGCAGCAGCAGCAGGCTCAAGCTTGGTGCCCCTGGCCCAAGCCGGGCCCTCTCAGGCCCATAAAGGAGGCTGAGGTTCAGTTTGTGGATCCTTCTTCTCCAAACCTGCTCAGTGAGCGGGCAGGGGCAGCCACCCCTCTCCCATCGTGTCAGTTCTGGGTCCTATCCGTGGGGGGCCTGCTCCGCACTTTCTTTCCGCCTAGTCCGTTATCACCATGGACAGGTGGGTTCTGGAAGTGGTCGGTCAGGGACTGCCTCTGAATTTGAGCAGTACACTCCAAGCTGAGCCTGTACCCTCGGGAGGAAAGAGTATCTGTCCAGACTCAGTTGGCTCTCCGAGATGACATTGCTCATGTCCTCCTCAAGGAGGCAGTAGCTCCAGTGGCGGATCCTCCAGCAGACCCAGGCTTTGTCTCCAGGTACTTCCTGGTGCCCAAGCGGATGGGGGAGGGCTGGTCCATTCTAGATCTCCATGACCTGAATCAGTATCTCAGGTCACGCACCTTCGGATGGTCACTCTGTCCCAGATCATACCATCCTTGGAGTGAAACATGTGGTTCTGTTCACTGGATCTGCAGGATGCATTCTTTCATGTCCCAATCCGTCTGACTCATTGGTGGGTCCTCTGCTTCAGAGCCAAAGGGACCCTATATGAGTTCCGAGCCATGCCGTTCGGCCTGTCATCAGCCCCACAGGTCTTCACCAAATGCATTGCAGTGGTGGCAGCCCATCTCAGGCATCGGGGTGAGAATTTACCCCGACCTCAACGATTGGCTCTTGGTAGGTCCCACCCAGCAGGAGGTGGAGGTCCAGGACCTGGCCCTCTAGACCTGCTCCCAACTCTGCCTCCTGATCAGTGAGGCCAAGTCAGAACTTCGTACCTTCCCAAGTGATGTGCTTCATCGGTCCAGAGCTCAACTCTCGTCAAGACAGAGCTTGGCTCCCACGACAAGGCGGAGGTTCTCTCCTCCTTTGCCCAGTCACTTCTGGTTGGGCAATTGCACCCTGCCTGGACTTTCGCGGCTTCTGGTTACATGATGGCGTGCACCTCTGTGGTCTGTTGCGCCTGGTGGGACATGCACCCCCTTCAGTGGAGATGGCCTCCCAGTGGATACAGGCGCCACGGTCATTCAACCAGCTGATCACTTTGACCCAAAGATGTGGGACGCTCTCCAGTGGTGGCCCGCCCGGATCGGTTGCAGGGAAGGGATCATATTTGTGCGCCAGGCTGGCGGCCGTTGTCACGACTGATGCCTCTCTCATGGGCTGTGGACCCCGAGGAGTCCCGATACCACATCAACCTGTTGGAGCTCAGAGCAGTCAGAATGGCCCTTGCTTTCACTCCTCAACTCCAGGGTCAAGTGGTTCAACCAATGGTGGACCTGTTTGCCTCCAGGGACAGCACCAAGCTGAGGCTGTTTCATGCCCGTCCTCCTCAGCAGGGCTCGCTGCAGGGGATGCCTTCTCAAGGCCGTGGACCCCAGGCCTCTTCTACTTCTCCATTTCCCTTGATCCACAAGGTGCTTCTAATGTGAGTAGGAGAAGGCGAAGGTGATTCTGGTAGCCCCAGACTGGCCACGCCAGTTCTGGTATCCAGATCTCCTCAGCCTCAGCTGCAGGCCCCGGAGTGACTTCAGCACCCGGACCTGATCTCAGTCAATCAGGGCAAGTTCTTCCATCAGACCTTCAGTCCCTGCACCTCACAGCCTGGTACCTGAGCGGCTAGGTTCCAGGCTTTGAGTCATTCCGAGATGTCCTCACCATGGTGGAAGCATCCAGAAAGGAATCGACCAGGAAATGTTATGCCTTCAAATGGAAAAGGTTTTCCATTTGGTGTGAACAAGGGCCTGGACCCTCTGTCCTGTCCGTGGCCTAACATTCTCGACTACCTGTAGTCTTTGTCCAAGGGGGTTTGGTCATTGACCCTTAGGGTGCACCTAGCAGCCATCTTTGTAGTAGGCGCGGGCCGGTCAGCTGATGTTGGCGCAGGAGACAGTGGTCAGGCATTTTTCAAAGGCCTGGATGACATATCCTCTCCGTGCATGAACCTCCACCTCGTGGGATGTACTGCTGGTACTGGCAAAGCTCATGGGCAAGCCATTCGAACCAATGCACAAGTGTGCGTTGTCACACTTGTGGAAGATGTCCTTCCTGGTGGCTATCATGTCTGGCAGAAGGACAGGGAGCTCAGGTGCTTTCGTGGACTCCCCTTATCTGGTCTTCCACAGGGACAAGGTTGTCCTCACGGCCTCACCCAAAATTCCTTCCAAAGGGGTGTCAGAGTTTCACCTTAACCAACCTTAATCTTACAGTTTTGTACAATAAGGGGGACATTTGAAGGGTACCACTGGGGAGGGGGCCGACGTAAGATTGCAGGGAATGGGGAGAATGTGGATAGGATCTGTGGGGCGGCTGGGAATAGGGAGCTTGGAGAACCTGGACATTTTTGCCGTTAAGGACTGAAGTGATGGGACTTTGAAAATACTTTAAACTTTGGATTTTAATTTCTTTTCCATTTGCTATCATTGGGATGTAAATAGCTTGGAGCACACATCAACTTTTCTTTCTCCTTTTTCTTTTTAAGGCACTAGATTAAATTGATATACTGGAATTTTGTCATTTCCCCAAAAGGATACTTTTTAAGTTAAAACTTTGATGATTTATCCTTTTTCAAAATGTTTTTCTCTCGATTTTCTCTTTGTGTAATTAAAGAATATTTCTTTAAGAAAAGTATAAAAATAAAGTTTAAAAAAAGACGGGGGCACTAATGAGCACTTGAAGAGAACAGGCGTGTCTGCATCTTGCTCCGCCTCACCGAGGTTAATTAAAAGTGTAAAAAAAAAAAAAGTGTTAAATTGCCCTTTTTGAAGGTTTATTTTGTAACAAGACCGTGCATCAACCTGTTATGGAGGAATGTCTGATGTTGGGGCTGGTAAAAGTCAGAGGGCGGCTGGCAAAACCACAAAGAAAAATGTGGCCTGTTTGCAGGCGAAAGCCACCAAATAGTCTCCTATCAGCCGTGGAGATGAGCGCATTGGGTCGAGAGTTGACGGGCCAGGTTCTAGCAGCCTTGGAGCTGTGACTGTTTAAATTAGAAACAAGAATCGAGGATAGGCTCCAGGAGGTATTGACCCAGCAGGCAGCCCATGGGACGCTCTTAACGGAGGTGGAGGAGCATATCTAGAATGGAGGATGAACTGCAGGGGTTACTAGGCAGATCTTAGCCCTGCAAAAGAGTTAGAAGAAATGAAAAGTGTCTGATTATCAAAAATTATCATTGAAGGCTTAATCTCCACTCGTGGTCTACCAGAAGGGATGGAAGGAGGAACATGTTGAATTTCTGTGCAGAAACCTGCCCAAGCTGCTGGGCCTTACACTCAAAAATGGAAGGTTGAAACTGGAGCGTGCCCATTGGGCTGTTATGTTCAGGCCTCGGTGGGCACCGCCTGTCAAATCATCATGCGGTTTCACCATTATCAAGACGATGAAAGCGGTATTACGAGCCTATAGAGAGAACGGCCAGCTTTTAATGGAGGGCCACCATTTTTCTCTCCAGGACTACTCAGTAAGGCTTCTGAATATAAAAATTCAATGAGTCAGTGGCTGTTCTTCGCTCGCTCACAGTAGAGAACTTTTGATTTACTAGCCACTCTCAAAGTGAAGCACGAGGCACAACATATTCATTTTGGACAGCGGAAAAAGTGGCGAAGTTTGTGGAGGATCTGCTTGAAAAGATTGGGTGAAGTATAAAACCTGAACAGTTTTATCTAAGCATCGAGGAGGCTGGTTGATTGGACTAGCTTCATTCTGTCATCAGTTTAATTACCTAATCAGGGAAAATGTATTGCAGCTACATCATCATGGTGATGAGCGACTCGTTTTGTTGCTCTCTCCTGTTGGGATGGACTTTTTAATTCTTCTCCTGCTCTCTGGCACACTGGAGGTGCTGGGTTTGTGTGAAAAGGTCGTGGATTGAGGAATATCTGACATGGCCACATGATGGTCTACTCTGAGGACACTGTTTTGGATGTTACATAGTTTAAGAATTTTTATACAATAAAAGGGACATTTGGAGCGCATCACTGGGGAGGGCGATGTACGATTGCAGGAATGGGGCAGAATGTGGATAGGATCCGTGGGGTCAGCTGGGAATAGGGAGCTTGGAGAACCTGGATGTTTTTGCCGTTAAAGGCATAATAATGGGCTCGTCTCAGGATATGCTGTTGGAGGAATTTGTTGTGCTGGGCTAATATTATATGGTGGAGGCCTCACTGGCTGCCATGGGGTTGTCTGCTTGCTCTGCATACTCATATGGCAGGTCCTCTTGTCAGTAGGGAGGGCCCATGTGGCAATTCTGGGATGAAGACCTGGGGACATACAGAAGATGGCTTTGAATTTGAAGCTCCATACTTTGGGAGACTTAGATGGGAATAGAATTTGGAAGAACAATTATGATATATACCTGGGGGTAGAGGGCAGAACACAGCTGCATAGAGGATATTGGGCACTTAAGCAGTGTTGGCAGTTAGTGTCAGAGATGGATATTGGGATTGCATCTAAAACAAGGGGATTGGGAACAAGATGGGCAAGTTATAATGGACAAATGACATAAGGGGAAGGAGCTTGGGTAAATTGATTATTAAAAGGTGGGAGGGTATGTTTGACTATATTTTACATAGTTGAGTACTTGTTATTGTTACTGTTTTTTTTGTTTACATGTCATTGCACACAGAGGTTGATTACCAGATTATGGTGCTTCAGGTAATGCTTGAAAGATATGACCAGCCGCAGGATCAGCAGGTGCCCAGTGTTGTAGAGTGAAGAGGAGGGCCCTATGGATAATGGGGAACAATGTTACAAGACTGTTTTTACCAATGGCTAATAAACAAAATTTAAGTATATTCCTGGAATGTTAGAGGATAGCGATCCCGTAACGAACCAGTCTCCCTACGGCCTTCGGAGACATACTAACATACTAAAATGCCAGCAGAATAGGCCTAACGGTTCTTCATGTCTGCTCGCTTTGGTCAGCCTCCACCCTGGGTGCTGACCTTGCTGCCCTCCTCGCCTCCTCTGGCTTCTCCTTCCCAGTTCTGGATATTCTTGCTGCATTGGATTTGCTCCCAGAACCCTTCCCTGTGCCTGTCCCACCCCCTTGAACCCCTCCACTGTCTCTGCCTCCACCAGCCCCTAGGCAGCGCATTCCATGGCTCCACCACCCTCTCAGTGAAGTAGCACCTCCTCCTTTCTCCTGAATCTTCCCTCCAGCTTCCACCCATGCCCTCTAGTGGCCCCTCCTCCTTCCTTCAAGCACCCTGACTGTTCCTTCCTATTTACCCTCTTCATGTACCTGAAGACCTCTATCATGTCCCCGGTCCCTTCTCTCTTCCAATGTGTACATATTTAGCTCTTTGAGCCTCTCCTCATAGGTCCTGTCCCCAAGCCCCAAATCATTTTGGTTGCCCTCCTCTGGACCCTCTCCAGGAGGTTAATGTCCCTCTTAAGTGTGGCCTCCAAAACTGCACGCAGTACTCAAGGTGCGGCCTCACCAAGCAGTTATACAGAGGGAGTATCACTCTCCTTCTGGAGGTGATTCCCCTAGCGATGCATCCCAGCATCCTGTTGGCCTTGGCTGCTGCCCCCACAAGTCTCAGAGTTGTTCATCTTGACATCCACCACCACCCCAGGGCCCTCTCAGCCATTGAGACTTGTAGCATTCCCCCAGGGTGTACACTTGGCCTGGGTTTCTGGCCCCGGTGGAGGACCTTGTATTTCCTGCATTGAACCTCAGCTTCCACTTTCTAGGCCATCTTTCCAGAGCCTCCAGGTCCCCTGTAGGGCCACCCTCCCTCCTCCCCATCCACCACCGCCCCTGTTTCGAGTCATCCGCAAGAGACTCATCTCACTCCTGATTCCTGTCCTTATGTCAGAGACGAGGCGTTGAACAGAAGGGGCCCAAGGACTGATCCCTGTGGGACCCCACTAATGACCCTCCTTGGGGATGAGACTATCCCGCCAACTACGACCCTCTGGGTCCGGTCCTGGAGCCAATTGCTATCCATCTGATCATCTGGTTCCCCACCCCCATTTCTCCCAGCTTATCCAACAGGCCCACGTGAGGAACAGAGTCAAATGCCTTGCTGAAGTCTAGAAAGAGGATGTCCACTGGTCTACCCAGCTCCAAGGCACTAGTCACCCAGTCATAAACTCCACCAGGTTTGTCTGACATGATTTCCCAGGATGAATCCATGCTGTCTATCGTCCAGGCACCCTGACTTATCCAGGTCCCCCAGCCTCTCCTTGACAATGCCTCCATCACCTTGCCCACCACCGATGTCAGGCTAACAGGCCTGTAGTTCCCTGCCACCTCCTTGATCCCCCCTTGTGGATAGGCACTATATGCGCCACCTTCCAGTCTTGGGCACCCACCCTGTCCTCAGAGAGATGGTGAAAAGCTCCGCCAGGGGTTTCGCCAGGACATCCATAAGTTCCTTCAGCACTCTGGGATGTAATTTATCCGGCCCCAGTGCTTTCTCCGTCTTAAGGAGCTGAGGGCTTCCTCACTCTCTGCTGTGATTTCCACTTCCGCACCTCTTCTCCCTGCTTAGCCCTCCCCACCTGCCAGTGATGCCTCCCCTCTCCCAGACCCGCCGATCAGTAAGGGTCCCCCTCCTCAGTATCTCTGTCTCCTCCCATGTATGATGCAGCACCCCCATTTTCCTTGGTGAAAACTGAGGTGAAGTACTCATTTAGTACCTCAGCCTGCTCTCCCGGGTCTTGTGCCCATCTCTCTCCTGGATTTAATCCTGCTAATCTGCCCCTTCACCCTTCGTTTTTCCCAATGTATCTAAAGAACCCTTGTTCCTCTCCCTATTTCCCTGGCCAGGTTCTGCTCCTTCCTTGCCTTAGCCGCCTCACCACTCTAGTGGCCCTTCTAGCCATCAGCTCGCATCCTCGATCCCTTTCACTCCTTGAGCACTTGAATTGCTTATAGGCTGCCTTCTTTCCCTGCATCACCTCCTGGACCTCCCTGGTCCACCAGCAGGGTTTTTGGGCCCTACTGCATTTTTGTCTTACTCTTGCACAGGTGCTGGTAGCATCCTGCACCCCTTTCCTGATGATTTCCACCTACTATCAGCGACCATGTCTGACCCAATCCCATCCAAATGCTCCTTAAGGATCCTTCCCATTTCCTTAAAATCCGCCCCTGAAGTCGGTTACTTCCGTCTTTGTGCAGCCTTCTACCCCTCTAAGGTCCAGGCAGAACCAGACCGTGGCATGGTCACTCCCCCAATGGGTCCCTTACCTCCAGGCCCCCAATCTTGTCACTGTCTGCCAGGACCACATCCAGTACCAGGCCTCCTAGTCGGTTCCCTCACCTGCTGAGTTAGGAACGCGTCTTGAAAGACATCCAACAACCTCTGTTCCCTGGTCACAGAGGATGTCATAGTCTCCCAGTCTGTCCCTGGCATGTTTAAGTCCCCAACACCATCACCGTTCCTCTGCCCAGTCTGCAGTGTCTCCCAACATCTGCCACCAGACTGTCCTCCAGCTCCTCCGCCAGGCAGGGGTCTATACACCACTCTTATTTTTACTCTCTTGCTCCCCCTTGTTATCAAGGTGACCCAATCGCCTCCACGGTTCCCTCCGCCTCCTCTACTCCCTATGCCAATGCAGTTTTTGACTATCATTGCTGCCCTCCTCCCTTCCCTCCCCCTGTCCTTCCTGAACATAGTGTAACCCTCCAGGTTCAGGTCCCAGTCATGTCCTGTAGTGGCTCAGTCTCAGTGACCGCTGCCACGTCCACTGCTCCCTCAGTTAGCACATCGCCTGGAGCTCAGGCATTTTATTGCCCAAGCTCCTGGCATTTAGCAGGACTACCTTCCACCCTTTCCCTATAGTTCCATTTCCCCTGCTCATGTGTTCCCATGGGGATTCTGTTTTCCCCTGGTCTGCACTTTGCCAGTCGGCCTTTTCCTGCAATCCTCCTGCTCCCCAGGGGTGGAGACAGTCCCTCCTTTATCGGCACCCCTTGACAGCCTTTTCTCCCATCCCGCCCTTCACAAGTTTAAACCCCACTTTTCACCAGTGAACCCCTCTATTTTCAACTTAAAGCAGCAGTACTATGGAAAAAAATTGCGCTTTTTGACAGTTTATTCCCATGTGCCTTGCTAATGATATACCTGGTACTCTTTCTACTGGCATTGTACTATCGCGAGCAATTTGTTCAGTTATTCTCTGCTCGTTTACATGCCTGCCACTAAGCAAGTTGCACTGGAACCCCTCTGCTGCCAACTGCACATGTGTATGACTTGCAGGGACATCGGAATGGTCAGCAGAGGATCCTCTGCTGTTGTCAAAGACCTGATGTGACCTGTAGAAAAAGCGCAGCTGAAAAATTAGTCAGCGCCATATTTGTTGTAGTGCTACAACCATTCAAATAAATTGCAAATATCTAAAAACTAAAATGACTGGAAAAACATTTATAGGTAGGGAACTGGAACTTTGGCTGCATGCTTACAGCCGAAAACAGAATTTTGATAACTCACTTCCTGATTTCAGTAGTACTGCTGCTTTAAGGATTCCCTCCTCCAAATTGAGATGGAGTCTATCTCTAGCATACAGCTCCTTATCCTCCCAGGTCTCCCCAATCCCCATCAACCCATACCTCTGGCCTCACACCACTCCCTGAGCCACTGGTTTATCTCCTAATCTTCCTTTGTGTTCCCCCAGCCCTTGGCACCGCAGGATTTCTGAGAAGGAAACTGTGCATCCTATGTCATGACAGACCCTGGCAAGCTCCTGAATCTTGCCTGTATCTCTAGCTCGCTATTCCCTCAATCTCATTTGTACCCAGGTGGACCAGTATGTCTGGGGAACCCCACAATCCTTTGCCAGCTGATAAACCTCGTGCTTAGCCCTGTGCACCGTTAGTCCAGGGAAGCATCTTGTTCTAACTGGCCAGGCTTCTCCTCCTATCCCATTTGATACCCCTGATCATAGAATCCCCCAACTGGACCTGGAATTCAAGTAGCATTGTTGCAGGAAACACATCTCACTGCGTGGAACACGGGAAATTGGAACGGGGTGGGTGGGGAAATGTTTTGCAGCCTCATTTAAGGCGATAAGAGAGAGGTCGCTGTCCTTCTGCATAAGTACCTTCCATTTCAGGTGCAGCGAGTGGTTAAAGATCAGATGGGGGTCGATATATTTTGTGTGGTGGGGAACTCTGGGTGGAGCAATTAACGCTGGTCGGGTTTATGCCCCGCGGTGTTTGAGGCCTCTTTCTACCACACTGTTCTCTTGCTCTTGGTAAAGGAGCAATTTCGGACCTGCTTTTGGGTGGCGACCTGAACTACACCCTGGACCACCGCTTGGACCATTCCCAGAGTAAAGGCCGACAACATGAAGCAATTCGCCAATGGCGTGGGGGATGGTAGAATTGGAGATAGTGGATGGTTGGCGGAGGCGAACCCTAGTGTAAGGGAGTACACCGTCTACTCTAATCCGCATGGCACCTGGTCATGGATTGACTATGTTTTCCCCGCAAATATGGTATGGACGGGTGCGGAGGCTAGACATTGTCCAGTCCATATTTTGGACCATGCCAGGGTGATTCTTTCATTGGAGATGAATAGGCCGATGGAGGCTCTCCGGAAGTTCCTGACAAACTTGCTGGGTGATAAAAATTTGAAAGAATATTTAAGAGAGCAATGGAACATTGTATAACAGCTAATATAAACTCCCTACTAGTAGGGCAACTATTTGGAAAGCCGGAAAGGCTTATATGAGGTGGGGTGATCATAGAAATATGGCTAAAGTAAAAAAAAAACCAAAAGCAAGATAGGAGAATGGAACTAGAATCCAGAGTGAGGAATTAGAGAGGCGGGCTGCAATGGGAGGATGAAGTGGTTCGAGGTGGGCTGAAGGCAGCTAGGGAAGCACTGTTTGGACATTTGGTAAGTGGAAATTGTATGAATGGGGAAATAGGCCTGGACCTCTGTTTGTTCGGCCTGATGAGGGGTGGAAAGGGGCAACTCATATTGCAGCAATCAGTGATAGAAGGGGTGTTACATAAGTCCCTCAGCAGATACAAAGGGTGTTTAAAGATTTTTATGAAACATTGTATGATGGATCGAGGGAAGGGGAATGGGAAGCTTTCCTAAAAGCTCTGACGCTACCCGAGTTAACGAGGGAGCAGGAGAGACTTTAAATGGTCCTATCACAAAACTAGAGGTGCTGGGGGCCATGCAGAAGCTCCAGAGTGGTAAGGCGAGTGGGCCGGATGGCTATCCAGTGGAGTATTATAAGTGCCTGGCGGGGCACCTGGCTGGACCACTATGTGATACCTTTCAGCAGCGGGAGGGGACACTCTGAGATTGCTGGATACCTTTGTAATGCAGTGATTTTTTTTTTTTTTTTTTTTATTCCTAAGGTGGGGAAGGATGTCATGGAGTGTGCCTCTTTTCTTTCTATCTCGCTTTTGAATTGTGATGCTAAGATATTTGCTAAGGTGTTGGCAGGTCGGTTAGAGGTGGTTTTACCTTATGTTGTTCACCCAGACCAGACCAGGTTCATTAAGGGACGCTCTCTCTCTATCATAATGTGCAGCGACTGCTGAATGTGATCTGGGGGCAGAAATGCAGAAGGAGGATACCTGTGTCATTTCTATGGATGCTGAAAAAGCCTTTGACCGGGTGGAATGGGATTACTTATTTGAGGCAGCTGACCGGTTTGGTGTAGGTGATACTTTCGTGGGCTGGTGTGCACTGGCATAGTTCTCCCCGTGCAAGGTATTGGTAAATAACACAATTTCTAGTGGCTTTGGCTTGGGCAGGGATGCCCACTGTCTCCGCTGCTCTTTGCTTTGGTGGTAGAATCCTGGCAATAGCCATTCGAAGAATGTGAATATTCAAGGGGTGAGGGGCTTCTCGGAGAGCAGCATAAGCTCACAATGTGCGCGGATGATATATGTTGCTTTTATTACAGAGCCTGAGAGTTCTGTGACTACCCTCCTGCAGCTGGTGGAGAGATTGCACAGTTTCAGGATATAAACTTAACTTAGATAAACCGTTCATGATGCTTCCCAAAAGTTCAAAGTGGAATCAGGGTTGGGGCTTTAAGAGAGTGGAAGGGCACTTCACATACTTGGATATTAGGATCGGTGGTCCCTGGGCTCCTTTACGGTTTGAATTATGGTTCAGCACTGAAGACGTATAGAGACTGATTTGAGACGGTGGGCATCTCTCCCGATTTCATGGCTTGAGGATAAATTTAATTAAATGAACATCCTCCTCAGACTGGTGTATCGCTTACAGATGTTACACTTGGGGTTGACCAGGAAGGACACCAAGAGGTTGGAGGGTTGCTCTCCTCATTTATCTGGAGAGGGAAGTGCCCCAGGGTGAGTTTGCAGCAACTTAAGATGGATGTAGGGAGAAGGTTTAAACTTCCGGATATAGAATCTTATTATCTTAGCAGCTCAACTAAAGTGTATCAGTGACTGGATCCACTTGCCTCCAGCAGCACGGTGGCTTGATCTTGAACAGTGGGGTTGTGGAGCAAGACTCTTGGCATATCGGAGAGAAGGGGAAGGAGTGCATATCATAGGCAGGAGACCTGGAATCCATTGGTGGAAACAACACTGGCTAGCTAGAGTAGGATACTGAAGCGGAGAGGGGTGAAGGAGGTGGATACATACCTAGTTCCGATTGCTTAGAAACGGTGGAAGACCCGGCTTTAGAGGTGGGGAAAAAGGGTTATAAGGAGCTTGGAGGACATACGTAGTGGAATGGGGATTTGCTCTTTCTCAGACCTATGACAGAGGTTAAATCTGAAAAGAGGACACATGTTCAGGTACTTCAAGTGCGGGCCTATGTAGCAGGGCTAAGTAGGGAAGGACTGGGGATAGAGAACTGAGGAAAATTGGAACAATCTTTCAGATGACCAGAAAGAAAAAATTACTCACCTTAGTAATTGCTTTTCTTCTCATGGAGTCTTGCTATATTAGGACTTATTGCAGTTAGCCACTGCACTTGAACTGCACCGGAGGAAGAGTTAACTCCAGAGAATCTGGAGTTCTAAAGCCGTGAGGCGCTTATACCAAAGTCTCATCTGGGCAGTTTCAAATGAAACTGTCAGATCTTTACTAAGCTAACACTAAGCAACAAGTCTGTGTGAAAGCTCTACACTAGCCAAATGGCTACCTACTAGTAGTAATAACAACAATATAAACAACAATAGGAACAACAATAACAATAATAAGAATGAATAATGGTATTATTAGTTTTCCCTGACAAGCACTATTAGGACCCCCTTCCCCAAAGACTCAAGTCCAGGAAGGGGGCCAACAAATCACTCAACACAGAAAACCCTAGTTCCCTAACCCTAAATAAAAGAGGGTGAAGGAAGAACTACAATGGCATGACACAGTGCTTGCACTAATTTGCCACCCCACCCCAGTAGAAGTTCTGAGAGGGGCAGGTTGGGTGGTCTTGATATAGCAAGACTCCATGAAAGAAAAGCAATTACTAAGGTGAGTAATTTTTCTTCAAACACCATGAAGTCTTGCTATATTAGGACTTATTGCAGATTACACAGCAGTCCTCCATGGAGGAGGGTCAGAACTACTTAGGAAATAGGCTCTGAAGCACAGCTGTGCCAAAATCTGAGCATCTCTCCTGGACAGAAATCCAGGGAATAATACTTGGTAAAAGTGTGAACTGTCTTCCAAGTAACAGCTCGACAGATTTCCAGAAAGGAATATCTCTAGCAGCCGCTAGATATGCAGCTGTACACCTGGTGGAGTGAGCCCTCAGTCCTGAGGGGGCTCTCCTACCTAGTCTTTGATAACAAAATGGATACAAGAGACAATCCACCTTGCAATTGTCCTCTTAGTGGCAGGTTCCTTGCCAACCTCGCCCTAGGTAAGGAAGAGTTGGAGGGATTCAACCTGTGACCCTTGGTGCTGACAAATAGTAGCATAAGGCTCTTTGACGTCCAAGCTGTGCAGTCTCCTCTCACCTGAGGAAGAATGCTCAGTGAAAATCCTGGGAGAGATGGGTTGGTTCAGGTGGAAACCTGAAACCACTTGGGGACAAACCCTGTGTTAGTCCTAGGGACTGTCTTATCCCTGTGGGAGAGAAAATCTTCTTCCACTGCCAGGGCCTGTAGTTCACTTTGCGCCTGGCAGAAGTGAAACCACCAGAAAAAACATTTTCCAAGTGAGAAGCTTGAGCTCTGCTGGGACAGAGGTCCAAAGGGGTTTGCATTAACTGAGCAATGCAAACATTCAGGCTCCATGCAGGAGCTGGTTCCCGAAAAAGGAGGGTTGGTGTGAAGCAACCCCTTAAAAACTTGGAAAAACACAGGTTGAGAAGAAAGGAAGCAGGCTTCCTGCTTGCAGAAAAAACAGAGACAGCTGCCAGAGGAACCCTTAAGGTAGCTGGCCCAAGACCTAAGGAATTTAAAATGGACCAAAAGTCCAGAAAATGGGCAGATAAGCAGACTGTGGTATAATCTGCTTCTCAGCGCATCAGACTGAAAACCTGTTCCACTTAGAATTGTAAGTGGCTCCCAGTGAAAAAGCTTCCTTGAAGCCTTTAAAATATCCGCGACACCTTGAAAAGGTGTAAATCAGCAATTCTAACTCCTCAAGAGCTGCCTTGAGAAGGAGGAATTTGAGGTTCTGATACCACACTCTCCCTTGTGCAAAGGCCAGTAAGTCGTGGACTCTGGGCAAGCTCAGGTAGGGTGGACTGTCGAGGACAGAGACAATGGGTACCAGGGCTGTCTGGCCCAGTTTGGAACAATCAGAATCGCTTTGCAGGGCTGAGATCTGATTTTACTAGTACCCTGAAAGAAAGGGAAAAAGGAGGAAAGGTGTACAGAAACTTCCTTTCCAATCCAAGTGAAAAGCGTCCAGGGGCTGATCCCAGCACTGGAGGCCTCAACAAAACAGAGAAAGTTAGTGGTTATCTGGGGCTGCGAAAAGATCTATCTGAAAATAAGCCCCATCTGGCAAGGACTGAACCCAGCACCTGAGGATTCAGAGCCCAATCGTGATGGCCCTGAGAATCCTCCTGAGGGCATCTGCCAGGGCATTGTCCTTCCCTGGGAGGTGAACTGCTATCAGGGAGGTGTTCAGGGAGTAAGCCAGAGACCACCACTTCATTGCTTCGGTGCACAAGGCTGATGACCGAGTGCCCCCTGCCTGTTGATGTACCACATTATTGTGGTGTTGTCTGTCCTGACTTGAACTACCTTGTTCTGGACAGAAGCTGAAAACTCCTAAGAGCTAGAAGACAGCTCTGAGTTCCAAAATTGATGTGGAGCAGAGATTCCTAGGGAGACCACACTCCCGTGTGGACAGGTCGCCTAGCGAAGCTCCGCACCCTAACACAGGAGCAACCGTGGTGAGGGAATGAGGAGGACCCCTAGTTTTAGATTGCTTTGATCCTGCCACCAGTGTAAGGCCAGGATCAGGATTGGGTCACTAGAACCAATTTGGAAAGGAATCCTCCTTTGGGACCAATAGGCCCTCAGATGGAACTAAATGTCCCTCATCTGGAATCGTGCTCCTGCACTACAGCTGTGGAAGCAGCCATGTGCCTAGTAGTTGTAGCAAATGCTATGCTGGTCAAGAGACTCGCAGAGTAATGGAAGATGCCAGGGCAAAGAGACTGCCTACCCTTTTCAGAGGGAGAAATGCCCTGGCTAACTTTGTGTTCAACTCTGCCCCTATGAAAGTTAGTACCTGAACTGGTTCGAGAACTGACTTTGGTAAATTCAGCAGGATTCCCAGAAAGGTGAGAAGCTGCTGGGTGACTTGCAAGTGGATTTTACTTGATCTGGAGACTGACCCACTAAGAGCCAGTCATCCAGGAAAGGAAACAAAGCAATCCTTGCCTTCTAAAAGAGCCACTACCACAGCTAGAATTTCAATACCTTTGCGCAGAGGTAAGGTCAAGGGCATTGCCCTGAACTGGTAGTGGCCTGAAGGTAACCTGAGGTACTTTCGTGAGAAGGCCTGATCAAAACATGAAAAAATAGGCATCCTTGAGGTCCAGGAAAGCTAGCCAGTCCCCTGGCCTCAGCCAGAGTTAACATTTTTAACTTTGTTTTCAAAAGATGCTTGTTCAGGTACCTTAAATCTGAGATGGGCCGCCAATCTCCTGCCTTCTATAGGGTAAGAAAGTATCATGAGTACAGCCCCTTGCCCGGTGGCAAGGAGGACCCTTCTACTGCTTTGCAGTTCAGAGAGAAGAAACCTCTGCTCCCAAAGCAAGAGTTCGAAGGATTTGCAGGTGGACCTGTCTGGCTCTCATCTTTGGAAACTGTTTGAAGCTGAAACCAGACCTATTACTTCCAGAACCCACTTGTCCAAGTTAGGGACACCAATTCTGGCTGAAATAAAACCAACCTGCCCACTGGTATGGAGAATCAGCCTGGCACCCCATCAGGGTGCCTGCTTGGCAATAGTCTTAGGCTAAGGGAGGGGACGTTTCACTTGTGCCCCGTCTATCTCCTGCTCTGAAGAGACCCTCTGGCGAAAGCAGAGGAGGCCTGAGCCTCTACCTGGGCACTTTTGTAGGTAATCATCCCTGTTTTTCATATAGCTTTCTGTTTGTTCCTCAAACAGAGAATTACCCACAACAAGAAACAAATCCATAGACTTTGACAGAGTATCTTGGGACAGATTAGTGCATCTGAGCCATGCCAACCTACGGAAAGCTACAGAAGTGGTCATGACCCTAGAGAAAACAAGATTAACACCAACAGCAGTATGAACTTGAACTTAGAGGCTTCAGTGCCATTAGCAGCCACCTGTTCCAACTCGCTAGCCAGCTGGCCATGGGCCTGCTTTGCTAACTGCATATCAAGCGTCTCCACCTAGATTTCCAAATCAGCCACATAAGCCATACAACTTGCCTGTCTGAGTCCCACAGAAGCTGCCATATACTGTTTTCTTTGTCATGGCATCAATCCTCCTGGAATCCTATTCAGGAGGATGTGAGGCCAGGGAACTAGCCTTGACACAGGCTGCAGCTTGTACCACACCTACATGACTACACTGCTCAGTAAGGAAGTCTGTAACAGAGCCTGACGAAATACACCTTCTGTCCATTTTTATCTTACAGGAGGAACAGAAAGAGAATCTTATAAAATCTTTGTTGTTTACTTCCTAAATGACTTATGCAAAGGAAAGACAACCTCCTAGCCCATCATTCCTACATAATCAGGCTCCCTTTACTCATCCATAGCCTCCTAAAGGAAGCTGGGGATTCTGCAAGCTTTTGTAAAACATAAACTGAGAAAAGGACTCAGACAGAAAAGGAGGAGATTCTAAAAGTCTGTCTGGAGAAAATGTCCGCTTATGGGCACGTCCAGACCCTACCAGCCACACATGTATTGATCAAATTTCCTCCTCCCACTCCTGTGGTTCATAACAATTCCTCAACATCATAAACCTGAACCACTGGAACTGAACGAGCCACCTTTTACCAACTGTAGATGGTTCGACAGGACCTAGAAACAGTGACTGGACAATCTGTATGGCTTAACTACTTCTGCAGCAGTTGGAGAACAATCTTGGACTCCAAACCTACTGATTTCTCTGTCATATTCATATTTTTTTTTTTTTTTAAACTGGTTCCTCTGACCATCCTTTTGCCGAGGAAGTCTAGCCCTGGTCAGAGGGCACTCCCTCTGGTCCAATGGGTACTGGACCGGGCTGGCCATCCGGGTCAGCGGACTTTTGGCCAATAGTTCCCTGAGCTGGCCTTATCTCTTTTCAGGGTGGCTGCAGAGAAATTTTAAACACCTGGCAGTCTGACAGGAGGTGGTCAGCCCCAGACAATAAACACAAGTGTTGTGTGGGTCATCCTTGGCAAAGGCTTCCCACAGCATCACAGTGTTGAAACCAGTGGGCCCTGTTTTTCTTTTTGGGTTTCTCAGACATAATGCCAGCCTAACCAAAAACTTGCCCTTTTATTGCTAGGCAAGACACCCTTATCGGTTCCTAACCGCTTTATCGGTATTTGAAAAACCCTATTTAAAATCAAGGTTTTTAGAACCAATAAGAACCGGTACCGCACTCTAAAAGCCCAAAACTTTAAAACGTTAAAATAAGAAACCGATCAGTTCAAAACCGAACCGATAACTAAATTTCCACACAGACTTTACATTTTGTACTTACGGTTTACCAGATAGAGCTTTAACGAAATGCGGTAAAATAATTACTTTTTGCTGGTTCAAATGAACTCGAAAATACTCGCTTGAACCGAGAAATGAACCGAGCTGAAGGAGCTGATCTCGGGGCGACTGTTCAGTGAAGCGGAGTAAAGAATCTGACAGTTTCATTTGAAACTGCCCAGATAAAGCTTTGATATAGCGCCCTCGCTTTAGAACTCAGATTCTCTGGAGTTAACTCTTTCCTCTCGGGGCAGTTCAAGTGCAGTGGCTAACTGCAATAAGTCCTAATAGCAAGACTTCATGGTGTTTGAAGGACCCTAAAGGTTTCATAGGAAAAGCGGTGAGGGCACTAGACTGAGCTTGCCTGGACCTTCTGGGTAAAATCCAGAGACTCTGGGAAAGGATTTGGGCATCCAGATAGAGGATCGGAATTAGTCGGAATTGTTGCCTATGCATGGGTCTCCTGCTCTGTAATAGATTTAAGGAAGCCTTTTAAATTTGTCCACAGGGTATATAGCCCCCGGCTATTGTACATGTTTCACCTGGCTACGTCACCTTACTGTGGACGAGTGAGCAGGAGACAGGCACCTACATACACTGTTTCTGGGCCTGTAATGTACTGCAGCAGTTCTGGAAGTCTGTGGTATTGGAGGTAGGGAGGATGTGGGGTAGAGTGATCCCGCTAGATCCATTGGTATGTCTTTTGGGTGGAGGTAGATGGAGAAGGAGAAGGAGAATGGGAACCACTCCCAAGATGGGAAAGAATCTTACTGATTCTAGCCAGACACTGTATACAAAATACTTGGGTGTCCTGTATAACTCCCACACTACAGGGCTGGCATATATTTGTACTGCATACCTTGGGGCTGGAAAAACTCTCCCTCCTTGTGAAAGATAAGCTGGATCAGTTTACTAGAGAATGGGCTCCTCTCTTGGCGGATTTGTCCCAGCAGGAGAGTATGGTTCTTTGGGGTGGCCTGGATATATAGGGGTACTTTCGGAGGGCACCTGAGCACCTTATTTATTAAATAAGTAATTTGTTTAAGAATTATAAGCTCTTACAATATACCATATGGGTGTATATAAATATTTGTAGACTGGTTATATAAAAATTTAACATCACATATGTATTAGTGGATAACATAAGAATATAGTCCAGGTACATTGTAATAGGTGAACTTTTATGTGGAATTGATTATATGTGTACGAAAGTTTGAATAAGTTCTTTTATGCAAGGAAAAAAGACAAACAATAAGGGCAGACTGAGAAATAGTGAGAGGCAAATAATTGCAAGACTGTCGGGGTGATCAAATCTTAGGTCTCACAGGAAAATTTGGTTAGCAACCAGACAGACAAGAGAAAGGAAAGGATTAGAACAGAACAAATCCTTGCATTTAAGCTCTTTCCATAACGATTGGGACAGGGTCTTGTACCACCCTGTCACAGTTATGAATACCTGAGTATCACTGGGAAGAAACAACATTACTATGGTAAGTAATTTTTCTTGGCGTTGAGACAAGCAACCTCCTCCTTCTGCCAAGAGAGGTGTCTGCAGATGGGACAGCACCACATCCTCCAGAACATCTCCTGGAAGACTGTCGCCCACAGCCACTGTACTGCACCACTCCCATCATGTCTTATTTGTGGCCCTCTCCTGTTACTTTGTATGCTTACTCTCTCCTTCCTCTGTTTATTATGTGTTATTGTGTTTATTGTGTGCCTGTGTTATTTATTTATTTATTTATGTTTTTCTTCCTATTTTCCTACTGCCTTTGTGCTCTTACAGCTCCAGCTCTTCCTGTTCTGGGACAGGAACTTCCTATATTCCTCAGTAGTCTCCTTCTTCCTTGCTCAGAGTCAGACCTCCAGCAGCTAGAGGAGAGGAGAGCTACTCTTTTCCTTAAAGGATGGTGAATCTTATGTTTCTCGGTGATCTTTCCTTCCTGCTCCCAAACAGGAAGATCTGACTTTGAGGTGGAGGTCTTGCAGCAGGTAATACCATTAGGACTAAGGCCGCAGGCGTCAGGACCACGGAAAATGTTCTAACTAGCAGTCTGTAGCGGGGACCATGCCCGGCGTCACATGTGGTATAAAGGGGCGGTCCCTGGAGCCATCTCAGTTACTTACCCACCATTGGCCTGTGTTATTCGGCTCTTGGACTCCTCACTTTAGCAGCTCCACTCGCAGGTAAGTAGTCTTTAAATATACAAGTTTTTCATTTTTCTAGTATTTCGACAAAGATTCAGTGCATGTCTTCTCCTTCACCTGATCGGCGGAAGTCAGTGCCGTTGGGAAACGGATCCCAGTTAAGGACAGCCACGAGGCCTGCCTGATCTGTGTAGGCCTAACGACTGCCAACACTGCCAAAAGTTTGACAACAAGACCAGGATCCGCAGGGCTAAGGCACTAAAGGCTTGCCTCCTTGAGCAGAAAGTAGCCACAATGCAAAAGTCTCCGTCAGGTCCCAGTTCGACTTTGCCTGCCAGGAGTCCCCATAGAGAGAAGTCCCAGTGAAAACACTCCAAGGACAAGGACAGGCCCCGTCAGAATCCTGCCACAAGTTTCCCTCCAGGCATGCTCCTTCCTCCAGCGGGAGGTCAGGGTCCGTTCCCCCTTCTTCACAGGGAACTAGTGCCCACAGATCATCCTCATCTAAGCCCAGGGACCAGCCTTCGTTCTTGGGACATGGTCAAGCTTTAGTCCCCTGGCTCCCCGGCCCCATAAGTCTTCACAGGGCCCAGTCCAGAAAGGACAGTCACCTGCTGTTAGACCCAAAGAGGGCCGCAGCTCCACGGGATCCTTTGACAGACACAAAAGCAGACTATTCCACTGGCAACAGGAGGTCGTTCATCAGCAAACACCTCCCCACCGGTGCAGGGATCACTTCTAAAAGGACAAATGTCCCTCGGCCGAAACACTCGCTTGAGACAGCAGGCATTCACCACAGAAGGAGTAGTCGCCGGACAGGCGGTCTGCAGAGACGACCAGCCATCCGATGCCCGCCAGGACGACTGGTCACCAGATCAGGCGAACACCACTCCGGACGCGGATCGGATGACCTCTCTCCCAGGGAGCCAACCCCTCAGCCAGACGCAGCCTCCCCAATGGAGATTCTAATACGTCCGCCTCCCCCCCACCCTGGCGCCCAGTCTGTCTGCTCCGATGTCGCCTTTGCCAGTTGTCCCCTTAGCGGACCTCTGATCACTATTTAATTCATGGTGGAACGCTATTGAAGGTGACCTGCTGTACAGGCCTCCTGATACGTTCCCACACCTCCACCTCCTCCCCCACTCCAGATGCAGGTACAGGAGAAAGATCATCGGAACCCAAAGGCAAAGGAAGAGAAACTCTTCCATAGGCTCCGACTCAGTGGCTGCTCCACCCCCACTTCTGAGGGACGAGTTAGGAGAGTCCACACTGGATTCCTCAGATGACACGAGGAATTGAGGCCACCATTGCCGGACTCTAAGGACACCCCCAGATCACCTCGGGGACGATCCTACGCTCCATGATATTATGAGGCACATACAAACCTTATATCAATGGGACTCTGAAGAACTCGACCCAGAAAGGAAGTGTCTGGCGAAGTTCTTGGGGCGAAGGACCCAAAACCTCTCATCATTCCCGCTTGTGGAATCCTTCCAGGATGTGGCAAAACTGGTTTGAAGAGACCTTTGTCCACACCAGCAGTTCCATGCAAGGCAGATCACCTCTATAAACTGCCCAAAGAGGAACCTTTTTTTTCATACTTTCTTTTACATTTTATCATACTCGATAACAGCATGAATTGCATATAGCAAACAGACCATTTGAGATTTATCCTACTGGGGCAAGTCCCTTAATCAAATAGGATACAGATATAATAATGCATTCACTATATAGAGATACAACATGAAGGGTTTCTAGGTGCTTAAATCAAAATAATAAACCAACATTTGCTATGTTATGTGCCCAAGAGCAACATGGCTAATCGAATGAAAGTGTTGTCCAGCAATGTCCATCCTACACAGGAAAACAAGTTTCTTACAGAGACAGTCGCCATGTGTACACCTAAATGTAAATATACACAAAAATAAAAGTTTACAGCAGTACTCACTAGGTTAATAATGAGAGTTAAATATTAATTACTCTGCCCTTAATCCGAGAATGCAACTTTGATTAAAGTTAACTCAGCATTCCCCAATTAAGAGCGCATAAAGATGATATATTAAGTTAGAGCAATCTTTTCCTATTTAAAGTCTCCTACAGTATGAACATCCAATTTTAACAAAACAGCTTATGTAGAGCATAAAGCCATAAGAGGTTCAAACTTTAGAATACAGCACATGAAAGAATATATAAAGTCCCACTTTAAGTCCCTTTAATCTTTTAAGTGTCCCCTGGATCCTCGGTGTCCTTCATGTCTTCTGATCGAGATCTGGAAGCTGCCACTATTTTACTAGCCCACTTACCAGCCTCCGTGGGATCTGTAAATATGTAAACCTTCCCTGATATGTGATCTGGAGCCTTGCTGGAAATATTATCATGTGGGGATCCTCACTTCTGCAGCCGACGCTGCACCCATCAAATTTCTTCTTCCTCTGTCTCGTTGTATAGCTGACATCTGGGAAAATGTGGACCTGACCATTATCTTGCATCAGCGTGCTGGCTTGGTGGGCACATCTCAAGATGCCGTCTCTGGTCCTGACTCGGAGGTAACTACTATCAGCGTTCGTTAGTTCATCCAAACTCTGTGATCTACCTTAGGAGTAACTCAATAAACCTTCTGAATGTCCCATGTAACATCATCTCCTCTGGGATTAATTTCTGAGATAGCCATTCATGAACAAACATTAGATTGTCTCCTTGATACCTTCTGGGAGACCTAGAACTTGGATATTCCCGAATGAGCCTGGTTCTCTAGAGTCTCTAACTGAGGCCGTAGGTGTTGATTTTCTTTGAGCACGAGGGCTGTTGCAGTACAACTGTTGGTTCTAGTTGCTTTGATTCTCCTGTACATCTCCTTTTAGCCCTCGACAGTATTTTCAAGGAGTAGGACTCTTCCATTAAAATCATCTACTTTTTGGTTTAATGTAGCGACAGATATCAGGCAGTGCAGTTTCTGGCCTAGAACACCATTGTCTCTGCAGATCCCCATTCAGCTTCAGCCTGTGGTGCTGTTCCCCAGCACAAGGCCCGCTGGCTCCTCTTGCCTTTTCTGACCCTCCAGCATCTTTATCTTTCCTAGGATTGCCCATTTCCTCTAAGTCGAGGTCGCTCTTTCAAATGGACAAAGTAATGAATTTGCCAGTAGCTCAAAAAGGGTGTATTTAGTAAAATTCTGATGGATCAGGGCAGAGCTGTAGAAATATGCTGCTGTTAGCTCGGGCTCCACAGCGTGCCCCCGAGGAACCTTTTCTGGTGAACAGGCGAAGGCGGACTCTCTGGTTTTGACTGCAGCACATAGCAGACAGTCTCAGCCAAGACACCTCCATACACAGCCCCCCAGACCCCAGACTTGGAGTCAAAAAGTTAGACCACTGGTGACAGAAGGTGTACTCCTCTGCCACTGGGGCCATCACAGGTCGTTAAACTTCTTGACCCATATGGTCACATATCAGAAATCCTTTTGAAAAGACCATAGAGCTTCTCAGGTCTCAGCTGGACTCTGACTTGAAGAGCAATTACTGCCCTATGCCCAATCCGGGCTCGATGTCAACAAACCGTCCTGAGATGCTCGTATGACTCTGCTGACATGGCAGCTCAAACGGCAGCATCGGCATTTGTCTCTGCAGGCACGCCTGGTTATGAACAGTGTCCTTAGGCAGGACCTCCTGGACGCTTATTCTGGATGCCCCCTTCCAGGGACCAATCCTGCTTGGTCTGGAAGTGGAGGGAATTATAAAAGGCCTCCAGAATTCAGGTAAAAAGTAGAGAACGTACAAATTGTACAAATCTGAGCCTCATGCCTGGAAGCATTCCTTTCAGAAACAGAGTCAACAAGGAGGCTGCCTGTACCAAGAAAAAGGCTTTAAGCGCCGTAACCAACCCACGCAACGGGAGGCCAAGGCCGTAAACAGCCCTAAAGCCCACAGACATCCAGCTGCCACCCCACAAGGGACTGCATGACTCTCAGTGCCTTCCCCAGTCGTGGAGTCTCTGAGGGAGAGCAAGTAGGGGAAGTTCTCCTCTACCTGCAAGATTGGTCCACCATTACATCTGACCAGTGGGTGCTGCAGACAATACGAAGGAGTTCACGCATTCCTCAGCATCCCCTAGACAATCCACCTGTAGCATACCACTACTCAGTAGCACATGCCCTTCTTCTGGAGCAAGAGATTCTTTCTCTCCTCCAAAGAAGGCCAGTCAACCAGTCCCAGGATCCCAGCAAGGCAAGGCTTTTACTCCCATTTTTCTTGGTACCCAAGAAAACGGGAGACCTCCACCCAATTCTAGACCTCAACCACCTGAACAAATTCATTCTGTGCAAAAGATTTTGGATGCTCACCCTGTCGAGCCTGTTTCCCCTCCTCCACTAAGGGGAGTGGCTATACTCCCTGGACATGCAGGACGCCTATATGCATATAAAGATCTTGCCCTCTCACAGAA
This sequence comes from Neoceratodus forsteri, assembly GCA_016271365.2. Lineage (NCBI taxonomy): Eukaryota > Metazoa > Chordata > Ceratodontiformes > Ceratodontidae > Neoceratodus > Neoceratodus forsteri. The sequence continues at coordinate 1,079,037,906 of CM057458.1, forward strand.
AAATTCCTGTGCTTCTGGTTCCGGGACCAGCATTACCAATTCAGGGTCTTGCCCTTGACCTTCGTCAGCCCTAAGGGTCTTCACGAAATGCCTCATGATAGTTACATCCACTTTGAGGAGAAGGGCCACTTTGTTTACCCCTACCTCGATGATTGGCTGATTTCTGCACCCACAGAACAAGAGCTGCTAGGTTCTCTGAGGGAAACGGAACAATTCTTCCACTCTCTCTGAGTCACCCTGAACTAGCCGAAATCCCAACCCTGGCCCTCCCAATGGCTTCAATATATTGGAGTGGTGCTCGACACTCTGCAAGGCAGGGCCTTTCTCCCTGTGGACAGAGCCCTGCACCTTTCAGCTCTAACTCACAGGATCCAGTTAGCAGATCAGGTACCTGCCAGAGTAGTCTTGCAGCTGTTGGGTCATATGGCAGCAGCCATAGCCATGGTACCTTTCTTACATCTCAACATGAGAATTCTTCAGTGGCACCTCAGGGTCCAATGGGACCAGGGTTCGGATGAGTTGGACCGACCCATCCAAATCTCGGAGGTGGTCAGACGCTCCTTCGCTGGTGGCAAATTCCAGCTCACCTAAAACAGGGTGTCCCTTTCCAGAGGCAGAGTCCAACACAAGTTGTCACAAAGGACGCCTCGGGACTAGGCTGGGTGTTCACTTTCACGAGCATCAGACAAGAGGATCATGGTCTACCACAGAAAGGTCTCTCCACATCAGCGTGTTGGAGATGAGGGCAGTTTTTATGCCCTCCAGGCCTTTCAGGATCCGCTCTCCTGGGGCCCTCTGTTAATCCAGTCAGTCAATACCCGGTAGTCTTTTACCTGAACAAGCAAGGAGGAGCGGGATCATATCCTCTTTGCAGAGAGGCCATGAGAATCTGGGACTGGGTGGTAGAACGCAATCTGTTCCTAGTCGCGGTCCACGTGCCAGGCATTCAGAACGCTTTAGCCGACAGTCAAAGCCGCTCGTAAACACGAGTGGGAGTTGCGGCAGGATGTAGCAGATGACCTGTTGCAAGATGGTGTCATCCCGAGCTGGACCTCTTTGTGTCCCAGCACAATGCCAGACTGCCAAATTTCTGCTCGCTAGATTCAGAGCCTGGTGTTTCTGGCGAGATGCATTGTCCCCTCCTGGGCTGGGTGGTTTCTTTATGCCTTCCTCTAGTTTAGAGAGTACTGCTCAGACTTGAGTCGGAAGGCACCAGGATGACTCCCGTACCACTGCCTCTCTCCACCCACTTGCTCTCTCAGGATCAAGGGCGCTGGTCTATACGTCCCTGCGATCCCTTCACCTACATGCTTGGCTCCTGTAGTCTTAGCAAGGGAGAGACTGGGAGTTTCTCAGAGGTGGTAGAGATTTTAGTGGCAGCAAGAAAACCCTCTACCAGGGCCACTTATGCCATGAAGTGGAAGTGATTCTGTCTCTCGGCAGCAGCCCAATCTTTGGATCCTCTCCAGTACTCCATCGAGTTCTCCTAGAGTACCTACTCTACCTCCTTGACCTATGCCTTAGCTATTCCTCTATCATGGTGCATCTTTGCACAGTCTTGGCTTATCATCATGCGGTTGGAGAAAGGACTCTGGCACAACTTGACATCTGCAAGACCTTCCTCAGGAAGTCTTGCATATTAAACTTCCCCAGGAGGGATCCAGTTCCCCTGGGACATCTTGTTTGTTTTGAAAAGCTCACCCTCCCTCCTTTTGAACCGGCTGCATCATGTGAGCTACGCTCTTTCTTTGAAGATGTTATTTTAGTTGCCATTACTTCAGCCCAGAGGATTTCGAGCTTCAGGCCCTGATGTGCAAGGAGCCTTACCTTGTTTTTCATAGGGATAAGGTGCAGCTTCATACAAATCCTAAATTTCTGCTGAAAGTGGTGTCTGCCGTGACTCTGAACCAGGACATCCAACTTATGGTCTACTACAGAGTTCTCTAACGGGGAGGCCTTGTTACATACTCTGGATGTTCACAGAATCCTTCATTATTACTTGGACGGACTCATTCTGTCTGAACCATGGACCAGTTGTTCATGGTGTTTGCTAAACATAAGACAGGGATCCTGTTACCAAGCAAACACTATCCAAGTGGTTAGTGAATTGCATTTCTTTCTGTTATCAGCAACATGGCAAACCCTTACCGGCTCGGTTAAGGGCCATTGCCACCTCTTTTACCTCTCTAAGAAACATGTCAGCAGCTGACCTTTGTGCCGCAGCTACCTGGAGCACTGTCTATACTTTATTTGACATTACAGTCTGGACATAGCTTCTAGGAGGAGAGCAGGTTTCGTTTGGCGGTTCTTCAGGGACTGCTCTCATAAGAGAGTGACCTTGTTTGTTCCTCACAGTCATTCCTCCTTCCCTCTGATCTGGGCCTTTTTGGGTACTGCTTGGGACTCCGTCCTAATGGTATTACCTGCTGCAAGAGCTCACCTTGGAATCAGATAGTACAGTTATGTAAGAATTTACCAAAATAGCAGATCTTCAAGAGGAACTCTTGCAGCAAGTGGCTTTCCCCCTCCATCCCCAGGTCAGTTTATACCTCTAATTTCTCTCTCTCTCTATAGGGAGAGTTCCTTCTCGTTCTCCATTTTTACCAACCGGTCTCCGGTGGGGAACTGAGATGGCGTTGGGAACACCCCTTTATACCACGCTGGTGTGCCGAATGTCGGGGCGGTCCCCCCACAGACTGCTAGCTAGGAAAGTTTTCCAGGGGTCCCAACGCCTGCAGCCTTAGTCCTAATGATATTACCTACTGCAAGAGCTCCTCTCAAGATCTACTGTTACGGTAAGTTCTCATGTAACTGTACTTTCCTGTTGTCATTCAAATCCAGTGCTTATAAAAGTGGAACTAGCTAAGGGTGGAGGGCAGTGCTGGATGTAACACGCTCTCTTGCTGAGTCAAAAGTGTTCTAGTAGTAAAGTTTTAGCTCCTTATTCAGCTGCCTCCTTGCTCTGATATCAAGATTCTAACCCCAGGAATCACTCATTATGATTACACTGATGCAGTCAACCTCCTGTGTTGAACTGCCTGGAGAGATGGAATGCTGTGCAAATGATGGACTCTCAATTGGCACATGCCAATTTCAAACTGCTGCCCTGGTAACTGCTGCGCTCTTAAGTGCTTCAGATTCTTTACTCCGTCTGCCTAGTGAAGACGTCCTGGAAAGCTCTCCTTCAGCTTCTTCAAATTCATTTATCTTGGCAGTAAGTAATGTTTTTAAGTTTAATTTTCAAATTGCTGCCTTAGCATTAGTTTTTGTAATTTGTATTAAAATTTTAAGTGGATAGTGGTTCCTCACGGTTCCTTGGAATCAAGGTTCCGCACGTTTAGGTGAGGATTTTTCCTCATTCTTTAGTATATTTAGTGTTTTTGCGGTTGGTTCCTTTGATCGCTTTACCATATATACATTTATAATTATTTTTGGTTCCTTTATCTCTCAGGAATCGAGTAGCACTCGGTTCCCGGAACCAATAGTGGTTGTTTATATTTGAAATCTCTGGTTTCAAGAAACCGATAAATTTCTTTACACTTATTTTACCGCTTCCTGCTGAGTGTCGGATGTCCCTGTTGACAAACCTAAAACGCACAGGACCCACTGGTTTTAAGTTTTATGAGTCCTATGGACTAGACTATAGCAAAAGCAGACAGACATTCCTCTGTGTTTTTGTCTGGGTACTAGCCATATTTTTGCCAGTTGTGATATTTGTGAAACTTTTGTCTAAAACTTCAAGAAAACATTCAGGAAGTTAGAAGAAATGGCCTCTGCTTCTGCTACTACTGGGAAAGTAGTTCCTCTACCTCAGTCACTAAAAGGATGGAGGTGAAGCTAAAGACCCTGACAAGGGGTCAGACAAGACTAAGCAGGGTAGGTCAAAGGGCTGTGGAGACAGGGTCTGAACCTGTCCCACTTAAGAAAAAATGCAAGGAAAAGCATGTCACTGCGCCTTCGACTGGGAAGGCTAAGGAGCTCCCAGCAGACAAACACAATATGCCCTCGGCTGAGGACATTGCTAAGGCCTTACAGGTCTTACAAGCACTGCAGGCTGCAGTCCGGTTCCCACACCAGCTGCACCGGTTCCTGGGCCAGTGCCAGCTCCTCAGGAACCGCAGGTTACCTTTTGGTGAGGAGGATTTTGATGATGAACCGATAGACCTGGCAGTTTCCCAGAACAAGAGTTTGGATGCCTCCTAGGAGACCAGAGGATTATACCTCCCACTATGCTTTTGTAAAGAAATATAGTAGAGATCCTCAGCCTCCTCTGCGGGAAGCAGAGGAGGATTTGGAGGAAGCAGAGTTCCTTGACATGATGGGGCTAGCTCCACAAAACACCTGTTACTACGTATGCATAAGTCCTTTAAAAGGCAGCTTTATGAATATTTCAGACTCCAACTTCAATTCCTAGAGTAGATAAAGGTTGATAACAAATATCAGCTGGATAGGACCACAGCTAATTTCCTTTTCAGTCACCTGACCCTGAAGAGGTGGTTCAGGCTGCTGCCTGCGACAAGGCCAGGATACCTCTGGCTACCCATCCTCCTGACAGAGATTCTCGGAAGATGGATGCCATGGGAAAGAAGGGTACATGGCTGCCTCCCTGATAGTCAGGCAAGCCAATTATATGGCATATGCAGTGCAATACCAGAAGACACTCTGGAATACAGTTCAAGCCCTGGCTTCAGGGTGCCAGGCGATGTGGCAGTCGACTTGCAGGATACAGCAAGAGCTGCACTGGATGCCACCAAATACCAGTTCCACATAGTTGTGGGCCAAATGACTCAGCAGCCAGACTAATGGCTTTAGCTGTCTCTCTCAGGAGATTTACATGTCTCAGAGCCACCAACCTGACCGTGGCTACTTAGGCCAAGGCAATGGATTTCCATTTGAGAAGAATTCATTGTTTGGTGACAAAACAAAGGCCTATATGAAAAGGTAGAGGAATGCAAGGCTACCTATAGAAATAACTCTAAGGATGGGCCTTCCACAACCTATAGAGCCCAAACTAGGTGTGAGGCAGAGGTAGGGATCCTTTCCCAGACCTTCTTTCAAGCACATGCCTCTCAGTCACAACAGCAGCCTAAGAGGCTATTTTAGAGGAAGGGGCAGGAGAGCTATGAGAAGAGCTCTCCTCCCCACAGACTCAGGCACAGCCCCACAGAACCCCTAACAGGCTGGTACAAGTTGTGTCCCCTATCATAGAACCACCAGTGGGTGGCAGATTGGCTCACTACCTCCAGGCTTGGCATACCATCACCACAGACAAGTGGGTCCTGGAGTTAGTGAGCCAGGGTCTGGCACTCTGCTTTAGATCATTCCCCAAGCGGAGAACAAGAACCTTTGCACCAGTTACATCTGCAGAGATAATCTTACTGGAAGCAGAGGTAAATACTCTGGCAATCAAAGTAGTGGAGCCAGTGCCTGTAAACCAGAGGGCAAAGGCTTCTACTCCAGATATTCCTCACAAGAGAAAAATGGGATTGGCGACCTATCCTGGATCTAAGACTTCCGAACAGGCACATTCAAGCCAAGATTCAGAATGGTCACTCTTTCAATAATCATTCCCACATTACAGAAGGGAGACTGGCTAGCCTCCTAGACCTAAGGGATGCTTACTCTGCTTATCCCTATCAGACCTCTCACAGAAAGTACTTGAGATTCAGACTGGCCTCAGGCCATTATCAGTTCACAGCACTCCCATTTGGCCTAACTTCTGCACCAAGGGCCTTCACAAAGTGCCTGGCCATAGTGGTAGAGTTTTTGAGAAAAGCAGGGTGACCGTCTTTTCCCTACCTGGACGAGTGGTTCATAGTGGGTCGATCCGCAGCATGCAGAGCATGCCCTAGCACTAACAAAATCTACTCTGGAGTCCTTGGGTTTCCTCATCAGCGAGCAGAAGTCTCAGCAAATACCAGCGCAAGCACTGGAGTTCATTGGAGCAGAACTGGACACCAGCCTAGGCAGAGCTTTTCTACCCCATGACAGGGTAAACACCATTCTGCAGATTGCAAACTCATTTGTAGGGAAAACCCAAGCCAGCCAGAGAATGCCTTGGGCTGCTGGGTCACATGGCAGCTGCCACCACAGTGGTGCTATGCTCCCAGATTCCAAATGAGAGACATCCAGTTTCACCTGAGACATTACTGGTCACAAAGGACAGACCCATTGTTCAAACTGGTTCCAGTCACCCACAGCCTATTACAGTGGTGGCTGGATGAGCACAACCTTCAGGTAGGCGTACCTTTTCTAAAGGAACAGCCCTCCTTAATTCTCACAACAGATGCCTCCTTCTAGGTTGGGGAGCACACATGTTGACACACACAGCAATGGCACATGGTCTCCCAAGAGTCCCTCTTGCACATAAAATGTGCTGGCGCTCAGGGCAGTGTACCTAGCTCTACAGGCATTTGACCCACATCTTCAAAACAGTGGTATAGTGATGATAGTGATTCCGCACCATAAGTTTTCATAAGTTTTCTGAGCTTCAGATTAAAGTCCATTATAGCATGCTTAAACATCTGGGTATTTCTCAGATTTTTAAGCAAGCTTTAATGGACTTTGGTCTCAGAGGCTTCAGGAAAACCTGTGAAACCTATGGTGCAGGTCAGAAACAGACACCACCACCACTATGTATTACATCAACAAACAGGGAGGAACTAGGGTCATCCCCACTGTGCACAGAGGCAGTGAGGCTGTGGTCCCTGGAATACTCCATGCAGGTTTCCCTATCAGCCATGCACCTTCCAGGGAAGGACAGTGTGTTGGCAGATTCCCTCAGCAGGATAAGCCAAGACCACCACGGTGGTGTTGAATCCCCAGATACTCAGTACAGTTTTCAGGAGCTAGGCATTCCAGAGGTGGATCTTTTGCCTCTGTAGAGAATCATCAGTTACCGATGTACTGTTGCAAGCTTCCTCTGGGTTACACTTCCCTTAGATGCAATGGCCCTGGACCTGTTGTAGTTTCTGTATGCCTCTCTCCTTTCCAATGATATACAGGACCCTGCTGAAATTGAGGTCCCAGCCAGCAACAGTGATACTGGTGGCACCAGATCGGTCGAGGCAACACTGGTACTCGCTTGCTGACTCTATCAGTAGTTTCTCGATTCACTTGCCCAGGAGGCATAACCTGCTGACCTCCTCTCTGGGCAGGATCCTGTATCGAAACCTCAGATCACTGAGACTGAGGCCTGGCTCTTGAGAACTTAGAATTTGCTAACCTTAAACTGTCAGAACAGGTGCCGACAGTACTAAGGAGTTCCAGGAAACCTCCACTAGGAAAACATATTCTAAGTGGAAGAGGTTCTCCATATGGTGTTCAGGTAAGGGTATTGACCTCTCCAGGGCTGACTTGGCTATTCTTCTGGATTACCTGACACACCTACATTCATTAGGCCTGAAGCCCTCGTCCCTCAAGGTCCACTTGGCTTCAGTCTTAGCTTACCTGTCAGCTGGTAAAGAGAGGTCCACGGCCTGTCATCCAGTCTTCAGGAAATGCCTCCTGTACCCTCTTGTGAGGAACCGTGACCGCCTGGAATCTGAATATTTGCATTGCCAAGCTCATGAATGCACCATTCAAGCCCATGGCAACTGCAGATCTGAAGTATATCACTTGAAAAACTGTGTTTCTGGTTGCTGTTACTTCAGCCAGAAGACTCAGTGAGTTACAAGCCCTGTGCACAGATGTGTACTACATCTCATTTCACAGGGACAAAGTGGTCCTCAGGACCAATAGAAAATTTCTTCCCAAAGTGGTATCTGATTTCCACTTAAATCAGTCAGTCACTCTACCTGTTTTCTTTACAGAGAACTCCAGTTCTCCAGAAAAGAAACTTCACTCCCTTGATGTCAAAAGATCTAGAAGCAAATGATTTGATACCTTTAATGGACCAACATAGATGTAACAATAAGAACAGTGTGCTCTAGATTTAAGACCAACAAGTCCTTCATCGAAGCGTAATGACAGTTATTTAGAAAAAAATTACTTTAACAACTAGATCATGCAGAAAAACAGAAAAAATCCTCTTTGGTTTAAAATACTCATTTAAAAAAAAAAGATGATGTCAGAGAAGCTACACAGTACCGTGTTACCTTAAGCTGGGAGGGTCCTAGGCTCCTGGCTTAACAAACTGCCAGGATGATACAGTCCCCTTCCCCTACTCAGAGGAGCACAGTAACTCTTTATTTTACCCTACTTGAGACCCTACACTTATAATAAAGTATCTGTTTGCTTAATCCCAACAGGCTGTGACTCTCTTGCTGAGTCAGAAGCGCCTACTAGTAAAGTTAGAGCTCCTTAGTCAGCTACCTCCTTGCTCTGATATTAAGATTATTCTCTGCTGAAAGCTAAAAGCATGGAAGTCTGACTGCAGACACCTGGTTTACATCTGCCTAAGTCACACTGCTCAGTTACAGCTCTCTCCCTGACTCGCAAAAGCCAAGATGATACAGTCCCTTCCCCAACTTAGAGAAGCAGTAATTCTTTTTTGTTTTGTTTTGTTTCCCAACTGCCTCAGTTCCTTTTGTCTGCTGTTGAAGAGCAGTGGTTTCCTCATCAGTAACCAGAACATCAGTTCGTGCACAAGTAGTATCTGTGTCTAGTTTGTCACATTTCTAGCACCTTATTTAATCAGATTTGTTTTGTATCAGTTTTGATAGTTTATTCATAGCCGTACTCCCATTTGACAATGTTCAAAAACCGCTAAGGCAGGTAGGGTACCTGACAAGGCAAGTTTGTTTGGCAGTGAGGCTGTGTCTGACCACCATTCCTCTCTGGCGGTGTTCTTGCGACTGGCAGGAAGAGAAGAAATGACACGGGTAAGGTAAACTTTATTTATAAGCGCCTTTCATATACCAAGGCGCTGTACAATTGAATATAACCAGTCAATAAATAGCTAAAATAAGCATAAATATAACAAGCAAAAAATTGCAACAAATAAGAAATCATCAATAATCTGATAAAATTGACTAAAACCATCAAAAAGGCTTTCTGAAATAAATAGTTTTTATTCAGTTTTAAAACTCTTGACAGTCAGGCATTCTCTTGACCGACAAGGTAGAGAATTCCACAGGGTGGGAGCAGTATAAGAAAATGCTCATGCACCGGAGGTTTTCAAACGCACCTGGGAATCTCTAGCAGTCCTCTTCGGCAGATAGGAGAGGGCAGTATGGAGTCAGAAGATCTCTCAGGTAGCCGGGTCCTGGGCCGTAGGGGCTTTAAAGGTTAGCAAGCCAACCTTAAAGGTGATTCACCACTGAACAGGCAGCCAGTGCAGTTCACACAGCAGCAGATGACTATGACTGGCTCTATATGTGCCAGTCAAATGCCTGGCCACCGCAATCTGCATCAGCTGCAAGCAGTGAATGTCAGCCCCTGGAAGCAGTAGGTAGAGGGCATTGCAATAATCAAGGCAGTTTGTGACAAAGGCGTGGTCCAGGATAGCCAAATCATCCGGGGGCAGGTGTTTCACTTAGGCGAGATACTTCAGGTGGTAAAGAGGATTTGACCACGGCCGACACCTGAGATTTCAGAGTCAGACCTTCATCAAAAATAACTCCAAGATTCTTCACCGGTCTGGGGTAAACAGCTGGCGCCATCAAGCCATAAACCTGGCGGTCACCGGCATAAACCTACCCCAGGCGACAGGTCACAACTAACACTTCAGCCTTCTCCAGGTTCAGCCTCAGCCAGCTGGCGCTCATCCAGTCTTAGATTTTGGTGAGACAAGTGTTAATGACGGTGGTCATCCTCCTGTCTGGGTAGAAAGACAAATACAGTCGAATATCATCTGCATAGCAGTGAAAACTCAAACCGTATTGTCTAATGATGTCTCCCAATGGCAGTATGTACACTGCAAACAACATGGGTGACAAAATGGACCTGTGGGACCCCACAAGACTGAGGGAGGGCATCAGAGGAATAAATTCCTGTGACAACCCTCTGAGATCTGCCCATGAGGAAGGACTGAAACAGCTAAGGACTACTCCTGATAGTCCACAGAGAAAACACAGACTCTCCAAAAGCACACCATGGTCCAAAGTCATGTTCTTGTTATTCCGCACTGAGGCAGCAGTCTTCCTTGGTGTGGGAATTCCAGTGTCCCCTCCATTGTTATCCTTGATGAGGATGATGCCACACTGGATTTTTTCATGACCTTGGGACGGACTCCTTCATCTCTTGACACCCCTCTACGTCGTGAGGATGTCTTGGATGAGCAGTTTGGTTGATGGACAGCTCTAATGGAGCACTGGCTTCTCTGCATTCTAAAGACTCTTTGTACAGTGCCATTAGCAGTGCGGGGACTCCTTGGGGTTGGTGATGCCATCAGTGGTGGCGCCGGCCATTGTAGATGCCAGCACTGCTCTTGGTGCTGGGGTCTTTGATGCGGGTGACTTCTTCTGGGATGTCATTGCTGGTGCAAGTCTCACTGCTGGCCAGAAACTGCCCCTTGAATGTGTCATTATCACCAATCACCTGCACTCACAGGCACAGCTTATGGTGGAGAAATCCTCTGATGCCCCTTCTCAACTGTTGAGTTAGCACACCTGCCTTCTGGGGACTGCTTGAACTCGACTGGAGTGGTGCTGTATGGAAAATTGATTCTTGGAAGGTAGGAAAATTGCTTACCATAACTCTTGATCTTCAAGAATATCTTGTCCATTGAGCCATACTCACCCACCCTCCATCCCCTTTCCAGAGCATAGGTTTTGCTAGTATCTTCTAAACCACAACCTGACATGGCTTCTTTTTCCCCATCTGTATATTTTTCTGCCCCAGCTGGCTGCATATCCCCAGGATATACCCTGTTCAGGCTGAACCTGGTTGTCATATATGCTGTCTGGAGACATTGAGCTAAACCTGGGTTGTATACCCAGCTGGTATCCATAAGCAATGCTGGTTATGGCATAAAGGTCTGTGCATAGTTCACCTAAATGTTAGAATTTTGCTCCACAACCATGCAGAACTTGATGCTTGGGTCGACAGCTACCAGCCTGATGTTCTATGTATATCAAAGACATGGATTAAGCCCTTGATACCTACTGTGTACTCCCTGATTACAACTTTCTAAGGCGGGATAGCCACCCCTAAGCAGCTGGGGGTGGTGGTGATCTATTTCAAAAACTACCTTAACCTGTTCCTAGTGACTGATGCCTATACTTCTACATGTAAGTCACTACATACCATTCTAACCCTAGGGAAAAGAAGCTCACATTATATGTGCTTACAATCCTCCCAAAGGTGGACAGTCTAGCCTGGAGGATTTACTGAACCACAGTACCTCAACAGCTGGGCAAAATGAACTACTCATCCTCGGGGACATGAATATAAATTGGTTGAGTAAATCCACGGTACACTTCAATCCCTGGTGCAGAGTTACAGTTTACAACAGGTCATAACTGACCCGACAAAGAGTGTTACAAAATAATGGTTCTAGAACCCTCATTGATTGGTCATGGCGAATCGCATAGATAGAGTTGCGACTCCGGGCTCTGTGCCAGACACAAATGATCATTCCTCCCTGGTCTTCTGTGTAGTAGGTCACTCAGTAATCCCTATCTCCCCATGCTACAGTATATATCGTTCAGGAACTGTGCAGATCTAATCCAGACTTGCATTCTACATGGCGTCGCTATGATTGACTGGTCCCGTATCTACTGGGTCCATAATACTGAAGTCTCCCTCAACCTTTTTCTAAGCAAGTTTTTGTCACTTCAGGATAAGCATACCCCTCTTGCACTTACCAGGTAAGCAGTAAGCAATCTAAATGGTTGCACAAGGACTTAATCGCATCACTCAAAGCTAGGGACAAATGCTGGAAAATTCAAAACTTTGGGCCTCAAGTGGACTTTCATTTCTATAGGGAACAGTGCACGAAATGCAAAAGCAAATCAGGCATGCAAAAGCCAATACTGAAAGGGATTATTGGTGGATGCAGGGTGACCCAGAAAATTTTGGTTACATAAAAATCTTCCTTGGATCCAAGTAGTCCCATACTACAAATGGCATGATACTGAATGGAGTCCACTGCTCAGATCCACACACAATAGGAAACGATTCAACAATCACTTCTCAGACTTCTCCAAATATACTGCTGCCTTCCCGCTGCACCTCTACTCCTGATATCTCTTTCCCAAAAGGTATGCCAGTGGGACCACCATTCTACTTTAAAGCTGTCTCCAAAACAGATGTACTCAAGTTATTCAGTGCCATATTGGACAGCACTGCGGTTCGGTCTGACTGCCTGGAACCTAAGCTCCTCAAGCTGGCTGCCTCCTTCATTGCAGGGCCACTATCTAAAATCTTCACTATGTCCCTTAGTGAAGGAGTAGTGCCAGATATCTGGAAAATGGCCAAAGTAACACGGTCTTTAAAAAGGTGACGAGAAGGATTTAGAGAACTGCAGACCAATAGCAGTATTATCTGTCTTAAACAAAATCCTGAGAAGGCGTCGCAAGACAGGTAACAGAGCACCTCACCAAGTATAACCTACTGTCCACAAATCGACATAGCTTTAAAAAGGGTCACAGCACCCAAACTGCCCTGCTACAGCTATGATACACTACATGCTAGATCAGGGTCTTCTAACAGGAGCAGTTTTATAGATCTCACAAAGGCATTTGATCTCGTTGATCACCCCTCCTGCTAGCTAACCTTCTATCCCTGGGTTTCTCGGCACTCTCTGTGAACTGGTTTAATGGCTACCTATCCAACAGGATGCAGGTTGTAAAGTTCAGTTCTGCAACCTCTGACAAAACAGTCATTGACATTTGGGTAGCACAAGGATCCTTCCTAAGACCTTTCCTCTTCTGATCTTCATTAATAATATAACGAAAATGCCTCCTACTCATCGCTGCTGTATGCTGATGACCTCATTCTCTATACCAGCTCTGATAACGTTCTTACTCTTAACCACAATCTATCGGGTACTTCCTAAATGTACAATCCTGGATCACTAGCTACAGGCTGGTTCTCAACGTTAGCAAGACTCTGGCTATGCTTTTGGTTTGTCTGTCAAACTAAAAATAGTCGTGATCTCTTCAAAATAGTAAGTGTGAATGGTACCCCTTTGGAAGTGGTAAACTTGTTGAAATACCTGGGGTTCTACGATGGATCCCTTAACTGTGAGATCCATATTACTGCTGTGTGTTAGGCAGTCAGTAGTAAGCTAGGGTTAGCTTACAGAAATAGCCATGTTCTCATCCCTTCCGAGGTTGGCCATTGCCAGAATTGTTCTCCATCCCATGCATTGAACTTCAGTCTACAGCAGTGCATCTAAAACCTCCCTACACAAATGGGACATAACCTATAACAATATATGTCATTATGCCTCTGCATCCCTAAGTTAAAACATCACTGCCTGCTGTATGCAGACCTTAATTAGCCCTCTCCTTTGGTCCACTGGCTCCTTGCTGTTGGGGCCCTTCTGAATGAAATCCTGAAGTCAATATGCCCAACTGTCTGCCGCTGCACTCACCCCATAGACCACCTCCTGTGGTCTCTATTCTCTGATCTTTCCTTACTCCACATTCCCAGAGATAACACTTCCAAAGGAAAAACAGTTTTTCCTTCATGGCCTCAGTTACTGGAACTCGCTGCTTTCGTTGAAATCGCGTCACCTAGCCATGCCTCATTTAAAAGAGGCCTCGCTCTCTGCAATTGTTTTAAATCACCCTGGCTCCCTCGCTATTACTGTCTCGTTGTCCTCCTCCAGTACTTATACTTACCACCCCTTTTCTACCCCACCTCTTACATCTCCCCCCACCCCTTTCTCCCTACCTCAGTCCTTCCTACCTACTTGCTCCCTCGCTGGTGTCATATTCTTTATGATATAGCTAGTTTTGTAGAATAGAGTTGATGCCTAGATTGATAATCAGCTGTTATATGTGCACCTACCTTTGTTGTGCTTTGATATGTGAAATGTCTGTATTGTCTCCTGGTTACACCAATTGCTCAAACCTTTATCCATTTTTACTATATCCTTAAATGCTATGGTATAATATGCACTTACTTTTACTTCAGATATGAAGTACATCGAATCCCTCCAGTCACCTCAAATTGAGCAAACTGTTATCCATTTTAATTGTATCCCTGATATGTTGTACTCCTATACTGTATCATCACTGATTTTTCCTGTTGATGTTGTAACCTCCGGGTCATGCCTGAAAATAGTCACTTTTGTGTCTAGTGCACTTACCCAGTCATCAAAACTGATAAAATAAAATATAGATGGCTTTTGGGTTGTTCACCATTCTCTTTTCATCTGTCCGCCACCACTGGCAGGATTGAGGCCTCTGGTGGCCTTGCACAACTACAGTTCACTCTGCGACAGGAACAAGCTCCCTGGCTCAGCTGCAGGGGCGCTGCAGTGGTGGGACCTGCTGCTAGCCCTCCCCATCTGAGACACATTGTCTAGCGGCAGTTCTCTCAGCTTTGCCTTGCCTCTCAGTGCAACTTTCAGGGCTTGCTTCCAAGCCTGGGCTGCCACTGGGTCATTGGGGTAACCTATCATGGCTTATTCTTTACAAAAAGGGACAGAGTCATAGCTTCGCTTTACAAACAATTTCATTTGATACAATTCTGTGTTGTGATACTACTTATCTTGCCAAGCTCAGTTCATACATACTATGCAGCCATTTTTCTTGCTGTGCCTCCACAATTGCTAGACTTATTCATGCTGAGTTTAGTGCGAGTCAGCGACATAACACTCTTATGGATGCTGGAAGCAGCGACTGTGGCACATAAGGATGGGTGATTTATAATTATTTATTTGTTTGCAAAAATACTAAATTTTATATACAAGTTATGCCTTTCAAGCAGCATGTAAGCAGTTGGCTTGTAGAAATCTGTGAACAGGCACAGTCTGTAAAGGGACACCTATAAATCTGATTTTTTTCCTTTAAGCCACACTGCCATGCATGCACGAACATTGTAATAATATAAGCTGTTAGTAAAACACTCGTAATCATTGTAATAATATTCCAGACTGGAAATTATAGTTTATACAACATATCTGCTGGTGGTTTAGCTAATCAGGCTGTTGCTATTCTACAGTTAACCTGTCTGTCGTGTTATTTCTTACTGAGTATTTTATTTTTATTTATTTGAAATTTTTGACCAAGAAAGGCACACTGAGCTATTCTAGGTTGTTTCTAGGTATGTCCTAGGGGTGGGTTGCTTAGACCCGTTTATTGACAGGTGCAGTGTTGTTTATGACTTAAGCGCCATGAGATCTTTTACTTCCATCTAGACAGTGACCAGAGATGGGCAGAAGAGACCTCAGTTTAGCAGTGTCAGTGGCTCAGCAGGTTGCACACTCCCTCTGAGGCTGGAAGATCAGAAGGTTGTGGGTTCCATCCCACACCAGGGTTAAATCCCAGTACTAATACTATAGTGCAGCATTGGGGGGTGAGTGCTGCACTCATGAGGTGCCATCTTTCAGACGAGACATTAAACCAAGGTCCCATCTGTCTGTTCTGGTGGTTGCTCAGGAGGACATTAAAGATCTCATGGCGCTTCTCAAAAGGAGAAGGGAAATTTTCCTGGTGTCCTAGCCAAATGTCCCCATTTCACTAAAAATTCCACCAGCAGCTTAATCTGGTTCAGTGTAACCTGGTTTCCATCTGTATCCCTCCTCCCCAGGGATGAGGCTGGAAATGGTCAGAATTGTCCTCCTTTCCTGTCTACAAAAACTAGCTAAATAATCAACTAACCAAATAAATAAAACCTCAGCCAAAGGATGGCACCTCAAGAGTGCAGCACCCCCTTGTGCTGTACTTACTACAAGTGTCAGTAATGGATTTTACTCCAGGTACCTGGTGTGGGGCTAGTACCTATGACCTTCTGATCTGCCAGACCCAGAGGAGAGTGTGCTACCTACTGAGCCACTAGCATGGACAATCCAGATATCTGTTTACACTTATATTTAGATATATATTGACTGTATGGGCAAGACCAGGAATAGGGACTGGAACAGTGTGCATATGCTGTGCTAATAACGATAATTTCATTTTGTTTATTTTTCAGCTTTTGCAGATGCAGCTGTTGATCCCATTGATTTTCCTGTTGCTCCTGCATATGCTGTTCCCAAGGCAAGTAGAAAGAAGGACATCAGCCAGTATAGGAAGCACTTTGTATATTGATTGTTGGAACAGAGTGGGGAAATGTGGCACTAAGATTTCCAGCCTAACTCCTGACCCTCCGAGTAGCAAAGGAGAAACAAAAACCCTCCAAAAAACCACTAGGGTCTTGGGTGTCCAGAGTCTTGGCGAATCAGTGATGGGGTCTTTTATATTTCACCCCTTCCTTGAGCAAATAGGGTCAGATGTGATCTCTTTCCTTTGGCAGGGCCCTGCATGAAAAAGCTACAACAGCTTCTGTTGGCAACATGTGGCGAGACATACTTCTGAACCTTTGCAGAGTGTAGCACTATGAGGTACTTGCTTGGAGCCGTACTTTGTGCTTCAGACAGGAGGCTATGGACTTGGGGGCAGTGGTGAGCATTTGGGTTGACAACCCCAAGGAAGACACCACCACTGATTCACCAAGACTTTGGAGACCCCAATCCCTAAGGTTTTCCTTTTTTGCTGCTTGGGCAGTGGGGGTGGGGAGTTAGGGTTGGAAACCTAAGTCACATTCCTGCTTTTGTTGTGTTACATTGAACCTTAACTGGTGCATTAACACAGAATTTTGCAAAGAATATTTTCCTTATTTTTGAGATAGTGGAATCGTATCATCATTCACACAGATTCCAACAGATGCAGACGCACAGGGCTTTCTGGGCCCTGCGCTGAAGGAAAGTCTGTCTGCCTGTGGAAGTGCAGGACCTTTTGGGCCCTGCACTTCCATGTAACAGTGGATGTCAAGGATTTGTGGGCGGTCTGGTGGAGTGCGGAAATACAGGGCCTGGAGGGCCCCGTGGTTCCATGTGACTACAGAAACTCTGGGCAATGAGTCCCATCTGTCTGCTGAATCACATGATCCTTTGGCAGCTGTGGTTACAGAGGTGAAGGGTCCTATGCCTAGAGAGATTTCTCTTCACTAATGGTACTTGAGTTCATGTGAGCAACTCTGCTCATTCCCTTCCCAGGCCAGGGGTGGTGGTACCATATTATGGCACCATCCCCAGCCTCAGTCCATCCAGCTGGCTCAGTGAGCTCGCCCTGAACTTGTCTCACTGGAATGAGATCACAAAGCAGTACTCTCTGGGATAAAAGCTGGCACTACACACATTTCTTAAATTTTTTTTGTTTATTTTGGCCCCAAATTTTAAGACCGTCATTTTATGACTCACCCTTATAAACATGACATGTGGCATTTTAAAATACTGTACAAAACGTCATGTCACGCCAGGTTTTGAAAACTGACACTGTCATATTAATGAGCTTTGTGGGAAGAAAATGGCTACATTAAAAGTTTGGAGTCAAAATATTGAAAATTAAGCTGGCGCTGAGGGTTGAGGCGCTGAACACTGCACCTGCGCCACGCCAGCGATAGAGTTCGGGAATGACCTCGGGTCATCGGGGTGTCGGGAGTGGGATGGAGCAGGATCGTGCAGCGTAATCACAGCTCTCCTCTCCTGGGGTTGTTGTTCCCACCTCTTAGTTCCATTGCCACGGTGGAGGTCGGTGGAAGTGCATGTGGGAGGGCATCCAGTCAGGAGGCACCTCGTCTGTGCGTACATGCCTCCACATGCGTGCGTGCCTGGGGAAGGCGGGACGAAAACAGGGAAAACACTGGATAAAAACATAATAGAAAATATATAGAAAATTAGCGAGTTATGAGTGAACATTAAAAGTGTTTCAGTGATCTTGAGGATGTCTCTTTCATTAGGCCACATCTTTGAAACTTATAGCCGTCAGGTGCTAGGAAACTTTGCAAGCAGTCTACTAGGGGCTGCCACGATGATGCCTACTGTCATTGTATCTGTATAAATGTGGGCCCCTTCTCTCCTCAGTTCTTTCAAACAACATGAAGTCTTGCTGTATTCTGACAATATGCAGTTAGCCCAGCACTTGAACTGCCCCGAGAGGAAAAGGTTAACTGTATGCAGAAGCATAGAATGTTGAGCTTGGTTTTCAAACCTCTGTCTCTGGTACTTATCAGTGTAACCGTCAGATTCTTTACTCCATCTAACTGTGAAGTTGCTGGAAGATTCTCCTTAGCTTGGTTGAGTAAAGTTTCAAAAAGCGTTCAGTTGTTCAACCGATTTCTTATTTTTGGTATTCAAGTCTCTTTCTCGGTACAGGTAGTGTTGTAGATAGGTAGTGAATGTTTTCTGTGGAAATTGTTTTTCTTGGTTTTCGGTAGATCTGGTTGGAAACAGACTGTTTGTTTGTGTTTGTATTTTCTGGGATTTAGTAGTGGTGTTCGGTTCCTAATGGTTTAAAAAACCAGACTTTTTTTTTTCTCCACAGCCCGTAGGGAGTATTACCTGGCTTGAAAGCTATAAAGGGTAATTTTTTAGTTTGGCCATATCTGAGAAACCTAAGGAAAAAAACGGTCCCACTGGGTTTCAACACTGTTCTGAGTGTGGGAGGCTTTGCCAAGGCTGACCACCACCTCATATGGGTTTGTCTGGGGTTTGACCACCTCAAAACAGACTGCCAGGTTTGCAAAATTTTCCTAAAGCCACTCTGGAAAAAGGTTGAGTAGGCTGAATGAAAGAGAGGCCGAGAAGTTCTCTGATCCGGATGGCCAACCCTTTTGGTTGCTGACGAACCTGAGGAGGTGCCCACTGACCTGGGCGATACCTCCTCGGCATAAGAAAGGATAGGCCCCTCACGAAAAAGAATCCTTTTCCTGAGACCAAAATCCTTTTTCATTCCATTCCACTATCCTGAAAAGTGAAATTCCGTTGAAAATAATGGGACCTTAAAATGCAATAACTTTGGAGTGGATTAATATTTTTCACCAAACAAGCACAAGCCTGTTCAGTGACCCAAGCTCTTTGTACAATACCAATTTCACACTAAAATCCACGCCAACTGAGTGCAAGGCGATGAGAACAAAGTGCAAAATAGGGTGAATTTTAAGTTTATTGCACTATCGGATCTCACAATCCGCACATCCGACTGGAATGAAACTTTGCATGTTGAGAGATCTACCCCATGAGACAGCGCATGCCAAATTCCGTGAAAATCCATTTAACGGTTGCAAAGTTATTGAAGTGCAAAATTTGAGTTTTAACATTAAAGTGCCTATTCAACCCCTAACTATGGGGGCATGGTGGTGCCCTAATACACATATATACATACATATACACACACACACACAAGATATAGTAGACACATTATGTATATTTATATACATAGTAGGCGTGTCATCGCCTGGTCCTCACCCCCCTCACCTACCAGCTGGCACTATTCCTTCCCCCACCATACAAGCCCCCCTATCAGATTCTTCAGTTTGCCATTGCTTTCCAGCTGCAGAGCAGTGGACGTGGCCTGCCAAGATTTTAGTAAGGCTTTCAACATTATTCCACATAGGAGGCTAGTAAGCAAGCTGGATAGCTTAGGAGCGGGTCCAAGGTGGTAAACTGGATAAGAAATTGTTTAGGTGATAGGCAACAGAGGGTGGTCATAAATGGAGTTCAGTCTGAGGAAAGGAGGGTGACCAGCGGGGTGCCTCCGAGATCAATAATGGGACCAGTCCTCTATAATGTCTTTATAAGTGACAGTGCAGAGGAGCTGAAGGGAAAGTCTGCCTTTTGTGGATGACACCAAAATCTGCAATAGGGTGGACACTGATCCAGGGGTGGTAAGGATGAACAGAGACCTGGGAAAACTAGAGAGTGGTCAAGAGTATTGCAGCTGGGTTTCATTATAAAAAAGTGCACAATCATGCACTTTGGGCACAGAAAGGTGGATGGAGTGGTATTGACAACCTCCAGGCAGGAAAGAGACCTTGGGGTAATCATATTGGATGACATGAAGGTGGCCAGGCAGTGCAACAAGGCAGTTGGGGGCTTGTGGGATGCCGGGGTGCATGGGAGGGATATCACCAGCAGAAAGAGGGAGGCGGTGTTGCCTCTGTATAGATTGCTTGTAAGACCCCACCTACAGTGGTGTCCCCTGGGATGAAACCCACTTTTAAAGCACCTGCAGTATGCTGTAGCAGGCGTACTGAATAAAACAACGTACTTTCAATGGCAGTTAGTCCCTTTTGTCATGCAGGACACTGTGGCATTGGCTTCATCCTGGCAGTGTCACATTTTCCTGAATAACAAAAGGAACTAATTGCCATTAAAATTACATTGCTTTTTTCTAGTAATCTGCTGCAGCATTCTGCAGAGTGCTGCAAAATGCTGCAGAATTGCTCATCCTGGGACTCCACTGTAGAGCACTGTGTCCAGTTCTGGAGACCACATCGTTGGAAGGACATAGAGTGGAAGTGGTCCAGAGGAGGGCAACTAAAATGGTGCATGGTCTACATCATAAGCCCTATTGGAGAGACTAAAGGACCTCAATATGTACACCCTAGAATTGGGGGGCATGATAGAGACCTAGATACCTCAAGGAGGTAAATAAGGCACAGGAGGAAGTATATTTCAGAAGAAAAGGTGCTCAAGAACAAGGGACATGTTATGAAGCGGGACGGGGTTAGGTTTAGGAGAGATGTGAGGAAGTATTTCTTCACAGAAAGAGTGGTGCATTCTAGATCAGTCTTCCACCAGAGGTGGCGGTGGGAAAACAGTAGTGGGGTTCAAGAATGCATGGGATAAGCACAATGAAATCATAGTGGAAGGAAGGGAGGAAAAAGAGCTGTAGATCGGGCACAGTCTGTGGCAATAGTGTGGGTAGGGAGAAATGGGCAGACTGGCTGGGCCAGGCAGGCAGTCTTATTTGCCGTCAGATTCTGTGTCTCTGTATTGCTCCCACTCAGTTACTCACAGGCTCCATCTCTCACCAGAAATAAAACATTTTTTTTAACTGAACACTCAAATCCCACAACTTAAACAAGACTGCTCTCAAGTTACGGCACTGCTCGGTTCCAGTCCTGCTGCTCGACGAACCTCTTACTCCATTTTCCTCAAAAAGCAGCCCTCAAAATAAAACAATCACAAATTCAGTAATTATTTTTTTGAACATCAATGCTCACATCTGCAACTCAAGACATTCCCAATCTGTCTCCTTGCTGCACTACTCAACTCCAGCCACTACTCCACTTCTGCCACACTGCTGACAGCTCACAAAAGTCCTCAACAGAGGCTACTAAAACTAATAAATAAAAACTTTTTAAAAACACATTTTAGACTAAACCTAAGCCAGTTCAGCTCAGGCAAAACTTCCATTGTAGGGAGAGGTGCTGGAGCCCAGGTCCCCAACCCTTGCTAACCACTGCCATCATTTTATCAAAATCTTTGAAAAGCCAGTCACTCCACCAGTCAGGAGCAATGTTGGCATGCTGATGCACCATGTTCACGCTGTCTCTTTAGCAACCACATGGCAAACTAACACTTTTTCACAAAAGAATCTCTTGAACTTTGCTAAGAATAAACAAAGAAAAAGCTCTTTAAAAAAAAAAAAAAGCCCCAAAAACAAACAATAAAAACTAATCACACGAGGTCCTGGCATGTTGCATAAATGGAACATCGATGGGGATCTTGTTGTGTAAATGATTTATCTTCACTTGAGCAGTTTGGCCTCGGGCACATCACTCTTGGCTTTTGCTACTCGCGAGTCACCTAAGGTCAAACTGTTCTTGTGACAGTAAATCATTACATATCAGGTCCCCATCACATATCCCTTCGTATGTAAGGGATATGCAACTCTACAATTGAAAATATCTCTGAGATCCCCCAGTGCAGTTTGACCTTTGACATCACGAGTGTTGAAGCTCGAGGAGACAGTAGCAGAGATATTCTTAATGGGGGCATCGCATATTCTGTTTATGCATCACCCAAAGTCTTTCAGTTTAATTTGCTTAGTATTTTTGTTTTGGATGACTGACTGCTGTTTTCAGGATGACTTAATGGGATGCGTTTTCTTTTCTTTTTGACACGCGTTGCGTCAGCATGTGTTGGCGTTTACATGGGACTGAGGAGGGACGGTGTACTGCAGAGTAAGCGTCAGAGGATATGGTCCCGTGAGGGCAGTGCGCCTGTGACCCACCATAGTAAGCAGGCATGCGGTGGAGTCATTAATGGAGTGCGGTCCATACAATAAATTTCTACTGGCTGCAACAGAGGGATGTAGGAGTTATGTGGGTGAGGAATCTGTACTCTTTATACATTTGAAGGGATGTTGTAAAAGGGAAACTATGCTTGTGGCTGACTCTTTTTTTTACGTTTAAAATAACAGAAAAAACACAGAGGAGGCGGCGAAAGTGGTTTGTTAGTTCCACCTATGAAATGAAACTGCCAGCGATAGCTGATACACAAGTTGGCAGGAGCATTCTAATTTTGCTGCTTGCGCTGTTAGCTCCAGCCAATGGTGACCTACAGTGGAAACAGGTTACTTAACTGTAATGATCTTGCTTTTATTTTTTATTTAGTTTTTGTTGACCGGGTAAGTGCACTAGACAAATCCTGCCTATTTTCAGGCATGACCCAGGGAGGGGATACAGATGAATGCCAACTGACATTGAACCAGATTAAGCTGTTGGTGGTATTTTAAGTGAATGAGGAAATTTGGCCAGGTCACTGGGAAATTCCTCTGCTCTTTCCATAAGTGCCATGGGATCTTTAACATCCACCTGAACTACCACCAATCCAGGCAAATGGGACCTCGGTATAACGTCGCATCCGAAGATGGCACTCAGAAGTGCAGCACTCTCTCATGCTGCACTACAGTGTCAGTGCTGGGATATTAACCCAAGTGCCAGATGTGGGAACTGAACACACAGCCCTCTGATCTCCGGCCTCTGAGTCGAGTGTGCTACCTACTGAGCCACTGACACTGACTTTTAGTTAGAGCTCTTGTAGCAGGCAATGACCATAAGGACTAAGCTGCAAGGCCCCCGTCAGAAATCTTCTAGCTAACAGTCTTCAGCAGGGGACTGCCCCCGATGTTAGCCCACCCCGATGTCAGCCAGTGGCATAAAGGGGCGGTCCCCAGCCGCACCTCAGTTCTTTTCCTGCCGTCGACCCGTTCGCATTGGCTCCTCGGACACCTTTTGCTACAGTTCAAACGCCTTCATCCTTTCAGTGTTTTTTTTTCTTTAATTTCTCTCAAAATATTTCTTCTTGCATGTTTACTTCTCTGGTGTCATCCGTTTCTTCAGTTGAATGGCGAAGATCAAAGTATGCATGCAGTAAGCAGATACCATCAAAAGACGGCCACGAGGCCTGCCTTCTCTGTAGGCCCGAACCACGACACTGCGGCCTGTGAGCACTGCAAGCGGTTCAACCAGTGGACTCAGATCCACTGCCAAAAGGCCCTTAAGGCTCACCATCTTGAGAAGCAGCTGCCACAATGCAGAAACAGCCTTCAGGGAAAAGTCCCTTTTCATCATCCTTGGTTTTGAACTCTTCACTCTTCTTCTTCAAAGCTGCATAAGGAAAATAAGAAAGACTCAAGAAAGTACAAGTCCCAGTACAAAGATAGGGAGAAGGACCAGACTCTCTCCCACTCCAGGTCTCCCATCACAGGTTCTTCAGGTTCCTCCTCCCAAGGGGGGCGGACCACTCATCCTGGCCTGCCCTTACTCCCTCTGGGCACCTGGTGGTGAAACCTCCCACCTTAGTGCTGGCATCAAGTGGAGGTAAGTCAGGGTCTGGGACTTGGTTCCAGCCCTGATGCCCCTGAAGGTAAAGGCCAGATCTTCAGCGTCCACCTCCACCTGACCGGCTGGGACCAGTTACAAGTTGGGCAGGTCTTCAGCTCCTGTCTGCCTGGTTCCGACAACAGTCACTGCAAGTCTTCGGATCGACACATCATCATCAGGGGCAGGTGTTCGCGTCCCAGGATCTGTGACGCCTCCCCTTGCTCCCGGTGACCACCGTGGGCTTTGGGTAAGCCGGCGGTCCACATCTACCTCCGGACCGCGCCAGGCAGATGCCTACCAAGGCGTCAACTAATTTGACTTCGGATCCGACCCGACACCGATTCTGTCACCGGCCCGTTCGGCGCCTCCAGCCGACATAGATACCTCTTCAAGGGAGGTTCCTCGCTGGCCATCTCACGGCATGACGAGGTGCCTGATTGGCCCACTCTGGCCTCTCTGAAGCCAGCTCCCCAGACGGCGGTCATGCACGTCAGGTCCCTGACACTGGATAAGTCGACGTGCGCTGCCGCCACCTCAGGCACCCAACGGTCCTTTGGGTCCCCAGATTCCCTCAGTGAGGTGAAAGAGTTGTTCTGCTTCTGGTGGAACTAAATTAAGGTGGACTTCCTCCCACTGAAATTCATGGAGCTGGTGGTCCTTGAGCGGAGCCAAAACAGCTGACTCCAGAGCCAAGGAGCCTTCCCAAGCCCTGACCATAAGCGCAGTGGAAGTCCAAGCATTGGGCACAGAGGCACTGGCTTTCCTCCTCCCGCTTGTCAGGCCGACACTGACATCGGTCCATAGCGGATGCCGGCTTAGCTCCTCCTCCAGCAGTTCTGAGGACTGCAGCTGGGACTCGCTTCCATCAGGGTCAGAGCCAGAGGCCATCCTTCCTCCCTTATAGCAAGAACACCTAGGTTGCCTCCTGACGACCCGTCATTTATGGATGTCATAAGGCACATCCAGGCCTCTAATGGATGGGAGATGGAGGACCTGGATCCTGAAAGGTGGAGATTAGCCAATACCTGAGTCAGAAGGAACCTAAGCCTTTAGTGGTTCCTCCTTGCTGAATACCTTCCAGGATTTAACGAGGCTCACCTGGAAGCACCCATCCTCCACCTTGGCTGTCTCTAAAAATCAGTTGGGCTATACAGGCGCCTAGAGATGAACCATTCCTGGCTGAGCACCCTATGGCTAATTTGATGGTGATCACCACTGCCTATGACAGGTGAAAGAGGCCTAAGTATTTAAGCAATCAGCCTTCTGACCAGGAATCCAGAACCATTGAACAGCTGGGCAAGAAGGAATATTCCTCCTCCACGTGCTCCTTTCGGTCCAGAACTTTCTCACCCACATGGTTCAGTACCAAATACCCTGTGGGAGAAGGGACTAGAAATTATTCAGGCCCTTCAGACTCAGCTCAAAAGACCGAGCTCCTGGACCTTCTTAAATCTGGGTCAGATGTAGGCACCCATGTTTTCCGTGCCTCATGTGACACTGCAGACATAGCCAACAGAGCAGCGCCATGGGCATCTGCCTCGGCGCCACACATGGCTCAGGGTCTCTGGATTCACCCAGGACCTACAGGCTGGCATCATGTATCTCCCTTACAAAGGATTTGGTCCTTTTGGAGATAAGGTGGAAAAGTTGATCACCCGTCTCCAGGATTTGGGCAAAGCCATCTGGTCTGTACAGAAGATGTATAAAGCGAACCAGAAACCACTCAAAAAGCAGCCTTTACGTAGCCCTCAGGTCAGCAGCCCAGAAACCAGCCTAAGCAGATGGGGGCTTCAAACATTAGGCAACCTCCCAGACGCCTGGAGGTTCCACTTCTAGGCCACTAAGACCCCAAGCCATCCTTCCAACTCCCGGAGCCACACAGTGAATCCTTACCTGACCCGCCTCCTCCAGCAGAGCTTGTGGGGAGGTGAGGCGATGCTTCTCCCTCTATCTTGAGGGATGGAGCAAGGTCACAACGGACTTGTGGGTACTCCAACTACTAGAGAGAGAGGACATTTCTTGGAGTTCCTGGAGAGGCCACCAGAAAACCCACCAGTGTCCTACCATTATCCTCCTCCTCATGTCTCCCTCATGAAGAGGAAATCCAGGTCTTACTACAAAGAGGCCATAGAGCCAGTCCCCCTGGATCAAAGGGAAAGGATTTTATTCCACTTTTCCTCATTCCCAAAAGACCAGGGACCTTCGTCCCGTCCTGGATCTCAGTTCCCTGAACAACTATATTGAATACAGGAGGTTCAGGATGGTGACTCTGCCAGGGCTAATCCCTCGTGCACCAGGGGGACTAGTTGTGCTCTCTAGATATGCAGGACGTGCCTGCATTCTAGTGTTCCTGCCCTTCTAGGGCAATACTACCAGTTTTGAGCTCTACCATTCAGCCTAGCCTCCGCTCCAGAGTCTTCACCAAGTGCCTGGCAGTGGGGCTGCAGCCCTCAGAAGACAAGTCCATTATGTCTTCCCTACCCAGACAACTGGCTTCTGACAGTTCCTACAAAGATCAGTGCTTCACTCTTGGACACACCTTTACCCTCTTCCAAGAATTTGGGATCACCCTGAATCTTCCAAGTTGTCCCTATGACCCAGCCAGAGACTTCAATTCATTGGAGCAGTCCTCGACACAGTGCAGGTGCGGACAGGCCCGAATGGTTTACGACACCCCGTGTCCTAGCTCGATTCTATAAGGTTCCTCGGTCATGTGGTAGCGGCCACACCCACTGTTCCTGTGACTTGCCTCCACATGAGTCCCCCAGTGGATGCTCACGGTGCAATGGGACCAATGATCAGACAACCTGGAACAGAGGTTCTAGTCTCTGATTCAGTTTGTCGGACCCTGACTTGGTGGATGGACCCGACAACCTGTCCAGAGGATCCTCTTCTGGCAGGAGCCCCAAGGCGAGTTTTGATGACTGACACCTCAGGACTTGGTTTGAGTGTTCATCTGGAGGACAGGCAGACCTGGGGTTCCTGGTCCCAGACAGCAATCCCTGCATATTAACGTCCTGGAGATGAGAGCAGTTCTGAACACCTTGCAAGCATTTCAGACCAGTCTCCTACTGGGCCTCCTCTCTTCATCCAAATGGACAACATGTACGGTGTTTTACATCAACAAACAAGAAGGGACGCATTCCTACCCACCTCTGCAGGAAGGCATTGAGGGTCTGGTATTGACTCTGAACACCACCTGGAACTCACTGCTGTTCATGTTCCAGGCATCCAAATGTCTTGGCCTAAGCAGGTTTTGGTCCAAGGCCCACGAGTAGGAGCTCCTCCAGTCAGTGGCAGAGCAGTTGTTCGACAGATGGGGTGTAACCAGAGTTGGACTTCTTCACATCCCCACTAAACATCAAATTGCCCAATTTCTGCTCATTAGATCCAGGGCCTGAGTTTTCTGGCGAGACGATTGTCCCTCTGTTGGACAGGGAGGTTTATTTTCCTTCCCTCCTCCCTTTCCCATTCTTTAGATGGTACTTGTCAAACTTCAGGCGGAAGGAGCAGAGATGATTCTCATCGCTCCTTCTGACCTCTTCAGATTTGGTTCACTCTGCTCCAACAGCTATCCTCAGAACCCCGATTCCTCTACCCCATAGCTTGCATTTACTCTCCCAGGACCAGAGCACTCTAGTCCATCCGGATCTTGAGTCCCTGCATCTGCATGTTGGCTTCTACAGACCTAGTGGTTACCAGGTATGGGGTTTTTCCACAGTGGCCATCATCCTAGTAGCAGCAAGAAAGCTTCCACTAGTTCCACCTATGCTATGAAGTGGAAGAGGTTCTGTTTGTGGGCAGACACCCTTCACATTTGATCCTTTTCCTGCACAGTGAACTCCATTCTTGAATATCTCCTCTTTCTGTCTGACACAGGCCTGAATTACTTCTCTATCAAGGTGCATCTGTCTGCCATCTCTGCGTATATGCACTGGTGGAGGGTAAACCCCTTAGTCAGCTGGATGTGTCCCGCCTTCCTACGGGCATCTTGCATATGAGACCTCCCATCAGGAACCCTGTTCTTCCATGAGACCACCTCTTTTGTTAGATAAATTTATGCTTCCCTTTTTGAACCAGCACGGATTGTGAGCTCGCTTTCTCTCATGGAGAGCATTATTTTTAGTTCCAGTTACTTCTGCTTGGAAGATTTCGAGCTCCATGCTCTGATGTGTAAAGAGCCTATTTGGTTTTCCATAAGGACAGGGTGTCCTTATGGACCAATCCTAAGTTTTTGCCCAAGGTGGTGTCTGAGTTTACTTTGAACCAGGATATTCACCTGCCTGTCTATTGTCCAGAGTATTCTAACAGGGAGAAACGTTATTGCATACTCTGGATGTTCTCAGCAGACCGCTTTTATTTGAACTGTACCGATCCTTTAAGGAAGACTGATCAGTTGTTTGTGTCTTTTACTCCCCAAGTCTCAGGAAGCACCAGATCTTACTTGAGGATAGAGCTCTTGCAGCAGGCTATCACAATTGGGACTATGCACGCGGGCACTAGGACCACACGGAAAAACTTCTGCCAGCAATACCAGCTGGGGACCGACCGATGCCGCCCCGCCCGACGTCGGTCAGGGTACAAGAGGGGCGGACCCAGCTTCACCTCAGTTCTTTCCGCCGTGTACCACGCACGTGAATAGCTGCTGTCTGCGATTCACCATCGAGAAAAGATCTTCAATCAAGCCATTTTAAGACGGTTATTCCGTTTTTCTTTGCTACCGCGACCAGCGCCTGCGGTTACCGTTAGTAGCTCGGTTTTTCGGCGATATGTCGTCCTTCCCTCGGTGTTTACGCCCGTTGGCGCAAACGTCCAGTACGCAGTTGTTCATGTGGTTTGATGTCTTCGGCGTCCTTTCCCCAGATCACCTAAACAAGTCTGATGCGGCCGGCAAATTCCGCCAAAGACGGTCATCGACGGTGTGTTTTCTGCTTGGGCCTGGACCACGACACTGCTAACTGCGCCCGACTGCAAAGCGTTTACAAGCGGACTCGCATCCGACGCCTGAAGGCCCTGAAGGCCTATCTGTTAGAGAAAATGGACCTTTACTCGGCCGAGGGAAGAAGGAGAAAAAGCGCCATAGTAAGGAGCGCAGTTGGTCCTGGTCTCGGTCCCGCTTTGCGATTGCGACCTTCCCAGGTATGCCCGCCCTTCTGGCTCGGGTGAGTCGCTGCTAGTCCCAGGCTAAGGCCGCCCATCGGGAGCAGACGGCCAAGCCAAGGTGGCTCCGATTAAAGTCATCGCAAAGTCCGTGTGGTTTCTGCTTGGCCCTACTGTCCTCGGCAGGTGCCGCCTGCTAAAAAGTGCACCTCGGGCTTAAGTTCTCCGGCGCCCCTGTCATCACCCGTTGTCGGTTGCGACACCGACGCCGGGTCGAAGCCAAGGACCCGGGTCGGTTGTTGTCCTGCCAACGCCCCTGCTGCCCAAGTCCTCCTCCCCGGGCCACCAGGAGAGTCGCTGTCGCGACCGCCGTGCCTGAAGCTTCTTCCACAGCGGGCGGCAGAGATATTCTCCCCGGACGAGCTGGAAACAACTTTTTCGTTTTGGTGGAGCAGGTTCACAAATGTACCACCCCGCGCCGGCCCAGACACAGTACCGGATCCTGCGGTGAACCACAGCCAGAGGCGAGACCTCTCCGTTGAGGTCCCGAGCGCGCTTTCGCCCCGTCTAGGGCTTGTTCCCGCTCCGATCCGAGGACGCCGGCGTCACTCCATAGGTTCAACTGACCGACGTGGACCGGTCTCGATCTCGGAGCCCTTCCGCGCTCAGCAGACGGTTCCCGACGTCGGTCATCGCTGCTGTTGTCGGTCCAGGGCCGGAGTCGGTCGACCGCCATCGGTCCCCTGCATACCGACGCCAGCGCAGGCATGGACATGAGGCAGAACCAGACTACTCTAAGTCGGATAGTCGGTGCTCCTCTTCCTTGTCATCATCTTCTTCTTCCTCAGCCTCAAACGCTCCGCTGAAGGGAAGGACATGCCTCGCTTCGCCTCCAGATGATCCCACATTCCTGGGCGTCATGAGGCATATCCAGGCTTCCAATGGTGGGACACGGAAGACCTGGACCCAGAGCGAGTTGGCCAAATACCTGGGTAGAAGGAGCCTAAGTCTTTGGTCATTCCTCCTCTGGTGGATACCTTTCAGGACCTGACTAGATCCACCTGGCTGCACCAGCCTCCATCCCGGCGGTTCCCAAAAGTCGGACAGGCTTTACAAGGCTCCGAGGCTGAACCCTTTTTGGCTGAACACCCTCAGGCGGACTCCACTGTGATCACGGCTGCTCATGATAAGTCTCGACAGCGCGACACCTCAGCTCTCAGCCTCCCGACTTGGAGTCCGTTACCTGGATCAGGTGGGCAAAAAGTTTACTCTGCCTTCACCTGCTCCATTTGATCCCAAAACTTCCTCACGCATATGGTGCAGTTCCAGAATGCATTGTAGGAGCGGGGTCTTGAGCTGGCACAGGCCATGCCAGACTCCGATAAAGGCAGAACTCCTGGCCCTCTTGCAGTCGGGCTCGGACATTTCACCCATGTTCTGAGGCCTCGTACAATACTGCAGATACGGCTGCCAGAGCAGATGCCTCTGGGGTTTGTCTCCGGCGCCATGCCTGGTTACGGCTTTGGGCTTCCACCAGGATCTGCAGTCCGGTATCCAGGACCTGCAGTTTCAGGGTACCGCCTTATTTGGGCAGGAGACGGAGAATTTGATTTCCGTCTCCAGGAATCAAGCAAGTCTGTCTGGTCGGTTCGCCAGATGTACCGTGGCGACCACACGCCCCCATCGCCGTCGGCTTTTCGAAAGTCCTCAGGCAATCAGACTTCAGCCTGTGGTTCCCAGCAGGGGCAGAGAGATGGCTTCCGGAGATCCGAAACTAGCAGTCTGGTGGACCGTCTGGCTGTGGGCCCAAGTCCTCCCAGGCCTCTCTCCCTACCCCGGTTCCGCCCAGTGACTCCTTCCGCCCCCGTGGTTAGACGTCCAGGGGAGCCGGTCAGGGCTCTTCTCCCTTCATCTCGAAGGGTGGAGCTCTATTACCACAGATCAATGGGTCTTGGGCGTCATTCGGAGACGACACCGTTGGAGTTCACAGAGTTCCTCCACGTACTCCACCAAAGCTCTCCCGTTATCCTCCTTCTCACATTCCACTCTTGGAAGGAGAAATTCAGGTCCTCCTGCAGAAGAGAGCAATAGAAAGAGTTCCCATGGAGCAGTGGGGTCAGGGGTTTACTCCCACTTTTCTGATCCCAAAGACGGGGACCTTCGTCCCATTCTGGATCTCCGTCCTTTAAATCTCTTTATAGAGTACAAAAGTTCAGGATGGTGACTCTTCAGGGTCTCCTCCCTCTGCTGCACCAAGGATTGGCTCTGTTCTCTCGACATGCAGGATGCGTACATGCATATCGGGGTCTTTCCTCCCCACAGGAAGTTTCTGAGGTTCCACTTCCTAGGAGAGCATTATCAATTCTGGGTGCTCCTGTTCGCCTCTCTTCCGCTCCATAAGTCTTTACCAAATGCCTAGCAGTCGTGGCTGCGGCTCTCAGGTGATCAGGCCATTACGTTTCCTCACCTCGACGACTGGCTTCTGACAGCCCGTCAGGGGCCGGCCTCCACGCTCTCTCGGAGATGCCTATACTCTATTCCGAGCTGGGGATCACCTTTGAACTTGAAGAAGTTGTTCCCGAGCCCAGCCAAACCCCGCCTTCATTGGAGCGACTCTGGACTCCGTCCAGGACAAGAGCTTTTCTCCCTCAGGACAGGGTACTGCCTGAAGTTTGGCAGAACGGTTTTCATAGCACCTCGAGTTCCGGCTCGGAACTTCCTCAGTCTACTGGGGCACATGGCGTGCCATCCCAGTAATATCCTTTGCCCGCCTCCACAGGAGAATCCCACAATGGATGCTCAGGGTGCAGTGGGATCAATACTCCGATGACCTGGGCGCCTTAGTCATGATCTCGGAGCCAGTCAGAAGAACGTTGCTTTGGTGGATGGACCCCAGCAATCTGGAAAGGGGGCAGCTTTAGTCCGAGCCTCAGGTCAGACTCTGACGATGGATGCCTCAGACCTGGATTGGGGCTCACCTTGGTGGTCACCGCACGCAAGGGGTTTGGTCAGCAGGAGACAGTCCTCCATATCAATGCCCTGGAAATGTGAGCAGTCCTCTACGCTCTTCAGGCGTTTCAAGAGGACCTGGTTCCCGCTCTCTTCTAATTCAGACGGACAACATGGTCGTCTTTTATATCAACAAGCAAGGAGGCACTCATTCCTATCCTCTTGCGGGAGGCGATGAGAGTCTGGTACTGGGCGCTGGAACAGGGCATTTGTCTGTCAGTGGTGCACGTTCCAGGAGTCCTAAACAGTCTGGCTGATGGTCTCAGCAGGTCGTGGGCCAGGGTGCACAGTGGGAATTGCTTCAGTCCGTGGCGGATCAGCTCTTCAGAAGGTGGGGCCTTCCCGAGCTAGATCTCTTTGCGCCACCGCATAGCGCCAAGCTGCTGCAGCTTTTGCTCGCGAGCATGCGCCTGGCGTTTTTGGCCAGACGCGTTATCCCTTTGTTGGGCCAGGAGTTTCTTTTATGCCTTTCCGCCTCCCTCTCATCCAGAGGGTTCTGCTCAGGTTGCAGGCAGAGGGCAAGCATGATCCTTGTGGCCCCAATTGGCCTCGACAGATTTGGTTCCCACTTCTGCAGCGGTTGTCCCAGGAACCTCCAATCCCGCTGCCCATATGCTCAACTTGCTGTCCCAGGACCAGGGTTCTCTGGTCCACCGGATCTCAGATCCCTGCACCTTCATGCTTGGCTCCTTTAGATGTAGCTAGGAACCGATCGGGTTTCCGAGTGGCGGAGGTCTTAGTGTCAGCAAGAAAGCCTCTACTCGCTCTGCTTACGTGATGAAATGGAAGCGCTTCTGTCTTTGGGCCTTGCCACAACATTTTGACCCTGTCACCTGCTCTGTGAACTCCGCTGCAGTATCTGCTCTCCTTGTACGAGAAGGCCTGAGCTATTCCTCTATCAAGGTGCACATGTGGGTGATTTCGCCTATCATGCTCTGGGAGAGAGGCGTTGGCCCAGTTAGATGTGGCCTGCACCTTCCTTAGGGGATTCTTCACATGAGACCTCCCATCAGGACCCTGTCCACCCTGGGACCTCTCTTTGTGTTGGAGAAACTCACCTTCCCCTTTGAACCTGCAGCGGACGTGCGAACTGCGATACTTATCTTGGAAAGTTTGTTTTTAGTTGCTGTTACTTCTGCTCAAGAGTTTCGAGCTGCAGGCTCTGATGTATAAAGAGCCCTATTTGGTTTTTCATAGGAAAGGGTTTCCTCCGAACTAATCCTAAGTTTCTTCCGAAAGTGGTCTCGGAGTTGACCCTCAACCAGTCGTTTGATCTTCCTGTTTATTTTCCTTCTCCCTCCAATAGAGGAGTTCTCCTCCACACATTGGATGTCCACAGGTCCCTGAGGTATTACCTCAGTAGACAGTTCTTACCCGTCGAATCAGAGCAACTCTTTGTGGCCTTTCGCCACACACGCTTGGGTCAGCCGGTGTCCAAGCAGACTATCTCCAAATGGATAGTTCATTGCGTTCGTTCTGTTACGAGCATCACAACAAATCCCTACGGGTCGGTTAGAGTCACTCCACCAGGGTGATATCAGTTCTTTTGCGCGATGCGGAATATCGCCATTCAAGACATCTGTGCGGCGCGACCTGGAACTCGGTGCATACATTCGTCAAGCATTATAGCTTGGATAACCGTCTCCAGGCGCCATGCTGGCAAGCCTAAGCGGTTTGCAGGACGCTCTTGTCCTGGCGGTCTCTGGAGTCAGCATATTCCTCCTCCCGGGCGACTGCCTCTTCGCTAGGGAACTGCTGGGACTCAGTCCTAATTGTGATAGCCTGCTGCAAGAGCTCTATCTCGGTAAGATAGTACAGTTACGTAAGAACTTACCGTAACAGTAGATCTTGCGAGGAGCTCTTGCAGCAGGCGCTTTTCCTCCCACCTTCCCCTCGGAGTGTGCAGGTTTCTTCTCTTCTCAGGATAGACTTCATCTCCTTCTCTTGTCAGGCCATCTGCTGGGTACTGGCGGGAGAACTGAGGTGGAGCTGGGTCCGCCCCTCTTGTACCCTGACCCGGCGTCGGGCGGGGCCGGCGTGGGGCGGTCCCCAGCTGGTATTGCTGGCAGAAGTTTTTCGTGTGGTCCTAGTGCCTGTGGCATAGTCCTAATTGTGATAGCCTGCTGCAAGAGCTCCTCTGAAGATCTACTGTTACGGTAAGTTCTTACGTAACTGTACTTTAACTAAACAGACCTTGTCTAAGTGATTAGTTAACTGCATAGTTTTACTGTTACCAAAAATACAACAAGCCTTTACGGGATCAGTTAAAGGCGTTCCACCAGTTGCTACTTCCTTTGCCTTTTTCAGAAACATTTCCACTGTTGACATTTGTGCAGCTGCTACTTGGAGCTCTTCCCACATTCGTCCAAGCATTACAGCTTGGATGTGGCTTCCAGACATAGGACTGGATTCAGCCTTGCAGTTCTCAGGGCCTGCTCTCTAAACCTTTGCTGGCTGCTTTTTCGCCTCCTCCCATGCTAGTCTGTTCCTTCTCCCTTGATTGCATGGGACTCCATCCTCGGTTATTGCCCATTGCAAGAGCTCTAACTCGAAGTAAGATAGTACAGTTACGTAAGACCTTGTCACAACAATAGATCTTTGAGAAGAGCTCTTGCAGCAGGAGCTGCTTTCCCTTTCCTTCCTCCTGGTATTTATTGCCTTTATTTTTTTTTTTTGTTCAATCATGGTGATACAAACATCATGATTTTTACAAGGATAGAAAAAAACTCCAAACGTATGACAAAGACAAGACATCTTTAAAAACACCATAAAAGTGAAAAAACAAAACAACCCCCAAAAAGGATCATTAAAATAGCAATAACTTTGCCATTGAATAAAAGTAACTTTTATCAAAATGTTCTACTGTGCAAATAATTATAGAGATATCACCTCCACTTATATCACAATCAAGAACCAACCATTGTACAGCCAATTCTAGGATAATACATAAGAAGGAAAACCATTTTATGTTTTTACTGCCTTTTTTTGCTTCTTTGTTGTATTATCTTTCTTTATCCAAACTATTTTTCCAAATCCGATATCTTTTCTTGACTTTTACCACAGATGCCAGAAAATTAGCAATTCTTTCTGTTTCTTTAAGGATTTGAGGGGCAAGAACCTACCTGGCTGTCCTTCCATCTTGACTCCGGGTCTCAGCGCGGAAGAACTGAGGTGGGGCCGGACGCCCCTTTATACCATTGACTGGCGTCGGGCGGGCCGACATTGAGGCAGTCCCGCTGAACACTGCTAGCTAGAAGGTTTCCGGTGGGTCCTGGCACCTGGTGGCTTAGTCCTTATTATTGCCTGCTGCAAGAGCTCTCTGAAGATCTACTGTTACGGTAACTTCGCGTAACTGTACTTTCTAGGAGTGGGATATGATGTTCATCCACACTTCTGGCAGTTGCCATTCCCTTTAAGACTTGGCCAGAAATGTCTTCATGCCAGCTTCTCCCACCCACCCGGATGGTAACTCCTCGGCTCTGCCCCATGACGCCAGATCTGCCCACTGGAAGCAGTGTTGTGCGCCAAAGCCAAGAGAGATCGGGTGTATGAACATCATATAACACTCCTAGAACTACTGTTACAGGTGAGTAACCTGTTTTCTAGGGACGTGATAGGATGATCTGTCCACATTTCTGGCAGACTCCTGGCTGTTCTCGGGGGAGGGAGGCAAGGCACACAATCTCTACTTAGGAAACAGAGATTGAGAACTGAGGCCCCAAAACCAGCATCCCAGTGTGACTCGAGGTCAGTATGGTAGTGGGAAATGAAGGTGTGTACTGACCTTCAGGTAGCAGCCCTGCAGATTTCCTGGATAGGAACATCCTGGAAGCAGCCACCAATGCAGCAGTATGATGGGTGGAGTGAGCCCTTAGCCTACGTGAGGCTCCCTAGCCACCAACCTATAGCAGAGATCAATGCAGGATACAATGCATCTGCCAATCATCCGCTAGCTGCAGGTCTGCCAGGTGCAGCTTCAGCATAGGTGACAAACAGCTGGCGAACCTCTCCCTGAACTCCAGCTGTGCGCTCTTAGTAATAAGCGCGGCTCGCCTCAGGTCTAAAGTATGGAGCCTGTGCTGTGCCTCAGAGGTGTAGCTAGTAAACTACATGGGCACATTAATCACCTTGTTAAGGTGAAAGTCTGAGACAACCTTCAGAAGGAACTTGGGTTGGGGCACAGGATAACCTTGTCTCAGTGGAAGACCAGGTAAGGAGACTTCACCAAAAGCACCTGGAGCTCACTGATCCTTCTAGCGGACGTGATAGCTACCAAGAAGGTGGTCTTCCACGACAGAAGAGACATGTCACACTTGTGTATAGATTCAAATGGCTTGCTCATGAGCTTTGCCAAAACCAGCAGCAAATCCCAAGGTGGTGGTGGTTCACACCAGAGGGAAAATATGGTCAAGACCTTTAAAAGCACCAGACCACTTTTCCGCAGCACTGCCGACTGCTGACCAGCCCACGCCTGGTAAGCAGAGATAGCTCCAGGTGCACCTTTAAGGTTCATTGACCAAAGGCCTGACTTAGGGAGGAACCATAGGTAATCAAGGACGCTAGTCACTGGACAGGACAAAGGGTCAAAACCCTTGCCCTGACACCAAATGGAGGATCTCTTCCACTTGAAGGCATAGCATTTCCTGGTCGACTCCTTTTGAGATGCCTCCATGACAGTGAGGACATCTTGAAGAACCCAAAGCCTGGAACTCTAGCTGCTCAGGAACCAGACTGCAAGGATTGAAGGTCTGGATGGAGAACCTTCATTGATTGGTGGAGAGCAGGGCTGGGCTTGGAGGAAGATGCCTCGGTAGCCTGCTGCTGAGGTTGAGGAGATTGGGGTACCAAAACTGGTGTGGCCTTTCCAGAGCCACCAGAATCACCTGTGCCTTGTACCTCTTGGCCTCGAGGAGCACCTTGTGGATCAAGGGAAGTGGAGGAAGACATAGAAGAGGTCTGGGTCCAGGACCTCAAGAAGGCATCCTCTGCAGCATTCCCTGTTGAGGGGTGGGGCACAAACGGCCTCAGCTTCACGTTCTCCCTGGAGGAAGAGGTCCAACTGAGGGGTGCCCACTGGGAGAACAGACTGCATACTACCTCTGGGTGGAGAGACCACTCATGAGATGCCTCGCCCACATGACTGAGGCATCTGCCAGCTGGTTGAAGCTTCTGCCACATGGATGGCAAGGAAGTCAACCTCCAGGCTGCGCACGAGGTCCACACACTGTGAGCTTTCTTGCATAGAGGCAGGGAGTACATTCTGTCCTGTTTGTTGAGGTAGTACATGGTCGTGGTGTTGTCTGTCTAGACCTGAACCACGTGACTCGGATAGGAGGAGTGAATGCAGTCAGAGCCAACCGAACTGCTAGGAGCTCCAGCAGGTTGATGTGGCATTGGGACTCCAGAGCCCGCGACTTTGTGTTCCCCAGGTTGGGCACCCCAGCCCATGAGAGAGGCATCAGTCATCAGGGTAACCGTCGACTCTGGGTGGAAAAGGTTCCTTCCTGCAGATGCTCTGGGACTAACCACCACTGGAGGCGTCCCACATCCGCTGGGTCACAGTGACCAGCTGGTCAAAGTGACACTTGCACTGAGACCACTGGCAGGCCAGATACAACTGCAGAGAGTGCATTCTTCAGCAGGCCAAGGACCACACTGGTACAGGCTGCTATGTATCTCAGCAGGTGCAGGAAGTCCCAGGCAGGGCGCAGTTGCCCAACTCGAAATGATTAGGTAAAGGAGGAGAGACCTCTACCCTGTCTGCCAGGAGCTTGGCTCTTTCTCTACAAAGAGTCACGCTCCGCCTGATGAAGTTGATCATCTGCGAAGGCACAAGTGCCGACTTGGCCTCGCTGCCCAGGAGGCCAAGGTCGACGAGGTCTGGAGGGCCAGGTCCCTGGACTGCTCCACCTCCTGCGTGGAGGGACCTGCAGTCAGCCAGTCATCAAGGCAGGGTAAACCCAGACACCTCAGTGCCACAGGTGAGCTGCCACCACTGCAGTGCACTTGGTGAAGATCCTGGGGCGAGAGGCCAAATGGCATGGCCTGGAACTCGTGAGAGGGTTACCTCGGCTCAGAATTGGAGAACCTTGGTATGATGGACAGATCCACCACCGAGAAGGCCTCCATGGAGAATCCTCCTGGTCTAGGATCTTGTTCAGCAGGTAGCAGGCCCATTTCTGGACAGGCTCCATTTTAAGACCTGTGGACTCAGAATCAGCCGAAGAAGACACATAAAGGAAGTAGGCCTTCTTGGTCAAAGATCCCCACTGACTCCTCATCGACTGGACGGGAATGCAGAAGGAATCCTCAGACTCCGAAGAGTCACTGAAAAGTGGTCGGCCAGCGAGTCCCCACTACCCTCCGAGGATGGTCAGGTGACTGACAGCCAATGGGAAAGCCCTTGGCCGGCCGAGACTCCATAATCAGAGCACCGGCTGTCGGCTGTTTAGGCGGTGGCTCCACAGGAATTGATGGAGATGCTGGGGTCAGCGAGCCAGGACTGTCTTGAGTCAGCTCCTTAGGCGGAGAAGGCATCGGCCTGTTGGGTGAAAGCCAAGTGATGGCGGTGTAGAAACCAGGGCTGGCTTCATACCCGTGAACACCAGCTGTTGCCACATGAGGGTCCTCATAGTGTCTCCGCAATTTGCGCGAAGCCTCTCATCACCCAAGGAGGATGAGGATGAAGAGTAGTGGCGGCGCTTCACATGGTATCGAGAGAAGGAGTGCCGATATTGTCAGGAGCTGCTCAACCCACGGAAATAGGCGAGGCCTCGATCACCAGGGGAGGACTGGGAGGCGGGTCCCAGAGGGAGTCGGTGAACCCGAGGCTCCTCCGAGTTTTGGTTGGGGACCAGAGGCAGCATCTCAGCAGACTGATCCGTCCCTACAACAGTCTTAAGTGAGACCAGAGTCCTTTTCAAAAATGTCGGCCTCTTCAGTCAAGAGCTTGTCAGTCGGTTTGAGAAAAATCTTGGCTGGGTCTTCAAGCATCTCGGCCAACTGGCCTGAGGGTTACTGTGGGCAGGTGGCCAGGGCGAGGATTCGACTAGTAGGATCTGGAGGCGTGGGGTGGAAGTTCTGGAGCCGAGGCGCTTATGAGCTCATAAGCGACAGTAAGTCCTTTCTTTTCTTTTTAGACTCTTTCTTGGATTTAGAATTGTGTTCAGAGGGTTCCTGACTGAGTGTCGGCAGGGACTGACATAATTCCTTAGAAGGATTCTGTGAAAGTCAGGCCCAGCTAGGCGGCATGAAGGCAGAGGCCGAGCAGCAGTGAGCTATGGCCTGGGCGCTTCCTCCAAGAACACCGCAAGCTGTTCAGTGGACCCTGCAGCGGAGACCACCCAGTGGGCATCCTTGACTTGACCAGCAGGTTCTGTTGGCCTGGGCAGCCTAACTTGAGTCGGGCGAGGTGGTCTTTGAACGGTTGGGTGAAACGAGTGACAGAAGTCGAGGCCTGGGGATCGTGCTCGTGTCCGTACCCCAGGCAGTAGACGCATGTGGAGTGCAGATCTGTTAGGGACATCTTTTACCCCAGGGCACCAGCAGAACCTGGAAATGGACTTGATATCCATCATGGTCGCAATTGCGGATCAAGTTCAGGCAAACTTTAAATTGAAATTTGAAAGTAAATCCAAGATTTTACAGCAAAGGCCTACTCACGCACGAGAATGGTAAGGAGGAACCTGCTTCTTCCAGCAGAAAGGAAGATCTGGCAGCATTGGGCAGAGCAGAGGAGATACCACCGGGAGGGGGTGTCAGGAACCAACTTAGAGACTCTTCCGGCCAAGTCTTAAGGGAAGGCAACTGCCAGAAGTGTGGCTAGAACATCATATCCAATCCCTAGAAGAATATATTTCCTTCTGAGGGACCTAGAGTGAGATCATCGACCTAGTGACACTCTAGGTCCCAGAGAGAAAAATATCACTGATATCTGCCCTTTGATAGCCTCACAGGTGTTGCATATGTATATATATGTGTATATGTGTATATATGGGGATACATGATGGGCAGGAGTGTGATCGGTAAATATTGTCCCTCCTGCAGAGTGAGTTCTGGATATCTCATGAGTGCCGGAAGGCATGTGTGAGATATCCAGAGTTCACGATGCAGGAGTGACAATATTGCCATAGCACATGATCTGCATATCATGTATTTGATTTATACAATAGGGCTAGGAGTTTCAGAACATACATAGATACATAGACAGTGTCGGCAGATAAGGGCCTATGGCCCACCCAGTCTGCCCATTGAGCTTGTAAGTTCAGTTTGTTTTCCTAGAAGTCTGTTGCCCTTACCCCTGACCTCCAGAATTCCTTTATGTCTATCCCATGCATTCTTAAATCCGTGATTGTTTCAGCCCCCACCACTTCCTCTGGCAGGGTGTTCCACTCATCCACCACCCGTTCTGTGAAGAAATTCTTTCTCATGTTTCCTCTGAATCATCCTCCCTCCAACTTCATCCCATGCCCTCTAGTCCTGGAACATCTTTTCGCTTAAAAATAGTGTTTTCCTGCACCCTGTTCCTCCTGTAAGATACTTGTATGTCTCTATCTATTCCTCTCTTCCTCCTCTCCTCCAGGGAGTACATGTTCAGTTCCTTCAACCTGTCTTCATAGGACTTGTGATGCAATCCATGCACCATCTTTGTTGCCCTCCTCTGAACCTTCTCTACCTGTCTATGTCCTTACGTAGGTATGGTCTCCAGAACTGTACACTGTACTCCAGGTGGGGCCTCACTAGTGTCTTGTATAGCGGAATTATGACCTCCCTTTTCCTGCTGGTGATGCCCTGCCTATACATCCCAGCATCCTATTTGCTTTACATGCTGCCTTGTCACACTGTTTCCCTACCTTGAGGTCATCAGAGATGACAACCCCAAGATCCCTTTCCTGCTTGGTGCATGCTATATCCTCACCCCCAACTGATATATTGTGCCAGGGTTTTGTGCCCATATGCATTATCTTGCACTTCTTTGCATTGAATTTCAACTGCCAAACCCCTGATCATTCTTCAAGTTTCTGCAGGTGCTTCTCAATCTGTCTACACCCTCTGGTGTGTCTACTCTGATTACAGAGCTTTGTGTCATCAGCGAACGGTGAAATTCTGCCTTCTAGGTCCTCTTGTAATGTCACTGATGAAGATGTTGAATAGGGCGGTCCCAGCACTGATCCTGTGGTACCCACTGGTCACTCTTCCCTCTGTGGAGTGACAGCCATTTACCACCACCCTCTGTGTCCTGCCACCCAGCCAGTTACCTACCCACCACACTACTGTTCTGCCCACACCCATATTCCCCAGTTTGTGTAATAGTCTTCTATGTGGCACAGTGTCAAGGCCTTGCTGAAGTCCAGATAGGCCATGTCCACTGCCCTCCCGATCCACCTCCCTAGTCACCCAGTCAAAAATTCAACGAGGTTGGTCTGAACAGATCTCCCCTGGTGAAACCATGCTGCCTTGGGTCCTGTAGTCCATTGACAACTAGATGTTCCACCAATCTCTCCTTCAGTAGTGCTTCCATGATCTTCCCCACTACTGAGGTGAGGCTGACTGGTCTG
Organism: Neoceratodus forsteri; assembly: GCA_016271365.2. Classification (NCBI taxonomy): domain Eukaryota; kingdom Metazoa; phylum Chordata; order Ceratodontiformes; family Ceratodontidae; genus Neoceratodus; species Neoceratodus forsteri. Next base: position 1,079,079,281 of record CM057458.1, read on the forward strand.
TAGTTCCCTGCTTCCTCTTTGTTCCCACTTTTGTATAAAGGGACTACATCTGCTGTCCTCCAGTCTTTGGGTACCTCCCTGTTTCCAGTGATCGGCTAAACAGGATAGCCAGAGGTTCAGCCACCACCTCTCTTAGTTCTTTAAGGACCCTGGTGTGCACCCCATCTGGCCCCATTGCTTAATCAACTCTTATTACTTCCAGTTCCTTCAGGACCCTTTCTCGTATAAAGGGACTTGTGTCCATTTTTGCACCATTCTCACCCTTGTACTCCCTTCAGACCCATTACCCTCCTCTTCCTCAGTAAAGACTGGCAGAAATACCTGTTCAATATGTCAGCTTTACTGTTGTCATCCTCCACCACATCCTCCCCTTCAGTCTCACTATCCCTCCCTTTGTCTTTCTTTTTCACTTATGTACCTGTAAAAGGTTTTGTCCTCTACCCACTGATTTTGCAATGTGTTCTTCTGTCTGAGCTTTGGCTTCCTTACTGACCTCCCTGCCTCCCTTTGCTTCTCCTGGTACTTCTCCCTATCCCCTTCTGCCTGTGTCTTTTGACAGAAGTATTGTTATGTTGTCTTATTCCTTGTTCCTGTTTGTGTTTGGTCATTCTGTGTGTGTGTTTTCTGAATGGGCTGGCAGTGTTAGATGAGTGTGTTTGCAATGCTAAATGAGTTAGTTTTAGGTAGGAGTAGAAAATGACTATTTTATGAAGCTGTATTTTAGAAGTCTGTCTGCAGTCAAGCTGAGGTATCACAGTAATGGTAAGGGCTGAGAGTCAGAGTGTGAGGAACAACCGAGACTGTTTTAGTGGTAATTGAGTTAGCTGCAGACAGCAGTGAGGAACCGATTGTTATGTGAAGCTGTGCTCTTTAGAATTCTGGCATGATCAAGCTGAGAGTATCACAGTAATGAGCTGGAAGTTGAGTATGGGGAATAGGTGAGAGTGTTTTGTAATGCTAACCGAGTTAGCTGCAGGCAGCAGTGAGAACTCTTATGTGGGTCTGCTTTTGTGTCTATGGTAACAGCACAGGTGTTTCTTGTATGCTGAGGGAAAGCTGCCTAGAGTGGTGATATCGGTGACCTGTGTGTGTAAATGGCTGATATCATCACAGTAGAGCAGAGAGTAAAAATATCACACTGCAGTGGATGGTACACTGTTTTATCTCACTCATTTATCACTCACCCCTATTGTATAAATATATATATATATATATGTGTGTGTATATATACATATGTACATATATCTCATGTGTGTATGTGGGTCTAAACCCTAATGTTTCACCTCATTGTGATATAGTCTTCAGATGTACAGAACTGTGTCTCCCAGGCGTTGCCAACAACCTGTATGCCTGCCTGAAGAAAACCAATCACATTTGACCTTACCATGGAATGGGGTGAGTGTTAGGGTTGAGAACCCCAAGGAAACCTGAGCCCTAATTTGCCATGACTCAGGACAGTGAAAACCATGATGTTTTCCTTTTTGCTGCTTGGGGTGGTGAGTTAGGGTTGGAAACCCTAACACCACATTTCCTTACTTTGTTGCTTTAATCTGAACTCTAACTGGTACATTATCATAGTTTTTGCAGATAATTTCGTTTCTTTTGAGATAGTAGAATACTGTCCTCATTCATGTAGGAAAGGGACCTGCGTGACACATCTTTGTGTCTACTTCGTACCTCAATTGATGCACATGTGTATCTGGGTGTGTGGAAGTGCAGGGCTCTCTGGGCCCTATGCTTCCATTCCTCCAATGAATCTGCTTTGTTAAAATTTTTTTTTTTTTTTTGTGCGGACCGCTTAAAAGAAATAACTTTGTTAAATGTGGCTGTTAACTTCCAGCGTTGATTGTATGTGGACAAAATGTGTTTTAGTTTTTGTTTTTAGCCATAACTCGTAAATTTTTGTCGCTTTTGTCTCAAATTTCCTATGTCTGTAGTCCAAGAGGAGACACACCCTTGGTGCATTTTTGATGATCAGAGTTTCATTGTGGATTTGGCACCATGGGGAAGTTGGGAGGTAATTTTTGGAGTGCTGTGTATACCCTATGGATTTGTTGGGGGCCATTTCACCATGGTGAAGTTGGGAGGTAATTATGGGATGCTGTGCATACCCCATGAATTTTTAGGGGGACTATTATATGTTAGTCTTGTGCTAGTCATTGAGACTTTTGATAAATAGATTTTCCTAAAACGAAGGTCCCTCAACCCATTTTTCTGTATACCTGTGTAGTTTGTAGGCATGCCCAGTGATTCCCTCTCTTTTAAATTTAAATGAAGTTGCTTCACTTTGTTCTGCCATGGTGTGAAAACCTGTTTCACGCTGTTGCAAAACTCATGACCCCACTCATGCAAGGCATGATGGGCATTGATGCATACATGCACAAGCCAGCAGAAGTGCTACTGCCAGCTCTGTTGTATGTCCTCTAAAGTCCCTGTATTCATGTCTTACGCTGGCCCTCAAACTTTTCAGAATGCGTTCTCTAATGCTTTCTAGTCTTTAAAGTGTGTCTAAGTTGGAAAAATGCGGTTGGAAGGATGGCAGTGCTTGTAACATTTTGTTATTCAAGTGATTAATTCTTATATGCTAGAGCACTTTGCTCCTCAGTCCTTTGATGTGCATATACTCATTACCAGCTCCCATGTTTCCTTCTGTGGGTGGGGTCATGACCTATGCAATGGAGTGAAACAGGTTTCCACACCAGGGCAGAATCTACACAATGGAATGAAGCAAGTTTTCACACCAGGGAAGAACAGAATTAAGCAACTTCAGTTAAATTTAAATTAGAATGAAATTAGGGGCTGTAAGACGGAATCATTTTCATGTCTATATGTCTGTGTACCTCACCAAGACTTTCGATCTGGCTGACCAAAAACTGTTAGCTGAGGCTTTAAATGAGTGTCACTTCTCATCGGATGTTATAAAATATAAAGTGGTATTTGAATTATCTTTCTGGGAGATCTCAGATTACTTTAGTTGATGGTTGTTCATTGAGTCCTCTTCCTATTAAATGTGGAGCTCTGCAGGGTTCTATTTTAGGACCTTCTTTTTTCCTTGTTCTAAATTCTATCCTACCACATGTAATAGGACAGAGGTAATTTTGTATGCTCATGATGAAAAGTTATATTAAGCCCCTAAGCTGATGTGAGAAAGCTGTTAAGGATATTCAGTAGATTTTGACTCATTTCAAAAGATGGTCTTGAATACTATAAAGCTAAATTTATGTCGGCAGAGCGGTAGGGCTACCGTCATGTGCCAGCGAATTCGCTCGAACGGGATCGGGCGGCTGGATGGCCGCAGGGGGAGGATCGAGCACCCAGGAGCTGCCTCCTGCCCGGGTAGGGGTGGGATGCAAGTCCCGCTGCAATATCACCACCTGGGTGACCACGGGAGGAGGTGCAGCGAGACAGCATATAAGGGAGGGAGGGCGTCACTCCTTGGCCCTCCTGGCGTGCAGATGTCCGGTGGGTTGGGACCAGAGAAAGTGGAAAAACCCTGTGCTGGGCTCCTGTAGGCGGGACTCGGCTGTCCCGAGAAAACCCTTAACCAGGCTCCATAGATGGGGCTCACGAGGCTTTCTGACACAGTCTCTAGGTGTGAGAGGGAGACTAAGGGAGGTCCCTCTCCTCCCGCCTGGGGGGTAAACCGCGACAGGATGGGGAAGGCTAGCCAAGCACCCGGAGGAGGTACCTGGGGTGGGACTACAGGAACCTACAGCCTAGGGATCCCAAAGAATGGAATCCGACAGTGAGTAAGGGGCATAAAGAGAAAAGTTAAAAAAAAAAAAAAAGCTAAATTTATGATTTTCACAGGGCCAAGGACTGTAAGGCACTTCAGTCTGTCTGTTTATGATTTTAGGGTGAACCACTTGAACAAGTTAATTGTTTTAATTATCTTGGTGTTTATATTGATGAACGCTGTCATTTGAACAGCATATAAAACATGTTGTTAGTACAATACATCAGAAACTAGGTACCTTATTTAGAATAAAGAATTTTTGACCCCTAAATCTAGGAATCTGCTGGCACAGTCTTCTCCTTTCTATAGTGGACTACGGTCTTACAGTTTATTCTGCAGCTAGCAGAGTGTGCCCTTTCCAAATTACAGGTAACTTATAATGACACCGACCAAGAGCATCCGGACCAAGAGAGCCCTCGACTTTCGCCACCCCTCTGAGACCTGCTGTCTGTCCCCACTCAGTCAGAGGTCGGTCACGAAGTCTGAATTCGGGCAGGCCATGTCTATCTGATACTCGTGGCGCCAGGCGCTGGGCAGGCAGTGCTGCCACTATTCCTTGTCCTCCTCATCATCCTCATCCTCTTTGGGTGAGGAGTGGCACCAGTGCAAAGTTGCATCGCACTACGAGGAACTCATGTGGCAACAGCCTTGGTTCACCCTGGTTTCCATCACCAAAGTTGCAGCTGACCTCGCTTTGGCAGGAGCTGATTTGTTAAGTCGGTGTGGCCCCTCCTGGTTCTCCACCAGTCTTGGTGGAGTTGGCATGGCAGCTCTAAGGGCGCTTGGCTGGGCAGAGTTTACCTCATCGGCTGTGGCCACGTCATCCCAGACCGCCTTTGCCAGGTTAGTGGGGAATCGGGAGGTCGGCTACTTTTCACGATTCCTCAGAATCGGAAGGTCTTCCCTTCACTCCCGATACACTGGACATGGAGTCAGTGGGGACCTGTTGATGGATCAGGTGCACATCCTTAATTGGCATGCTATGCCTAATTTCTGAATCCACGGGTCTCAGCTGGAGCCGTTCAGAAATAGAAATGTTGGGGGCCCTAATCAGCACGAAGAGTAAGGATGCATCTCTCCTCGCTCTGCAAACCACCACATTTTAAAACGTTTTAAAATAATCTGAACTTTGCCTATTTGTGCCAAAACAGTGCTTTATATTGCAGAGAAGAAAAATGGATGAATCGTGACTCCTGGATTGTCGAAAAGCTCATGCATGGCAGCTAAAATCAACAGAAACAGCCTCCGACCTCTTATGTAAAAGCGGAGGGCCTATCTCGCTCTCTGCGGCTGAAGTCAGTGCTGTGGGCCTCGAGTAATGCAACAGGTTCTTGTGACTCTAGAGCCCTGATTGACTAGTTTGGCATCTAATTTTGACTGTAAGCTCCAAGGGTGGTAGACTTACATGCCACACATCTGACGCTATGGAAGTGGAGCAACGTACCTCCGATGTTGAGGATGCCACTGCACGGTTGCTGACCAGATCAGCAACACTACAAAAAGAGCTAGAGGATTTCGAGGACCAGTTTGACTACCAGGAAAACTACCAATGGAAGCTGAACCTGCAGCTCGAGGGCTCCCGGAAGGCCTTGAGGGGGTTAGTGCTATTGAATTCTGTGCAAAGATCCTGCCGGAAATCTTGGGTCTCTCTCCTAAAATGGTAGATTCAAGCTTAAAAGGGCCCACAGGGCTGTGCTTCCTAGATGCTCCTCGGATCAGCTGCCACGACAGATTGTGATGAGGTTTCAGCACTTTCAAGACAAGGAGTTAGTTCTGAAGGCTTACAGAAATGCACCAACCTTACAGTATGAGGGACATAAACGCTTCCTATCTCAAGGTTACTCAGCTCACCTTCTTAAAAGCGCTGTGCCTTCAATTCAGTCATGATGCAGCTCACGAGAGCCCAGATCGAGGTGCTTTATGCTGTACCCTGCGACCCTGAAAATCAAACACGAAGGTGCTACATATTCTTTTGGGATGTGCAAAAGGCAGAAATATTTGTGAAGGATCTGAGAAAAAGGTGGGATGAAGCGCATAGAGCTGACATATGGTATATTTACTTCTAGCTGGAAGGCGTGGGACTGTAATTGAAACTGGCTCTCTTTTAATTTAAGGTACTCTCATACTTATTTTAAAGAACTGGGAAAAGGAAAAAGCAACAAAGTGTGACTCTGTGAACTGTGGAACATGGGAGAGCTGTTTCTGTTTCACTTATTTACTGCTAGAATCTGTGGTAGACTAACTCCCTCTCTTTCTTTTTTTTTTTTTAAGTTTAAGTTGATGGAGCTGTGTGATTATCAACACGTGGCCAGGAGCTACCAGTAGCCTACGAATGAGTGAGGTTTGAGAGGACATTTCTCCTTTTTTTTCTCTTTCCTCTCTTGAAGGACTTTCTCCCTCGCCTGAAGATATCAGCGGACATACAGTTTTGATACCCTCCACAGACTCATGAGGGCTCCTTGGGCATGGTATATATAATGGTTTTGGGGTTGGCAGTGAAGGGAGAGAATAAAGTACTCTTTACTGAAATACACTGAGATTATAAATATACAAAGTCCTTAAGTAACTTGTTGGAGCATTCTTGCTAATCTTTGGGTTGGGACTGTAAATTTTTGCTGCACTAATTCTGGTTACAGAAGGGTGGAACACTCATTGAAAATACTGTTTCAGATGAGTTGGGGAGGGAGGGCTTGTGGGGGTTGTATATAGTTGCTGTTTATTGTTTGTTGTACTGTTGTTTCTTATCTATTACAGGATCCAGATATGTTGTGCGACTGACTGATGGGCACCATGTACTGCTGAATGGGAAGTGCCCTGGGGAGGCTTGGGACATGGTGAAAATGTGTGATAGAACTCATGGCTACTCCATTAAATTTAACTGTAGCTTCCTGGAATGTTCGAGGGATATCTACCCTGTTAAGCGTACCATGCTTTTAACTGCTCTCAAATGGCAAGCTGTGAACGTCACCCTACTGCAGGAAACCCACCTTACAGATGAGGAGCACGCTAAATTAAAAAAGGCTGGGTGGGGGACTGCTATGCGGCATCATACATCTCCCATAAGAGGCGGTGGCCATTCTCCTACACAAGCGTGTACCATTTAAATGTGAGAGGGTGGTGACTGCCGGACAACGGCCGATATGTGTTTTACAACAGGAGAACTTTATGGGGAAAGGATAATGTTTGGGAGCGTGTATGCCCCTGTAGTGCATGACCCTGCTTTTATTAGTCCTTTTGGTGTTCCTTATGGTGGAACAATTCCCAGGACTTATCCTGGGGTGACCAAAATTATTTAATGAATCCCATCCTAGACCACTCTGAGGGCAAGGGCACTGTTAGAGGGCTATTCTCAGCTGGCAGGGCAGGATGGTGGATTTAGATTTAATAGATGGATGGAGGCAGCCAGCCCCACCCTCGTGAATACACCTTTTCTGACACCCAGATAGGACATGGTCAAGGTTGGATTATGTGTATATCTTAGATCTTGGTATTTTCGGGTGACTCAAGTTAAACATAGTCCAATACATGTTTCCGACCACGTAATGGTGTGCATGTCTATGAGAGTAGTGAAAAGGGGACCACACATCTGGAAATTCCCCAACTACCTGCTGGCTAACAAGGAATTCAGGGAATACTTACAAGACCAGTGGAAACAGTACGTGCAAGCTAACCTGAATGGCCCCTTTCCAAGGCTGTTTTCTGGGGTGCTGGCAAAGCATTCATGAGGGGCTCCATTATTAGCTATATGGTACACTACAAAAGATTAGGGAAAGAAGGACAAACCTTGAACACCGCCTCAGAGTGCTGGAGGCGTGTGGCTCAGGGAGGGGACCTGGTGCTTCGCCTGCTTGATGAGTCTAGGGAAGCCTTAAATAATTTATTGCTGGGAGGCCAGGAAAACATGATCTTACTTTGAGAGGGCTCTTGCAGTAGTGTAATACATATAGGACTAAAACCGGCAGGTGTCGGGACCCACGGAAAAATTTCTAGCTAGCAATCTCAGTGAGAGGAACTGCCCCCATGTCAGGTGACCAATGTCATATAGCGTCAGTATAAAAGGCGGTCCCCATGCCTGCCTTCAGTTCTTTCACGCCGTTAGCTCATGCAAGCGCCTTGCAGTTAAGTTCACTGCTTCGTCAATCAATCTTGAGTACTTTTACCGCTATTTTCTCGAATTTTTATTCGATTTTTCATCAGTTTTTCTTCAGCTGCCGTGTATGTGTCCCCTACTCCATCAGGCACAAGAGCGAGTGCGATTCCTCGGCCCAGCTTCCTCTTAAGGCGGATGCTCCTAGTGCCTCTTCTGCCTAGGCCGAATCACCCTGTGGAGAAAGCCAGCACTACCTGAAATTCAGCGCCGCCACCTGCAAGTGGAGGCAGCAGTCCCTAGGCCCACATTCTGAAAAGATGATGTCTTCCATGGAGAAGGAGCTGAAGAAGCTTCGTCAGGCCTCTACTTTCCCTAGGGTCACATAAAAAAATCGGGACGGGACTCCTCTTCCATGGCCCTCTGCGACTTGGCTGGATTGCCATGTTAAAGGTAACCCCGAGAACCACTCTGCAACAGCCATCTTGGAGGTTTCCAAGGCGGCGTTGACCCTCCCGTTGGGCTCACGCTCAGGCCCGTCGGGAGCTTCTGGGTCAAAGAGGCAGCCGCTCCGGCAAGACTGCCACCGTGTGGTCTTCTGGTTAGTGACTCTGGTAAACTGGATGTCAGTGCTACTGATGCCTCGCGGACAAGGCTGCTAATTCGCCTGATCCTTCAGGGCAGCGCCCGACCTCCAAACGCCCGCCAAGGCTGCTTTTTCCTCGCGGCCTTCGTCGGGCGTCAATTCTGATAAGTCGGACGCCGGCTCCTCAACGCCCGCCCGGAACCTGCCAGTAAGTGGACGCCGGCTCCTCTGATGGGCCTGCGGTGTTAAACGACACTGGACCCTCTGAACCAGTCCGCCATCCCTGGCTCGCCACTGCAGTCCGAGTTCCCAGCGTCTCCCCTGTTGGACTGCGAGGATTTTAGTTCCCCTTCGGCGACACCGAGGATGCAGGCATGCTCCGTCAGGTCTCCCTCCCACAGGGCTGGATGATCTGGCGTCAGACCCTCTGACGCTGGCCCTTCCGACACCAGGCGACATTCCCTTGTCAGGCGTCCCTCGCGGACCCGACACCCGCCAGACCTCCTATCCTGGCCCGCCTGCTGGGCCTCTCCCAGAGCCATCAGCTGCATCAGAGCCCCTGGTGCCGGGTATCCGACACCGTCCTACCCAGGACCGCAGTATCCAGCACCACAATACTTGATGCCAGCCTACCCGGCGCTGCAGTACCTGGTGCCTCAGCACCCGATGCTGAGCTTCCGCCATCGGGTTATGGATACTAGTTATGCGGATACCCGCAATATCCATATCCCCTTCTCCTCCACTCCCCCTCAGTCGCGGTGGATCTGAAGGAGACTCTGGCTTCCTGGTAGAGCTGAGGCCAAGGCTCAGCTCACCAGAAAGTAGAAGCCATCTCCGATGCGGACCCAGTTCAGGCGAGCCCCACCGCCTGACACCAGGCGAGCCCTCCGGTACCAGGTCAGGGAGGACACGCTTCACCGTGGGTTGCCCAAGGGTCCATTCCTCCCCACACGGGAGGGTCTTCCTTCTCTTCTTCTTCCTCTCGGAGACCTCAGATGATTCCGTCGGGTGCTCTGATCCGGACGAGCCACGCCTCCAGACAAGCCCAGGCCCAGGTCTCCTCCGAAGTCCCCTCCAGAAGATCCTTCCTTTCTGGAGCTGCTGCGTAAGATCCAGACGGTTCACCAGTGGCAATCTTTGGAGCCTGATCCATAGCGGAAAAAACTCGCTGCTCATCTGGATCTGCCCAAGACTGGTCCAACGCTGATTTCCACCCTGGATTGAGTCTCATTCGGATCTTGTTTCCACCATTTGGAAACAACTGTTGATGTTTGTCCCCCTTCCAAGGAAGGCAGACAGGTTATACTAGGCTCCAGAGGTGTCAATTCCCTGAATACACACCCCAAAGCCGATTCAGTTGTGATTAGTGCGGCAGATCTGGTCTGGTCTCCTCGTTCAGCCAGTCGGCACATGTTTCGATACGCATGATGCAGTGGATGCTGCTGGTTAGAGCTCGGCTTTCGCTGTGGGTTTACGACATCATACCTGCAACTAAGTGTGTCAGGGTTGGTCCGGAGGTGCAGTTTCTTATCCAGGGCGTGCCCTTCAGAGGTTTGGTGCTGTTTGGTGGGGATGTCAAGGACATTATCACCGATCTGCAAGAGAAGGTACTGCTCTAAAGTCTGTCGACTCTATGTACAGGCTCCCTCAAGGTCAGTGTTGTTCTTTCGCAGATGTTCTTGGCCCAAAGTGAAACCTCAGGGCAAGCGGGCCAATAAACATCAAGCCCCTCCTGCTGCCAAGCCCCGCCCAAAAAGCGGCGGAGCTTCAGCCGAGCACTGCCCAACACCTTCTGACTCCTCTCCTCTCCCACAGCCTCTGGATCTTCCAGAGGAACAGTAGGAGGGAGATTCTCCTTCCATCTACCGGGTTGGAAGAGTATCACTTCAGATACTTGGATGCTCCAGCTGATAGCAGAAGGACACTCAGTCGAGTTTCTACAGAACCCCCCACCCAAGTCGTCCTACACTCCAGAACATCATCTTCTGGTTCGGAAGAAATATCCTCCCTTCTGCTGAAAGGCGTGAGAGAGCCTGTCCCATCCCACCTTGAGGGGACAGGTTACTACTCCCATTTCTTCCTGGTTCCGAAGAAATCCAGAGGCGTGAGGCCTATCCTGGACCTCCGCTCCCTAAACCGGTTCGTGGAGTACAAAAGGTTCAGAATGCTGTCTTTGCAGAGTCTTCTGCCCTTCTTCGGCTGGGACAGTGGCTGTGTGCTCTGGACATGTAGGATGCCTACCTGTATAGCCCTATTACGCCCTTACTACAGCAAATACCTTTGTTTTCTTTTAGGGACCACTACCAGTTCAAGACCCTCCCATTTGGTCTTTCATTGGCATCCAGTGTTCACCAAATGCCTTTCTGCGGTAGTGGCCCACCTGCGTACCCAGGGAGCTCAGGTTTTCCCATACCTGGACGATTGGCTCCTGGTGGCCCTGTCAGGAGGAGCTCCTGTAGTCCCTTCCCTTACCCTGCAGGTTTTACCAGCCAGGGTATTCAAACAACATGGAGTCTTGCTGTATTCTGACTGTTGCAGTGATCACCAACCTTTGAACTGCCCGGAGAACAAGGGTTAACTTTCCATGCAGGGCATGGAGCGCTAGCTTCGAGCTCAGCTGAAGCCTCTGTCTGCTGTTGTTTAAACTCCAACCATCAGATTCTTTACTTCTCCTCACTGAACAGTCGCTCGGAGATTTCTCCTTTGCTCGGTTCAAAAAGTTGGTTAAAGTGTCGTTTTTCACTCGGTTTCGACCGAATTTCTGCTACTGAACCTGTTGGTTAAGTCTCTGTCTGTGGTACCGTGAGTACTAGATAGGTTTTGCATTTAGTTTATGTGTGGAACTTGTAAACATTGAATCGGTTCGGTTTGAACTGATCGGTTTAGTGTTAAAAACTATTGAATTTATTAGAATGTAGTAACCGGTCCGTGTCGGTTCTTAAAAAAAAAAAAAAATGATTTCATTACTGTTTTTCCAAGACCGTAACACGGTCAGGAACCGATAGGAGTGATTGCCTGGCGATTGCGAAAAAAGGGTAAGTTGTGGTTAGGATTGGCCATGTGTGAAAACCCAAGAAAAAAACCGGCCCACTGGATTTCAACACTGTAGTGTGTGTGGAGAAGCCTTTGCTAAGGCTGATCCTCACACCACCTGTGTTTATTGTCTCGGGTTTGACCACCTCAATTCAGACTGACAAATTTGTAAAGTTTTCCCAAAGCTACCCTGGATAAGAGGTAGGTAGACTGAGGGAAAGGGAGGCTGAGAAGTCCGCTGACCGGATGGCCAGCCAGTTCGGTTCCGACTGAACCAGAAGGAGTGCCTTCTGACCAGGCGAAAACTTCTTGAGCAAAAGGAGAACCGATTCTGAGGAGTCGGTTCCGGCTAAAAAAAAGAAAAGGAAAAATCATCGGTTTTGGATCCACAAGTTCTTTCTCCGACCGCTGATGAAATAGCCAAGCGATAAGAATAGTTCAGTCGCTAACTTCTGTTCAGGCTGAACCGGCACCATCTGTCAGGGGCTTGGTTCAGTCGTTTCCCAGTTCGGATTATACTTTAGAGAATTTTATGAACCGGAGCAGGAGGGAGAGTATGAGGATAATGATGATGATGGTGATTATGAAAGTCTGGATGTGCCTATTGACCCAGACATCTCCCCAGACAGACCTTCAGGTGTTTCTTCTCTAGGCTTTCTGAGTCCCTTCCCACTTTATGTTTTACAAAAGTGTCTGAAACCCTCCAGCTTCCTATGGAAGAAGCAGTAGAGGATCAGGAGGAGCCTGATTTTGTAGAGATGATGGACATCCCAGAGTCAGGAGATTGTCTATTCCCCATCATAAATCTTTTGGGAAACAGACATTTAAAATTTTAAAGACTCCTACTTACATACCTTCTGTGGACAGAAGAATGGACAAGAGGTATACCCTTTCAGGCTCGGATACGGAGTTCCTTTCCCAGCAGTGCAGCCATGTGGGGTAGTGCAAGCTGCTGCCTGTGATAAAGGCAAATATTCCTTGACTACACCCCCAGACAAGGACTCCAGGAGGATTGATGCCATGGCAAAGAAACAGTACATGGCAGCATCTTTGGGACTCAGGCAGGCTAACTATATGGCCTACACAGCTAGATACCAGAAGTCCAGGTGGGACACTGTGCTGGCTTTGGCTAAACAGGCCCCTGACCAGCTTGCCAAGGAGCTGGAGCAGGTGGCTCGGATGAGATGAGGCATCAAGGTGCAATTTCTTGCTGCTGTGGACTCCAATGATGTTTCATCTAGAGTCATGGCTACATCTGTGGCCCTTCGCAGGGATGGCTTGGCTCAGATGTACTAGCCTGTCACAGGATACCCAGGCTAAGGCCATGAATTTCCCTGTCATTGGTAATTCTCTGTTTGGGAGCAGACAGAGAACTACGAAGAAAATGGAGCGAGTACAGGATCACCTACAGGAGTGCTCAGGCCAAAGAAAGGCAAGCCACTCCTCAGAGGCAAGCATTCCAGGGGCAGGGCAGGCCCTTTCAAAGGCCCTTTACAAGCCCAGGCCTCCTCTTCTGCTTATGCTCAGAGGGGTTCTTTGAGAGAGGAGAGGCAGGCGGGGTATGAGCAGGCCTGCTTCCACCCCTCAGCCTAAAGCCCCTGCCAAGCAGACACCCTGATGGGTCTGCCGGGCCGATTCTCCAATACCTGTAGGGGCAGGCTGGCTTACTTTGTCCAGGACTGGAAGTCTTTAACCTCAGACAAGTGGGTCCTAGAGTAGTAAGCCAGGGACTGGTTCTTGGCTTCAAAAATGTCCCAAGATGAGAACCAGGTCCTTTTCACTGGCAAATCCATCAGAGACCCTTGCCCTAGAGGCAGATGTTTCTTCCCTCTTGGCTCTCAGAGCCATAGAAAGGGTTCCTACCCTACACAGGGGCAAAGGATTGTACTCCAGGTACTTCCTAACCCCAAAAGACAGAGAATGGCAGCCCATCCTGGATCCAAGATATCTAAACAAGCACCTTTTAAAACCAAAATTCAAAATGGTGACTCTGGAATAATTCTGCCTCTCTAAGGCCAGGGGACTGGCTAGCCTCCCTGGACCTCAAAGATGCCTATTTTCACATTCCCATCAGGTGCTCCCACAGAAAGTACCTCCAGGTTCAGTTGCCCTCAGGCCACTGTCAATTCAGAGCAATGCCCTTTGGCTAGATCCAGCCCCAAGGGTGTTCACAAGTGCCTGGCAGTAGTGGTTGCTTTCCTAAGGAGAAAGAAGATCTCTATCTTTCCATACTTGGACGACTGGCTCATAGTGGGTCAGTCTCAGCCCAAGTCAAGTCACATCTTCAGATAACTCAGCAAGTGTTCACTTCCTTAGGATTCCTCCTCAACCTTCCAAAGTCAGTTCTCGAGCCAGTACAGCTCCTCACCTTTATAGGGGCAGAGCTGGATACAGTAAGGCAAAAGCCTTCCTTCCCTGGACAGGGCAAGGACCCTTATAGAACTGGCCTCTTCTTTCACCCTTCATTTGTCTCGACCAGCAAGGCACTTCTTGCAGCTCCTGGGCCACATGGCAGCCTCTACAGCAGTGGTCCAGGGGCAAGATTCCAGATGAGGACATTCAGTTCCACTTAAGAGCCTTCTAGTCCCAAATAAAAGATTCCCTTACAAACTAGTCCCTGTGACTCCAACCCTGATCCAGGCTTTGCAATGGTGGCAGGATCAGCACAATTTAAGACAGGGAGTTCCTTTTGTCCTCAGTCTCATTCAGTAATCCTTACCACAGGCGCCTCCCTGCTGGGCTGGGGGCCCACTTGGGGATCTGATCACCCAAGGGCTGTGGTCACCTCAAGAATCTCTGCTTCACATCAGTCTCTTGGAACTCAGAGCAGTGTTTCTGGCACTGCAAGCTTTTTCCAAATCTGTACAAAACAAGGTGGTCCAGATCAGAACAGACAATACCACCACAATGTGGTACATCAGCAAGCAAGGAGGCACTTGGTCTACAGCCTTGTGCACAGAAGCAATGAAGTTGTGGTCTCTGGCCTATTCTCTGCAAATCTCCTGATAGCAGTTCACCTCCCTAGGAAGGGCAATGTCCTAGCAGATGCTCTCAGCAGGATATCTCAGGGCCATCCGAATGGACCTAGATCCTAATTTTGGAAGTGATTTTCTCCAGATGGGGCACTCCAAGATAGATCTTTTGCAGCCCCAGACAATCACCAACTTCCTATCTTTTGTTGCAGACCTCCAGTCTTGGGCTCAGTCCCCGGATGCTCGGGTTCTGAATTGGAAAGGGAAGTTCCTGTGTGCTTTTACCCCTTCCCTCCCTGTTCAGGGTGCTAGTCAAGATCAGGTCTCAACCATGCAAAGTGATTTTGATTGCTCCAGACTGGGCCAGACAACCCTGGTACCCACTGTTGCTGTCCTTAGCAGTCCACCTTCAGCTGTCTCTTCCCAGGAATTACAACCTGTTGACATCCTCTCAGAGAGGATTTGGTATCCGAATCTCAAATCTCTCAATCTCAAGGCCTGGCTCTTGAAGAGTTAGAGTTTGCTGATCTGCACCTCTCAGGGGTTCTGGATATTCTTAAGGCTTCTGAAAGCCTTCCACCAGAAAGACTAACAACTCCAAATGGAAAAGGTTCACTATTTGGTGCTCTAATAAGCATACTTCTCCAGAATCTGCTGGGTTGCCTACAGTCCTGGACTATATGGTTCATCTTAATTGCTTGGGACTTAGACCAGCTACACTTAAAGTGCATCTGGCAGCTGTTTCTGCCTTCTTGTCAGTAGCAAGCCCTCTCCTCTGTCAGCCCATCCTGTATTTTGTAAATTCTTCAAGAGATTGCTACACACCAATCCTCCCTTTAGGGACCCTGCTCCTGCTTAGGACCTTAATGTTTGCACTGCTCAGCTTCATAACCACCTTTTGAGCCTTTGTCCTCTGCAGAGCTTAAGTACTTGACTTGGAAAACTGTGTTTTTGGTAGCCATTACCTCTGCCAGGCGTATTAGTGAATTGCAAGCCCTGTCAGTGGAGCCTGATTTCATCTCTTTCCATAGAGATAAAGTGGTCCTAAGTACTAACAGGAAGTTTCTGCCTAAGGTGGTTTCAGATTTCCACCTTAATCAGTCTATGTTTCTCCCTGTTTTCTTCACTGGCCATTCCTTCTCTGGAGAGAGGTTGCACAGCCTAGATGTAAAAGGGCCCTTAGCTACTACATAGAGTGCATCAAGGGTCACAGGTTTGAGTCCCCCAGTTGTTCCTCACTTATGGAAGGTCAGTGGGAGGCAATCTTGCCACTAAGAGATCTGTTGCCAGGTGGATTGTCTCTTGTATACAATTCTGCTATGAAAATTGGGTAGAACCCCACCCTCCAGGCCTGAGGGCTCATTCTACTAAAGGTACAGCTGCTTCCCTGGCTGCTGCCAGGGATATTCCTATTTTAGAAATCTGTCAAGCAGCCACCTGGAAAACAGTCCATACATTCACCAAGCATTACTCTCTGGATATCCAGGCTAGGAGCGATGCTCGGTTTGTACAACAGTACTTCAGAGCCTTTTCCCAAAGTAGGTTCTGTCCCTCCTCCATGGAGGTACTGCTAGTAGTCTACAATAGTCAGAATACATCAAGACTTCAAGTTGTTTAAAGAAAAAATACTCACCTTAGTAATTATGTTTCTTCTAATGGAGTCTTGCTGTATTCTGACCTCCCTCCTGCCTCCTCTCAGAACCTAGTTTTTGGGATGTGGGTGGGCAGGAGCAGTGTTGGCACCTAGAAGTGCCCTTTTTCACCCTCCTTTATTTTGGGTGTGTGTTGTGTTTTGTTTTTGGGTTTCCTGACTTGAGTCTTTGCTTTGAAACCAAAAACTTTTTTTTTTAACAAATTTAGTTGCCAGTTGGCTAGTGTGAGTTTTACAGTTTCACACAGAATGCCTGAGTGAGTATAGCTCGTAAAGATCTGATGGTTGGAGTTTAAACAACAGCAGGCGGAGGCTTCAACTGAGCTCGAGCTCCAGCGTTCCATGCCCTCGCATGGAAAGTTAACTCTTTGTTCTCCGGGGCAGTTCAAGGTTGGTGATCACTGCAATAGTCAGAATACAGCAAGACTCCATTAGAAACAACATTACTAAGGTGAGTAATTTTTTCTTACCATCCAAGCGGCCAAGTCCCATATGATCCCATCCCAGAGCTCCAGTTCATCAGGGCCGATCCTGGACATGACCTCTGGCATGGCTTTCCTGCCTCTGGACAGGGTTGCCACCCCTCAAGGCTCACGTAAGCCTGTTGTCGGTCACAGGCCAGTCAGTCCTTCGCCTCCTCGGGCTCATGGCGGCTGCTATTCCGGCAGTCCCTGTACTCGGCTCCACATGAGGATCTCTCCGTGGGCAGCCCGGTCTCAGTGGGATCAGTTAGTGGACGACCTAGATCAAAGAGTCCTGATCTCCAACCCTGTGGTTGGGACTTGCATTGGAGGATGGTTCAGGAGAACCTTTGTCGGGAATTCCCTTCTGCCTCTCTTCCCCTCCCAAACATTGACAACAGACACCTCGGGAGAGGGTTGGGAGCCCACCTGGGGTCTCACAGGACCCAGGGCTCCTGGTCCAGGCTCGAACAGATGCTTCACATAAACATGCTGAGCTCAGGGCTGTGCTGTATGCTCTACAAGCTTTGCATCTGTATCTGCTTCCCGCTCATCTGGCTGTCCAGACAGACAACATGTCACGTAGTCTGGTACATCAACAAACAGGGAGAACTCGTTCTTATCCTCTTTGCAGGAGGCGATGCAGGTTTGGGATTGGGCGGTGCAACACAATCTTCACCTCATGGCGGTTCATGTTCTGGGGTCGAGAACACGTTGGAAGACCACCTCAGTTGGTCATTTGGCCAGGCACTACAGGTGGGAACTGGATCGGGGTAACAGGCGATGTCTTCCTATGTTGGGAACACCTCGGGTACACCTGTTTGTGTCTCCTCTCAATGTAAAACTTCCGCCTTCTGCTCACTCGCTCCAGGGAGAGACATTTTTTGGAGAGCAGCTGTGTCTCTAGACTGGAAGAGCAGATTCGTCTATGCCTTCCCCGATTCCCTTAATTCAGGGTCTTACGAACTCAGCTCAAAGACTCACATTATCTAATTGCTCCTTTCTGGCCCAGGCAAGTTTGGTTCTGTCTTCTGCAACAGTACTCAGAGGAACCTCCTCTTCCTTTGTTGCAACTTTTACTGAGCCAGGACCAGGGGACCTAGTTCATCCAGGTCTCAAATCCATTCAGTTGCATACATGGCTCCTGCAGGCGTAGCTCAAGCCTGATTAGAGGGTTCCCCCTTGTGGCTGAATTCTGGTGGAGGCCAGAAACCCTCCACTAGCTCCACCTATGCCATGAAATGGAAGCGGTTCTCTATTTGGGCCTCTTCAAGGATTTCAAGCCCTTTTCATGCCCTGTCGGAGAATTCTGGACTACATCGCCATCTCTTTGATCAGGGTCTCAGTCATTTCCCTCTGAAAGTTCATATGGCAGCCATCTCCGCTTACCGTGTTCCATTTGGGACGAACTTTCAGCGCAATTGGAGTCTCTAAGACTTTTCTTAGAGGAGTTCTCCACTTGAGGCCCCTATTCACATTCCTGCCCTCCTTGGGATCTGAATTTCATTCTTGAGAAGCTTACCCTGCCTCCTTTCGAGCAGGCAGCCTCAACAGACCTGAAGTTCCTTTTCTGGAAGGCTCACGTCCTCGTGGTCATTACTTCAGCTTGCGGATTTCTGAGCTTCAGGCCTTGATGTGCAAAATTCCATATTTGATTTTCACAAGGAGCGTGTGGCTCTACGTACCAACCCTAAGTTTCTCCTAAAGGCGGTAGCAGAATCTACGCTGAATCAATCCATTAAGCTACCTGCTTTCTCTATGCAACACTCCAATCAAGGGAGTACCTCTTGCATACTTTGGATGTTCACCAAATTCTGAGATGCTACACTACCAGGACAAAGGATCTCAGAAAGTCTGATCAGTTGTTTGTCTCTCTTGCTCGCAAAGAGAAGGCAGTGCTGTTTCAAGCAATGCCTATCTAAGCGTTGGCTCATTGTATCACTTTCTGTTCGTCAAGTATCACAAGACCCTGCGGGTCAAGTCGAAACCACTCCACTAGGTGTTGTCGCTGCCTCTGCGGCTTGTTTTAAGAATCGTCTGTGGCTGACATTTGCAGCCATAACGGACTTCCGTCCATACCTTCTGAAACACTACAGTTTGGACATTGCCTCATGCCATAGAGCAGGCTTCAGGTTGGCTGTTTGCAAGGTCTCCTTTCTTGAGACCCTCACAGCCGGAGGTTCTATGGTTGGGTAGTTTTCCTCCTCCTCCGTGTGCTTCTCCTTGTTCCAGACTGCTTGGGACTCAGTCCTATATGTAATTGCCTACTTCCAGAGCCCTCTTGAAGTAAGATAGTACAGTTACATAAGAACTTACTGTAACACTAGATCTTTGAGAGAGGCTCTTGCAGTAGATCATACCTTCCTGCCCTCCATCTACCTTAGCTTTTCAGCTCCTTTTCCAGGAAGGAAATATCTGCTTCTCTCTCATCTTGCCTTTTTGGCCCTTGGCAGAAAGCACTGGAAGGTGGGTGTGAGGACCGCCCCTTTATACTGACGTCATGACATCCGGTCACCTGGCGTGGCGGTCCCCTGCCAGAGACTACTAGTTATAAATTTTTCCATGGGGTCCTGACGACTGATGGCTTCAGTCCTATATGTAATTACCTACACGAAACCTCTCTCAAAGATCTACTGATACGGTAAGTTCTTACGTAACTGTACTTTTATTTGTCCCAAAGCATTTTTATGAATGGGGAACAAGCCTAGCACCATGCTGGCAAACCTGAATCGGGGAAGAGGAGTTCACACTTGATCTCTGGGATTAAAGGCTCTGATGGGAGGTGCAGAAAGACCAAAACCTCATAAGAGACAGATTTAACGGTTTCTACCAGGGACTATACTGAACACAATGTGGGAATGTGAGGGCTAATATACAGGCTTTTTAAATGATTTGAACCTGCCCAAGCTGTCTACACCTAAACAGGAGTGGTTAAATTCTCCGATAACAAGGGAGGAGGTTGTTAGAGCAGTTGTAGGACTGAAGGTGGAAAGGCCAGTGTGGCCAGGCGGCTTCTTTGCAGAATACTGTAAGGCCATGAAGTCCCATCCTCGACCACCTTGGGGCGGTGTTTAGTGCAGCCAGGGAGGAAGGTGGAGAATTGCTCAGAACTTGGAAAAGCAGTGATCTGCCTGATCCCTAAAGAGGATGAGGATCTGCTTGACTGCACCTCTTTCAGGCCTATCTCTCTCCTTAATTGTGATTTTAAAATCTTTGCTAAGATCTTGGCCAGCCGACCTAGACAAACTTCTACGGAGGTGATTCACCAAGACCAAACCGGGTTCATCTGGAATAGATACTGCTATCATAATATGAGAACTTTGCTGAATGTTCCTGGGGGCCTCAAATGGATATGAGCCTGTCCACATACTGTCGATGGAGCGCAGAGAAGGCTTTTGACTGAGTCGAGTAGCAATACTTAATGGAGGTTCTCACCTGGTTTGGTCTGGGTGTTGAATTTGCAGGGCTGGTGCGCCTGATGTATAGTTAGCCTGGGCATGTATCCTGGTTAATGGGACTCTTACTGATAGGTTTTGCTTTAGAAAGGGGACCAGGCAGGGGTGCCCACTGTCGCTCCTTCTCTTCGCCCTAGTCTTACAGCCTCTTGCTGTCGCAATCAGGCGCATCCTGAGATTGTAGGTGTGCTGAGTCCAATCGAGCAGGGCTCATAAACTATCTCTCATGCAGATGACATATTGTTTTATTTAGCCAAGCCTACCAATCTGTGCCTCTACTCCTCCAACTAATTGACCAGTTCTCTCAATTTTTGGGCTATAAGTTACATTTAAGTAAGTTGGAGGAACTTTGGCTGGGAGAGACACAGATTGGAGAAGGTGGACAGGCTGGGCATTGGGGTTACAGAGAGTTCAGGACTCCTTCATGTACTTGGGCATTAAAATGGGAAAGATATTAGAACCCTATACGATCTTAATTATACCCCACTATTGCAAGTAATTATAGCTGACCTGGGTAGATGGGGTAGGCTACCTATCACATGGCTGGGGCGAATAAATTTGCTCAAAATGAATATTCTCCTAGAATTTTGTACAATATGCAAATGTTTCATGTGGGACTAACAAAGGCAGATACTAAGCAGTTAGAAAAGCCTTTTAGACTTTCTGTGGCAGGGAAGCGACCAAGAGTGGGACTAGCCTGGTTGAAGGCCAGTATAGAGAGAGGGCTTTCAGTTCCCTGACCTGGTATATACCATCTAGCTGTGCAGTGTCGGTACCTGCAAGATTGGGTGGGCAGGCCTTCTGAGGCAGGTTGGCTGGATCTTGAGGAGAGGGCTGCCTGATGCAGTTTCAGCATATCTCTCGGGAAGAGGCTAGAGAGCATACGCAGGATTGCCTAGGCCGAACCCACTGATAAGGTCTGTGCTAGAGATGAGGGTGCCTAACTTGCCAGAGAGGATCCACATGAGAGAAACCCTGCTCCTTCCCTTGGCTGGAAATTCCTTTTTGTCCCTGGCCTTACAGTTCTGGCTTCACAGAATGGGAAGTCAGAGGCATTAGATGCTGAGGGTTCTGTATACTAAGGAGGATGGACTCCTTTGAAGGCATCTGAGCCAGAGCAGGGCTGGGACATCAACATTTTCAGGTACTTGCAGGTCAGGGTGTACTGTAGGACCCTGGGGAGATCACTTGATACTGAATCCATGCTGGGGCAGGTTGAACAACTGATGCAAGATGGGCGAAGGAACCCTAAGGGTACTATATGTAGAGGCAGCCAAGACAGCAGACAATTGCTCTTAGATATGACACAAAAACAAGGCAGATGTGGGAAAGGGATATGGGGATCCATATTACAGAAGACACTTGGAAAGTAATGGCTCAGCTCCATCAGGGTATCCTAATTTGCAATAAATATAAAGAATCCTATTACAAGTTCTGCCACAGATTGTTACCCTCCTCTGTCCGTCAGTAAGTTTAATCCTGAGGTTTCCCTGATTTGCCCTAGATGCAACTGACTGGCATAGCCTCCTATTTTCACTATTTCTGGTCTTGTCCTGTTTTACAGGAGTTTTGGAGGCGGTGAAGCAGGAAGTACAAACTTTGGCAGGCAGACCAATACCACAGCAGCCTATGACAATGTAGTTTGGGATGGAAGATGTAGGAGGGTGGAATGGGCTCCCTCCACGATGGCTCAGAGTCCTACGTGTTATGGCTCGACACTGTATTCTTAGTACATGGGTGTCAGCCACTAACTAGGCTTACGCACAGCAATGGAAGAACCTGGTGTTGCACACTGTCTCTTTGGAGAGACTCGCTTTTGTAATGCAAGCTGGGGAACATTTTATAACACTTGGCAGCCTATCACCTGCAGAGTCCCTGACACTTGGGAAGGATGGGTATGAAAGGGGAGAATGTGAAGAATTATGGGAATGCTATCACTGGTTAATACTTTTGATTGCAGCCAGTGCTCTACTGAACTAAGCACAGAGTGTATTAACTTGTTTTACCTTATTTCATTGATTGCACAAAGAACCTTATTAATCTTACCATTTTTTTAAAGATCTGGATCTGTATGTATATGTTATGAACTGATGTTGTATGTCTTTGTTGTGTCCATGTTATTACTGAAAATCTTGATAAACATATGATGCAAAAAGAAATGGAAATGTTACCGTTGACTGAGATCCTTGACTGGGGTGACTCTCCTTTGGAAACCTTCCTGGTTCAGAAGCCAGTGTTGGTCCTGCCCTGGAACTGGTGCGGCACCTGGCCTACAGCTCTCGCCCTTGGCCCAGATGGCTGCAAGTATCCGGTCCCTACGGTTCTTTGTCGGGGTTCTGAGCATCCCTCAGCCAAGGGACTTGTAGTTTTCTGCATTTTTCTGGCATAAGGGCAGTATTAGGGATGTTGATAAACCCCCAATAAGGAGTCCAAGAAGCTGGACCGTATGGCTAAGAAGGTGTATGCCGCCTTCTCACTCAGCCTTCGACAAGTGAATTGCCCTTCTCATGACCCACTTCTCTCACGTCCTCCTGGGTTCCCTGGACAAGGTGCTTCCTCACCTGCCCGCAGATCTGCAGACTACAGTCAAGCAGGTCAGGGACCAAGGCTGAGCTGTGGCTAAACAGCAGTTCCAAACAGCCATGGACCTTGGTGATTCTGGCGCTTGATCTGTGGCGTGGCAGTTGCCATGCGCCCAGGGCTTGCTGCACATCTACACCTTCATGGCTGACATGCAGCACAAATTGGCAGATGTTTCCTTCTTGGTGACCGAATTGTTCGGGGCTCAGTGTGGAAGAGCACCTCACTAGAATTGAAAAGTCCAGTGCCACCTTGGACTCTGTAACTTCTGCCAAGAAGGACCCTAAGGAGCTCGAAGCCCCAAAGAAGAAGCCCTTTCAGCCCATTTTAGCCACTGCGGAAAACCTGTCCAGCCCTAGGCTGGACAGCAGCAAACCTGGCATCCTCGGCCTAAATCGGTGGTCTTGGTTGTCAGGAAGCCAGGAGGTCCTGGAGGCACCTCCCCATGCCCGTCTTGACCCCCTGGGTCCTCCTGTGAGGCGCCGGCTCTGCCACTTCCTTTCCGCTTGATCTGCTGTTTCCATGTACAGGTGGGTGCTGAAGTGGTCAGCCAGGGTCTGCCTCTGGAATTTGAGGCTTACCGCTCTGCTGATCTTACGCTTCACAGGAGGACATGGTGTCCGTCAACATTCGGTTGGCCTTCAGGACGACATTGCTCAACTCCTCTGCAAGGTGGTAGTGGCTCCTTCCTGGGTTCTCCACCTCATCCAGGGTTTGTCACCAGGTACTTCTTGATTCTAAAATGGGGAGGTGCCCCATCTTAGATCTGCATGATCTGAACCAGTTCCTCTGGTGCGCACCTTCAGGATGGTCACTGTCTCCAGATCATACCATTCCTCGAGCAAAACATGTGGTTCTGCTCACTGGATATTCAGGATGCATTCTTTCATGTCCCGATCTGTCCGTCACACCAGTGGTTCCTCCGCTTCTGAGGGAGGGATGCCTCTGAGTTTCAGGCCATGCCATTCGGCCTATCCTCAGCCCCCAGGGTCTTCACCAAGTGCATCGCAGTGGTGGCAGCCCACCTGAGGCACCGGGAGTCCGGCATGCCCCTACCTGGACAGTTGGCTCATCATGGGTTCTTCTAGGCCAGAGGTGGAGCAATCCAGGGACCTGGCCCTTCAGACCTGCATATCTCTTGGCCTTCTGATCAGTCAGGCCAAGTCAGAACTCGTGCCCTGCAGGTGATCTCCTGCATCGAGGCCGAGCTTGACTCTTGCAGAGCCAGGGCTCGGCTCCTGGCGGTCAGGACAGACTCTCTCCTCCTTTGCCTGATCATTTTGGGTTGGGCAGTTGCGCCCTGCTTGGGAGTTCCTGTGACTCCTGGGATACATGGTGGCCTGCACCAGGCGTGGTCCGTTGGGCCCACTGGAGAATGTGCTCTCTGCAGTGGGAGCTGGCCAACCAGTGGTCTTGGCACTGGGGCACTTCAGCCAGCTGGTCACTGTGACCCAGCGCATGTGGGACACCCTTCAGTGGTGGTTGGTCCCGGAACATCTGCAGGAGGGTAGCCTGTTTGTCTGCCCAGGCCGATGGTCATCCTGACAACCAGTGCCTCTGTCCTGGGCTGGGGTGCCCACCTGGGAGACCACAGAGTCCATGGGCTCTGGACCTCTGAGGAATCCGATGCTACATCAGCCTGCTGGAACTCATGGCAGTTAGGCTGGCGCTGACCGCCTTTGCTCCTCACGTCAGTGGTCAGGTTGTTCAGGTCCAGGTGGACAACACCAGGATCATGTACTGCTTCAACAAGCAGGATGGAGCGCACTGCATTCCTCTGTGCAGGACAGCTATCCACATCAAGACTCGTGTGCAGCCTGGGCCAATTTCCTGACCATCCCTGTGGCGTTGCCTCCAGCCAGCTGGCAGACTCACTCAGCTGTGTGGCGAGGTGTCTCATGGTGGTCTCTCCATCTGGAGGAAGTACAGTCTGTTCTCCCAGTGGGGCACCCCTCTGGTGGACCTGTTTGCCTCCAGGGAAGCATAAGTTAAAGGCAGTTCTGTGCCCGCCCACCTCAACAAGGAACACTGCAGGGGATGCCTTCTCGAGGCCTGGACCCCAGGTCTCCTCTATGCCTTTCCTCCATTTCCTTGATCCACAAGGTGTTGTTCAAGGCGATGATGGACAAGGCACGAGTGATCCTGGTGGCTCCAGACTGGCCCCAGTTCTGGTACCCCGATCTCCTCAGCCTCTGCAGCAGGCCTCTGAGGTGTCTTTCTCTATGCCCAGACCTGCTCTCCATCAGTCAGGAAGGTACTCCATCCGGACCTTCAATCCCTGCACCTGATAGCCTGGTTCCTGAGTGGCTACAGTTCCAGGCTTTGGGTCTGTCAACGATGTCCTCATCGTGGTTTAGCTTCTCAGAAGAAGTTGACCCCAAAATGTTATGCCTTCAGATGGAAGATGCTCTCATTTGGTGCCAGGGCAAGGGCTGGACCCATTATCTTGCCCAGTGGCTAACATTCTGGACTACCTTTGGTCCCTGTCTTAGTAGGGCCTTTGGTTGGCGACCCTTAAGGTGCACCTGGCAGCCATATCTGCCTACGGGCACTAGCCGGTAAGCCGTTGGTGACCCAGGAGAAGGTGGTCTGGTGCTTTTAAAGGTCTCAATCAAATTTCCCCTCCAGTGCATGAAGCACCACCACTGTGGGACTTGTTGCTGGTTTTGCAAAGCTCATGGGTAGGCCATTTGAACCTGTGCACAAGTGTGAGATGTCACACCTGTTGTGAAAGACTGCCTTCCTGGTGGCCATCATGTCAGCCAGAAGGATTAGTGAACTCAGGTGCTCTTGGTGGAATCTCCTAACCTTGTCTTCCACAGGGACAAGGTTGTCCTTTGCCCCATCGAAGTTCCTCCCAAAGGTTGTGTTGGATTTTCACTTTAACCAGGTGATTAATCTCCCATTGTATTTCACCAGCCACACCTCAAGGCTGATCACAGGCTCCATACTCTGGACCTGCAGCAAGCACTAGCCTATTATAAGGAGGCTACGGCTGAAGTTCGGGAGAGGTTTGCCAGCTATTTGTCACCTACACTGAAGTTGCACCTGTCAGGCGGCAGCTAAGCAGGCGATTGACAAGTGGATAATCTCCTGCATTAACCTCTGCTATAGGTTGGCGGGTAGGGAGCCTCCTGAAGGGCTAAGGGCTCATTCCACCCGTTATACCCTGCCACGGTGGCTGCTTCCAGGGATGTCCTATCCAAGAAATCTGTTGGGCTGCTACCTGGAAGTCAGCAGACAGCTTCATTTCCCATTACCACATCAACCTTGAGTCATCGGGGATGCTGGTTTTGGGTCTCAGTTCTCAGTCTCTGTTTCCCAAGTAGAGGTGTGCCTTGCCCCTCCCCCAGGAGAACTGCTAGGAGTCTGCCAGAAGTATGGATAGAACATCATATCCAAGTCCCTAGAAAAACAGGTTGCTCACATGTAACAGTAGATCTTCTCTGGAATGGTCTCTTGCAGTAGGTTATTACTCTTGGGAGGTTCCAGCAGAGGCTATCACATGGCAGCTTTTTCAGAGTCTTTCACCAGGGACCGCCCACACATGACATCACTTCCTTGCTCCCTATATAAGTGTGGGCGGTTCCTGGTATCCTCTGTTCATTTTCCGCCAGCTTCAGCTCGCACAGCAGCTAGCTCAATCTTCTGTGAAGCAGTCTTCAATGAGACTTGAACAAAAAACATAATAAGCCTTTACGGGCCATGTCCCAGCCCATTCAATAGGGCCATAGTGGCCACAGTGGCTTGTTTTAAGGGTGCCTCCATTACTGACATTTGCAATGCAGCCACCTGGTCTACCATCCATGCCTTACCAGGTATTACAATCTGGATGTCGCCTCCAGATGCAGAACGGCCTTCAGCTGTGCTGTCCTGAAGGGCATCCTGTCATAATTGTCCTCCTACATGGACATAACTGCTGGGAAATCTCCCAAGAGTAATAACTTACTGCAAGAGACCATTGCATAGAAGATAGTGCGGTTACATAAGAACTTACCATAACAGTAGATCTTCAAGGAATGTCTCTTGCAGTGAAACAATCCACCCTCCATCCCCTGCCTTCTCTAACAGGAAAATCCTGATCTAAGGACTTATGCTTGGGACTCACTGGTATCTTGGTTTCCCTCGGGTCTCGCTTTGCGAGCTGAAACTGGTGGGGAACAGAGGATACCAGGGACGCCCACTTATATAGGGAGCAAGGAAGTGATGTCATGTGGGCGGTCCTGGTAAAGACCTGCCGTGTGACAGTGCCCTCTGCTGGAACCTCCCAAGAGGAATAACCTACTGCAAGAGACATTCCTCGAAGATCTACTGTTGTGGTAAGTTCTTATGTAACTGCACTTTCTAGGAGTGGTATATGATGTTCATACTCACTCCCACGTGGCGTCCCTGGCAAGTGGCACACTGATCTAGCTTCCAGTGGGCAAGATGGATCTGATGTCACGGGGTGGTGCTGAGGAGTTACCACCAGGGTGGGTGGGAGGAGCCGGCTTGAAGACTTTTCAGCAAGCCTTAAAGGGGAAAGGACACTGCCAGAGTGTGGATGAACATCATATGCTACTCCTAGAACTACTGTTATAGGTGAGTAACCTGTTTTTATTACCCTAGAAAATTTTCTTGACTGGGCAGCTATACTGGAGGGAAGGCATGCCTCAGACAGCTAGTGTTGGAACCAGCTCAGGAGGGAGCAATCTTAGACCTGGTACTCTCAAATGGGGACAGAGAGGGATCTCTGATCTAGAAGTGGGTAGCCATCTTGGAACATGTGACCACCAAACAGTGTGGTTCACGATAAACTCAGCTGTAGCGTCAAGGCATACAAAAGTGAAGGTACTGGACTTTAGGAGGCTGATTTTGTCAAAATGGGAGAGTGCCTCAGAAAGCACTAACAAACGGGCAAGAAGGAGGGTGGAGCAACAATGGGAAACATAAAAACTGCCATCACAGAGGCAACAAGCCTTTGTGTAAAGCAGATATATCAAAATGAAAGAATAAAACACTGTGGTTCTCAAAGAGGTGGCGGGAAAGGTTAGGAGAAAAAGATAGCATTCAGGAAGTATAAGGAAACAGAGAAGGAGCAGGACAGAGAACTGTACCATTTAAAGCAGAAGGAAGCAGGTAAGGCAGTCAGAATCTGAAAGGCCCAAACCGAGGAGAAGCTAGCCAACTCGGTTAAGAAGGGGGATAAAACCTTTATAGGTACATTAGGGAGCGAAGAAAGACAAGGGAGGGATACTGAGGCTGAATAAAGAGGAGGATGGGTGAGCAGAGAGGACAATGAAAAGCAGGGATACTGAACAAATACTTCTGATCAGTATTCACAAAGGAAGAGGAGGGGAGGTACCTAATCCAGTCAGTAGAAGCACTCTGGGTAGGGGTTGATATCAGACCTTTCACAGAAGAAAGGGTTCTGAAAGAAGTCCTAAAACTGAAGATGGACATAGCAATAGGGCCTGATGGGATTCACCCAAGAATTCTAAAAGAACTAAGGGAGAACTAGTAACACCATTGACTACCCTTTTAACAGATCATGGGAGGATGGTGTGGTACCTGAGGACTGGAGGAGGCGGATGTGATTCCCTTCACAAAAATGGGAGCAGGGCAGAGGCAGGAAACTACAGCCCTGTCAGTTTGACCTCAGTGGTAGGGAAAATGATGGAGTCACTTCTGAAGGAAAGCATTGTTGAGTACCTAGGCGCCAGTGGGCACAGGACCCAAGGCAGCATGGATTCACAGCAGGAAGGTCATGTCAGATGAATCTAATCAATTTCTTTGACTGGGTGACCAAAGTAGTAGACCAGGGAGGGCTGTGGACATGGCCTACGTAGACTTTAGCAAGCCATTTGATACAGTCCTGCACAAAAGATTATTAAACAAATTAGCCAGCCTGAGTGTGGATCCCAGGGTGGTAGCCTGGGTAAAACATTGGCTGGACAACAGATTGTAGAGGGTAATAGTAAGCGGAGTTCACAGTGAAGAAGGGGTTACTAGTGGGGTACCACAAGGTTTAGTACAGGGTCCGGACCTTTTAATGTCTTTATAAGTGACATTGCAGAGGACTGGAAGGAAAAGTAAGTCTCTTTGCAGATGACACAAAGATCTGCAACAGGGTTGATGCACAAGGTGGGTGGAAAGGATGAGAAGGGACTTGGCAAGGTTGGCGGAATGGTCAAATGTATGGCAGCTTGATTCAACGCAAGGAAGTGCTAAGTAATGCACCTGGGAAACAAAACCCAGGAAAGAGTACACAATGGGGAGTGAGATACTGCGACAACAGAAATGGAAAGGGACCTTGGGGTAGTTATATCAGATGACCTAAAGGTGGGCAAACAATGTGGAAAGGCAGTATGGAGGGCTGGGGAGATACTGGGATGCATAGGAGAGGCATCACCAGTGAAAACAGGAAGTTGTTATCCTCTGTGCAGACAGTTGGTGAGACCCCATCTGGAGTACTGCGTGCAGTTCTGGAGACCCCATCTCATAAAGACATAGACAGGAGGAGGCTGTCCAGAGGAGGACAACCAAAATGGTGCAGAGTCTGCACCAGAAGATATCTGAAGAGAGACTAAAGGAGCTTAATATGTATACCGAGGGAAAGAAGGGAGGGGGACACGATAGAAACTTTCAAGTAGCTCAAGGGAATCAACAAAGTCCAAGAGGGTAGTTTCTTTCAAAAAGAGATGTGCAAGAACAAGGGCACAATTTGAAGATAGAGGGGCGGCTCAGAGTAATGTGAGGAAGTATTTTGTCCGGAGAGGGTTGTGGATGCATGAAACAGCCTTCCTGAGAAGTCGTGAGTCAGAAACAGGGGGAATTCAGAATGCATGTGACAGACATAAGGCAGTTCTAGTGGGGGGTAGGAGGAAGTAGGCTGTTGGTGAACTAGGACCCGTAGCTTATCCATTAGGTAGGAAATGGGCAGACTAGGTGGGCCAAGCGGTCCTTATCTGTCATCAAATTCTATGTTTCTAAGAGGTGTCACTATCTCAAGAGTGTGTAAGATGCTTATGGGAGAAGACCACCTTGAGTTTAACAAGTTGAGGCTACACTGGGAGACAGAAGCGGAATCCACCTTTCTGAGGCAGAGTGGGCAGCAGTGTGGGAAAGAGGCTGAAGGTGACAGCATCTCCAGGGTGGAGAGTGTTCAAATGGAAGTGCGTGGTTAAATATTTCCAACACCCACAATTACGTCACATTTTCAACCTGGAAATATGAAGTTGTGCTGGAGAAGCTGTGGTCAAGCGGGGATGTCATTACCACATTTTGGGGCATGTTCAAAATTGCCCTCTTCTGGTCTAAAGTCCAGACATAGCTATGTAAAATGTGGGATACCCTTATTCCTCTAGATTTCAAGGCAGTGATTCTGGGAACACAGGTGTGGCAGAAGCAGCACTTTCTCCTCAGGTCTCTGTGCACCTCAGCTCCAAAATAAATTACAGTTAACTGGCTTAAAGATACCCCTCCTTACTTTCCCTCCTGGATTAGGAGGTGAGATGCTATCAGCAGAATGGAAGAGATCACTGCAAAACTTAGATTAACCTCTGAGAATAATTTTGAACTATGGGCTAAGTGGAACTTAAGATCAGACAGGAAGCAGTCTGATAATGAGACCAACTCCGAGGACAGCGAATCCTGAACCTTAACTTTATTCTTAATGAATTTGGGTAAATGACCCCACTGAAGCATTTGCCAGATGAGTCTGGCCCCAGGCGAAATGAAGACCTGTGTTTTTAAAATCTGTAATACAGTGTCATTTTTTTATTCCCCCCATGCCAATGTTGACAGGGACGTTTATCACTTTGTTCTTTATTACTGGTTAAATTGTTACTGTGCACATGGAAGCTATTCCAGACAGAAGATTATTATTTGGAAAATGTTTTGAGTTTTGGACTGTAATAATTTAGCTGTTATCACAAAGCTCTAAGGCAGTAATAATTGCCCAAACTGATTTCACATGTAATATTTATATCTTGCATGCATGTACTGAAAACGTATTACTTGTACCATATTATTCACTCTCAGTGAAGCTGAGCTAAAGGAAATGTTTAGGTGGGGGAATTCTATGTAGATTTCTAGATGGTGGAACTCTCCTGTAGTAGTCAGTGGATGACAGAGGTGGTGGAACTGCCATGCAGTTTTTATGGCTGTGTGGGTGGAGCTTTGCAGGCCATTGCCATCATTGTATCTCTTCTAGCACTATGAAAGCATGTGACGGACAGCTCGGAGTGCTTCCACTGTGCAGGAGCACAGTTCCGCTCTGTATGTTTCTCGGCCCTTCCCTATGCCCGCTGTAGAAACACCCGCCTTCATGAAGCACTACTTTTGTACCATAATTGCGTAGCTGACGGCGCTGTTACCTAAATGACCGCCAAATCCAACTATGCATGTGAGAGTATCGACATGCGCAGTTCTGTTACATCAGCCATCTTGGTCATGGAAACTAACTGCACATGTGGCTTCTGTTGCCCGGTCATCTTCTGTATGGCTGACTCTGGTGCGGTGAGAGCTCAGATTACTGTTTCACTGAGCTCTCACCGATCTGAGCAGCCGTACCAGTTCTGACCAGAATTTGTTTTTTTAAGAGGTGGTGGAACATTGTTCCTGTGGGCTCCTGACCAATTTAAAGAGCTCCTGGCACAGTTGAGACAACTTTGAAAAATGTAACATTCAGGCATAAATGTAGCTTATATTTCATATTTTATTCTGTAATTCTCATCCCTATTTTCTTATTACTAAGGTTTTTTCATGAATACAGTATCTCTGCCCTTTTAGCTCTGGCTGCCTGCCTGCCTACACCTGACATCATAATTCTGTTAATGACATCAGAGTATGTTGCTGTGGAGATAAGAGATGCAGCCACAGCAGACATAGTCTAGGGGCAAGGATCTTGTTTTTACGCAACTGTTTTTTTTTTTTTTTTTTTATTGTCGGAGACAGAATATGACATATGATAAATACATTCCATCACATGTGTAACCCCTGCAAATGGGGGTTCCCAAAAGAACTTCCAGGAGCTTGCTTGAATGCTCCAAGCCTGAATGGTATTTGGCGTTTAAGCCATTTATCAGTGAGTGTTTTAGAACCTCTGGTACTGTCTCTTTAAGAGCTGTCTGCTTGCAGACATAATTAGTTTGTATGGGGGGACTGTGTTTCTTTGATTGAGTACCACTCGAGCTGCTGCCAATTCACTCCATTTTGCAGTCACTAGAGTGCAAAGGAACCTATCTGAAAGATGTAACTGTTTGCCAGAAACCATTTAGAGTAATAATGAAATTACAGTTTGTCTAACCTGCTTTCTTTGCAGTCAGAACTGTGTCTGCCTAGTTCCCCATTCTGGTTTTGAACTGCTGAACTGGACCAATCAGTGTGGGGTAAGCTAGCTCTAAAATGGTGCCTTGGACGAATCAGAACTTGGACTCATAATCTGAGCCAGCCACAAGAGGATTGTATAGGCAGTGACTCTGGAGATGTAGTTTAGACTTTGCGCCTTTTTGGACCAACAGGAGCAGTCTATTGTGAGTGACAGCCAATCCAGTCAAGAACTGGGAGGAATTCAAAGGAAGTGCCGGTTTTGTCTGTTGGAGTTTCAGTTGAGCTCTGGCAGTGAAGAAGGAAGGAGACCTGTGCTTTTTCAGTGTGCAGTTTAGTCGGAAAGCGTGTGTAAGCCCAGAGTTCCGGTCTGCAGCTTGTGTAACTGCTTGTTAGGACTGAATCCGTCCTGTGAAGAGAATCAAAGGATATCTGAAGAGTAGAAACCAGGCTCACCCTGTAGAAGACTGGAGAAATTGCTGAATTGCACTCGGTCTGTCAGGAACTGAATCTGCTGTGTGTTCTCCGGGTATTGTGCAGTAATTGCGATCGGGATAGAGAAGCAGCCTGCCTGGTATAGTACTTTCTGTTTTACCATATAAATGTGTGAAGAGCTTGTGTACCTCAAATGAATCCTGCTGCCATTAAAGGACTTTTGCCTGTTGCAGTTTGCCATATAAATGTGTGAGGAGTCTCGTGGAGCTCAAGAGTAGCCCTGCTGACATTGAAGGACCCTATCTTGTTTGGAGGTCGTGAGTACTAATTCAGGTCGTCCTGTTGAATTGCCACATTGAATCCAAATGGAGTCACTGTACTGCTGACTGTTTAAACTAATTTTTCTTTTCTCTGTGGGAAAGGGCCCCCCAGCTGCCACGGTTTGGACTAGCCACGAGGGCTGGGTACTCAGGGACAGTAACTGGTAGGGATAGGCCTGTGCACAGAGCCACAGGTAGGTGAGTAAAGTGATAAGCTAATTAACCTGATTCCCTGTCCTTGTTATATTCCCCTAAATAAATCCGAGCTGCTTGTTTCAGCAAAGTTATACTGCCTGAGGTATTTGTCTATGTTAAAGTATTGTACTGTGATTGTTGCACTGTATCTTATTTTACAGGAGGTCCCAGTGCCTGAACCAGCCTGGGGTAAGTGTATACTGTGAAGGTAATTCTGATATATTGTGTGGGCCACTAGTGGGAAGAAAGGGGGTTGCAGTGTCCCAGAGGGCTGTGACCAAGTAAGTTTAACTGTTGCAAACCCTGACCTCTGGGTGGAGGCACCGCCATTGGCTCCAGGCCCCTCAACCTGTTAGTGGCAAATCAGGCAGGGGTAGTAGCCCCTGGGATAGCGCCATCTAGGGTTACATCTTGGAGGCTCACCGCTGGGATTGTGTGTCCTCTAGTGGCCATATTTACAAACCACTGTTAAGGAAAAAAATAAATAAATAAATGGGTACCCGACAGAAGTGGCTGTGCACCGCTGGTGGAGTGGTGTACTGGGAGGAGATCGACCCCAAAATGCTATGCTTATCCTGGACATCCCTGGGTATCAATACGGACACTGTGCAGGAGTACTTTCCAAGGTGGAAGGTTTACAAAACCCTGTGGTGGTGGGTCGGCATGCTAATCTGCTCACCCACACTTTCCTGGCCTAGTAGAGTTTAAGGATCCCATAGATAGCTCCAAAGTGCCACAGACCATTACCCCAGAGGGAGCCCTCACTGCTTGAGAGTGATAACTAAGGACAGTAAGACCGGAAATGAGCCCACCACTATCTGAAACTTTTGAGGAGAAATTTGCTAAATGGTTGCTGGGGAAGGAAAACTGTGGAGGACTTGAAGAAACTATTCTTGCCACCTGGGGTGTTCCTCCCCAACACCCTCTCCGCTCCAGTACCCGTAATGGTGGCTGAACCAATGCAGACTCCTATTTCTGCACTTGCCATTAGTCATGACTCTTACCGAGGTTGAGGATCTTCTCTGGCACCTCCCCACCCCCAAGGGAGGATGACTGGGAGACCTGGATAGACTATGTTGCCCCCAAGTGCTAGAATGGCAATGCCTGGAAGCCAAAGCGAAAGAGGGTTAGTGAGGCCTCGAGGTCCTGCCCTGGCTACCATCCGTGCTAAACGGGCCAGTAACCCTGAAGTGACTGCACAGGCCTATCTTGAGGCCCTGGAGAATGTGTATGGGAGCCCAGATTCTGATGAAGACCTATGGTGGAGAGTAAGAGATGCACAACAGTACCAAGGGAGTTGTTGTCTGTGTATGTATCTCGGCTGGAAAAATTGTTGCAAGAATGCCTCAAAAGGGTAGTTTGCCAGCATTGAACTGGACCGAACCAGGCTGGACAGGATCCTTAAGTCTGCCCCTTCTCAGAACTGCTGTTGCTTCAGTTACGCCTGGCAAATCGACTGGAATCCCACCTCCTATGATGAGTTAATGAGAGAAATTCGAGGAGTTGAAAAAAAGCGACCTCGGGAGGACCTGCACCAACAGCTGCGGCTCACGACCAGTGACTGAGGGTGACCCATCAAGTGAAGTTCAGGGCAGAGGTTGGCAGTAAATGAGTGCTCTGACAAGGAAAAGATATGCCACAATGGGGCTGAACTGTTGAGAGAGATCCGGGAATTCAAAAACAGTCCCTTTATGAAGGCCACGCCTGCAAGTACAGGCCCTGACCTATATCCGACTGCATCTGCTATGGGGTGGGGTACCCACCCATGTATCTCCTGCTGATAACAGCTCCGAACTCGATTCCTTGACCATGGAAGTGGAGAAACTGACGAGATGTCTCCAAATGCTTATCACGCCGCGAGACAGAGATGGCACCAAGGTTTCCAGTTAGTAATACCCCTCCTGGCTCCCAGTGTGGCGCCTCGGCCAGCTCAAACTCCAGAAAGTATGTTTTGCTATAATTGTGGGAAAGATGGGCACATGAAAGGGAATGCCGGTCCCCAAAAGACACTGACAAAGTTGCATACAGGCTACAAGGAGAGCTTGGAGAACAAATCAGTGGTTAAGAGGTGCACAAATGATCCCAATGAGGGCACCAAAATGCTAACTCACGCCCTTTGTGGCAAGGTCAGTTGCCCAGCCCCCACTACCGCCTCTCCAGACTGGTCCAGAATAGTGGGTCCTCCATGGAGACCACTGTAAAGGTGAATGGAGTGTCTACAAGAGCTGTATTAGACAGTGGCTCCCAAGTGACAATTATGTTCCAGGATTGGTATCAGAAGCATTTGTCAGGCATTGCCCTTACAACCATTAGAAGGACTGCATGTAGGGGGTTAAGTGAGAAGGCCTACCCTATTCCGGTATATCCGAATTTGGCTGTCTTCCCCACCTCCGTGGCTGGAGTGGCCGAACAAGTAGAGACCTAGCCTTAGTGTGTCCCCCACTGGACTGTGTGATGGTGTCCCTTTGTTGATTGGAACAAATGCTCATATGTTCAGAAGGCTGGCACAGTTGTGTTATGAAAAACAGGGGTCAAAGACTAGTAGAGCTTTAAGAGTTCGGCTTTAATTAAGAAGGCCTATGAGGCACAGAGATGCTGAAAAACAGAACCAGAGGAACCGGTCGGAATTGTATGGAAGAAGGATCCTGAGTCTCTGATCCTGGCGCCAAATGCCCAGTGTACCTTACAGGGAGAGGTCCAGTATCAGAAAGGATGTTAAGAATAAAATATTAATGTTGGATGCACCAGGCGATGGAAAATTGCCAGAGGGACTGCTGGTCAAGCCTAGTATTTTGCCCGCTAGAGCCCATGCTTATGCCAGAAGGGTAATGGTCCAAGTTCATAATGTGTCTGAAAGAGACATTCGAGTAAATAGAGGTTGCATCCTGGCTAATGTGCATTGTGCAGACACTGCAGTGCTACCCAGCAGCAAGAGTTCAAGGAAGAATGACAGAGTAACGCCTGACTTGTTTGATTTCGCGACTCCCGCTGCCAGCTGAATGGAAAGTGAGGATCAGTGAGAAGCTTGCCCAGAGAGACCAGGTGTTTTCTTTAAAGGAATGGGATGTAGGATGCGTGCAAGGAGCTGAGCACAATATCCGCTGCATGACGAAAGACCATTTCGTGAGAGGTCTCGACGCCTGGCACCTGCTGACATAGATGATGTGAGACGGCATCTGCAAGAGATGTTAGCTGCTGGTGTAATACAAGAATCCAGAAGCCCTTATGCTTCCCCGTTGTGGTAGTGAGGAAAAAGAATGGAACAGTAAGGATGTGTGGATTATCGCACCTTAAACGTGGGACTATCCTGATCAGTACACAATGCCCTGCATTCAGGATGCTTTGGACTGCCTAAACGGAAGCAAGTGGTTCTCTGTGCTGGATCTCCTGATGGGTACTACCAGATCCCGATGGCCCCAGAGGACCGTGAGAAGATGGCCTTTATCTGTCCGCTTGGCTTCTATGAATTCATGAGGATGCCTCAAGATTTCAGGTGCCCCAGCCACTTTTCAACGATTGATGGAGTGTGCAGTGGGGACATGAACTTACTAGAGTGCCTGGTATACCTAGATGATGTTATTGTGTTTGGCAGCTCACTGGAGGAACATGAGAGCAGATTATTTAAGGTATTGGACCGACTGGAGGACTTTGGCCTTAAACTGTCCATTGATAAGTGTCAATTCTTTCAAACATCAGTAAAGTATGTGGGACACATAGTATCCACCGAGGAATAGAGACCGAGCCCAAGTAAAGTTGAGGCCTTGACCACCTGGCCACAGCCCAAAAATCTAAAAGAACTGCAAAGATTCCTGGGATTCTGTGGTTATTATCAGTGTTTCATCAAGGACTATTCAAGAGTGATCCGCCCTTTACTTAACCTTACTCAAGGGTATCCCCAACCCACAAAAATACCAAAAGTCAGCGTCCCTCAAGACTGAAAGAGTGTATTTTCATCCGAGTGAAGTATTTGGGGCCGCTGGACTCCTGATTGTGAGACTGCTTTTCATGAGATCATATGTCAACTTACCCATGCTCCAGTGCTGGCCTATGCCGATCAAGAAAACCTTACGTCCTGCACACTGATGCTAGCTTGCAAGGGTTGGGGGCTGTGTTGTACCAAGAAACACGAGAATGGCCTGAGACCAGTGGCCTTTGCCAGTAGAAGCCTGACCCCATCTGAAAAGAACTATCCTGTACATAAGTTAGAGTTCCTAGCTTTGAAGTGGGCTATTGTTGACCAATTCCATGAGTACTTGTATGGGGCTAAAATACTAGTAAAAACTGACAGTAATCCTTTGACCTATGTGCAGACCTCAGCTAAGTTGGATGCCACTGGCCATAGGTGGCTTTCTGCATTATCTACATATGACTATGCTCTCGAATACCGAGCAGGTCTGAACCACATAGATGCTGATGCTCTCTCCGGAGGCCTGTTCCCCAGAATGATTGGGTCCGATTGGCAGAACCTGACATTCGGGCACTCTGCGGAAGTTTGACGGGAGGAACAAATGTTCACGGACGCAGTGGACTGCATGGTGGATTGCTTGGGACCCTCTGAGAATTGCATACCTGCTGCTTATTGCCACTTCTCTGCAATAGACATTGGTGCACTGCCTCAGCTGGACAATGACAGTATTCGCAGGCTCAATCCCGATCCCATGATCAAAGCAGCTTTAGAAGCCCTCTCTGCAGGAAAAGATGTGTCCAAATTGCGCCCACGGATTTGAGAACTGCACTATTATACAGAGAAGGTCCTAAGTTGAAACTGATCAATAAACTGTTATACAGAGAAACAGTAGACAGAGGGGACAAGTAGACAAACAACAACTAGTGCTGCCCACTGCCTTCGAGACTCAGTACTGATGTCCTTGCACAACCATGGGGCACCTTGGTATAGACAGAACACTTGACTTGGTGAGATCCAGATTCTATTGGCCTAAGATGGGGGCTGATGTGAGCAAACATTCGAACTTGTAGTCGCTGCTTACAGAGGAAAGCTTTGCCCCAGAGGGCTGCCCCTTGTTAACATCACCACCAGTGCACCCATGGAGCTGGTCTGTATTGATTTTCTGAGTTTGGAGTCAGATCAAAGAAATATCAGTAATGTGCTGGTGGTCACTGACCATTTCACGAGATATGCCCAAGCTTTCCCCACCAAAGACCAGAAAGCATCCACTGTGGCCAAAGTACTTGTAGAAAACTTTTTGTTCACTATGGGGCTCCACAAAGAATCCATTCTGATCAAGGAGAGCTTTGAGAATCGTCTGATCAAAGAGATGCTTTCTCTGTGGGGAGTGCGAAAGTCCAGAACCACTCCTTACCACCCCAGGGGGACCCACAGCCTGAACGTTTCAACTCACTTTGCTAGATATGCTAGGCACCCTGCACCCAAAGGACAATGCTAGATGGAGCCAACAAATTAGCACCCTGGTACATGCTTTAACTGCACCAAAAGTGATGCCACTGGGTTCTCCCCTACCGCCTGATGTTTGGAAGAGAAGCTCGACTACCGGTAGATGTGTGTTTTGGGGTCTCTCTGATGGGGTTCAAGCTGACAACTATTTACAGTATGTGCAAAAGTTAAAGGCCCAGCTAACTCATGCGTACCAACTGGCTCAAACCATGGCTGCCAAAAGAAATCTGGCCAACAAAGAAAGGTATGATAAAAAGGTGAAAGCACAGGAACTCCAGGAGGGAGATCGGGTATTGCTAAGAAATCTGGGACTGCATGGCAAGCACAAGATTGCTGACAGATGGCACCATCTCCTCACATTGTAGTGGGCAAACTAGATGATCTGCCAGTGTACAAAGTAAGGCCTGAGAATAATTCAAAAGATGTAAAAACAATGCATAGAAATCATTTACTGCCCATTGGACAAATCTTAATTGAGTCTGAGCCCTAGAAGATGCCCCTCTGGACCAGTGACTAGAGCTGCTGCTAAGAAAAGATCAAGAAAGTCTGCACCTACAGAAGCAAAGTTAAAGTGTTCCCTCCACAAGTCCCAGTTGAGCATGACTGTCAGTCCATATCGGAAGGAAGTGAGAGTGACTTTGAATACTATCCTTCTTACGAACTGAGTCAATTGTTTTGGGGCAATCCCTAGTCAATACGGAGATGAAGCTGGCCTTCTGGACTGTCCAAGCCCCCAGCTTCGTCCCTGGAGCCAATGCTCCCAGAAAGTGAAGTGCAAAGCATCAGATCAGATGAAATGGAATCATTGTGCATGGTTGAACTGTTTGAGCTTTCAGGGAGGAAAATGATGGATTGGGTCAGACTGGTGATACACCAGAACAAGAAGAGTATTCTGAGTGCCCTGACAGTCCACTGCCAGTGTCCAAAGCTCTCCATGCGAGCCAAATGTTGTGGACTCAGAAACTGTAACTCCTGGAGCTGAAAGTGCCCCAAGTTCTAGCCTCTCTACCCCCATGGAGACTCCCTGACAAGTGAGGACAATGCTGAAAATGAGGCTCAGAGTGCAGAGACTGTAACAGTTCCTCCTAGAAAGACTGGTCGAGCTGTAAAGCCTGTGGTGCACCTCAGTTATGATTCCCTGGGCCGCCAGTGGATCTGCCTCTCAATGTTGTCCATAAAGGAGTGTATGTGTCCCGAGCTCACTGCCCAAACTGAGCGTCAGTGCTAACTCAAGTTACTTGTGTTGCCCTCTAAGTATGGTGCCCTTGCCCCATCCAGCCCCAAGGTAACTGATAGGGAAGGGCCCCTCTCTTCAGGTTTCATGTACAAGAGGTAATAACTTGAGTTATGGTACAATGTGTATGTAATACTGTGTAAAGTGACGTACTGCAATGTTTCAGAAATGTGTTCTTGGTAAAATGATATATTGACTGATGATTACATGCAGCCTAATACAAATGTATATGGGTTGCAGTTGAAACTTAGGGGGTACTTGCTTGATGCGGACGCTGCTTTCCCAGGCCAGGAAGGGTGTAACCCCCTGCAAATGGGGGTTCCCAAAAGACTTCCAGGAGCTTGCTTGAATGCTCCAAGCCTGAATGGTGTTTGGCGTTTAAGCCATTTATCAGTGAGTGTTTTAGAACCTCTGGTACTGTCTCTTTAAGAGCTGTCTGCTTGCAGACATAATTAGTTATGATGGGGACTGTGTGTTTCTTTGATTGAGTACCACTCGAGCTGCTGCCAATTCACTCCATTTTTGCAGTCACTAGAGTGCAAAGGAACCCATCTGAAAGATGTAACTGTTTGCCAGAAACCATTTAGAGTAATAATGAAATTACAGTTTGTCTAACCTGCTTTCTTTGCAGTCAGAACTGTGTCTGCCTAGTTCCCATTCTGGTTTTGAAGTGCTGAACTGGACCAATCAGTGTGGGGTAAGCTAGCTCTAAAATGGTGCCTTGGACGAATCAGAACTTGGACTCATAATCTGAGCCAGCCACAAGAGGATTGTATGGGCAGTGACTCTGGGAGATGTAGTTTAGACTTGGCGCCTTTTGGACCAACAGGAGCAGTCTATTGTGGTGACAGCCAATCCAGTCAAGAACTGGGAGGAACTCAAAGGAAGTGCCCGGTTTTGTCTGTTGAGTTTCAGTTGAGCTCTGGCAGTGAAGAAGGAAGGAGACCTGTGCTTTTTCAGTGTGCAGTTTTAGTCGGGAAAGCGTGTGTAAGGCCCAGAGTTCCGGTCTGCAGCTTGTGTAACTGCTTGTTAGGACTGAATCCGTCCTGTGAAGAGAATCAAAGGATATCTGAAGAGTAGAAACCAGGCTCACCCTGTAGAAGACTGGAGAAATTGCTGAATTGCACTCGGTCTGTCAGGAACTGAATCTGCTGTGTGTTCTCCCGGTATTGTGCAGTAATTGCGATCGGGATAGAGAAGCAGCCTGCCTGGTATAGTACTTTCTGTTTTACCATATAAATGTGTGAAGAGGCTTGTGTACCTCAAGTGAATCCTGCTG
Source organism: Neoceratodus forsteri (assembly GCA_016271365.2). Lineage (NCBI taxonomy): Eukaryota > Metazoa > Chordata > Ceratodontiformes > Ceratodontidae > Neoceratodus > Neoceratodus forsteri. Next base: position 1,079,120,027 of record CM057458.1, read on the forward strand.
CCATTAAAGGACTTTGCCTGTTGCAGTTTGCCATATAAATGTGTGAGAGTCTCGTGGAGCTCAAGAGTAGCCCTGCTGACATTGAAGGACCCTATCTTGTTTGGAGGTCGTGAGTACTAATTCAGGGTCGCTCCCTGTTGAATTGCCACATTGAATCCAAATGGAATCACTGTACTGCTGACTGTTTAAACTAATTTTTCTTTTCTCTGTGGGAAAGGGCCCCTACCAGCTGCCACGGTTTGGACTAGCCACTAGGGCTTGGGTACCCAGGGACAGTAACTGGTAGGATAGGCCTGTGCACAGAGCCATAGGTAGATGAGTAAAGTGATAAGCTAATTAACCTGATTTCCCCTGTCCTTGTTATATTCCCCCTAAATAAATCTGAGCTGCTTGTTTCAGCAAAGTTATACTGCCTGAGGTATTTGTCTATGTTAAAGTATTGTACTGTGATTGTTGCACTGTATCTTATTTTATAGGAGGTCCCAGTGCCTGAACCGCCCTGGGGTAAGTGTATACTGCAGAAGGTAATTCTGATATATTGTGTGGGCCACTAGTGGGAAGAAGAGGGGGTTGCAGTGTCCCAGAGGGCTATGACCAAGTAAGTTTAACTATTGCAAACCCTGACCTCTGGGTGGAGGCACCCGCCATTGGATCCAGGCCCCTCAACCTGTTAGTGGCAAATCAGGCAGGGTAGTAGCCCCTGGGATAAGCCATCTAGGGGTTACACATGTTTTTTAAGGCAGGTATTTTATACAAATAACATTTATCATAGTTGTGATTGCAGACTTATGTAAAATTAAGTACTTTTTATAAAGGCCGGCAGCATCAGTTTAATTCAGTCCAGGCTTAATCTAATCTTTTGTAGTTCAAGGCAGGCGGCTGAACCCCCATGGAACAAATTCCAAATCTTCAGAGGACATGTATAGCACTCATCTGTGCCACTTTAATTCAGACGAAGGCAGTTTATCATGTAGCTTGCGGTTAAATGCTCTGATCTGTAGATCTCGACCATGATCACTCTCCAGTCCCTCAGAGAAGGAAGAAGAGGCTCATCCATCTACGGGTTATCGCTTTTTAGCTACAAGTATACAAATTAGGAGTAACGTATGGTCCCATCTTGGACTGTGGGAGGAAGGGCGAAAGAATTAATATTTCTGGAGTCAGTTCGACACTGTCTCCAAGCAAGCACTCCACTCAAGTTGTAGTGAACACCAGAATGGAGTCAAGTCTGGGACAGTACCAAAAGATATGTCCCAGGTCAGCCAGAGAGCAGCCACATTTCCGCCAACAGCTACCATAAGTCTGAGATATTTCGTCAGTGCTGCCGGAGATCGAAAGTAACGTGATCAAGCTTTCAAGCGAACTCCTCCAAATATTATAAGAGGTTATCGTTATGTCTTTCAATGTAGCCTGTTGCCATTCATTAAAGGGAACTGAATTTCCACATCTCTGTTCCAAGCTTCCAAAATCGACAATGAGGAATCCCTCCCCCAATGAGGTCCTAAGCATTTTATAAAGATGGCCAATTAACTTCCCCATATAGCCTCCAGGGCATCCCTCAGCAACACCCAAATATTTGGTGTAGATAGTGAAGGAAGAGGGGACTTGTCAAGATCTCCCTCTTTTATGCAGCTGTTTTCAGTAATAAAGACAATGTGTAGAGAAGCAGCCAGAGCAGATATTCTAAGGGACAGGGATCTAGTTTTATGCAACTGTTTTCACTAATTAAGAAAATGGAGGAATAAATTACTGAAAATATATGAAGTAAGAAAGAAAATGGGATGGAGTTGAATCTTACTTTTTCTAAAGTTTTGCTAATGCTGTCAGGGTCTCTTTAACCCTGGGTTTATGTAGCTGCTAGACCTCTCAATTACAGACAGCCTTTTGGTTTTGTTTTCCATTTTTCATGTAACATTTGGATTAGTCAGGATGTTACAGTATTGATCTGATGTCAAATTAGTAGTTTAGAAGGATGCTGTGATCAGAACAATAGTACAGTTGGAGTCTACTTTTGTATGGGGAAAGTGACCTTTCATAATGTAAGCAGTAATCCACAACAGATGTGTGGTAGGTGGATCTTACACATGCCCCAGGTAGGTTGGGAAGTACAGGCACAGCCGAGTACTTTGAACCACCTGGGAAGTGTGTGAGATCTGTCCTACACTTTCGTGGGTCACTGTGGATATAAAATGGCTTGTTTAGGAGAAAATGTCCAAGAAACAGCCTCAGTTTAAGAGCCAGCCATGCAGTAAGATAAATCTTACTGTGCTGTCATATGATGGTGTTCAGCCAATCACAGTTATTACTTTTCTCACCGCTTTTATAAAGAAAGTTTAATTCAAAACCCAGGAATCTCAAGTAGTATTTGACAGTATTGCAGTCAGTCTACAGCTGCTGACTGCTCCCAGAACTTTGATTTTGGAATGTATGCAAATTAGTAGAATTTGGAATGCTACATTCAAAACTGCCTCTTATTCCTTAACTGCTAGATTCATTTTTTCCGACTAGAAAGCAGGAACCCCCACCCCAAGACTGCACAGCAACCTCGCTGCAAGATTGTTAAATTTGTTGAAAAAGTGGTATTTTTCTCATAATTTTATTCATACTCTGCCTCTTACAGTTATTTACTAAGTTTAGTGTATTTGGGTATTTTGACTAGTCTTAGCGGTTCCCAGGAACAGATTTATTCAGTCTGAATATTGTAATTTGCAAAACACTAAAATATTATCAAATATTCATGTTGCATGTATCCAGTTAACTCGCACAATACTAGTGTCAGCTATTTTAACTAGAATTGAAGTATTACTCCGTGTATTTTTGAAATGCCAATAATAGGTGCATCTGAGTGGATTCTTTATATCAAAATTAACCCACTAATAATTCAACTCAATCCATTTCAGCTCCCTTAAAGCCACTGGTGTGAAAAAGGAAGACATTACAATGTGGGAGATAAATGAAGCTTTCAGTGTCGTGGTTTTGGCGAACATTAAAATGCTTGAGATTGATCCACAGAAAGTTAACATCAATGGAGGAGCAGTATCTCTTGGACACCGATTGGGTAGGTTAAGACTATCAGTTACCATTAGATAACTGTAGGGCAGTCTTTAAAGGAACGTCCACCTCAGTGTGAGGGACAGGGCTCGATTAGTATTTTGCAAAATTTTTTATCTTTTAGTTGTGCAGATTTTATCTGGTTGGCCCTGCTGTCCCTTCTGCCAGCATTTTGAAAGAAGCACCCTGGTCTTCAAGTACCTCAAGGAATAAATAGGGTAAACATGGAGGGGATTTTAGACTAAAGCAGGAGGTATCACCAGAGGCATGGTTTGAAGTTGGAAGGTGGAAGGGTGAGGGGTAAGAGGAGGAGGTTTTTCACTGAGAGGGTGGTGGACCCTTGGAATGCGCTGCTTGGCGAGCTGGTTCAGAGATCCACAGTGGAGGGCTTCAGGAGAGGTGGGACAGACACAGAAAGCAGATGTATTAGATGATGGCCTGGCCCAGGGGGTGGGGATGGATGATAGGGGTTTCCTGGAGCACAAGGGGGAAGGGCCTCGGCACCCAACTAGGGATCTGAGGTTCGAGTAGACTCGACAGATCGTAAGGCCTAATCTGCTGGCAATTAGTATATCCGTATTTTAGCTTCATGCCCACAACCTCCCATGTCTGTCCCGAATCTGATGTTAGAGTAGGGGAGCAGTTGTGGGAGCATTCTCTAGATGACACTATTAATAGCTCTAGTTTGCAATCTACATGTCTTGGTGCTGTATTGAGACCATGTATAGACTGGCAATCGTCACAAGCGGAGTGCTGTAGAAGCATAAACGGTAAATTAAATGGACGCCATCAACTCTTTTGCATCATATTTTGAGTTGAAAACCCACATTTGGTTGCTGACCTTCTAATTAATTTGTTCCTTTTTTTATGCTCCTTCCAGCTCCAGGCTGGCCTCTCCTTCTGGCCACCTATGCCCTCCGTACACACTGCCTCGGATCAGCCCCTGGGTAACCCCGGATGTAACTCTTCATTGGGTGAGTCCCTGTCCTCTGAGGGGATGGCACTGGGGCGGCCAGCCCCATACTTGCCCCGGTGCTGCTGGGGATGGTGCGTGACTGTCCTTGGACTCGCGGCAGTGGGAGCTGGTGACCGTCATCCGGTTGGCTACGGGCTCTTTTCCTGTTTGCTCTCGGGCGTGTTGTGCCACTAGCGTAAGGCTGGCCGGCGTTCACCATGCCCCTTAGTGAATGGCACCCTGCATTTCGTGCCTCCAGCCTCTGCTAGGGTCAGCAATCATAGATAGAAACATAGAATTTGACGGCAGATAAGGACTGCTTGGCCCACCCAGTCTGCCCATTTCCCTACTTAATGGATAAGCTGCAGATCCTAGTTAACCAGCAGCCTACTTCTTCCTACCCCACCCCTAGAACTGCCTTATGACTGTCCCATGCATGCTTGAATTCCACCACTGTTTTTGACTCCACAACCTCCTCTGGAAGGCCGCTCCATGCATCTACACCCTCTCTGTGAAAATATACTTCCTCAAATTACCTCTGAGCCGTCCCCCTCTATCTTCAAATTGTGCCCCTTGTTCTTGCACACCTCTTTTTTGAAAGATGCTACCCTCTTGGATTTTGTTTATTCCTTGAGGCATGAAAGTTTCTGTCATGCCCCCCTTTCCTCGAGGCTATACATATTAAGCTCCTTAAGTCTCTCTTCATATGTCTTCTGGTGCAGACCTGCACCATTTTAGTTGCCCTCCTCTGGACAGCTTCCATCCTGTCTATGTCTTCTATGGAGATTGGGTCTCCAGAACTCTTGGGCCTCAAAGTGTCTGTAGTCTAAATAACATGTTATGCAGACATTGCTGATGTAGCTGGTAGTTAAAATGAGAAGCAGACTGACCACCATACTGGTGCTACTATACAAAAACATATTTATAGTCCTTGATCAACTCCCACAGCATCTTTCTGGACTTGAAACACACCCAACACAGTCTAGCCACTTACGATGCAGTGGGAGGAGAGGAGACTAATGCATCATGATTGGCTTCTCACTTTTAACTTCCAGTTGAGATTTTTTCAACTCTGTCGGACGGGCTGTCGATTAGAGAAGCCGGGCAACCCTTCTTCACCAGTTCCCCTGGTGGAAACAGAGGACTTGCCTGTGCCTCCTGTGCTGGAGTCCCTGGTTAAGGTTCCTGAAGCGAGGGAGGGCGGGTTTCCCGCTCTCCTCTCAGACCCACCCTTGAAACACAGAAGGTCTCGGTCTCGGACCTCTTCGGTCCAGCCGATCCTGCCATTTCCGGCGGTCTCGGTCTTAGCACCGTGAAGCGGTGATGCGCTCATCTCGTCTTCGTCCTCTTCGGAAGATAGGCTCCGGTACAAATTCGTCAGCGCCACGGAAGCTCTAATGTGGCAGCAGCTTCTTTGACTGGGAATAAGCCGACTCCATCGCTTTCCCCGCCATGAAGTGGCTGTCACCGGAGCAGCGAAACAACCCCTCGTAGTGGTCGAGGAGCCGAAGCTGGCACTGGTTGTTGGGCCAAAACCGCCTCGCCACCCATTGTGGAACCAGCGCCCAAACCAAGACTGTCGCCTGTCCAAGGATTCTCGGTCGGGTCAGGGTTTGCCCCATAGGTTGTCGGTCATCCTCACTCCCGATCGACCTCGACAGGTGGAGGGTGGTTCAGGCACTCAGCAGCTGTTTGCAGACTCTCGGAGTCTGAGGACGACTCTGCCTTGTTCTCCAGGCCGCTTGACTTGGAGTCCACTGGGGGTCAGTTGATGGATGAGAGCCCGTCCTCGTTTCTTGGAATGCTTCGGCTCATCTCAGAGTCCACTGGGATGAAGCTTGAATCCATTTCAAAATGGGCCAAGTATCCTCTCACGGAGATACTGGACTGAGGGATTCCTCCCACGGAGGCCTTTCCAGTGGCCGAAGCCATTGTTGGCCCAGCCCTGGAGCTATGGCAGTGGCCAGCTTTTTGTCCAGCACCTTCGGCCAGGATGGCTCGGAAGTATGCAGTTCCCACGGTTCCTCTCCGGTTTCTCAGAGCACCCCTCTGCAGAGGGGCTCATGACCGACAGCGTTTTGGCGTTCCGGGAATGCTCAGGGCGTGGACAAGCCTCCTGACAAAGAGTCGAAGAAGTTGGACTACTCAGGCGGGAAAGTTTATGCTGCTTCCTCCTAGGCCTTCGTCCAGGCCAGCTCAGCCATCCTGATGGCACACTTTTCACATGCCCTTTTGGGCTCCCTGGATGAGGTGATTCCTCATCTTCCGGCTGACCTCCAAACTAGGGTCAAGCAGGTGCAGGATCAGGAAGGCGGTGGCCAGACAGCAGCTCCAGACTTCCTGGACATTGCTGACTTATGTGCCCGGTCAGTAGTGGCCGGTGGCCATCGCCGCAGAGCTTGGCTGCGGATCTCTCCTCACAGCAAATACCAGCACAAGCTGGCAGGCGTTCCCTTCCTGGGTACCGACTTGTTTGGTCCCAGGGTTGAGGGCATCTTCAGCAGATCGAGAAGTCCAGTGCCACCTTGGACTCGGTCACGTCTGCCCAGAAGGAGAAAGGCCGCCAGAAGCAGCGTAAGCCCTTTGTCCTTCAGCCCCTCGTGCACTTCGGTTGAGCAGCATCAGGGCCAGGAGGCTCACACTTGGCACCCCAAAGCCAAGCCTGCTGCTTCCTCCAACAGAAGCCAGGAGGAAAAGGTCCAGGAGGTTCCTTGGCCGGTCCTTCCTCCAAGTCTGCCCATTGACGGGTTGAGGTGCCCCCAACCTCATCACTCCTCCTGGGTTCCCCCATGGGGCATGGCTCTGCCAGTTGCTTTCTGCCTAGTCTGATATCACCACGAACTGCTGGGTGCTGGAAGTGGTAGGAAAGGTCTGCCTCTGGAATTCGAGCAGTCCCCACCCTATCGAGCTGTCGCCCCACGGAGGGCTACAGAATCGCAGCCTTTCTGTCGGCCTATTGAGCTGACATTGCCTGCTCCTCCAGAAGGAGGTGATCAGGAGGTGGTGGATCCTCCATCAGACCCAGGGTCTGTGTCCAGGTACTTCCTGGTCCCAAAGCGGATGGAGGGGTGGCACCCCATTCTAGACCTACACAACCTGAACAAGTTCCTAAGGTCTTGAACCTTCAGGATGGTCACTCTGGCTCAGATCATGCCATCCTTGGAGCGAGGCATGTGGTTCTGTTCTCTGGGCCTTCAGGATGCGTTCTTTCACGTCCCAATCCGTCCGTCCCACCAGCAATTCCTCTGCTTCAGGCGGAGGGATCCTTTGAGTTCTAGGCCATGCCCTTCGGCCTCTCTCTCCAGCTCTCAGGGTCTTCACCAAATGCATGGCAGTGGTGACAGCATTGCTATGACTCTGAAGGGTCGGGTGTACCCTTACCTGGACGACTGGCTGATTGCATCCTCCTCCAAGCCGGAGGTGGGCGGTCCAGGGATCTGGCCCTCCAGGACTGCTCTCAGATTGGCCACCTCATCAACGAGGCCAAATTGGAACTCGTGCCAACTCAGGTGATTCAGTTCATCGGGCAGAGCTCGACTCTCTTCGGTCAGAGCATGGCTCCGGCGGACATGGTCGAGGTTCTTTCCTCCTTTGCCCAATCATTTCTGGTTGGGCAGTTGTCCTGCCCAGGACTTCCTGGGCCTCATGGCGGACTGCACCAGTGTGGTCCGTTGGGCCTGCTAGCAAATGCATCTCCTGCAATGGGGACTGGCCTGCCAATGGTTACGGCATTCTGGTCCTCTGGACCAGCCAGTGATAGTGGCCCAGGAGATGGGAGCGCTTCCAGTGGTGGATCGTTCCGGCTGATCTGCAGGAGGGTATCCCGTTTGTCCGCCCGAGCCGACGGTCACTCTAACGACCGACGCCTCTCTGATGGGTTGAGGTGCTCATCTGGGGAGCTCAGAGTGCACGGCCTTTGGTCCCCTCAGGAGTCTCGATTCCACATCAACCTGTTGGAGCTTTGAGCGTCCGCCTAGCCCTCACTGCCTTCACTCCGCTTGTATGGGGTCAAGTGACCCATGTCCAGACTGACAACACCACGACCATGTACTGCCTAAACCGCCCAGGGCAGGGACGCGCTCCTTGCCTCTGTGCAAGGAAGTTCTCTGCTCTTGTTCTCTTGTGAGCAGACTGGAGGCAGATCTCCTAGCCATTCATGTGGCGGGAGCCTCCAGCACTCTGGCCCATGCCCTAAACCGGATAGGTGCTGCATCTCACGAGTGGCCTCTCCTGCCGGAGGTAGTACACGATCTGTTCTCCCACTGGGGCACCCCTCAGGTGGACCTGTTTGCCTCCAGGGAGAATGCAGCTGAGGCTGTTCATGCCCGCCCCTCAGCAGGGCTTGCTGCAGGGGATGCCTTCTCGAGGCCATGGACCCCAGGCCTCTTCTATGCCTTCCCCATTTCCCTTGATCCACAAGGTGCTTCTCAAGGTGAGGAGGGACAAGGCGCAGGTGATTCTGGTAGCCCCGACTGGCCCGTCAGTTCTGGTATCCAGATCTCCTCAGCCTCAGCTCCAGACTCCCGAGATGGCTTCCAGCCCATCCGGACCTGATCTCAGTCAACCGGGAAGGTACTCCACCTGGACCTTCAATCCCTGCACCTGACAGCCTGGTTCCTGGCGCTAGAGTTCCAGGCCTTGGGTCTTTCCAACGAGGTCCTCAACGTTGTTGAGGCATCCCGTAGGAGTTGACCAGAAAATGCTATGCTTTCAAATGGAAGAGATTCTCCATTTGGTGTCAGGATAAGGGGTTGGACCCTTCCTCCTGTTCCTTGGCCAGCATTCTGGACTACCTATGGTCCCTTTCTCAGCTAGGGCTTGAGTTGACAACCCTTAAGGTGCACCTGTCAGCCATCTGTACTTACCAGGCGAGGCCGGAATGCGGTCGGCGCAGGAAAGGTGGTCAGGCACTTTTCAAAGGCCTTGATCACATATCCCTCTGGTGCGAGAACCTTCACCTCCCTGGGATCTGCTGCTGGTATTGGCTAAGCTCATGGGCAGGCCATTCAAACTGATGCACAGGTGCGATATCTCCCACCTGTTGTGGAAGATCCTTCTTGGTTGCTATTACATCAGCCAGAAAGATGGGAGAGCTCCAGGCGCTTTCCATTGAATCTCCTTATCTGGTCTTCCACAGGGACAAGGTTGTCCTTCACCCCCACCCAAAATTCCGTCTGAAGGTGGTGTCAGAGTTTCACCTTAACCAGGTGTTGACTCTGCCGGTGTTCTACCCCAGTCACACCTCGGAGGCTGAATATAGGCTCCATACTTTGGACCCTAGAAGAGTGCTCTCTTATTATAAGGAGGCGGACGGCTGAGAGTTCGGGAGAGGTTCACCAGCTGTTTGTCACCTGTGCTGAAGCCGCCCTGGCAGACCTGCAGCCAAGTGGACTGATGGGCAGGTGGGTGGTCTCCTGCATAGATCTCTGCTATAGGTTGGCGGGCATGGAGCCTCCCAGAGGATAAGAGCTCATTCTACCTGCCATACCGCTGCTTTGGTGGCTGCTTGAGGGACGTCCCTATCCAGGAAATCTGCAGGGCTGCTACCTGGAGTCCACGCACACCTTCATTACCACTACACATCGACAAATGCCTAGGGAGAAAGGTGCCACTGGGGGACGGAGGAGGAAGTATAAAAATACCAGGGTGGGCATGGTACAGGGGTAGGGACAAGGGTTGGGGGTGGTGTCAGCAAATGCCAGGAGCCTGGAAAAGCGATGCCGGCATTCCAGACCATGCTGGTTGAAGGAGGGTTGATGTAGCAATGGTCTTTGAAACATGGGCCACCGCTAGCCATGGATGGGAACTTAATGTGGCCAGTACACAGTGCTTAGGAAAGATAGAAAGGTAGGAAGAGGAGGAGTAGCTATGTTCATTAGGGATCACATAGTGAGTATTAGCACGGAGGAAGCAGAGGGAAATGTGGAGGCCTTATGGGTCACTCTGCAAACCCCGTGGAGGGAAGATCAAGAAGGGTGTGATATAGGCCCCAGGGCTGGTGGAGGATCTGAGGACTGTCTGCTAGATAGCATTAAGGGCCAGTGTGGACCGAAGGGAAGGAGTGGTGTTGATGGGAGACCTAAATATGCCAGCCGCTAACTGGGGAACTATGACATCCATGGTGGCCAAAGAGCAGAGGCTGCTGGATGGCTTTCAGGATGTGTTTCTCGCTCAACAGGTGTTTGAGCCAGTGAAGGAGGATTGTGTCCTGGGCGTGGTTCTTGCGGACAGGGATCTGGAACAGGACCTGGTGGTGGAAGCAGGGGTGTAGTCAGGCATTTCAGATTTGTACACCAGCTACCACACTGGCAACCCCTCCCCACTTTGTCCATGCCTGCCCCCCATGACTCAAGTCCAAGGTTCCTGGCTCCAGTCAGATGATTCCCACACTAGACCTGCTGTCTATCTGCACTGCTAGTGTGGTGCTTGGCCCGCGCTGTCCACTGGTAAATGCCACTGACTGCACCATGCGCTACGACCTTGGCAGAATTTCTTCTCTCTCCCACCCCAATAGGTAGGCACACTCACTCTGCTTGCCACTTCACATGAAGTCTTCACTCGCTTAGTTGGCTTAGAGTCTGTTCTTCCATCTGCTGCTCCTCAGTTCTTCTACTGCTTCTCTTCCTCCCGGTCCAAGTGAAGTAATAGTATGGTTTCTAACTTTTCTGGGGCATTTAAACTCACTGCCCCAGACTTGCCACACTCCCTACCAGATGCTGCAGCCAATCACTACACAGGCGGACCATGCAGACCTAATTGAGACCTTCAGGTTCAATGACTGTGGTCTACTCCACCAGGCTCCCCCAAAAGAAAGCTGAAAGAGAAAGAAAAGTCCACAAAGCCAAAGGAATTTAAAAGCAATAGAGTACAGAGGGCAGACCAATGCTGGCCAGCTTGTTTGCTACCCCTGCTATTACACTTGGTACGCCATGGCTTACTGTGTGTGTCAGTAGCTACGCCCTTGGGTGGAAGATCCTGTGGCAGGGAGGAACCATGACACGGTCTGGTTTAGGCTAAATTTGGGGGTGAGGGAGAAAGTTCCAGGACAATGACTGTTGATTTTAGGGGGCAGACTTTAGGGGTATGGGGAGATTATCAAGGAGTATTTGAGGGAGATTGCACCAAGGACGGATGTAGAAAGTAGGTGGGAAGTAATAAAGCGGGACTACAGGAGGCCATCAGAACCTGTAAACGGGTGAAGCATAAGGGGCAAGTCTTGTAAACCATGCTGGTGGTCCAGGGAGGTTCAGGAGGCAGGGAGAAGAGGGCTGCCACAGCAAATACAAAAGTGAGAGGGGTGAGGGATAGGAAATTACCACCTTGCAGCCAGGCAAGTCGGTGGTGAGGGGCAAAAGCCAGTAAGGAGCAGTGGCTTGCCAGGGGATTAGGGGCAGAGAAAAGGGTTCTTTAGGTATATTGGGGAGCAGAGAAAGATCAAGGGCCAGTTCATCGGGTTGAGGACAAATGGGGGGGTGGAGGAAGGTGTTAGGGAACCGCTGAGGTATTGAATGATTACTTTGCTGTGGTGTTCACTAGGAGGAGGCTGGGAAACTTGAAGAGGGAGCTAAGGGAGTTAGATGGGGCAGCGGGACTACTGGAGCACCTAATAGAGAACAAGATGTTGGGAGAGATCCCAGGGTATCACATCAGGATGGTTCTGTTAAAGGGAGGGGGACCGATGAAGCTATCCCCATCGGGTGGTGTGGAAGCCCTTAAATCCTTAAAAGGACAAATCTCCAGGGCTGGATGGCATACATCCCAGAGTTCTGTGGGAGCTGGCTGATGCTATGGTTGCACCTCTGAAGGAACTCTTTAACATGTCACACTGGAGACGGGTGGGTGCCTAGGGATTGAGGATGACACATGTTGTGCCCATCCATAAAGGGGATTGAGGGAGGTGCCGGGAACTATAGACCCATCAGTTTGACATCGGTCGGGGAAGTTGATGGAAAGTATACTCAAAGAGTGATTGGGGGTTCTTGGAGGAAATGGATATCTAGATAGTCGCCAGCATGGGTTTGTGCCAGGTAGATCGTGTCAAACTAACCTTGTGGCATTCTGTGACTGGGTAACATAGGAACTCGACAGGGGAGGCTAGTGGATATACTGTTCTTGGACTTTAGCAAGGCATTTGACTCGGTCCCTCACAGTGGCCTACTGGAGAAACTCAGGGGATGGGGACAGGACCATTGATGGTCAGATGGATAGGAAACTGGCTTGCTGGGCGTCAGAGGGTAGTGGTCGGCAGGGAGGTCTCGCCTCCTTGGGGTCATTAGTGAAGTTCCACAGGGCTTGGTTCTGGGGCCACTCTTGTTTAATGCCTACATCTCTGATATCAGGAAGGTATTGTTGTGAAATGAGTCTCTTTGCAGATGACTCTAAGCTGAGGGTAGTGGTGGAGGGAAGTTGGCCCTGCAAAGGGATTTGGATACTCTGATAGGTGGGCCTGCACCTGGAATTAAATTTTAACTCTCTCCAAGTGTAGGGTGTTACACCTTGGGTGGGAAACCCCAAACATGGTACACCCTAGGAGGGGATGAGTTGGAGGCCTCGGCAGGGGAGATTAGACCTGGGAGTCCTGGTGGATGTCAGAATGAACAATTCAGAGCAGAGCAGGAGGGCTGCAGTCAAGGCAAACAGGATGCTGGGATGCATTGCAAGGCTAACCTCAAGCAGCAGGGAAGTGATTCTGCCGCTGTACAATGGCCTGGTTAGACCACACCTTGAGTGCTGTCTGCGGTACTGGTGGCCGTGCTTAAGGAGGGACATCCAGCTCCTGGAAAATGTTCAGAGGAGAGCCACCAAAATGATCCGGGACTAGAGGAGTTGGCATATGAGGAGAGGCTAGTTGAGCGCGACCTGTTCTTGATGGAGGAGAGGAGGGATCGGGGACATGATTGAGGTCAAGGCACCTCAAGGGTATCAATATGGTTAATCGAGAGGGGATTTTAGGCTGAAGGAGGGCTGAATAACCAGAGGACATAGTTGGAAGCGCCAAGGTAGAAACATGAGGGGAAAGGAGGAGGAGGAGATATTTTACTGAGAGAGTGGTGGAACTATGGAATGCGCTGCCAGAGGAGTTGGTACTGGCTTCTATGGTGGAAAGTTTCAAGAAAGGGTGGGACAGGTATAGGCAGGTGAGGAACAAGGGTTGGCATGCCCGGAAGGGTGGAGATGGTGGGAAGGAGAAACAGGGAAAAGAAACAGGAGGTTGGCTTTGGTACCCACTCAGGGTTCTGAAGCACAAGCAGACCCGTAGGCCAGTGGGTTAAGGCTCTGAGCTGCAGATCTGGAGACCTGGGTTTGAATCCACAGCCAGCCTAGGTGAATACTGTGTGATCCTGATCAAGTCACTTAACTTCCTTGTGCTCCCAGATCGCATGTGGGAACAAGCTTCAAGTTAGTGTGCTACTCCTGGTTAAACAATGTTCCCTTTACCATAAGGCCTACTCTGCTGGCATCTAGTATGTTAGTATATAAGTCCTGGACTAAAGCTCCTCCCAAAATTTTTCAACCCGCTTTTGGTCCGGGTACCCAAACACTTTTAGACGATCTCCAGTGTTCAGCATGGACCCACAGAGTACATGGCATGTACCATATGTGACAGGATAGAACAGGATCCTGTCCCATTTGTTATGGAGAAAGTATTTTAAATGCAAGGATCTATTCTTTCCTTTTCTGTCTCTTCTGGTTGCTCAACCCAATTTTTCTGTGAGACCTCAGATTTGATCACTGTGGCAGTCTCAGCAGTTCTTTGCCTTTCACTGTCTCTCAGCCCTCCCTTGCTGTCTGTTTTTCTTCCTTTGCATATCTAGAGCTGCTTATATAAAAATATGTGCAAATCATTGTATGGAAATGTAACTGATATTGGGATTACTTTTGTTTAAAAAGATACAGCATTACTGTTGAAATATGTATAATTATAATTTGAGATGATTGTCAAAAGCTAATAGAAACTCCAGAGGTTACTTGAGTGCAAATGTTTAAGCTTTTTGAAAAAGCTGCAGAAGGGGCCTCAGTTTAAAGTACACTGTGTTCTAGCCGTTCCTGAAACTTACAAGAACAGGATATTGCTAAGAATGGGGTTGAAAGACTTATAAAAGAGCTAAGCTACAACTGCAAGAAAGATTAGGAGAACAAGGGACACAGACATTGAAAGAAATCTTTATTTTGCTTTTGTAAATAGTTATACTGAACAAGTTTATTTTATGATACTGCAAGTGTAAATAAATAATTTTTGGTGAATTCTACAACTGCTCCTGGTTTTCCTATGCTTCCTGACCTGTGCCTCGATGGCACCATACCTCAACCATCCTACATGCAATTCTCCTTTCATACAGAAAGAGGTGGTAAAACTAGAGGCTTATACAGAGGGATTCCGGTGGTCGCTCCCAGCCTTCTTCCATGACCTACCCTTCTTCCCGCTAAGGGTTCCCACCCACCCTCTGGGTGGAGCTGGCCAGCCCTTCCCAGTGACCAACTGGGCATTGCCTGGCTTCCTTAACCGGCCTCGAAGCAATGGTGGTCACTTTGCTCCTACATTTAGAGGCCTGGCAGGCGATAATATCCGATGAGTGGGTACTTCAGATTATTCAGAGGGTTCACACACTGGAACCGCATCCATGCCTCTCTCTCATCCCCTCGCTCTGTCCAGTACCCACCCTACCACATTTCTATTCTCCAGGAGGACCTCCAGGCTCTTCTGCTCAAAAGAGCCATCTATCTGGTCCCTTCATCAGAGCACCAAGAGGGATTTTATTCCATTTCTTCCTGGTGCCCAGACGAACTGGAGATCTCAGACCTATACTAGACCTCAGACAAATGAATTTACACATTCAGTACAAAAGGTTCCGGATGGTCACCCTAACCTCTATCATGCCAGTGTTGAAACCAGGGGACTGGCTATGTGCCCTGGATATGAAGGGATGCCTACCTACATATCCCCATTCACCCGCCCACCACTGGTTCCATTGCTTTTACCTGCTGGGACATTACCAATTTTGGGCACTCTCATTCGGTCTCTCATCTGCCCCGAGAGGTGTTTACCAAGCTCCTAGCAGTAGTGTCATCAGCGCTGTGACAGGAAGGACACTTCGCTCTTCCCATCTCTGGATGACTGGCTCATAAAGGCGGAGTCAAAACCTCTCTACTTTCCTCTCTCTTCAGGTAACGCTTACTCTGTTCCATTCCCTAGGGATCACGGTTAACTGGACGAAGTCCAGTCCAACCCTACCCAATCGCCCAATATATGGAGCGCCCTAGATACCACCTTCACCAGGGCTTACCTCCCCGCCGACAGACAAGACAAACTTCTGTCTCTTGCTTCCCAAATACAAGTTCAACAAGTTATCACAGCCAGATGTCTTTTATACCTTCTAGGGCATATGGCGCTACCATCCCTATGGTAGCATTTGTCCATCTAACATGAGACCATTCCAGTGGGTTCTTCAAAACCAATGGTGTCAAAAACGGAGACTTCAAGACAAAGTCAGAGTCACTCCCACTCTGCGGTCTGCCCTCTCCTGGTGGACCCAACGTGCCAACCTTTCTCAAGGCATGCCCTTCCAATCTCCCCACCCCAGCAGATGTTGACCACAGATGCTTCTCTAGAAGGGTAAGGTGTGCACCTAGGCCCCTACAGGACACAGGGCAGGTGGCCCCTGCCACTGACCTATCCTCACATAAATTCATGGAAATGAGAGCAGTTGGCCTCGCCTTCAGGCTTTCCGACCCACTTCTCCCGTGGCCACTGCTGATTCAGTCAGTTGGCACCTCAGTGGTATAATACCTCAACAAGCGAGGAGGCAGAGTCCCGCACTCTCTGCAGGGAGACGATGGAGGTTTGGCAGAAGCTATACAGCAACACCTTTCTCGTTGACAGCCGCCCATCTACCAGGATGCCACAATATCCTGGCCGACATTCTCAGTCGCCAGTCCTCCACGCACAAATATACCCTTCATCACAAAGTTCTTCAGAGAATCTTTACTTGTGGGGACCCGTCAGCTCGACCTGTTTGCCTCCCCATCAATCATTGTCTCCCCAGATACTACTCCATTATCCCGAGCAGAAAGGGATGGTCTATAGATGTTCTGTCCCAACCATGGACAGGACTATTCTTATATGCTTCCCCTGTCCTACTTCTGCAATGGACCCTTCTGAACCTGCAACTCTAACCTGCCACCATGATCCTCATAGCCTTTCGCAGGTGTGGTTCCCCCTACTTCAACAGTTCTCAGTAGCTGAACCCATTCCATTACCAATCAGACCAGACCTGTTGACTCAGAACCAAGGACCCTTCTTCGTCCCATCCTGAGATCATTACACCTTCACGCTTGGCTCCTGAGGATGCTTTCATAGCTCATCTCCAAATCTCATCCCCTGTGGCCAATATTCTATTAGCCTCACGAAACCAACAGCCAGGGAAACTTGTAATGCCAAATGGAAACACTTTTCCATTTGGGCTGCTTCCCATTCATTGGACCCTTATTCATGTCCACTGACTAAAGTGTTGGACGACCTGGCCTCAGCTGCGAGACAGGGTTGAGCTACTTTCTATTAAGGTCCAGTTGGCCTCTATTTCGCCTTCCATGAATCTCTGGATAAAAGATTACTGTATCAACATCATCTAGCCAAAATATTTTTAAGAGGAATGTTACATATTAAACCTCCCATTAGACGATCCACTCCCATGGGATCTTAGTTTCTTTGAGAGAAACTAACCACTGAACCTTTGAACTGGCAGCTACTTGTGACCTCCATTTCCTTTCTTGGAAAACACTATTTTTAGTGGCTGTCACTTCAGCTCACTGTATTTCGAGCTTCATGCCCTCGATGTAAGAGCCTTACTTGATCCTTTCACAAAGATAGAGTGGCACTTGGACAAATCCTTCCTTTCTACCCAAGGTGGTCTCAGAAAACACCCAAAATCAGTCCTTGGAGCTGCCAGGCTATTACCCTGAATACACCAGTCAGGAGAAAACCTCCTACGTACTCTTTAGATGTCTATCGTATGTTACGATATTATACTAATTGTACCAAATCAATCAGAAAAACTCAACTTTTTGTTACCTTGGCTCAACTAGGGAAGGTCTCCTGGTCACTAAATGGACCCTCCCTAATTGGCTAGTACACTGTATCACCTTTGTTAGAAAAATAATGCAAACCATTGCCAGGACCTGTCCAAGCCCATTCTACCAGAGCTATGGCCACCACAGTGGCCTGCTTCAAAGGAGCTTCTATTGCAGATATCTGCAATGCAGCCACATGGTCCACAATACATACCTTCACGAAGCACTACAACTTAGATGTTGCTTTACGCCATAGGGACGGCCTTTGGCGAGCTGTCCAACAAGGCCTTCTGTTATAATTCCACCTTCTTGGGTTCACTGCTTGGGAATCATTCCACGTGATTACCTGCTGCAAGAGATCACCCGTGGAAGATAGTACAGTTACGTAAAAACTTACCATAACAGTAGATCTTTGAGTGGTATCTCTTGCAGCAGGTACTCACCCCTCCTCCATCTCTAGAACAACTTCTGATTCAGTCATTTATGGAAGGGATACCTATGGTATCTTGGGTCTCCCTCTGTCCTTGCTTAGTGAGCTGAATCCTGCAGGGGAACGGAGGATACCAGCAGGGACCCCCATTCTTATATAGGAAGCAGGAAGATGTCATGTGGGCTGCCCTGGAAAAGACTGCTAGAAGAGAGCTGCCATGCACCACAGTGCCGTTCTGGCGACAACCCAAGTGTATTACCTGTCAGAAGAGATATCCTCAAAGATCTACTGTTACGGTAAGTTTTTACATAACTGTACTTTCTAGGAGTGGTATATGGTGCACATCCACACTTTAGCATTTTCCTTTTCCTTTAAATTCTGTGGGAACATTTTCAAGCTAAGCTCCACTAACTTGGGTAGTATCTTCCTCGGCTCCACACCATGACGTCAGATCTCACATGTTGGAAGCAGGGATCCATGTGCCACTTGTCAGGGAAGTCATGTGGATGTGCATAATTTATCACTCCTAGAACTACAGGTGAGTAAAACAGGTTACTCACCTGTAACTGTAGTTCTAGGAGTGGTATAACTATGTTTATCCACACTTGGGAAGTGTCATTTCCCCTTTAAGGCTTGCCGGAATGTCTTCAAGCTGGCACCACCCACCCAGTTGGTAACTCCCATGGCACCGCCCTGTGATGTCAGATCTTGCCCGCTGGAAGCCAAATCATTGTGCCACTTGCCAGGAGATTGGGTGGGTCAGTGAGGATGAACAACATATTCCACTCCTGGAAAGAACAGTTACATAAGAAAGTACAGTCACTTAAGAACTTACCATAACAGTAGATCTTCTAGAGAGGCTCTTGCAATGACACACCATAAGGACTGAGCTGCCAGACACTAGGACCACACGAGAAAACTTAGCTAGTAGTGTCTGCAGCAGAAACATTTCTAAAACGAAGCACTAGATTCAGCCATGCCTCTAGTGGAATGCCCATTGACTTCCCCAGAAGGGCTTTATTGTACTTCTGGTAACCATACACAATGCAGCTTGCTAACCATTTGGAAAAAACACTGTTTTGAAACTGTGGCACCCTTTGTTTTAGGCGAAAAGAAACAAAAGCTGATCCATTTTGTGGACTGACTTCGTCCAGTTAGTGTAATAATGCAATATTCTGTGCACATCCAGAGTGTGCAGAATTGCCTTCCCTTGATTAGAGTGCTCAGGATAATAACACTGGCAAGTGGTACTCTGATTTAAAGTAAACTCAGAAACAACCTTCAGTAAAAATGTAGGATTTGTACGAGAGCCACCCGGTGTCTGTGGAAAATCAAATAGGGCTCCGGACACACATAAGGCCTGAAGCTCAGAAGTCCTTCGAGCAGTAATAGCAACTAAAAATAGCGCTTTCCAAGACAGATAGTACAGGTTGCAACTCTCATCCGGGTTCAAAGGGAGGCAAAGTGAGTTTCTCAAGGATAAAGTTCAGAACAAGGTTCCTAACTGGGGTTTCTATGGAGAATTTCCTTCAGAAAAGTACAGCAGACCTCCAACTGAGCCACAGTTTTGCCTTCCACTGGAGTGGGAGGTGGATATGCAAACAAGTGGACCTTCAGTGAGGAATAACTATGTCCCAGGTTGGAGAGGTGCAGGAGATACTCTAAGACCAAGGGAACAGGGCACGAAAAGGGGTCCCAACCCTTGGATGCTGCTCAAATGGAAAATCTCTTCCATTTCATCATGTGTGGTTCTAGTAGATGACTTGCTGGCCTCTACAAGGACTTCAGCTACGCTGGAAAAGACCCAAAGTGAGAGACAGCTATGTTTGAAGGTGCCACACGTGAAGGGATTTGAGGTTCGGATGGACCAGCCCGCCTGATCCTGGAGTCAGAAGGTCCTGGCAGAGGGAAGAAGAACCAGAGGCTCCACTGCTAACTGCTGGAGCAGAGGAACCATATTTGGCGAGGCCAATATGGAGCAATGAGAATTGTATGAGCTCCCTCCACTTGCGTTTGAGAAGTACCTCTGCAAGAGCAGGAAGGAGGAAGGCTTACAGGAACCTCCCTGTCTAGCAAAGAGACGGCATGTCTCACCAAAAGACACCACGCCTGGGAATGAACGAGCAAAAACTAGGATGTTTTATGCTGTATGGGGAGGCTAACAGATGGAAATCTGGATGACCCCAGAGGTTGAAGATGTCCACAACCACCGACTGACGCATTCCCCACTCTTGAACCCTTGCCTGGGTGTGTCTGTGACTGTCCGCCAGGACGTTCTGGATACCTAGAACGTGTGCTGCCGTTATTTGAGCTGATGCTGAACTACCGAGTACCACAGTTGCACGATTCCCTGCACAAGGGTATGACCGAGTGCCCCCTGTTTGTTTAGATACCAGACCAGACATATGTCCGACTGGATCAGGAGTGGTCCCAGGAGGAGAGGGACCAGAATGCCTGGAGGGCATACAGCACAACATCGTCTCGAGCATGCTGATGTGCAGTGGCCGCTCCGCTGAGACCAAAATCCCTGAGTTCTGTAATCTCCCAGATGCGCTCCCCAACCCTGACCTGATGCATCCGTCGTCAGAGTTTGAGCAGGTGTAGGAGACTGGAAGGGCCCCGGCAGAGATTTTCCAGATCCTGCCACCAAAAAGAACCCTTCAGCATAGGGTTGGACGTCAGAACCCTGTGATCCAGGTCGTCTGACCTTTGATCCCACTGTACCTGAGCATCCACTGCGTGACTTGCATGTGGAGCCAGGCCAGGGGTACCATGGGGATAGCCGTCGCCATGAGACCCAGGAGTTGGGGACCATTCTGGCTGTTGTCCAACGGCTTGGATAACAAGTCAAGCTTGCCTCTGCAACATTTCCACCATGTCCAAGGGGAGGAAGGTCTGACCCTGGGGCGCTGGGAAGGGGTAAGGTGAGACTTGGGGTGGTTCACCATGAACCCCACGCTGTGGAGCAGGTCCAGGGTAGCTGCCAGAGAAGTCTATAGGCCATTCTTCAGGGCTGACAGAAGCCAGTCGCTGAGATACGGAAACACATAGTGATCCTGATGCCATAAAACTGCTGCCACCACCTTGGTGAACACATTGAGTGCTGACTAAAGGCCAAAGGGAGGGCCTTGAACTGGAAGTGCTCCCCTGGAATGTAAACCTGAGGAAGTGGCGGTGGGCCAGGAAGATAGGGATATGTAGTTGTCGTCCTGCATATCCAGGGCACACAGCCAGTGTCCCTGATGTAGCAGTGGCAACAGTCCTAGGAGGGTCCAACATACGAAACCTCTTGTATTCTATGAAAAGGTTGAGCGTGCTGAGGTCCAGTATAGGCCAGAGGTTGCCTGTCTTTTTGGGACCAGGAAGAAGAGCGAGTAATACCCTCTTCCTACTTGGCCCTGAGGAACGGATTCTATGGCAGACTTTAGCAACAGAGCCTGAATCTCCCTCCGATGCGTAGAATGTGACCTTGCGGGCAATGAGAGTGACCTGGAGGATTTTCTGGAGGTCTCTGTATGAACTCTGTCGTGTGGCCTTGAGCTATTAGCTGAAGAACCAAAGAGTCTGTCATGATTGGCTCCTACCCGGACAGGTGACTGCGAATCTGTCCCCTGACTGGTCCTCCTGGAACTATGGATGGAGGGGTGGACTGCGAGTCAAGAGGTGGAGGGAGGGTTGAGAGTGCTGCTTTGGAAGGTCTGTGTGACTTGGGGGAGAGGGGTGGAGGCAGAAGAGTAGCCCAACGCCTGCTCTGACATTTGGCAGGCAGCTGCCTTGTCTGGCGCCTTCGCAGGTAGTGAACAGGAAATTGAAAGATATACTTATCGAAAATGGTGGTCGACTGTAGCAGTGTTCCGTGAGGTCCAACATGCACAGGTCAACGTTGGGAAATAACTGGAGATGGGCGGCGATCACCCAGTATATACCATCAGGCCGATGTCTGCCACATGACGTTGAGTGGGCGGTCACGCCCGAGCTAAGTTTTCCGTGTGGTCCTAGTGCCTGGCGGCTTAGTCCTTATGGTGTTGCCTACTGCAAGCGCCTCAAAGTAAGATCTTACTGTAACAGTAGATCTTAGAGGAATCTCGGTCATCAGGTTACTCTGTAGAAACCTTCACTGTGAAGGGAATTCACATGGAAGATTTTGAACAGTACAACTGGGGCCGCCCATGCCATCAGCAACCTTATATAGGCGTAGGGTGACCCCACTCACTCCTCAGTTCTTTTCTCCGGAGACAAAGGAGCAAGGCTGATGCCCTGGGGAATCAAGAAGAGACAAAGGACCCAGCTGTCAATATACGATAGGAAACAAATAGCCAGGATCCTAAGAAGGGGGATGGTGGGAAGGAAATCATACCTGATGACTGAGATCCCTTTGAAGATCTACTGTTACGGTGAGTTCTTACATAATTGTTTCTATCTTCTTCAGGGGCATCTCGGTCATCCAGATCACACCATAGAATGAGTACCAAGCAGTGATAAGTGAAAACAAACAGTCTGATCTCCATAAACTTAAGACAGGAGTCCTTGTAACACAGCCCTGCCAAAACCTGCATGGGCTCTTGAGGAGATGCCCAGCCTGTAATGCTTGGTGAAAGTGTGGACTGTACTCCAGGTGGTAGCTGCACAAATATCAGCTGCTGAGACCTCTTTGAAACAGGCCACCGAGGTAGCCATGCCTCTGGTGGAATGAGCCTTGACGGCACCAGGCAGTTCTTTGCCATACTTGTTTTAGCAGAACACAGTGCAATTTGCCAACCATTTGGATAAACATTGCTTAGAAATTGAAGCACCCTCTCTACTGTGGGGTGGGGGTGGGAAACAAACTGCTTTGCTTTCTGGACTCTAGTCCAAAGCAGATAATACCTGCACACATCTAATATATGGGGCAGTGCCTCCCTGGATTGACATGCTCAGGAAGGTGGATAGACTGATCTTCCCTTGTCAATCTTCACCATTCATTACTGCTGGGTGTAAGCTGAGGGCACGCCTGCTCGGGCAGTTTTTTGTGGGAGGTCAGCCGATGGCGGCACTGCCCATGAGGCCGGCGCACTGCGTGGTGCTCAAGGGTTGGCCATTAGGTGCCGCTGACTTCCCTCGACCCCAGTTCTGTTTCTCCGACTGTCGATGTAGCACCTGCTGTGTGAGTGATCAGAAAGGTTCCTGGCCAGCCCGGTGCTGCTGAGGGTTGAGGACGCCGGACACCATACCTTGCACCACACCGCAACCCATCTTTGGGCACAGATTGCCAGGGGTCGGCAGGGAGAGAAGGATCGAGCACCCGACGGCTGTTCTTCTTCTCCAGGGAGGGGAATTGCAGCCTCGCTGCAAATACGCTACCTGGGAACTTGGGTGGAAGGTGCAAGAAGGAGGTAGCAGCATTGGCGAGGGGTTGGATGTTGGCTGAGGCCAGAGCAGGATATGCCTCTGCGTTCCTTGGGCTCAATGGCCCTTGTAGTGTGCTGGCCCAGGGGCGGAGGAAAAAGCATGAAAATACTCCCTACATTGGCGCCAGTAGCGGATCCGGAGGTCCAGGTGCAAGGTGTACGTTCAACACAGGTCTGGAGGAGTGGAGGTCCTTCACCTGACCGGGGGTAATCCGAATTCAAGGGTTCATGGGCGGGCACCCATATGCACAGGCGACCCTCGGAGGAGCTCCGACATGGGTCACTCTAGGGGTCCTGAAGAGTGGGGCTAATTTGGGGAACAAGTAGGAGTATAAACACAGGTAAAGAAAAAGGAAAATTCACTTCCTACCGTAATTCTTGATCTTCTCTTGTATCTTCACCATTCATTACTTCCTGGGTGTAAGCCGGGCGCGCACCAAATCCGCGGAGCTTTTTTTTTTTTAAAGTTGCCTAACGGCCCCGCCCTCGGAGCGGCGTCATGGGGCGGCCGTTAGAAGCGATCACTCCTCCTCCAACTCAGTTCTGTGAGCTGAGAGGCAAAATGAAAGCAGAAAATATAGATGGCGAGGCAAGATAGCGAGGATAACACAAGCAAGGAAGAATGAACTGAAAAAGGAATAAGCCGATGGAGGAAGGACAGAGGAGATAAGAACATCCTAGCCTAGGGAGTGCAGGGCCTCCTTACCTGGGCGACTCTAGGAGGAGAGATGAGTAAGAAAATGAGAAAATGAAGAAGAAGAAGAAGAAAGAGAGAGAGAGAGATGGGATGTTGAAGGACCAGAATGCCGAGCGAGCATAGTTAGCTTGTAGCTGAAGGCTCGACTAAAGGGAAGCAAGAATCCCGGAGATAGAGCTGAAGAGAAGGTTCACCGAACCGCTAGACAGACTCAGGAGGGCATAGTCCTCATCTTCAACATGCCATTGTTCTTGACACCCACCTCGGGCTCCTGGCGCGGAAGGCCTTTAACTGGAGGACAGCCGAGGAGGAAGAATAAAACCCAGCAGCATGAGGCGCTGCTCAGGGGTTTAGAAATGGAAAATGTAAGCTTTCAAGGCGTTCCAAGATAAGCGGGACTCAGACTGACTGGCTAAGGCCGGCCAAGGCTTAGGCTGGCTAAGATTGGATATGGTCAGCAGAGCTCTACTGTAAAATTGTCCAGGAGGACACTTAAGGGAGAAACCACTTAGCAAAACAGCGAGAAGGATAGCCTACCTTCTCATTTGCCTTCTTGTTTGATTTCTCCTTTTCCTTTTTTTTTTTTTTTAGATAAAGAAAAAAAATTTTTAACTAGATGCATGACCCAGATACCAAGATGCCTATAGCAGTCGGAGAGAGTTCCCTCAGCATATTTTTTTTTTTTTTTTTGAGAGAAAGGAACAGGCTGCTAGTTCTCTGCTCTGCAAAGCAAGAATAGAAGGGGATTAGATTTCAGGGCAACTATCTGAACACGGGATTGCAGGATCAAAACTGAATAGCCTGAGCCAGGCCAAACAACCCCAGAGGTATCTTGCCATAAGAATAGCAAGAGATAGTTGTGCAGTCTGATCGCCAATGCAATCCGCAGATGGCCCATGAATCTTAGAGTAAATAATTTTCTGGATTTTAAACCCCCAAGAAGATTTTTTTTTTTTTGGAAAATGAAGCAATTTCCCTATATTTTATATAAATGCAGAGAGAGGAAGGAGACGGGAGGTGGAGAAGCCACAGGAAGAGGCCACTGAGGGGATGGTGGGGGAGTGTAGTAATGAATGGTGAAGATACAAAGAAGACAAGAATTACGTGGTACGTACTTTTCCTATCTTCCTTGTCAATCTCTCACCATTCATTACTTCCTGGGAGTACTAAGCTCCTCTTCCCTGGAGGGAAGAGCCACCCCGAGGGAACAAGATCCCCAGCCTTCTGTTGGTGAGAAACAGAAGGAGAAGACCCTGGCTATCTGAGTAGCCCAAGTGGAGGAGAGCTGAGGTGCTTCCCGAGGACCCAGGAGACTGAGGGAGCCCCCTGTAAAGTCTCCTAGCTCTGGAAGAGAAAAGACGGGTCCCCTGAAGTGCGGAGCCAATCACCCCACGCTGGGCCAGGGGTGACAACCTGGAAAGACGGGCCATGCCGTCCGCCTGATGCAGATCGCTGTCCTTAGAAGCCTGGAAGCCACCTCATAGGCGTTCATAAGATGCCCTTGTTTGCGTCTTGCCAGCTCCAGGCTCCTCACCAGAGGGCAACGGTTGTCTGGTTTGTTCAGATCAGGCATAGATGCCAGCAGCTGGGACATCATCGACCACAGATGCCGGTTGTAGGCAGCGTGGTGAGCCTGATATGATGCTACATGCACTTACACAGAAGAAGAGAACACTCTTCGCCTCAACGGCTCGAACTGGAGAGTCCTAACTGGATGGTCAGGCAGCCACGGCAGGCTCAGAAGGAGTATCCAGGTATACCAAACCTGAGGACGGGTTGGGAAGGGAACCTAGAGACTCAGAGGGCGGCAATACCCACGCTGGCAGTCCGCCGGGCTGGGAAGAAGCGGCAGGGACTGCCATGACTCGGATAGACGCCCCTGGAAGGGATAGGCCAGGAAGGTACCACCAGATGTTGGGCCACTGAATTCACCAAGGAATTCACGGCCTCCCATTCGCATTGTCTTCTAACGTAGGGAAACTGGAGATCCCCTCACCATCCTCGAGAGGAAACGCTGATATTCTGTGAAATCAGCATCGGAGGACAGATGAGGGGGTTCCTCCTCGGAGGAAAGAGATGAGGATGATGGGGAACTGAATGCTCAGAGGATTCTGTGCGGTGGGAGAGTCTAAAGACCCGCCTCATGCATGTATCTAACATATGAGGAAGGCGCAGAGAACCTCTGAACTGCCCCCAGGATAACGGACCAGAGGGACCGACATGGCCTGGGAGCGGGTGGTGAAGGCAGAGATGGAGAGGGGCACCTCCGCGAGGTAACTGCTTGCGAGGGCTCTGAACCGGGAAAGGAGCCCCTGGAAAGAGGGATCCCGGATATCAGACCAGGCCGCAGAACGGAACTCTGGGGAAGCGGAGCCTGAAGAGCCCTGGGGAGAACCTCCTTATGACGACGCCGGGACCGCATGGATCCAGAAGGGCAGTCCGCACAAACGCCGCCGGAGTGACACCCTAGAATCCTGAGGGAGGGGCAAGGCTCTGACCTCTGCCCTGGCCACCCCCTGGAGTGGCCAAAGAAGACCCAGCAGACCCCTGCCCTCAACCCCTCGGACTCGAGAGGCCCTCCTCCCTCGACCACACAGGCCCCTGTCCCAGAGAGGGCAACAGCACCCGTAAGGTAGCTGTCACCGGCTCCAGAGAGGGAGCCTCCCCGCGCCACCCCACGCTGCCTCTGGGCCCGCCACCCCCCAGCCGGGAACCCTGGGAGACGACGGAAGGGGGGGACAGAGGAGGGGCCTGCTGCGCCGGCACCTTCTAGCCACCGGGGACCCAGACTCAAGAGTGGGGTGCAGGATGGGTCCACGTTTGAATCATCGCCTCCGAGGGAGGACGAGATCAGCAGGACCTCAATGCTGCCACCCCAGGGTCCTTGAGGCCACGGGGCCGTGAACGCCCCTGTACCAAGGGAGGCGCCGCCCCTTCACGCTGGATGCAGCCAGGCTTAGCTCACTATCACAACGGCGCCGCAAGCGCCGCACCGCCTGAGGAAGGACAAGGCCCACGGGCGCTGGCTGCCGGAAGCGGTAGGCGGCACTGCCGACGGCGCCGCCATATCCACGGGCGCCGCTAACGCCGCCGAGGCTCAAAGCGGCACCGCCAATGGCGCCGCTGAGCACCGGGCGCCAACGGGCGCTGAGTCCTCAAGCGCGCCGCTTGATCACCGGCGCTAACGGGCGCCGACTCAAAACGGCATTGAAACGGGCGCCAAGATCGGGATCACCGGCACCGCCAACGTGCCAGATCCAAACGCGTCAAAGGCGGCGCCGAGGGTCCACCCGGCCGGGCCCAAAAGTCGAGGGCCTTCGCCACGGGGGAGCCTGTACCCGCGAAGAGGTGACTGCCGAGGCGGTGTCGGGCGCCGCTGCCCCGGAGGGACTACGACGCCCCGACACCGCAGAAGGGGCCTCCTCGGCAAGAAAAGACGTAGGAGGCCCTCCTCCTCAGACCGATAGGCTCGGGAGGGGACCCGGGGAAGGGCCTAGAGACCTTACCTGAGAATCCTTGAGCGACGCCGTCTCTTTAAGGTCGGCGGGCTTTTGTTTGTGCTTGAACGCTGCTGACTTCGTGACACGGGCGGTCCATGGAGAAACAAGCGCCGCACGAATCCATGTCGTGTTAAGTCCAGGCAACGAAGACAAACGCCATGCCGGGTCCGAGACGGAGAAATGCGGCCACAGTAACACGACGATAGGGCGCGCCCGTCAAACACGCGAAGCTCCGAACCGACATAACGCCGAATCAACAAGAAAATAGTAGAAAGCACACGCGCCGCGAAATAAAAACGGTCTCACCGATTGGCGTGAGTGTGCGGGAAAGAGGAGTCGCTGACGAGTCAAAATATGGACGCCCGAACAGGTGCTGCCTCGACGGCGGGAGAAACAGAACTGAGTTGGAGGAGGAGTCGGAATCGTTAACGGCCGCCGCCGATGACGCATGACGCCGCCTCGAGGCGGGCCGTTAGCAACTTCTAAAAAAAAGAGTTTCGGACGGGTAGCGCCGCCCGGCTTACACCCAGGAAGTAATGAATGGTGAAGATTGACAAGGGAAGATATAAAATGTTTCCTGCATCAGAAGGCCTTTTTCTTTTCAACGCTGTTGTTTCAGTTCGCGATTCATCGATCCGGTTCTGAGTTGTTCAGCCGACACCATCACATCCCGGTAAGCCTGTTCCTTTTATTTTCACATCAATTCCTACCGACAGCACGGGTCTGTTTTACTGAAGTTTTGAGTTTGTTTCAGAGTCATGTCAGGTTTGGGGGCTGGAAGAAATCCAAGCAGGCCGTGCCCCAATGCATCGGTGCCCCTGTGGCTGGCATTACTCCATTTCGGACTGGCATGACGTCTGCTTTTGCTGCCTCAGTCCCAACCACGACATTGACAGCTGCGATGCCTGCTTCTCCATGGACTGCCACGCACTTGAAATCTGTGCGTTTAAAGTTAGTGGGGCCCGTGGACTTCGGAGGTGGAGTCATTCTAGTGATACCATGGCTAGAACTCTTGGCCCTGCCTCCGATCCCCTCCAGTCTAGTACGGTCCAGTGAGGAGGAAACCTCTTCTGATTCAACCCTTGCCGTGAGGGAAGTTTCTTCCATGGTGCTGGGAGGAATGGCTCGGTTCCCTCTGGAGCCAGGTCGGGAGCACTGCTACGGCAGTCACCTCCTCAGAGGTGCAGACTCACCAGTGTTGCGGCCCACAGCTGCTGGGCCTGGCACAGGTGGACTCTGCGCTGCCTGCTGCCGTTGTCTCCTCTGAATCAGGAGCTCCCGGACGTGACACCAGACTCTCCAGTGCTAGTCCCTCGGTGGTCCTGGAGGCAGATAGTGTTTCTGGGGCGCTGGGGTGATGGTCCTGGCCTCGGGGGAGGGAGGGGCCATGGCGGCTGCCATTTCTAGTGCTGCCCTGGCTACTGCGGCTGGGATCGGACCCCTATTCTGTGGCCTCCCTCAGGGGCCAGCAGGGATTGAGGGCCCTAGCACTGGGCACAAGGAAGAGGATGGCCTCAGAGTCTGAGGGTTGGGGTGAGCACGGGGCCCTCCTCCACTACCCTTCGGGGGATGGGGAGGAGCTACAGTGCGAACCCGCTTCTCCTCCTCTGAGACTGCGGAGGTGATCTTGGTGGGCGGCGCTGGGGTTTGACCTTCTGGAACCATGCAGCCTGGTCGCAGCAAGGGAGAATCCCCCTCAGGGCTCAGCCAGGATTTATCATCAAATTTGCAGCGATCCGCTGACTGGATCGACCACCGGATTGCCCTGTCTGGGAGGATCTAATGAAGTTACATACGAAGAAGCCATTTGGTCCTATCAAGTCTGCTCGTGTTGCAGGGTCCATAGCTTGAGCTACTGTCCCTGCCCCCTCCCCAATCCTCCCTACCCATGACCCTTACCCTCCCCATGCCTGTCCTAGCCTCTCTTAAAGCTGCCCACTGTTTTCAACGAGATTACCTCTTCTGGCAGTGCATTCCAAGTGTCCACTCTCTCTGTGAAGAAGTTCTTCCTGACCTCCCTCCTAAACCTTCCACCCTCCAGCTTAAGATTGTACCCCTCGTGTTATGGTTGCCCCTCAGCTTAAAGAGACTCTCCTCATCACCCTTATTTATCTCTTTCAAGTACTTGAAGGCCTAATCATGTCCCTGCTCTCTCTCCTGTCATCCAGGAGTACATGTTCCGTGCCCTCAACCTGTCCTCGTATGCCTACCCTGCTGACCAGCTATCATCTTTGTAGCCCTCCTCTGGACCTTCTCCAGAAAGTTAATGTCCTTTTGAGGTGTGAGCACCAGTACTGAACTCTCATACTCTAGATTCAGCCTTACCAGTGACCTGTACAAGGGCAGTATAACCTCCTCTCTTCTCCTACTGATCCTCCTAGATATGCATCCCAGCATCTTGTTTGCCTTTGCTGCTGCTTTCTTGCTTCACTCGTGGAGTGCTTCAGGTCACTAGTGATCATCACTCCACAGGTCCTTCTCCTCCTGTGATGCAGATACTCAAGACTCCACCCAGGTAGTACTCTGTCCTAGAATTCTTGCCTCCAATATGCATAACTTTGCATTTCTTGGCATTGAAGCTAAGCTGTGCGATCCTGGACCACCTCCCAAGCTTTTCCAGATCTTCCTTTAGGTCCTGTGTACTGAGAGGTCTCAGAGCCCTGGCAGAGGTCGAGCACTTTCTGTCAGGTGCCCTTCCCAATCCTCTGCAGACACCACCACCTCCTCTCCCAGGCCATGTGGGTCCAATGGGGCCTTGACCTGGGAAATGTTCAACTACTGGCGGCCTTCCTAGATATGTCATGGCTATGGACAAGCAGGTCTTCCTTCTGTCCCCACCGCCACAGGAGGACTCTGAACTTCTGAGCTCCTCTACTTTCTTGACATCCTTCTCTGAGGAAGAGGAACGTTCCATCCACCTCTCTGATGACGCTGATTTCACTGAATATCAGCAATTCCTTCGAGAGTTGGTTCAGGAGCTCCATATTTCCCATGTGTTAAAGGCGTAATACCGGCAGGAGACACGCTTCTTCTTGAGTGAATTCAGTGCGAACCACCTTGTGGTCCCTTCCTGGCCTGTTCCTTTCCAGGAAGTGTCGATCCGCACTGGCAGTCACCAGCTGCCTCATCCCCAGCTGACTGCAGGAGGTATTGCAACCCAGGAGTCCCTAGGTTCTTTGCCTCACCCACCGTTGGGGTTGATAGCCCTAGGCACTCCTTCCGGGCATCAGCACCCAGCACATGACTGACCACTGGATCAGGACTCTGCAGAGTTCGACCAGTGGGAAGAAAAAGTATTCTGTTCATCTCGTGTGCTACTCTGCATTATCTCATCAGGCTCACCATGCTGCCTACAAGAGGCATTTGTGGTCAGTGCTAGCATTATTGCCTGACTCGGAGGAATTGAAGCAGGCCATCCTCTGCGCGGGGTCTAGAGCTTGCAAGGCACCAAGCAAGGGTATCATATGATGCCAATGAGGTGGCTTCCAGACTGGTAGGGACAGCGATCTGCATTACGTGGAGGCATGGCTTTGCCCGTCAAGATTGTCATCGTGGCCGGTGTAGGGTGATCTCCTTCACCTTCCAGAGGACCCGTTGAAGGAGGAACTTGCAGAGGTGTCTTCCATCCCCTGGCCACAGGGACACCTCCTCACCCTGAACAGTCTTAGGCCACGTATGGCTAGTATGGCTAAAAGGGTCTCCCTCTTCTGCATTTGCTCAGCTGGAGGCTCAGGAAACTGTTCCCTCAGGGCAGTGCTGGGTCCCCTCCGAGAGGCTTAGTACTCACCCAGCAGTAATGAATGGTGAAGATTGACAAGGGAAGATATATAGATTAAGTACCTACTGTAATTCTTGATCTTCCCTTGTATCTTCACCATTTGTTACTAGTCCCATCCACCTTCCCTCTTGGGCCTCAGCTTCTGGCGTCTCCTCCACCTTGCTCGCCCTCCCCCTGTGAGGTCAGTTGGGTAGGGAATCACTAGTACCCCCAGAGCCTTCTGTTTCCTTCTCTAAAGTCACAGGCGCCCAACCTAAGGAGATCGGTAGGGTCTTCACCCTGGCCTGGGAGGGAACTCCTGCAGTTCTCATAGAACATAGAAACATAGACTTTGACAGCAGATAAGGACCGCTTGGCCCACCTAGTCTGCCCATTTCCCTACCTACTGGATGCAGATCCTAGTTAACAATAGCCTATTTCTTCCTACGCCCCCACAAGAATTGCCTTATGTCTGTCCCATGCATTCTTGAATTCTCCCAGTTTTGATGCCACAGCCTTCTCAGGAAGGCGGTTCCATCATCCACCACCCGCTCTGTGAAAAATACTTCCTCCCACTTGCCCTGAGCCATCCCCCTCTATCTTCAAATTGTGTCCTCTTGTTCTTGCACATCTCTTTTCTGAAAGATGCTACCCTCTTGGACTCTGTTGATTCCACTGGGGTATTTAAATGTTTCTATCATCCCCCTCTCCCTCCGTTCCTCAAGGGTATACATATTAAGCTCCTTTAGTCTCTCTTCATATGGCTTCTCTTGCAGACCCTGCACCATTTTAGTTGCCCTGCTCTGGACTGTCTCCATCTTGCCTATGTTCTTGCGGAGATAGGGTCTCCAGAACTGGATGCAGTATTCAGATTGGGTCTTCTCTGTGGGTCCCTTCTGTGACTTGGCACAGACCTATCTGGTTGATTGTGACTCAATTAAGAGGTGGGCACTTAGGTAGTGCATCCGTGAGAGGATCCATGGGACTCTCTCCCCCACTTCTTGCTGTCCCTCTATGTTATAGGGTTTTTTCTGGAAAGTGTCCTCTCCTGTTTGGGGGGCCTCCTTTGGGCTAAACCCTCAGGTGGTAAGCTTGGAAGGGCCATGCTCAAGAACATTCATCCCAAATCTGGATTTAGGGGCAGGGGTGAGCAGGCACCACACTTTATATTCTCCAAGACCATCTCAAACCCTCCTGTTCTGGACCTAGGTCCAGTGGGTTCTAAAGCCTGATGGGATCCTTGCACCTGTATCTTCATACCTTTTAGGTTTGAGAATAAGGATAAGCCAATAGTCTTCTGGCTGAGCATGGCGGAGGTCTCTCACCTTCTCCCCTCCCTCTTCTCTCTCTTTTCCCCATTGGTTTTCCTTTCTTTCTGTGCTGCCGCCCAGGGGCTGGGGCCCCTAAGGTCCAGATAGTGAACTCGGTCTTCCCTCTGGTCGGCTTATTCTTTTCAGTTTATATCCTTTCTTTTCCTATCCCTCGGCTCCTTGCTTCATCTTAAGATTTTTCTGTCCCCTTTTTTCCTTCTCTCCGGCAGAACAGAACTGGTGTGGAGGAGGAATCAGCAACACCTAACTGCCAACCCCTCGAGCACCACTAAGTGCATCGGCCTGGGTGGGTGGGCGCCATCAGCAGCTCCTCCACAGAGAAAAAAAGCTCCAGCTTACATCCAGCAGTTATGAATGGTGACGATACAAGGAAGATCAAAATTACGGTAGATACGTAATTTACATATTTAGTGTGAACTCAAAAACCACCTTGGGTAAAATCTTGGATTTGTGTGCAAAGATGCCCTGTCTTGTGAAAAATCAAATAAGGCTCATCGCTCCAGGATATGATTCACTGGGGCAGGTGAAAGGTCTAGGGAATGTTTGGCAGCCAGAAGGCAAACCACTTCCACATAATGGCTTAGTGGAAAGGGTGGAAGGCTTGTGGGCGGCCACAAGGACGCCCGCCACTCTGTTAGAGACCCCAAACTTGGCAATGGCTATGTCCTCAGGAACCAGGCATGCAGATGGAGGGACCGGAGATTGGGATGGACCAGGGTTCATTGATCCTGGGTCAGCAGATTCTTGCAGAGGGACCGGAGGTTCCTTGGCCATCTGCTGAAATAGAGGAACCAGATCTGGTGAGGCCAGAGCAGGGCTACCAGAATCATGTTGGCCCCATCCATTTGCAGGTTGATCAGCACCCTCTAAATTAGAGGAATGCCTACAGAAATCTCCCACTCCAAGAGAGGGACAGTGCATCTCCCCAGAAAACTCCAGGCCCTGGGTCTAGTGAGCAGAAATTGGGCAGTTTTGAGGTCAAGTGGGGGACGCAAAAGGTCCAACTCTGGATGACCCCATCTGTCGAACAGATCTACTACGGATGAGAGAAGCACCCATTCATGTATCCTGCACTGAGTCCTGCTGAGACTGTCCACTAGGGTGTTTAGGACACCTGGCATGTGGCCCCAAAGAGAGTTGGACCATGCTCTAGTGCCCAATACCACACTTTCATTGCCTCTCTTCAAAGGGGATACGAGTGAGTCCCGCCTGCTTGTTGATGTAGTAAATGACACAGATTGTCTGACTGCACAAGCAGCTGGCCTGGAGCAAGATGCTCCTGAAATACCTGCATGGCATAGGCGCGCTCTCATTTTGAGGACATTGATATGCAGGGTGGCTTCCCACTGGGACCAGGAGCCCTGGGTTTGAAGGGACTCAGGTGTGCTCCGCAACCTAGACCCAAGCATCCGTGGTTAGAATCTGATGGGAAGAAATCTGGAAGGCAACCCTTGAAGAAGATTCAAGGGTACATCCACCATTGCATTACCATGCACTGGAGAGGACACAGGACTTGGTCCAGCTCATCCGCATGCTGGTCCCTTTGCACCCTGAGGGTCCACTGAAGGGTGTGTATGTGAAGCCTGGCCATTGGAATGGTGGGAATGGCTGCTACCATTAGACCCAGCAACCAGAGGTACAGTCTGGCAGGAATGTACCGACTCCAAGCGACTTCCTGAGCTTGAGCTATTAGAGCGGTCTGCCCTGTTTTGGGGCAGGAAGGCTTTCCCTGCTCAAATCCAGGACCCGCCCCTATGTACTGCAGTCTTTGGGAGGGTGCTAGAACCGACTTGGGTAGGTTGACAGTAATGCCCAGAGAGTGGAAGAGCTGGAGAGTGCGCTCAAGAGTCAGTAAGAGCTGTTCCTGGACAGGGCCTTCTGAGGCCAATCATCCAGGTAAGGGAAGACATGTCTCTCCCTTCATGCGGGCTGCGGCTAAGCACTTGGTAAAGACACATGGTGCTGAGGACAAGCCAGAAGGTAGCACTGTGAGTTGGTAATGCTCGCCCTGAAAGGCAAAATGAAGAAACCTCCTTTGAAGGGGAAAGACTGAGATGTGCACGTAAGCGCCCTGCATGTCCAGTGAGCAGAGCCAGTCCGTGGTCTTAAGGAGGGGCATAAGGCCTGGCAAAGTTACCATCTGGAACTTTTGTACTGGACAAAGAGATTGAGATCTTTTAGATCTAAAATGGTCGCAGATCTCTGTTTTTTCCGGACCAGGAAAACCTGGAATAAAACCCTTGATTTCTCTGTCGCCTTGGCACCAGTTCGATTGCCTGCTTGTGCAGAAGAGACTGTACTTCCTCCCAGAGAACAGACAAGTGAGCCAGGGATAGTTGGAGGGTATCTGGAGGATGCTGGATGAGCTCCAGGATATGACCTGTCTGTGTGATCTGCAGTATCTATGCATGAGCGATGGTCCTCCATTGATTCAGATGGAGGAGATCCGACCTCCAACCACCACCTTCTGGGTCTGGACCAGAGGAGGGGCTCTGGCAAGGAGTCAAGCTGAGGTGGCTGTTCATTTCTGGGATGCTTGGCCATGGCTCCAGCATTGGAGGAGGAGGCAAGGAGTCTGGGCTCTGTGCTGAGCTGGCCTCATATTGGCCTGTCCACTTGTGCAGACCTCCTCCCTACCACGGTCTTGGGTGTGGCGGGAGAATGGACAGACTTAATGGATGTGCCAGAGGCCTGCATATCATTTTATGAGGTCCTGGACATCAGGGCCGAAAGAAGCTTGGTGCCGTTGAAAGGCGTTAAGCACCTTATTTTGCACACTCGACTGCAAATCCAGAGACTCTGAGCCAGGGTGTCTACGAGGCGTATACCAGTGGCAGCTACCCTGCCCACTGTATCGGCCATCATGTCATACAGGCCTCAAGGGGATGTTTTCTAGACATCCTCTGCAGTTTGCAAGCACTGGAGCAATTCTTGTTTCTGGGAGATATCTGAAAGGGCTTGGGCAGCAGGCTTGCCCCTTTCTCCAGTTGGCATTCTGGAATTTAACCATGTGTGACAGATAGTTTACAATCTTCAGGCCCAAAGGTGGAGGAGGGTAAACCCTTTTTCCCCAGAGGTCAATCCTGTGGGATTCCTTGCCTAGGGAAAGGAACTAAAGTGCTTAGGTGCCTTGTATCTCTGGGCTGCCTTGATGACTAGAGTCCGCTTCGCCTGGACAGCAAGTAAGGAAGGCCCTGAGGGGCATTTAAGGTTTTTTCACCCTACGTGGCATAGCTGGTAACATGTCTGGTTTGTGCCAGGCTGCTGTAGTGGCATTCTTCAGGGCTGGCAGCATAGCAGGAATGATCTTGGGGGAGTCAGGAAGTCCACCAGGTCTTTTCTGGTGACATCCTCCTCCTCCTCAGTCTGGAAGCCCATGGTGGCAGACAGCTGCTTCATGACATCCTCAGTGTCATCAGGAGGATGAGATCAGGATAATACTCTTCCTCGACCTCCTTGTCTGGCGCCGGATGTGCCGATGGTGGCCTCATGGGGAGTCTCCCAGGGTCAACGAACAGGTGTCAACGATGGCTTTGCCTGATGGTGCCATTAACGAGGGCTGGTTGACTCAGATGCCCCGAAAAGATCTGCTGTTCTAGGGACATGGATATGTTGTTCTATCCACACTTACTGGCAGGTTCCTTGCTGCTTTAAATCTTGCCGGAACGCTTCAAGCTGGCTTATCCCACCCACCCAGGTGGTAAAAGGAAAATTACGTACTACCGTAATTCTTGATCTTCTTGGACGAGTCTCCACCACTCATTCACACTAGTGGGATTGGCGCCGGAGGCACTAAGACCCATCGGGAGCAAACTTTTTGCTGGAGGGTCGGCGCGAGAGCGCGTCTCGAGCAGCTGCTCGAGCGCTAATGACCATCTCGCTGCATTACCCTCCAACCGCTCAGTACCTTTTTACCAAGGAGGTGCAGCGAACTAACGTAAAGAGTAAACCCAACATTAAAAAACGGACATAAGATAGTCCGTATGACCCGTGTAAGAAGGGTCAGCAAAGAAGTCTTCTACGGCCTAAAGATTTGAGGGAGTGAACACCAATACAGCGGTGAGCTCGGGGATGGAGAGGATGAATGAGTGGAGACTCGTCCAAGAAGATCAAGAATTACGTAGGTACGCATTTTCCTATCTTCCTGGACATAAGTCTCCACCACTCATTCACACTAGTGGGAGAGTACCAAGCTGATAATCCCCAAAAGGGCGGGGAGGAGAGCCAGAGCTCACGCGTCTAAGATAGAAGCCCATTAAGGATAGTTCTGCCAGATCACAGATATTGCCTGGCATGAACATCCAGTGCATAGTGTCTTAGAAAGTATGCACTGAGCTCCAGGTGGCAGCATTGCATATATCTGCAATTGGAACATTGCGAATTTCCGCTAGGGATGCTGATCACTTCCTAGTAGAGTGAGTTTATTACCTACCTTCTAATTTAACCTGAGCCATAGAATAGCAATGACGTAAGGCATGCCACTAACCATGAAGAGATGCATCTAATAGCGAGCAGTTGACCCAGCCGGGTTGTCGCTGGAAAGAAACGAACAGTTGCTGAGTCTTGAGAACATCCTTGGTTCTATCTAAATAGAACCGCAGACTCTCTTAACATCCAAGGAATGAAGAGCTGCTCCCTTCATTTTGGAAATTAGTAAGCGGGAAGTACCAGAGGTTGGTTCAGATGGAATTCTGACACAACCTTGGGAAGAAATTTAGGATGAGTACGGAGAACTACCTTGTCCTTATGGAATACAGTATCACGGAGGGTCCATAACCAGGGCATGTATCTCAGAGACCCCATGGCTGAGGTAATGGCCCAGGAAGGCAGTCTTCAGGTAAGAAATTTTAGCTCACAGGTAGCTAAGGGTTCGAAAGGCTTCCGAGTGAGCATGTCCAGCACCAGGTTAATGTCCCAGGCTGCAACTGGACGCTTAACAGGGGTCTGGTATGGAGAACCTTAAGAAATCTCTTCACCATAGGTAACTGCGCCAGAGTTAAGGAAGAAATCGGCTCATGGAACGCTGAGATGGCACGAAGGTGAACTTTAACTGTGGATTACTGAACACCCAAGTTTGATAGGTCCAAAGATACTCCAGAACCTTGCCAGGAGGACAGGAAAGGGATTCCAGAGATTTTGCACACCAGAGAGAAAAACGCTTCCATTTGAAGCGTGACGCTGGGTGGCTGGCTTCGAGCAGCCAGAAGGATGTCTGAGACTCTACGAGAGCGTTGAACCGATTCACTTTATCTCTTCAGGAGCCAAGCATGAAGGTGAAGTGATTTCAGGTTGGGATGGACCAACGAACCCTGAGTCAAAAGACTGATTTGTAAAGGAAGTGGTCTCGGAGAGGCTGCCAACATACTGTTGAGTAGAGAAACCATAGTTGCCGAGGCCAGGAAGGAGCAATGAGAATCATCTTGGCCCCTGAGACTCGAACTTGAGGAGTACTCTCTGGATTAGAGGAAGTGGTGGAAAGGCGTAAAGAAAGCTTTTGTCCACCGCAGCCTGAACGCATCCTGACAGAAAATGCCAGGCCTGGATTTCTGGAGCAGGAGAGGGGCAGTTTTAGCTGAGTGGGATGCAAAAGGTCCAGGTCTGGAGTCCCCCACTCTTTGAACAGAGACCGAGCTACGGCTGGATCGGAGACCACTCGTGAGGGTCTGCCTCCGTTCTGCTGAGGTGATCTGCTAGGTCGTTTTGTATACCTGGCAGATAAACCGCTTGAATCAGAGACTTGTGCTCCAAGCACCACTCCCACACCTCATTGCTTCCCTGCAAAGGGATAAGAATGAGCACCGCCTTGCTTGTTGATGTAATACATCACTGCTTTGTTGTCCGCTTGAAGGAGAAAATGTTCTTGTGACAAAGGACATCCTTCAGAGCTCGGATTGCATGAGGGCCGCTCTCATCTCCAGGACATTTATGTGGAGATGAGTTTCAACTGAGTCCATACACCTTGAGTGTGGAGGGAGAGACAGTGAGCCCCCATCCCATTAGCGATGCATCTGTGGTGATGGAGATCTGATGATCCGGGGAGCAAAGGGGAATCCTTCCAGGAGATTGCTTCTTGAGACCACCAGGTGAGAGACCTTCAAGGGGCTCCGCCACCTTGATGGGATAAGACTGGGGTGAGGAGGTCGGGACCACTGAGTGGAGAGCATCCATTGGGTGGTTCTCATGTGCAGTCGGGACCAGAGGGACAGTGAAGACCGAGGACCCATGAGACTCCAACATGCGCTGCATCGAGAGAGCTGTAACCACTGGTCTCTCTGGATGTAACGGGCCATACGAAGGATGTCGAGTCTTCTGTCCTCTGGAAGGAAAGCCTTCAGCTGAGGAGGTGTCTAGAAGCGTCCCCATGAAAAGGAGCTCTGGGAGGGTTGCAGTTGAGATTTTTCAAATTCAACAGAACTCCCATGGACGTGAGAAGACGAGAGTAGTTTGCACGGCTTCCAAAGTCCCTTGGCCGGAAGGGCTTGCTAGAAGCCAATCGTCCAGGTAGGGAAACACTCGGAGTCCGACTTTCCTGAGATGCGCCGCAACTGCACAACACTTTGTAAAAACTCAGAGGCGCCGAGGATAGCCCAAAGGGCAGGACTCTGAACTGATAATGCTGACCAAAAGCTACAAACCTGAGGAATTTGCGTGTGGGTCGGGTGGACGGGGATATGCTGGTAAGCATCCTGCATATCGAGAGAGGCCAGCCAGTCGTGCTGATGCAGCAAGGGTAACAGGGTACCTAGGGAAATCATCTTGAATTTCTCCCTGGGGAGGAATTTGTTTAACTTTCTGAGGTCTAGAATGGGCGCATCCCCCAGATTTCTTTGGAACCAGAAAGTAATGGGAGTGAACCCTGAGTTTCGCGAATCTGGGGCACCAGTTCTATTGCCCTGTTGTTCAGAAGGCCCTGGATCTCCGCGGTGAGGAGGTCTGACTGAGAGGCCGACTACCTGGGTTGTCGTATGGGAGGACAATTGGGGTTTCCAAGAAATTGAGAGAATAACCCTCGCGAATTATCCGAAGGACCCATTTGTCTGAGGTTATGGACTTCCACTGGTTGTAGAAGCACATCAGACGCACCTCCCACCGGAGGAGAAAGTTCCACCTCGGCAGAGACCGTGCACCGCCTAACGGCGCCGAGAGACCACGCGGCGCAGCAAGCCCCGGGCGGCTCAAACGGCGCCGACACGGCCACAGACCCTGCAGAAGGCGCCGGAAAGCCCCGGAACCTGGAAAGCAAGAGAAGGAAAAACCAGGAGATAAGGGCATCGGTGAGGCCCCTCGCGCACGCAGCCATGCGAGGGGGGAACACCTAAGCACGGAGTCGCTAGCACCAAGAAGGCGCCACGCGACAGGAAGGTCCAACCGCCCCTACCTGATCGCCGGAGGAGCCCGAGGGCCCCGAGGTAACCGAGCCAGGCAGAAGAACCAACTCCTCCAAGCCCATCGGCCCATAAGAGCGGCCCACTGATGAAACTGCTCATCTGGAGCCCTACCTATAGGCGAGGAGGCTCCGATGTCGAGGGGCGGCGATTATCGGAGAAGTTGGCGACTCCAGAAGAAGAGAGGCAACTAGCAGATAACCGACTGCCGACGCGAAGAGATATACAGAGGGCTAACTCGAGTGATGCCTTCTTTTGACCTGTAGGGTCAAGAAGAGCTCGAGGCCGAACGGGCGCCGAGAATGCGACTGCTATTTTATGTCAGCGGGGACCGCCCATCCCCCGGCATCGGACTGACCGTAGTCCATCGGACTGACCGTAGTCGAACCCTGCTGAGGAGAAGGAGGCTGACCGGACTCCAGCCCGCTGACTGAACAGCTTCATGTGAAGTCTCCCACCGCCACCTGACCTGCTCATGGT
The DNA here is from genome assembly GCA_016271365.2 of Neoceratodus forsteri. NCBI lineage: Eukaryota > Metazoa > Chordata > Ceratodontiformes > Ceratodontidae > Neoceratodus > Neoceratodus forsteri. Next base: position 1,079,160,068 of record CM057458.1, read on the forward strand.
CGACTCCGTCCAGTAGGCCGAGACTCTTCAAGTAAGTTAAGTTTAAATATTAGAAAAATTTTACTAAAATAGAATAAAACTGTATACTACTATCGTGATAATGTTACAAAAAACAAACTGAAAACTATGCGCTAGTTTGAAGTTTGACCTCGACAGGCGAGCGATCGTCACTACTGAAGCGCACTCGACGTAGGAAAAGGAACTGAGGCGGTTGAGGGTCGTCGCCGAGATGGTCATTACCGACAGCCGCTGCTCGGCGGCATCGCGGTCTTTGCGGGCGCTGCCTCGTGCCGACTCCTCCAGCAAAGTTTGCTCCCCGGCGGGTCTTAGTGCCTCCGCGCCAATCCCACTAGTGTGAATGAGTGGTGGAGACTTATGTCCAGGAAGATCTCTTGGCTCCGCCTCCATGACGCCAGATCTTCCTTACCGCTTGAAGCTGAGGTTCCCTCCTTAGCGCCTCTGCTTAGGCCTGGATCCACACCTTCGTTAAACAAACTTATTCTAAAGTTTAAGACTTCGGTCTTTTCTTCCTTCAGCTGCGATGGACAAATCGACTCGGATTTCGGCACTGCCCTTGTGGGCAGAAGATGTCTTGGACCGATCCGCACTCCACATGTGTTTACTGCCTTGAGCTCGATCACGATCCGTGAGGCCTACGAATTGTGCAAGTCCTTCTCGGCGTCAATGTTATTGAAGACCGTTGCCAGATCTCAACTTGGGCGTCCCGAAAGACGTATTCCTCCGTGTAGTCAAGGAGGCCTTGGGCGGTGTCCGCATGCGGCCTGGGCTGAGCAACTTGAGCAAATGATCACCCTCGAGGAGGAGGCAGCCCAGGCCGCATCTTCTTCCTTGGTCATGCATTTATCCCGCCTCCCTTGGGCCTTCCTACTCGGCTTCTTTCAAGGAGCTTTGTCAGTCCCTCTCTACTATGGGAGAGGGGCCATCGGACATTCCTCTCGGTCCAAGAAAAGGACTCTGAGGAAAAGTCCCACCGTCGGCGTTCGTGGGAGGCGGAAGGTCCCCTTCCGGAGAGTCGACACTCTACTTCGTCGAGGTTGCGGCTATGGCCGCAGGCTTCATGGTGTCCCTGTCCGGTCTACGGTCAAGCAGGTGTGGGATCAGGGAAGGGCGGGGAAGTGGCAACAGCTCCAAACTGCTTGACATTGGAGACTTGTGCCCGTCAGTAGTGGCCACAGTGGCCATGCGCCGCAGAGCTTGGCTGCGGATCTCCACCTTCACGGCGGATACCCAGCACAAGCTGGCAGACGCTCCCTTCCTGGGGACAGACTTGTTCGGTCCCGGGTGGAGGGTCATTTGCAGAGGATCAAGTTGTTCAATGCCACCTTGACTCGGTCACGCCTGCACAGACAGACAAAGGCTGCCAGCAACAGCGTAAGCCCTTCGGCCTTCTGCCCCACGGCACGTCCGCCCAGCAACACCAGCATCAGGGCCAGCAGGCTTGCACTTGGCACCCCAAAGCCAAGCCTGCAGCTTCCTCCAGCAGGAAGCCGGGAGGAAAAAGGCCAGGAGATTCCTCGGCGGTCCTTGCTCCAAGCCTGCCCAGTGACGGTAGAGGTGTCGCCCCAGCCTCTCACTCTCGCGGGGACGGCTCCGCCACTTCCTTTCCGCCTGGTCCGCTATCACCACGGACCACTGGGTGTTGGAGGTGGTAGGGAAGGGTCTGCCTCTGGAATTGAACTGGCCCCATCCTATCGAGCCGCCGCCCCATGGGGGCTAGTGGGGCGGAAGCTTCAGAGCAGAGGGTTCCTTTACGAGTTCCGGCCATGCCCTTCAGCCTTTCTCCAGCTCCCAGGGTCTTCACCAAATGCATGGCAGTGGTGACAGCATTCCTGTGGTGCCGAAGGGTCCAGATGTACCCTTACCTGGATGACTGGCTGATTGCAGTCCCTCCAGGCTGGAGGGGTGGAGCGGTCCAGGGATCTGGCCCTCCAGGTCTGTCTCAGATTGGCCTCCTTATCAGTGAGGCCAGATCGGAACTTCGTGCCAATGCAGGTGATTCAATTCATTGGGGCAGAGCTCGACTCTCTTGAACCAGAGCACAGCTCGGCGGACAGAACCGGTTCTTTCCTCCTTTGCCCAATCATTTTCTGGTTGGGCAATTGCATCCCTGCCGGGACTTCCTGTGCCTCCTGGCGGCCGGCTGGCACATGCCCCTTCAATGGGACTGGGCCGCCAATGGTCACAGTGCTCGGTCCGCTGGATCAGCCAGTGGCGGTGACCCAGGAGATGTGGAATGCTCTCCAGTGGTGGATTGTTCCATCTCACCTGCAGGAGGGCATCTCGTTTGTCCGCCCTGAGCCGACGGTCATTCTAACGACCGACGCCTCTCTGATGGGTTGGGGTGCCCATCTGGGGAGCACAGAGCATGGCCTCTGGTCCTCTCAGGAGTCTCGATGCCACATAAACCTGCTGGAACCTCGAGGCGGTCCGACTAGCCCTCACCGCCTTCGCCTGTTGTGCAGGGTCAAGTGGTTCAGGTCCAGACAGACAATACCGCGACCATGTACTACCTAAACCGCCAGGGCGGGATGCGCCCTTGCCCCTGTGCAAGGAAGCTGTCCAGACTTGGTCCCTCGTGAGCAGACTGGCGGTGGATCTCCTACTCATCCGTGTGGTGGGAGCCTCCAACACTCTGGCCGATGCCCAAGCTGGACAGGTGCTGCATCTGACGAGTGGTCTCTCCTGCCGGAGGTAGTACACGATCTGTTCTAACACTGGGGCACACCTCAGGTGGACCGGTTTGCCTCCAGGAGAATGCGAATCTGAGGCTGTTTCATGCCTGCCCCTGAGCAGAGCTCGCTGCAGGGGATGCCTTCTGGAGGCCGTGGACCCCGAGCCTCTTCTCGCCTTTCCCCATTTTCCTTGATCCACAAGGTGCTTCTCAAAGGCGAGGAGGACTAGGCGCAGGCGATTCTGGTAGCCCTAGACTGGCCCGCCAGTTCTGGTATCCAGATCGCCTCAGCTCAGGCTCCAGAGTCAGCTTCCAGCACGCCCGGACCTTATCTCAGTCAACCAGGGAAGGTGCTCCACCGGACCTCCAATCCCTGCACCTGACTGCCTGGTTCCTGAGCGGCTGGAGTTCTTGAGCCTTGGGTCTTTCAACGAGGTCCTCAACGCTGTTGAGGCATCCCGTAGGGAATCGACCAGAAAAATGCTATGCCTTCAAATGGAAGAGATTCTCCATTTGGTGTCAGGATAAGGGTTGGACCCTTCCTCCTGTTCCTTGGCCAGCATTCTGGACTACCTATGGTCCTTTCTCAGCTAGGGCTTTGGTCGACTGACCCTTAAGGTGCACCTGGCAGTCATCTCTGCTTACTGGGCACGGGCGGAGAAAGCAGTTGGTGGCGCAGGAGAAGGTGGTCGGGTGCTTTTTCAAAGACCTTGATCACATATCCCCTCCGATCGAGAACCTCCACCTCCGTGGGATCTACTGCTGGTATTGGCTAAGCTCATGGGTAAGCCATTCAAACCGATGCACAGGTGTGACATCTCTCTCCTGTCGTGGAAGACCGCCTTCTGGGTGGCTATCACGTCAGCCAGAAGGATGGGAGAGCTCCAGGCGCTTTCCATCCTGCCTCATATCTGGTCTTCCACAGGGGCAAGGTTGTCCTGCGCCCTCACCAGAAATTCCTTCCAAGGTGGTGTCGAGTTCTCCTAACTAGGTAAGTTGACTCTACGTGTTCTGTCCCAGTCACACCTCGAGGTCAATATAGGCTCCATACTTTGGACCCTAGAAGAGCGCTTTCTTATTATAAGGAGCAGATGGCTGAAGTTCGGGAGAGGTTCGCCAGCTGTTTGTCACCTACGCTGAAGCTGCACCTGGCAGACCTGCAGCCTAGGCGGATGATAGGCAGGTGGTCACCTCCTGCATAGATCTCTGCTGTAGGTTCGGGCATGGAGCCTCCCAAACGGATAAGAGCTTATTCTACCCATCATACCGCTGCTTTCAGGGATGTCCCTATCCAGGAAATCTGCAGGGCTGCTACCTGGAAGTCAGCACACACCTTCATTACCCACTACCACATTGACCTAGAGTCACGCCGGGATGCTGGTTTTGGGACCTCTGTTCTCAGTCCTTATTTCCCAAGTAGGGATGTCGTCTTGCCCTCCTCCTCCCAGAGAACTGCTAGGAGTCTGCCAGTAAGTGTGGATAGAACAACATATCCATGTCCCTAGAAGTACAGGTTACTCACCTGTAACAGGAGTTCTAGGAATGGTATATTGTTCATCCCACCTAACCCACGACACTCCCCGCTTGACGCACAACCTGGCTTCCAGCGGGCTAGATCTGGCGCCATGGGGCAGAGCCGAGAGTTTTACCACCCGGTGGTGGGAGGAGCCAGCTTGAAGACCTTCCGGCAAGATTTAAAGCGGCAAGGAACCTGCCAGTAAGTGTGGATGAACAACAATATACCATTTCTAGAACTCCTGTTACAGGTGAGTAACCTATTTTTTTAGGGATGTGGATATGATGTTCTATCCACACTTCTAACAGACTCCTAACAGTTCTCCTGGGAGATGGGGGCATGGTGTGCACACCACGCCCTACTTAGAAAAGGATTGGAGAGCTGCCCGTCGCGCAGCGGTTGGATTTCCGCCATGCGCCGGGTGACTTGGGTTCGGAACGGACCTGGGACACCGGAGGGTCGGCCGAGGAGAAGGATCGAGCGTCCTTCCGACAGCCTCCTTCTCCGGGAGGGCAGGGCAGCATTCGGCGATGAGCGGCACCTAGTGGAGGCTGGCGTGTCACACGCCGATGTTAACAGTATGTCAGGATGAAGTGACGAGGTCATCATTGCACGCCCCCATCCTGCTTAAGGGAGGGGATAAAATCCCAGCCTCGCCGCTTATATGGCGCCTGCCCCTTGAGGTCTCAATTAGCCTCTAGAGCCGGTTCCCGACTAGATACCAGTACCGCTGGCTCCGATAACGGGGAAGGTCAGTGCCGCGCCCCACTCTCTGGGAAGCCAGGATAACCGTGAGGACGCAGGCATTTCTAGAGGTGGCGGCTTGAGGTCCGTGACCAGAGCAGAAAATAACGACGGGAGTAGTAGGAGGCAAAAAGAATAAATTGAGGGAAAAAAAAAAGAAAAGGATTGAGAACTGAGGCTCCAAACCATCATCCCAGCATGACTCAAGGTTGATGGTAGTGGAAATGAGTGTGTTGACTTTCAGGTAGCAGCCCTGCAGAGTTCTCAGATTGGGACATCCTGGAAGCAGCCACCATGGCAGTGGTATGATGAGTGGAATGAGCCCTTAGCCCTACGGGAGGCTCCCAAGCCAACCTATAGCAGAGGTCGATGCAGGATACAATCCGTCTGCTTAGCTGCCAGCCTGCCATGTGCAGCTTCAGCGTAGGTGACAAACAGCTGGAAAAATCTCTCCAAACTCCAGCCGTGGCTCCTTATAATAGGTTAGAGCTGGCCACAGATCCAGAGTATAGAACCTGTGCTTGGCCTGAGAGGTGGATTGAAGTACACCAGGAGATTAATCACCTGGTTAAGGTGACAATCTGAGACAACCTTCAAGAGGAACTTCAGGTTGGGGTGGAGGACAACCTTGTCCCTGTGGAAGACCAGGTAAGGAGCCACTGAAAGCGCCTTCTGGCTGATGTGATAGCCACCAGGAATGTGGTCTTCCATGACAGGTGTGACATTTCACACCTGTGCATCCGTCGAATGACTTGCCCATGAGCATTACCAACACCAGCAACAAGTCCCAGGGCGGTGGTGGTTCACGCACAGAGGGAAATGTCAAGGCCTTTTAAAAAGTGCCAGACCACCTTCTCTGCTCTCACACTGCATACCGCCATCACCCTGTAAGTAGAGATGGCTGCCAGATGCACCTTAAGATGGTTGATCGAAGGCCCGACAGAGAGGATCAAAAAGTAGTAGAGATATTAGCCACGGGGCAAGATGGTAAAACCCCTTGTCCGGCACCAAATGGAGAACCTCTTCCATTTGAAGGCATAACATTTTGGGTCGACTCCTTCGAGATGCTTCGACCCAGCGAGGACATCTTTGAAGAGACCCAAAGCCTGGAACTCTAGCCACTCAGGAACCAGGCTGTCAGGTGCTGGGATTTGGCTCAGGTGGAGGGCCTTCCGCTGGATTGAGAGCAGGTCTGAGGTGTGGAGGAAGATGCCTCTCAGGAGCCTGCTGCAGAGGCTGAGGAGACTGAGGTACCAGAACTGGCATGGTCAGTCTGTAGCCACCAGGATCATCCATGCCTGTCCCTCACCTTGAGCAACTGCTTGTAGATCAAGGAAGCGGAGGAAGGTGTAAAGAGCCTGAGGGTCCAGGGCCTGAGAAGGCATCTCCTTGCAGCGTGTTCCCCACTGAGGGGGCGGCACCTGAACAGCCTCAGCTTTGCTGCTTGCCTGAGGCATACAGGTTCACCAGAGGGTGCCCCACTGGGAGAACAGATTGTGTACAAACTGTGGGTGGAGAGACAACTGTGAGACACCTCGGACCACACGGCTGAGTGCGTCCGCCCAGCTGGTTGGGACACCGGCAACATGGTCGGCCTCAAAGCTATGCACAGGTCCACATGTGGAGATCTGCACAAAGGAGAGTGCATCCTACCCTGCTTGTTGAGTAGTACATGGTCATGGTGTTTTCTGTCTGAACCTAGGCGACCCAACCCCGAATGTGCGGAGCAAAAGCAGTCGGCACCAGCTGAACTGCTCTGAGCTCCATCAAGTTGATGTGGCACTGGGACTCCTTGGGGTCCAGAGCCCATGGACTCTTAATGTTCCCCAGGTGGGCACTCCAGCCCATGAGAAGCATTAGTCGTCAGGATGGCCATCGGCTCTGGGTGAACAAATGGGATACCTTCCTGCAGATGTTCTCGACTAACCGATATTGGAGGCGTCCCACATCAGCTGGGTCACAGTAACTGGCTGGTTGAAGTGGTTGTTGCAGTGAGACCACTGGTGGGCCAGCTCCCATTGCAGAGAGCGCATTCTCCAGTGGGCCCAACAGACCACGCCTGGTGCAAGTCACCACATATCCCAGGAGGCGCAGGAAGTCCGAGCAGGGCACAACTGCCCAACCCGAAATAATCTGGCAAAGGAGGAGAGAGCCCGCCCCCATCTGCCAGAGTCGAACCTGGCTCTGCACGAGTCAAGCTCCGCCCCAATGAAACTGATCACCTGTGTGGGCATGAGTTCCAATCTCAGCCTCATTGACCAGGAGGCCAAGACAGACGAGGGTCTGAAGGGCAGGTCCTGGACTGCTCCAACTCCTGTCTGGAGGGACCCCGCAATCAGCCAGTCATCCAGGTAGTAGTAAACCTGGACCCCTCGAAGCCTCAGGTAAGCTGCCACCACTGCAATGAATTTGGTGAAGACCCTGGGGTCCGGAGGACAGCCAGTGGCATGGCCAAATACTCATAGAGGATCCTGTCCATTCGGAACCGGAGGTGGGACAGACGGATTGGGACATGGAAGAACACATCCTGAAGATCCAGGGGCAAAACCACGTTTTGCTGAAGAGATGGTATGATCAGACACACGATTGACAATCCTGAAGGTGTGCGGTCTGAGAAACTTGCTCAGGTTGTGCACACATCTAAAATGGGGCCAGCCCCGTCCGCTTTGGCACCAGGAAGCACCTGGAGACAAACCCTGTGTTCTGGAGGGTTTACAACAGGAGCCAAGACTCCTTGTGGAGGAGCTGGGTGATGTCCTGAAGGGCCGTCAGGGTGTCTGGGACACGCTGTCCCATGGGGCATTGGCTCGGCAGGGCAGGTATTCCTCAGATTCCAGAGGTAGACCCTGGCCGACCACTTTGAGAATCCATCTGTCTGTGCTGACAGTGAACCAGGTGGAAAGAAGTGGCAGAGCCAGCCCCCATGAGAGGACCCAGGGGAGTCAGGACAGGCCATCCCATCACTGGGTGAGCTTAGGGGCAGAGGAGGGCTGGCAGAGAAGCCACTGGAACCTTGACCTCCTGGCTTGCGAATGACCGCAGTCACTGACTTTAGCCCAGGAGGCCAAGTTTGCAGCTCTCCAGCCTAGGGCTGGGCTGGTTCACCAATGGCAGGCCAAAAGGGCTTCCTTTTCTGCTGCTTGGAGCCCTTGGGGTTCTTCTGGGCAGAAAACACCAAGTCCATGGTGGCATTGGGCGTCTTGAGCCAGGTGGGTGCCCTTCAACCTCAGGGCCCGAACAAGTCGCTGTGTCCGTGGGGAGCCTCTGTTTGGTCTCCAGGGTTGGACTGGTGAAGTACACTGGGAGGTTAATCATCTGGTTAAGATGAAACTCCAAACAATCTTTCGGAAGGAACTCCGGGTTGGGGCGGAGGACAACCTTGTCCCTGTGGAAAACCAAGTATGGAGGCTCCACGGAGGTGCCTGGAGCTCACTGATCCTTCTGGCAGAGGTGGTAGCCACCAAGGAGGTGGTCTTCCATGACAGGTATGACATCTCACACTTGTGCATTGGTTCTGATGTCTTGCCATGAGAATTGCCAGTACCAGCAACAAGTCCCAAGGTGGTGGTGGTTCACGCACGATGGGGGACAGGGGTCAAGGCCCCAAAGAAGCGCCTGACCACCTTCACTTGCATTAATATTGGCATACCAGTCTGTGCCTGGTATGATGAGACAGTTGCCAGGTTAACCTTGACATTTGTCAACCTCAGTCCCGACTGAGGGAGGGACCTAAGTAGTTCAGAATGTTAGCCATGGGGCAGGACGGGGGTCAGCTCCCTGCCCTGGCACTAAATGGAGTACACTTACACTTGAAGGGATAGCACTGGTAAGTAGACTCATTCTGAGAGGCCTCTATAACATGGAGGACCTTGGAAAGACCAAAGCACAGAACTCTAGCTGCTCAGGAACTAGGCTGTCAGGTGCAGGAGTATAGGTCAGGTGCAATACCTTCCCTGATGGTAAAGAGCAGGTCTGGGCGCGAAGCAAGCACCATGGGGTGTGTTGCTGAGATCATCAGGGTAGAAAAATGGTGCTTAGCCAGTCTGGGGGCCATCAAGATCATCTGCACCTACTGGCTCGGTAGTGCTGAAGGTTGAAGTGCTGGATGCCACACCTTGTGGCCACGTCGGTGGCCTGGAGTTGAGGAACAAGCTTCGGGCTGCCAGGGGTTAGTTGGAGGGGAGGTGCGGACTTGGATTGAGCTGCTGATTGGCAGCTCTCCTTTCCGAGGGAGGTTGAAAGGCTTTGTGTGCGGGGCTCATGAAAAAGGGGTATAGAAATATGGCAGGCGTTCTGCAGGTGGATGCGAGCATGCCCATGCTGTGCTGGTAGTCCGTGCACGCCGTGCTCTCAGGAACTAGAAAATACAGAAAAAGTACCCTGTCCCCCTCATGGCGAGGTGGGTCCAGTGGCTCACCGCCACACCCGCCAGGTCTTCCGGCCTTCCTCGCCCCTGGTCCTCTGTCAGATTTCAGAAAGGTTGCCAGAGGAGTCAGTGGTCCCACCCCAGGGGGCTTAGATCTGGGGGGCCTGAGGGTCAGAAGAGCGAGGGGAGTCCCCCTGTGGAAGGGAAGGCTGGGGCTGTGCAGGGTGGGACAAGGTAGCACTGAGCCCATACTGGAGAGAATCTGAGGGTCAGTGAAGGAAGGAGGATAAATGGAGTTGGAAAAAGATCATACGCACCTTGACCAACATCTTGTGAATTGGGAAAGGGATGGAAGGCATCCAGGGCCTTGTAGGTATCCCCCATTAGTGTTCCACACTGTGGGAGGTAGGCACAGAACAGCATCAGCATGCATACTCACCAGGAGGTGAACAGGTCAACCAGGGGAGTGCCCACTGGGAAAACAGACCATCACCTCCTGGTGGAGAGACCACCCGTGAGACACCTCACCCACTCAGCTAAGGGCATCCACCAGTTGGTTGGAGGCGTTAGCCACATGAATCGTCAGGAGATCGACACCTAAGCTGTGCATGAGGGTCCAGGTATGGAGGGCTTTGCTGATGCAGTTGAGGGAATACGCTCTACCCTGCCCTTGAGGTAGTACATGATCATGGTGTTGTCCATCTGGACCTGCACAAGCTGATCCCAAACAGATGGAGCAAGCCATCAGAGGAAGATGCACTGCACAGATCTCCAACAGGGTGATGTGGTACTGGCACTCCTTGGGGATCCAGAGTCTGTAGACCCTGTAGTCCTCCAAATGTGCTCCCCTTCCAATCAGAGATGTCAGTTGTTAGAGTGAGTGTTGGCTCTGGGTGGACAAATAGGACTCCTCCTGCAGATGTTCGGGATGAGCCACCACTGGATGGCATCCCACATCGACTGCATTACTGTTTTTCAGCTGGGGTCCAGGTGACTGAGAATGCTAAGTCCACTGGTGGGCCACCTCCCATTGCAGGGGATGCATCTGTCAATGTGCCCACTGAGACCATGCTGGTGCAGGAAGTCATGTGCCCAGCAGCTGGAAGAGTCTTGGGCAGAGTGGCGGTGCCGAACCTGAAATGATCAAGCAAAGGAGGTAAGATCCGCCACCCGTCCGCTGGGAGTTGGGCCTTGGCCTGAAGGAAGTCGAGCTCTTCCTGAAGAAGTGGATGACCCCATGCGAGGGGTAGAGTTCCAGTTTGGTTGGGTTGACTAGAAGGCCCAAGGCTGAGCAAGTCTGGAGGGCCAGATCCCTGGATTGTTCCACTTTCTCCCGAGAGGAACCTGCAATCAGCCAGTCGTCCAGGTAGGGGTACACCTGGACCCTTCAGCACTACGCCAGCACACGTGACACACACTTGGTGACAACCCTGAGGGGCTGGAGGAGGCCAATGGCATCACTCAGAACTCATAAAGCACCCTGTCTGCAAGAGAACTTAAGGACCCACCAGTGGACGACTGGAATGGAATGTGGAAGAAGGCATCCTGGAAGTCCAGAGAGCAGAACCACATGCACTGCTCCATGGATGGAATGATTTGGTTCAGAGTGACCATCCAGAACTTGCAATCCCTCAGGAACTGATCAAGATCCTGAACATCCAATATGGGTGCTAGCCCCTGTCCGTTGGGAACCAGAAAGTATCTGGATACAAAGCCCTGACCAGCCAGGGTGTCCAGGACATGGGCCACAGCACCTTTCTGAATGAGCTAGTGATGTACTCCTGGATAGATGGGACACCATGGCCTCCCGTGGGGCATGGGCCCAGTAAGGTGGGAGCATACCTCTCAACCTCTGCCTCATAAATCAGGACAAGGCTTAAAAAATCAGGGACAAGGGCCAAAATCAGGGACACATCTTCAAAATTGGTGATATCCACTCAGGAAGCTGGTAGAATAAGGGGCTTAGTGAAAATACATTTTCTAAGAACAAGTCTGTAACTTTAATGTTTGACATTATTTTGTACTTACAATCCCACTGTTTGGTCATGGAAACACAATTTTTAGGAGGGAGAGAGAAAATTCTGAGGCAAAATCAGGGACAGTTGAGAGGTATGGGTGGGAGGGCCTCCAAAGTCTAGAGGTAGACCACAATCCACCATGTCGGTACCCATTTGTCCAATATGATAACAGACCAGGCGTGCCAGAAATTGCAAGCTGACCCTCCCGAGCAGGCTTGGCAGAGACTCCGCACCTGCTGCCAGAGGAGTGCTGTCGCCTTGACCCCCATGTTTCTTGGAACTGAGGCAGTGGGCTTTAGGCTTTAGGTTGCCAGACCTGAGACTGGTCTGATTGGGGCTGCAGTGGCTTGGACTGTGGGCCTGGGTAAGGCCAAAACCGAAGATCTTTCTCTGTTTCTGTCCCTTAGGTCCTTCTGAGAGGATGTAACCGAATCAAGGTGGCACTGGACTTCTTAATTTTGTTGAATGTCTGTCCTGTCCACACGTGGACCAAACAAATTCGAGTACCAAGAAGGGATATCTTCCAACTTATGTTGGGTATCTGCCATAAAGGTGGAAATCCTCAACCAAGCCAGATGCTGCACGGTGACTGCAGTAGCCATGGACCAGGCACAGAAGTCACCAATGTTCAAGGTATTCTGGAGCTGGTGTTTGGCAACCGAATGTCCCTGGTCCTGGACATCCATGAAGGCATAGGTAAAGGTGGCCATCAGGATGGGGAGCTGGCCTGCTAAAGACCAAGGAAGAGGCGGCATACACTTTTTCGTTTCATGGTCCAGCTTCTGACTCCTTGTTGGGATGTTTGTCAACATCCCTGACATTGCTCATCTGCCAGAAAATGAATCTGCCACCAATCCTTTGGCGGATGGTTGGTGAAACCAGGAAGAGACCTGGTGGGCACCGCATACTTGTGGACCATGCCAGCAGAAGGCGCTGGGCAAGAGGCTGGATGCTGCCAAAGCTCGGAGTGGGACCAATAATGGCTTCCACCATCGGGGAATCATCCCTGTCAGGATTAGACGCCAGGAGTACTTAACCTGGTTTTGGACTGGCTCCACTGGAATCTCCATCAATTTGAAGATGAGGTGGAGCAAGGCTTCAAAGGAACTGGCCTGTGGGAGCTCTTGATGGGCTCCTGATTGAAGCTTGAGAGTCTGAGTGGAATGCATGGAGGAGTCCTGAGTGTCCGAGGACTCCTTGAACACCACCCTAGACTCAGACTCCATGTGGACCACTTGGGACTCGTCTAGATGAGTGATCTTGATGAGACAGCTATCCAGGGAGACCGGGCGGGTCAGGCAGCCTTGGGCTTAGCCCCATGCAAGGGTTGTGGAGGCTCCACCCAGATGGGAGAAGCCAGCATCGTGATGCCTGGGGAACTGGGCACGGCTGGGGCAGTGGCATCCGAGGAGCACTGGAGGCTGCGGCATGGCTGCAATCGTGGCTGAGGAACCACTGTTGCCATGTCAGCTCCTTGTAACGATGCTGCAGTTTGCAGTGGAGCCTTCTTCGTCCGAGGATGAAGAGCATTGACAGTGCTTCTTAGAGCAGGAATGCAGAGATTCGAGATCTCGAATGGGACCGAGCCCTTGACAGACTATTGGGTCATCAGGAGGGCACCATGTACTAAGCATGGACTGGAGCCCAAGGAACCCTTGTAGGGAGGCAGCCAAATTGGCTGGTCTCTCTGGCCCTCTTGGAAAGAGGGCCATGGATCGGAGTCTGAGAAAATGAGTCGTCTGGGTCAAAAATTATCTTGGCTGACTAGTGGGTCCACGTCTCGGCTGACAAACCTGATGGGGACACAGGGGCCAGCCATGGACAGGGACTCCAGGAGGGTCAGCTGAAGCAGATGGCTCAACAGCCATCGAGCCAGATGCAGAATTACAGGTGCGAGTCGTTGTCCCACTTCCGGTCTCACAGCCGCGGCAGGGTCCTCTTAGATTTCATGGACAGACTATTTTGACCCTCTGGTAGGGCCCTCCCGAGGGTCAGAAGGGACAGCACAAGTCTCAAAATGCTCTGGTAAATGAAGCTCCCAATCCCACCAGGAGCAATGCAGAAACGAAGCAGCACCTGGCAGCCTGGCCGCTGCCTCTTGGCTACAAACTGCAGCGTAAGCTCACTGTCACTGAAGCGGCCTGTAGGTCCTTGGACGGACGGCGGGTCCTATTAGTCCCTTCTGGCCGGTAAAAAGGCGGGTGCAATGGTCCTCTGAGTGAGGACTCCACAGACTGGCACAGGCCACAAGCCGCAGTCGTGCTGAGCCCCTAGGCAATAAACGTGGTGAGGTCAAGTGCATGACATCTTCTGGTTACAAGTGGCACACTGCTTGAACCCAGGACGGACTTCTGGTTGTCGTGCTCCATTAGAATGGTAAAAATGGTAGCAACAACTGAGAAAAGGTGCCTGAAAAAGACTAAGGAAAGCGGGCCTACACTACAGGAGTTGCAAGGAGGATACCTGATTCTTCCAGCAGAAAGATGATCAGGTGGAGCTGAGGAGAATACCACCTGGGTGGGAGGAGCTTAGCTGAAGGCATTCCAGCAGGATTTAAATGGAAAGAAGACTGCCAAAGTGTGGATAATTGCACCACATCTACATCTCTAGAAGGTACAGTTACCTAAGAACTTATCGTAACAGTAGATCTTTGAGAGAGCTCTTGCAGTGAGCAATAACCATTAGGACTGAGCTGCCAGGCGCTAGGACCACCGGAAAAAAGCTTAGCTAGCAGTGTCTGGCGGGCCGCCCACCAGCATCTTATGACCGTCAGTCCGGTGCTATATAGTCAGCGGTCCCCACGCCTGCTTCCTCCAGTTCTCCTGCCGGACGCCTAAGAAGGCACGAGGAGAGAGTGGCCTCCTGCAGCCAAGAAAACAGCTGGAAGGAGGAAGGGAAAACCTTGCCTACTGCAAGAGCCTCTCTCGAAGATCTACTGTTATGATAAGTTCTTAACTGTACTATCTTACTTTGAGAGGGCTCTTGCAGTAGGCAAAACCATTAGGACTGAATACGGAAGCAAAGATCTACAGTCGGCAGGTCTTGAAGAATGGCTAGTCCAAGCCAGCCCTGTGCCTAGAGGCAATGTCCAAACTGTAATGCTTAGTTAAGATGTGGACAGAGCTCTAAGTGGCTGCCGCGCTGAATGTCTCTGGGCAGACACATTTCTGAAATGAGCAGTGGTTGCAGCCATGCCTCTGGTTGAATGTCCTTCTAACTTCACGGAAATGGCTTGTTGTACTTCTGCTTACAGAACAGAATGCAGGTTGCCAACCATTTGGATCATTGTTTTGAAACTGCCACACCTTTTCTTTTGGGTGCAAAGGAAATGAAAAGCTGACCTGTTTTGCAGACTGACTTGAGTCATGTGATAGCTTAAAATTCTGTGCACATTCAATGTGTGAATAGCCTCCCTTGATTAGAATGCTTTCGGGGTAATAGATTGGCAAGTGTATGGTCTGATTCAGGTAAACTCAGACCACCCTTGGTAAAACTTGGGATTTGTATGCAGAGCCACCTGGTCTCTGTGAAAAATTAAATAGGGCTCCTTACACATAATGGCATGAAGCTCGGAAATCCTTTGAGCAGAAGTAATAGTAACTAAAAACAGCACTTTCCAGGATAGATAGCGCAACTCGCAGCCAGTTCAAAGGAGTTTCTCAGATATGAAGTTCAGATCCCATGGAGGAATGGGGTTCCTGACCATGGGTTTCATGTGGAGGATTCCTTCAGGAAAGTGCGGAGACCTCCAACTGAGCAAGGTCTTGCTGTCTACCTGAGGATGGTAGGCAGAAATGGCAGACAAGTGGACCTTCAGTGAAGAATAAGGAGTCCCAGTTCAAGAGATCCAAGAGGTACTCCATGACCTGAGGGACAGGGCGTGAAAGAGGTCCCAGCTCACGTCCCAGCCCTTGGAGGTTGCCCAGATAAACTTTCACTTCATAGCATCACGTGGTCCTCTCGTGGATGGCTTTCTGGCCTCCACAAGAACCTGAGCGACCCAGAGACACCAAAGCGTGAGGCTTCTATGTCAGAAGGTGCCATGTGTGAAGTTGAAGGTACCCGAGACCCAGTTGAACCAGGGTGCCCTACTGCTGGGTCAGGAGGTTGTGGCAGAGGGGTAAAGGAACTGGAGGCTCCACCGCCAACTGCAGAGGGAACCCAATCTGGCAAGGCCAATATGGGGCTATCAGAATTATGCAGCCTCCTCCACCTGCAGTTTGAGCAGTACCCTCTGTAGTAGCGGGAAGGTACAAGAACCTCCTGTCCAGCAAAGAGCACATCTAGCTAGAAGTCACCAGGCCTGGGAGCAGAGCAAGCAAATCTGGGTAGTTTACATTTAGCATGGGAGGTGAACAGAGAAGAGATCTGGGCAACCCAAAGGTTGAAGATGTCTGCTACTGACTGCCTCAGTTCCCACTCATGTGCCCTTGCCTGACTGTGGGAGTGTGTCAGCTAGGATGTTCTGGATGCCCGGGACATGCACTGCTATGAGCTGAAGGTGGTTCTGAACTGCCCAATTCCAAACACATAGCCTCCCTGCATAGGAGTACGATCATGCCTCCTTGCTTGTTCAGGTACCAGACCACACACATGTTGTCCGACTAGACCAGCAGCGAACCTGGAAGGAGAAGGGCTGAAAAGCCTGAAGGGCATACAACACCGCTCAAATCTCCAGCACACTGATGTGCAAGGGAGGTCCTCCGATTCCCCAGGTGAGCAACCCACCCCTAACCAGAGACATCTGTTGTCATGCCCTGGACCGTGGGGGGAGGCTGAAAGGGACCACCCCAGCAGAGATTGTTTAGAGCCTGCCACCAAATGAGATCCTGTAGCATGGAGTTGGAAACCAGGGCCCTGTGGTCTGGGTTGTCCACCCTTTGGTCCCACTGCCAGAAGCATCCACTGTGTGACCGCATTTGGAGTCTGGCTAGAGGAACAGTGGGAATAGCCACCACCATAAGGCCTAGGAGGCGCAAGACTTGAGCTGGCCATAGACCAGCGGCTGGATGCCGCCTGCTTCTGCAGTGTTTCCACCCTGTCCAAGGGGAAGAGCTTGACCCTGGGCTGTGTCCAGGACCACTCCAGTGAATTGGAGGCGCTGAGAGGGTGATAGGTGAGACTTGGGGTAGTTCACTAACTCCCACTTGGTGGAAGTGAGCCAGAGTAGCTGACAGAGAGGCTTCCAGGCTGTCCCACAACAGAGCTGACAGGAGCCAGTCGAGATATGGGAACTGGAAATTACATACCTACTGTAATTCTTGATGATCTTGGATGAAGTTTCCACCACTCATTCACACTAATGGAACTATGCGCAGGCGCTAGGACCAACAGGAGCCAAAAATCTTCAGGAGGGCGTGCTGAGGTAGGACCAGCATGCACAGCACCGCAAGACTGGCCTACGCCCATATAGGCTATCTCTGTGTCGACCCTCCAACCACCTCTCTGTACCTTTGACCGAGGAGGTGCAGCGCAAACTAACCTAATCCGGACATAAGATAGTCCATATGACCCGTGTAAGAAGGGTCAACCCAACAATGTCTTCACAGCCTAAGCCAACGAGGCGTGAAGACCAAACAGGATGAGGAACTCGGGGATGGTGGGGGTGAATGAGTGGTGGAGACTTCAGCCAAGAAGATCAAGAATTATGGTAGGTACGCAATTTCCATATCTTCCTGGACTAAAGTCTCCTCCACTCATTTGCTTAATGGGAGATTACCAAGCTAAAAATCAGTCCCCTGAGTAGGGTGGCAGGAGACTGAGCTCACTCAGGACAGAAGCCCATTAAGGATTGTCCCGTCAAGGAAGTATGCTGTCTGGCATGGACATTCAGAGCATAATGCTTCACAGAGGTGTGCACCAAGCTCAAGTAGCACGCATTGCAGATATCTGCAATGGGCAATTATGAATCTCTGCCAGAGAAGCCGTGACCACTCTGGTAGAGTGGGCGTAACCCCGTCCTTCCACTTTGACTTGCGCCATTGAGTAGAGCAATGGATAAGGCATGCCACTAACCACACAGAAATGCATCTGATAGCAACAAGCTGACCCAGCCAGGCCATGCTGAACGATACAAAGAGTTGCTTGGATTTGCAGATCTCTTTAGTTCTATCAGTGTAGAATCGCAAACCCTCTTGACATACAGGAGTGAATGGTGCATCCCCTTCATTCTGGAAGTTGACAGAATAGGTCAGAAGGACCAATGGCTGGTTAAG
The DNA here is from genome assembly GCA_016271365.2 of Neoceratodus forsteri. Taxonomy (NCBI): domain Eukaryota; kingdom Metazoa; phylum Chordata; order Ceratodontiformes; family Ceratodontidae; genus Neoceratodus; species Neoceratodus forsteri. The sequence goes on from CM057458.1 coordinate 1,079,177,619, forward strand.
GTGAAATTCCAAAACCACCTTGGTAGGAATTTTAGGTGAGTCCCAAGAATCACCTTGACCTTGAGAAATACAATGTGTGGGGGTCTGTGACCAAGGCATGTATTTCAGAGACTCTGCGAGCAGAGGTAATGGCCACTAGGAAGACAGCCTTCCAGGTCAGAAACTTCAAGTCGCAGGTGGCTAGAGGCTCAAAGGGCTTACGGGTGAGCATGTCTAGCACAATACTGATATCCCATGCAGCCACCAGTTTTCTGACAGGGGCCTAGTGTGTAGGATGCCTTGAGGAATCTCTTGACTGAGTAGCCGAGCCAGCAACATATTCTGCACTGGCTCATGATCGGTGGAAGTTGCACAGAGGTGTACTTTCACTGTCGAGTACTGCAGTCCTGCATTTGACAAGTCTAAGAGGTACTCCAACGCGTTATTCGATTGGGTGACAAAATGGGTCAAGGATGGACTTTGCACACAAATGGAAAACTGCTTCCACTTTGCCATGTAAGTTTTCCTAGTGTAGGGCATATAGCCGCCAAAAGAGGATTTCTGAGATTCTAGGAGAGACTTAAACCTACCCACCCCTGTCTCTTCAGGAGTCGGTGTGGAGATGAAGGGAATGCAGGTTAGATGGACCAGGGGTCCCTATTTCAGGAGGTTCGTTCGCAGAGGAACTTCCGACAACCTGTTTATCAATCTCCACCGTCCCTAACCATCTGCTCGAGCTGGCCTCAAACTCTGAACTGGCCCAGGAGAGCCTTCTGTGCATACCATGTGTGCTACATAATTCCGAGCCCTCAGTGCTTAAAGTGGAGGACGAGTAGACCTTACGTCCAAACTGGTCCAGTTGCCACGACTCCTTATCTGGAGGAGAGATACTCATATGCTTAGTCTTAGTAGAGCGATCGTGAGCTGCATTAATAACCAGCAAATCAGCTTTAGGGTGGGTGCTGAGGTGTTTTTTTCCTCTGGGGCATGGTATAATCTGTCCGCCTTCTTAGCGACTGCTCTGACAGACGACGGTTGCTGCCAAATAGTAGTGGCTAAATCATCGTGTGGGCCCATCCGTGCGGGGAATGAGGGCAGAGTCTGCTCCTGGTAAGTCAAGGTGCTCCACCAATCTCCTATATTGAAGATCTTGGTCCTCGGTCTTCCATCTGTTGACCTCTTAGATTTTCTGAGGATTTCCATAAAGGAAGGGTCCTCGGGGAGAATGGGGTCTTCTTGGTTTAGGGTCCTCTGTAGGAGGAGATTCATAGCTTGAGGCTGAGGAGGAAGAATCAGACTCAGAGTCCAATGAAGGGCTCCTGTCCAGAGACAGAGACCTACAGAGGGAACTTCCTTCTAGGGTTTATTTATTTTATTATTTTTTATTTTAGCTTTTGTTGACGGGTAAGTGCACTAGACAAATCCTGCCTATTTTCAGGCACGACCGGGAGGATACAGATGAATGCCAACTGACCTTGAACCAGATTAAGCTGTTGGTGGTATTTTTAGTGAATGAGGAAATTTGGCCAGGACACCGGGAAATTACCCTACTCTTTGATAAGTGCCATGGGATCTTTAACATCCACCTGAACTACCACCAATCCAGGCAGATGGGACCTTGGTTTAACGTCTCATCTGAAAGACGGCACCTCAGAAGTGCAGCACCCTCTCATGCTGCACTACAGTGTCAGTACTGGGATATTAACCCAAGTGCCAGATGTGGGAACTGAACCCACAGCCCTCTGATCTCCGGCCTCAGAGGCAGTGTGCTACCTACTGAGCCCACTGACACTGTTTTAGTCGCCCCACTCCCTCCTGTCCCCACTGTGAAGCACCCGTGTGGCCAGAGTGGAGGGACAAAGTCTCAACAGGAGGAAGAAAGCGAGGAGTAGGATTCAGGCAGGCCGGTAGAAGCTGTGACCAGCTGACATTGGTCCAACTCTGACACAAGCTGAACCTTGACCCTGGTCCACCAAGACTGAAAAAGGGCATCATAATCCACCTGTGGCTGAGGAGCAGGAGGGAGGAGGAAACTGGAAGGCCAGTGTGTAACCCGGCATTGGGAACCCTGGTGTGTGATACCCGGCGATGGATATCCTGGCATCGGGTACACACGTAGGGTGGCCTGGCATGGGACCTAGGCAGTGGGGCTGAGGGACCTGGCGGAGGCCCCAGGTTGCAGATGAGTCAGCTGCAGTCCCATGGGGGGCACCTGGCTGATGGGCATTCAGGTTCTGGGTAGGCAACCCAGATGAAAATGGATTGATTGGATCTCGGGGTATCCGATGTAGGTCTGGCTGATCAGGTCAGCAGGTGGCAGCTCCTCTGGCTCCGGGTGGGAAGGAGAGATAGAAGGACCCATCGGAGGCAACAAAGAGTGTCCCAAGAGGAGATTCCTCCGGGATGGCTGTATCAAGTGGCAGTGGGCGCTGGTCTGGAGGACTGGCGTTGGACCCCTAGCTGGAGTCAGACGTGAGTGCCAGGGCTGTGCAGTTGTCAGCAGAACTGGCATCCAACTTACCAGTTGAACCACTAGGCTTAGAACCAGAGAATTTGAAGGGCCCAAGAGTGGTGGAAGGCTCCAGATCCCTGGAGGTCCCTGTCTGCACTGTAACCAGCATAGGCAGGGGGGACCAAGGGCTGTCCCAAAGAGGAGGGAACAGGCTTGGTTGGAGGTGGTATCCTTGCTGGAGGAAGGCCCTTGTCGGCCGCGTGGTCCCCAGAGGGGCTGCGCCTAGAGGAGACCGATCCCTGTGCTTCTCCCTGGGGATGAGGGAAGAACTCCGCACCTGCTGCAGCTCCTTCTCCATGGAAGCCAGTTTTACTTTAGAAGATGGGCTTCCAAGGCTTGCTGACTGTGTTTTGTGTGGCCTGACTAAACTTCTGGCAGGCCCTGGGTGTCATGGTCAGGTCCCAGGAGACTAGGTATGGCCGTCCTTCTCTGGATCTGCTTGCATGAGCGCCATTTTACGGATTCAGGAGTTGGAAAAGACATGCAATCCGACGACAAATTAGTTTTTTGGAAAAAGCAAAATTTTAAAGTATATTTATCGAAAAGGCGCAGCCAGACTGGCGGTCACGTGATGCTGGGTGTGTGGTCCTAGCACCTGGCAGCTCAGTCCTAATGGTTATTGCCTACTGCAAGAGCCCTCTTGAAGTAAGATCTGAAATTTCGAGTCAATAGGTGATGTTTGCGAAACCATCTGTAAAGAATTTTTTTTTAAACAGGTAATTCCTGAAGACCTGTGGTCAAACTGTTGATTTGATTTCTGTTTTCAGCATGCACTTAATCTCTCTGTTATTTTGAAGCCCACAGCCTGACACAGCACTTTACATCTGTATCTTCAACAATGTTTCTATTGTACTAAGACATAATTTCTTGTTCTAGAATGTAGGAGCAAGAATTGTTGGTCACATGGCCCATGCCTTGAAGCCAGGACAGTATGGTCTTGCTGGAATCTGCAATGGAGGAGGAGGTGCTTCTGCAATTTTGATTCAGAAACTGTAGACGTTTACAGTCTTTGATCTTTATAGTTGCTAGTAACAGCCTTAATAGAAGACAGGATTACTGAAGCCCAAAAACTTCGAAGATTTACAGATGATATGCCGGATGTTACATGTTTCAGTTTGAGATGTAAATAAATATTATGAATGCCTTTGGTTTATTTTTAATAGTTGTGTACTATGGTATATTTTTTTTAGTGAGGATTAAGCTCTAAAGCATCCTTCAAACATCCACGCATTACGGTCCTTGCTGAATATTTATTTGTTACATCAACATTTTGTTACAGCATTTTAATATAATATACACATTGAACTTAAATGTAAAACATTTCTGAACATCCCTTAGCTTTTTGGCAATGAAAATATTTTTTTCCAATATACATATTTAATAACATTCTGTACAACTGCACAAAGTAACTGAGCTGCTAGAAATAAAATACTGAACTGTAAATGAAAACCATGAGTGGCTGTCCAAACCTACATTTGTTTGATTTGTTAACCAGGTAAGAATCCAAAGCATCAAAGGCCCATTTTCGTGGGGACCCGTGTACAGTAATAGTATAGGTCAAAACAAGATAGCTAGGTAATGTACTAATTTACAATATATACAATCAAGTAACATGATGGGGTTATAAACAGGATAGTGTACAGGTTTACTATATATATATAATCAAAGTGAAACAAACATTTGTGTTTCACTTGATTGTATTTATTGTAAATCTCTACCTTATCCTGCACAAACTATCATGTTAGCTCTTCAGGTGGTGAAGTGATATTCACAAGTGCCTGTTAGTCCTGCACAAACTATAGTAGGGTTCTTAAATAGCACACTGCATTTAGTGTGCTATATTAATGAAGGCAGCTTGCCCTCATTGGTCTCCAGTATGGGGCTGTTATCAGCATGAAAGTGCATATGTACAGCAGTAACACATTGCCCTGCTGGCAACAGAGTTCCAGAAGTAAAGGATTGCAACCTTGCTCCTGGGCGCCATACTCGATGGGTTGCATGCTAATGACTACACATGGCATGCAAAGCACCAAGGGACCATTTGTGTGGCCATTATCAGCTCTGCACAATGCCTCCGGCAAAATATATGTAGGCATGGCTACTGCCCCTCACCGGATTCCACAGGTAAACAGTCCCTGGTAGTCTACTAGCTTCCCCCGATCCCTGTGATAATTCCAGGAATTCCTGGTACCTAGTCCCACCCAGTACATGGTCTAGTGGTACCAACTCCTACAAGGCAATCCCCATTATAACTACCCACCCTACACACTGAACACCCTCCATCCCAGTCTTCCACCAAATCAGAAAACTCTGTCACAGATCCTTCACACCCACCTCCCATCTTTATGACTGAACAAGGGCACTTTAGGAGCAGCTGTTTCTACTAATACACATGCATTCTCTGCCATTCAGATGGCAGCAGGCCAAATGTGTGACAGGTCTGTGCCAGTCAGTGTCTTCGATCAGCCTGGGAAGAAGTCTTGATGGGTACAATTATCATGATGGATGTGGGGTATCATTGGTCTTCAAGGGGATTTTTTTTTTCCTTCAGCTGGGGTCAGTCACTAGACTACCAGGGATAACTATGACATAACTGAAGGATCAGGGTGGTTGCATCACCACTACAGGTTGGGATTTTGGAAGCAGTAAATAGCACTACTACAGCAACCTTTTGTCGCTTTCCAAAATTGCTGTACAAACCACCGTGCCCCTTATGCAAGAGGGTTTCCTGCTTTGCATCTGCACACTGGTGTATTCATTAATGCGCTATTTATTGGGTGCCATGCACCAGGGCCCTTTCAATATAGCCCCTGCCCCATCTGGACATGTTATGCCTGATTAGCACAACGTTATTTATGTTAACACTGTGCTAACCTTCAGAATATCAAGGCCATGGGCACTTTTCAGCAGCAACTGAAGGAAAGGATTACTAGGTGAAGATTAGGAACCAGGTCCACATTTGGGAGTTAACTTTACACACACAACTGTGATGTACCTATACTGGCTTTTCTCAGAAAGAACGTACAGAGGCATAAGCTCAGGATCTGGAGTTAATCTGCAATCATTTGGTAGAAAGAACTCACTGTAACAGCAGATCTTCAGGGATCTCAGTTATCAGATCACACCATAGGAATTTCACCATCAGTGAAGCAGGATCTACACAGAAGATTTTCAACAGTACCACCAGGGCACCGATGTCACAAACCCTCTTAAAGTGTCAGTAGCCCCATCTCTCCTCAGTTCTTTCCCCGAGACAAGGGAGCAAACCCATGCCATGGGGGACTGAGAAGAGAAAGAGTTGTCCAGGCCAGAATAAAAGGCTGGATGCACCAGTTAGAAAGTCTGACCAAAGGACCCCCAAAAGGGATGGTGGGAGGAAGGCAGACCTGATGACTAGAGATCTCCTCAAAGATCTATTGTTCCGTGTTCTTCGTAACTGTTCTCTCTTCTTCAGGGGCATCTCAGTTATCAGCTCACACCATAGGAACGAGTCCCAAACAGTTACAGGTGCAGCAAAGCAGTCTGGACAGGAGGCCCTGCAAGACAGCCTGGCCAAAGCCTGCTCGGGCTCTAGAATCAAATTCCAGACTGTAGTGCTTGTTGAAAGTATGGATGGCACTGCAGCACAAATGTCAGCAGCTGAGACCCCTTTGAAACAGGCCACAGAAGCAGCCATGCTCCTCGTGGAATAGGCTTCCACTGTCCCTGGCAACTCTTTGCCATACTTGTAGTAGAACAAATGCAACTGGTCAGTCATTTTGACAAGCATTGTTTAGAAACCTTGGTGCCTCTATTCCCTGGGCAAAGAAACAAAAAGCTGCTTCAACTTCCTGTTGTCCTTAGTTCACAGCAGATATTTAAAATTCTGTGCACATCTAAAGTATGGAGCAGTGCTTCCCCTGGAATGTCACGCCCAGGAAATAAACTGGAAGGTGGATAGATTGGTTCAGGGTAAACTCAGATAACCACTTTAGGATTCATGCACAAAGCCTTTGTGAAAATCAAATAAGGCTACTCACCAGAGGGCCTGAAGCTCACAAATTCTTTGAGCACAAGTAACATCAACTAAGAATAATGATTTCCAAGAGAGAAAGCATAGCTCGTAAGCTGCGGTTGGCTCAAACGGCAACAAAGCAAATTTCTCCCAAACAAAATTTAAATCTGCCGGAATCAGATTGGAGGTTTCAGATGCAGGATGCCCCTGATAAAGACGAGTATAGCACAGTGGTTAAAGGCTCTGAACTGCAAAGCTGGAGATTTGGGTTTGAATCCCACAGCTCCACTTGCATACTGTGTGACCCTGAGCAAGTCACTTAATTTCCCTGTGCTCCCAGGTCGCACTCTGAAAACAAGCTTTCAGCTTAGTGTGCCCTCTCCTCGTTAAACAACTGAGAAAAGAAATAGAGGTACAAGACACCTCTAACTGAGCAACGGGTACAGCCATCAGTGGGCCTCGCTAAGGCTGAAATAGCCGAAAAGTGCACATTAAGGAGGAGTACTGAAGGCCTGAGTCTGACAAGGGATCAGGTAGTCCAGAATCTGGCTCACTGGACAGGTGAAAGGGTCTAGATGATAACTCGTAGCCTAGATAGCAAATCTCTTCCATTTCACGGCATAAGTGGTCCTAGATGGTTTGTGAGCGCCATGAGGAGACACGCAACCACTGGGATACCTCAACTGGGCAATGGCTATGTCCTCAAGAGTCAAGCAAGCAGACCAAAGGACTTATGGTTCTGATGGACCAAGGTCTCCTAAGCCTGGCTTAGCTGATCTCTGAAGAGGAACCAGAGGCTCCTCTGCTAACTGTTGCACTAACAGGAAATAAAATTACGTATCTACCGTAATTATGATCTTTCTGTGTATCTTCACCATTCATCACAGATGGGTACTGGCGGAGATCAGGACTCAGGGAGCCCCTTTTTTTTTTTTAAAGGATAGGCAGAGTCGAACCCAGCATCGGCGCCGCCCTCGAGGCCAACGCATTACATGGCGCCGAGGATTAGCCATTAGGCTGCTGTCGACTCACCGCCTACCAGTTCTGAGTCGCGAGAGGTAAGAGGAAGGATGGAGGGTGAGACAAGAGAGTCCAAGGGACAGAAAAGGAAGAGAAAACTGAACTAAAAGGAGAAATAATGATCTGAGAGGACAGCAAGAAGAAATAAGACTAAGGGATTGGTAGGGGCCTCCAATCTCTGGAAACGGAAGAAGGGAGGGAAGGGGGAGAGAAAATTTAGGAGAGAGTGAGAGGTAACAAGGATCCAGGACCCTTGTCCATCACCAGACTGTATAGAAACTGCAAGGAGTAGCAAAGCTCTTTGCCAGAATTCAAGGCACAGAATAACTGGCAATACTCCAAAAGCAGAGTCGGCTATTCTGGAGAAGGACAGGGTACAGGGACTCACTACTCTCTCTGTAAAGATATTTGGGAAAAAAGGGAACATTTTTTTTTTTTTTTTAAAACAGGTAGATGGATAACAGAAGGAGGGCAACCACCAGCCCCACCCTGTAGGGGTGAAGATATGTAGAAGAGAAGGAGTGCCACTCAACTGTACCCCTTAGGAAGAAACTAACCCCCGCGTGTCCCAACTTTACCCCGCTGAAGAGAGGGGTAGGCACAGAGGGAGGAGGATCCAGAGACTGGAGCCCCAAGGGGATGGAGGGATTAGATGAATGGTGAAGATACACAGAAAGATCATAATTACGGTAGGTACGTAATTTTTATATCTTATCTGTGTCAGTCTTCACCATTCATCACAGATGGTGAGTACTGCCTCAAGGGGTTGATTCATTGCACCCTAAGGGACAGAGTCCCTTAGCCCTCAGTGGGTGACACACTATGGGGAACCTTCTGGGCCTGGAGAGGCCCGAGAGTGGGAGAGCGAGACAGGGTCCCTCTGAGGGGAAGGAAGTTGCCCTGACAGACGCCGCTCCTCCCTACGGAAAAGAGGATAGGTTCCTGGTGAGGGAGCAAATCACCCCACGCCGGGCCAAGGGTGACAACCGGAAAGGCGAGCCATGCAGATCTCCTGGTGCAGATCGCTGTCCCTACGACCCTGGTATCTACCTCACTGGCGTCGTAAGATGCCCTTGCTTGGTGCCTTGCTAGCTCCAGGCCACGTGCAGAGAGTGCGATGGCTTGCCTGGTTTGCTCTCGAGTCAGGCAAAGCAGCTAGGATCTGACCTAGCCTGACCACAAGAACCTGTTGTAGGCTGCATAGTGGGCCTGATGAGCTGAGATGGAGAGAAGCAACCGTGCGAGTAGAAGTCCTCCTCCCCAGAAGTCAAAACCAAGGAGTCTTGATCTGGGGGCTGGTCACGGTGGAGGGCGCAAGCCCATCAGGAGTGTCCAGGTGTGTCAATCCGGATCTGGATGAGGCATAGAACCTGGAGACTACGGGGAGTGCAATACCTCTGGCTGAGGTCCCTAGGGGCAGGAAACGGCCTCTGCCAGAAATGCATGGACGCCCTGAAAGGAGCAGGCCAGGGGGGACCCAAGGGTGGCTACCGAATCGCTTAGAAAGGCGCAAGCGCTGCATGTTCTGGATTGCTCACGGACAGGGAGAAAGGTGAAGGTCCTCCATCATCCTCACGAGGAAACGCTGATACTGGAGAGATCAGCGGCAGGAGAGATGTGGACAGATGGTTCCTCCCCCAGAAGAGGGGGATGAGGAGCTGGAGGTCACCATGTGTTCGAGGGTGGCTGCTCGGGGAGGTTGAAAACCTGGCTGCCCATGGCCCCAACGTAGGCAGGGAACCGAGCAGCCACTGCCTGAACTGCTCCCAGGTGAGAGGGCCGGTAGGACCAAAAATGCCTGGGAGCCTGGAGAATGCGGCAGAGGGATAGGGCAGAGCCAAGAGAAGGAATCGGGCTGACCTCTGCCAGGGCTAGGGGAGACCATGGACACCCGAGGAGGGTGTCCCAGAAGACTCCGCAGCCGACAGCCGTACAACCACGCTGGTACTGCCTCAGGCTGCGCCCAGAAGAATCCCCAGTGAGGCGACCGGGTCAGATAGGTCCAGAAGGATGGTCCCCTGCCCAAAGAATGGGACCCCTCAAGGAACCGGAAGGGGAAAGGCAGAAGTCCACACTCAGCTTCGGCCCAGGCCCGGTGACCCCAGAGAAAGGCCGACGCACTACCCCACACCCCTCGACCCTCAGAGTCCGGAGAGGGTCCTGGTCCTCGTGAGGGCCAGCCTAGGTAGTTGGAAGCTCGGGTCGCCTCAAGGGGAGACCCAGGGAGCAGCACCTCCCCGTAGACTTCCCGGTGGCCCCAAAGTTGGGCCATCAGACACACTATGGGAGGGGGTACCACCGCCGAGGGGTCAAGGAACCCCCAGGCCAGGTTGCATGGCTATGGTGGCATGCACCATAGCCTCGCTGGTCAGTACCACTGACCCTGACCTCGGGTGAACCCGACGACCCTCAGAAGGGGCTGACTGTAACTCATCGTGGAGACCACCGGTTCGCCTCCTCTGCAGGCAACCCCGAGGGTGTGACTGCTCGCCTGACCTCGAGCCCGACTCAAGAGGTAGAGTCCGCGGCCCTAAGCCAAACGGTAGGAGGGCGAGGGAAGGCGACTCTTACGAAGGGCCCAGAAGTCGCAGCAGTGGCCGAGGCGGCACCTGCAGCCTTCCTCAGCCGCAGGCGGGCTGGCAGAAGGCGGAGGGCAGCTCGACCAAGGTCCAGAGCTAGGGCAACCGCGCGCCGGCCAAGTCCACCGACACCGGGCGGTACCAGGAACAGAGATGGCGCCAACGGCAGCCCCAGCAACAGCTCGTGCAGATGACACGCTAGGCTCGGCGCCGCCGAGCGGCACCGAGGGATCAAGCGGCGCCAACGGCTCCGGGGTGACTCGGGCGCCGCTGAGCACCAACGGCGCCGAGGGTGACGCCGACAGATGGTTCTGCGCTCCCACGGGCGCCGTGTTCAACCTTGGCGAGAGGCGAGACATAGCTAAAGGCGACGCTGGTCTAGGGTCACGCGCCAGGAGCAGCGCCGGGCGCAGACAAAGCCCGCGCGCCGACAGGAGGCCCACGCACCGCGAACGGTGCCGACCGACGCGCGCCACCCGCCTTCCGGACCGTGAGCGACACCCGGGAGCCTTCACTCTCAAGGGGCGATTGCTATAACGGGTGCCTCCCGCCTGCTCCCGGAAGGAAGGGACGGGCCTCCTGCGCCACGGAGGAGCCTCGCCAAGACTAGGCTGCAAGAAGCTGAGGCTCCCTCCTCCTCTGTCCGGTATAGAACTGGGAGGACCCGGAGGAAGGGCCAAGAGAGCGCGGGCTTGGCCTGGACGAAAAGCGTAACCCTACCCCGAAGTCGGCGGAGCTCGCTTACTTTGAACACGCGGCTGTTCTAGGACGCCGCGGTCCATGGAGAAGCAGGCGCCGCATCTAATCCATGTCGGAAGCGGGCCAAGACACGCCGAGACACCGGTCATGCTGGTCGGTAATGGAGTACTGGCAGCCGCATGGGCACCGACGACATAGGGGGCCGCCCGCCTAGAAAATTTCCTGCCTCCGACCGCTGGCATGACCCACGGGAAAACACCAAAAACAGACTCGACGTCGCTTAAACTTTAAAATAAATGGAAAGATCTTACCGCGACGCCGAGTGGAGGCAGAACCCAGAACTAGCAGGATGACCGACGGACTATCGATGAACAACACGAAAGTCTAAGGCCTAAAGTTTTCAAACTTCTTCAACGGCTTCCACAGGCGACTCTCGACGGGCGGAGACGAAGAACTGGTAGGCAGGCGGATCGATCCGCTTAATGGCTAATCCTCGAGCGCCACGACGCGTCGGCCTCGAGGGCGGCGCCGATGCCGCGCGCACGACCACCCTATCCTTTAAAAAAAAAAAAAAAAGGTTCTCGCTGGGTCCTGATCTCCGCCAGTACCCATCTGGGCGATGAATGGTGAAGATTGACACAGATAAGATCCAGATCTACTGTGGCCAGAATGGTGTGATCAGGATTATGCTGGCCCCCTCCGTCTGCAGTTTGATTAGCACCCTCTGAATCACAGGGAAGGTGTAAAATAACTTCATGCTCCAGGAGAGGGATGTGTCTCGCCAGAAAACTCCAGGCCCTGGATCTAGCGAACAGAAACTGGGCAGTTTTATGCTGCATGGGGACACAAAAAGGTCCAACTGTGAACGCACCCCATCTGGCAAACAGATCTTGTGCGACGGATGAGAGAAGCTCCATTCGTGCATGCTGGACTGAGTCCGACTGAGGCTGTCTGCCAGGGTGTTTAGCATGCCTTGAATATGGACTGCTGAGAGAACAAGATTGTGGTCCAGTACCAAACGCCATAGCATCTCTGCACCAGGGTACAAATGCATTCCCCTGCTTGTTGATATAGTAGACAACACAGATTATCTGACTGGATCAACACGCGGGTCTGAACGAGATGGTTCTGAAAGGTCTGCATGGCATACAGGACCGCCTGCATCTCCAGGACACTGATATGCAGAGACACCTCGCTTGAGACCATGTCTGAGTCTGAAAGGACCCAGGTGCACACCCCAGCCTGAACCAGAAGAGATCTGAAAGGAACCCTCTTGTAACCGGGTTCTGTGGGTCCATCCACCACTGTAAAACCTTAATACTGGTTTCCTTGCCAGTCTGTAACGATACTAGGTCATCCATGTGTTGGTTCCTTTGGAGCACCTCATGCAGCCTGGGCCAAGGGGACCGTGGCAATGGTTGCGCCATAAGACCTAATAGCCTCAGGTTCCACCTCGCAGGAACAGAACGGCTCTGGGTGACCTCCTGAGCTTGGGCAATGAGGCACGCTGCCCTGTTGAGAAGCAGGAAGACTGCCAGAGTCCAAAACCGTCCTATATATGGTAGCCTCTGGGATGGGATCAAGATGTACTTGGGCAACAGCCGGCCTGGTGGTGCTGAGGGTTAAGGAGTTGGACACTACCCGGGCGACCCAGATTTGGGAGCGAGCCCGGGTTGTTGGGGGTTGGGAAAGGATCAAGCATCCACTGGAGTGCTCTCCTTTCCTGGGGGGTTTGGCTGGTCGCACTCTGGTAGCTCCTAGTGGAGGCTGGGAGTGCTACACCAGAACAGGCCTGCAGTATCATGAGTTGGAGCCTTGGCAGGACGCCCCACAAGGGTGCGCGGGAGCGCCACGCAGTGTGTAGGAGTCCATTGCACACCCAAGGCCACAGGGGAAACAGGAACAAGGAAAATGGACTGACCCTGGCTGGCGATGGGGTCCAGGAGCTACCCCCACGCCCAACAGTCGACTGCACCGGCTGATCTCAGAGCTCTCCGGGCCAAAGATGTCACACAGGATGGTTCAGAGTGGGGTGCGGATGCCTGGGCATTGAAGAGCTAGGCCACTCAAGGGTCAGGACTGAGTCTACAGGGGCGGGATGGAGGTAAGCTGAGTGCCCGCATCTGAATGTGTCCAGGGTTGTGTGGAGGCAATAAAGTTATAAAAAAAAAAAAAAAAAAGATGTACTTGGACAGACTGACCGTGATGCCCAGGGAGAGGAACAGTTGGAGGGTTCTCTCCAGGGTCCGGAGGAGCTGCTCCCGGTAAGACCTTGAGAAGGCGAGTGTTACCTCCTTTCTATGATCTGAAGAATCCAGGCATCTGAGTGATAGTTATCTATTGATTGAGATGGAGGAAGAACAGACCTCTGACCACCACCTCATGGTCAGGGACCAGAAGAGGGGGCTGGTAAGGAGTCAGGCAGAAGCAAATCTGGCACCTCTGGGTCGCTTGGGCCCATTCTGGAGGAGGCGGGTGGAAGCCTGCTTCAGACTTGTGTGACACCCTACTGAAGGGTGCGGGTCTGCTCCTAGGCTGCATACAATAGAGCCGAATGGACAGACTTGATAGCCCTGCCAGATGCCTGCAAGTCACTGATGATGTCCTGGACATCTGACCCAAACAGCTTTGAGCCGTGAAATGGGGGTTATTCAGCACCTTCTGCTGGAAATCCCATGACTCTAAGCCAGTGCCTACAAGAAGGCAAATGCCAGTGGCAGCCGCCCTGGCACCAGTGTCTGAAATGTCATATAAGGTTCTAAGGAGATGCTTACTAATGTCCTTCGCAGTCTGAAGTACATCTACGAAAACTCCTGTTTCTGGAGGAATCAGGGAGGGCTTGGGCAGCCACCCTGTCTTTCTTCCAGGTGGTATTCTAGTACTTGACCATATGTGAAAGACAGCTGGCAATCCAAAGCCCCAGGGTGGAGGAGGCGAGAACCCTCTTATCCCAAAGGTCAATCCGCCTTGGATTTCTGTCTGGGAGGGAGGAAGTAAGATGCTTGGGCACCTTATACCTGTCATATGCAGCCTCAATAACCACCATATCTGTCTCTGGCTGGGCAGCATGGTAAGGAAGGCCCGGGGGCATGGCAGGTACTATATGTCTGGCCTATGCCAGGCTGTAGTAGTGGCATTTCTCAAGGCAGGATGGGAGGAATAACTGTAAGGGAGATTCTTGGGATCTTCAGGAAGTCTACCAGGTTCTGTCTGGTGGCATCTTCCTCCCGTGTGAAAGCCCATAGCTGAGGACAGATGCGCCATCACATTGAAGAAAGTAGGATCCTAGGAGGAGACCTAGGAGTGTGTTCACAGAGTCCTATCTAACTGAGGACACCGTGGCTCGCTTCTGAGGAAAGAAACTCTTCCTCTGCTAGAATCAGGTCTGGGTGATATTTCTCCTTAATGTTGACCTGCTTCAACTTGTGGTGTGACGAATGAGGTGCCAATGGCTCTCCTACAGGGCACAAAAGACGCTGATGAAAAACAGGGCCGCGACGGTGCCAGGGACCCAGGTCTATATGAGCCCAATTAAGCAGCAGACTGTAGTAATCTTGGCCAAAATATCACTGTTGACAGCAGGAGACGCTGCACTGATGGTGAGGGATCGTCGGCACTGGGTGCAACAATCAGTCTGGTGGGGCTTGGGAGCCCGGATGGCTGTGGACCTGGGGAAGATTGTGTCCTCACCCAAGGGCCGAAAGTCTAGGGTTGATGACCTGAGGGGCTCATGGCGGACTCCCAAACAGCGGGAGGTGGTGCCCATAATGGGCTTTATAGGCAGAAGCGTGGGCAGCAGAGAATGTCGGTGTGGCTGCAACTGATGGAGTAACCGAGAATAAGCCATTGAGAGTGGGAGCACCGCCTTGAGAAAGCGCGCCTGTTCGGGGTCCTTTTTTTTTATGACCCTCCAGACTGGTCTTGGGCTTTTCAGAAGCTAACAAACCCACCGGCGACTAGGAAAGGAGGGGCCCTGAAGGACCCCTGCTGTGAACTGGCTACCTGTTGCTCCATGAGAAATTTCTTATAAGCCTTTTGCATCGCGTAAGGGTTGTTTTGGTTGAATTTCTGGCAGAGCTCAGTCAGAGGCACAGTGGTCAGGCCCAAGACAGCAAACACAGAGGTTATGGTCATCTGAAGAAGCAACCTTCTTTCCGCAGCAGTGACAGAGAAGTGGAGGGAGTAACTCTCAACATAAACAAGGTAACAATCTCTTCTTAAGATTCAAAATACTATAGTACAGAAAAATCGTAGGCAAAATGGCGTGAAACAACGTCAGAGCTTCTGCTGAGACCCATGTGAACAGAGTCGACAGTGGGGAAAAAACTGAGATGGGAGCAGGTCACACCTTTATAGGGTTGGTGACAGCATGGGCAGTCCCAGCAGTACTGCTGAAAATCGTATGTGTGGATTGTGCCCTCACTGACAGTGAAGTTCCTATGATAGCGACCCGATGACCGAGATACCCTCAAGATTATATCTGTTGGATACAATACACAGATTATGAAACACATCTATCCCATGGATACTGTAATCCACTTCATAGCCTCTCCCCAGCTTATTTTTGCCAATTAACATTTGTTTTCCAGTGGAATGCCAAGGCTGTTTTGTATGGGGATCTGATCAATGTTAGAGTTACCTTTTCTTGAAACTGTAGCTGGTATTATACAGGACCAAGGGCATATCTATTTTTTTATTAGGTACCCACCCAGAACTCTAAGTGCGTATAAGCAAACAAAGGACATCCTTAAAAAGAAAACACAGGAACCTAGGCATTAACCAGTTTTCTCTACAGTGCAAAATGAATCAAATATCTTGCCCTTGTGTTAGAAATTGTGAAGTTATTTTGGAGGCACTAGTACTCATGACAATATCTGGCTACAACCTTGACAAAACACAGTCTGGGTCAGTGCACATGGAGATATGGTGCAGCGGGCTAAATAAAAACAGACTGACGAAGAACCCTCAGGACTTGAAATGTACTACTTCAGCCACTGCAACATTTCGGAGACTAGACCCCAGCTTTTGAACAGTGGTGCTGAAGGGCCAGTTTACAGGTAAGGTGGAAGTGTGCTACACTGTGACTTGCATATAATCAGTATTAGAGCAATGCATCTGTTAAAATCCTTATTAAGGATAACAGACTCCATCAAAATCCATCTCAAATCAGATCGTTTTTCTCTGGATGTGTTTTATGTACAGCACTTTGAGTTTCTTAAGGAGCTATAAAAGGCATTAGATTTCCCAACTAACAACTCAATTCTCAAAGTTGAGAGAATAAGCCTGGTTATACAATACTGTACTGCTGCTTAGCCAATCTACTGTATATTATGGAAGTTATGAGATCTCACACTCACTGCCAAAGTTTCTGACCACTGAGGGTTTCTTCTCTCCAAGGTATCAAGAACTTGTGAGCTAGGCACATCAACATAAAACTGAGTGGATAAAGATATTTTTTTGGGAGAGAGACAGGGACATCCCACAGGAAGCAAGAAAGAAGAAATTACAATAATGTTGTTTTCAGTGTGTGTGAAAAGAAGAGACCTTAGGTTAACACTACCTGGTAATTTCTCACTCTCCACAATCTGTGATCTCCCATACATTTACTATATGGGAATAAATCAACATGCTGATATAACAAATTATTTAAACCATCTTTTTAGGTTCTGGCAACAGTGTACTATGTTAAATGTACAGTTAACTTAGGATAGCAGTGAGTCTGTAGTAAGTGCTTCCACTGGAACAAAGCGGGAAATAATTTTAATGCATTCACTGAAAATATACCAAAAAGGCAAACATGTAAATCTTGTCACAAATCTGTTTCAAGAAATGCCACCAACTGTAATAAGTTTTATTATGCCTAAGATTTACAGTAGCAAGCAACTCATGCCAAGAAAACTCGTCAGGGTTCATTCATCATTTGGCACAGCGCATCATCACCACCATGGAGAACTGAGATCATATCCAGACTCCTTGTTTATCAACCAAGTTGTCAAGCTCATTGCAGAAGTTGTCTGCCTTCTAGAGGCTCCAGGCTGCCTTGTAGTCCAGCATCTTCTGCACTAGAGTGGCCAGTGGTGTTAGTTGGCTGCAAAGACAGCGGCTTGCTTGCCTTCCTAGCAGAAGAAAGGGACAGCTAAAACTGAGAATGCAATAGCTCTGTCAAATGAAAAAGCATTCACTCATCGTAATGCAATGATGACAAGAACTTATCTACATCCAATCCTGCTGGAAAGGAATCCAGTAACTCTTTTCTTTTGTTTCTGCAAAAATAAAGTTAAAAGATTAAATTGTTTTCTAGGTGCCATTAGCAAGGATTCTTGTGAAAATGTTTAAAAAAATTGTTAATTTGTTTTATACAGCAGTTTTCATACACCATGAACCTCTACAATGCTTCAAAGAACAAGGTTTGAAACTGGAGTAGCCCCCACCAGACAAATGCTGGTAAATGTATACGTCCAGTAAAATGAGCCTTTCTGGCTTATACTGGAGGAGGTAAGATTTCAAAAAGCACACCTTTGGGCCAGACAGATTATCAAGTAACCCACAACTGTCAATCTTGCTACATTTAACTAACGATTCAGACTGAAGCCCTGGGGATAGACCAGCATGGGATTGTTGGGGAAGGAAGAGATTACAGGATCGAGAAGCATTTCAACCAAATGAAGTGCTATTCCAGGCAATTATTCTGTTAAGTCTCACACAAGTGCCCTTTGTGGGAGGTTTTTACATATTTTTTTAAATACTGATCAATAATATGTGACTATGGCAAAGAGGATACTCGGTTGTAAGAGTGGTCTTACTTGCATTCGCGGGTACCTGAAAATGTACCCCTTCAATAAGCAGTTTTCATTCCCTAATAATGCAAGTGACACCATTCTTACAATAGTATGAGTGCCCTCAGTGCCGCATTAACATTTAAAAGCCAAGGAGCCTAGATGTCTGAGATGAGATTTTAATACTGTGTGTGTGTTGGTAAGACAGAGGTCAGCTGGGAGGCTGTTGTACTTGAAAGGAGTAAAATAGCCAAAAGCTTGTCACCAAAACTGCTTTAAAGCATCAGTACTTCAATGGGCAAAATGCCATCTACTGGCAATTTACAGGGAGGAGGGAGGGTTGCTGGAGACCACTTAGGGTCTGTGAGACAGCAGACTAGGCAGGGACCATCTGTGCAGACCAAGTGGGCTAAGCAATCCTTTTCCACTGCTAAATATATCTTTTTCTAGAGGTGTGGATATGGTGTACTATCCACACTTCTGGCAGAATTCCTTTCCCCTTTAAATCAGGCTGGAAGGTCTTCAAGCTGTCTCCTCCCACCCACCCGGTGGTATCCACCTTGGCACCGTCCTGTGATGTCAGATCTTCCTTTCCGCTGAAAGAGACTGGTTCCCTCCACATCGCTCTTTATTTGTGAAGGCGATATCAATTTTCCTAACTTATATTTGGTCTTCCGTTGTTTCTATGGGTTTCCTGTGTTTGGCATCATGGACTCTATGGCTTTGAAGTCAGTGCCCAGTTTTAAGCTTTGTTCTGTGGACATAAGATGTCGCATGGACCCTCATGCCATGTGTGTGTACTGCCTGGGCCAGAACACAACTCCCAGGCTTGCAGCCTGTGCCACACCTGCATCCCTCCACCAGATGTTTGCTGGTCGTCCGGATGAGCAGGACTCTCCTGTTTGGTCCAAAGATGCCCATCGGGTGGTCTCCACATTTGCTAAGTCCACTGAACAAATGGTGGCTTCGAGGAAGCTGCTGCCCAGGTGGCCACGGGCTCAACGATGTCCACGCTTGTACCCCTGGCCTTTGGCGCCTCTTTTACCAGGATGTGCCAGGACTTGTGCCAGTCCCTTCCTCACCCTGGGGAGGCCCTTCTCGTGGGTCCAAATCCAAAAGGACTCCAGGCGAAAACCAAAAATCTTGTTGCAGGTTGTGGGACCATAAGTGCTCTGGGCCTCGGATTCCCACGCTCCTGCTTTGTTGACCTTCCTCTATGAATGGGCTTTGACCGATGCTTCAGTCTGGGCTGCTGGCCCCATGGTGTGTCTGTCAGGCTTGTCGGCCAAGGCAGGGGCCGACCAGTCGGTTGACCCTTTGTCGCAGGATGGGGGGCTACTTACTTCTCCAGGACTCGGTTTTGAATCTTCAGTCCCAGGGCAAGTCGGATCAGCCCTCTGACCCAATCCCCAACCCTTGGGACACCAAACTTGTGGGGTCTCAGGCTTCCCTTGCCAGTTCCTGCCTCTCCCTGTCGTCAGGTTCACTGTCCAATTGAGTCAAGGACCCATGCTCAAGGTTGATAGCCCTCGCGAAGTCTGTGATCAGGCTCTCGGCACTCAGGCAAAGTGGCATCAGCTGCTATTCCTCCTCATCTTCCTCCCTGGGGAGGATCTGCTGTGCCACAAGTTGCGGACGGTGCTGCGAGGAGCTTGTGTGGCAGCAGCTCCTTCTGGTGCTGGCTTCACCCTGGCACCGGCTGGCTGCCATCACCGGCCAGAAGCTGTTCTGGCTTCTCCACCCATTAAGGTGGAACTCCGCTGATTCAGCCAAAGGATGGTCCTCATCCAAGGAGGCCCGTGGTACTCCTGGGCTTCCTAGATGGCAGTTGGTCATGGTTATTCAGGTCAACAAGCCCCTCAGAAAGGTTAGCGGAAACTCAAGGAGGGTCAGCCAGTTTTGACAACTCCTCGGAATTGGAGGTCCTCTGTGCACTACAGGCCAGTCGACCTGGAGTCGGACAAGGATCTGTCCACGGACCATGGTCCTATTTCTTTTGGGCTATGCCCCACCTCATTTAAGAGGCTACATGGATACTACTGGAGCCTGTCCAGAAATGGGCTAACTATCCTCAAAGAAATCCTCGACTAGGACAACCCCTTGGGTTGCCTTCCTGGTAGCAGAGGCCATTCTTGGGCCCGTGCTGGAGCTCTGGCAATGCCCAGCCTCCTGACCTATGCTGTCAGCTTGTATGGTCTGAAAGTATGTGGTTCCTACAGGTTCCCTCTGGGGTTCACCGAACACCCTTGGCAGAGGGTTTAGTGGCCCACCGTGTTCCACCGATGGACAATGTTGGGGATGTTGACAAGCCCCACAAAAAAAAATTAATCCAAGAAATTGGATCATGTGGCCAAGAAAAGTGTATGCAGCCTTGTCTCTTGGCCTCAGGCAGGTTATTTTGGCTTTAATGATAGCCCACTTCACCCATGCCTTGTTGGGCACCCTTGACGAGGTGCTCAGTCAGCTCCCAGCCGACCTTCAGTTGATGGTCAAGCAGGTCTGGGACCAGGGCTGTACTGTGGCTAAACAGCAGCTCCAGACAGCCATGGACATTGGTGATTCCTCGCGCCCGGGCTTAGTTGCGGATCTTGACCTTCACAGCGGATACCCAGCACAAGGTGGGGGATGTCCCTTTCCTGGACACCAACTTGTTCAGGCCAGGGTGGAAGGTCATCTCACTCGGATTGAGAAGTCCAATGCCACCTTGGACTCTGTCACCTCGGCCCAAAAGGATAAGGCGCCAAACTCAGAAGTCGCTCTTTCTGGCCCCATAGCAAAGCTTCTAGACCCTGGCTGGGCACCAGTAGTCCTGGTGTCCCAGACCCAAGTCAGTCGCTTCTGTGGTCTGGAAGCCTGGTGGTCGAGGTCCAGCAGCATCCTCCACTGGCCCTGCCTCTACCAAAGCCTGCCCAGTGACCGGTTTGGGGTGCCCCTCCTGCCTGTCCTGTCTCCTGGATCCTCCGTGGGAGGCTGGTTCGCCACTTTCTTTTTGCCTGATTCAGTGTTACCATGGACAAGTGGGTGCTAGAAGTTGCCAGTCATGGCTTGTCTCTGGAGTTCAAGGCTCTCCCACCCAGCTGTGCCCATGCCCCTCAGGAGGACGTGGTGTCCCGACATGATCTTCTCTTGTCAGTCTTCACCATTCATTACTGCTGGGTGTAAGCCCGAGACAGCGGACCCACCACGGGAGCTTTTGGAGGAGGGAGTTCAGGCGCCACGCTGGCTGACGACTGCCAGGAGCACGCCGGGTTGGACGTTAGTGCCGTGCATACCACTCCTCCATCCCAGTTTTGTTTCTCCTGCCGAGGTCATACCTGCTCATGAAAGTTCCAGATTGAAATTAAGTATGCCATTAGGGCTTTCATCTGTCACCACTACACCTCCTCAATCCTGATTCAGAGTATACCCACACTGCAAGAAGACCGGTAAGACCGTTTATTTACTTTGCCGATGGTGCTGAGCTCTTTTGCTGTAATTTGTGTGTTTTTCTCATGTCTGGTTCGGGAGCAAAGGAAATCCAAAGCGGCCATGCCCCCATGCCAGTGCCCCTGTGGTCGGTGAGCCTCCTCCGCTCGGACCGCATGATGTTTGTCTGTGTTGCCTGGGTCCCAACCATGATATGGATAACTGTGATGCCTGTTTCTCCATGGACCGCCATGTTGTAGAGATCCGATGTTTAGAGTCGGCAGGGCCTCGCCGACTTTCAAAGGACAATGTTGTCTATGGGATGCCAAGGCAAGATCTCTCGAACTCTTCCACCAGTTCCTCCTGGGTCTATATGGCCTGGTGAGGAGGGAAACTCCTCGGATTCTAGCCTTGCCTTCAAAGAGGTTCCTTCCATGGTGCTGCAGGAGCGGCCCGGTCCCTTGGGGGCGAGTCGTGAGCACTGCCACAGCAGTCACCTCCATGGAGGCGCAGGCCCCCAGTGTTGTGGCTCACAGTTGCTGGGCACGCATCAGCGGACCCTGCGCCGCCTCCAGCGCTGCTTTGGATCCCGCACGAGCCCCCGGGTCGCTAGTCTGGTGGTTTGTGGTTCTTCTTCCTCAGAGGAAGACAACCCACTGACCAATCCGGATTGGCAACCCGACTCCTCAGAGTCTGAAAGCCCTCTTGGACATGGCACCAGGTGGTCCAGTGTTCGCCTCCTGGACTCCCTGGAGCCTGTGTGCCCCTCCCACAGCACCGGGGCTGCGGTGGACAGCAGTCTTGGGGGAGGGCTGGGTATGGTGGTTTCCATCGGAACCCGTGGCAGCTGCCATTCCTGGAGCTGCCGCGGCTCCTGGGTGGGATGGGGATCTCTTCCTGCGGCCTCCTGGGGCCTGCATTTGGGGAGCCCTTGGCACTGGGTACAAGGAGGAGGGCAACCTTGGAGTCCGAGGGGTTGAGAGGATGGGGCGAGGCACGGAGACCTTCCTCCACTACCCTGAGGGGAATGGGAGGAGTCGAGCGCTGAACCCCGCTTCCCGCTCTGTGTCCTCGGGGTGCTTCAGTGGGGGCAGTGAGGGTTGCTCTTCAGGATCCACGCACCTCAGTCCTCCACAGGGAGTTTTTCCCCAGGGCTCCGCCAGGACGTTTCAACATTTGCAGCATTCACGGCTAATCGACCCCCTAGTCCCCCTTCGTGGTGAGATCTGCAGCCAGGTCTCTGAGCCCTAGCAGAGGCCAGACACTGTCTGTGAGGCCATGTGGGTCCTATGGGGCCCTTAACCTGGGAGCAGTTCACAGCCACTGTGGCGGCCTTTCCCCAAGTATGTTAGAGCCATGGATGAGCAGGTTTTTCGCCTGTCTCCGCGCCATAGGAGGACTCTGAACTCCCAAGTTCCATGTCTTCCTCGGAGGATGAGGATCACTCAACTCCACCTTTTTCCGATGCTGATTTCACTGAATATCACCTTTCTCTCAAGGTTGGTACAGGAACTCCGTGATATCCCATGTGGTAAGATAAAATACTGAGCAGGAGACGGCCTCCTTTCTCTGAGTGAGTTTAGTGCTTACCAGCCATGGTTCCTTCCGGCCTGCTCTTTTCCAGGAAAAGTATCGATCCCCACCCTGGCAGTCCCTAGCCACCTCATCCCAGTGGACTGCAGGAGAAGGTATTGCGCCTCCCCAGGAGTCTCTTGGTTCTTCCTCATCCACCCTTCAGGGTTGACGGCCTTAGATACTCAAGCACTACTGAACACTGGATCCCGCAGAATTCAACTGATGGGGTAGAAGAGTTTTCTTCAGCTTGTGTGCTGCTTTGCATCAGCTCACATCAGGCGCACTCACGCTGCCTCAGCAGGCACCTGTAGTCGATGCTGGTGCAGGTTTTAGCATCTCTTTCCGATTCGGAGGAATCTAGGCAAGCCATCGCTATCTCTGCACAAGGTCTGGAGCTTGCAAGACACCAAGCAAGGGCATCTTATGATGCCAATGATGTGGCCTCCAGACTGGCAGGGCAGCGATCTGCATCAGGTGGACAGCATGGCTTGTCTGTCCAGATTGTCACCCATTGCCCAGCGAGGGTGATCTCCTCCTCCTTCTGAGGGACCAGTCTCTTTTCTGCGTGCGGAAGAATCTTACAGGGCACCTCCCATCCCCTGGGACACCACCTCGCCCTGACCAGCCTTAGGCCTTGTGGGTCTACTACGTTCTAGGGTCCTCCCTCTCCTCGCTTCCCCACAGGAGGCCTGAGGATCTGTGCTCTTAGGGTTGTGCCAGGTTTCCTCGGGGGCTTGGTATCACCCAGTAGTAATTAATGGTGAGACTGATAAGTTGAAGATATTAAAATTACGACTTACCATAATTCTTGATCTCTCTTGTATCTTCACCATTCATTACTAATTTCCACCCACCATCCCCTCATGGGCCTTAGTTCTTGGGTGTCACCTCCACCCTCCCGCCTTCCCCTCCTAGAGGCCAAATGGGGCAGAGTCCCTGGTACCTCAGGGCTCTCTGTTCCTTCTCTAAAAGCGACAGAGCGCCTCGACCCAAAGGACGGACAGTAGGGTTTTGCCCTAGCCTCCGAGGGGCTCCCTCAGATTCTCTGCATAATAGACTAGGGTGTCCTCAGATTGGGCTTGAATAATCCTCTGGCTTATGTCACCCACTGACTGTCATTTACTTCAAGGCAGGCCTAAGGGAGTCAGTGGGAATATCCTCCTCTCCTTTTCTTATAGCATGAATGTCCCATGGTTCTCTTCTCCTGAAGTGGGGACTACGCCAGTACTCCCATGGGAAAACTTTTACCAGATTTCTTCCTACCTAAGTCAGGACTCACCCTCTTGTGAGCTAGACTGTTCCCTCCAAGGGATAGGCTGTGAGACCTAGGCCTAAGATTTTCTTAACGCTTATGGATAAAGGTGAGGAAAGGTCTGAGTTTGCCAAGTCTGACAAACCACTAATCCCCTTCAACCCTTGGTTCGATAACCTCTTAACTGGCGGGATCCTTGCTCCCTTGTCTTCAATCCCGCAAGGGTTTTGAAACTCCCAAGCCAGTGGTCTTCCAATTTATTGTGGCAGACAGCCCTTCTCCTCCCCTTTATCCCTTACTCCACCACTTCTATCTTTCTTCCTTTTATCTTTTGCCGTCTCCTTTCCCAGAGACCGCCAAGGATTGACGCCCTATGGCCACTTAGGTGGAGGTTCTTTCTGTCCTCTAATCGGCTTATACCCTTTTCAGTTTATATCCTTGGCTCTCTTGCTTCATCCTCTTTCTCTGGAACCTGATTTCTAGCCTCTCGGCCCAACAAAACTGGGATGGAGGTCGTCTCGGCCGCCAGCACCAGCCTGCATGCTCCACGCAATAAGTCAGCCATGTGGGGGCGGCGTTGAATCTTGACTCCTCCCTCCAAAAAAAAAAAAAAAACCCTCCTGTGCTGGGTGTGCGCCCAGCTTACACCCAGCAGTAATGAATGGTGACGGTACAAGAGAAGATCAAGAATTACGATAGGTATGTAATTTTCATTCGTTTGCCCTTAGGGAGGACATCACCCAGCTCCTCCAAAAAGGAGGGTGGTGGTTTCATGCCCCAGACCCACCAGCTGATCCAGGGTTTGTCTCCAGATATTTTCTGCTTCCCAAATGGACGGGTGGTGGGGCCTGGTGCCCCATCTTGGATCTGCATGACCTGAACAAGTTTCTATGGCTATGCACCTTCAGAATGGTCACTCTGGACCTGTGGGATGCCTTCTTCCACGTCCCATCTGTCCATCCCACCAGAGGTTCCTTCAGTTCGCAGTGCGAGGGACCTCACGAGTTCCAGGCCATGCCCTCTCTCAGCTCCCAGGGTCTTCGCCAAATGCACAGCAGTGGTGGCAGCCTTCCTGAGGTGTCAAGGGGTCCGGTGTACCGGACCTGGATGATTACAGGCCCCTCCAGGATGGAGCTGGAGCAGTCCAGGAACTTGGCCCTCAGACCTGCTTGCACCTTGGCCTCCTGGTCAACGAGGCCAACTGGAACTCATCCCTACTTGGGTGATTAATTTAATGGGGCAGAGCTCGACTATTGCCGAGCCAGTGGACAGGGTGGCGGATCTTTCCTCCTTTGCCTGATCATTTTGGGTTTGGGCAATTGTGCCTACCAGATACTTCTTATGCCTCCTAGGCTTCATGTCAGCCTGCACCAGCATGGTCCACTGGGCCCGCTGGAGAATGCGTTCCCTTCAGTGGGGGCTGGCCAGCTAGTGGTCTCAGCGTCAGGGCCACATTGCCCAGACAGTTACAGTAACTCAGCAGATGTGGGATGCCATCCATTGGTGGTTGGTTCCTAACATCTACAGGAAGTAGTCCCATTTGTCTGGCAAGAGCCGACTGTTTCTCATGACTGACACCTCCTCCCTCCTGGAACACAGGGTCCATAGCCTCTGGTCCCCTGATGTGTCCCAATGTCACATTAACCTGCTGGAGCTTTGAGCTATTCCCCTGGCCATGACAGCCTTCATTCTTCATCTCCAAGGTCAGGTTGCCCAGGTCCAAATGGACAACATGATGATCATGTACTACCTCAAGAAGCAGGGCAGTATGCACTCCTCCACCTCTGTGCAGGGAAGCAGTCCGCATCTGGACCCTTGTGCTCAACCTCAAGGCTGGCCATTCATTTGGCCTGAGTGTCCAATCAGCTGGCGGATACCTTCAGCCATGTAGGCAGGCGTCTCACGAGTTGTCCCTTCAGGAGGTAGTGGACTGTCTGTTCTCCCAGTGGGGCATCCAAGTGGACCTGTTTGCCTCCTGGGAGAATGCCATGCTGAGGATGTTTGACCACCCCCTCAGCAGTGTACACTGCAGGGGATGCTTTCACCAGGCCCTGGACCCCGGGCCTCCTTTATGCCTTCCTCCCTTCCTCTGAGCCACAAGGTCTTGATCAAAGCTCAGAGGGACAAGGCATGGATGATCCTTGTAGCTCCGGACTGGCGTGCCAATTCTGGTACCCAGGATCTCCTCAGCCTTAGCAGCAGGCTTCCATGGCATCTGCCACTTTGCCCAGACCTTCAATCCCTGCACCTGACAGCCTGGTTCCTCAGCGGCAGGAGTTCCAGGCTCTGGGTCTCTCAGATTAGGTCCTTCACGTAGTTGAGGCCTCTTGAAAGGAGTTCACTTGTTGATGCTATGCCTTCAAATGGAAGAGATTCTCTATTTGGTGCCAGAGCAAGGAGCTTGACCCCATGACCTGTGGCTAGCATCCTTAACTACTTGTGGTCCCTCTCTCAGCTGGACCTTAGACAGATGACCTTAAAGGAGCACCTGGCAGCCATCTCTGCATACTGGGTGTGGGCAGCTATGTTGGCGGTGGCACAGGATAAGGTGTTCGGGCACTTCTCTAAGGACCTTGACCACATTTCTCCTCCCATGCATGAACCAGCACTACCTCAAGACTTGTTGCTGGTCTTGGTGATGCTCATGGGCAAGCCATGTGAACCAATGCACAGGTGTGAGATGTTGCACTTATCATGGAAGACCACCTTTTTGGTGGCCATCACATCTGCCAGAAGAATCCGTGCAGTCCAGGCGCTCTCAGTGGAGTCTCCAAACCTGGTCTTGAGGAGAGGTTTGCCATATGTTTGTCAACTATGCTGAAGCCACACCTGGCAGACCGGCAGCTAAACAGACAATTGGCAGGTGGACAGTCTCCTGCATCGACCTCTGCTATAGGTTGGTGGGTAGGGGAGCCTTCTGTAGGGGCTCATTCCACCAGACATACCGCTGTCTGCAGTAGCTGCTTCCAGGAATGTCCCTATCCAGGAGGATCTGCAGGGCTGTTACCAGAAGTCAACACACACTTTCATCTCTCATTACCACATCGACCTTGAGTTGCGATGGGATGCTGGTTTTGGGTCCTTGGTTCTCCAATCTCTTTCCTAAATAGAGAGTGTGTGCCTTGCCCCTTCTCCTCCCAGAGAACTGCCAGAAATGTGGTTAGTACACCATATCCATGCCTCGAAAAACAAGCTGCCCATCTGTAACTGTCTTCAAAGAGTGGTGTGTGGTGTACATCCACACAACCTATTCAACCTCCTGGCAAGTGGCAAACTAATCTGGCTTCCAGTGGGTCAGATTTGACATTACGAAGGTGCCAAGGAGGATACCCTGGGTGGATGGGAGGAACCAGCTTTAAGACCTTCTGGCCTGATTTCTAGGAAGGAATTCTGCCAGAAGTGTAGATGTACACTATATACACCACTCTCAAGCCTGGGAAATGCAGTTTTGCTGTTTTACAAGTTAAGGTTCTCCTCACTTGCCATGTGCAGCATAAAATAATAAATACATATTGGTGCTGTTCACCATCAGAAATGTGTACTAGCACCATACTAATAAATCCATACTATGAATGTAACTTATACTCACCAACAGTATCCTCAACTGAAGATATTTTTAAAAAATTGCTAGTGGCAGCCATCTTCAATGACATGAGTCATTAATACAGAACAGTATTTAAGCTGCCACTCGCCAAACTGCATTTCCTAATCATTTATTTATTTCAAAAGTTCTACCGGAAGAGTCATACTATGTTACTATCAGCTTGTTTTCAGATATGTCTTGGGGAGGGAAGAGGAGAGAACAAAATACTATATATAAAAATAATAAGGAAATAAGTATATAAAAAATACAGTTTAAAACGTTAAAGAATAAACTGTCAGACAGTAAATTGTGGAAGGGCAAAAAACATTATACAGAAGCAAAGCAACATAATAAGAAACGGGAGAAATGACTTAATACTAGGAACAGGGCAATGCTGGTGGCAGAATCACACCCATGTAAGAAACAAATGCAGTAGTGAATAAGGGAACTCATGGAGGAGAGTTCAAAAGGAAGGAGCAGAGCGAATGGATTTCTGATTTGGCAATTTTTTCCAGATTCCAAATCACTAAATTATGATGGAGGTTGCAGTGTGCATCTAAATGAAATATTTGGGTATGGCTACAGCTTTCAGGATTCACTACATAATTTCAGTAGCAATAAGCCAAAAAAAACTGCAAGTTTGACATTTCTAGCTTATACCCTGCAAAATTTATAAAAGCGGTTTTAAAAATATCAGAGAGCACTGATGAATCTACGCATGTCAGTAATACATAGCTTCTGTGGATGTGGAGGTACTTCACTATCCACACATTGACTGTTCCATTGCAAAGTGCTGATCTGCCAACCCATGGCACCAAGCCGATGGGGCAGCACTCTAGCAAGCTTCTGATCCAGGTTCATGCCCGAGACCAAATGTCAGGAGCAAAGGCAGGCAAGCAGGAGGGAGTCGCAAGCATCCCTTGGACAAACCCCTCCTGGATGGGGTGGGTCACTGCAAGTTGCTCCCATAGCTGCTCCTGGTGGTGGCCCAATGGAGGCGCACTGGTGTGGGTGACCAAACTTCCCTGCCGCCAGGATGCCTGTGGCTGCAAGCATGCAGGAGGTGAGTGGGCCTGAATACAGAAAAATATCACCTGTCTCAGCCAAGTCAGATGACAGTGGCCATGTCCCACCATGCCACAGTCCCCAAAGCGCAGCTGCCCCACCTCCACATCTGACGCCTCTGAGGATTTGAAAGCCCGCTACTCCCTCCCTGGCCTGGCCACGGGAGGAGGTCCTGGCAGGTATAAGCTAGAATCCTACGTGACCCAGGTAAGGTTAGGATTCAGGTATGGAGTAGGCAGCGGGGGTAACTGGTGGCCAGCAGGACACTGAGCTGCTGAGGGTAAAGAAATGATTGGGGGGTGGGGTGGGGAGAGAAGTGCTGATTCACTGAAAAGTCTTCAAGCTGAGCTCCTCCCATCCCTAGATGGTGTATCACTTTGCTCCACCACGTGATGTCGGATCCTCTTTTCTGCTGAAGAGTTTGGTTTCCTTCACATCTCTGTACATTGTAGACTACCAAAGCGCCATTGGCAATTTCTGTTCTATTTTTCTTGATATTTTAGATTTCTCGCCTTGGCTCCTGCCTTGTTGACGAAATATGAGACACAAGGAAGCAAAGCTTGCTCCCAGCTTCAAATTCTGCATTACATGCCGCCAGAAAATGTCATGGATGGATTCAAGTGTGTCTTTCCTCTACTGTTTAGGGACTGCACACAATGTTTCGGGCTGCAGCCTACTGGACAAGGCTTCCTTCTTCACTGGAAAGCCTTGCTTCTTCTCGTCCGGCTGATCAGGACCCAAAACTTTGGCCAAAGGTCTGCCAGAAGGCCTCCGCCATAAGCGCAGTCTGAAAGCCAGCTTACAGCTTTTGAAGAGACAACACTCACTGATGCACAGGCACTCCGTCAGCCTCGTGCTGGGGCCAGCCGACGCATCCTTTACTAGTGAATTCTGGGAAATGTGTTCGGCCCTCCAGACCTTGGGGAGAGCCCTGCCCACCACAGTAAGAAAGACAAGTGCTGTCGGCGCCTGTTGTGGGACCAGGAGAGATTCCAGTCCTCTCATTCTGCGTGACTCCCGACCATTTGACTCTGGTGGAGCATACTGTGTTGAGGACCAGGCTGAAAGCTCCACAGTACCACCATTGGGTTTGTCGACCATGACATTGGCAGATCAGGCGGTTGAGATTTTTCGATTGTGAACAGTTGCTCAGAGGGACTGATGAGGAGTCAATCTCCAAGACACCCATTTTCCCGTTCTCACTCCAACAGGACGGGACCAGTCGGTGTCCCTGGCTGGTGCCACTTGGAGAATGGCCTCCAATGGCGGTCATCCCACCAAAGCTGCTGCTTCCCACATGCCTCCAAATGTGGTTTATAATGAATTATCAGTGGCTTCTCTTGATGTCCCCTGCATCGACAGTCCAAGTTGAGCTCTTGGTTGAGGCGATACTTGCGCTCGACTGGGAGGCATTGCCGTCCACATTTCTTGATGTCCCTAGACGAGGAGAGTTTCCACCGCCAGATGCAGTGGCGCTACAAGGAACTCCTCTGGCAGCACTGGACCATTGCGGGGCAGAGGAGAGCTCTACCCGACACCTGTAGTCGACTGGCAGGCGCCAGTCATGCCCACGCCCAGTCCATCCTCGATAGATGTCCCAAGCACCTGTCTCCCATCCTTTTAGATGGAGCTGCTTCCCTGCAGTGCTTGACGGAGCTCTAACAAAAGGGCTGCTGTATTGTAGCTGGCTTGCCAGGCTGGTTATCAGTGAAATCACCCAGCTGAATGACTCTTGGATAGTCCACTGTGGCAAATGGTAAAGGGCCATTTTGAGGAGTCATCGGATGACTCATCCATGCTGTTGTCCAGGATGTATACCTTCAACAGTATGTCAGTCAAGGAAATGACTACTGACCATGGGCTGGTGTCATTCAGGGCTCTCTGACTCATTCTGAGTCCACTCTGTCCCCCTGAAGCCTGTTCAGAAAGGGCCAAGTACCCGTGCTTTCACAGATATCTTCGATAGGGATGAATCCCTGGGGGTTACCTTTCCCATGGCTGAGGCCATATCAGCCCTGGAGCTTTGGCAGCACCAGCATCTTGCCGGCACCCTCTCCACATGGTCCGAAGTGCTCCCTACTGGGTCCCTTTCGGGTTCTTGGACCATTCCTCAGCCGAGGTTCCAGTATCAAACTCCGTTTTCTGTAAGTCCAGAAACTGGGGCATGTGGACAGGCCACCAGACAAAGAGTCAAGAAGTCTGACCACGCAGCAAAGCAGGTCTACACCGCCTGTCTCAGTCTCTGTCAGGTGAGCTACACCAAGATGATGGCCAGCTTTGACCACTGCCTGCTGGGAGTACTGGATGATGACCTCCCTCATCTACCTGCTGACTAGCAGCTGCCGATGAAGTTGGTCAGCGACCAGGGTCAAGTGCTGGCAAAACAGCTACAAGTGGCCTTGGACATGGGTGACTCCTCGCCCATGCCATGGCAGCGGCCTTTGTTGGTGTATCACAGGGCCTGGCTGAGGCTCTCCAGCTCACAGAGGACACAGCATAAGTTGGCTGATGCCTGTGGGTCGAAGGTCATGCCACCAGATTGGGAAGCACAGTGCCACCCTGACTCTGTGGCTTTGTCCCAGAAGGACCAAGGCCCAGAAACTGAAAAGGTCTTTCAGTTTCGGTCCCTTCAGTCACAGCACTCTGGCAACAGCACCAGCAATGGTAATACCAAGCCTGGTGCCCTAAGGCCAAATTCTCTCCAGCCAGGAGCCAAAAAGAGGCAGGAGTAGGGGAAGTGGTGTCCTCTTGCCCCAGCAGTCAGTGCCCCTGCAAAGCTGCCAAGTGATGGGTCTGGGTGTCTACCTCCAGCCTATCCAGTCCCTAACCCAGTTCCCTGCTGGTCTGCTTAGTCACTTCTGGCCACACCTGTCTATCACTACTATGAAGAAGTGCGTTCTTGAGGTGGTAGGCATAGGGCTGCCTCTAGATTTCAAAGGCTCTCCACCTTACTGATCCCATGCTCCAAGGGGAGACCCGGTGTAGGGACATGCTGTCCGCCCTAAGGGAGGGACGTCACTGAGCTCCTTGAGAAAGGGTCTGTAGCCGTGTCCCAGATGCCCTAGCAAGCCAGGGTACACAGGTATTTCTGGTCCCAAAAGAAGGGGTGGGGGCTGGCACCCCATATTGGATTGGCAGGATTTAAATCAGTACATGAAGTGCAAGTTCTGGATGGTAACCCTGGACCAGATCATACCACCCTGGAGCACAGCATGTAGTTCCATTCCCTGGAACCCCAGGACACATTTTCCACATCCCTGTCCATCCGTTCCATTGGCAATATCTTCAGTTCTGTATCAGTTCAAGGTCCTGACCATGGGCCTCTCATCCATGCCCACGGTCTTCACCAAGTGCATGGCAGTTTTCCTGCAGTACAAGGCCATCAGGCTGTATCCCTACCTGCAAAACTGGCTGATTGCCAGGCTGTCCAAGGCGCGAGTGGACAGTCCAGGGGTCAGGCCCTCCAGACCTGCAAGAGACTTGGGTCTGTTAGTCCACCTGGCCAAGTCCAAAATGATCCTCTTGAGGTGATTCACTTCATGGGGTCACAGCTACACTCCTGGTTGGCAAAGCCCATCTCCTCGCGTGACCAGGCTCTTGACCTTACATTCTTTGCTTGACCATTTCAGATTGGGCTCTTGCACCCTGCCCAGGACTTCCTGCAGCTGCTGGGGTATATGGCGTCCTGCACCAGTGTGGTCTGTTGGGATGTCAGTGGTCCCAGTGCCTGGGACACTTGAACCAGCAGGTCACTGTGACCCAGCCAATGTGGGATGCCATCCTGTGGTGGCTGATCCCACATCTGGAAGAAGAGGTCCCGCCTGTCCACCCACAGCCGACCGCCAATCTAACGATAGATGCCTCTGGTGGGGTGGGAAGCACACCTGGAAGACCACAGGGTCCTTGGGTTCTAGTCACCCAGGAGTCCCGTCCACCACATCAACCTGCTGGAGCTCTGTGCAGTGCAGCTAGCTCTGCTGGAATTTGTTTTAGTCAGAGGTGAGGCTATGCAAGGCCAGACATATAACACCATGACCATGTTCTACCCGAACAGGTGGCACTCACTCTTCCCTGTGTGGGGAATCCTCTGAACCTGGACTCTAATGCGCAGCCTGGGTGCAGATCTCCTGGCGATTCATGTCACCAGAGTGGACAAGCAGCTAGCAGATGCACTCATCCAGGTGGGAAAGACGTTGCCACAAGTGGTCCCTGCACGAGGAGGTGGAGAACCTGTTTGCCACCTGGGAAAGCACAAAACGGTCAGTTTGTGCCTTTCTCCCACAGTCTGGGAGTCTGACAAAGATGCTCTGCGAGGCGCTAGACCACAGACCTCGTGTACCTTTCCTCCCTTCCCCTTGATCCACTTTCGTCTTCCTTGGGGTGGGTGTCCCTGGTCTTTGCACCGTACATTTTTTTTGTCAAGTCTCTCTCTCCCTCCTGACTGAACTCTCTCAGGTTACCTCACTCACCTGAACCACTCTACCACCTGTGTGTTCCTGCCATCTTCAAAGTCGTTCACGACTTCCGGGACACGGGGAGGACAGCCCAGTGAGATCGAAGGGGCAGTGTTGGAGAACCAGCGTTGGGCGTGTGGCGGCGGCACTGCAGGAGCCGTCACCTATCCGCAGGAGGGCTTTACCCCTTATGTGCCCTCCTCCCAGCGTGGTGCACGTCCCGACACTGTGTGCACGGCGACCCTGCCTGAGTCGGGCCACACGCAGTCCAAGCTCTGCAGCACCCTGGTCTGCACCAGGGCCGCTGGAGCATTGACACCCCAGTACCCTCCCTGGGAGAGGAGAGCAGCCCAGTGGGTGCTCAATCCAATCCCTCTCCTGCCGACCCCAAGTTCGGCTCCCAAACCCAGGTCACTGGCGTGGCGCGAGGTGTGACGTCCAGCGCCTCAACCCTCAGCGCCACCAGGCCGGCCCTGCACCCATACATTCTTATAGGCCTAAAGCTTCTGATATCACCAAATTTAAATCAACATGCCCATATTCTGATGTGATACTATTATCAGTAAAAAAAAAAAAAAACTTTTATGATACACTAAAAAATACAATAAACACATTTTAAATAAATGTTAGCTTTTCCTCTAAAGCAAATTTTCAGCAACTCGGAAAAGCAATGTTTTCAGCAGTTTATATTAATTTGGGCTCCTTTTAATGAGGCACTAGAACCCAGCGGAAGCAGTCTTCTGCAGCCTAGGGGACTGATATCTGTGCTGGCACTGGCCACTAGGCAGGCGTAGTGACGTCATGCTGCGTGGGTTGGCCAGTAACAGACACTCACCCTCTACCTTCCTCAGTTCTGATCTTCCTGGACCTTATCTTCACCATTCATTCACACTGCTGGGTTCAAGCCGGAGCGGGGCCCGCGGAGCCAAAATCATCTTCCCATGCTTGGCACCGTGAGACCCAATAGCACTACACAGCCTATTTCAGCAACGGCCCTCAACCATCTCAATTTTTTCCCGCTGTCGATGTGCACTTCAGTGATGACGCCACTGCTGGGAGTCAGATCTTCACTTCTATATGACAGCAGGGTTTAGTTTGTTCAACCTTTAGCTAGTGTTTATTTTTCTTGTTAGTTTAATAATAAAAAAAAAAAAAAAGTGTGCACCTTCCTTGACCATGGGTGGCAACAGTAGGGAGACTCCTTTTGAGTGCTGCTCTGGCAGCGGGGCAATCATCCTGTAAACACAAAAAGAAGCAGACCTGTTCCCGATCTAGGTCGGGGACTCTGGACCGCCTGCAAAGATCTCCTGTGTCCGGAAACAGAAGGCCTTCACTGGCACTGTCAGTCTCTCAGATGGCTTCTGTTCTCAGCTATTCCAGGTCTCGCCCACAGTCCCTCTGTCTTCTTGTGGGACTCCAGTGGGCAGCTCTTATGGAGCAGTGGGTACAGGGTCTGGCTTGCCTGCCCATTCCTCTGAACCCTGTGCTGTTGCCTTCAGATCTAGGCACCTTGGGACCAGGGTTGGAGTTTTTGAGCTGGGTAGAGCATTTGGCTATGCCAACGGATCCAAATCTCTTGACGGTGATGCCGGTTCCATGTGCCACCCTCCCTTGCTCTGTCTCTTTGCAGAGACTGGCACAGGTACCTTCTCCAGTCACTTCGGTGTTGGCTCATCCTTCTGGGACTTGGGCGGTGCAGTTTCCAGTGCCGACTCTGGGTCCAGAGCCAGCTTCTTTGGCCTGGCGCCAACTCCAGTTCCGTGTCTGATGTCTATCCAACTCCAAGGCCTGGGCTAGGACTTACAAGTTCACTCTTTCCCAGTTTCTCCTCCTGAGGGGATGAGTCTGACCCTGACCTCATTCTCTCGGAGGGCATCGATGATGACACTTTCTTCAGCCTGGAAAGTCAACCTCCAGCTCCTACTTCCATTGCTCAGGTGGACCTCTCCTTCCAGGCTTTATTGAGGTATATGCAGGCTACTTTGCTTTGAGACTTTGGCCTCAACCTAGGTAGTAGGCTGTGTCTCAAGTGGCTCCATGTTCCCAATATCCCAGTTAACTACGCACCTCTGTCCCTCCAGCCTTTGAAACCCTTTCGGAGGCAGCATGGCTGGACCTGCTCCATGCCGCCTGTCTGTAAGACGACAGACCATAAGTATACTCCTCCTAAAGACAGACCTATTTTGACTTCCCAGCCAATTGCAGATAAAATTGTTATCCTTGCAGAAAATGACAAGGCCGCCTTCCCAAGAGGTTATGGCACACATCCTATTAAGAATCTCATAAGAGTGATACTGTGGTGAAAAGGGCTTTTGCAGTGGCCACTCTGAACATGTGACTAGCCAGTTACCAAGGCCATTTCTCTCAGTATGAGTATGCCTCTGGGCCTTCCTTAAGTCTCTGGCTGAGGCCTTACGAATCTGATACAAAACAATCTTCTGACTGTCACCATGGTATAGAGTCAAACAGTCATCAGTTCAAAGCGACCATAGATGCATATGACACTGCTTCTCATGCTGCGCTGCCATATCTACATAAGAGGAACTTGTTTCTGACTGCGAATCTCAAGATTTTACTGACGCCAGCAGTAGGTTATGAATGTCTCCCTTTGATGGCACTTGCTTGTTCGGCCAGCAGATGGAACAATCTCTATTGGTCCTCAGAAGGTTAGGACAGCCATAAAGTCTGCAAGACTGGTCCTTCACATCCTCAAAGGGAAGAGGCAGTCAGTTCTTTCGTAACAGGCAGTCCTTTCATGGAAGAGGCAGAGGAACCCACCCAAGCATTAGTCTCCTCAGCTGAAAAAGAGCGCAGAAGGTGCAGGTCCCAAAGTGCCCAGTGCCACCCTCTGAGTCTCCGGCTCTGCCTCAGCCACCCATGGCAGACCTCTCTCCCCCAGTGGGGTTCCCATCTCATTTTTACAGCCACTAAAAGTCTGTCACCAGACAAATGAGTTTTAAGGACCATCCGGGAGGATACCTTCTGAACTTCTCAGAAATCCCAAATGGCGGATGAACCTAATTTTACACATTTGATCTTGAGCATTTTACCCAAAAGTAAATTAAGTAACAGCTGAATTCTACTGGCAGCAGCGGTAAGGCAATCACAAAGAAATAGTTACACCTGGATCCACTCCTATTAACAGACTGGATCAGTTTAATAAAACAAATATATCGGGTGAAAAAGTTGACAGCAGATTTAAAATTGCAAACTGAAAGGTTTATGGGGGTATGGCTCCCTTTATGACATTAATTGAGGAGACAGTCAGTCTTAACTCAACAAACACAGGCATACTGATCCCAGATACCCATATTCTGGTATATAGCTAATCCTTAGATAAAATGGAAATTACGTACCTACGTAATTCTGATCTTTCTGTATATCTTTACTATTCATCACCTTTGGGTACTTACCAGAGGTCATGACTCCCCATGGGAGCTCTCTCCTGATGGCGGAGTCGATGCAACATCAGCGCTTGCCCTCGAGGGTCGACGTGACTGCGTGGCGCTCACGGTTGGCCGTTAGGTGTTGTCAACTCTGCCCTTCCACCAGTTCTGAGTCGCCGTGAGGGAGCAAAAGGGTAGGGAGGGTGGGACAAGAAAGTCCAAGGGACAGACAAAGGAAAAGATATATAAACCAAAGGGAGAAAGGACAGAACAAGTTTGAAAGACTAACGGATTGGGTAGGGGCCCCAATCTCTGGAAATAGAAGGAGGAGGAGGGTGGGTTAAGGATTTTAGAAATAAGGGTAAGAGTGGGGTGGGATAGGAAAACATACCCTGGAACCTTGACCTGTCTCCAGATTGTATGGGAACTACGTAAGAGTAGCCAAGAGGCTAACTGCCAGAATTCCAGGCACAGAATCACTGGCAATAACTCCAACAAAAGCAGAATCTGCTATTCTGGAAGAAAGACAAGATACAGGATATTCCCCTTCAGAAAGGAAATTTTGGTGTAAGAAACCTAGTTCCTTAAATTAATTGAGGTTATGTCCAAAGGACAAGAAATGAAAGGACTGACGGAAGAAGGAAAGAAAAGAGGGCAACTGCCAACTCCCACCCCACAGGGGTGGAGCTGGAAGCACTGAAGATGAGCCCCCATCCTGATCACTCTACCCTAAGAAAATGATCCCCCATAATGCCCAGTTTACCCTCATTCTGACTAACAGAAGGAGGGGTGAGAAATGAGCACAGAGAGGGAGGTGGACCCAGGACTGAGGCCCCAGGGTGATGGAGGGTGGGATTGTGATGAATGGTGAAGATACACAGAAAGATCAGAATTACGGTAGGTATGTAATTTCCATATCTATCTGTGTCAATCTTCACCATTCATCACATTTAATGTGCCGAGCCCCCAAGGTGGTTTTAACCCTAAGGGACTGAGTCTATTAGCTCTCAGTGGGTGACACAATAAGAGGGAGAACCTTCACGGGCCTAGAGAGACCCGAGACTGGGGACAGTGAACCCTCGGAGGGGTAGGGTTGCCCGACAGACGCCATCTCACACTACGGGAGAAAAGATAGGTTCTCTGCTGAGTGAGTTATTCACCCACGCTGGGCCACGGGTGACAACCAGGAGAGACGCAGCCATGCCGTCCGCCCAGTGCAAATCGCTGTTCCTATGACCCTGGCAGCTACCCCATTAGGCGTATCACGATGCCCCTGTTTGCGTCCTTGCTAGCTCCAGGCCACGTGCAGAGTGCAAGGCTTGTCTTGTTTCCTCCGGTGTCAGGCATCGGGTTAGAAGTTGACCTAGCTTGGACCACAGGAACCTCGTCATAGGTTGCATAGTGGGTTTGAGTGCTGCAATAGAAGCAGCAACCGTGCCGGTAGAACGCCGCCCTCCCCAGAAGACAAAATCCAAGGAACCTTAATCTGGGGTCCGTCACGTGCAGGGCGAAAGCCCATCGGGAGTATCCAACTGCGTTAATCCTGGCCAGGGATGAGGCACGGAACCTGGAGACTCGGGAGGAGAAGCACAATACTGCTGGCAGAAATTCTAGGATGGGACTCGGAAAGGGTCTCTGCCTAGAACGCAATGCTGCCTCCCGAAAGGAGCAGGCCAGGGGCACCACTGAAATTGTCTAGAAAGGCGTGCCGAGTGTTCTGGATTGTGTTGAGTGGGTGGGTGATGCAGGTCCTCCAACATCCTCACGAGGAATCGCTGATACTCTGCGTAGATCAGCAGCTGGAGAGATGTGGATCAGACTGCCTCCTCTCCCCAGAAGAGGGGATGAGGAGTTAGAGGACCCCAAGAGTTCAGAAGCTGGCTGCTCGGGAGGGGGGGGTTGAAAACCTGTCTGTCCATAGCCCTAACATAAGAGGGAAATTGAACAGCCACTGCTCTGAACTGCTCCCAGGAGAGAGGACCAAGGACCAAGAATACCTGGGAGTGCAGGAGAATGTGGCAGAGGAGTGGGGACAGAACCGACAACAGGAATCGCTGACCTCCGCCTGGGCTAGGAGTGCACCAGAAGCCCAAAGGGAAGGAGTTCCGAAAACTCCACAGCCGATAGCTGATCAACCAAACTGGAACTGCCTTGGCTGGCGCTCTGAAGAATCCCCTGTGAGGTGACAAGGCTGGAAGTCAGAAGGACGTCCCTACTCCAAAAATGGGGTCAGTAGAGAAAAGGGAAGGGCGGAGATCTGTGCTACGGCTTCTCCTAGAGCCCGGCTGGCCCCGGAAAAAGGCCGCCGCACAGACCCCATACCCTCGACCTCAGAATCTAAGAGTGCCTCCTCCTCGAGAGAGCCAGCCTAGGCAGCTGATAGCTCTGGTCGGCACCCGAGGAGCAATCCAGGAGCAGCATCCTCCCTCCTGTGGGTGCTTCATCCGCCCCAGTTGGGCGATCCAGGCACACACATGAGGGGGTACCACCACTGGGGGGTCAGAGAACCCTCCGAGACCAGGCTGCAGAGCAATGGTGGCCTGCACCACTGTCTGCTGGTCAGCACCCCTGATCCTGGTCCCAGGAGTCACTGTCCACCCTCAGAGGGAGCTGGCGCCGGGCCTGTCGAGGACACTACCAAGGTGTCCACGTGAGCAGCCAACTCCAAAGAGTCAGACTGCCTGTCTGACTCCAGATTCCTCCTCTGAAGAGGTGGAGATCGATGTTCTGTGCCAAACAGTGCGGACATCCGCTACCATCCTGACTGAAAAGGGCACCAGAACCAGAGACTGCACCAGAGTCGGTGCCGACGTCTCTAGCCACACCGCGAACGGTGCCAGAAGAAGACACAGCCCAACAATGGCAGCAGCCTCGAATCGGAGCTTATGGAGCAGAGACCAGAGATGGCCTGACAGTTTCGACTGCTTCTTGGCGCCGTGGTCGGAACCCCCAACGGCACCACGAGTGGCATTGAGGACAGAGAATGCCTGATGATGGCCCCAACCATGTTCTCAGCGCTGAGCTCCTAAACCACCAGGGCGCTGGTCCTCGCCGAGCCGTGAGCAGCTCCAGAGCTGAACATGGCACTGCAGCAAACCATGGCGCTGCAGACGGCGCCAGGGTGAGAGACAGTCAGGACGGCACCATAGAGCCTCCCACGGCGCCGCTAGCACCATCAGCACCATGAATGGAGCAGACACCAGCCACGGCGCTGAAGCGACGGATTAGCGCCACGACAGTACCATCAGGGCTCCATGGCGCTGCGGAACAGCGCAGAGGCCCAAGATGGCACTGACCCAGGCCTTCCGAGCCGAGGGTACGACATTGGGGAGCCTTCACCTCAAAGGGGCGACACAAATGGTGCCTCTCTCGCCTGTCCCCCGGGGAACACACTGGGCCTCCTGCACCGTGGAAGGGGCCTCTCACACGGCTAGGCTGCAAGAGGCAGAGGCTCCTTGCTCCTCGGGTCTGTACAGAACCGGAGGGGACCCAGAGGAAAGGCCGAGAACGCAGCTTGACCGACGAAAAGCGCCCCGTCTCCGAAAGTCAGCTGAGCTCGCCCCACTTTCCATGTGCGATGCTCAATGACATGGTGGTCCATGGAGAAGCAGGCATCACACGGATTACATGTCGTAGCGGGCCGAGACACGCGAGGCAACGGGTCATGCTGGTCGGTGATGAAGTACTTACGGCTGCATGGGCACCGACGCATGGGGGTCATCCACTGCCTCCCAAGTTTTCTTGCCTCTCGATCGAGACATGACCCACGGAAAAGAACACCAAACAAGACCACGCCATAAAATAGAATAAGGAACAGTCTTACCAGGTGACAACGAGTAGAGCGAACAGAACTGCAGGATAACTCTCGGAGCTGACGGACTGCAGCACGGAGTTGACGAACTATGACACACAAAAGGCTTCAACAGAAGTAGGCCTCTCAGAAGATCTCTCTCTCACAGCTACGGGAGACCAAGAACTGGCGGGAGAGGGGTCGACAACACCTAATGGCAACCCACGAAAGTGCCACGCAGTGCGCCAGCCTCGAGGGCGGGCCGACTGTGCATCGACCCGCTCATCCGGGGCTCCATGGGTCATGACCTCTGGCCAAGTACCCAAAGGTGATGAATGGTGAAGACTGACACAATGACATCTAGAAACCCAGACCCATCTCAGACATGTCATAATTCACTCTATAGTTGATCTGATTACCAGCCTCATATAGTGACCATATTAACTATGAATGCGGTTATCCATTTGACAAAGTAAATAGTTATGAATTTCAACCATGTTGGTCTTTTAACACCTTTTTATGGACCGGGTTATTCCGATGATTATGACAAGCATAAAATGAATGGACACAGCTGCCAATTCCTGCAGTTTCAGATTATATAATGGGAACTACTACTTGTCTCTTTGCCTTCGTCTATAACACCATTACTGCTGTGATCTTTATTTCACAAAATAAGGAAGTTAAAAAAATCCCCAGACTATCCACCCAAGAGGCAGCACTTCTTTTGGCTGCCCAGACGGATCTTTTCACTCGGAGATTGCTGGCCTTCTGAGAACAGAGCAGTGGAAGTAGTCCTCCAGCAGAATGCAACACAGGTTTCACTCCCATTACTTCTAGTTAAAAAAAAAAAAAACAGGTTGTATGCGCTCATCCCAGACCTCAGAAAGCTGAACAAGTTTCTGTTCCGTGAAAAGTTCAAGATGATCTCCTAGGGACCCTTCTACTACTTCAAGCCACACGATTGGTTGCTTTTTTGTATGCTTTAAGCTGCCTGTTGTCTCGCTTATTGACTTTCCCAGGAGCAACGGGAGCATATTTGTCTTGACAGAGTTTCTTTTAGTCACTTCATCAGAGGCTTGATCAAGCTTCTTTTTCATGACTCATTATTTTCAATTTGTGAGGAACTTCATCTTTGGAAGCTTTACTTTTTGGCTGGGATCTGGGGTTCCTCAGCACCTCTGCTTTTGGTATTAGTACTTTTGAATGGCCTCCTTCAGAAGCCTTTGATTTATCCTCAGCCATAATCATCAAAGGTTTGTCTGCTATGTTTACCAATTAAAGCAAAGCAAACCAGTTCTGGACCTCTGAAATGAGTGCAGGTTTTCTGTGAAAATGCCACCGGCCAGTTCTGCCACAGGTTAATAAACTATCTATTACTAGTGCTCTTTTTTTGGTTGTAGAATTGGGATCTATACAGTGCCAATCTTAATAGAAATCCAGTAATAATCAACTGCGCTCAGGTGGCTGCTGGACCTTTACGGACAGTGCTGACACAGATGATACCAAAATCCAGTAATATAACAAAAAAGTTTCTCATACTGCCAATCTAGAGAGAAACCGCAGGCACTGTTTAAATTTGAATCCACTGCAGGTGTTCATGTAAGACCCACGAGGTCTGAGGTTAAAAACAAGTCAACTGTCCCTATTTAGATGGTTCCTATAAGAATGTGCCCAAAATGAAGGAAACCGTCGAAATAAGCACCCAAAAATTAGGCTTTAAACTAAATAGTCACGGTAAAACAAAGTCAGAATAAGCGGTCATGCAAAAAGTAAAAAATCTGCATGGCGCTAATAAAAAGTAAAACTTTCACTCAGCACACTAAATAATTTATGAGGAAAACTTTACTCAGA
Source organism: Neoceratodus forsteri (assembly GCA_016271365.2). Taxonomy (NCBI): domain Eukaryota; kingdom Metazoa; phylum Chordata; order Ceratodontiformes; family Ceratodontidae; genus Neoceratodus; species Neoceratodus forsteri. The sequence goes on from CM057458.1 coordinate 1,079,219,539, forward strand.
TAAGCACCAGGAGCTGTCAACAAGGAAAATTTAGAGACACCTCAGAGGCAATATTGCTCAGTCCAGCAGAGAAAAATTCTGAAACATTCAACAGCTCTCACTCAGCTCACACCCCTTCTGTCTTTTGATTGACTTGGCCCAAAGCTCATTTAAATGTTTCTTAAAGGCACACCTCCGTGCAGCTGCACCTAGCAGTAAGTGCAAAAAAAAAAAAAAATTACTGATGCAAAAGGACTCCTAGGGTAAGAAGGTGGTCTTCCATGACAGGTGAGAGATGTCACACCTGTGCATTGGTTTGTATGGCTTGCCCATGAGCCTGCCAACACCAGCAACAAGTCCCAAGGTGGTGGTGGTTCACACACTGGAGGGAAATGTGGTCAAGGCCTTTGAAAAGCACCAGACCACCTTCTCCTGTGCCACCGACGGCATACCAGCCTGCATCCAGAGATGACTGCCAGGTGCACCTTAAGGTCATCAAATGGAGGCCCAATTGAGAGAGGGGCCACAGGTAGTTGAGAAGAAAAATTACTCACCTTAGTAATGTTTCTACTAATGGAGTCTTGCTATATTCTGACATATGCAGTTAGGGTCCTGCCTTTCAACTGCCCTGGAGAACAAAGAGTTAAACTTTCCATGGCCAGCATGGAATGTTCACCGCTGAGCTCGGTTGAAGCCCCTGTCTGCTGCTGTTTAAACTCCAAACTGTCCAGATCTTTAAGAGCAATACTCACTAGAAGTTCTGTGTGGAAACTGTAAAACTCAAACTAGCCAACTGGCAACTATATCTATAATAAGAGTTTTTGGTTTCAAAGCAAAGACTCAGGTCAGGAAACCCAAAAACAAAACACATCCCAAAACACAACACTCACCCAAAACAAAGGAGGGTGAAAAGGGACACCCCTAGGATGCCAACACTGCTCCTGCCCACCCACATCCCAAAACTAGGTTCTAAGAGGGAGGCAGGGGAGGTCAGAATACAGCAAGACTCCATTAGAAGAAACAACATTACTAAGGTGAGTAATTTTTCTTCAAACAACATGAAGTCTTGCTATATTCTGACATATGCAGACTAGCAAGCAGTACTCCATGGAGAAGGGACAGAGCCTACTTTGGAAACAGGCTCTGAAATACTGTTGTGCCAAACCGAGCATCACTCCTAGCCTGGATATCCAGAGAGTAATGCTTGGTGAATGTATGGACTGCTTTCCAGGTGGCTGCTTGACAGATTTCTAAGATAGGAATATCCCTGGCAGCAGCCGCACTCTAGCACAGTGAGCCCTCAGGCCTGAGGTGGAGCTCTACCCAGTTTTCATAGCAGAATTGTATAAAAGAAACAATCCACCTGGCAAAGATCTCTTAGTGGCACGCTTGCCCTTACCAACCTCTCCATACGTAAGGAACAACTGGAGGGCTCAAACCTGTGACCCTTGGTGCATTCTAAGTAGTAGCTGAGGGCCTTTAACATCTGTTGTGTAGCCTCCCTCTCCAGAGGAGGAATGGCAGTGAAGAAAACAGGAGAGACACACACGGGTTGAGGTGGAAATCTGACACCACTTTAGGCAAAAACTTCCAGTTAGTTCTTAGGACCACTTCTATCTCACGGAAAGAGATTAAATCAGGTTCCACTGACAGGGCTTGTAATTCACTGACACGCCTGGCAGAGGTAATGGCCACCAAAACACGCTCAAGTCAAGTACTTAAGCTCTGCAGAGGACAAAGGCTCAAAGGGGGCTGGTATAAGCTGAGCAATGCAAACATTAAGGTCCCAAGCAGGAGTAGGGTCCCTAAAGGGGGGACTGATGTGCAGCAATCCTCGAAGAACTTACAAAAGACAGGATGGGCTGACAGAGGGGAAGGCTTGCCTACTGACAGGAAAGCAGAAACAGCTGCCAAATGCACTTTAAGTGTAGCTAGCCTAAGGCCTAGAGACATTGAGATGGACCATATAGTCCAGAACCGTGAGGCAACCCAGCATAATCTGGAGAAATATTCTTTAGAACACCAAATAGTGAACCTTTTCCATTTGGAATTGTAAGTCTTTCTGGCGGAAGGCTTTCGGAAGCTTAAGGATATCCAGAACCCTTGGGAAAGATGCAGGTCAGCAAACTTAACTCTTCAAGAGCGATGCCTTGACATCGAGAGAACGGGTTCAGGTACCAAATCTTCCCTGAGAGGATGTCAACAGGTTGTAATTCCTGGAAGAGACAGGGGAAGGTGGACTGCTAAGGACAGCAACAGGGCGTACTCAGAGCTGTCTGGCCCAGTCTGGAGCAATCAGAATCACTTTGCATGGCTGTGACCTTATCTTGACTAACACTTTGAACAGGAGAGGAAAGGGGAAAAGCATACAGAAATTTCCCTTCCCAATTCAGGATCAGAGCATCCAGGGGGACTGAGCCCAAGACTGGGGTCTGCAACAAAGAGAGGAAGTTGGTGATTGTCTGGGGCTGCAAAAGATCTATCTGTGGAGTGCCCCATCTCAGAAAATTACTTTCAAAACTAGGGGATCTAGGGTCCATTCGTGATGGCCTGGGATATTCTGCTCAGAGCATCTGCTAGGACATTGTCCTTCCCTGGGAGGTGAACTGCTATCGGAGAGGTTTGCAGGAATAGGCCAGGGACCACAACTTCATTGCTTCTGTGCACAAGGCCGTAGACCGAGTGCCTCCCTGCCTGTGATGTACCACATGGTGGTGGTGGTGTCTGTTCTGACCTGGACCACCTTGTTCTGTACAGATTTGAAAAGGCTTGCAGTGCCAGAAACACTGCTCTGAGTTCCAAGAGACTGATGTGAAGCAGAGATTCCTGAGGTGACCACAGCCCTTGGGTGGTAAGATCCCAGATGGGCTCCCAGCCCAGCAGGAAGCATCTGTGGTGAGTATCACTGAATGAGGCTGAGTGACAAAGGAACCCTTGTCTCAAACTGTCCTGATCCTGCCACCACTGCAAGGCCTGGATCAGGGTCTAGTCACTGGGACTAGTTTGGTAAGGGAATCCTGTCTTTGGGACCAGAAGGCTTTTAAGTGGAACTGAATGTCCCTCATCTGAATTTGCTCCCTGGACCACTGCTGTGGAAGCTGCCAAGTGGTCCAGAAGCTGAAGGAAATGCCTTGCTTGTCGAGACACCTGTAGGGTGAATGAAGAAGCCAGTTCCATAAGGGTCCTTGCCCTGTCCAGGGAAGGAAGGCTCTTGCCCTTATTGTATCCAGCTCCGCCCCTATGAAGGTGAGGAGCTGTACTGGTTCGAGAACTGACTTAGGAAGGTTGAGAAGGAATCCTAAGGAAGTGAGCACTTGCTGAGTTATTTGCAAATGTGACTTGACTTGGTCTGGAGACTGACCTACTATAAACCAGTCATCCAAGTATGGAAGATGGAGATCTTTTTCTCCTTAGGAAAGCAACCACTACTGCCATGCACTTTGTGAAAACCCTTGGGGCTGATATTAGGCCAAAGGGCATTGCTCTGAATTGATAGTGGCCTGAGGACAACTCGAAAAGGCATCTTTGAGGTCCAGGGAGGCTAGCCAGTCCCCTGGCCTTACAGAGAGAAGGATTATTCCCAGAGTCACCATTTTGAACTTTGGTTTTAAAAGGTGTTTGTTCGGATATCTTAGGTCCAGGATGGGCCGCCATTCTCCTGTCTTTTGGGGTTAGGAAGTACCTGAATTACAATCCTTTGCCCTTGTGTAGGGTGGGAACCCTCTCTATAGCTTTGAGAGCTAAGAGGGAAGACACCTCTGCCTCTAAGGCAAGGGTCTCTGATGGATTTGTAGGTGGAAAGGGTCTGGTTCTCATCTTGGGAAATTATTTGAAGCTGAGAACCAGTCCCTGGCTTACTACTTCCAGGACCCACTTGTCTGAAGTCAGAGACTTCCAGTTCTGGACAAAGTAAGCCAGTCTGCCCCTAATGGAATTGGAGAATCAGCCCAGGCAGACCCATCAGGGTGTCTGCTTGGCAGGCTTTAGGCTGATGGGTGGATGCAGGCCTGCTCATCCCCGTCTGCCTCTCCCTCTGAAGAACCCCTCTGAGCATAAGAAGAAGAAGTGGCCTGGCTTGGTAAAAGGCCTTTGGAAAGGCCTGCCCTGCCCCTGGACTGCTGCCTTTGAGGAGTGGCTTGCCTTTCTTTGGCCTGAGCACTCCTGTAAGTGGTCCTGTACTGGCCCATCTTTTCATGTAGTTTTCTGTCTGCCCCAAACAGAGAATTACCAATAACAAGGAAATCCATGGCCTTAGCCTGGGTATCCTGTGATAGGCTAGTACATCTGAGCCAAGCCATCCTCTGCAGAGCCACAGATATAGCCATGACTCTTGATGAAACAACATTGGAGTCCACAGCAGCATGAAATTGCACTTTGGATGCCTCAATCCCATCTGCAGCCACCTGCTCCAGCTCCTTGGCAAGCTGGTCAAGGGCCTGTTTAGCCAGAGCCAGCACAGTGTCCCACCTGGACTTCTGGTATCTAGCTGTGTAGGCCATATAGTTAGCCTGCCCTAGTCCCAAAGATGCTGCCATGTACTGTTTCTTTGCCATGGCATCAATCCTCCTGGAGTCCTTATCTGGGGTGTGCCAAGGGGATATTTGCCTTATCACAGGCAGCAGGCTGCACTACCCCAACGTGGCTGCATTGCTGGGAAAGGAACTCATGTCTGAGCCTGAAAGAGTATACCTCTTGTCCATTCGCCTGTCCATAGGAGGTATGGAATTAGAGTCTTAAGAATTTTATGTGTCTGTTTCCCAAAGGATTTGTGGAGGGAACAGACAGTCTCCTGGACTCTGGGATGTCCATCATTTCAACAAAATCAGGCTCCTCCTGATCCTCAACTGTTGCTTCCATAGAAAGCTTGAGGGTTTCCAGCCACTTTTTGTAAAACAAAGTGAGAAGGGGGTCTCAGAAAGCCTAGGAGGAGAAACACCTGAAGGTCTGTCTGGGGAGATGTCCGGGTCAATAGGCACATCCAGACTTTCCAATCACCATCATCATCCTCATACTCTCCTCCTCCTCATCCGGTTCATAAAATTCTTCCAAGGTGTAATCCGGAACCGGGGAACCGACCAAACCGAACCCCTGCCAGATGATGCCGGTTCGGCCGAACAAGTAAGTGATTGCACCATTCTTATCGCCTTGGCTATGCTATGAATTTCTGGGTCCAACCGGACAATTTATCTTTCTTTACCGAACCGACTCTTTAGAATCGGCTCTCCTTTGCTCAAGAAGTATCGCCTGGTCAGAGGGCACCTTCTGGTTCGGTCGGAACCGAACCGGCTGGCCATCCGGTCAGCGGACTTCTCGGCCTCTCTTCCTCAGTCTACCTAATCTCTTTTCCAGGGTAGATTGGGAAAATTTTACAAATCTGGCAGTTTGAATTGAGGTGGTCAAACCCAGACAATAAACACAGGTGTGTGGGATCGGCCTTAGCAAAGACTTCCCACACACACTGCAGTGTTGAAACCCAGTGGGCCCGTTTTTTCTTGGGTTTCTCAGACATGGCCAATCCTAACCAAACTTACCCTTTTTTGGCAATCAGTCAGGCAAGACTTATCGGTTCCTGACCTTGTCACGGGTCTTGGAAAACGAATTAAAATCTGTTGTTTTTTTATAACCGATACGGACCGGTTACCATACTCTAAGTAAATACACAAACTTTTTACCTGAAACTGATCGGTTCAGCTGAACCAATCCACAATTTACAAGTTCCACAGAGAAACTATATAGAAAACCTATCTAGTACTCACGGTACCACAGACAGAAACTTAAACCGACAGATCGGTAGCAGCAATTCGGTAGAAACCGAGCGAAAACAACACTCTGACTTTTTGAACTGGGCAAAGGAGAAATCTCGGAGCGACTGTTCAGTGAGGCACAGTAAAGAATCTGATGGTTGGAGTTTAAACAACAGCAGACAGGGGCTTCAACCGAGTCTTGCTGGAACATTCCATGCTGGCTATGGAAAGTTTAACTCTTTGTTCTCCGGGCAGTTGAAAGGCAGGACCTAACTGCATATGTCAGAATACAGCAAGTCTTCATGTTGTTTGAATACTAGCCACAAGAGAAGATAAGGGATTAAGCCCCTTGCCCTGGCACCAAATGGAGAACCCCTCCTTCAGAAGACATAGCATTTTCAGGTCAACTTCTTCCGAGAAGCCTCAACCACTGTGAGGACATCTTCGAGAGATCTAAAGCCTGAAACTCTAGCCGCTCTGTAACCAGGCTGTCAGGTACAGGGACTGAAGGTCTGGATGGAGTACCTTCCACTGATTGCAAGACAGCAGGTCCGGGCGGAGAGGAAGACACCATGGAAGATTGCTGCTGAGGCTGGGGATATCGGATACTAGAACTGGCAGGGCCATTCCGGAACCACCAGGATCATCCGTGCCTTGTCCCTCATGGCTTGGATCAGAGGAAATGGAGGAAGGTATAAAGGTGGCCCGGGTTCAGAGCCTTGAAAAGGCATCCCCTGCAGGGTTCCCTGCTGAGGGAGGCGGGCACAATACAGCCTCAGCTTGGCATTCTCCCTGAGGCTAACAGATCTACCAGAGGGTGCCCCATCAGGAGAACAGGCTGGGTACTACCTCCAGATGGAGAGGCCACTCATAAGGTGCCTCCCACATGGCTGAGGGCATCCACCATCTTGCTGGAGACACCGGCCACATGGACGGCCAGAAAGTCTGCGCCTAGGCTGAGCACGAGTCCAGATGTGGAGAGCTTCCCTGCACAGAGAAAGAGAGTGCATTCCGCCCTGCTTGTTGAGGTAGTACATGGTCGTGGTGTTGTCCATCTGGACCTGAATGACCTGACCCCAATATGTGGAGCAAAGGCTGGCATTGCCAGCCAAACTGCCCAAGCTCCAGCAGGTTGTTATGGTATCAGGACCCTCGGGGTTCCAGAGTCCGTGGATCTCCCATGCTCCTGCTAGCACAGAATTTTATCCTCAAATAAGAATGTCTTGTACAGGAGAATCCGATTAATTTAGTTGTACTTCCAGATATTTTATCTGGTAGTGCTGGTTTTATTTTCACTTATTTTACTGTAGTAGCATTAGCATGCTAGTGCTGGAGGTGGTGTGTAGGTGGAAGAATTAGGCAAGGGTAAAGACTGATTTAGTTTTATGAGTTAGTTTTGTTATATTTTAGAATCTTTTTTTTTTGTTCAGAAGACAGTCTAAGTTTCAAATTTAGCGCTGTCTTGGCGGCACCCGTGTTTAGAATCCCAATTAGTAACATGGACTTACTCCCACCCAAGGGATTGTTGGCTTGAACTGTGAGAGGGAACAGTTGTTGCTGGGAGGAATCCCCAGCTGGAAGACTGTGTGAGGAGTCAAGACTGTGGCAGGTAGGCAGACAGAATCAGATTCTGCGGTGATTTGTGGGCTGCATGGCTCGAGGCTGAACTTTGTTTTGCTTTCGGAGCTCTGATTACCGGCTGAGAGATCGGGAAGCAGGCCGGAAGGAGTGAGTTACGGTGGTGTGGCCCTGGTCTTGGTCACTGGATGCTGCTTGCACTCCCTCAACTTGGTGCATTTCTGTGTGTGCAGTGGTGAGAGCACTGCTTAAACAATCTGGTGATTTCTATGACTTGGACACAAATTTGGTTAACGACCATCAGTAAATCTGAACTTTGGACTGGTCTTCTGAACGTAAGAGCATGTTTCTAGTTATGGACGCCTCTTGCCCTTAACTGATTTGGTAGGTTGTCCTTCAGTTTACCGATCCTTCTGAGGGTGTAATTTTCTGAGCAGTGTATTTTTGCATTAATACCGAAAACAGAGGAACGCCCCACGCTGGCATGTTTCATGATGTCAGTACTGGAACTGCCCGAGGCGCTACATAGACTATAATGGGGCTGGTTTTACGCATTTTAAATATTTTTAGTGCCGTTTTGATAAAAGAAGGCCACCCTCAACTAACATGGCCTTCTTTCATCAAAACCGCAAAGTATTTCCTGTTGGGAACTTGCATCCTGCCCAGGACTTCCTGCGCCTAGTTACACGGCGGCCTGCACCAGGGTGGTCTGATGGGCCGTTAGCATATGCGCTCCCTGCAATGGGAGCTGGCCAGCCAGTGGTCTCAGTGCAAAGGATACTTTGACCAGCTGGTCACTGTGACCCAGAGCATGTGGGATGTCCTCCAGTGGTGGCTTGTCCCAGAGCATCTGCAAGAAGCGATCCAATTAGTCCTCTGAGCCGATAGTCATCCTGACAACCAACGCCTCTCTCACTTCATTGTAAATGAGCTATGCTCAATTGAATGCTTCCTTATTCTCATGAATAAAAAGATTTACTACTACTACTACCTCCTCACTGGCTGGAGTGCCACAGGGATCACAGAGTACACGGGCTCTGGACCCCCAGGAATCCTACCACATTAACCCATTGAAACTCAGAGTGGTTCGGCTGGCGTGACCGCATTCTCTCAGTTTGTTCGGGGTCAAGTGGTCCAAGTCCAGAGAGACAACACCACAACCATGTACTACCTCAATAAGCAAGGCGTGATGCACTCCTTGCCCTGTGCAAGGAAGATCTCTGCATCTGGACCTCATGCGTAGCCTGGAGGCAGATCTCCTAGCCATCCATGTGGCAGAGCCTCTAACCAGCTGGCGAATGCCCTCAGCCTGGTGGGCGAGGCGTTTCACGAGTGGTCTCTCCATCTGGAGGTAGTTCACAGTCTGTTCTCCCAATGGGGCACTCTCAGGTGGACCTGTTCACCTCTGAGGAACGCAAGCTGAGGCTGTATTGTGCCCGCCCTCAGCAGGGCTCACTTCAGGGGATGCCTTCTCTAGGCTGTGGACCCCAGGCTTCTCTATGCCTTCCTCCACTTCCTTGATCCACAAAGTGCTGCTCAAGGTCAGGATGGACAAGGCACAGGTGATCCTGGTGGCTCCAGACTTGCCCTGCCAGTTTTGGTATCCTGATCCCCAGCACCAGGCTCCTGAGGAGTCTTCCGACACACCTGGACCTGCTCTCCATCAATCAGAGGAAGGCACTCCACCTGGACCTTCAACTCCTGCACCTGCAGCCGGGTTCCTGAGCAGCTAGAGTTCCAGGCTTTGGGTCTCTCCAAAGATGTCCTCACTGTAGCTGAGGCATCTAGAAAGGAATCAACCAGAAAGTCTCTCGCCTTCAAATGGAAGAGATTCTCCATTTGGTGTCAGAGCAAGGGGTTGGACCATTTGTCTTGTCCAGTGGCTAGCGTTTGAATTTTCTATGGTCTCTCTCCAAGGGGGGCTCTGGTCGATGACCCTTAAGGTGCACCTGGCAGCCATCTCTGCTTACCAGGTGCAGGCTGGTCAGCAGTCGGTGGCACAGGAGAAGGTGGTCGGGTGCTTTTTCAAAGGCCTGACTACATTTCCTCCAGTGTGTGACCCACCACCACCATGGGTCTTGCTGCTGGTTTTGGCAAAGCTCATGGGCAAGCCATTCAACTGATGCACAGGTGTGAGATGTCTCACCTGTCAGGGAAGACCTCCTTCCTGGTGGCTATCACATCAGCCAGAAGGATCCGTGAGCTCCAGGCGCCTCAGTGGAGTCTCCATACCTGGTCTTCCACAGGAACAAGGTTGTCCTGTGCCCCAACCCAAGATTGTGTCAGAGTGTCACTTGAATCAGGTGATGACTTTCCAGTGTTTCTCCCAATCACACTGAGGGTCACAGGCTTCATACTTTGGACCCGAGGCGAGCGCTGCTGATTATAAAGAGCGCACGGCTAGAGTTCCGGGAGAGGTTTGCCAGCCGCTTGTCACCTATGCTGAAGCTGCACCTGGCAGACCTCCAGGCACGCAGAAGATTGGTAGGTGGATCACATCCTGCATTGATCTCTGCTATAGGCTGGCAGGTAGGGAGCTCCTGAGGGCTAAGGTTTCATTCCACCCGCCATACTGCTGCGACGGTGGCTGCTTCTAGGATATCCCCATCCAGGAAATCTGCAGGGCTGCTACCTGAAGTCAGCACACACCTTCATTTCCCAATACCACCTAACCTCGAGTCACACCAGAATACTGGTTTTAGGGCCTCAGTTCTCCAGTCTTTATTTCCTAAGTAGGGGTGTGCGCTGGCCTCCCTCCTCTCGGAGAACTGCTAGGAGTCTGCTAGAAGTGTGGCTAGAACATCATATCCACGTCCTAGAAACAGGTTATTCACCTGTAACAGTAGTTCTAGGGTGGTATATGATGTTTATCCTACCGGACCCACCCGACCTCCTGGCTCAGGCGCACAACCACCGTTCTCCTGCGGAAATATCTGGTGTCATGGGCAGAGCCAAGGGATATACCACTCGGGAGGACCAGCTTGAAAACTTTAGGTACATCTTAAAGGGAAAGGACACTGCCAGAAGTGTGGATGAACATCATATACCACTCCTAGAACTACTGCTACAGGTGCAAGATTCATGCTTGAGGCGACCGCTGAGCCCTTTGTAATGGACACAAACGCATCCGATGACGTGAGCTTGACAGTGAAACAGAAATCAGACTAAACTGAAATCTACATGACTTTGTTGTGAATGAACTTTATTTTTTCGTAGTTGCAGTGTTACCAAAATTGACTACCACTGAGTGACCTGAGCGATATGTGTTGCTATGAATGAACTACTGTATTTTATTTGGCTTCGCTTCACTTGTTTATTATTTTACAGACAAAAAGTAAAAGTCACGCTTTTAACTTCAAAAGACTAATTCTTCGTAGCTTTTTGTTTTCTTTTGTGATTCTGCCATGTGGCGTGTGCGTGGGGTCATATATCTAATCTTACATATAGGCAGTTTACAATGGCGGCACAGGCCAGGCTAATAAATGAGGGTGGCTTCAAATGCAAAATAAAATACAGCTGCGTGTTATAAAATGGGGTGACTAATAAATAAAGGTGGTTACAAATCGATGAAGTATGGTATAATGGGACCAAAGGCCCAGGAATTCCGCAGAGTCAACAGCAGCAACGATGGAAAAGTGCCGACAAGACAGACAACAACTCTGAAGCAACGAGAGAAAGGTGCCAGAAACCACATCGAACCTCAACAACACTAGCTGGAGCAGTTAACACAAAATGTGTTGAGGAAGCTGGGCCAGATGACATAGCTAGCAGACTGCTGTGGGTCCAAGATAGAACCTCATCTAGAACGGACAACTGATGTAGTTTTCAAGGATGACTGTGTAGCTATAGCAGCTGATTAGGTAGCAGCAACCCACTAAAACCTAAGTTGCACCTTTGTCAAACCAGCAGGTAGCTGTGCCAAGGCAATGTCCAGTAATGACAGACACAGCTGGAAAGATGCAGGTTAGTAGTATGACCTGAATAAGCCTCTGCAACTAAACATGGTGTCATAATGACAGGTAGAATAGCAAGTGCAAGGATAAAGACAAAAATATCTAAGACTGGCAGTCATGATGGGGTGAAGCCTGATGAATGACCTGTGAGCAGAAATATATTGTCCTGTACCAATACCCGTGTCAGTGCCAGCATACGACCCGAGTGGCATAACAACTGTCTGGTGACTTGAGTGGAGCTGACAGCGAGCATGTCAATGGCGGATGACAGCAGTAGTTTCTAAGTAATGCACATAACAAAGACCAAAAGACAGCAGGAGGGTCAAGGTGGCAAAGCCTGACAACAACCGCAAACAGAAAACTGAGGGCCTCATGGATCACCTGCACTAATGCCTGTAACCGACCCTGGTGTCATGAACATGGCTAGAGTAGCAAGCAGAGCCAAGAACGCCGACATCAAAGACGGCAGCACAGACAACAGAAGCACTGATGAGGTGCAGCCTGACTGACCATGCGAGCAGAGAGCTACAGGCTTGTATAAGGACCAGAGCCCATCGGTAGCAATTAATCTTGATGTCACAAAGTCAGTGACATCAATAATGCGGACAAGACTCATTTTATACTTCCCACATAAGAAACCTACAGTGTTTTAACACAACCTGAGAAAGCAAGAATACCAACTGCACTCAGTGAAGGACAACAGCATAGCCAAAGAATGGGCACCTCTGAGGCAGCAGTGTTGCTCTACACAGAGACCAACAAAAGTGAGCTAAATATGAAGAACAGTCAAGGAACACACAGAAGTGGACATAAGGGCAGGAAGAAAGCCAGGAAAGGAAATTACGTACCTACTGTAATTCTTGATCTTCCTGGATGAAGTCTCCACCACTCATTCACACTAATGGGACTACATCTGAGGTGCTAGGATGCAGCGGGAGCCAAAATCTTCAGGAGGGCTGGCACCGGGTAGGACCACATGCATGGCGCCAGACTGGCTCAGTGCTTGTACAGGCTACCTCGGGCTGGCCTCCAACTGCCTTCAGTACCCTTTTTAACCGAGAGGTGCAGCATAAACTAGTCTACATAACCTGTGTAAGAATGGTCAATCCAACAGCCTTCACAGCCCAAACAAGGAGGGTGAAGGCCAAAAACAGGATGAGTGAACTCGGGGGATAGTTAGTGGGCATGTGAAAGAGTGGTGGAGACGTTATCCAGGAAGATCAAGAATTACGGTAGGTATGTAATTTATAAACAAAATAGCTTGGGCACACCACCACATATTACACTGCACACCCAAATTAATATAAAAGGTTATTTCCATGTTAAAATGAGCCTAATGAGTTTCTGGTCCAAAACTGGACCCTTTTTCAAAGGCAGACTAAAATAAATAAGGCAAATCTTTGGCTTATAAAGCCTACACATCGTAACATCAATTAGAAACAGCTGAATCTGTTTGTTCATTCCTAATGACAGCGAATCTCTATGTAAAAACATTGTAATCAATGAATGGAAACATGCTATCTTAAATACAATCAATGAAGCTGCTTAGAAACAAATACACTGGTAGTTAATCTTTAAGCATACAATGAAAACGCTGTTAAATCATCTCTTAAAACGGGACAAGAGAAGTGAAACTGCAATATTCTCTCCAACGGGAATATATTTGGGGTGTCATGGAGCTCAAATGGCTGCATTGCAGATGTCCGCAATGGGCACGCTTTCGATTTCTGCCACAGATGCTGCAACTGCTTTGGTAGAATGCACGGTATTCTGCCTTCCAGCTTAACCTGTGCCATGGAGTAGCACTGGCGAAGACATGCCACTAGCCATGCTGAAATGCATCTGATAGCAATAGGATGACACAGCTGGGCCGCTGAAGGAGACGAACAGTTGTTTTGACATGCGGATTTTCTTAGTTCTGTCTTAAACAGAACACGTAAAGCTCTCTTCACATTCAGAGAATGCAGGTCACGCCCCCTCATTCTGGAAGTTTGTGAAGTAGGTTAGGAGGACCAAGGGTTGATTCAGATGGAATTCTGAGACAACTTTGAGGAAAAACTTAGGGTGCGTCCTAAGAACTACCTTGTCTTTGTGAAATACAGTATATGGATGGTCTGTGACCAAAGCGTGTATTTCAGACACTGCGGCGGCAGTAATGGCTACAAGGAAGGCGGTCTTCCAAGTCAGAAACTTCAGTTCACAAGTAGCTAGCGTTCAAAAGGTTTACGGTGAGCATGTCTAGCACAAGATTAATGCCCCAGGTGGTTACTGGTCATCTGACCGGTGGCCTAGTGTGCAGTATGACCTTAAGGATTCTTTTGACTAGAGGTACCTGAGCCAGAGACATGGAGTGTACAGGCTCGTGGTATGCTGGAGATCGTGCAAAGGTGAACCTTCACGGCTCAGTATTGCAGGCCTGTGTTCGGTAGATCTAGAAGATACTCTAGGACTTTGCTTGGTGAGCAGGAAAAGGATTCCAAGAAGATTTTGAAAACCAGATGGAGAACCGCTCCACTTAGCCATGTAGGTTTTTGAGCAGCTGGTTTCATGGCAGCTAACAGAATATCTGAGACCCTATGTGAAACGTTAAACCTGTTTTACCTATATCTCTTCAGGAGCCAGGCATGGAGGTGAAGGGACTTTAGGCTGGAATGGACCACAGGGCCCTGGGTCAGCAGGTTCATATGAAGTGGAAGCTGTCTCGAGAAGTTGCCGATAATTTGTTGATTAGTGGAAACCAGATCTGACAAGGCCAGAATGGGGCGATGAGGATCACTGTGCCCCCCCGCACCTCCAGTTTGAGCAGCACCCTGAACTAGGGAAGAGGAGGAAATGTGTAGAAAGTCTTGTCCACCGCTGTCTGAATGCAGCCCGACAAAAACGCCAGGTTCTGGATTTCTGGAGCAGAAAGAGGCAGTTTTGCACTGAGTGGTGACGCAGAGAGGTCTAGGTCTGGAGTTCCCCACTCTGAAGAGTGACTGCATGATGTTTGTGTTGAGAAACCACTTGTGAGGGTCTGTCTCCGCTATGCTGAGACCATCCGCCAGATCCTTCTGCACCCCGCAGGTAGACCACCTGGATCAGTTCTTTGTGCTCCAGGCACCACTCCCACACCTCATCGCTTCCTGCATAAAGACTAAGAGTGTGCTCCGCCTCTGATTCTTGATGTAGTACATCACTGCTTTGTTGTCCATTTAAAGGAGAATGATCTTGAGACAGAGTATGTCCTTCAAGGCTGGAATTCATACGAGACGGCTCATTTCTAGAACATTTATGTAAAGCTGAGACTAGTCTTGGCTCCATCGACTCTGGGTGTGGAGATCCTGGCAATGAGCCCCCATCCCAGTAGGGACGATCCGTGGTGAAGGAGATCTGAGATTCTAGAGGGGCGAAGGTGAGTGACCGCTTCAGGGTTCAGTCACCTTGATGTGAAAGGATCAGGGTGCGTGGTCGGTGACCACTGAGTAGTCCTCATGTGAAGATGAGCCAGAGACACGGTGAACACTGAGGATGCCATGAAACACAGCATCCGCTGCATTGAGAGAGCTCACACCGAGTCGTTCTCCCTGATGAAGTGGGCCATCTGAAGGATGCTGCTCTTCTGTCCTCTGAAGTATCCAGAAGAGCTCCTATGAAGAGGAGCCATTGGGAGGCTGTAGCTGCAACTTTCCCAGATTTAGCAGGACTCCCATGGATGTGAAGAATTTTGAAGCCGTAGCCACAGCTTCCTGAGTCTCTTGTCTGGAGGACTTGCTAGTAGCCAATCGTCCAGATACGGGAACACCTGAATTCGAAGTTTCCTGAGATGTGCTGTGAAACTGCAAAGCGCTTTGTAATGACTCAAGTGTCGAGGACAGCCCAAAGGGCAGGACTCTGAACTGGCAGTGTTGACTCAATGCCACAAATCTGAGGTATTTGTGGTGGTTTGGTGTATGAGAACATGCTGGTAGGCATCCTGCATGTCCAGGGAGGCCAGCCAATGGTTTTGATGAATCAGAGGTAAACGGGTACCAAGTGATATCATTTTGAACTTTTCCTTGTAAAGGAATTTGTTTAACTTCTTCAGATTAAGAATTAGGCACATGCCGCCTGTTTTCTTTGCAACTAGAAAGTAATGGGAGTAGAAACCTGTGTTCCACTGATCTAGCGGGACTACTTCTACTGCCCTGTTGTTTAGAAGGCCTTGAATTCGGAAGCAAGAGAGTCTGACAGAGACAGAGAGCTTGGGCTGTCATTTGGTGGGTGATCTGGGGGGTTCCGAAGGTTTGGAGAATACCCCTCGCGGATTATCCCAGTACCCACTTGTCTGATGTGACTGACTTCATTGGTTGTAAAAGCGAGTCAGACGCCTCCTACTGCTGAGGTGGGACTTGGGCCGAACTTAGAGGGTGGCATTAGGTGCTTTGGGGCCCCTGTGCCTTCTGCTGTGTTTTCTTTGCTACTGAGGGGCTTGGTTTCTGTTGAAGCCCCTTTGCCTTTACCATGAAAGAACTGTTATAGAGCTGCGCCAGTTCCGCCCCTTTGAGGGGCTCGTGTGCAGCAGTCTGACCGGTTGATAGCCATTCTAGTTTTCTATGTGGCGCCTACTGCCTGCTCGACCTGAGGACCAAACAGGTACGTATCATCAAAAGGCAAAGCCATAACTCTCTGCTTCGGCATCATTCATGAATCCCGTATTACGCGCAACCAAGAGTGGCGCCGAGTGCATATACTAGCTGCTGCTGCTCTGGAAGTAGTGTCAAAGGCATCCATAGCGGCTTTAAGTTGCTGATTATTGACTCAATGCCTGTAGTAATGGTCTGAAGAAGCTCTGTGTTAACTTTCGAATCTGGGAGAGCTTCTTCTGTGGCCTTGAGCTAATGCCAGAATGTATACTATACTGAGATAAATAACCTGGTAGCTTGCAATGCGATGCCCAGGGTGGAGGCAGCAAACTCGCTTTCCAAAGTGTTGATTTTGCGTGATTCCTTGTTTATTGGATGTGCCGTAGATTTTTCAAGAAGAAAGGCCTTATTCTCTGCCAGGATAACTATGGCATCAGTAAAGGCTTGAGAGGCCAGAATAGGACAGTTCTTAGGAGAGGCATATTTCCTGTCTATGGATTTAGCCACAGAGGGAATAAGTGCCGATTATCCCAAACCATCTGTCAGAGAGTCTCAAAAGAGGGTTGTACAGGAGGAGTCAATTCCACAGGCATGTCCAGAATGTACAGCTACTGCAGATGCAGCAATTTTGCCAGGATCGATCTCAGAAGTCTGGAGAGAGTGAGGGTATTTACATTTCTAAGCAGTGACTTAAAGCTAAGGTCTCACCAGGCTCTGCTGTAAGAGGAGGTTTGTTTACCACCCCTAGGGAGGAATCGTCAAAGTTGTCCCCAGTCGAAGATCAGGATCAGGCTCAATATCATCTCCTACTGGTCCTGAAGGGACAGAATAGGAAAGGTGGAAAAGAGGAGGCAGCAGTGCCACGAATTGAAGTTGAAAACTCCAGTGCCCCACGCAGCACCGCAGGTGCTTCCAAATGAACAGAAGGTGGTGCCGAAAATACCGGAGGTGCTGAATAGGACACAGTGCTGCCACCAGAGGAGTCTGCTACGGACTCGGGCTGAGGAAAGTCTAAGAAATTCAGCAGGAGATAAAGGCACCGTGTTGATTCCTGCACCATAGCCATATTGGGGACATCAGAGTGCGGCGCCAACGGTACCGGGCAGAAGCGCCCGCGATCAGGAAGCCCCAACTGCCCTGCCCGCAGGTCTGGAACCAAAGGCCTGGAGGCCCAGGTGACGGACTCACTGGCTCAGGCATACGGGAATCACGAACCCACTGCTCCGTAACAGCGCCCAATGGTAAACTGCTCACCGGAGGACCTCCCCAGGGGGCAGGGAGGGACTCGAGTCGAGGATGCCGTCACCAGAAACAGAAGTCGGAGGAGATGGAGTTGGGCCCCAGTCGCCAGTAACAGACGACTGACATGCAGACATACCAGAAGGCGACTTCGAGCGGTACCATTTCTTTTTCGACTGGGAGGTCAAGAAGAACTCGAGGCCGAATGGTGCAGAGTCCTCGACGAGGATCAGAATGGGACCACTTTTTGTGCTTCGGGAGGACCGTCCACACCTCTGAGCACTGGAATGCTCTGAGTCAGACACCACCCTCCGTGAGGGTGGCGGACCAGACCTAGCCCTGCTGACAACACAGCTTTCATGCGAAATCTCCCTACCGTCACCTGCCCCTGCTCATGGTCAACTCCATCAAGGAGGACTGAAGACGCCTTCTGACAAAAATTTACTTACTAAAATGTATTTTTCTTTTAAACTGATAATAAAACAATAAAGCTAATCAAATACTGAAACGACTATAGCTGCTGTCATAGAGACGGAAGATCTGACTCCCAGCAGGCTTAACAACGCCGCTACTGAAGCGCACTGATGGCAGGAAAAAGGAACTGAGGTGGTTGGAGGATTGATGCCGAGGCAGCCGACATGATGCGAGCTAGTTCCCGCAGCTTAATGCATGCATGGTCGCATTCGCGGCGCTGGCCCTCCTGAAGATTTCTGGCTCTGCTGTGTCCTAGCACCTTCGACATAGTCCCATTAGTGTGAATGAGTGGTGAGACTTTATGTCCACAAAATTAAAATTACATTACCTACCGTAATTCTTGATCTTCTGTGTATCTTCACCATTCATCACTAGTGGGAATTTTGCCATACCTAGGACCCAGTGGGAGACTTTTCTCTCTTCTCTCTGGCAGATTGGCCTTGATGCAGTGGTGCCGCCCTCTAGACCGACATACTACGTGGCGCCGCTGGTTGGCCATTAACTGCCGTAACTCTGCCCTCCCCTGTTCTGAAACGCTGGAGAGAGAGAGGATGTAGGGGTGAGGCAAGGAAGCACAAGAAATAGACAAAAGGAAAGGCTATAACTAAAAGGAGAAATAAACGATGAAGAGGACAGGAAATGAGACAGAGGAATAGCCTAAGGGGTTGGGGAAAAGGGGGCCCCAATCTCTGGAAGAGGAAGGGATGGGAAAGGAGGGTAGAAAAGGGAAAAGGGAAGGTGGAGGGGTAGGGAAGGACACCGTCCCTGGCTAATGTGGACCTGGACCTCAAGGGAGACCGATTTTAACAACCTCCAGTCAGCAGAATAAGCAGAAGGCAATGAATTGCCTCAAGAAGTCAGACAGTCCCACAGGAACCAACACCTTTAGAGGAATATCGAGGTCTAACAGGGTAGACAAGGCAGCAGGTCCACCCCACCCCCAAATTAAAGAGAAAAAAACTCCAAAAAGGAGGAAAACCCTATAAACTCAAGAAGAGGAGGAGTAGTCCCAAGGGGACACTTAAAATAATAATAATAATAGGGACTGAAGAGGCGGATACTGAGGAGTCTCAAGCCCCCACACACCCCAAAGGAAGGGGACCGAGGGAAGAGAGAAGAGACACCCTAGACCCCTAGAAAAGAACCCTCCTGTGTGCCCTCAATGAATCTTCTTCCTCCTGACCACAAGGGAAAGGAGGAAGCTGAGGCAACAGCCAGACACACAGGGAGGGGATTGCACAGAGACTGAGGCCCAAGAGGGAAGGTATGGATTAGTGATGAATGGTGAAGATGCACAGAAAGATCAAGAATTACGTATGCAAGCAATTTCATATTTTACCTATGTCAGTCTTCACCATTCATCACTACACTGGTTAGTACTAAGCCCCCTGAGGGGCCCGATGTTCCTAAGGGACAGAGCTCCCCCAGCCTCCAGTGGGGAGACACTGGAGGTGAGAACTCCTATAGGCCTGAGACTGGTCTGGGTGAGATGGGGAACCTCAGCGGGAGAAGGAAGGCGCTCTGAAGCCTCAGTCTCACCCTACAGGAGAAGAGATGGGGCTTAACAGCTAATATTCTTCAAGTGAAACTACCTCTGGCTGGCAGCTGCAATACTGAACATAGGATTTACAAGAAAGCGAGTTGTGCTACACAGAGGGAGGCGAACCTTACTGATTGTCTTTGGTTTGTAGCAGATATTCTGCAGGTGGAGGCTACTTAACTGAAAGGTGAAATAAGGAACTTAGAATTATCAGGAAAAGACAGTCTTTCAAGCAACAGAGGGAGGTGGATCTAGCTTTACTTTTACAATTCTTAAGATTTTCAGTGCAGGAAGAGTTTAAAGCACAGCTGACTAATTTTGGGGCTGACTGCTTTCAGAGCACAAACCACCAGGCTGTTTTGGGGCTGGGGAGGTTTACCTGTGTCTGACTTGGATGTCTGGATTTTCTGTTTGATTAGCAGGGTATTTTCTATCAAATTGTTGTGTAGGGCATCTTGCTGACAGGAAGGCACTCATCGCAGCAGTGGGTCAGAGCTTTTAGCTGATTGTTTTGTGAGGGCACAGTTTAGGCCCAACCCCTTCCCACCCTCACCCCACCCACCCTGGAAATAGTTCCTTTACACCTGGGGTTCTGACATCATTTCTCGAGACTACAAGGTGCATATCACTGTCATATCTCTCTAGCACACTGCACTGGCAATATAAGCATAACATTATATAATATATATATATATATATATATATATATATATTTGTATATAACAAACCAATCACACACACAAAAAAGTAGATAAACATATGGGGAGTAGTGCAATGTAATGGCTGTGGGGCAGCAGTCCTCCGGGAGTCTTTCTGGAGGCTGAGATGCTGCCCTATTTGCAGACAACCTCTGCCCTGAGGGAGGAAGTTGCCAGTCTTCAGGCTACACTGACAGTAGTAAGGAACCTCCCCATCCAGGGAGCACCAGAGCCACCACCACTACCTCAGAGGATGCGAAGAAAGCACAGCAGTTGGACCACAGTGGACTGTGGGAGGTGAGGATGGTGGAACAGAGGCACACCCAGTCAGTTGTTCCACCCACAATCCATACACTATTCTGGGGCATAGCTCCCCATGGATGCACCCACAGAGGTGACTAAGGAGGCTGAGGACAACTGTCACAAGGGAGGCCCACAGGAAGGAGGCAGAGGACACCACAAGGAAAGGGAAGCAGCTCCTGGTGGGGGACCCAGTTATTAGGGGGAATAGAACTGGGAGGAGCAGGGAAAACTGAAGTAAGGTGCCTGCCTGGTGCCATGGCTTGAGGGAAAGGAAACGATCCTCAGGATCACAGAACAGCTGCACGGAGTCTCGAGCTGGACGCCATTGTCCACCTAGGGACAAATGACTTGGCTCATCATGAGATTAGAGCAGTGCAGAAGGACATTGTAGAATTGAGGAGGGGCCTAAGACAAGTAGCACACACAGTATCCTTCTCAGAGGTGCTGCCTGTCAATGGCATGAGTGAGGGCGAGGTACTTTGCACTATGCAGTTTAATGAATGTTGAAAAATGGTATGGAGCACAGGGTTTGGCTTCACTGGGGACTGGGGTTCCACTTGGAGGGACACCAGCCTATACTGGCAGGATGGTGTGCATCTGTCCAGGAAGGAACAAGTCTTTGAGCAATCGGTTTAAATGCTTCATTGGCAAACTTTAAACTAGTCAAGGGGAGGCACTGATAAGCTGCAGGAAAATCCCAGCCTCCCTACAAAACAGGGTACTAAATGAAAAAGACCGAGGTAGAAAGGTCAGTGGGGATGCTGCAACAGAAGGTAAAGCCATCAAAAATGGAGAGCAATGAGTACCAATGCCCGTAGTCTGAGTAACAAGCTTCTGAATTAGTGACCTTGATGGAGGAGGAACATCTGGATATTGTGGCAGTCACAGAAACATGGTACACACAAAACCATGACTGGGATGTAAACATACCAGGATACACTATCTACAGGAGGGACAGGGAGGGTAAAAGAGGAGGAGGAGTAGCTCTTTACGTAAGAGAAGGAATCAAAGCAACAGAACAAAAGGGTAAACGGGAGGAGAAGAAGCACTGTGGGTAAATTTGGAGACCGCAATGGCACCACAATCTGCACAGGGTTAGATACAGACCCTCTTCTTAGGGGAGGAAATGGACAAGGAAATAATAGAAAGTATACTTAGAATGGCAGAAAAGGGAGATATTGCTGATGGGTGATCTGAATATGCCAGATGTTAACTGGAGTGCAGTTGCAGCAGCCACTCAAGAGTGGGTTATTCTAGATGCCCTACAGGGGCATGCCTTAGACCAACTAGTATTGAGCCCACTCGAGAGGAGCAATCTTAGACCTGGTTCTCTCAAATGGAGATGGTGAGAGGATCACAGATGTAGAAGTGGGTAGCATCTGGAAACTAGCGACCATCGAACAGTATGGTTCACAATAAACACAGCAATAGAGTCAAGCCTACACAAAGGCAAAAGTACTGGACTTTAGGAGGGCTGACTTTGCCAAAATGGGAGAGCGCCAATGAATGCACTAGCAAATGGGCAGGAAGGAGGGGTGAAGAACAATGGGAATAATAAAACTGCCATCACAGAGGTAAAAGCCTTTGTGTGAAGCAAATAAAACAAATGATGTAAGAAACCACCCAAAGGAAGTGGCAGTGAAGGTTCAAGAGAAAAGAAAGCATTCAGGAAGTACAAGGAATCACAGAAGGAGCAGGACAGAGAACTTTATCAGTTAAAGCAAAAGGAAGCTGGAAGGCAGTCAGAACAGCAAAGGCCCAAACCAAGGAAAAGATAGCCAACCCAGTTAAGAAGGGGGATAAAACCTTTATAGGTACATCAGGGAGCGAAGGAAGACCAAGGGAGGGATAGTGAGGCTTCATAAAGGGGAAGGAGGGAAGGCAGAGGGTGACTGTGAAAAGGCAGAGATACTAAACAAATGTTTTGCTCAGTATTTACAAAGGAAGAGGGGAGGTACCTAAAACAAACAGCAGAAACACTCTGGATACAGAAGTTGATACCAGCCCATTTACAGAAGAAAGGGTTCTGAAAGAACTCTTAAAACTGAAGGTGGACAAAGCAATGGGGCCTGATGGGATTCATCCCAGAATTCTAAAAGAACTAAGGGTAGAACTAGTGACACCACTTGACTACCCTCTTTAACAAATCATGGGAGGATGGGGTGGTACCCGAGGACTGGAGGAGGGCAGATGTGATTCCCTCTCACTAAAGTGGGAGCAAGGCAGAAGCAGGAAACTACAGACCTGTTAGTTTAACCTCAGTGGTAGGGAAAATGATGGAATCACTTCTGAAGGAAAAGAACTGTTAAGTATCTAGAGGCCAGTGGGGCAGGACCCAAGGCAGCATGGATTCACAGCGGAAGGTCATGCCAGACAAATCTGATAGATTTCTTTGACTGGGTGACCAAAGTAGTACACCAGGAGGGCTGTGGACATGGCCTACCTAGATTTTAGCAAGGCATTTGATACAGTCCCACACAAAAGATTAATACACAAGTTAGCCAGCCTTGGGTGGGTCCCAAGGTGATAGCCTGGATAAAAATTGGCTAGACAACAGGATGCAAAGGGTAGTAGTAAATGGGTACACAGTGAAGAAAGGAGGGTTACTAGCGGGCACCGAGGGTTCAGTACTGGGACCGGCCTTTAATGTCCTTATAAGTGACATTGCAGAGGAACTGGAAGGAAAAGTATGTCTCTTTGCAGATGACACAAAGATCTACAACAGGGTTGATACACAAGATGGAGTGGAAAGGATGAGAAGGACTTGGCAAGGTTGGAGGAATGGTCAAATGTATGGCAGCTCAGACTCAATGCAAAGAAGTGCAAGGTAATGCACATGGGAAACAAAACCCAGGGGAAGCTGCATACAATAGGGGTGAGATACTGACAACAGTAAAATGGAAAGGGACCTGGGGTAATTATATCAGATGACCTAATGGTGGGCAAGCAATGTGAGAAGGCAGTAAGGAAGGCTCGGGGATACTGGGATGCATAGGAAGAGGCATCAATAGTAGAAAACAGGAAGTTGTTATCCCTCTGTACAGACAGTTGGTGAGACCCCATCTGGAGTACTGTGTGCAGTTCAGGAGACCCCATCTCCAAGAAGACATAGACAGAATGGAGGGCTGTCCAGAGGAGGGCACCAAATGGTGCAGGGTCTGCACCAGAAGACATACGAAGAAAGACTAAAGGAGCTTAATATGTATACGCTTGAGGAAAGAAGGAGAGAGGGACATGACAGAAACTTTCAAGTACCTCAAGGGAATCAACAAAGTCCAAGAGGGTAGCATCTTTCAGAAAAAGAGATGTGCAAGAACAAGGGGGACAATCTGAAGATAGAGGGGGATGGCTCAGAGGTAATGTGAGGAAGTATTTTTCACAGAGAGGGTTGTGGATGCATGGAACAGCTTCCCTGAGGAGGTCGTGGAGTCAAGAATAGTGGAGGAATTCAAGAATGCATGGGACAGACATAAGGCAGTCCTAGTGGGGTAGGAGGAAGTAAGCTGTTGGTTAACTAGGATCTGCAGCTTATCTGTTAGGTAGGAAATGGGCAGACTAGGTGGGCCAAGCGGTCCTTATCTGCCCGTCAAATTCTATGTTTCTAAAACCCGGTCCTGCACTGCTTGCAGGCGGCGCTCCCCTCCCAGCACCGTGAACAGTACCAGAGAAGAAACTGCGCCGCTGCAGTGCTGCCTGGGCCCTCGGTGCCTATGCTACCAGAGCCAAGGAGGCACCAACAAATGGCTGAGAGACTGTGCTGGCCTGGGCCTGCGCCCTAGAGCCCACATCAGGGAGCCTTTGCTTCTGAGGACGGACTGCCAATAAATACGGGCGCCCCGCCTGCCCCCGAGGGGCCAGACTGGGCTTCCTGCACTGTGGAAGGAGCCCCCGCCATGGTAAGGCTAGAATTGGTGGAAGCCCTCCTTCATGGGCTATATAGGATCAGGAGGTGACCCGAAGGAAGGGTTGAGGTCCTTGCACGTGGCCGCCCGACTGCGAACCAGCCTCCGAAAGTTGGCAGTGCACGTCCGACTTTAAATCGCACACTTCTAGAACCCAGCGTCCATGGAAAAGCAGGTGTCGGTTGTCCATATCATGGAGCCAGGCCGAGGCAGGAGAGGCACGTCATGCTGATCTGGACGGAGTAAAGGCAGCTGCTGGGACACCTATGCATAGCAGGCTGTCTCACGCTTGACTTTTTTTTTCCCGGATGAGGCATGACCGATGGAAAATAATACAAAACAGTACTTTGAATGGCTTTTTTGGAGGGGGAAAAAAAAAAGGAACAACCTTACCGTGTCGAGGAAGTGGTGCTGAGCAGGTGAACAGAACAGACTACAAATGATAAACAACCGACCGACGGACTAAGCTGAAAACATGCAGTTGCTTGAAACTGCACAAGGTCCTCACTCTCTGGCGGGAGAAGAAGAACTGGGGTGAGAGTGGAGTCGATGGTAGTTAACGGCCAACCCGCCGAGCCACGAGTAGCGCGTGGTTCTCACGGTGGCGCTGCCACTGTGGTGAACTCACCGGGAGGGGAGGTCTCCCGCGGGTCCTAGCTCTAGCAAGATACCCACTAGTGATGAATGATGAAGACTGACACAGATAAGATGATCAACTTGAAAGCAACCAAGGTTGTAGCACAAATAAGCATTTGTTAATGCCGAATGTTTGCTTGCTGGCATTGGCAGTGGTAGTGTAGAAGTTACAGAGCTATGTAATAGGAATGGCAGTGAAGTAATGAACTGAAGCCAACCCCACCACCACCCTGCAGACAGTGACAGGCACTGGGGTGTGCCTTTTGATCGCCAGGCATAACGGCCACGCCATTTCACCACATCCCACCCTGCAGACACTGACAAGTGTCACGGTGGTTCCTTGGGGTCTTTGGCCTTATGCGCACCCATTCCATTAGGAAATATGGTTAGATGGGTGCGATATGGAGAATGGGGTGAACTCTGGGGTCGAAGAGTCCAAGGCATACCTCGATGCCTCTCACTGGCTGCAGGGTGTGGAATGGTATGAGCATTACAGGCAAGAATCCCAAGTCACACCACTGATGCCTGTCATTCTCTACAGGGTTGGGCGTTATGGTTGGAAACCCTAATACCTCAGGCATTCGCTGTATTTTCACTCCAAATTTTCAACATGGTTTTTGTGACCCCATCTCATGAACAGTGGCAATATCAGTTTGTTAGCGAAAGCTGCTCATGCACAGCGACTACGCATTTAGTACCACAGGTGCAAAACATTCCTAGCAGGATATAAAAATGACAGCTGTACTGTTCATGGGAGGTGTAAAATGGCAATGTTGCAAATCTGCAGTAAAATATTAAAATAAACTGGTGAAGTCACGAGCATACATAGAAACTGTGCAATGCACACCGTAATATAATTAGGATGGGGATTTTTACAGCAGATTGTCAACTCAGGCATTTGGTGCTCCAATCATGAACAGTGTCACTGTGATTTTCTCTATCTGCCTCGAACAATGATTTCCCACAGCGACCACGCATCTCTGCGCTGAAAGTGTGAAAACACTTTGGCCATGTTGTGAAAAATGACAGCTGTACTGTTCATAAGGAAGTGTGGAAAATGCCACTGGTGAAAATCTGGACTGAAAATATTACAAAGTCACAGGGTGCGTGGAAACTGCGCAATGCTCACTCGTAACACAGTCATTTTATGGACTTTTGTCACCAAATTTTCAACATAGCCATTTTAAGACCTCTGCTCATGAACAGTGTAACTGTGATTTTCAGAATCTGTCCCAAACATTGCTTTCGCACACCAACAGCACCATTTGTGCTACATGTGCAAAACACATTTTGGGTGACATATGAAAAATGGCAGCTGTACTGTTCAGAAGGAAGTGTAATAAAATGGCAATGTTGAAAATCTGCAGTGAAAATATTAAATTCAAGAACTTACGAGCATGCACAGGAACTGCAATGCACGCTCATAAAACAGTCATTTTTAGAATTTTTTCACCAAATTTTCAACACAGCCATTTTAAGACCTCTGCTCGTGAACAGGGTCACTGTGATTTTCTTAATTTGTCCTGTACATTGATTTCGCCACCGACTGCACCATTGTGCGCTACATGGGCAGAAACATGTTTTGAGCGAGATGTGAAAATGACAGCTATACTAACTCATAAGAAGGTGTGGTAAAATGGCAATGTTGAAAATCTGGAGTGAAAATACTGAAAATTAGTGAACTTCGATGCGTGGAGACTGCACTTGCGCTAGTAAAACAGTTTTTTGAATTTTCCCACCAAATTTTCAAATAGGCTTCTTAAGAGCCCACCTTATGAACACTGGCAGTGTCGTTGTTAATCGGTCCTGAAAGGTCATTTAGTGCAGTGACTGCGAAATCACCCTTCGGCCCGAATAACGCCATGACAGTGACAGCATTCATGAGAAGGGTCCCAAAACCCCATGTTGAAAATTTGGTGCAAAATTCCACAAATGCCTGAGATATGCAACAAAGTTGAAAAAACCTATCTATCCCATTATACAGCTTACCGGCATTTCCTCAGTTCGCGGTCGGCTTTGAAGAGTGCAGATGTGTTCGGTCCACCCGATGATCGTCGCGCCGAGCTCCGGAGGTAAGTATGGGGGGGTGGGGAGGCAGGTGCGCAGTGGGTGGGTGGTTGGTTGGGGGGCAGGAGACTCGCGTGACCGTTTTTCATTACAGGTAGTTTTTTTTATTACAACAACGGGGCGTTTGCCAGCTGGGGTGGGCTCCCAAGCGTGCTGAAACCCGGCTGGGGTGTGTGATAGGCCGACGGGGATTAGAAAATCCCATTGGCTATTATCTATTGCCATGCTGGGGTGAGCTCTCAGCGCAGCACCCTGTACTCGGTGAGGACAGTGGAGCCGACGGGGATTGGGCACCCCATCGGATATACCATGAGTTGCCACGCTGGGGTGGGCACCCAGTGGCATGTAAGAAGACTTGGGGGGCGCGCAGCACAGCCGAGCGAGGAATTGGGCACCCCGTCGGCTATACAGTGTGTGCGTGAAGCATGCAGTATGGTGTATATGTGTAGGGGAGCTGCATGAGCAGGCGATATCAGATCACTGCTCATCGAAGCGTAGCCCCCTTTCAACTGTACGCCATTGCATTTTGGAGCTGTCAAGACAGCTCCAGCATGCACTGGAGGACTGGGGCCGTGCCTGCCAACACACTGACTGAACTGGAAGAGGGGTGACACACTCAAAAACTCAGATGATGGCACTATGTTTTGCACATGCGCAAGCAAACATAAAATGCAACAAAAAAAAAAAAAAAAAAAAATTTCAGTACAAAAGAAGCAAGCTGCACCAGAAAGGATACAAAAAGTAACTGCATCTCCGACTACAGCAAACAGTGTTATTGCAGAAAACTCAATAAATCAGATTGAATAAGATGTTTCAGCTGGATGTGAAGCTGACGGTGGAAGAAATAAACACTGAGAAGGTAAGGGCTCCTACACTATACTGACGTCGCTGATATATGTCAAAGTGGCCAGCCCCAGCCAGGAAAAAGATCCCACATGATCCTGACACCAGTGTCTTACAGTTCCCAAAGGTATGGCTCTTCAGTCTTTGAAGAGTGATGTCCTCACAGAAGATCTGAAGACTAAAGCATAGGTGGGTCAAGTAGCCGGCAAAAGGCAATATCAGTGAGTAGATGTCCGATGGGATTTGAACTGGTCATTTATAGTTTCAGCTTAGTGCTCCAACTTCATCACCACACTACCTTACCATATTATTAAAAGTTGCACAAAATTGGTGTTTTGAGGCAGCAGAGAAAAGGAGTCTAAAAATGTAGCACAGAATTAAAGATAAAGCATTCCAAGTCTATGGCGTGCCTATCATGGCGACTTCTCTGCAGCTCTCAAATGACACATGTACCCTGAATCATTTTGCATAATACCCATGATGCCTTGCACTAGGATTGAGGCTTCAGCATATCTGTGTGATTTGGAGAGACAGACACCAAAACCAAGTTGGATTCTTCTTTTCTAGCATCCTTTTATGGCTTATACAGTTTTCTTCCTGTAAACTGCCCTTTGATATGCTAACTTTGAATGAACTAAATGTCCAACAGTATTGTGTTCACATTAGATTTCACATCTTTGTCCTTCCTGCTGCATGGCAATGATGTTAACCCAAGATCTTCCTGGACATAAGTCTCCACCACTCATTCACACTAATGGGAACAGCACTGGAGGCACTAGGACCCAGCGGGAGCAAGCGTTTTGCTGGAGGGTTGGCGCCAGAGGTGGAGCAGCGAGGAAAGCGGCACCGTGAGCCTCGGCTTCGTGTGGTAATGACTACCTCGGCGTCGACCCTCCAGCTGCCTCAGTTCCTTTTTCCCGCCATTGGGTGCACTTCAGTGACGACGCCGTCGCTCTGAGTCAAACTTCAAACTAGCAGCATAGTTTTCAGTTTTGTAGTAATGTCTCGCATAAGTATCGCTTTTATTTACTATTATTTACAAAGAAGTCTCAGCCTACTTTTGACGGAGCCGACCATGAGCGGGTCAGGTGGACGGGTAGGGAGACTCTGCATTTAAAGCTGTTCAGTCAGCCGGCTGGGTCCGTCCGCCTCCGGGGGGTCTGACAACGTCAGTCCAATGCCCGAGGGTGGGTGGTCCCCTCAAGCATAAAATAAACTGTTGCATTTCTGGCACTGCTCGCCTCGAGCTCTTCTTCAGCCCACAGGTGAAAAAGAGAAGGCATCACTCGAGGTCGCCTTCTGATATGTCTGCGCAGACAGTCAGTTATTGGAGTAGTTGCCGTCTCCTCCTTTGGAGTCACCAGCTTCTGTTTCTGGTAGCTTACGTCTTCAACATCGGAGCCCTACCCCACTCTCTGGTAGGTCTTCAGATGAGCAGTTTCATCAGTGGGCTGCTCTTATGGAGCAATGGGCTCGGAGGCTGGTCCAGCTGCCTGACCCGGTCACTCCAGGGGCCTTGGGCTTCTTGGGAGACCAGGTGGTGGCTGAGCCTCCTGGTCGCGGCACGCCTCCGTGCCATCGACTCTGCGCTTAGTGTCCCCCATGGCTGCAGTGCAGGGGCTACACCGATGCCTCTATCTCCTGCTCTTCTTCCTCCCTTCTCAAATACTGTTTTGGAGTCTTGTGATGTTTTCACACCCTTGGCGTCGATGGCACACTCGGCGCCATCTTCAGCGCCCGATCGTCTGTCGGCGCCGTCCTCAGCACCCGTGGCGTTTGGGCCATCTGGTTCCTCGGCGCCGTGTGTTTCTGCGACGGGGGGTTCTTAGGGCGTCGTCCACCTTTCAGGACTCCTCCTTTAACCCTTTTCCTTCCTCATTGCCCTCTGATCTTTACTCCTTTCCTGTCCATGCAGTCCCTCCTGGACTGTCAGATGACGATTGAGCCTGACCCAGACCTTTAGGCTGGGTGATGAAGTGGAAGGAACAGGATCTATTCCTCTGCAGAGCCTGTGGTCGAGGACCTGTCTTTTAAGTCTCTGCTGAAAACTTGATTTCCACTCTCTCTCTCAAACTACAGACATCATCCTGGGAAATTGCTAAGACTCCAATACCTCCATGTTCGGAGATCCTCACGGATTTGACTCTCCGTATAGCTCCTCCTTGAGACGCTGTCTCAAATGGTATGGAATAATCCTGCTCTCATTCCTTCGGTGGCTAAATCCATAGACAGGAAATACTCAGCCCCAAAGGACTGACCCATTTTGGTGTCCCAAGCCTTCATGGATCCCATTGTAGTTTTGGCAGAGAATGATAAGGTCGTCCCTTCCCAGACTACTACAGCCTGACCTATTAACAAAGAATCTCCTAAGATAGACACTTTAGGTAAGAGAGTCTTTGCTGCTTCCACCCTGGTATGCGATTGACAGCTACCAAGGTTATTTCTCTCAATATGAGTATATCCTTTGGCTCTCACTCAAACAAATGACTGAAGCTCTACTGAATTGGACACAAAGTCAGAGCTACTGCAAAATATTACCAGGGTATCGAATCCAACAACCAGCAGGTTAAAGTAGCTATGGATGCTTTGATATTGCTTCCTGAGCGGCGGCAGCCGATTTGTACCGCTTATCATTCCTGGCCGCGCATTTCAGGTTTCACGAATGACGCACAGCAGCAGATAATGGCGCTGCCTTTTGATGGTGTATATCTCTTCGGTCCTCAAGTAGAACAGGCTCTAGAAGCTACACAAAAGACTAGGTCAGTCATTAGTTGGCTCGACCTCCTCCTGATCCCTCTCGAGGGTGTTAAAACGCCAGTTCCATAACCATCAGTACTTTCGAGGCAAAGACAGAGGAAGTTTCATAAAACCAAGCCCCCAGCCTCAAAGAAAACGGCAACAGAAGGCGCAAGGACCCAAAGAGTCAAGCCGCCTTCTGAGTTGTTAGCCCAAGTCCGACCTCAGCTGCCCGAGGTGGACTGTTCCTCAGCGGTGAGAGGTCGCCTGACGACTTCTACAATCAGTGGAAGTCCATAACCTCAGACAAATGGGTCCTCCGGATAATCCGCGAGGGGTATTCACTCAATCTTGGGGAGACCCTCCGATCGCTCCTCCCAAACGACAGCCCAAGCTGTCAACCCTTCAGTCAGACCTTCTCGGCCAAGATACAGGGCCTTCTGAACAACAGGGCAGTAGAGGTAGTTCCACTGCATCAACGGAACACAGGGTTCTACTCCCATTACTTTCTGGTTCCAAAGAAAATTGGGGGCACGCACCCCATTTTGGACCTCAGAAAACTAAACAAATTTCTGCTCGATGAGAAATTCAAATGATCTCACTAGGAACCCTGTTACCTTTGCTTCATCAACACGACTGGTTAGCCTCCCCAGACATGCAGGATGCTTACCAGCACATTTCTATTCACCCAAAGCATCACAAATTCCTAAGGTTTGTGGCTCTGGGACAGCATTATCAGTTCAGAGTCCTGCCCTTGGACTATCCTTGGCGCCACGAAGTTTTACAAAGTGTTGTGCAGCGCATCCCAGAAAGATCAGAATACAGGTGTTCCCTTATCTGGATGATTGGCTTCTGGCAAGTCCTTCCAGGCAGGGAACTCTGGACGCTGTAGCCACGGCTTCACGCTTCATGTCCATGGGAGTCCTGCAAACCTCAAAAATTGCAGCTGCAGCCTCCCAGAGGCCTTTTATAGGAACTCTTCTAGACACCTCCTGTGTGAAGGCTTTTCTTCCAGAGGACAGGAGGAGCGATATCCTTCAGATGGCCCGGCCACATCGGGGACAGCACCGGTTCCTGCTCTCTCGATGCAACGGATGCTAGGTCTCATGGCACCCTCTGTGTTCACTGTACCCCTAGCTCGCCTTCACATTAGAACTTCTTGGCGGATGCTCAGTACCCAGTGATCCCCGACCACTCACCCGCAGTCCTTTCTCATCAAGGTGACGGAACCTCTAAAGAGGTCGCCACCTGGTGGTCGCAGGAGAACAATTTAGAAGGATATCCTTTTGCTCCTCTGGATCATCAGATTTCCATTACCACAGACGCATCCCTGATGGGGTGGGGAGCTCACTGTCAGGCTCTCCACACTCAAGGTACGTGGACTCAGGTCGAGTCCCAGCTTCACATAAATGTCTTAGAAATGAGAGTCAATATTATGCGGTCCGAGCTTGAAGGACATTCTCTGTCACAAGAGCATTCCTTCAAACGGACAACAAAGCAGTGATGTATTACATCAACAAACAGGGCGGTGCTCACTCTTACCCCTTATGCAGAGAAGCAATGAGAGTGGCGAATGGTGCTTGCAGCACAAGTCTCTTATTCAAGCGGTCTACCCGCAGAGTGCAGAATGAACTGGCAGATCGCTTCAGCAGAACAGAGACAGATCCTCACGAATGGTCTCGACTCAGCCGTAGTTCAGTCAATATTTGCAGAGTGGGGAACTCCAGACCTGGACCTTTTGCATCCCCACTCAACACAAAACTGCCTCTCTTCTGCTCCAGAAATCCAGGGCTTGGCATCTTCTGTCAGGATGCGTTCAGGCTGCAGTGGACAAAACGATTTCTATATGCCTTTCTGCCTCTTCCTCTAACTCAGAGGGTACTTCTCAAGTTTGAATCCTAGGGGACAAAGTGATCCTCATTGCTCCCTTCTGGCGCCGACAGATGTGGTTTCCACTACTCAACAGTATGTCGGCAGCTTTGCCGAAAACACTTCCCCTTCAGACTAACCTCTTGACTCAGGGCCTGTTGTTCATCCCAACCTGAGGTCGCTTCACCTTCACGCTTGGCTCCTGAAGAGACAGAAGTGAACAGGTTCAATGTCTCTCGTGAGGGTTTCAGATATTCTTCTGGCTGCGCAAAGCCAGCCACTAGGAAAACTTACACAGCCAAATGGAAGCTGTTACCAGGTGCAAAATCCTCTTTAAATCCTTTTCCTGCCCACCAGATAAAATTTTGGAGTACAGTACCTCTTAGACCTCTCAAATTCAGGTCTGCAGTACTCTACAGTCAAAGTTCACCTTGTGCCATTTCAGCTTATCATGAGCTGGTACTTTCCTTGTCACTGGCTCAGTTACCTGTGGTTAAGAGGTTTTTAAGGAATTCTGCATACCAGACCTCCTATAAGACGTCCAGTCGCAGCCTGGAACATTAATCTTGTGCTAGACATGCTCACTCGAAACCTTTGAACCTCTGTCTACCTGTGAGCTAAAATTTCTGACCTGGAAAACGGCCTTCCTGGTGGCCATTACCTCAGCCCGAGGGTCTCTGAGATACATGCCTTGGTCACAGACCCTCCATATACTGTGTTCCATAAAGACAAAGTAGTCTTTAGAACCCATCCTAAATTTCTTCCTAAGGTTGTTTCGAATTCCATCTAAACCAACCTTTGGTCCTACCTCTTACTTTGTGGACTTCCAAATGAAGGAGAACGTTCTCTTCATTCCTTGGACGCAAGAGAGCTTTAGCTTTCTATCTAGATAGAACAAAAGACTTCGTAGAAGCTCAACAACTGTTTGTTTCTTCAGCGAGACCCGGCTGGGTCAACCTGTCGCTATCAGATGTATCTCAGCATGGCTAGTGGCATGCCTTCACCACTGTTATTCCATGGCGCAGGTTAAGCTGGAGGGCAGAGTGTAGCGCTCACTCTACTAGGGTGGTCGCGCATCTCTGGTGGAAATCAATGTACCCATTGCAGATATTTGCAATGCTAGTAGCTGGAGCTCAGTGCATACTGTTAAACACTATGCCCTGGATGTCCATGCCAGACGACATCTTTCCTTTGGCAGAACCATCCTTAATGACTTCTGTCCTAAAGCTGTGAGCTCTTGGTCTCTCCTGCCACCCTCTCGGGGATTATTAGCTCGGTACTCTCCATTAGTGTGAAAGAGTGGTGAGACTTATGTCAGGAAGAATCGGAAGTGCATGCCTACCGTAATTCTTGATCTTCTTGGACGAGTCTCCACCACTCATTCACACTCCACCCTCCATCCCCGAGCTCACATCTGTTGTTGGTCTTCACTCCTCAGTCTTTAGAGCTGTGAAGACTTCTTTGTTGACCCTTCTTATACGGGTCTTCCGGACTATCTTATGTCCGGTTTTTGGTCAAACTATCCTTCTAGGTTAATTCATGCACCTCCTCAGAAAAAAAGGTACTGAGGTGGTTGAGGGTCGACTCGAGATAGTCATTACCGCATGAGTGGAGGCTTGCAGTGCCGCTCTCGTGGCTCCACCTCTGGCGCCGACCCTCCAGCAAAAAGTTTGCTCCCTGGTCCTAGTGCCTCGGGCGCTGTTCCCATTAGTGTGAATGAGTGGTGAGACTCGTCCAAGAAGATCAAGAATTACGGTAGGTACTTAATTTCCATTTTTTGTACTGTTTGAGCCCAGTATGTTGTTTTGCCTTACCTTTGCCTTCTTTTCCTCACAGGTGAAGTGGAACTCTGAAGATCTTTAGCAGTTGATCGTTTTTGTCCTTCATTTTCCTCTGAATCTTCAAACTTCCTTTCTGCCCACACTTCTTGCAGACCTAAGCTGCTGTATATTATCCTTCAGTGGATGGCGCCAGCAGTCAGCCATAGTTGCCGTGGCAATATCATCAATGTGTGAGCTGCCATATTTACACTATTTTCACTTCCGTTTCACTTGCAGGAACTTGCAGTAGGCAAGTCTGGGTAACGGCGGTATCATTCCTCGGGGGTACCCCTCTTCATTGAACCTTGCAGACTGGTGTCCTTATACTGTCCGTGATATCATCTGTATGCCTGTCTGTGGTTCCTGAGCCTGGAGTCCTTGGTACCGGTAAATCACTACTTTCAGCTTGTTTTGGTGCTGGGCTTTGCCACTGTATGTCCTGTAGCATCTCAGCAGCTTGTTTGGTCAGCGGACTAGTCAAGCTTATAGTCTGCTTGCTTAATTTGCTTTGACTTATTTTTGTGGTTAACTCTTCTGTGGTCACACAGGGATGGCCTGAATGCCTGAGGTCACGTTCTCCTTGAGTGGTGCTGCTGCTACCTTCTTGCAATGATGGCAATCTGTCCTTCAAGTCCTACACTCTGCACTACATTATGTGAAAGCCTTGCAGTTTCTTGGCTCTTCTGCATTTCAGTGTGCCTGGTCAGCTCATTTTCTTTATTAGCTGAGGTGTGTATCGGACTCCAGAGATGGAGTTTTTTTCAGGTCGTTTTCTTTCACGGACACAGTTTTATCATTCTCTAGTTCACGGTCAGATAGATGCCTGGATAAAGAGGCATTCACTTCATCACTTCTATCACTATCAGAGGACTTCGCTTTTGAATGCACAGTTGATGTCAGCTCGGCAGCTGGTAATGTAGTGGGTACCAGCATGTCATCTTGTGCCTTGGCCTGTGATGGTGACTGGACCTAGCTCGTGGGTACTGGAGGTAGAAGAATCCTCAAAGCACAGCACTTCGACGATGGGTCTGGCTAAGTCTCAAATGTGAAGCTGTGGCATCTAGTGCTGTTGTGGAAGGGTTCACAACTGCATCTCTCTTATCTAGATTTCCAGGCCTGTGTGAAGGAAATAAAATGCAGAAATAATATTTTGCATTCCAAACACAATCCACAGTGCATGCTTTCAGCAGGATTTCAGACTTCGAACTCTTAAAAATTGGTTGTTTTTGAGATTCACATCCATCTAAAGTATATTTCTAACTTTATTTTCTAGTTTAACCTTTTTGTTCCTTTTGCAGTCATTGCACCTTTTCTCCAGAAGTTTGAACAACAACTTGTACAGTGTAGCAACAAATGACTAAATTCTCATTAGTTGTTATACAAACTTCTTTCTGTAGCCGATCAATTTTACCCAAAAGTGAGCATACAGTTACTTTGCAGGAGATTATATGCAAAATGCTACACTGTTCCCAGTGTTTCTCAAATTACAGGATGTTCTGTACTGCAGAATATTAATTTTTCAATTTATTTTGTTAATTTATTTTTGACTCTGCGCGTGCCAGCCCCTTTCCCTGATCTCCCCAGTCCTATCACCCGGTGTCCTCCAGGACTTACTTGTCTGGTTCTTCCCCAGGGCTTGTCCCTCATGTGGGGTCCCCTCATGCCCTACCAAGACAGGATCCAGATGACCCGGATGTGCCCAGATAGCTAGGTGTGGTGCTCACGACAGATCTGCATTGTCCTGCTGGCTGGCCCTGATTTTCCTCATTGTTGTTCCCCAACGAAAGTGATGTGCAAGGATGCCAATGGCTGGGCGCTGCAGATGCTGAGCATCCGCCCCACCCTCTGCTCCCCTCTTAGGACAGTCCCTGTTGTGCTGACCCCCAGCCACTGCTATGGGCCAGGCTAACACAGGCAACAAACCAACACCCCCCTCCCGAAGGAGAGCTGTCCATGGGATGCTTGACCCTCCTCCTCCCTGACCGACCCACCCTCCTCCCCGAGTTTGATTCCAACCCAGGGCGTCCGTGTATAGGTGTAGCACTATCGCTGTACCGTGGGGCCAGCCCAACCTTTTATTTTTTAAACGTGTTCCATTTTGCTCTCTCAAGACAGGATTGGTGTATGTTAGCACTGTCCCCTGCAATGCCTACCAACTGGCTCCATAAGGGATTTTTTTTACTTCTATCCCTGAAACCTCTTCACTGCTTTCCATTCCAGCTTCTTACCTCTGTGGCCCACAGAAACCAAAGACCCCACACTGGAGTCACCTGGAGTGCCGTCAGGCAGCATCAATGCCATGGCAGATCTCTGCCATTGATGGTGAGCTCCAGGACTTTCCTAGCACTCCTGGCTCAACTCAACAGTTAGATGCTACCTCGCCCTCTACCCATGTCTGCTGTGTCAGCTACTAGGTTCTATAACCTGATTAAACTGGGTGCTGGCATGGGATATGTAGTTCCACAACCTGCTTACACTAGTTGAAGGCATGGGACATTGTTTAATCAGTTATCTTGCTTACCTTAGTGTCTGAGGACCAGAATTGCTGACTGAAGCGTTCACGCAGCTTTGGATAATTGTGGGTTCTTTCCTGAATAAACAGAACAAAAAAACATAGCAGTACAATCTACTGCTCTTTGAATTCTGTTTATCTGTTACAAACTATTAAATGAGGAGGAAGAGTTGCTTAGAACGCAAATGTTCAATTATGAAAGGAGTAAAGATCAGAAACCATCTCATGCCTTAAGAAAAGTCATGTTTTTCATCTCCACTGCTGCATTATTCCATTGTGTAGTCTTTTGTGCCCACAAGTCCATGTTCAGAGGAAACAGTACCAAAGGGACTTCAGCTCTGAAAGTGAACAAAGCTACGGTCCAGACAGTATACACCCAAGGGTACTAGATGACCCACTGCGGACTTGTTCAGCAGCTCATTGGAAACAGCATGGTCCGGAGGACCGCAGGAGAAACGAGCGTGATCCCTTTCCATAAGAGCCCTCTGGCCACTCTGCAATTTATCTACCGTTACCACTTCTCACCTCCCCTCCTAGACTTCCCACCTCCACATCTTAATCCACCCTGGGCTACTCAGCTGCTCTCTTTTAAATCTAGCGGCCATTCATCAATTACATCCCCCAATCCTCCCTTGTATGTCCCCTTCAAGTTTACCATCAAGCAGAAGTGTCCTGCCACCACCTATACCTCTTAGTCCTTCTGCTTCTCCTAGCAAGGGATGTCAAGCCAATCCTGGCCCCTCTGGCCCTACCACCTCCCCACAGGCCTCCTGAAAGGCTTGTGGATTTTCCACATAAATGTATGTATATAATCTCCAAATTGGGCGAACTAAAAGTGTAGGCCTCAACACTCCCTGACACATTTTGCGTATCAGAAACTTGTTGTCCTCCTGTATCCCTGATTCCCAATTGACCCTCCCAGACTTTAACCTCTATCGGCAAGACCATGGAAAACGAGGAGGTGGGGTGGCTATCTACTCCCACAGCTCCTTAAAGTGCACCATCTCCCAGAGTGAAGCAATCCCTTGTTCCCATAAACTCCTCTTAGCAAATCTAACTTTCCCCATCTTCTTCACCCCTTTCGAGGGGTTTTATACGCCTCCAAACGTCCCTCCCTCTTCCCTTATATCCTGCATCACTGCAACTTCCAACCTTGCATCTTCAGGTGAACTTATCCTATTCGGTGACTTTAATTTCAACTGGTTCTCCCTTGTCAGCTAATTCCATGTCACCAGATTGAAGCTTTAAACCTCAACCAACTGATCAAAGAGCCGATCCGTCCCAATCCTAGATCTGTCTCATTCCTTACTGGACTGGGTGCTCTCAATACACCCCCACCATCTGCTCTGCAGGCAGCTTACACAATGCGCTTAGCAATCACTGCCCTACCTTTTGTATTAGGAAGTCTTGCCTCCTCCTAATTCCCTCCTCTGAGCCCTGGACAAACCCTACCTCTCTACCCTCACCTTCATTTACATCATTTCACTGCCAGACCCACCCCAAATTTCTAGCCTTCCTTCCCCAAAATTGCTCCCCTTACTGGCCTCCCTTGATCTCTCACAGAATGTAAGGACCCGAATGCTCTCCATGGGCCCTCTCCTACCTCCCAAGGGGCTTGTATCTCTTCTACTCCCTTCCCCACCATCCTAAAGGGTCTCTGGTCCCACCAGTCCCCTGTAGGGTTCCTCAGATCCTGAGGGGTCTCCGGGACAAGACTCTTCCTCTCCCTCCTCTTTCCTTAAGCACTTGTTTACTTAATAACCCGGCACTTACTATTATTCACTCTTTCTACTGTGCAACACTGTTGTAACACCTGCCTTACAACTGTCTGTTAATATTGATCTTGTAACTTGAATGTTTAATGTCTCATTCCTATTGTACCTCTTCCCCAGGTTGCACTGTGAGGCAGCGACTTGTTGCTCAGTGTCCTCCTAGTGAAACATTTCAATAAATAAATAAAAATACATCCAGTACTGCCCCCAAATCCCCTTGCATGAGCCAACTACTTCACGATCTGGCACTGGCAAACTGGTCTCCAGTTTTCTCCTCCCTCCCAGTCGACACTGCCCTCACTCACTACACATCTCTTCCTAAAGTCTGGGATGCTCATGCCCGCTAAACATTATACATGTAAAATGCAGCCACCACCCTGGATCACCCCTGATATTATGGCATGTGCAGAGCTTGCGATCACGCTTGGCGCAGTTTTAAATCTTCAGGTAACTGGCCTCCCTGAAGTCTTTCGTGCCCTCCGTAACAGTTGTACTGTCAGTATCCGCCGTGCCAATCCGACTTCTTTAAGTCACATTTGCACCCCACAAAGCGTACTCTTTCCTCCTTTTGGCAGGATCTCTGCTCACTCCTGCACCCCCCCGCAAATCCCCTCCTCCTCTATCCGAGGCAGGTTCACTAATCTCTAGTCCCTCCCTTATTGCTGAGGCCCTTAAGTTCTTTACATCCAGTGCCATTCCCAGGAGCCCCCACTTCCCCATCCTGCATCCTCCAATCCCCCCACAGTTTTTCAGTTTTCAACCATCACCAATTTCACCGTCAGAAGTTCTAACAGCACTTGCTTCACTTAAACTAGGTCAAGCCCTGATGGCCTGCACCCTCAGCTCCTCAAACTCTCGGCCTCCTCTATTGTTACCCCTTTAACTTTCATCTTAAATCTTTCGCTCGCCACAGCTACTGTCCCTACAGCTTGGAAGTCTGCCACAGTCCTCCCCTGTTCAAGGTGGCGACCCTACTATCCCTGGAAATGACCGTCCCATCTCCTTCCAAAAGTCCAAGAGTCTCCAAGTCTCTCTCGGCTCAGTGACTCCTTCTTGTTTCCAACACCCTCTCCCTGTTTCAATCCGTCTCAAGAATTCCACTCTACCACCTCCTCCGTTTACACTTTACTGATGCCATCCACTCTGTCATGAACCCTGGCCAGATCACCTCAGCTATATTCATTGACCTGGCCAAGGCCTCTGACTCCGCTTCCACTTTCTCCTATTACATAACCATGCCTCGCTGGCCTGTCCCCTGCATCAGTGTCCTGGTTCAGCTCCTATCTAACTGGACAAACCCAGGAAGTCTCGATTAACAATGCCCTATCCTCCTCCCTCCCCATCCTCACAGGTGTGCCCCAGGGATCTATCCTTGGACCTGTTCTTGTTTCCTCTTTATTAATGATCTCCCTTGCATGCACCCATGCCAATATTCACATGTACGCTGGATGATACAATACTTTTCCTGTCCGCCCATTCGTCCAAGTCCCCTTCAAAGTGATCTCACAGCGGACACAGCATGGTTCCATGACAACTGCCTAAAACTGAAAAACCGTTGCAATGACCTTGGATCTAAACAAAAGTCACCAGGCTTTCCACCTCTTTAAAGCCTCAAGGAGGGTGAGGCGAGGCACTAGGGCTGTGTACCTTGGCGAGTGAACTTAAACTGCATCCAATTTGAAGGAATAAAATCTTTTAAATATATTTATTTGCAGTGGTGTTGGTCATTTCAGAACTCAGAGTGCAGCTCTTGGATTTTCTCTTCCCACCTTACCAGTCTTCTTTGCAGCCAACACCCTCTAGACAATGTCCCCACCTACAAGTACCTAGGAGTCTGGCTCGAGCCTCCCTCGATTTCTCCTCCCACTTTAGTGCTCTACACTCTAAACTAGGGCTACTGTACAGCCACAAGGCCAGTCTCTCCCTGTAAGACGTGATCTCGTGGTTAAATGGATCCTTCCAGCATCTGACTATGCAGAGATAGTTTACAGTGTTTCCTCAGCCACCTCCTTGCCAAACTTGATGTTCTGTTTCATGCCTTCTGCAGGATTGCCTCTAACTTCCCTCTCTTAACTCACCACTGTGACCTATCGCCCCTTTCCCTCCAATCCCTCGCTCAGAGACGCTTCTCACACTGCTCCACCTTCATCGCTAAATACTGGTTTGGAACCCTTCCGCCTACCTTGCCAATCTCCTCAATCCGCTAATTCTTGCCCTATAACTCATGGTTGAACTGCACCCGCATTTCTCTCTCCTATGTGCACACACATCAGCCAGCAAACTTACATAGATACACAGACAGTGTCAGCAGATAAGGGCCTATGGCCCACCCAGTTCGCCCATTTGAACTTGTAAGTTCACTTTATGTTTTCCTAGAAGTCTGTTGCCCCTTACCCTGACCTCCAGAATTCTTTATGTCTATCCCATGCATTCTTAAATCCCGTGATTGTTTCAGCCCCCACCACTTCCTCTGGCAGGGTGTTCCACTTGTCCCCACCGCTTTTGAAGAAATGCTTCCTCAAGGCTTCTCTGAACTGCCCCCTCCTCCAACTTCATTCCATGCCCTCTAGTCCTGGAACATCTTTTTCGCTTAAAAATAGTGTATTCCTGCACCGCTCCTCCCTGTAAGATACTTGTATGTCTATCATATCCTCTCTCCTCCTCTCCTCCAGGAGTACATATTCAAGTCCTTCAACCTGTCCTAATAGGACTTGTGATGCAATCCATGTATCATCTTTGTTGCCCTCCTCTGAACCTTCTCTATCCTGTCTGTTATGTAGGTAAGGTCTCCAGAACTGTACACTGTACTCCAGGTGGGCCTCACTAGTGTCTTGTATGGTGGAATTATGACCTCCTTTTTCTGCTGGTGATGAGTTCTGGCTATGCATCCCAGCATCCTATTTGCTTTACCTGTTGCCTTGTCGCACTGCTTCCCTACCTAGGTCATCATCGGAGGCCATTCTAGCAACTGTAGGCCAGTCAGTCTCACATCGCTGGTGGGGAAACTGAAACCTTGACTCCAATGGACTACAAGACCAAAGGATGTGTGAATTCAGTGGAGATTTTTGGGGGAATCATGCCACAAATGTGATTGATTTCTTTGACTGGGTGACCCGTGAAAAGGGAGGGCAATTGAAGTGGCCTATCTAGGCTTCAGCAAGGCCTCTGTCACTGTGCCACACAAGAGACTGATAAAGAAATCAAGCAACCTAGGGGTGGCATCCAAAGTAGTGAATGGTAAGGAACTGGTTAATGGATAGGTGACAAAGGGTGGTGGTTAACTACACTCACTCTACTGTGGACAGAGTGTCCAGCAGGGTGCCACAGGGCTCAGTATTGAGACCGGGCAGCTCAATATCTTCATAAGTAAAGTAACATTACTGTAGAAGGTATACCTTTCAGCAGATGACATCAAAATCTGTAATAGGGTGGAGTGAATAAGTAGGGACCTTAGAAAACTCAAGGAGTGGTCAATTGGGGCTCAATGGCAAAAGTGCAAAATCATGAGTCTAAGGCATAGGAACCTAGGGGCTGAGTACAGGATGAGGGAGAGGGACCTTGGGGTTATCATATCCGATGACCTCAAAGTGGCAGGGCAGTGTGACAAAGCAATGGTGAGGGCCAGTGGGATGCAGAAGAAGAGGTATCTCCAGCAGGAGAAGGGAGGTGGTGTTGCTTTGTCACCGCTTGTAAGGCCACATATGGAATACTGTGTCCAGTTCCGGAAGCTGTACCTCAGAAAGGACACTGACAGGGTGGAGGCAGTAGACGGCAACTAAAATGCTGCAGTGACTGCATCAAAAGCCTCATGAAAAGAGACTGAGGGATCTCAACATGTATACCCTGCAAGAGAGAAGAGCAAGAGGGGACATGATAGACAATAGTTACGTAAGAACTTAACAGTAGATCTTGAGAGAAGCTCTTGCAGCAGGCCACACCTGTAGGACTATGCCACCAGGCACTAGGACCATAGGAAAATGTCTAGCTAGCAGTCTACCACGGGGACCTCCTCCACGGACGTCCTCCCCGCGGATGTCAGTTATCTGACATCAGTACGGGTTATAAGGAGCGGTCCCTGCACCTACTTCAGTTCTCCTGCTGGAGACCATGCATGGCCAACTGACGGAGAAAACAGGAGGTTATCTAGAGAGCCAACAAAGAGGCAGAAGTGTGGTAGAGAAAAAGGAGAGGGGAAGGAGGGCCTGCTGCAAGAGCTTTCTCGAAGATCTACTATTACGGTAAGTTCTTATGTAACTGTCTATCTTACTGAGGAAGGGTCTTGCAGCAGGCCACACTGGTAGGACTGAGCCCCAAGCAGTACAGGTATCACCAGGTTGAAATCACTGGGAGGAGGACCAAACAGCAGTCAAGAGTTCATGACAGAAGGCCTAGAACGACTGCCAGGCCAAAGCTGGCCCTACGCCTAGAGGCGTATGTCCAGACTGTAATGCATGGTGAAAGTGTGGACAGAACTCCAGGTGGCAGCTGCACAGATGTCAGCACCAGACACATTTCTGAAGCAGGCTGTAGAGGATGCCATACCCTGGTGGAAAGGCCCTTGACCACCCCAGAAGGGCTCACTGTACTTGCAGTAGCAATAAACAATACAATTAGCTAACCACTTAGATAAACACTGTTTGGAAACATGAGCGTCCTCTCTCTTGGGGCGAATGAAACAAACAACTGGTCAGTCTTCCTCAAAGACTTGGTACAGTTTGTATAATACCGTAATATCCTGTAAACACTCAAAGAATTGAGCAATGCCTCCCCCTGATTGCAATACTCGAAAATAAACTAGAAGGTGGATTGATTGATTTAAAGCAAACTCAGATACCACACTAGGTAAAACTTAGGATTCTGCTCATAAAGACACCCTGTCTCTGTGAAAACTAAATAAGGCTCTTTACACATCAGAGCCTGTAGCTCGAAATCTTTGAGCAGAAGTAACAAGAAGAAAAAAGAGTGCTTTCCATGACAGAAAGCGAGCTTGTAACATGCAGTTGGTTCAAAGGGAGGTAAAGTGATTTTCCAACATTAAATTAAGGTCCCATGGGGAACTGGGTCCCAAATGGGAGGTTTCAGATGCAGAATTCCCTGCAGAAATGTGTGGAACATCTCAAGGCTCTGAGCTGCAAATCTGGAGACCTGGGTTTGAATCCTACAGCCCCACTTGCATACTGTGTGACCCTGGGCAAGTCACTTAACTTCCTGTGCTCCCAGGTGGCACCTGTAAACAAGCTTTCAGCTTAGTGTGCCACTTCTGGTTAAACAATTGGGGGGCAACAGCTTGCCCTGAATAGGTGCAAGCTACGCAGAGATGGCAAAAGGTGCATCTTAGGAGAGTAGTACCCCAGGCCTGACTCCGAAAAGGGAAGGGAGGTACTCAACACTTGACTAACTGGGCAGCTGAATGGATCTAAATGTGCACAGTGGCTCAAATGGAAAAGCACTTCCATTTCAAAACACAAGTGGCCCAGGTGGAGGGCTTCCTGACTCCAAGACATCAGCGACCCTGGAGGAAACCCCAAAGTGGGAAATAGCTAGGATCCGCAGGAGCCATGCATGTAGATGCAGAGACTTGAGGTCTGGATCCTGGGAGAGCAAGCCTTGGACAGAGGTAGAGGCACTGGAGGTTCCACAGCCAACTGTTGCAGCAGAGGAAACCAAATCTGGCATGGCCAGAAGAGGGCTATGAGACCATCTCTGCTCCCTCCAATTGAAGCTTGGTAGAACCCCTGCAACAGCAGGAAGGGAAGAAATGCATACAAAACCTCCCTTCCAAGAGAGGGACAGTGCGTCTCACCAGAAAACTCCAGGCCTGGGATTGGAGGTGCATTGCAGTTTTGCATTGAGTGGGGATGCACAAAGAGGTCCAACTCTGATCGCCCCACCTGTCGACAGGTATTCACCACTGAAGTGAAGAAGTTCCCACTCAAGAGCCAGAGACCTGGAGTAGCCGAGAATATCAGCCAAGACGCTTTGAACGCCTGGAACATAAATGGGCGAACTCCAGATTGTGCTCGACGGCTCAATACCAAACTATCATCGCCTCCCAACACAGGGGTAAGAGTGAGTCCCTTCGCTTGCTAATGTAATAGATGACACACGTTGTTCATCTGCGCTAGTAAATGACCCAGGAGATCAGACTGGAAGGCTTGCAGGGTGTAAGAACTGCCC
Source organism: Neoceratodus forsteri (assembly GCA_016271365.2). NCBI lineage: Eukaryota > Metazoa > Chordata > Ceratodontiformes > Ceratodontidae > Neoceratodus > Neoceratodus forsteri. The sequence continues at coordinate 1,079,263,985 of CM057458.1, forward strand.
ACATCTCAAGGGCAGTGATTTGCAGTGCTTGCTCCATAACCAAGTACCTTGAGTCTGATGGTCAGCTAATGAGTGCCCCATCTCATGCCGCCGGTATCTGTGGTCAGAACTTCGAAACAGACTGTAAGAGTCCATCCACCAGGCCAGGAGCCTACGGACTGGTTGGAGGCTAAGACACGCTGGTCGGTTGTTCAGCACATGTGCAGTCTTTCCAATGGTACTGGACAATCAATGCTGCCATATGACCTAGGAGGCGAGGAAAGACTCTGGCAGGAACCTGATGGCTTGAGCAAACCAGGGGCCTGTTCCATCAGACAGGCCACCCAGTCTTTTTTTTTTTTTTTTATATATATACACTTTCTTTTCAGCCCCTTCTCACCCGGTGCTTCCTCACCTTCAGAGTCTCCTATGGCCTCGTCGTCCCTGCTCGTCTGTCAGCATCAGGTGCAGTCATCCCCCCACGCTGCCTTGGTTTGACCCCAAGGCGGAACACTGTGGCCCCCCTTTCCACCTGGCGACTGAGTTTAAGTGGGGATCCAATCATCCATGCCGGCAGGGGCCATGGATCGGGGCCTGAAGCTCCGTCTACAGGGGAGCACTGGAGGGTATTTTTCCTCTTTCCGCCCATCCCATAGGACGCCTGGCACAATTAGGTGAGCCTAGGAGCCACGACGTCACAGTATGCTAACGCCCGCCCCGGCAGACGCTATCCCTCCTCTTTCATGCAGGTCTGCTGCACCACCACCTGTGGTCACCCAGGTGGCGGTATCATGGCGGGGCTGCATCCCACCCCACCGGAGGAGGAGGGAGGCAGCCTCTGGGCGCTGAATCTCCTCCCCCTAATGACCCTCCAGTTCCCGAGCAGTCCAGCCGGTCGCTGGCGCCTAGCGTAATCTCACCGCTGTGCCAGCGGGCCGCCCCAGGCCACCCAGTCTTGTGGTAGAAAGGCCTTTCCTGTTAGGGTGTTCAGGACCACCCCTATGTATTGGAGGCGCTGGCAAGAGGAGAGGCAGGCCTTTGGGAGACCGACTAACTCCCAGTTCCTGGAAGAGACGGGAGATGCATTCCAGGGTCTAAGGCAGGCACCCTGGAAGGGATGCAAGCAGCCAGTCATCCAGATAGGGAAAGACACAGAAGCCTCTCTCCTCAATGCCGCTGCCACTAAAGCCAGGCATTTGGTAAACACCAGGGGATAAACGGAGGGCCCTTAATTGGAAGTGGGCACCCTGAAACTGGAAGTGATGGTGAGCTGGAAAATATGGATGTGTAGGTAAGCATCCTGCATGTCCAGAGAGCACAGCCAGTTCCCTGATGCAGCACGGTCGCCATCCTGAAGTGTCTGTACTTATGTAGAGGTTCAGGTTGCTTAAATCCAGGATGGGCCGAGGTCCTCGGTCTTTTGGGAATGAGGAAAAAGTGTGAATAAAACCCTTTTCCACTGAGCTTGTGGGACAGGCTCTATGGCTCTTTTGCAGAAGCACCTGGATTCCTCAAAAACCAGAGGCAGATGTCCTGGAGGACAGGTAGAGTGGAAGGGAGGGTCACAGGGTGACCTCTACTAGCTCAGAGTGTGACCCCAAGCTATGAACTGAAGCACCCATTCATCTATGGTCACTGCTTGCCACCTCATAATGGAGAGAGAACAGACACCCAACCCTCCTTTTACCCTCGGTTGGCGGAGGGGTGTCGGCTGGAGAGTCAGAAGGTGGGGGCGAGCAGGGGGCTGGGAACCCCTGGGGATCGAGCAGGACAGCCCCTACAGGGGTACTAGTAGTCTTCCAGTGTTTATGGCCCTTGGAGGGTTGGCCTCTGGCCCGCTTGTGGGTACTAATGAAAGGGCTGGTATTGGTTAGCTCTAGACTGTGTGTGGTAGAGTGAATGAACTGACCTGAGGGCTTTGCCCAGCTCCTGCAAGTTGGAAATGAGGTCTTGGACATCACCCCTGAAAACACCAACCCCTGAAGGGGCATCTAAAAATACTAGCCTGGGGGATTGAGCAGGAGGCGGCCCCTGTGGGGGTGCTAGTGGTCTTCGGACATTGCTGGCCCTTGGAGGATTGGTCTCTGGCCTGGCTGCTGGAGGATCGGTGAAAGGGATGGCACTGGTTCGCTGTAGGCTAAGTGTGGTAGAGCGAATGAATGACCTGTGGGCTTTGCCCGACTCCTGCAAGTTAGAAATGAGGTCCTGGACATCACCCCAAAAGCACCAAGCCCCTGAAGGAGCATCTAAAATGCTAGCCTGAACATCCAAAGCAAAACCAGAAACCGGAGCCAGGAATGGTGCTGAAGGCAAATGCCGCGGCAACCCCATGCCCAGATGCACCTACATCATCATAAGATGCCCAGAGGATGTGTTACCCACATCCGAGCCAGACTCCATGAGTTGGGCAAGCTGAGTTTTGACAGGATCTTCAGGCAGTGACTGGACAAAGTCCCTGGCTTGATCCCACAGGGCGTTCTGGCACGGAATCATATGGGTCTGGTAATTAATGGCCCTAATGGCCAAGGTAGTTGGAAGTGAAGACCAGCTTGCTAATTTGGTCCAGCTGCCGTCTTCATGGTCGGGAAGTGAACTAAGGTGCTTGTGTGAGGAGAATGCGGCCAGGAAGCAGACTGGGCCCGATCTCGTTGTTTCTTCTGGTGCTAGTACTTTCTTATTTTCTCCCCGGGAGAAGGAAGGCCCTGGAGGACTGTGCCGGGCGAGGCCGAAGAGTTCTGGCCAGCAGCTCCTTCTTCATGGCAAGAAGTTTCTGCTTAGAAGATGGCTCTCCAGCATTTTCAACTGATGTTTCCAAGTGCCTGGTTGAACTTCTGGCAGTGCTGGCAGGCTTCAGTGACATGGCTGGGGCCTAGACAGATCAGGCACGAAGAATGACCGTCTTTTCTGGAATCTGTTTACCGAAGCACACTTAGTGGAATGGTCGGAAGACGAGGCTGGTGTAGAAGAAACTGGTCTGGCAAACACCGAAAAATTCGATGTGAACACAGAAAAAACAGAAAAATAAAAGCGGTAAATGCAGGAAATGGCTGTTGACCTGTAGCTGTGACATTCACTAGGTCCGATGAGCACAGGTCGACAATGGGAAAAGAACGAGGTAGGTGCAAGAGTCTGCTCTTTATATAACCTGTATTGACATCAGATGACTGACAACTGCAGGAGCGGTCCCCAAAGTAGACGATTAGCTAGAAGTTTTCATGTTGGGTCCTAGTGCCTAGTGGCACAGACCTATCGGTGTGGCCTGCTGCAAGAGCCTTCCTCAAGTAAGAGCTAGAAGAATCACACAGGTGTGAACATGGTGCAGGAGGAAGTCTCCCTCTTCTTTTTTTCTGTAAATTATTTTATTAGTTTTAAGGTAACAGAACTTTTCAACTTTCTGCACAATAGACAGCATAACAAAAAAAAAGGAGTATACATACATTCTTACAGTAGGTATAACTGTCCATCCAGGGCAAAACCATCTGTGAAGAGCATTAACGGATAGTCCTTTGCACAGCAAAAGTCCCAAATACAGTTAATCACACAGCTACTGCATGCTATAAAAGGAAGGACATTCTGTCCCATATAGCTAGTCAGAGTTCAGTACTGGTTTCTAGTAGCCTTGTGGTTCACACTGCAGAATAAGGTATGGGAGAGAACCAACATAACAGTTGTGCTAAGACCCTCGCTCCCTACAAACCCCGAATACAGGAAGTACAGCACAACACTGAAGTAGAGCAGCACAGCCACTTCAGTCATATTACTTTCAACATTTAGGAACATCAGCAACATAAACTTAATGCAACTAATTTGAAATCAATAGTAACATTAAAAGTTAACAGGACACTGCCATGCAAACAACATAATGAGTGCGCTCCTGGAAAAACTTCACATCTTGTATAAAAACCAACATCATGATGTACAGAAGCCCTTTACAGACTTAAGGAGTGCACTACCTGGAAGCAGCAACATTAGCCTGCAGGGGCAGGATGTTGGTGGGGCTGGGAAAACAGGTAACTGCCACATGGCAGATGCCATCTTGGATATCAGTTACTACCCAGTAATAAAAGCAATTAACACTGAAACATCCACATTTAACTGGCGTGAGAAACTTACTCACCTATGGGCACCATACAGCTTCCTCCATTGGTATCTCCGCTAACCCTCCATGTCCCATCCCGCCCTCATTTCGAGACACTAATTACAGTGGACCTGTTAGCGAAACAAGAAATGGAACATGTACCTACCGTAATTTTGGATCTTTTGGATGAAGTCTCTACCACTCATTCACACTAATGGGAGTATGCCGGAGGTGCTAGGACCAGCAGGAGCCAAACTTTTCAGAAGGGCCGGCGCGAGATGGAGCTATGAGAAGCGGCACCGCGAGCTAGGCTCACGCGTATAGACCATCTCGCTGCCGACCCTCCAACCGCCTCAGTACCTTTTTTCCTCTCAAGGAGGTACAGTGAACTAACCCAGAGAAGGACTAGCCTAACTACCGGACATAAGATAGTCTGAATGACCCTGTAAGAAGGGTCAAAACACAGTCTTCACAGCCCAAATTGGAGGAGAAGACCAGAAACAGAAGTGAGCTCAGGGGTGGTGGGAGGGAATGAGTGGTGGAGACTTCGTCCAAGAAGATCAACAATTACGGTAGGGTACGTGATTTCCATATCTTCCTGAAACAGTCTCACCACTCATTCACATTAATTGAGAGTACCCAGTAATATAATCCCCAGATGGGCGGCAGGGAGAGAGGAGCTCACTTTTAGGACAGAAGTCCATTAAAATTGTCCTGCCAATGACTGATGATGTCTGACATGGACATCCAAGGCATAGTGCTTAACAAAAGTGTGCACAGAGCTCCAGGTAGCCGAATTGCAAATGTCTACAATGGGGACATTACAAATTTCTGCCAGAGATGCCATGACTGCTCTAGTAGAGTGAGCTACACTCTGCCCTCCAACTTGACCTGTGCCATGGAGTAGCAGTGAAGGCATGCCACAAGCCACGCTGAAATGCACCTGATAGCAACAGGCTGACCGAGCCAGGTCGTGCTGAAGCAGACAAACAGTTATTGAGTCTTGCAGATTTCTTTTGTTCTGTCCAGATAGAATCAAAGCTCTTTTAACATCCAGGGAATGCAGGGTACATTCTCCCTCATTCTGGAAGTTGGCAAAGCAGGTAGGAAGGACTAAAAGTTGATTTAGAAGAAATTCTGAGACAACCTTAGAGGGAAAATAACATGAGTCCTAAGAACTACTTTATCTTTGTGAAATACAGTATACGGCGGGTCTGTGACCAAAGCGTCATTTCTGATACTCTTCAAGTTGAAGTAATGGCCACCAGCAAGGCCGTCTTCCAAGTAAGGAATTTCAACTGCAAGTGGCTAGAGGCTTGAAAGGTTTATTAGTGAGCAAGTCTAGCAAAAGGTTAATGTCCCAGGCTGAAACTGACGCCTAAACAGGTGGTCTGGTATGCAGAATACCCTTAAGAAACTTCTAACGACAGGTAACTGAGCCAAGACGTGGAATGTACTGGCTCATGATATGCAGAAATTGCACAAAGAAGAACCCTGACTCTACAGTATTGCAGACCTGTGTTTGAGAGGTCGAGATACCCAGAACTTTATTTGGTGGGCAGGAAAAAGGATTCCAAGAGGATTTTGTGCACCAGATAGAGGAATGCTTCCACTTAGCTGTGTAGGTTTTCCTGGTAGCTGGCTTGCGTGTAGCTAAAAGAATATCTGAAACCTCTACGAGAAACATTAAACCTGTTCACCTCTATCTCCTCAGGAGCTATGCATGGAGGTGAAGAGACCTCGCACAGGATGAACTACAGACCCCTGGGTCAGAAGGTTCATCTGAAGGGGAAGCAGTTTCAAGGGGTTTCGATAGTCTACTGATTAGAGGAAACCAGATCTGATGAGGCCAAAATAGGGCAATGAGAATCATTCTGCTCCCTGCCCAATTTAAGCAGTCCTCCTAACTAGGAGGAGGAAATGTAAAGAAGCATTTTGTTCACCACAGCCTTAATGCATTGTGACAAGAAATGCCAAGTCCTGGATTTCTGGAGCAGGACAGGGCAGTTTTATGCTGAGTGGGGACTCAAAAGCTCCAGGTCTGGAGTTCCCCACCTTCAAAGAGTGACTGAATGACAGTTAAGTCGAGAACCACTTGTGAGGATCTCTCTGTTCTGCTGAGATAGTCTGCTAGCTCGCTTTGTACTTCTGGCAAGTGAACTGCCTGAATCAGAGCTTTGTGCTCTAGATACCATTCCACACTCTCATTGCTTCCCTGCATAATGGGTAAGAGTGTACCACCCTGCTTGTTGATGTAATACATCACTGTCCTGTTGTCCATTTGAAGGAGAATGTTCTTGTGACTGAGTATGTGCTTCAAAGCTTGGACTGCATAGAGGATGGCTCTCATTTCGGAATTTTATAGGGAGTTGAGACTCATCATGGGACCACGTGCCCTGGGTGGAGATCCTGGCAGAGAACTCCCAGCCCATCAGGGACGCTGCTCATGTAATGGAGATCTGAGATTCCAGAGGGGTAAGGATATCCTTCCAGAAGGATGTCCTCCTGAGACCATCAGGTGAGGGACCAGAAGCATACTGGTGTTACTATAAAAACATATTTATAGTCCTTGATCAACTCCCATAGCATCTTTCCTGGACTTGGAAACACACATCACAGTCTAGCCACTTATGATGCAGGGAGGAGAGGAGACTAATGCATCATGATTGGCTTCTCACTTTTAACTACCAGCTACATCAGCAATGTCTGCATAACATGTTATTTAGACTAGAGACACTTTGAGGCCCAAGAGTTCTGGAGACCCAGTCTCCGCAAAGACATAGACAGGATGGAAGCTGTCCAGAGGAGGGCAACTAAATGGTGCAGGGTCTGCACCGAAGACATTAGGAATGCCCTCAGTCAGTGCAGCCATGGGGAGGTCGCGTTCTGCCCTCCCGAGAGAAGCGAGCCGTCAGATTTGTCTGGCATGACCTTCACAAATCTGATAGATTTCTTTGACTGGTTACCAAAGTAGTAGATCAGGGAGGGACTGTGGACATGGCCTACCTAGACTTTATCAAGGCATTTAACACAGTCCCACACAAAAGATTAATATACAAGTTAGCCAGCCTGGGAGTGGGTCCCAAGATGACAGCCTGTAAAGAATTGGCTGGAGAATAGGACACAGAGAGTAATAGTAAATGGAGTCCACTCTGAAGAAAGGGGGTTACTAGTGGGTACTGCAGGGTTCAGTATTAGGACCGGTCCTAATGGCAAAGAACATACTCGTATGAGAAAAATAAACCTCGTGAGCTAGCAATGCCAGAGTTGAAGCAGCAAAAGACCCGCCACCAAGGTGTTGATCTGCAAGACTGTTTATAGGACAGCTGTGAATTCCAGAGGAAGGACAACTCATAGTTCTCTTGTCAGGACCATTAAGGCATCAGCCAACCCCTGTGAGGCCAAGATGGGGCGATCCTTGGGAGGGGTATGTTTCATCTCATGGACTTGGCCACAGACAGAATAGGAGCCGGATTCTTCCACACTATCTGGGAAAGAATCCTGAAAGAGGGCTGTGATGGAGGGGTTAAATCCATATGGATTTCCAGAACATGCAGATACTGAGGCACAGAAGCTTCCCAGGATCGATTTCCTGGTCTGGAGAGAAAGACCAGAATTTAAGTTCTTGAGCAGAGACTTAAAGGAAAGGTCTTCCACCACAGGCTCTGCAGTAGGATTGATCCCTGCCCCAGGGCAGAATCAGCATCAACATCATCACTCAGCCAAAGATCAGGATCAGACTCAATGCCATCTCCTGACAGTCCAGGGGACTGTATAGACAAGAAAGGAATATAAACCAGGAAGAAGAGGAGGAAGAGACAGAATCTGAGTCAAAACCTCTTTAAACTATGTGGCTCCATCAACCACCCCGCACTGTCGAAGAGAGCGGTGCTGAGAAAAGAGACGGCGCCTGCATGGTGCCGACAGGGCGTGCCAACCACTCCCCTGGCGCCCGACCACCCTGGTGCCATGTGCAGTACAGGAGGTGTCAGTGCCATGGCGGTGGTCGGAGCCTCCCCTGTCGGCACCATGCAGCGCCATCAACCACCCCCAGCGCCAACAACCATGGCACTGACCACCACTGGTGCCAGACCGTGCTGGGACACCACACGCAGCACCAAAAAGGAACTCGCGCCGTGAAGCTGGCACCACAGGCAGTGGCACCCTGCAGAAGACTGAATCTGCGATTTGAAGGTAAAGCATCGAAAATGGTGGAGATAAAGGTATCGGTGTGGACCCCTGCACCGCAGCCATGTGAGGGGATAGACACCGGAGTGCGGAGTTGACGGCACTGAAGAAGCGCAAACCAGAAGTCCTAACCACCCCACCTGCCGATCTAAAACAGACAGGCCCGAAGGTTCTGGCAATGGACTGGCTGGTTCGGGCAGTTGGGACAACCTCCGAGCCCACTGCTCCGTAAGAGCGCCAAACGGTGAAACTGTTGGATCGGAAGCCCTCCAATAGGTGGTGAGGGGCTCAGATGTTGAAGAAGCCGGCAGTCAGAGACAGAAACCGGAGACTCCAAAAGAGGCAGAGACCGCCCCTGATCCCAACAACCGACCGTCTATGCTAGAGCGTACCAGAAGGTGACCTGAGAAATGCCGTTTCTTCTTGACCAGTGGGCCCAAGAACCTCGAGGCCCAACAACGCAATGAATGGGACCTTTTTTTTTTTTTAATGCTTTAAATACCCCCCTTCCCCGGCTGACTGGAACAGCTTATATGAAGTATCCCTACCGTCCACCTGCCCCAGTCACAGTCAGCTGAAGATTTCTACTTGTACAAGAGTAATTTTATTAAATGTAGTTGGTACTTTCGTGATAAAATACAAAATAATAAAACTGAAAACTAAGCTGCAAGTTTAAAGCTTGACTCCCGTGGGCGAGCCATATCGCCACGGAAGTGCACTTGACGGCGAGAAAAAGGAACTGAGGCGGTTGGAAGGTTGACGAGAGACAGTCAATGCCGTGAGCCTAGCTTGCAGTATTGCTTCCTTGTGTCTCCATCTCGCGCCAGCCCTTCTGAAAAGTTTGGCTCCTGCTGTCCTAGCTTCCAGCTGTATTCCCATTAGTGTGAATGAGTGGATAATTTATGTCGAGGAAGATATGAAAATTATGTACCTACCATAATTCTTGATCTTCTCTTGTATCTTCACCATTCATTACTGCTGGGTGTAAACTGGAGGCGCAGATCTGCCCGGGAGCTTTTTTTGGGGCGGGGGAGGAGGAGTCGATTACAATGGCATCACTCATGAGGCCAACATACTGCGGCGCCGACAGTTGGCTGTTAGATGTCGAGACCTCCACCCCAGTTCTGTTCTGCTGGAGAGGTGAAAAGGGGATAGAGAAATTTAAAGAAGAGGCAGGAGAGCCAAGGGATAGAAAAGAAAGATATAAACTGAAAAGGAATAAGCGATCACAGGACAGAGGAAACAAAATTTTTCCTAACTGGCCTTAAGGCCTCAGCCCTGGCGACAGCACAGGAAAGAGAGAAAGGAATGAGAAGAGAAAGATACAAGATACAGGGGAAGAGGGAGAGAGCGCTGCTGTGTTCATTTGGAAGACCACTGCCTTATATTTAGCCTCAAAACCTGAGGGTATGAAGACACAGGAGCAAGGATCCCGTCAACTTCAGGGACCACTGGACTTAGATCTAGAATAAGAGAATTTGAGATGGTCTTGGAGAATATGAAGCATGGCGGGAGTCCAGCCCTCACTACCCCTAAACCCACATTTGGGATGAAAGTCCGGGAGCATGGCCCTCTCAAGCGTGCCACTTGAGGGCATAGCCAAGGGGAAAACCCCTTAAACAGGAGAGAACTTGTCCAGATACAACTCCTGTAAAGTCGGAGGACAGCGAGAAAGGAAAAAGGAGGGAATTCCTCACGGGTCCTCCCATGAGATGCACTGACAAGTCCCACCCTTAATGAGTTGACAGTGGACCAACAGATCCGTGCCAAGTCACTGAATGGACTGCACAGTGTACCCCGTGAAGAACCCCAGGAAGTTCACCTAAGGCTAGGTGAAGACCCCACCACACCGGCCTTAGGTTGGGTGCACTGTGACTTTAGAGAAGGAAACAGAGGGCCCTGAGGTACCGGGGGACTCTACCTCAACTGGCCTCGATCAGGGGAGGGGGAGCAGGATGGAGACAGCTCCCAGGAGCTGAGGCCCAAGAGAGGAAGGTGGGGGAATCAGTAATGAATGAAGATAAGAAAATCAAGAATTACGGCACGGATGTAATTTTCATATCTTCCCTTGCTCATCTTCACCATTCATTACTGCTTAGTGAGTACCAAGCCCGGAGGGGACCTGGCACTGGCCTGAGGAAGTTTCTCTCAGCCTCCCTGGGGAAATGCAGAAGGGGAGACCCTGTTCCCATACATGGCCTAAGGCTGGTCAGGATGAGGAGGTGCCCCATGTCTGGGGGGACGGAAGATGCCCCAGTAAATTCCTCCTTGCCCTGTGGAAAAAGATGGGTCCCGGAAGGTGAAAGAAATACAGGTTACTCACCTGTAACAGAAGTTCTAGGAATGGTATATGTTGTTCATCCACACTGTCTGGCAGGTTCCTTGCCGCTTTAAATCTTGCCGAAGGTCTTCAACCTGCCTCCCACCCACCGGGTGGTAAAACTCTCGCTCCGCCCCCATGACGCCAGATCTAGCCCGCTGGAAGCCAGGTTGCGTCAAGCCGAGAAGTCGGGGGTCGGGGATGAACAACATATACCATTCCTAGAACTCCTGTTACAGGTGAGTAACCTGTATTTCTAGGGACATGGATATGTTGTTCATCCACACTGGCAGGCTCCTAGCAGTTCTCCGGGAGGAGGGAGGCAAGTGCACACCCCTATTTGGGAAATAAAGACTGGAGAACCGAGGCCCCAAAACCAGCATCCCAGCATGACTCAAGGTCGATGTGGTAGTGGGTGATGAAGGTGTGCACTGACTTCCAGGTAGCAGCCCTGCAGATTTCTGCATAGGGGGACGCCCCTGGAAGTAGCCACTCGATGCAGCGGTATGGCGGGTAGAATGAGCTCTTATCCCTCTAGGAGGCTCCATGCCCGCCAACCTATTGCAGAGATCTATGCAGGAGGTGACCCACCTGCCTATCGTCTGCTTGGCTGCAGGTGCGCTTCAGTGTAGGTGACAAACAGCTGGCGAACCTCACCCTGAACTTCAGCCGTCCACTCCTTATAATAAGCTAGCTCTTCTAGGGTCCAGAGTATGGAGCCTATATTCAGCGCCTGAGGTGTGACTGGGGTAGAACACCGCAGGGTCAACACCTGGCTAAGGTGAAACTCCAACACCACCTTCGGAAGGAATTTCAGGTGGGGCGCAGGACAACCTTGTCCCTGTGGAAGACCAGATAAGGAGACTGATGGAAAGTGCCCGGAGCTCTCCCATCCTTCTGGCTGACGGATAGCCACCAAGAAGGCGGTCTTCCACGACAGGTGAGAGATGTCACACCTGTGCATTGGTTTGAATGCCTTGCCCATGAGCTTAGCCAATACCAGCAGTAGATCCCACGGAGGTGGAGGTTCTCGCACTGGAGGGATATGTGATCAAGGCCTTTGAAAAGTGCCCGACCACCTTCTCCTGCGCTACCGACTGCTTCCCGGTCCACGCCTGGTAATCAGAGATGGCTGCCAGGTGCACCTTAGGGTTGTCGACTGAAGCCCTAGCTGAGAAAGGGACCACAGGTAGTCCAGAATGCTTGCCAAGGAACAGGAGGAAGGGTCCAGGAACAGGAGGAAGGGTTCAGACCCTTGTCCTGACACCAAATTGAGAATCTCTTCCATTTGAAGGCGCAACATTTTCTGGTCGACTCTTACGGGACACCTCAACGACGCTGAGGACCTCGCCAGAAAGACCTAAGGCCTGGAACTCTAGCCACCAGGAACCAGGCCGTCAGGTGCAGGGACTGAAGGTCCAGATGGAATACCTTCCCTGAATGACTGAGATCAGGTCTGGGCAGGCTGGAAGCCGCCCAAGGAGCCTGGAGCTGAGACTGAAGAGATCTGGATACCAGAACTGCAGGCCAGTCTAGGGTTACCAGAATCACCTGCGCTCTTGTCCCTCCTCGCTTTGGAGAAGCACCCTTGTGGATCAAGGAAATGGGGAAAGGCGAGAAAAGGCCTGGGGTCCACGGCCTCGAGGAGGCATCCCCCGCGAGCAGCCCTGCTGAGGGGGCGGACATGAAACAGTCTCAGCTCCGATTCTCCTGGAGGCAAACAGGTCTGCCTGAGGCGTGCCCCAGTGGGAGAAGAGATCTTGTACTACCTCCGGCAGGAGAGACCACTCAGAAGACGCAGCCCCTATCCGGCCTAGGGCATCGGCCAGGGTGTTGGAGGCTCCTGCCACGTGAATGGCAAGGAGATCCGCCCAGGCAGCGCACAAGTGACCAAATGCGGAGAGCTTCCGCCAGAGGCATGGAGCGCGCTCCTCGCCCTGGTGGTTTAGGTAGTACATGGTCGTGGTATTGTCCATCTGGACCTGAACCACTTGACCCTGTAGAAACGGAGCGAAGGTGCTGAGGGCTAGGACTAACTGCTCAAGCTCCAGCAGGTTGATATGGCATCAGGACTCCCAAGGGAACAAGAGGCGCGGCGCTCTGTGCTTCCCCAGATGGGCACCCCAACCCATCAGAGAGGCATCGGTCGATAGTGAGGCCGCCGGCTCGGAGCGGACAAACGGGATGCCCTCCCTGCAGATGTGCTGAAACGGTCCACCACTGGAGAGCGTTCCACATCCCCTGGGTCACTGTCACTAGCTGGATCCAATGGATCGAAGTGTTGTGACCACTGGCTGGCCAGCCCCCATTGAGGGGACGATGTACCCGGGCCCAACGGACCACGCTGGTGCAGGGCGCCATGAGGCCCAGGAAGTCCCGGCAGGACGCGATTGCCCAACCTGAAATGATTGGGCAAAGGAGGAAAGAACCTCGCCCTGTCCGCTGGGAGCTGCGCCTGGCTCAGAGAGTCGCTGCTCGCCCCGATGAATTGTATCACCTGCTTTGGCACAAGTTCCAACTTGGCCTCATTGATGAGTCCACCCTGAGGGCAAACCTGAGGGCCAGATCTCTGGACCGCCCACCTCCGCTCTGAGGGGCTGCAATCAGCCAGTCATCCAGGTAGGGGTACACCCGGACCCTTCAGCTGCAGGAATGCTGTCACCACTGCCATGCATTTGGTGAAGACCCTGGGAGCTAGGGAAGGCCAAGGGCATGGCCCGGAACTGTAGGATCCCTCTGCTCTGAAGCGAGGAACTCTGTGGGACAGACGGATTGGGATGTGAAAGAACGCGTCCTGAAGGTCCAGAGAACAGAACCACATGCCTGCTCCAAGGATGGGATTATCTGAGCCAGAGTGACCATCCTGAAGGTGCGACCTTAGGAACCTGTTCAGGTCGGCAGGTCGAGAATGGGGCGCCAGCCCCCATCCGCTTTGGGACCAGGAAGTACCTGGACACAAACCCGGGTCTGGGGAGGATCCGCTACCTTCCTGATCACCCTTTTTGAGGAGCAGGGCAATATCGCTCGGCGAGCGACAGAGAGGCTGGACCCTGTAGCGTGCTCCCCCAAAGAGACGACGGCTCGGAAGGGTGGGGCCTGCTCGAACTCCAGAGGCAGGCCCTTTCCTACCACCTCCAACACCCACCCGATCCATGGTGATAGCGGACCAGGTGGAAAGAAAGTGGCGGAGCCGCCCTCCCGGAGAAGTGACGAGGCTGGGGCACACCCCTCAACCCGTCACTGGGCAGGCTTGGAGGAGGGACTGGCTGAGGGACCTCCTGGGCCTTTACCTCACTGCTTCCTGTTAGAGGAAGCCGCGGGCTTGGGATGCCAAGCAAGCCTGCTGGCCCTGGTGCTGATGCTGTTGGGCCGGACATGCTGCAGGGGCAGAAGGACGAAAGGACTTGTGCTGCTGCTGTCGGCGGCCTTTGTCCTTCATGGAGGTGACAGAGTCCAGAGTGGCACTGGACTTTCGATCCGCTGGAGGTGACCTTCCACCCAGGGCGAAGAGGTCGGTCCCAAGAAGGGACATCCGCCAATTTGTGCTGGGTATCCGCCGTGAAGGTGGATACCCTCAGCCATGCTCTGCGCGGCATGGCCACCACGGCCGCAAACCGATCTGGCACAGGAGTCTTCGATGTCCAGAGCCGCTTGGAGCTGCTGCTTAGGGCACTGCCCTACCCTGGTCCCACACCTGCCGGACTGTGGTCTGCAGGTCGGCTGGGAGATGAGGGATCACCTCATCCAGGGAGCCCATGAGGGCTGGGAGAAGTGTGCCATCAGCACGGCCGAGCTGGCCTGGCGGAGGCCAAGGAAGGACGAGCGTACACCTTGCACCTGGCATAGTCCAGCTTTTTGGACTCCTTGTCGGGGGCTTGTCCATCCCTAGCGCTCCTGGAACGCCGGAAAATGCTGTTATGACCAACCCCGGCAGAGGGGTGTTCCAAAAACGGGCAAAGAGCCGGTAGGGACCACATACTTCCTGGCCATCCTGGCTGAAGGCGCAGCACAGGAAGCAGGCCATGCCAGAGCTCCAAGGCTGGGCCAACAATGGCTTCAGCCACCGGAAGGCCTCTGTGGGTGAATCCTCGGTCCAGTATCTCCATCAGGGATACTTGGCCTGCTGGATATGGGCCCGAGCTGCATCCCGGTGGACTTTCGTCCATCGACTGGCCCTCGGAGGACTCCAGGTCAATGGGCCTGGAGAAAGGGAGGAGTCGCCGTTGACTCGGAGGAGTCCGCCAAGAGCTGCCTGAGGCCTGAGCCACCCTCCACCTGCTGAGGATGGTCAGGAGTGAGGGTGACCGACAACCTGTGGGGCAGGCCTTCACCCAACCGAGAGTCCTTGGTAGGCGCCCTGATTTCGGTTGTGGAGGCGGAGGTTCCACCACAATCGGTGGGGCAGCTGGTTTCGGCTGAACAACTGCCCAGGCTTGGGCACCTTGACTGCAGCGAGGGGTTGCTTCGCCGCTGGGTGACAGCCACTTGATGGCCAGGGAAGGCGATGGTGTCGCTTGTTCCCGGACAGAAGTAACTGCTGCCACATCAGGTCCTCGTAGTGTTGATGCAACTTGCGCTAAAGCCTCTCCTCTCCGAGGAGGAAGACGAGATGAGCGCGCGCGCTACTCGGTGCTGAGACCGAGACCGCCGATGTCAGTGGGATCGGCTGACCGAGACGATGTCAGAGACCGGGTCTGGGGACACCTGCTCTTCCCTAGGCTCGGAAGCCTTAACCAGGACTGCCACTGGGGCGAGGCAGGTCCTCGTCTCCACGGGGAAACGGGTGAAGAAGGGTTGTCTGCCTCACCAGTCGACAGCCCGTCCGACGGGTCGGAGAAAATCTTGACCGCCGACTGGTGTCTCGCCGGCTGGTCTGACGGGAACGCCAGGAAGCCAGCGGCCTTAGCCGCAACCTCGACCGAAGTCGACAGTCAGCTGTCCGGGAAGGAGACCTTCCCACTCCCACGAACGCCGATGATGGGACTTACCTTTGAGTCCTTCTTTTGGACAGAGAGGAATGTCCCGATGGCCCTCTCCTTCGTGGAAAGGGATTGGCAAAGCTCCTTGAATGAAGCTGAACAATGGCACCCAGTGAGCGGGATAAATGCCGCGACCGAGGAAGAGGATGATGCGGCTGGGACGCCTCCTCGAGGGTGATCATCTGCTCGAGTTGCTCAGCTAAGCCAGCCGCCGGGTAACCGCCCAATGGGCCTCCTTCGACTTAACCGTGGGTAGCGCTTCTCGGGCGCCCAAGCTGTAACCGGCAGCGAGTCCTCCAGAATGTTGGCTGAAACGAATGGCATGACTCGCAGGCCTGCAGGTCGTGTTCTAGGCCGAGACAGTAGACGACGTGAGTGCGGGTCCATCCTGGACATCTTCTGCCCACAAGGGCACCACCGAACTCGAGTCGATTGTCCATCGCAGCCACGAGGGAGAAAGATAACCAAGTCTTGAAAATTTTAAACGAGTCTCGGGTGAACCGAAGAATTAGGATCCAGTCTATCACGCAGAGCGCTAAGGAGGAAACCTGAGCCTAAGCGGTAAGGAAGATCTGACGCCATGGGTCAGAGCCGAGAGTTTTACCACCGGGTGGGTGGGAGGAGCGAGCTAGAAGACCTTCCAGCAAGATTTAAAGCGGCAAGCTGCCAGACAGTATGGATGAACAACATATCCATGTCCCTAGAAATTACCCTCACGCCAGACAATGGGTGACAATCTAGACAGGCGGCCATGCCATCCGCCTAATGCAGATTGTGGTCCCTACCAGTCTGGAAGCCACCTCAGTGGTGTCATACGATGCCCTTGCCTGGTGCTTTGCAAGCTCCAGATCCCGTGTAGAGAGGGCAATGGCTTGCCTAGATTTCACCGATCAGGCAATGATGCTAACACCTGTGCAGCAGCATCGACCACAGATGCCTGTTGTAGGCAGTGTGGTGAGCCTGTGATACGATACAGAGCAGCACACGAGCTGAAGCGAAACTTCCCCACTGGTCAAGTCAGCAGAACTGGATCCAGCGGTTGGTCGGCGCCAGGTGTTATAGTCCAGAAGGAGTATCTAGAGCAGTCAGTCCCAAGGGTGGGTGAGGCAGAGAACCAAGAGACTCGGGGGCGCAATACCTCCTCCTGCAGTCTGCTGGGGCTGAGGTGGCTGATGACTGCCAGGTGCGGACTGATGCTTCCTGTAAGGGATTAGGCCAGGAAAATACCACAAGGTGGTTTGCACTGAATCTGCTCAAAAGGAGCGCATCTCCCGCTTGGTACTCACGTCTTACCACGTGAGAAATATGGAGCTCCTGAATCAACCTCGAAAGGAATTGCTGATATTCAGCAAAATCAGTGTCGGAAGAGAGGGGATGGAATGTTCCTCTTCCTCAGATGAAGAAGTAGAGGAACTTGGATATTCAGGAGTCCTCCTGCAGCGGTGGAAACCTGCAAAAGACCTGCTTGTCCACGGCTCTAACATACCTAGGAAAGGCTGCCGCAGTAGCCCTTAAGCGCTCTCAGGTTAAGGGTCCCACAAGGCCCGGGAGAGGAGGAGATGTCTGCAGAGGGATTAGGAAGGGCACCTGACAGAAAATGCCTGGCCTCTGAGACCTCAGTAGATCCTCCCGCACGGGGATCCGGTGATTGACTCAGTCAGCAGATGCTGCAATTGTGAAAACAAATCCTGGCTGACCCCTGAGGGATTCTCCCGTGAATGCGACCGGGTTGCATGGTTCCAGAAGGGTAAACCCCAGCCATGCACCAAGGGCACCTATGGAGGAGGAGAAGCCGGATTGAGCACTGAGACTCCTCCCCATCCCACCACAGGGTAGTGGAAGAGGGTCCCATGTTTCACCCCGCCACTCAACCCCTCGACTCTAAAGCCACCCTCTTCCTCAAGTCCAGTGCTAAGGGGTCCCCAATCCCGCAGGGGCCCTGAGGAGGCCACAGAAGAGGAGGTCCCTGTCCCAAATGCAGTAGCCAGGGCAGCACCAGAGATGGCAGCTGCCTTGGCCCCAGTCGGGATCACTGCCCCAGGCACCCCAGAACTGCTATGTGTTGCTGGGGCCCCTCTGACATGGGGCCTGCAGACACCTCACAGAATCAGGGGCCCCTGGAGATGAGCACTGGAGCGACTGCTGTCACGTCCAAAGGGACGCCAATCCAATCGGCCAGCTAGTCGTCCCTCTGAAGAGGAGGAGACCATGCTCACCACCAAACTAGCGATCCTAGGAGCCCCCGCCAACGTTGCTGGACATAACACTCACCTGTGGCGCCACCCTATCACTGGTGCAGGCACTGAGGGTCTGCGGTGCTGGGCCCAGCAGCTGTGGGCTGCAACACTGGGGAGTCTGCACCTCTGAGTAGGTGACTGCCGCTGTAGTACTCTCAACCCAGCGCCGCAAGGAACTGAGCCATTCCTCTGGCACTGTGTAAGAAACCTCCTCTACGGAAGGCTAGTATCAGAAGAGGAGGTTTCTCTTCATCGGGCTGTACAGACCCGGAGGCAGGGTCAAGAGTTCTCCCAATAGCATCCCTAGAACGACGTTGTCCTCCGAAGTCGGACAGGTCCTGCCGACTTTAAGCGCATGGATCTCGAGATTGCAGTGGTCCATGGAGAAACAGGTGTCATATTATCCATATCTTTGCTGGGACCCAGTCACGAAGAGCAAACATCCTGTCGCCCGTTACGGAATAATGCAAGCCACAGGGCACCGATGCATGGTGGCACGTCCCCGCTTTGAATTTCTTCCAGCTCCCAAACCAGACATGATGCAGAAACCAATTTACAAAAACGACAGAAACAGACCTGGCACAGTCGGCAAGAATTTTAAAAGGAACTAGCTTACCGGACGCCGGGTGGATACTCAGAACGGATGGAGAAAACTTCACAGCAGGAAAACACAGCATCAAACTGCAGAAAGGCCTTTGATGCAGGCAAATTTCTGGTCACTCTCGCAGCAGGTGCTACGGCGATGGGCGAAAACAAACTGAGGTGGAGGAGGAGTCTGTGGCCTAACGGCCAACCCAGAGTGCCATGCAGTAAGTTGGCCTCATGGGCGGCGCTTCTCGAAGTCAAAGCTGATGGCCTACTATCTGCCCCTTCCAATTGCCAGAGGAGTCCCTCAAGGCTCCATCCTAGGACCAACTTTTTTTCCTGTACATCAACAACCTTGACTCCCACATAAAGAACTCTAACATACAATTCTCTGTGGACGTATATGGTTTTGTACGCATCAGCTCGCCTTAACTGAAGTCAGGAAGCACTCCAAGCTGACTTTATCCAGTTAGAAAACAACCTTATCAATGCCAAGCTTCTCTTAAATGCCAAAAACCAAGACAATGATTTTCTTGAGACTTGCCTTGTCTGGTGCCCTACCTACCTCACCTAAAACTTCATAGTTACCTCCTAGGTGAACCTTTGGAAGTTGTACCTAAATTTAAATATCTAGGTATGGATAGACAACAAGCTTTGAGGATCTATCAAAGAGACTTAAAAGCACGCTTGAGCTTCTTATTTAAAAATAGGACCCTCTTTACTCTCATGACCCGCTAAAGACTTGTCCAAGCAACATTCCTTCCCTTGCTTGACTACGGAGACATTATCTTTATCTCCTCCCCAACCTTGAGCCTATCTAAACTGGACGTACTTATCACCGTGCTCTTCGCTTCATTACTAACTCTATGTACAGGACCCACCACTGTGATCTTTATGCAGCAGTTGGTGGACCTCTCTTGCCACCAGATGCCTCCTGCATGCTGGCATTTGGACCCTCAAATTACTACTCCACAAACTGCCTGTCTATTTAACGCTCTCATACATATCTCACATAGCACCTACTCCCTAAGGAAATCCAACCTTATCCTACTAGATATTCCCAGAACATACCACAGCTGCCACAAAGAGCTGTCTCATACGCCTCCCAAACATCTGGAACCAACTATAGCCATGCTGAAGCTAACCAGCATTGTATCAATTAACTCCTACAAAACACTAGCTATCTTTAAATTAAAAGACGTATGTAGGTGCTATTAGGCCCCAATGCCAAGTCAACTTCCTAGGTACCAACTGCCCTCTACTTATTAAGCTGAAATGTGTTGCATAATTTAGGCAAGGTTAAAGCTGGAATGTACTGCATATATAGCATAAAGACTTCTATTGTGTATACCTCTTGTATTATATATTTTTTTCTTTGTTGTTCTACATTTTATATCTCCTGTCTATGTAATTGTGAACTGTATGTGTATGTGCCTCAGGACCTCCTTGTGAATGAGCTTGCTCAACGGAGTCTTTCCTGCAATAAACCTGAACTAGACTTCTCACGGGCAGGTGCGTGCCTCCAGCTTACACCCAGCAGTAATGAATGGTGAAGACTGACAAGGAAGTACAGAAGTCACTATTTGGCCTTCGTTTCACCCTCTGTTCTATGTGGTTCTCCAAAGACAAATTTGATTTTCTTCATCAGTTCACTGTTGGCGTTCTGAGTCCCAAAATACCTGTTTGCCAACATACATGCGCATAAATGGGATACTGCAATGAGTGTGCGAGCCCCAAAAGGATTTCAGTTGTGCTTGGATGGCATCACAGGCCTTATGGTGAGCACGGTGGCATAACGAAGTCTGGGTAAAGGAATAATTTCTCTCTCCCACTGGGGTCTCAAGTGGTCTGGAGTTTAGTGCTGCTGACATCACCAGATCACAGACCCCTGCAAGCATGATCAGTGAGAGTTCTTGGTCTGGTGGGCAAGGCCCTCGTCTTTTCCAGGGTTATGTGGTGAACCTCTCTGGCATAGATCGAGGGTTATATTAAGTCTCAGCCATTTGCCTGCAAAGTCTTTTGGGTTCTCCCTACAACAGTCTCCAGGAGCCCAAGCAGTCAAATGCTGCCTGCTCTGGTAAAACTTTCAAGTGTTTCCAGTCGAGACTGAAGGGCTCGTTCTCTTTATGAGCCCTGTCGGGTGGTTAGAAGAGCTTCTTAATAAACAGCACTTGAATTGGGGCATGCGATGGAGCTGCAATGGGTTAAGAGAGAGATGAGGAAGTACTACTTACTGAAAGAGTGGTGGTGGAGAAATCAGTAGGGTGCTTCAAGCATGTGTAAGACAGAGGTAGAGGAATATTAGTAAACAGGCAGGAGGATCGCTAGAAACCAGTTAGGGCCTACAGTGCCAGACTAGGCAGAGTTCATTTGTGCAGACTGGGTGGACAAGTAGTCCTTTTCTGCTAACAAATTTATGTTTCTATTGTCCAATAAAACAGCATCATGGAGATGATGTTCTTGTTCTCTGGGGTGGGGTGTGGGGGTATGTGTGGGAAGAGGACTGCTCTGCATCATCCTGAAACGTGAGTGAGCCATAAGCAGGAGTAAGCAGAGGATTTGAGTCAGTAAAGAGGAATTTAGAGCATGAAAAGAAAAAGCAGGTCTGAGTCCAAGAACAGGGTAAAACATATCTTAGTCCACCCCAACTACAATAAGGTACTGAGTGGGGTTTTGACAGAAGAAAAAAGGGTTACTCACCTGTAGCCCGTAGCTGTAGGAGTGATAAGTTTACAGCTACACACTGGCAGTTCCACTGGAAGTGTTGATTTGTTGGAATGACTTTAGGCTAAATTCCTCTCACCATCTGGTATATCTGACAGCTCTGCCCTGTGATATCAGAACTTGCGTTAGAAGCAGGGATCCATGTGCCACTTGCCAGGGAGGCGCGGTGGTGAATATGAACTTTATACCACTCCTCCAACTACGGTTACAGGTAGTAAGAACAGGTTGCTCACCTGTAACAGTAGTTCTAGGAGTGGTATATGTTGTTCAGCCACACTTTTTGGCATGTCCCCTCTCCTTTAAGGATCAGTGGAATTCTTCAAACTGGCTCCTCCCACCCACCAGGGTGGTTTATACCTCAGCTCCGCCCCATGGCATAGATCTTAGCCCGCTGGAAGCTATGTGCGTGCCCGCAGCTGGGGAGGTCGGGTGGGTCCGTGTGGATGAACAACATATACCACTCCTAGAACTACTGTTATAGGTGAGTACTTTGTCTTCTAGGAGTGTGGATATGTTGTTCATCCACACTCTTTGGCAGATTCCAGCAGTTCTCCGGGAGGAGGAAGGCAAGCGCGCACCTCTACTTAGGGAACAGAGATTGGAGAACTGAGGCCCCAAACCAGCATCACGGGCGTGACTCAAGGCTCGATGTGGTAGTGGGTGATGAAGGTGTTTGCTGACTTCCAGGCAACAGCTCGACAGATTTCCTGGATAGGGATGTCCCTGGAAGCAGCCACCGATGCAGCAGTATGTGGGTAGAATGAGTGCTTATCCTTCTGGGAGGCCTTGCCCCCAACTCATAACACAGACCTATGCATGATGTACTCCATCTTGCAATAGTTCGCCGCTGCAGGTCTGCCAGAAGCAGCTTCAGCGTGGTGACAAACAGCTGGCTAACCTCACCACAAATTTCCGCCTGTCCTCTCCTTGTAATAGGAGAGAGCACGCCTCAGATCCAAAGTATGGAGCCTGAACTCGGCCTCCAGGTGTATTTAGGGTAGTATACCAGCACAAGTTAACACCTGGTTAAGGTGAAACTCTGACGCCACCTTCGGAAGGAATTTCAGATGGGGCGAGGACAACCCTGTCCCTGTGGAAAACCAGATAAAGGGACTCCACCGAAAGCGCCTGCAGTTCCCTGTCCTTCTGGCAGACATGGTGGGCACCAGAAAGGCAGTCTTCCATGACAAGTGTGACAACTCACACCTGTGCACTGGTTCGAATGGCTTGCCCATGAGCTTTGCCAGTACCAGCAGTAGATCCCATGGAGGTGGAGGTGGAGGTTCATGAACTGGAGGATATGTGATCCAGGCCTTTGAAAAGTGCCCGACCACTGTCTCCTGCGCCATGGCAGTTGACGGGTCTGTGCCCGTTAGTAGAGATGGCTACCAGGTGCACCCTAATGGTCGATGTCCGGAGACCCCTTTGGATAGAGACCAAAGGTAGTGAAGAATGTTAGCCACTGAATAGGATAAAGGGTCCAGGCCCTCATTCTGACACCAAATGGAAAACCTTTTCCATTTGAAGGCATAACATTTCCTGGTCGATATCTTTCTAGATGCCTCCACCACGGTGTAGACATCTTCGGAAGACCTAAAGCCTGGAACCCTAGCCGCTCAGGTGCCAGGCTGTGAGGTGCAGGGATTGAAGGTCCAGATGGAATACTTTCCCTGACTGAGTGATATCAGGTCCGGCATGTGCAAAGCCACTCCGGGGTCTGCAGCTGAGGCTGAGGAGATCTGGATACCAGAATTAGCGGCCAGTCTGGGGCTACCAGGATCACCTTCGCCTTGTCCCTCCTAACCTTCAGAAGCACCTTGTGGATCAAGGGAAATGGAAAGGGTACAGAGGAGGCCTGGGGTCCACGGCCTTGAGAAGGCATCCCGTGCAGCAAGCCTTGCTGAGGGGGCGGCATGAAACAGCCTCAGCTTGGTGTTGTCCCTGAGGCAAACAGTTCCACCATCGGTTTGCTCCAAAGGGAGAACAGACTGTAGCTACCTCTGGATGGAGAGACCACTCGTGGGATGTCTGGCCTATGTGCTGAGCATCTGCCAGATAGTTCAGGGCTCCTGTCACATGAATGGCAAGGAGATCTGCCTCAGACTGGCTCATGAGGGTCCAAATTGAGCGCATCCTTGCACAGCAACGGGAGTGCGTCGCCCTGTTTGTTGAGGTAGTACATGGTCGTGGTATTGTCCGCTGGACTTGAACCATTTTGACCCGGAGCTGAAGAGCGAAGCTGACAGTGCCAGTCTGACTGCTCTGAGCTCCAACAGGTTGATGTGGCATCGGTACTCCTCGAGGTTCCAGAGCCCGTGGGCCTTTCATCCCCCATGGGCTCCCAGCCCATGAGAGAGGTGTCTGTTGTGAGGACAACTGTCGGCTTAGGGCGGACAAATGGGATCCTTCCTGCAACCGGTCTGGGGCGGTCCACCATTGGAGAGCATCCCACATCTTTTGGTTTCAGTGACCAGCTGGTCGAAATGACTGTGGCGCTGAGTCCACTGAGCTGCCAGCTTCCATTGAGGAGTGCATGTACGCGCCATATAACCCAGAAGGTGCAGAAAGTCCCGGCAGGGCACAAGTGATCAACCACAAATGATCGGGCAAAGGAGGAAAGAACATCCGCCTTGTCCGCCTGGAGCCGAGCTCTGGCTTGACAAGAGTCGAGCTCTGCCTCAACGATGAGCCACCACCTGAGAGGCGCACGGTTCCAAACTGGCTTCGTTGATCAGGAGGCCGAGTTGAGAGCAGGTCTGGAGGTCAGGTCCCTGGACCTCTCCAACTCCTGTTGGGTGGAACCTGCTTAGGAGCAAATTCTGACCCCCGACGTCGCAGATGGGCGCCACCACTGCAATGCATTTGGTGAGACCGTGGGGCCGGCGACAGGCTGAACGCATGCTCAGAACTCATACAGGGTCTCTTCAACCCTGAAGCGAAGGAACTGTTGATGGGATGGAAGGATTGGTATGTGAAAGAACGTGTACTGCAGATCCAGTGAACCGAACCATATGTTTCGCTCCAAGGATGGTATGATCTGAAACAGCGTGACCATCCAAAAGGTGCGTGACCTGAGATATTGATTCAGGTTGTGCAGATCTAGAATGGGGTGCCAGCCCCCCATCTGTTTGGGCACCAGGAAATACCTGGAGACAAAGCCTGGGTCTGTTGGAGGATCCATGCGATGTAGTCTCTGATAGCCAACTGTGAGTGGATACTTGTTCCTCCCAAGGGGCGTGGGCTAGGCTTGAGAGGTACTGCTCGAATTCCAGAGGCAGTCCCTTGCTGACCACTTCTAGAACGCACCTGTCCGTGGTGATACGACCAGGTGAAAGAAAGTGGCGGAGCCGACTCCCCACGGGGAGGACCCAGAGCTGGCGGATTGGAGTGGGGATGGCAGCCCTCCCGGCCACTGAGCAGGCTTGGAGGAGGAGGATCCCGACCAGAACCTCGGCTCCTTTATGGGCCTACTGAGGACCCTGCTTGGGCCAAGGGCCAAGCTTGAGCCTGCTGCTGTTGCTGCTGTCCACCTTGGAAGGAAGACTGCTGAGTCCAGGGGCAGAATGTGGAATGGTTTTTCATTTTCCTCTGCTGGTTCTTGCCTGAAGAACTTTGGCAGAGGTAGTGTCCAAGGTGGCACTGGACTGCTCAATACGCTGACTGTGACCGGTCGGCTCCTGGGCCAAACAATTCGGTCCCAAGGAAGAGCACGTGAGCTAATTTATGCTGGGTATCCGCCGGAAGGAGGAGAGCCTCAGCCAAGCCCCTGCGATGAGAAGCAACGCGGCAGCCATCGAACGGCACAAGAGTCCTCGAGATCCAGGGCCGCCTGGAGCTGCTGACTGGCAATGGCTCGGCCTGATCCGACTTGCTTGACCATAATCTGCATGCCCATGAGGAGATGTGGGAGGACTCTGTCCAGCGACCTGAGGAGGGTGTGGAAGAAGTGTGCCATGATGATGGCCAAACTTGCCTGATGAAGGACCAAGGAGGAAGCCGCATAGACCTTCCTGGTTGAATGGAGCTGGATGCTTTATCAGGAGGTCGGTCAGTGTTGGCAGAACTGCCAGTATGCCTGAACACAGAAGCAGTCATCAGGCTCTCGGCAAGGGTGCTCTGTGAACCCTCACAGGACCCCATGGGCACTGCATACTTCATGGCCATGCGGCAGATGGAGCAGGACAAGAGGCAGGACGCTGCCATAGTTCTAAGGGTCCAACAATGGCCTCGGCCACAGAAAGGCCTCAGTCGGGTATCCTTTCTTGATGTCAGTGAGAGGGTACTCTGCCTTTTCTGGATAGGCTCCAGGGCATCCCTGTAGACTCAGAGATGAGGGAAGGATCCTTGAAAGGACGAAGGACCATCCTCCGCTCTTTGGGCCAGCGGTCCAATCATCACCCCTGGATGTGAATGGAGACTGGTGACATCAGAATCTGAAGAGTCCGGATACCTGGCCTGCCGCTCGTGTCACCTTCGACTTGCTGGGGGTGGTCTGGGGTGACCGTGACCAACAAGCGC
The DNA here is from genome assembly GCA_016271365.2 of Neoceratodus forsteri. NCBI lineage: Eukaryota > Metazoa > Chordata > Ceratodontiformes > Ceratodontidae > Neoceratodus > Neoceratodus forsteri. The sequence continues at coordinate 1,079,289,593 of CM057458.1, forward strand.
CGGTGAAGCACGGTGTCTGGTCTATCTTGGCGGAAGAAGCCCCTCCCACAGGCTGCTTGGGCGGTGGTTCCCACAATGGGTGGAGAGACCAACAGGCTGCACTGGTGGTCTTGCGGCTCCGGGCAGGGGAACTGATTTGATCGGCTCAAGGGAGTCAGAAGCCAGGTAATGGCCGGGAGAAAGCGTGGTAGGCTTAGGCCCAGACAGAATGAGCTGCTGCCACGAGGTCCTCGTAGTGCTGCAGTTTCCGCCGGAACCTCTCTCATCCGGGGGGGACAAGAGGTTGTAGATCCCGACTGAGATCGGGCAGGCCGACTCGGTGGGTGAGGAGACACGTGGGGCCGGTGACTTCCGGAGTCAGTGACCGGATCCTCCATAGGGGCTCAAGCAGGCTGGATCTCCTCATCGGGAAGACAAGGACCAGGGTCCTTTCTAGAGAATCGTCGACCGGAGTTGGTGACAGTGGTCGATAACAAGCTTGACAGCATCGCCACATTCTCGGTCGCCTGGCCTGACGAAGGTCAGAGAAGCCAGCTGGCTGAGGAAGTGATCTCAACCGAGGTCGAGACGCATGCTCCTAGACCTCTCTCGGTCCCAAGAGCATCTTCATCTTGGACGAAGATACTCAGATCCATATCCCGGGACAGATCGGGAAGATTGTGGGCCCGCAGGTGCCCCCTCTCTGGTAGGGAGAGACTGCAGCTCCTGAAGGAACCAGAGAAGGTGGAGCCCAGGTTGGAGTGGAACGAAGAAGGGCCCTTCTTCCTTGAAGGCTTGCATGCGTCCCAACTGTTCAGCGGATCCCGCTGGACGTAGAAACCGCCCACCTAGCCTCCTTCGATTTCACTGGAGGGTTCCTCTTTCCTGTCTCCCCAGCTGTAGGTGCAAGATTGTCATCCAGGACTTTGGGATGGAAGGCCAAGCAGAAACTGCAGGGACGGTGTCCTGGCCGACACCAAGGCAGTAGCACTGCGTGAGTGAGGATTGGCAGCGACATCTTCTGGCCACTTGGGAGCACCGGCGTAATCGGGGCGGGATTTTCTTCCATAGTAGCCGCGACAAAATTCGCTATCACTAATTCGAGAAATTCAAAGTTTAGGTAGAACGATTTGAAAGCCAAGGCCTACGAATGTGTGACCACAAGAAAGGCACTGAATCTTCCAGCAAAAAGAAGATCTGGCATCATGGGGCAGAGCTGAGGTATATATCAACAGGATGGGTGGGAGGAGCCAACCTGAAGACTCTCGATGATCTCAAGGGAAAGGACATGCTAAAGAGTGTGGATGAACAACATATCCACGCTCCTAGAATCTATTTATCTAGGGGCATGGATAAGGTTCACTATCCACACAATGGCAGACTTCCAGCAGTTCTCAGGAGGAGGCGGCAAAGTGCGCACCTCTTGGCGAACACAGATCGGGAAAGTACAGTCACATAGAAACTTACACGTAACAGCAGATCTTGAGAGGCTCTTGAAGTAGTTAATTACATATGGGACTGAAGCCTAGCAGGTGTCAGGACCCCACAGAAAATTTCTAGCTAGCAGTCTCTGGTGGAGACCGCCCCACATCAGGGTGATCATGCCTGGCAACGTCGGTATAAAGGGGTGGTCACCCACCACCTTCCAGTTCTTTCCCGCCAAAGGCCCAAAAGGCAAGACGAGAGAGAAGCAGATATTTCCACTCTGGAAAATGAGCTGAAAAAGCTAAGGGGATGGAGGAGGGAAGGCATTACCTACTGCCAAGAGCCTCTCTCGAAGATGTTGCAGTTCACGTAGAACTTACCGTAACAGTAGATCTTCGAGAGAGGTTCCTGCAGTAGGTCTTCACGATGACACCGCCCCTGGTGTCAGGTCCGCACGGCAAACTTGCAGATAACAATCATCAGCGGGACCGCCCGACGTCCGGGCAGCATGACGTCAGCCCGACTATAAAAGGGCAGTCCCGCGCCCGCTCTCAGTTCTTTTCCAACAGAGACCTATAGATAGGTAAGGAGAAACCCGGAGGAAACTCCTCAGACCCAGCTTCCACTATAGTCCCGAAGGACTAGAAAGGATGGAAAATAGGATAAAGTCCAAAACTGGGAAGGAGGATGGGAAACTAGACCTACTGCAGGAACCTCTCTCAAGATCTACTGTTACGGTAAGTTCTTACATAACTGCAAAATCTTATTTTGAGAGGGTTCCTGCAGTAGGTTTCATATAGGACTGCATACCAAGCAGTCCCAAAGAAAAGCAAAACACAGGTGCATCCGGGAGGAGGAGAAGTCGCCATGAAGAATCATAACAGGAGGCCTTGCAAGACTGCAAGACCGAGGCCAGTTCTGGCAGGAGGCAATGTCCAGACTGTAATGCTTAGTGAAGGTGTGAACAGACGCACCATGTGGCCGCAGCACAGATCTCTGCCATGGACACATTCCTAAAAAGGCAGTGGAGGTTGCCACGCTACAGGTGGAGTGGCCTTTGACTGCCCCAGAAGGACTTCCATATTTCAGATACTAAAAAGGATGCAGTTAGCTAGCCATCAAGAGATGGTCTGCTTAGGAATAGCCTTGCCCTGGCACTGAGGGCCAAGGCTATGAACAGTTGGCTAGATTTCCTTACCTCTTTAGTCCTGTTTGTATAGTACCTCAGGATCCGGTGCACATTAAGGGTGTGCAGGAGGTGTTCCCCGTTGGAATACTGTGGATAGTACACTGGTAATTCCGCTCTGGTTCAAAGTGGGTTCGAAACTACTTTGGGCAAAAAGCAGAAGGATTAGTCTGAAGGACTACCCAGTCCTATAAGAAAATCAAATAAGGTTTCTTTACAGGCGAAGGCCTGTAATTGAAACCCTTCTGGCTGAAGTAACTCGACTAAAAATAAAGTCTTCCAGGAAAGGAAGTGTAAGTTGCAGGAAGAAGCTGATTCAAATGGGGGTAAGGTCAGCTCTTGAGCATGAAATTCAGATCCCAGGGAGGACAAGGATTCCGGATCGGAGGATCAAAATGAAGGATGCCTTTCAAAAGTTTTGGCAACCTCTAGCTGAGCCAAGGTTTTGCCCTCCACGGAAGGTGGTAGGCCGATACCGCAGAAAGGTGGACCTTAATGGAGGGAATAGCTAAGGCCTGCCTCGGACAGGTGTGCAGGTACTCTGCCTGTGAAGTCGAGCATGAAAATGGATCCTAGCTCCCTTGCTTGGGCCCATATCGTGAATCTCTTTCACTTCACAGCATAAGTAGATCTGGTGGGTGTTTTCTGGCCTCCACTAGAATATGCGCAACCTAGAGACGCCCATAGCGAGAAATAGCTATGTCCACAGGTGCCACGCATGAAGGTGGAGAGACTGAGGGCTCGGATGCTCCTGAGTCAGAAGGTCATGGAAATAGTCAGAGGAACCAGGGCTCCAGTGCCAAATGTTGCAGAAGAGAGTACCAAATTTGGCGTGGCCAAAGAGGGGCAATCAGGATTGCATGCGCCCTCCTGTTGAAGTTTCACCAGAACCTTCTGAATGAGAGGAAAGACATACAGAAACCTCCCTGTCCATGAAAGAGAGCGACGTCTGCCAAAAGCACCATGCCGGGAGCGAGCGAGCAGAAGGCGGGTAGGCTAACAGATCTATCTCTGGCCAACCCCATCGAAAAAGAGTTCTTCGACTACCTCTGACTTTAGCTCCCACTTGTGGGCCCTGGCCACTGATCGACTGAGACTGTCCACCAGGACGTTGGTGACACCGGAGCGTGGACTGCTGTCAAGTAAAGGCTTTGCTGAATCGCCTAGTACCACACCCTCACAGCTTCTCTGCAAAGAGGATATGACCGGTTCCTCCCTGTTTGTTTAGGTACCAGATAGTGAACATATTGTCCATCTGAACTAAAAGAGATCCGTACCAGAATCAACTGGAATGCCTGGAGCACATAAAGAACCACCCTGGTCTCCAGAACACTGATGTGGAGCATCAGCTCCTGGTCGGACCAACACCCTTGTGGGTCCCAGATGGGCTCCCCAGCCCAGATCTGAGGCGTCCGTGGTGAGAATTTGGATTGGAATTGCAGGATGGAAAGAAATTCTCTCGATAGGTTTGAGAGATCTTGCCACCAGCGAAGATATCTCTGAAGGCTATTGGAGATCATGACTTTGTAGTTCATGTTGTCCGTCCTCTGGTCCCACTGGACTCAAAGAGACCATTGGGTGACCCTCATGTGAACCTGGCCATGGGAACTGTTGAAATGGCGGCGCCATCAGTCCCAACAGGCGAAGCACCGAGTGTGCTGGGATCCATCAGGCCTGTGCCACTAAGGTCTCTGCCTGATCAGATGTCAGGAAAGCCTTGCCCTGAAATGTGTCTAGTACAGCTCCAATGAACTGGAGCCTCTGGGATGGTAGTAGCTGGGACTTGGGAAAATTGACTGTAATGCCCAGGGAAGCAAACAAGCAGGAGTGAAAGAGACAGACTCTTTCAGGCTGGTAGGAGAGGGTGCTGCGAGGAGCCAGTTGTCCAGGTACAGGAAGACATAAATGCCGCCCGCCACGCTAGGCATTTGGTGAACACTCTGGGGGCTGAAGAAAGGCCAAAAGAGTGCTCTGAATTGGAAATGCTTCTCCATGAAAACAAAAGCGGAGAAAACAGGGTGGGCTGGGAGGATAGGAATATGCAGGTAAGCATACTGCATGTCCAGGGGCACCGCCAAGAATTGAGGTGGAGCAGGGGAAGAAGCCCCTGAAGGGTCAACATACAAAACTTCTTGTACTCTAAGAGCGTTTAGTGTGCTGAGGTCCAGAATCGGTCTCAGGTCGTCAGTTTTCTTCAGAACCAGGAAGAAGTGGGAATAAAATTCCTTCCTATTTGGTTTGATGGGACGGGTTCTATGGCCCTCTTTAGAAGGACGCCTGGATCTCCTGAGAGACTATGGGGACCTGATCCCAAGGACAGAAGGATCGTCCCGCGTTGAAGGGCTAGAATTTTGCTGAATTCTATCAAGTGACCTTGCTGGATGAGCTGAAGCACTCAAGTTTCAGCAGTGACGAACCTCCAACCAACCAGATGGGCGAACCTCCTCTGACCGGTTCCTCTCGAGGTTACGGAGGGAAAGGAGTCAGGATGGGGAGGGGGGGAGCTGCCCAGAGGCCTGTTTGGGAAATTTGGCTTATGGGTTTGAGCCCCAGATCCATGTGCGCAATTCTTTTGCTTGGCACTTGACCTGGGATTAGTTCCACCTTCTTTGGTGGTGAAAAGGCTGCTTTTTCTGGCCTGTCTTGTATAAGGAGCGGACATTCTGCAAGGAGCGCCTGCTTTCCTGCAGCCTCAGTAATAATATCTTTAGCGGCCCAAAGAGGATGGAACCCCTGAAAGGGGAGTCCAGAAGAGGACTGCACATCCTGCCCCAGTCCCGCGATACGGGCTAGGAGAGGCAACGGAGGCAGATCCCCTGCGGCTGCCGCTCTAGCCACCGAGTCGCAAGTCGCCCAAGGGTGTGACGACACCAGGATTTCCCATCCTAACTTTGTCCAACAACTTCTTTCTCAGGGTTTCATCCTGAACCTCTTGGAGGACCCTTTCCAAATCCAAAGAAGCTTTCTGACAGGCGACCATGTGCGAGGCGTAATTAAGAGAGCATGTTGCACAAGAAGAAGAAAGTATATTTCGCCCAAATTAGTCGAGTTGTGCGGTCTTATCAGGAGGCGAAGAACTCAAATGTTTGGGCTGGGCTGAGCGGTCATGAGTGGCCGTGATGACCATGGAGTCAGCCTTAGGATGGGAGTTAAGGTGAGATATCCTTCCGGGGGTAATAGGTGGGGTCAGCTTTGTGTGAGACCACTGGTATGGAGGACGGTTGTTGCCAGACTGTGATCACAAAGGTCCTCGTGGGGCCCCATCCAGGAGGAATGGTGATAGGGTCTGAGGTGGCCAGATTCAGATGCTCCATGGCGTTTTCTTTCGGATCTCCTCTTTGGATGGCCATCAGCCAGCCGCCTGAATTGACACAACAGATCTCCGAAAGAGGGTCCTCGGAGCTGACTTTGGAGAGTCTTTTGGAGGGACCTCTCTAGAGACCTAGGCTCCGGCGCGTAGTGTTGGAGTCGGTGTCAGAGGCTCGGCGCCACTTGGCACAGAGGGATCTGGTTCGTGGTGCCAACAGTGATAGAGGTCGACGATCTGGCCCGAGGAGGCGGTGGAGAGGTGACCTGGGGTGGGCGCTTCCCGCACCAGCTGTCTTAACTCTGAAAAAAGTTGCGCCTAGCCTCTTTCCACCAAAGAGGGACGGACTCGTGGTCCAGTACCGGAGGAGGGGAGGCTGGTAACTTGGATACCCGGGTACTGAGGATAGTGCCAGGATGGGTAATACAAAGAGTACCAGGGATAACCCGCATGGGGTGTCCTGGAATAGGATATCCTGGAGTCTGGAAGGATGACGTTGGATAACCCGTGTCTGGTAACCTGGCATTGGGAGAAGTGACTGAGGCACCTGGCCCAGCTGCCGGGTACTGAGTCATCCACGGACTACCCCCAGGCGAGAGAGGGGTTCAGGGACTAGCAACCCAGTCGGAGGACCCGCAGGGGCGGTGCCATACTGACAGGAGGTGGCGTTGGATCCTGGAGCGCACCCAAACAGCCAGAGGGTGGAGGATCCATAACCGGATCCCCGGTCGGCAGTGGGACCTTGTCTGGTGACAGCGGAACGCCTGGCGAGGGGAGGACTCGAGGCCCCCGACGGCAGGTCCGAAAGTGAGCTTCCTAAAGCAAAAAGCAAAGGATAGGGTGGCGAGTCTCTGGGGTGAAGAACTCCTAGAGACGACAGGTCGTCGGTCACTTACTCTGTCCGAGGTCAGGGGCCAAATTGGAGCCCGACGGGAGAGTGGGTGGATCTGGACGGCGCCTGAGGAGCCAGCGTCCGAAACAGCAGATCCAGCCGGGCTAGAGATGGCAGGAAGGCCGCCGCTAGTCTGATCGGTGAGGCCACGCACTCTTCGCTGGAGGCGGGTGACTTATCGGCAGGACAAGGCGATGAAATTACCACCTTTAAAGAGGTTACCTCGGCTGCCCGCTCATCTCGGCAGGAGGGGGAACCGGTCCAAAGAGGCAGACCGGGCGCCTTAAAAGTACTCCTTACAGTTGCAGGTCTTCATGTGGCGCCGGACTCCAGTCCTGGCACTTCTCTTACTTTTCCTCTTTTTCGGGTCGGCGATGACGACGACCTTTCCCTAGAATTGCTGGAGCCCTTTTCCATAGACGCTAAGTGTTGGGTCAGAAGATGGGCCTCAAGGGACCACTTGCACCTGGTTCTGGTCACCTGGTTGAAGGCCTGACAGATAGAACACTCCTGGACGCCGTGCTAGAACCTGAGGCAAAGGGAGCAAGCAGGGAATGGTCGTCTCGGATTTGAGCGCCACACCTAGAGCGCTTTCTTTTCTGTCTAGAAGACATCAATTTGAAGAAAACTTTGAGAGAAATTAAGTAAGAGGTGAAGGAAACTTTCGACAAAATACAACGCAGATGTTGGATTGCTGTTCTGACATGAGCGAACGTTACTGGGGCGACGGTGGGAAAGAACTGGAGAGCGGGTGCAGGACCGCCCTTTACAGTCTGGCTGGCGTCCACACGTCGCCCGATGCTGGGGCGGTCACCACTGATGACTACTATCTACAAGTTTGCCGTGTGGCTGGCGTAGGCGCAGTCCTATATGTGAAGACTCTGCAGGAACCCTCTCAAGCAGATCTACTGTTAAGATAAGTTCTTACATAACTACTGTCTTACTTGAGAGGGCTCTTGCCGTTGGTGATTACATATAGGACTGAGTCCCAAGCAGTCTGGAACAAGGAGAAGCATACAGGAGGAGGAAAACTACACAACCATAGCACCTCTGGCTGTAAGGGTCTCAAGAAAGGAAACCTTGCAGAACAGCCAGCCCAAAGCCTGCTCTACGGCACGAGGCAATGTCCAAACTGTAGTGTTTGGTAAAGGTATGGACAGATGTCCATGTGGCTGCAGCAAATGTCAGCTGCTTACACTATTCTTGAAACAAGTCAAGAGAGGCAACGACACCACTAGTGGAGTGGCCTCTGACTTGACCTGGTAGGTCTTGTGATACTTGTCATAACAGAAACTGATACAATGAGCTGAGCCATTTAGATAGGCATTGCTTGGTAACAGCATTGCCTTCTCTTCTGTGAGCAAAGAGACAAAAAGCTGATCAGATTTCCTGAGATCCTTAGTCTGAGTAGTGTAGTATCTCAGTATTCTATGAATATCAAAGTATGCAAGAGATACTCCAGGGTTGATCTATGAGCCACCACCGTTCCTTGTGAAAAATTAAATGCGGGATTTTGCACATCAAGGCTTGAAGCTCGGAAATCGTTAAGCTGAAGTAATGGCCACTAGGAAGAGAGTCTTCCAGGATAGGAACTTCAAGTCTGCTGAGGCTGCGGTTCAAAAGAAGGCAGGGCAAGCTTCTCAGGAATAAAATTCAGATCCCAAGGAGGGCAGGAACATGAATAGGGGTCTCAAATGGAGGACCCCTCTAAGAAAAGTCTTAGAGATTTTCAGCTGCGCTAAGTTTCTGTTCCCAGAAGGAACATGGTAAGCAGAAATAGCCACCATGTGAACCTTCAAAGAGGAATATGGCAGAGACATAGGTCAAAGAGATAGATGGCGCATATATTCCAGAATTCTCCGACAGGACACAAGAATGTCTCTAAATTCTTGGAAGAGGCCCAAATCGAGAACAGTTTCCATTTTCATGACATAGCCAGATCTAGTGGAAGGCTTTCTGGCCTCTACCAGAATCTCAGCCACAAGCAGGGAGACCCAGAATCGGGCTTGAGCTACGCCTGCAGGAGACACACACATGCAACAGACGGACTTGAGACCTGGATGAATCAGGGTCCCCTGATCCTGGGTCAATAAAAGTTTTAACAGAGGAAGAGGAGGTTCCTCTGAATACTGTTGCAGAAGAGAGAACCAAACTTGCCTGGGCCAGAAAGGAGTGATTAGGATCATGCGAGCTCCTTCTGAGCTGAGTTTTAAGACCCTCAGAATCAAGGAATGGGGGCGGGGAGAGAATGAGCGAATCTGTCCTTCCAGTCTAGAGACACAGTGTCCCTCAAAACAATGCCTCACCCTGGGCGGCGAGCAGAAGGCAGAAGTTTTGCATGAGGAGACGCAAACAGGTCTACCTGAGGTGTTCCCCAGCACAGGAAGAGATGCTCACTACCCCCTGATCCAGTTCCCATTCCTGAGACTTTACTGATGACTGGTTGAGGTAGTCTGCCAGCGTATTTTCAACCCGTGGAACATGAACTGCCATCAGGTGAAGGTTCTGTTGTACAGCCCAATCCCAAACTCTCATTGCCTACCTGCACAGAGGGTAGGGAATGTTCCTCCTGTTCGTTGATGTACCAGACTACGCATATGTTGTCCATCTGGACAGCCAAGCGACTGGGAAGGACATACAAATTCAGAGCTTGAGAGCATACGGAACAGCCCTGAGCTCGAGCACGCTTATATGAAGAGTCTGCTCGAGCCTGGACCAAGAACCCTGCGTCCTGTGAGACCCTAGATGGGCTCCCCAACCCTCTCGGAGTAGTCTGTTGTCAAAATTTGAGAAGGGGTTTGAGGCAGAGGAACTCCCAACAAAGGTCCTCTTGCGCCATCCACCACGGCAAGTCCCGAATCAATGGGTTGGAAAATACAGGTTACTCACTTGCAACAGGAGCTCTAGGAATGGTATATGTTGTTCATCCACACTGTCTGGCAGGTTCCTTGCCACTTTAAATCTTGCTGGAAGGTCTTCAAGCTGGCTCCTCCCACCCACTGGGTGGTAAAACTCGGCTCCGCCCCATGACACCAGCTCTAGCCCACTGGAAGCCAGGTTGTGCGCGAAGCCGGGGAGGCCGGGTGAGTCGTGTGGATGAACAACATATACCATTCCTAGAACTCCTGTTACAGGTGAGTAACCTGTATTTCTAGGGACATGGATATGTTGTTCATCCACACTGTCTAGCAGACTCCTGGCAGTTCTCCGGAGGAGGGAGGCAAGGCACACCCTACTTAGGGAATAATGACTGAGAACCGAGGCCCCAAAACCAGCATCCCGGCGTGACTCAAGGTCGATGTGGTAGTGGGTAATGAAGGTGTGTGCTGACTTCCAGGTAGCAGCCTGCAGATTTCCTGGATAAGGATGTCCCTGGAAGCAGCCACCATGCAGCGATACGGTGGGTAGAATGAGCTCTTATCCCTCTGGGAGGCTCCATGCCCACCAACCTATAGCAGAGATCTATGCAGGGAGGTGACCCGCCTGCCTACTGTCCTTGGCTGCGGGTCTGAGTGCGACTTCGGTGGGTGACAAACAGCTGGCGAACCTCTCCCCGAACTTCAGCCGTCCGCCTCCTTGTAATAAGGAGTGCTCTTCTAGGGTCTAAAGTATGGAGCCTTATTCAGCCTCGAGGTGTAATTGGGGTAGAACACCAGCAGAGTCAACACCTGGTTAAGGTGAAACTCCGACACCACCTTTGGAAGGAATTTCGGGTGGGGCACAGGACAACCTTGTCCCTGTGGAAGACCAGATAAGGAGACTCTATGGAAAGCACCTGGAGCTCTCCCATCCTTCTGGCTGACGTGATAGTCACCAAGAAGGCGGTCTTCCACGACAGGTGAGAGATGTCACACCTGTGCATCGGTTCGAATGGCTTGCCCATGAGCTTAGCCAATACCAGCAGTAGATCCCATGGAGGTGGAGGTTCTGCACTGGAGGGATATGTGATCAAGGCCTTTGAAAAACGCCTGACCACCTTCTCCTGCACCACGGACTGCTTCTCGGCCCGCGCCGGTAAGCAGAGATGGCTGTCAGGTGCACCTAAGGGTCGCCGACCAAGCCCTTGCTGAGAAAGGCACCATAGGTAGTCCAGAATGCTTGCCAAGACAGGAGGAAGGGTCCAGGCCCTTACCCTGACACCAAATGGAGAATCTCTTCCATTTAAAGGCGTAACATTTTCTGGTCGACTCCTTCACGGGACGCCTCAGCGATGTTGAGGACCTCGTCGAAAGACCCAAGGCCTGGAACTCCAGCTGCTCAGGAACCAGGCCGTCAGGTACAGGGATTGAAGGTCCGGACGGAATACCTTCCCTGATTGACTGAGAACAGGTCCGGGCAGGCTGGAAGCTGCCTCAGGAGCCTGGAGCTGAGACTGAGGAGATCTGGATACCAGAACTGGCGGGCCAGTCTGGTGCTACCAGAAACTCACGCCTTGTCCCTCCTCACCTTGATGAGCACCTTGTGGATCAAGGAAATGGGGAAAGGCGAGAAGAGGCCCGGGGTCAACGGCCCTCGAGAAGGCATCCTGCTGCAGCGAGCCCTGCTGAGGGGGGCGGGCATGAAACAGTCTCAGCTTTGCATTCTACCTGGAGGCAAACAGGTCCACCTGAGGCATGCCCCAGTGGGAGAAGAGATCTTGTACTACCCCGACAGGAGAGACCACTGTGGGACCGAGCCCCTATCCAGCTTAGGGCATTGGCCAGAATGTTGGAGGCTCCTGCCACATGGATGGCAAGGAGATCCGCCTCCAGGCTGCAGACGAGGGACCAAATGCGGAGAGCTTCCCTGCACAGAGGCATGGACCACGTCCGCCCTTGTGGTTTAGGTAGAACATGGTGTGGTATTGTCCGTCTGGACCTGGAACACTTGACCCCGCTACAAACTGGCGAGGCGGTGAGGGCTAGATGAACCTCAAGCTCCAGCAGGAATGATGTGGCAACGGGACTCATGAGGTGACCAGAGGCTGTGGCCTGTGCTCCCAGATGGGCACCCAACCCACCAGAGAGGCATCGGTCGATAGAGACCGTCGGCTCGGGGCAGACAAACGGATGCCTTCCTGCAGATGAACTGGAACGGTCCACCACTGGAGGCGTTCCACATCTCCTGGGTCACTGTCACTAGCTTATCTAAAGGATCGGAGCGCTGTGACCATTGGCTGGCCAGTCCCACTGTAGGGGATGCATGTACCACATGAGCCCAACGGACCACACTGGTGCAGGTTGCCATGAGGCCCAGGAGGCGGCGGAAGTCCTGGGCAGGCGCAATTGCCCAACCTGGAAATGACTGGGCAAAGGAGGAAAGAACCTCAGCCCTGTCCGCTGGGAGCCATGCTCTGGCTCGCAGAGAGTCGAGCTCTGCCCGATGAACTGTATCACCTGCTTTGGCATGAGTTCCGACTTGGCCTCGTTGATAAGGAGGCCAACGAGAGCAAACCTGGAGGGCCAGATCCCTGGACGCTCCACCTCCATTCTGGAGGAGGCCGCAATCAGCCAGTCGTCCAGGTAGGGGTACACGGGACCCTTCGGGCGCCGCAGGGAATGCTGTCATTACTGCCATGCATTTGGTGAAGACCCTGAGAACTAGCGAAGGTCGAAGGGCATAGCCCAGAACTCGCAGAGGACCCCTCTGCCCTGAAGCAGAGGAATCTCTGGTGGGACGGACGGATTGGGACGTGAAAGAACGCGTCCCTAGAGGTCCAGAGAACAGGATCACATGCCTCGATCCAAGGATGGAATGATCTGAGCCAGAGTGACCATCCAGAAGGTTCGAGACCTTAGAACCTGTTCAGGTCGTGCAGGTCTAGAATGGGCGCCAGACCCCCCGTCCGTTTCGGGACCAGGAAGTACCTGGACACAAACCCTGGTTCTGGTGGAGGGTCCGCCACCTTCCTGATCACCTCCTCGAGGAGCATGGCAATGTCGGCTCGACATGCCAACAGGGAGGCTGCGGACTCGAGTTTCCCGCGGGGTGACGGCTTGGAAGGGCGGGCCTGCTCGAACTCCAGAGGCAGACCCTTTCCTACCACCTCCAAGACCCAGCGGTCCGTGGTGATAGTGGACCAGGCGGAAAGGAAGTGGCGGAGCCGCCCCACAGTGGGAACCCATGGGGAGCGGCGAGGCTGGGGCGACACCCTCAACCCGTCGCAGGGCAGGCTTGGAGGAAGGACCGGCCGAGGGACCTCCTGGGCCTTTCCTCCTGCTTCCTGTTAGAGGAAGCCGCGGAAGCTTGGCTTTGGGGTGCCAGCGTGAGCCTGCTGGCCTTGATGCTGGTGTTGCTGGGCGCGGACATGCCGCAGGAGCAGAAAGGCGAAAGGACTTATGTTGCTGATGACGGCCCTTGTCCGTCTGGGTGGAGGTGACCGAGTCAAGGTAGCGTTGGACTTTTCGATCCTCTGGAGGTGGTCTTCCACTCCAGGGCTCGAACAGGTCAGTCCCAAGAGGGGCGTCCATATTTGTGCTGGGTATCTGCCGTGAAGGTGGATATCCTCAGCCAGGCTCTGCGGTGCACAGCCACTGCGGCCGCTACTGATCGGGCACAGGAGCCTCCAATGTCTAGAGCCGCTTGGAGCTGCTGTTTCGCCACTGCCCTTCCTGATCCCGCACCTGCTTGACCGTAGTCTGCAGGTCGGCGGAGATGAGGGATCACTCATCCAGGGAGCCCATGAGGGGCGGAGAAGTGCGCCATCAGCACTGCCGAGCTGGCCTGATGGAGGCCGAGGGAGGACGCAGCGCACACCTTTGTGCCTGGCATAGTCCAGCTTTTGGACTCCTTGTCGGGGCTTATCCATATCCCTAGCATTCCCGAGCGCCGGAAAACGCTATCGGTGACCCAACCCCTCCGCAGAGGGTGCTCCGAAAACCGGACAAAGAGCCAGTAGGGACCACATACTTCCTGGCCATCCTGGCAGGCGCAGGGCAGGAAGCCGCCACTGCCAAAGCTCCAAGGCTGGGCCAACAATGGCTTCAGCCACCAGAAAGGCCTCCGTGGAGAATTCCCTTGGTCCAGTATCTCCGTGAGGGATACTTGGCCTGCTTGATACGGGTTTCAGCTGCATCCCGTGGACTCCGAGATGAGCAGAAGCAGACCCATGAACGACAATGGGCTCTCGTCCATCGACTGCCCCTGGAGGACTCAGGTTGAGGGGCCTGGAAAAGGGAGGAGGCGCCGCCAGATTCCGAGGATCTGCAAAGAGCTGCCTGGGGCTTGAGCCACCCTCCACCTGCCGAGGATGGTCGGGAGTGGGTGACCAACAACCAGTGGGGCAGACGCTGACCTGACCGAGAGTCCTTGGTCGGTGCCCAAGATTTCGGTTGTGGAGATGGAGGTTCCACCACAATCGGTGGGGCAGCTGGTTCGGCTGAACAACCGCCCAGCTTGAGCACCCTTGACTACCGCAAGGGGTTGTTTGCGCTTCGGGTGATAACCACTTAATGGCCGGAGGCGACGGTGTCGACTCTGTTCCCAGACAAAAGGAGCTGCTGCCACATTAAGTCCTCGAGTGTCGACGCACCTGGCGCCTAAAGCCTCCTCTCCGAGGAGGAAGACGAGACAAGCGGCGCTGCCGCCACCTCGGTGCCGAGGACCGCCGATGTCGGGTGAGATCGGCTGGACCGAAACGAGGTCCGAGACCGAGATCCTCGGTGTTTCCGAGGGTGGGTCTGGGAGGGGCGGGGACATCCGCTCCTCCCTCGGCTCAGGAACCTTGACCAGGGGCTCCGCACAGGAAGCACAGGCAAGTCCTCGGTTTCCACCGAGGGAACCGTGATGAAGGGTTGTTAGCTTCACTCAGTCGACAGCCCGCCTGATGGTAGAGAAAATCTCACCGCCGACGGGAGTCTTGGACGGCTGACCTGACGGGGACACCGTGAAGCCAGCAGCCTTAGCCGCAACCTTGACCAAAGTCGAGTGTCGACTGTCCGGGAAAGGGACCTCTCCCGCTCCCACGAACGCTGGACAGTGGGACTTATCCTTCGAGTCCTTCTTTCTTGATTGAGGAAGTGTCCCGTGGCTCCTCTCCTTCGTGGAAAGGGATTGGCAAAACTCCTTAAAAGAAGCTGTGTAGGAGGATCCCAGAGAGAGCGGGATAAATGCTGCGATCGAGGAAGATGAGGATGCGGTTGGCCACCTCCTCCTTGAGGGCGATCATCTGCTCGAGAGTTGCTCAGCCGAACCAGCTGCCATGGACACCGCCTAACGGGCCTCCCTGGACTTCACCGCGGATAACGCTTGTCGGGCACCCAAGTTGTAACCGGGCAGCCGGTCTTCAAGGACATTGGCCGAGAAAATCTACACAACTCGCAGGCCTCGGGTGGCGTGATCAAGGCTGAGGCAGTGACGACGCGGAGTGCGGATCCGCCCTGGACATCTTCTGCCCGTATGGGCAACCGACGAAACCGGAGTCGATTTGTCCATCGCAGCCGCGAGGGAAGAATCTGACAGAAGTCTTGAGAATTTAAAACTATTTTCGGGCGAACCGACGGTTAGGATCCAGTCTATACGCAGAGCGTTAGGAAGGAACCTAAGCTTCCAAGCGGTAAGGAAGATCTGGCGCCATGGGGTGGAGCTGGAGTTTTACCACCCAGGTGGGTGGGTGGGAGAAGCCAGCTTGAAGACCTTCCGCAAGATTTAAAGTGGCAAGGAACCTGCCAGACAGTGTGGGTGAACAACATATCCATGTCCCTAGAACCAGGACTTCTTTGTCTAGGTCGTCCAACATCTGGTCCCACTGAAACAGAAGCATCCACTGAGAGATCCTCATATTGAGCAGACTGCGGGGACTGTCAGAATAGCAGCCGCCATGAGCGCGAGGAGGCGAAGAACCGACTGGCGCTGACCCGCCTGCGACCGGACAGCAAGCTTGTATGAGCCTGGAGGGTCTCCACCTGCCCGTGGCAGAAAGGCCATGCCAGTGGTCGTGCCCAGGATTGCCCGATGAACTGGAGCCTCTGAGAGGGACCAGATAGGACTTGACCTGGTTGATGGCGATACCCAGGCTGGTAAAACCTGCAGGAAAGGGAGCGTGGGAGATCCTCCTGGATGGGCTGCCAGGAGCCATACGTCCAGGTACGGAAACCTGCACTCCCTGGCACGCAGGGCTGCTACCATGGAGGAGGCGCTTTGGTGAACACTTGGGAGCCGAGAAATACCAAATGGGAGGGCCTTGAACTGGTTGTGATCCCCCTTGAACGAAAACCAAAGGAATTTGCAGTGGGAAGGGCATATAGGATATGCAGGTAAGCATCTTGCATGTCCAGTGCGCACAACCACTGTCCCTGCCGAAGCAAGGGCAGAAGGCTCTGCAGGGAGAGCATTCTGAACTGTTTGTACCCATGAACATGTTCAGGGAGCTGAGATCTAAAATACGCCTCACGTTTCTTTGAAACCAGGAAGAAATGGAGTTGTAGCCTGTCCCCAAGGTGGGTTGGGACAGGCTCTATTGCTGCCTTCAGTAGAAGGGAGGATATTTCTTCCCAACCAGAGGAAGATGTTCCGGGAGTAGGACAACCTGGGAGGTGGTTTTCTGGGTGATTTCTGTAGAAACTCGACTGAGTGTCCTGCTGCTATCAGTTGGAGCACCCAAGCATCTGAAGTTATCCTCTCCCAACCCAGTAGATGGATGGAGACCCTCCCTCCTACAGGTTCCTCTGGCAGGACCAGAGGCTGTGAGAGAGGGAGGAGTCAGGAGGTGTGGGGCAACGCTGCGGCTGAAGCTTCTGCCGCTTCTTGGGGAGGGGCTTGGCAGCGGAGTGGCCCGGCGCTTGTTGACTCGCTTGCCCTGAGGTTTCGCTTTGGGCTGAGAACATCTGCAAAAGGGCGGCGCTGTCCCTAAGGGGCCTGTACATAGAGTCAACAGACTTAAGCGCAATGCCCTTCTCTTGCAGGTCGGTAATGATGTCCTTGACATCCCCAACGAACAGCACAGAACCCCTGAAGGGCTGCGCGCTCCTGAATAGCGGACTGCACTTCAGAGACCAAACCTGACACCTGAGCCAGGCATGACGCCAAGACCCACGGCGAAAGTTGAGTCTCACCAGTAGTGTCCACTGGCGCAGACGTGGCATGGCGACGTGCGAACTGGTCAACAAGCAGATCGGACTAGATAAGCCGCTTTCTGTTTTGTCTGAGACTCAGGAAGGAGTCCAAATTGGTTTCTACCTCACTTGATATCCTTCTGGTAGCCCCCCATATGTGCGACATAATTCAGGGCCTTATTCCCAGAGTGGAAGAAGTGTACACCTTCTTCCCATACTGGTCCAGAAGGCGGATTCTTTGTCCGTGGAGACGAGTTGAGATGCTTTGGGTTCGCCACCTTCCGTGAGTGGCGCTAATCACAACAGAGTCGGCCTTGGGGTGTGTATTCAAAGAATCCACACCCTCAGAAGCCTGGTATAGCCTATCCACCTTCCATGGAAGAGGGGCTAATGCCGACGGCTGTTTTCAAATAGTGGAAACGAGGTCTGCGTGAGGCTCCCGATCCAGGGTGGAATCAATGTCGGAGCAGTTTCGGGCAGATCCAAATGGGCAGCCAGTTTTTCCATTGTGGATCTGGCTCCAGAAATTGCCACTGCTGTACCTCCTGGATCTTTTTATCAGCTCCAGAAAAGAAGGATCTTCCGGAGGTGACTTCGAGGAGTCCTTGGCCTGCGTTGGTCTGGAGTGCGTGGCTCGTTAGGGATCGGAGCACCCGTCAGAATAAGATTCTGGAGGTCTTCAAGAGAAGATGAAGACCCTCCTGGCGCAGGGGAGGAACGGACCCCTTGGGCAACCCTCAGGGAAGCATGTCCTCCGCCCTGGCACCAGAGGGCTCACCCTTGGTGTCAGGTAAGGGGAGGAAGTCTCTCACCTCCGGCGACGGGCATCCGGAACCAGTCCAGCGTCGGCAGGTGACTCTCCACTTCACTAGTAAGCTGAGCCTTGGCCCCAGCCCACCAGGAAGCCAGAATCTCCTTCAGATCCACCGGTGGCTGGGGGTGTGCAGTGGAGGAGGAGGAGGGATACAGATATTGAGGATATCCGTAATGTGGGTATCCATAGCCCGTCGGCGGGAAGCCCGGCCTCGGGTACTGCGGCAGAATACTGTGGTCCCGGTAGGAGCGCGGCCGGATACCCAGGAACCAGGCGCCTGACAGAGAAGACCTGGGAGATGCCCAACGGGGCCAGGAACAGGAAGTGGCCCGTGGGCATCTGGTCCGCATTCAGCAAGGGATGTCGCCAGGCGCCAGATAGGCCAGTGTCAGAGGGTCCGACGCCAGGTCATCCGCCCAGCGGGAGGAAGACCTGACGGGAGCGCATCGGGCGCCTTCTGCGCTGCCGGGGAAGGAGGACTAAAATCTCCGGGTCCAACAGGGAGATGCTGGGTCCTCAGTCAGCAGCGAGGCCGGGGACGGCGGACTGGTTGATCAGGTCAGCGTCGGCTCTAACGCGCGTGTCCGTTCGCCCGACTTGGCTGGGAACCGCCGCCCGACAAAGGCCATGGGAGGAGCTGCTTTGGCGTGGCATTTTCAAGGCTTACTGGACCCGGGCCACTCCAGAAGGCTGCACGGTCTTCCCAGGAGGCTACCTCCTTTATCCTGGGGGCTCCGACGGGCCCGGTGCGAGCCCGATGGGAGGGATGCCGCCGCTTTGAAACCTCCAAGACAGCTGCCGAGAACGGCCCCGGGGCAGGGGACGCATTTTCAAAACGGGCGACCGCTGGAGTCAGCGAAGTGGAGTCCCAGTCCCGATGCTTCTCCTCCTTCTTCTTAAGGTGACCCCTCAGGGGAAGTTGAGGCTGCCAAACTTCTTCAGCTCCTTCTCCATGGAGGACATCATCTTCTTCAAGATATGGGCCTCCAAGGACTGCTGCCTCCGTTTGGGGTGGTGGCATCAAACTGTTGGTAGTGCTGGCACTTCTCCACAGGGTGATCCGGGTCTAGACAGAAGAGGCACAGGGACTGTCCGTCCTTATGTGGGAGTGGCTGCCGCACGTAATCGCACTTGTTCTTATGCGAATCGGATGGAGCAGGGGACGACATACACGGCAGATATTAAAAGTTTTTGCTGAGAAACAGAGAAAAAGGCAGTAATAAAACCGACAACAGACTGACGAAGCAGTGAACTCCATCCGGCAGGTGCTCATGTTTAACCATGGAAAGAACTGGAAGGCGTGGCGGGGACCGCCTTATACTGACGCCGCCTGACGCCGTCACCTGATGTGGGGCTGTCCTCACCAGAGACTGCTAGCTAGAAATTTTTCCGTGGTCCAGACGCCTGCCTGCTTCAATCCTATATGTAATTACCTACTGCAAGAGCCCTCCTGAAGTAAGATCTGCTGTCCCAAATGCAGCATCCCAATGACGCCCAGGTCAATGCTGTAATGAGAGATGAAGGTGTGTGCTGGCTTCATGGCAGCCATGCAGATCTGGATAGGAATGTCCCTTGAAGCAGCCACTGAGACAGCGATACTATGTCTGGTGGAATGAGCCCTAAACTACATGCGAGGCTCCCTACCAGTCAAACTATAGCAGAGGTCGATGCAGGATGTGATCCAACTGCCAAATGGTAGCTGATGGACCGGAAGCCTCCACTGGTCCCCTTCGGTGTGGCTGTGCAATGCCAGGTTGATGAGAAACAAGACAGCAATACGTTGACGATTTCTTTGGTTGACCTGGCATGCATTATGGAGACCTGGCTGGGGACGATGCAGGCCCAGTTCTGGAGGCATCCATCCCACCAGGGTACTCCATAGTGCACTGCCGAGGAGGAATGCAGGGATGGGGAGTGGCCAGCTGTTTTAGATCCGACTTGAAATTCTCAGTGCACACAGTGGAATCTACTTTGTTTCAATGTGTGGTTGTTTGTGAGGTCTGGGTGCTGCAGGATCATCCTCGTTTATCAATCTACAGAGAATGAGGAGAATTCCTGCAGGAAGTCGAGACTTTGTCGCCGACAGGGCATTGGAGTCACCAGATGGTTGATTCTGGGTGACTTCAATGCCTGGGTTAACAAACGAACTCTCACACTTTGGGACAAACTTCCTCCAGATAATGACATCGATGGGCCTCCAACAAGCGGTTGCTTCTGGGACCCATAGCCACGACACACCTTGGACTTAGTATTTTCACTGCGGTTGAGATCACCGATCTAAAGATTGATCCGTCTCTTGGTTAGATCACTGCATTGTAGAATTCTTGTTTACCCCCTTAGCCCCTCCCAAGTTGAGATGGTCTACTACTGCCCTTTGAGGGTTTATCCCAAGAGGAACAGATGGCAGTAGCGGATTTTTCGGTGCGAGTGTTGCATGTGGGACGGGTTGAATGAGGCGTAGCAGCATATAATAAAGCTGTTGCCAAGGCATTTAACACCATTGCAATGATCCGTATCGACCCAGGTCTTCTCACTTGAGCTCCCCATGCACTGACGGGCTCTCAAGGAGAAGAACACGAGAGTCAGAAGCTGGAGTGTTGCGGAGGAGGACCGGGGCCTTGATGACAAACTGGCTTTGAGAATTCACTATGGTGAATATCAAAGGGTAATCACCCACGACCGGTGGCTCTGAGGGCTGAGGCGCTGGACGCCTTATCTCGCTCACGCTGGTGACCCATGTTCGGGAACAAGCATGGGCCCGTCGCTGGTCGGCAGGAGAGAGAAGGACTGAACATTCGACAGATTATTTCTCCTCCTCCGGGAGGTGGGTTCTCAGTGGTCGGCACCGCCTGCCCCTAGCGAAAGCTGGGACAAGGCGCCACGCTGAAGTACGGGGAGGAGTTGAGGTAGATGCTTGGAGGGAGCACGCGCAGATGCATACGCTGGTCCTCCACGGGCATCATTGCACACCCCAGCTCCTGGGAGAACACCAGGAAAAAGTGAAGCCGCAGCACTCATGGTGGAGGGCCTTGCACACTCCACTCCTAGCAAGCCACAACGCTGGTCCACTGAATCTGGTCTCCGTGGGGACTGGGGAACTCTGCCGGCCCTGCTGGGGTGCAATCCCTGGGAGTTTGGGTCCGCATCAGATGATGGACGCTGGGACGGCCCTCTGGAGGACAGCCAGTTAGGAGGAATAAAGTAATAACCACAAGAAAAATAAAAGGGAGGAGGGCAATCAACCATAAGAAGGCAGAGTTCCTGTCCAGGAGATTGCTGCAGGAAAGAACAGACCAGCTCTGCTCTTTTGGACTGTAGACAGACTATTACATCCTGCCTGCCTGCAGCTGAAAAGAGCAATTTCAATCACACAGTATGAAGATTTGCTCAGTTCTTTTCTGACAGTGTGTCGGCCATTAGGACCAGGATATCTCCAGTGGTACGATCAGCCCATGATGTTAAAGCCTAATAAGGACAGAAGCACTCCGGTTGTCTGGGATGAGTTTCGCCGGTGGGGTGGCTGAGGTCATTAAGATGATTTTGAAGCTGCCACCCACTTTTTGTGAACTGGACCCGGCCTGACATGTCTCCTAGAGGGATGTGTGGAGTTCGTTGGTCCAGTGTTCGCTGAGATTGTCCGGTATTTGCTCTCGGTGGGGTCTTCCTGATGCCTTGAAAGAGGCATTGGTGAGGCCCCTACTGAAGAAACCATCACTCGACCCTGATGTCTTAGCAAACTACTGACCTGTCTCCAATCTTCCATTCCTGGGGAAGGTTGTGGAGAAAGTGGTGGCTTTGCAGCTTGAGGTGCACCTGATGGCCTTTGACATCTACGACTCACTCCAGTCCAGATTTAGGAAGAAGCATAGCACTGAAATGGCGTTAGGGTGCAAAATGATCTCCTCAGGGCAGGAGATGAGGGAATGGTCAATTTCATTCTCCTCAATCTCTCCTCAGCTTTGACACCGTAGATCACATGGTGCTACTTGATCATCTGAGAGAGTACTGTGGACTCACCGGCAATGTCATCAGCTGCTTAGAGTCTTTTGACAGGCACGATGCAACAGGTTGTGATGGGAAGATTCTCATCGCATCTGAAGCTCCTAACCTGTGGAGTACCTCAAGGTTCGATCTTGTCGGCCATGTTATTTGCAGTGTATATGCTGCCCTGGGTAGCATCATTAGGTGTTCTGGTCTGGTTTTCACTGCTACCAGATGATACCCAGCTGTATATCTCCTTTGCCCGGGACAGCGGGCTGTGGATGTGCTTAACTGCTTGTCTAAGATCCAGAACTGGATGTCCTCTTAACTGGTTGAGGCTTAACCCAGGCAAGGTGGAGGTACTGGTGATTGAGCCTGGCCGTCAGCTGAATATGGTTGCCACGAGCAGGAACAGGATTGTTCCTGGGGTCCACCTCTTTGGTGGCGGTCACCAAGGTGTGAAATCTAGGCTCATCCTTGATGACGGATTGACACTTGAAGCTCAGTTGTCTGCCATCATCTGGAGTGGTTTTACCACTTAAGGAATGTTTCTTGGATTAAACCCTTAATCCCACCAGAGGATCTGCCATCATTAGTGCATGCTTTTGACACTTCCAGGCTACTGTAATGCTCTATACTTTGATCAGTGGGGCAACCTCCACCAGCTGCAGCTGGTGCCGAGCACGCTGCAACCAGATTGTTGATGGACCTTATGGGGTCTGATCATATAACCGGTTTAGCACAAACAGCACTGGTTGCTGGTTAGGAGGATTACCTTCAAGTTGGTCTTGCTCACCTATAAGGCCCTATTTGGCTCGGGCCTGGACTATCTGTCTGACGACCTGATACTTGCTCGCCTGGAGTGCGCTCCACTGCGGTTGTCCATGGAGGACCTCCTGGTGGTCTCAAGGGCACGATTAAAAACATCCTGAGATCATGCCTTCTAAGTTATGGACCATCCCACGGTCATTAAAGGAGGCACCTTCCATAGGAATATTTAAGCAGGGCCTTAGAACATACAAATACAAAATTTGACGGCAGATAAGGACCACTTGGCCCACCTAGTCTGCCCATTTCCTAATGGATAAGCTGCAGATCCTAGTTGACCAACAACCTACTTCTTCCTACCCCACTAGGACTGCCTTATGTCTGTCCCATGTATTCTTGAATTCAACCACTGTTCTTGACTCCACGACCTTCTCAGGGAGTCTGTTCCATCATCCACAACCCTCTCCATGAATAAATGCTTCCTCACATTACCTCTGAGCACCCCACTCTATTTTCAAATTGAGCCTCCTTGTTCTTACATCTCTTTTTCTGAAAGATGCTACCCTCTAGGACTTTGTTGATTCCCTTGAGGTACTTGAAAGTTTCTATCATGTCCCCCTCTCCTCCTTTCCTCGGGAGGCTATACATCTTTAGTTCTTTAGTCTTTCTTCATCGTCTTCTGATGCAGACCCTGCATCATTTTGATGCTCCTCTGGACAACCTCCATCCGTCTATGTCTTTTGGAGATGGGGTCTCCAGAAATGTACACAGTACTCCAGATGTGGGCTTACCAACTGTCTGTACAGAGGGCTAACAACTTCCTGTTTTCTACTGGTGATGCCTCTCCCTATGCATCCCAGTATCTCCAACCTCACTTACTGCCTTCTCACATTTCTGGCCCACCTTAAGTCATCTGATATGACTACCTCCAGGTCCCTTTCCATTTTTGTTGTTGTCAATATCTCACCCCCATTGTGTACTCTTCCCTGGGTTTTGTTTTCCAGGTGCATTACTTTTGCACTTCTTTGCATTGAATCTAAGCTGCCAAATATTTGACCATTCCTCCAACCTTGCCAAGTCCCTTTTCATCCTTTCCACCCCACCTTGTGTATCAATACTGTTTCATATCTTTGTGTCATCTGCAAAGAGACATACTTTCCCTTCCAGTCCTTTGCAATGTCACTTATAAACACATTAAGCCTTTAGACGCATCTTTTAATAAAGCATTTAGTGTCCACTGATTTTAAGTGAAATTGAATTGAGTTTGAAGAATATTATTTATGATTATTTTTGTAGGTTTTAAAATGGTTTGACCACAATTAAAAAAATTGCACATTGTGTAATCTATTTTGTACTATTATGCAAGGCACCCAGAGCCTCTAGGATTTGGGAGCATAAGAAATAAAGGTGACTTGAATGGTCTATGGTCAGAATCAGAAGCTGTTAGTGACTGAGTCAGTGACAGTGCCACAAGCAGCACCAACCCGTCCCCCAGCACTCGAGTGGCACTGGACCCTCTCTGGTGCTATGAATGGCACCAGGAGCTCAGGCGGCAGTGGGAACAGCACCAGAATCGAAGCAGCACGTGCATGGGGCCAGCAGGGGATCCAGCATCAACCCCGGAACCGCCCAGACAGCCAGTCACCTCTGACGACCGAACTTGATGCAGACCCAGAGCGGTCTCTTTTGTACGTCAATCAACCTCCATGATTTGGAGGTCCTCCTCCACCCTCCCCAGGTCATCAGACTGCTTGGGAGGCGATATCCAGAGGAAACTGATGAGAGGGCCCAACTCCAGTGACCTTCCTCTCTCAGTACCGCTCCACTCACTGGCATCTGGCCACAACACCAAAGTGCCCACTGGTGCAGGCCCAGCGTATAGCTTCAACCTCGCCACCAGGGGTGTCTGCTGCCATGGAGGGACAACAGACTGACAGTAGTGCTTAGTCGGTCCCCAAGGGAGACCGACTGTCCACCAGACCCCTCCCCAGCGAGGGATTAGGAAGACAGGTCTACCTCAGTACGTGCAGTACTGGGAAGAGCTCAGGGATCTTACCTTGGTGTCCCTGGTGCGATATCTGCTTCCAAAAGTGTGTGTGTGTGTGTGGTGGTGGTGGGCAACGATCACTTTAGCCATGGATTTTGAGGATGTGGTAGTCCATGGAGAAATAAGTGTTGCACGATTCATCCAGTATGGGACACCAGCCCCTTCCCCGTCTGTTTCGGGACCAGGAGTTACCTGGACGTGTACTCCTCACTTGCCACGGCATATGGGACACGGGCTATAGCGCCTTTTGCAGGAGATGAAAGTCATCCTCCTTAAGGATGGATAGCATGTCCCTGACACAGAGGACTTCCTTGGAGCAAGAGTTCAATAAGGTGGGAGAGCCATGAAGTCTAGAGGCAGCCCTCTGCCTACCACCTCGACAATCAACTTGTGAGTCATAATGATGGACCAATATGCCCAGAACTGGCGAAGCCCACTTAAAAGGGAGATGGGTCAGGGACTGGGCAGGTAGGAGGTAGACACCCCTGACCAGTCACTAAACAGCTTTTAGGGGGCACCACCTACTGGGGCTGGAAAGACACCACTTCCCCTACCCTCGCCTGTTTTGGGCCCCTGTCCAGAAAACTTGGCCTTAGGTACCAGGCTTTGTATTACCCCTACTGGGGCTGCTGCTGAGAGGCTGCGTGACTGAAACTTAAAGGTCTTCTTTTTGGTTTCTGAGCCTTCGGGATATTCTGGGATGAAGCCACAGAGTCCAGGATGGCTCTGGACTCTCAATCTTTGTGAGATGACCTTCCACCACTGGGCCAAAGAGGTCGGAGCCCAAGAAGGGACACTGGCCAGCTGCTGAGTGTCTGCTGAAAGGAAGAGAGCCTCCAGCCAGGCCCTGCAATGCACTGTGACAAGCACTGCCATGGCACAGGCGCAGGAGTCGCCCATGTCTAAGGCCGTATGGAGCTGGTGCTAGCCAGCGTTTGACCCTGGTCTCTGACTAACTTGACCAGCAACTGCTTGTCAGTAGGGATGTAAGGAAGATATTAAAACCACTCCCAGCAGGAAGTGACCAAAGCTGGCCATCATCATGGCACCTAATGGAGACAGAGAAAGAAGACGGCATAGACCTTCTTAGCTGCATGGTCAAGCTTCTTCGACTCCTTGTCGGGGGCTTATCCAGGTCCCTGTCGTTTCAGATTTTCGAAATGTCGGGGTCAAGACCGGACCCTCGGCCGGTGATCCGAGAACCCAAAAAGTCAGTAGAGTGCATGCTTGTGGACCATATGGGCTAAGGGTGCCAGTCAGGATGACGGATTTTGCCAAGCTCCAGGGCCAGTCTCAAAATGGCTCACTATGAAAGACAACCACTGAGGATCTGTCCCTATCGAGGATGTCTGTGAAAGGGTACTTAGTCCTTTTCTGAACAGGCTCCAGGAGGCCAGACATGGATTTCGACATTAGCCAGAGTAGGGCCCCAATGACACTGATCTATAGCTGGTAGTCAATTCCTCAACTAACACGTGGTCAAAGGTATAACCCCAGAACAACTCTGCATGGAGGAACCATCTGAATAGTACAAGGACTCCATAAAACGTCTCTCAACCATTTGCTGCCATGGACCACCAATGAGTAATCTGATAGATTTCATACCAAGAAAAACAGGCATGCAGAAGGCTGTGGCCCATATATGTATATCTCCAGCCAAGCTGGTATATCATCCGATGTGTGCAACAAAAATTATCAAGGTTTTGTTTAAATGTAACATGGCTATGGTTTGGAAATAATGAACTAGGAAGAGTATTCCATGATGGCATTATTCTCTGGGTATAATATGATCTCCTTTTATTAGCTCTGGGATATGTTAATGCCAGTTGGTAATTGTGGCTTCTTAGATTACATTCTCGTTTACAGTAGGACATTCCTAACTGGGTCAATAGCTCAGTATCGGTGTATATCCTATGCATCAATAAAAGGTCCCTCTCTTTCTTCTCATCTCCAGTACATGCCAGTTCCTTCAACCTTACCTCATAACTCTTTCATGCATATTGGTGACAAACAGTTAGTCACTCTACTTTGTACTCCCTCAATCTACCAATATCTCTCCTAAGGTAGGGGCTCCACGGGGGAGAGGGAGTAGTCGAGATGTGGTCTTACGTAGCCTATATAACGGCAGGACACATTCCCTATCCAGTATGACTGCCACAGACAGCTGGCATGGCAAGTCGGCTGCAGCACAACTTGGGCAAGGCTCCACCAAAGGCTGTGGTGCAGGTGGCTCCACCTGCAGGTGGGGAGGCAGGTTTGGGGACAAAAGTCTTGGGTGGAACAGCCTGGCTCTACTAAGCCAGCCAGCTGACCCGCCTGAGTTGGAGATAAAGCCCTACCATGCCCCACTTCTGCCAGAGGAGTTTCCTGTACAGTCACCATGTGATGGGCAGAGTCTCTCCTCCTTTGAGGTAGACAGCAGAGGCAACCTTGCAGCCTTTTAGTTGTGGTTTTGGGTTCCAATCAGCCGGCTGAGAAGTCGGGCCATGCGATCCTGCAACAAAGAAGAAGGAGCATCATCTGGCTCAGGCCACAGCCCGAAGCATCATGTGCAGCCACCAGACAGTAGAGGCAAGACATGTGGGTCTGTCTGTGACATCTTCTGGTGGCATACATAAAAACCAGGAGCCGGAGTGGGTGTCTCTGTGGTCTGTCTTTCATTGTTGAGGCAAGGGCAGAACCAAGGAAATATAGATAACTGAAAAAACTCTTTGAAAAAGTAATAAATTTGCCAACTGTACACTTTAGGTCCTACAATGCATGCAGCTGGGAAGGAGGAGACCGAACTATTCCAGCAGAAAGAAGTTCTGACATCATGGGGTGGAGCTGGAGGATATACCACCCAGGTGGTAGGAGAAAAACAGAAACACAGACCATGACAACAGGAAAAAACAAGAGGTCCATCCAGTCTGCCCATATTCCTTATAATACCTAGAACTTATTGTTCCTCCAAGGTACTAACCCTCCATATCCTATCCCCATTCTCCTCCTGCTGTTGTCACCCCAGGCGACCACTATTCCCTTCATTCTATCTCATGCCTGCTTGAATCTCCTGACTGTGTTTGCACCCACAATCACGGTCAACAGACTGTCCCAAGGTTCAACCACCCTTTCCATAAAAGTACTTCCTTGCTTCCCCCTGAACCTCCCTCCTGTTAATTTACACTCATGACCATGAGACCTCCAGTTAGTATTCAAGGTAAATAATTTCCAACAGTTTACCTATTTAATTCCTTTAAGGAACTTAAAAGGTCTTTATCATATCTCCCTCTACCTTCTGGTTTCTAGAAAGTACATATTTAGTGCCTTGAGGTGCTCCTCGTTGGATCTCCCCTGTTTCGATTCACTTTTGTTACTCTGCACTACACTGTTTTCAACTTATCCCTGCCCTTTCTGAGATGAGGACTCCAGAACTAGATGCAATACTCTAGGTGAGGACTCACAAGGGATCTGTATAGAGGAAGCATTACCTCTTTTCTTCTGCTATCAACATCCTCTAGATGCATCCCAGCATCCTGTTAGCCTTGATATAGGCGTGTTCCACTGGCTTGTTTAAGGAGTTACTGATAACTCCTAAATCCCGTTCCTTTCTGTAATGCCAAGTCTCACCTCACTCACCTAGTACTCCGGCCATGGGGTTATTTTCTGGCAAGAGATAGAGGAAAATGGTCAATTCTCGTCCTCCTCGATATCTCATCAGCATTTAACACTGTGGACCACGTTGTGCTACTGGATTGCATTAGAGTGCATGGTGGACTCACCGGAACAGTCAAATAGTCCTATCGCTCCCACAGGAGGAAGCAGTGGTAAATGAAAATTACGTACCTACCATAATTCTTGATCTTCTCTTGTATCTTTCCATTCATTACTGCCAGCTGACCACACACACACACCACAGGAGTTTTTGGGGAGGAGGAGTTGGTGCTGACAGCATCACCCACATGGCCGGCGCAGTGCGTGGGGCACAAGGGCTGACCGTCAGGTGCACGAGACTCCTCCTCCATCCCAGTTCTGTTTGGTTGGAGAGGGTGAAACAGTACAGAAAAATAAGCATAGCAAGAGAGCCGAGACAGACAAAGGAAAGGATATAAACTCAAAAAGACATAAGCCGACTAGGGGACAGAGAGAAGAGAACCCTACCAAAAGTGGCCATAGGGCCTCAATCCTTGGTGGTCTCAAAGAAAAGAGAAGGAAAAGGATAGAAAAAGGAAGAAGAAATATAGAAAGGGATAAAGGGGAGGAAGGTGGGCTCTCCACCACAGTAATTTGGAAGACCACTGGTTTGCAACTGTTCAAACCCTTGGTCAAGAAGACAAGGAGCAAGAATCCCACCAGTTTCAGGGGTTACTGAACCAAGGCCCTAAGGGATTTAAAGATGGCCTGGCAAGCACTGGTGGAGACTTGCCTCTTTCCCACCCTATATTCGATTTTGTTTTGAACATCTTGAAGCCTGGGCCTCACAGACCGTTCCTTAAGTAGGGTGAGCAGTCCCGCCTAAAGAGGTGAAGTCAGACTGACTGCAATGGGGGTTGGGGGAGAGAGTAATGGAAACCAGATAATAGTTTCCCAGAGAATACTGATGTAGTCCCCATTCAGGAGAAGGGCCATGGGACATCAGTGCCATAAGGGAAAGAGAGAAAGAGGGAGGAAAATCCCATGGACTTTCCTAGGAATGCACTGATGAGCTAACAGCCAAGGGGTGACATAAGGAGAGGAATTATCAAGCCTAAAAAGGGACATGCCAGTGCATCAAGAAAAGAATCCCAGGGAGTTCGCTCAGAGGTTGGGTGAAGACCCTACTCACCTCCTCCAGATTGAGTGCTCTGTGACTTTTAGAGAAGAGAACAGAGAGCTCTTAGGTACCAGGGGACTCAGCCCCAACTGGCCTCAGGAAGGGGGAAGGTGAGCAGGTGGAGGCAACACCCAACCGAGGCCCAAGAGGAAGGTGGGTGGGAATCAGTACGAATGGTGAAGATACAAGAGAAGATCAAGAATTATAGTAGGTACATAATTTTCATATCTTCCTTGTTAATCTTCACCATTCATTACAGGTGATACCAAGCCCCGGAGGGACCTGGCACACCCTGAGGGAACAGATTCCTTCAGCCTCCTGCAGGTGGGACGCAGGAGGGTGTAGACCCGACAGCCATACTAGACCAGCAAGATCTAAGGCTGGTCAGGACAAGGAGGTGTCCCCTGTGGCCGGGGCACAGGAGGCAGCTCTGTAAGATCCTCCCTGCCTGTGGGAAAGAGATGGGTCCCGAAGGGGAGGAGAGCACCCTACACCAGGCAACAGGTGACAATCTTGAGAGATGAAGCCATGCCGTCCGCCTAATGCAGATCGCTGTCTCTGCAAGTCTGGGACGCCACCTCATTGGCATTGTGAGATGCCCTTGCCTGGTACCTTGCCGCTCCAGATCCTGTGCAGAGGGGCAATGGTCTGTGCTAGCATCGACCACAGGTGCCTGTTGTAAGCAGCGTGGTGAGCTTGACGAGAACCAATGCAGAGCAACACACGAGCTGAAGAGAACACTCTTCTACCTCACTGGTCGAATTCTGCAGAATCCGGGTCCGGAGACAGTCGTCGCCAGGTGCTGAAGCCCAGAAGGAGTATCTAAGGCGTCCAACCCCAAAGGTGGGTGAGGTAGGGCACCTAGAGACTCCGGGGAGTGCAATACCTCCTCCTGCAGTTCGCTGGGGCTGGTGGAGAGCAGCTGGAGACTGCCAGGTGCGGACAGATGATTCCTGGAAGTTAATAGGCCAAGAGGGCACCACTATGTGATGAGCACTGAACCCACTCAAAGAGCAGGTGCATCTCCCACTCGGTACTGCTTCTTATGACGTGAGATATGTGTAGCTCCTGAACCAGCCTCGAGAAGAACCACTGATATTCAATGAAATCAGCATTGGAGGACAGGTGAACAGAATGTTCCTCTCCTCAGAGGAGGAAGATGGGAGGAAAGGAGCTGGAATGCTCAGGGTCCTCCTGTGCGCGGGGAGAGAGGCAGAAGACCTGCCCGTCCATGGCTCTCATATACCTCAGGAAAGGCCGCCACAATGGTCCTGAACGTCCCCCAGGTTAAGTGACCCATATAGCCTGGGAGAGGGGAGAGGCTCCACGGAGGATGGGGGAAGGGCATCTAACAAAAAGTGCCCGGCCTCTGCGATGCAGCCACTGGCTCCACAAGACGAGGCGAGGGACCCGGGGTCGATCCAGGCAGCGAAGGCTGTAAATGTGAGAACAAACCACGGATGAGCCCTGAGGCAGAATCTCCCTGAGGTGCAACTGAGGTTGCATGGGTCCAGAAGGGCAACCCTCCGCGCTGCCAACTAAGGGCATCACCGGAGACTTGTGGGAAAAGCGGGGTTCAGCGCTCTGCCCTCCCCACAGGGTAGTGGAGGGGGTCTCTGTACCTCACCCCAGCCCCTCAACCCTTTGGACTCCAGGCAGCCCTCTTCCTCGATCCCAGCAAAATGGGTCCCCCAGTCTAGTAGGCCCCCGTGGGAGGCCACAGAAGAAGGTCCGTTCCTATCAGAGGGGTCCTGGCAGCACAAGAAACGGTGGCAGCCACGACCACCGCCCCCATGCTGCTGTCCCGAGCCCCCCGGCTGGCCTCGGCATGAGGGAGCAACGAGACTACGGGCTCTGGGGATTCTGGGAGGGGAATGCTGGGCTGCCTGGTGCCGCTTCCCAGAGGGCTCTCAGACTCTAAGGTGTCAGGCTGCCAATCCGGGTCAGCCTGCAGGTCATTCTCCTCCGAAGAGGAAGAGACCAGGCAGACCGCCAAACTAGCGACCCCAGGAGAGCCCTTGGCAATGGCAATGCAGCGCGCTGCCGCCGAGACGACACTGCCCGCGCGCTGTCCCAATCACCGCATCATAATCCGGAACGGTACAGGAGGGTCTGCCTGTGCCGGGCCCAGCAGCTGTGGGCCGCGACACTGGGGAGCCTGCACTCTGAGGAGGTGACTGCCGAGGCAGTGCCAGCAACCCGCTCCGCAAGGAACCGAGATGCTCCTCCAACACCGCAGAAGAAGCCTCCTCCATGGCAAGGCAAGAATCAGGAGGCTTCCTCCTCACCGAGCCGTATAGACCCAGAAGGGGACCCAGAGGAGGATCAAGTGTTCTGGCCTTGGTGACCGCAAGCAGCGCTGTCCTCCAAAAGTTGGCAGGAGCCTGTCAACTTTAAATGCCGGATTTCGAGAACACCGTCCATGGAGAAACAGATGTCGTGAGTTGTCCATGTCATGATTGGGTCGTGAGGCATCACAGCCAAACGTCACGTCGGTCGAAGCGGAAAAATGCGGCCACAGAACTGCGGCGGGGCATGGCCGTTTAGATCTTCTGCCTTAGCCCCAAACCTAACACGACGCGAAATAAACTGTAAAACTACAGAAAAGACTGCGCACCGCTTAATAGAAAGGACAGGTCTTACCAGCAGCAAGCGGCGTGAGTGGTTGAGAACTGGGATAGAGATAGACGACAACTAGGCGATGTCGCAGAAAATGAACTGTGAACTCGCGGCAGGAAGTGCTTCCTCGGCCGGTGGGAGAAACAGAACTGGGATGGAGGGAGGAGTCTACGGTACCTAACGTGACAACTCTGGTCGCATATCGACACTCGGACCGCACAACTCCCCCAAAAAAAAAAAAACCTCCTGTAGCGGGTGTCGCCTCTGACTCTTACTCAAAAATAATGAATGGTGAAGACTGATAAGGGAAGATTGGGGAATTCTCCTCCTCCTCTAAGACCCTGCCGAATGGAGTGCCTCAGGGTTTGATTCTCTCGCTGATGTTGTTCTGATGTACATGCTGCCCCTGGGAGAGCGCATTAAACAATACAGTCTGAGTTTTCACTGCTATGCTATGCTGTATACATCATTTGCCCCTGGAGCTGACAGTGCGTTAAGTGCTTAATAAATTTCTGGCTGAGATCCAGGACTGGATGTCCTCAAACTGGCTGAGACTGAACCCCAAGACAGACATGCTAGTGACTGAGCCTGGTTGATAGCATGATAGGGATGCCTCTGGAGTGGCAACTGGGCTGGTCCTGGGGTCCACTCCATTGATGGCTTCCCCAGGGTGAAAATCTGGGAGTCATCCTCGACGAAAGGCTGACCCTGGAACCCCTGGTGTCATCTGTTGTCAAAGTGGGTTTTACCACTTAAGAAATGTCGCCTGAATTAAACCACTGATTCCGTCAGAAGACTTGCCATCACTGGTACATGCCTTTGTGACTACCAGGTTGGACTACTATAGCACTCTGTAATTCGGGGTCAATGGAGGGATCCTCCACTGACTGCAGCTAGTGCAGAACACGGCAGCCAGGCTGCTGGTGGGCCATCTGAGGTCCTGCCATGTGACCTCGTTCCTGCGTGATCTACACTGGCTGCCTGTCAGGTGGAGGATCATCTTCAAGATGGGCTTGCTCACCTATAAAGCCCTGGCCCCAGTTGCCTGTCTGACCTCCTTACTCAGCCACTCCGGTGCGTTCCCCGCTCCTCCACCAATGGCCTCCTGGCGGATTCCAAGGGCCAGGCTGAAAACCTGGGATCGCTCCTTTGAGGTGGCGGCCTGGCCCTCTGGAACTCGCTGCCAGGAACCTTGAAGGAGGCCCAAACAGTGAAGGCATTTAAGGGGTCCTGAAGACCTACCTTTTCAATACTGCGTTCTTTGATAGTTTTAAATCTAATTTTAGATATATTATTGTTTCACTAATGAAACTGTGTTGTTGATGCTGCCTTAACCTTACTTTTATCTGTAATGGCCCAGAGTCTTGTGGATTGGGTGCTAAATATAAATAAAACCCACTACTACTTTAACTGTCAGACCTTTGACCATTCCTCTAGTTTTTGTAGTTCCTCTACATACCCTTATTCTCTCATCACTATCCATTCTCCCACATAGTTTTGTCATCTGAGAAGAGACAGCCTGCCCTGGATTCCCTCACCAATGTCACTAATTAACATGCTGAAGAGGACGGACTGAGGACAGATCCCTGTGGAACTCCACTTGTAACATCCCTTTCCTCTGATTTAACCCCTGACCACCACCCTCTACTGCCTCCCTTCTAGCCAGTTACCCCAGTTCACTATGGTTTTAGCTGCATCCAGGTCCTCCATCTTTCTGAGCTACCTTTCATGTAGCACCAAACTGAAAGCCTTGCTGAAGTCAAAGGTACAACAGATGCACACAGCGGTGGCCCCTGTCTACTTCCTTGGTCACCCAGTCCAAAGAAAATAATATCAGATTAGTCTAACAAGACCTTCCATACAAAACCGTGTTTACTATCCGAGCCCTGCTCTCTAGGTAGTCCACAATGTCCTCTTTGATTAGTGATTCCATCAGCTTCCCCATGATGGCAGTCAGAGTGATAGGCCTGTAGTTCCCTAGGTTGCTCTCCATACCCTCCCCATGGCCCTGGCGTCTGCCATTCTCTGATCCCTTAGAACTTCCCTGACCAAAGTGAGCTGTTGAACAGCCAAGCCAATATTTCAGCCAGGTCTGCTGTTAATTCCCCAAGTATCGTCGGATGCAACCCATCTGGTCCTGGGGCCTTATTTATCTTAAGGGCTGCCTACCCTTACAGGACCCTCTTGCTAGTAAGTACTGGCTGCCTTATTTATGGGACTCCTTTAGCCTGCTTTGATGCCGCTTTCTGGCATGGACAAGCAGTCCTCCTTAGTGAATACTGAGGCAAATGTGGTCATTCAGGATGGTGATCTTTTGCTCATTCTCCTCTATCACTACCCCTTCAACTAGCCATGCAATGCCACTTTTCCTTTTTTTTCACTGATATCTATAAAAAAAAAAAACAAACAAACAAAAAAAAAACTGCTCTTCTCCATTCTTGAACCCCTCTGCGATAAGCAGTTCTGTGTCTGCCTTCACTCCTGATGACACACTTTGCCTCCCTAATAACTATTACTTAATCCTTCCTTTCTACA
This sequence comes from Neoceratodus forsteri, assembly GCA_016271365.2. Taxonomy (NCBI): domain Eukaryota; kingdom Metazoa; phylum Chordata; order Ceratodontiformes; family Ceratodontidae; genus Neoceratodus; species Neoceratodus forsteri. The sequence continues at coordinate 1,079,323,969 of CM057458.1, forward strand.
CTTCCCCACTTTTCCTTGTATTTATAGAAGGCCTTTTGGCACCAGCTGCTCCCTGACCCTAGCTGAGAACCACAGTGGTCTCTTAAACCTTTTTCTTTTTTAGATACTGTTCTTATGCTGGTCTTTGATGCCTCGAAGATGGCTCCCTTTATTCCCCCATCTCTCCTCTGCCCCCCTTTATGTCCTCCAACCCTGCTAACTTATCCTGACCAGTACCCTCAACCTGTTGAAGTCAGTCCTTCTAAAGTCAGGGCGTCAGGTCTCGTTGTGGGTTGTCATCCCAGAAGGCCAATTCAAACCACACAGAGTTGTGGTCACTGTTCCCCAGCGGCTCCTCTACTGCCAGAGCACCCACCATCTCTGAGTTGGTGAGCACCACATCAAGTTCGCGTTCTGCCTGGTAGGTTCCATAACAACTGCACCAGTAGACAGTCTTGGAAGGTGTCCAGTAATGTCAGACTCCTGTCACTCCTGGCCACGGGACCTCCCAACCGACATCAGGGCATAGCTTAAAGATGTTCTGACGAATCAACACTTCCAGTAGAAATGCCAATGTGTGAATAGTGAACTATAACCACGCCTAAATTTCTAATTTTAAGCTGGTTGTATGACAGTGCCTGGCACCCCAATTCTGAAGCAGCGTCTCTCCTGTAAGATAACACTCACCTGGGTCCTCTTACACTTCAGGTGTCATGACATGGTGGAGTGAGGATGGAAGAATGGGATACAGTGGGGTAAAAAGGAAAAAGAAAAAGCTACTAATTTCTTTTATGTTTGCTCTTCTGAGCAGCTTTACTTTATGTGCAACACATTAACTCAGAACACGTGGAAATATGGAACATACCTGAGCTTCGCAATATTGCTGACCTACGATATTTTGCGGGATAGGTGCTTTAACCAATACTTGAGCGCAAAGGAGATGCTGTGGGCATATGCAATACCTGGAGAAGGAAGAAAGTGAGCAGTTAAAATGCTGTTAAATGTGGTTTGCAATTCCTTCTCCAGATAATACTTCATCTGACATGAAAAGAGTAACTATGCCATGGTGTGGTACACTGAACAACTTCTCTTTTATGAAGACACATTTTATTTGAATTTCATTACCTTGACTAGTGCACCAAAGATGCATCTAATTTCCACAACGGAAGACTGAAGAACAAGCGAAACCAAGTAAATTGCTGAAGGGGTCACAGTAAGCCAGAGAATACAGTGGGTTTTAATTTGTGACTGTCTGGATAACCGTTCTGCATGGATTGCACTGCATTGTCTATCAATGTTACATACACAAGCAAAATCAGCATTGTGCTCTTACTATCATTATTTTATTCATTCTGGGAAATGGAGTGGCAGGGAATAATGTAAACAGGAGTGTATGCTGAAGAGGATAAAATATTAAAATATCTGAACCTACTACAATACAGATCATTAGTTAAACCCCATCAAGAGTGCGGTGTACAGATGTTATAAGAATCAATCTTCACCACCAATTCCAACTTATGGGTCTGGATCGGAGGCACTAGGACTCAGTGAGAGCAAACCTTTTGGCCAAGGTAGAGCAATGGCTTACTGGACAATATGCCTGTGCACCGCCCACACATGGTGCTGCATGCCAGCCAACAACCGCCGCCAGACTCTCTCACCAACCTCAGTTCTGTTTTTCCCGCCAATGTGCACACTGAGAGAGCACTGCGCCTCAGATCGTCTAGTCACTATTTGATTTTTGCTGCGTCACCATGTTTTCTTCTGTTCACAGTGCCACCAGAGTTTAATTTTACTGCAATGCCAAAATCGGACAAGAAAACATTTGCATAAAAGAAAGTCGACAGCCTCCCATCATGCGTTGTTGCCAGTGTGAAGCAGACGGTAGTGACTGACCAGCATCAGTCCTGTGCAGCGTCTTTGACGAGCACAACATGGATGTCGCGTGATGTCTAATTCTCCAATGGAAACTGCCGTGCAGCAGAGAACCATGCATTAAATTGGGGTCTGATGATCCCCACCTTCAGAGCAGATCACACACACACACACACACACACACACACACACACACATGTCCAAGATCAGGTCTTTAGGACTTTCCTTGGGCTTTTTCCCAGGTCCTCTGTTTCGTTAAAGTATGGAGTTCTCCTTGATCATACCATGCTGAGGGGTCAGAGACTCCGCTGATGGGTCTGGTGGACTGTCGACTCCTCCTTAGTGGTCAACTCGAAGACCCTCCACAGTCTGCATGCCTTGGGAGGCGGACATCCCTGGTAGCAAGACTGCAATTATATGGTCCAGTCTACACCAGTGGACACTTCAAGGTCGTCTTCTGGTGTCATTCATGCTGTTACCACCATGCGGTGTTGACTTCGCTGGTGGCACTGAGGACACTGGGTCTCCACCTGACACTACCAGTGGTGTCGGGAGAGGACCAGCACTGAGGCTGTTGCCCATTCTGGTGCGGTTCAGATGGTGTTGCAAGTAACACAGAGGAAGGTTATGGCTTCAAACATGGTAACAGAGGCAGCACTGGCAGTGGTACTGATCCTGGGCCTAACCCTGAGCAAGGTGTTGCCGACTTTATCATCTTGAAAGTTGTCCTGGACTCAGGAAGGTGATGACACTGAGCATAAAGTCGACACCCGCGAGGGTCGAGGATGGTGCTGGCCATGGCGATGGGGAGAACCCTGTCTTCTGAGGATGTCACCGACCCTGACTGAGCCTGGTGCCAGAGCGGCACCGATTCAGGGTCAGACTATGGTTGTGAGATAAAGATCTTATCTGTGTCAGTCTTCACCATTCATCACCTTTGGGGTCTTGGCCGAGATCATGACCGCCACGGGAGCTTTTTGTTTTTGGGATGGGTGAGTCAACACACCACTGGTGCCAGCATGAAGGCCTTTGCAGTTAGGTGTTGTGGGCTCCGCCCTCCCTTTCAGTTCTACCGTCTCCACGTCGAGGATTACACCTAGGTCTCTGCAGCAATGAGTTTGAGGCCTACCTCTCCACACAGTTGAGTTTTGTCTTTCTGAGCTCGTGTTAACTCCATGCCGCAGTCCATTGGCTCCCTATCTCCTGCCGGTTCTGTTAGCCTACTTGGCGTCACCTGGTAAGATTGTTCCATTATTTTATTTTGCGATGTCTAGTATAGTCTGATGTTTCTTTCTTTCTTGTAGGTCGTGTCTAGAGTCGGAGGGCAAGAAGACTTCAAGGCAGGATGACCCCCATCTGGCCGGTGCCCTTGCGGCCGTAAGTGCTCCATCACCGACCAACCACGGCCGTTGCCTATATGTGCCTTGGCCCCTTCACAATAATATAGATTTGTCATGACGTCAGTTTCTCCATGGACGCTGGTCATCGAGCAACACGCGTGTGGAAAGTGGAGCAAGCTCTGCCAACTTTTAGGGGTCAGGCACACCTTGTCGGGCCAAGCCGCGTTCTCGTGACCTTTCCTTCAGGTCCCCAGTTCTATAGGACGAGGAGGAGGGACTCTGCCTCTTCTAGCCTAGCCATGGCAGCCCCTCCTGCGGTGAGAGGCAGTCTGTCCCAGAGTGGTGAGCTTCCCCGCCAATAAGCCTTTCGGTGAGGCTCCCCAGGTGTCGTGCCAGCGGCTCGTAAGGCCTGGGCGGCACCAACCTCGACATTCGTGGCACCGTGGGCCCTGATGGCGCCGTTGTCAGCGCAGGTCCTTACCGGCACCATTGCTGCTGTCAGTGTTTGTATCGCCAAATCAAAATTTGATGTTAGCAGCATTTCCTGTAAAACTAAGCCCAAGGAATACGAGGATTGTCTAGCAAACTTCACCTTCCATCCTCAGAGTGCATCACAATCATTGGTGGCTATAGACCCCGTCAGAAAGCACAGAAATTCTTAATGTGTTGAAATCCATAACTTTGGCTGCTAACGGAAACAATAATCTTAGGGGACTTCAATATGGATTGGCTCACTGCTAAATCCCACTCCTAAAAGCCATCTGTGATGAGCTGGGTCTTACACAGACAGTAACTCAGCCCACAAGAATCAATGCTTCTAACTCTGCCAACAGCTCACTCTTAGATGTCATCTTAACCCATCCCCATAAAATCTCACATTCTGCAGTTTTCCATAACGACATGAGCGACCACAGTATTGTTGTATGTACAAGATTCAATCTAAAACCCAGCAGCACCTAAATTCAGAATCAAGCAGCATGTTCGTAAATTCAACTCAGTAAACTTCCTAACCGATCTAGCTACAATCAGGTGGCAAGACCTATATCTTGCCAAATCTGCTGATGCCGCCGTCTGTCCTAAATGACAAACTCACCACCCTAATTAACAAGCATGCTCCTCTTATTAAAATGAGGGTCGGAGAAAATCTACGCATCTGTGGTTCACCCAAGGCTCAAATCTTACTTACCAATAGAGACAGCTATGGGCTGGGGCCAGGCACACAAAGGACCCAACAGACTGGCAGGCATTTAGAACTGCCAGAAATGCCTGTGTTAAAAGTGTCGTGCTACAAAGCAAACTTCTACATCTCCACTCTGAAGCAGGCCAAAGGGAACTCCCACAAAATCTGGAAGACACTGAGATCCACTGAAGGCCATCCTGCTGCTTCCTCCCTTCCCACCAAGATTCTGGTCAAGGACGGGATGGTTGCAAATAAACTACGAGTCCTCGAAGAACTTAACCTTCACTTTGCCACTGCGGGTTGGCATTCGACTCCTCCCATACGCTAGCAGAGTGAATAGCAACACTAGCCCAGATACTACACATGCTACTCCATCTCATCCCTTCCAGTTGTGCCTGTTTAGCTACAAAGAAGTGAAGACATAATTCTTAGCCTTGACACCAAGAAAAGTGCAGGGGCGATGGCCTTGAATCATTTTCTTGCGGTTAGGCTATGCCAGCTCACAGCCCCCATCCTTCACATCTTCAGCCTCTCTATTACCACAGCCACTGTTCCATCCTACTGAAATCTGCCCATATTCTTCCTCTCTTCAAATCAGGAGCTCCTTGTGACTTAAACAACTACCGTCCTATCTCTATCTTGCCGTTCTCTCCAAAGTGCTGGAAAAACTTATCTACAACCAACATAAAAATCACCTCGAGCGCTCACTCCTAAACCTGGCCCAATCTGGCATCAGGTGAAGCACAGTACCATCTCAGCCTTGGCTAAAGTCTCTAATGACTGGATCCATGCTATGGACACCAAGAAGGTTACTGGTGCAGTCTTTCTAGACCTCAGTAAGGCCTTTGACACTGTAGACCATCACCTCTAATCACCTGTCTTGCCTACATAGGTGCCACTCCACTTACCTTACAGTGGTTTAACAGTTATCTCACAGGAAGGATACAAAAAGTCAAAGCTGATGGCCTACTATCTGCCCCCTTCCAATTGCCAGAGGGAGTCCCTCAAGGCTCCATCCTCGACAATCCTTTTCCTGTACATCAACAACTTGACTCCCACATAAAGAACTCTAGCATACATTTCTTTGCGGACGATATGGTTTTGTCGCATCAGGCTCATCCTTAACTGAAGTCAGGGAAGCATTCCAGGCTGACTTTATCCAGTTAGAAAGCAACCTTATCAATGCCAAGTTTCTCTTAAATGCCAAAAAAACACAAACAAGAAATGGTTTCTCGAGACTTGCCTTGTCTGGCGCCCTACCTACCCCACCTAAAAACTTCATAGTTACCTCCCTAGGTGAACCCTTGGAAGTCGTACCTAAATTTAAATATCTAGGTATGTGGATAGACAACAAGCTTTCCTTCAACGACCACATCGAGGATCTATCAAAGAGGCTTAAAACGCTGCGGGTTTCTTCTTTAGAAATAGGACCCTCTTTTCTCTTGCAACCTGTGAAAGACTTGTCCAAGCAACATTCCTTCCTTGCTTGACTACGGAGACATTATCTTTATCTCCTCCCCAACCTTGAGCCTATCTAAACTGGACGTACTCTATCACGTGCTCTTCGCTTCATCACTAACTGTGTACAGGACCCACCACTGTGATCTTTATGCAGCAGTTGGGTGGACCTCTCTTGCCACCAGCGCCTCCTGCATGCTGGCATTTGGACCCTCAAATTACTACTCCACAAACTGCCCATGTATTTAATGTCTCTCATACACTCGCCATAGCCCTACTCCCTAAAAATCCGACCTTATCCTACTAGATGTTCCCAGGACACGTACTACAGCCAAAGAGCTGTCTCCTATGCCCTCCCAAACATTTGGAACCAACTACAAGCCATGCTGAAGTTAACCAGCATCGTATCAATTAACTCATACAAAACACTAGCTATCTCTAAATTAAAGACATATGTAGGTACTACTAGGCCCCCAATGCCAAGTCAACGTCCTAGGTACCAACTGGCCCTCTACTTATTAAGTTGAAATGTGTTGTATAATTTAGGGCAAGGTTAAAGCTGGAATGTACTGCATATATAGCATAAGGACTTCTATTGTGTATACCTCTTGTATTATATATTTTTTTTCTTTGTTGTTCTACATTTTATATCTCCTGTCTGTGTACTTGCGAACTGTATGTGTATGTGCTTCAGGACCTCCTTGTGAATGAGCTTGCTCAGCGGAATCTTTCCTGCAATAAACTTGATCTTGAACAGTGCGTCTCTTGGTCGATGCAGCTGTCTGTGCCATGGGAGGCTCTATGGCACTGTCCCGACTGTTTCCTGCCCTGGCGTCATGGTTGAGCAGGCGCCCGTGTCCAGTTCTGGAACCATTGGCGGCTCTGGGCTTGGGCCGCAGTGCCATGGGGGTTTCGGAGCTTAGGCGCCGGGCGCTGTTGGGGCAGTCGTCGGCGCAGTGGTGCGGTCGGAGCCATCGTTGGCACAGTCTCTGTCATTGGCGCCACTTGCGGCGCCGTGGGTTGGGCGATGCCGTGACAGGCTCTGGCTCGAGACTGCTGCCTTGTTGGGGCCGTGTCCTCTTCTGGCACCGTTCGCAGTCGCGGAGGGGGGCACAGGTGTCTACTGGGTGCAGTCTCTGGCTCTCTTGCCCTGTTCGGTAGGGATGGCAGTGGGTGTCCAGCGCACTGTCTGGCACAGGACTGATCTCCACCTCTTTGGAGGAGGAGTCAGACTCTGGGTTGGACCGCAGGTCTGGCTCCTTGGGGTTGGCTGCTGGCATGGACACCCTGGTAGTGTCCTCGATGGGCCGGGTCAGCCCCTCTGAGGGTGGACAGTGACTGCGGGGCTAGGGTCAGGAGTTCTGACCAGCAGGCGGTGGTGCAGGTCACCACTGCCCTACAACCTGGCCTCGGAGGTTCTCTGACCCCTTAGTGGTGGTGCCCCTCAGGTGATGTGCCTGGATCGCCCAACTTTGGGGCGATCGGAGCACCCACAGGTGGGGAGGTGCTGCTCCTGGATAGCCCCCTTTGGGGGCCGACCAGGGCTGTAAGCTGCCTAGGCTGGCTCTCTTGAGGAGGAGGGCACTCTCAGATTCTGAGGGGTCGAGGGCATGGTGTCTGTGTGGCGGCCTGTTTCAGAGCCCACTCGGGCTTTGGGAGAAGCATCTGGGAGTTCTCTCCACTGGCACTGATCAGGTCACTCCTCAGATGTCGGAGGATAGCCTTCAGGCAACTGCCAGGCCCTCCTCTCGGGCGAGGCCCCTATGCAGTTCCACAGCCCTGGCGGAGAGCCCTTCAGACCAGGGATCTCACCATCACTAGATAGGCCATGCTGCTTTCAGAAGAGGATGCCTCGATCATAGACCCCAAGGGGCTGTTAACATGGGATCAACATTGGGCCTTCATTGGTGCCCTGGAGCCTTGGCACAGGGAGGCTGACAGGACAGTACACACACACACAGATACATAGAAATGTGACAGCAGAAAAAGGCCCCGGCCCATCTAGTCTGCCCAACAGACTACAGTACAGAGTACAGGCCTTTCTCCTGGGCACCAATGATACCCAGAGGCACTGCCTCGTCCTCCATTGAAGTTTTGTTTCTTCTGCTGCCGAGTATGCCTTGTATCAGCAATTCATGGTGCAGATGCTCCAGGCACTTGACAAACATAATTTTCCAAACTGCAATCTGTCAGCCCTGTACTGGGTCTCCTTGAGTTCCCAATATTGACACTGTTGTTCTTCCATGGCTTAGAGCCTTTGAAAAGGGCTCCAGGCAGACGGACTGGTGGTGCTGAGGGTTGAGGCACTGGACCCACACCTCACTCTGTGCTGGTGACTCATGTTCGGAACAAGAACAGGTTGCCGGGGTTGGTTGGGGAGGAAGGGACTGAGTGTCTGGAGGACTGCTCTCTTCTTCTGGGGAGGGAGGACTGGTGACAATGCAGGTTGAGGGTGGCAGAAAAAGGGTGGTGCTGTGGGACTCCGCTATGTGTGCGTGCCTCATCGCCCCAGCCTGGGGAACAGGGACAAAACTGGTGGAAAATGGTAGATAGGCTGAGAATGATGCCATGTCTTCCCATAATCTCTCACCCACCTCGCTGCAGGACTTAGAGCCGACTGAATATGAGTGCCGGGGTAGCTGGCTTCCAGTAAGACTTGGGTAGTTGTAGATGGTAGGTATCATCAGGTTGGAACTGAACAGAGCCCTGCTTGTCTGGACACAAAGGAAAGTAAAGACCTTTGTAACAAAACAAACAAACAAAAAGCCTCCCAGGCAGTGTGGAGGTGTCCTCCTCCAGCCAAGCCATCCCCGAGACCTCCTCCTGTGTTTTGCACATCTACAGGGTCTGCAGGCAATGTACCTCACCTCTCCTGAGAACAATTACTACAGACTCTGCTGGGGCTATGGTGTCTCATGTGACTGAATTCTGGAGGCAGATTCCACTCAGACAGATGCTCTTGGAAAGAAGGCTTTTTCTCGCATGTACCCTTATGTGCATTTCTGCACACCAGGCACATATGGCTAATTATAACCGTCATTTATGGTTGCAGTTGGACACTCTCTTGGCTGCACTGTCATGAGCGAGTAAATCAGGCAGGTATCTGGCCTTTCTCCCCAGGGCCTGGAGATGGCTTGGCACCAGTTGAGGGCATCTTATGATGTCAACAAAGTGCCTCCAGGCCACTAGGAACCAGTCTGCATTAGGCATGGCTTCTCCTTTCCAGAGTGGCATCTTTAGCCAACATAAGGTGCTTAACTTATACTTCCAGGGGCTCATGTCTTCTCACCTAGGATCATGTGGGGACTGTGGGGAACACTTCTGCTTCTGTGCCCTAACCTGTTCTCAGGTCTTGACAGACCTGTAAGAGGCCTCTGCCCCAAATGTTCTCCCTAAGCAGATGGCTGAAGGTATCTTTTACCCTCAGGGTGAGCCAGCTCCTTCTTCCCAAGGCAGCAACCAGGTCCTCCCTCTGAAAGAAGGGAAAACTTGATGCTCTGATCCATTAGTAGGAATTCATGGTGAAGACAGATTCTTGGAAGATATGCAACTGTTGATCTGCCAGAATTTCTTCACCATTGGTTAGACAAGTCCGCCACCCCCAACCCCAGCAAAGCCAAGGGCCCTCTGGGCAGCTAGAGGTGAGGTCCTTTTTTGAACCCCATATCCCCCCCAAAAAAGTATATGTGTGTGTGTGGGGTGGGGTGGGTAGCTCCCTTCCCGGTGTCGTTGAAGCACAGATCATGAAGTATAGGAAAACCAGGAGCAGTTACAAATTCACAAATAGCATTTTATACATAGACAATGTCGGCAGAAAAAAGGGTCTATGGCCCACCCAGCCTGCCCATTTGAGCTTATAAGTTCCTTTACGTTTTCTAGAAGCCTGTTGCCCTTTACTTGGCAAGGCAAATTTTATTTAAGACACCCATCCAGGAGGCTCTGCGCAGAATATATTAAAACTTCACACAACAGTCATGATAAATACAAAACAACATAATATTAAAGATTAATATACAATATTCCAGCAATTAAAATAAGATTTAGTATAAATACTACCCTCAACAGCAACAACTAAATTCAAAGTAGCCAAAAGCTAACTTAAGCATGAAATTCTAAAAGACAAGTAGGGACTATAAAACACAGTCCGGAAGGCCCGATTATACAAGAAGGCCTTAAGGTGGGCTTTAAATACCTCCACAGAATGGGCCTCCCTCATGGCTAAATAAGCGAATTCCCACAGGGCGGGCGACAACACTAAGTGCTCTGTCAGCAGCAGTTTTAACCTTGTCCTGGGAATGCGAGGAGGCCCCTGGAGAGAAGCGGAAGGAACAGGCGAGACAGCAGGTGTAGAAGGTCCTTCAGGTAACCAGGGCCCAGGCCAAGTAGGGCCTTAAAGGTGAGCAAACCCACCTTAAAGAGGACCCTCCACCCTAACCAGCAGCCAGTGCAGTTGACGCAGCACTGGAGTGATGTGACAATACTTAGGCTGTCCTGTCAACAGCCTCACTGTCATGTTCTGCACCAGCTGCAGTCGGCGCAGGTTACCCCAAGAGACCCTGAGATAGAGTGCCTTACAGTAGTCAAGCCTGGGCGTCACGAGGCATGCACCAAAGTGGGGAGGTCCAGCAGCGGAACTAGGGGCTTTATCTGGCGATATTCCTCAGATGATAAAACTGAGTACGGACAACGGGCGCCACCTGAAACTCAAGTGTCAGTACGCTGTTAAGAATAACGCCCAGATCACACACCCTAGAAGAGGTCTTCAATGGTACAAAGCCAAGACAAAGCCTGTCTCTGCACAGAAGCCAACCTATCATGCCCTCTGTTTGACTCTACCACCAGTACCTCCATCTTATCGGGGTTCAGTGCGAACCAGCTGGAGGCCATCCAGTCATTGATCTCAGTAAGGCAGCTGTTAAGCACTTCCACTGTGCAAGATGTTCCAGTGGCAAAGGAAAGATACAGCTGGGTATCATCAGCATAGCAGTGAAAAGCCAGACTGTACTTCCTAATGAGCTCTCCCAGGACCAAACCCTGGGGAACTCTGCATAACAAGGCCAGGGAGGAGAGAATTTCCCATCACTACCCTCTGCCTCCTGTTAGAAAATACTCAAAAACCGGCAGATGATAGTGCCGGTGAGTCTGCAAATTCCTTTGGCGGTCAAGTAACACTCGATGGTCCACAGTGTCAAATGCTGAAGAGAGATAGAGGAGAATAAGAATTGTCCCTCCTCTATCTCTAGCCCTAAGGAGGTCATTATGCACCCGAACAGCGCAGTTTCTGTGCTATGCTGCGCAGTAACCCAGACTGGAGCGGCTTGTATAGATCATGGGCCACGGATGCTCCTCAAGCTGAAGCACCACCACCTTCTCACAATCTTACCCAAAAATGGAAGATTTGAGATAGGACGGTAATTTGCCTTGACATCAGGGTCCAACGACGTATTTTTCAGAAGGGTCTCACCAATGCCTCCTTCAAGACATCGGGAAGACCCCCTCCAACAAGGAGCACCGGACAATCAAGGCAAACAATGGGCCTACAAGTCAGCACTTCTCATTAAGAAATGAGTTGGCACCAGGTCCAGTTCACAAAAGGTGTACGAAGCTTGGACGCAACCTCAATGACCTCAGCCATCTTCACTAGTCTAAACTCACTCCAATCAGGCATGGTGCTCTCCCGTCGCCCATGGTGACCACTGTCAGCCAAACTCTGGCCCACTGGTGGAACCCACTGCCTGATGGCAGACACCCTGTCCGAGAAGAACTGAGAAAACTCTTGCACAATGCGCTTTGAAAAGCTACCTTCGGCTGTAGACAGGAAGGATGAAGAAGCCTGTTCACAGTCTGAAAGAGCACAGTTGGTTGGTTCCTCCCTCAACAATCTCCCGGACAGAAATTCTGCCTTCTCACGGTTGACTGCCCCTGGTATGCACCGTAGTGCACTCGGAGGGCCAGTTTGTCTACCTCAGGCCAGACTTCCGCCAGTAGTGCTCTGATCTCCGAACCAAAGTCTTCATCGCCTTGAGCTCCCCATCATACCAAGGGACCTCAAGTGAGAAGACCTGGTGTCTACGGACTGGTGTGAGGGAGTTGGCGCACAAATAGTGCCTTATTAAAGGCATCCACTGCCAACACACCCCCAGCGCATGCACTATCCACACTAGATAGATCAGCCACCGAAAAAAAACCCCAGGAGTCAACCCCTCAAGGGCAATAGCTGACCATCTCTGCAGGGAGGGCTATCAAGGGGGCCCCAACCAGGCGTTCACCGTGCAATGATTGGACCAAATGGCCTGATCAATCCTGAATCTATTTATCTCAAGCCCCAATGAGAACACCAGATCCAACATGTGGTCACCCTGATGGGTGCGGAGGAAACTCCTTGAACAAAGCCCAGAGATGACATCATCTGGAGGAAGTTATAACCAAGCCGAGAAGATTTATCCTCGCCCAAACAATGAAGTCCTCAGCACTAAATATCTGGGGGCCTCAATGTTTCCCGATGATGAAATCTGCCACCTCCTGCAAGAAATCTCCGCCCGCCCCAGAAGGGTGGTAAATCAGGAGAATCAAGCAACCTGCGCTCCGGACCCCCACGGATGGCCACACATACAAATGAATGTGGCGCTCTCACTGGTGCAGGATGAAACCCAGCTCGGATCTAAAACAGATGGCTACCCCCCTTGGGGCAGTGCACTACAGTATACCAAGGGACGGACGGCTCTAGAAATGGGCCAGTCATCACTGATCCAGGTCTCTGTGATGCAAGCCAGATTGGCCGAAGAAACTAAGTACACTATAACTGCAGTCTTGTTTCTGACCGATCTGGCGTTAACAACACAACCCTCAGGGGACTGGTGGACAGTGCAGCCCCTCTGGTTGCCTGCCACTCAGTCTGGTGGGAACATTAGTGGCGGAACTAAACACATCTGGCCTCTCCCTAGGACCCGTCTAATCCCAGGGCGCCTTCTGCACCCCACTACCTCAGTCTTACCACCAACCACAGTGCATGGGGCACCCCACCCGATCGAGTCCTGAGGTTCCTCCCTATTCCAACCTCCCTACAAGCGCCTTGCTGTAGTAACAGACACTGGGAGGCTGAAAAAGGCCAAAGATAGAGCAGCTGGGATGCCCCATACACTATCCTGGCCCGCCCCAGGCCCTCATACTTCCCAGACACATCCCTCCTGACTACGTAATCCCAAACCAAAATACAGAACCCACAAACACACTCTACAAAAAACTCAATACCACACACACTCACACACATACATTGAAAACTAAATCCCTCACCCTCCACCCAAACAACCCCAACCCACAGCCAAGAGAGCAGGAAGCCCACAGATAGCTTTAACAAGTCCAGGAGGGCAGTATGCAGCTCATATATAATATCCCAATGATCGGGATCACAAATGTTTATAGTTAAAGTGGCAGCTAAAAGAATGCCAGTTTCACTGCCAAACCACATTAAGGCAAGGGCCTATTACTGCCCTCAGTTCTTCGTAATTAGATATTCTGGCATAAACAGTTTAGGATACAACCACAAAACATACTCTTGATGGTGCCCCAGAGCAGCTCTCACCAGCTACTGGGACTCAGAGGAATTTACAGGGTGTGAGAGATCTTTGGCCCCCAACCAATAAATCCACAGGGGCACAAGTCCAAGTCCTGGGTAGCGTTACGCCACCGCGCTCAACCAGCGCTCCAGTCCATAAAGCAACCAGAAAACCTGCAACACTCCACCGGAACCAGCCAAGACAGTTCAGTCTAACAGTGATCCTTTCCCGGGGTCAATAACACGGGCGCCCTCTGCAACACGTGTGTCCGGGAATGCAGTCCGTTGAACTGTGTGACTGAAATAACGTCGATGACATTCTCATTTGATGGAAAGAGGCACCAGTAAGGTGCACAGTCCCTAACAACTGGTGGCGCACAAACAATAAATGGCAAAGAGTCCTGTCTTGAATCAATGGAGGTAGTGGTGGGGTAGTTCCTCAGAGTCGGCCCTCCGAAATTAAGAAAGCACCTTCCAGTGAGATGCCGCGCTGGACTTGAATCAGCAACCGAGATGAACAGAAGTGGAACCCAGGAAGGAACGCCAACACACGGCAACCAGGAATCCCAGGAGGCAGTCCAAAAGGTGGGTGAGCTGCAAAACTATCTTGAAAATAATAAAGCTTATTGCCTGAACTACCTCACTCCCGCCCCGCCTATGCTAAAACCCTAACTAATGCCCTGACTAAGAAAGCAGACTAAAATTTAGGTTCTCTCGGTCAATTGAGGAAGACCGAGAACACACATACACAAATTCTCTAGTCTCAGGAGATGGGTCCTTGGGACAGACCTATGTGGTGTGCTTAAGAGTAGGGGTGGGAGACTGTATCAAAGGTCTTTGATAGGTCGATGAAGACAGCTCCAGCTAGGTGTTTTCTATTCAGGGCAGAGTGAATAAAATTAGAGAACTCAGTGAGAGCCGTAGTTGTACTGTGCCCAGATCTGAAGCCATGCTGTTCCTCGCAAAGCAGGTTATGAGCAAATAGGTTCTCAGTGAGTTGGTGGCTATAATTTTTTCGAGGGCTTTCGAGAGTGGTGGGAGAATAGATATTGGATGGAAGTTATTGGGGAGGTGCTGTCACCACTCTTCAGTATCAGGGTGACTGTGGCAGTCTTCCAGGCTGCTGGGAACTGCCCCACACTTAGGGAGCAGTTAATGAGGTCAGTCAGTGGGGAGAGGGCTGTATCTAGTACTAGATGCAGGATTCTCATATCAAAAGAATCTTTGCAATAGCAAGAGCCACTGAGTGCTTTCATGAGAAAAGGCCTTGCCTCATTCGTAGAGATCACCCTGAGATGGAAGGGGGATGCTGGGTGTTTGGGAGCGGGGTTGCAGGGTGGGTCGAAGAAGTTATTTGGGAGTACTGCACTAAGGTCAGAGAATGATGAGTTGAGGCAGTTGGCAATGGCCATGGTCGGTGGTAGGGACATTGTTGACAGTTAGTAGGGAGGGAGCGAGATTTGCCATTGAGTTCCTTGATACTGTCCCAGAACAACCGAGCATTCCCAGGAGGAGGCAAGGGTCATTTTGTAATAGCCTGATTTGGCCTGTTTAATGGCCCAAGTGCATCTATTCTGAGCCGCTTTATAGGCTTGCCTGTCCTCCTGCATGCGGATGCGACTGCTTTATGCCAGAGATCATCTCTGTGCTTTAGCTGTTGGAGCAGTGCAGGTGTGACCCAGGGGCATTACGTTTCTTGGATTGCACTTTTGCTAGTGGGGCATAGATGTCACATGCTTTATTAAAGAACAGGTGAAATAATCAAGGGCTTCATCTATAGTAGGGGCCCTGGAGATGGGGACAAGTCCCATTGAGTTAAGTATTTACTTAGTTTGGTGAGGCCTATGGGTCAGAGATGACACCAGGCAATATAGCTTGGTTTGGATAAGCAAGGATGTAGAAAAGACAGAAACAGCAAGTGAAGGCAGAGATAGCAGAAGCTGCAAGACTGTCAGACTGATCAGTGCCTAGGTCTCAAGAAATTTTGATTGTGTAATCAGACAGAAAAGGAAAAGATAGAACAGATCCTTGTCTTTTCTTCTTTTCTGTGAGCAATTTTAGCCACTGGAGCCCTGGCAGGCGGCTATAGCCTTCCAACAGAAGGACTCTCTCTCTCTGGTCCTGCTGCTCCTGTGCTAAGCGGCCCCGGTAGTTCCCATGCAGACTGCACCCTGCGGCATGGCCAGGAGGAGGTTGCTGGCTCCTCCCCGGAGACCCAATCCAGAATCTGAGGGACTGCTTCCAGGAGCAGAGGACCATCATCGAGCCTGCCAGACTCGTTTTCCTTTTGCCTGCCCCAATGCAGGGCGTCGGCTCCAAGCTTCCCAACCCATACTGCACTCCAGCCACCATCAGAGGGCAGTCAGCGAGGAAGGGCGACTAGTCCCCTCCCCGAGCAGTCCTCCACACGCTCAATCCTCTCTCCCAGCTCGTTCCCAAACACAGTTGGCGGTGTGGCACAAGGTGTGGCGTCAGTGCCTCCAACCCTCAGCGCCACCGGGATAGCTCTGATCCCTTAGTTTAACGCTTTCTGCTTAACAAATGGAACAGGGCCTTATTCAACCCTGTCACACTGGGGTATATCCCTTTTTCCAAAGTATATCCCTATTAGTTGTTAAATGCAACCTGTTCCTCTGGGCACTATCCAATTCTAACGTCACTTGGCAGCAGCAATGCCAGTACTATCCAAGTCTAATGCCACTTGGAAACAGCAATGCCTGTGCACGGGTGCTGTGCGCTGGACTGGATCAAGTTATACTAGCCTTTACACAGGGTACATCAGTTATTGCGGAGATGCAGATCACTATTTCTGATGGTTTTCTTCAGGTAATTCCTCTATTGGTTAGCAGGATTGACAAATTTCAAAATGCCATGCTAGTCAGGACAACTGGCCTAGTCAAAAGTGGTAGTCAGTATATTCCAATGAAAATTTTAAACCAATGTATGCAAAAATAAATTACATGGTGTGGCTGGGGTCCTACTGTAGTATTATGTCATAGGATGGATGTAGATATAAAGAAAGGTGTAAATCAGAAAAACAATATGTCCATCCAATTCCTATACTTTCTGCCAAGGGTGTGGGCAGGCTGAAGTCTGTTTTAGAAGAGACTGGATAAATGTTTCAGTCAAATTAGTTCGAACTGAAGGCCATCAAACAAGCCATCTGTGAATGCACAGTTATGACTCATGACTGTCATCAGGGGATAGGCTGACTAAACTGAGGACAGGAAGAAGAAGATGATGATGATGGAGCAGGAGTACTTGCACAGGATCATCAGGAGAAGAAACAGAAGCAGTGGCACCAGCAGCAGATGTAGCAGCAGCAAGAGCATGCCCACAAACATGTCTAGTTCCTGGACCAGAGAGCAGCCAGTGGTTAATTGCAGGATCAGGATCAAATCCATGCAGTTCAGGACTTCTACTGAAATCTGCAGGAGAGACTGTAGTGTGTCATTAGCGAGCCTTGTCCTTATTTTTGTTCTGATTAGGTTCTGAATAGAAAAACTCTTTCACACTTTGCAGTTGAGACACTCGTGGTTATTAGTATTTTGACTAAGTCAAGAATAATGTGCCCAATCTGGGGTGGTTTTCTTTTAGTAATCTTGCATAAACTTGCAAATAGGGCTTGTCAGCTGAAGATTTAAGCAGTGTTTTAAATGCAGCATAGTCTGACTTTACATGTTCCTGCTGCTCTTCCATGAAAAAAGAAAAGTATTCAACCAAGTTTGCCAGTTCAGAGGTCCCAAACACGCTAGTTGGTCTTTTGGCAGATCAAACTGCTTAAAATCTAAACAGCTGAACCATTTGAGAGGTACCTCTGAGAAATTTTAAACCTCTCGTCTATGAACATTATTGCTTTGTCTATTAAAGTCTGCAGCTGTGTATTTTGCACAAAACTGACTTCTGGGCAGTTGCCTCTGAATGGGAAAGGAACAGTCCTCTTCTCAACTCCCCTCTTTGACACAACATACTCCATATATTTTAGTTCAGGTTTGTAATGGCTGAGAAAGCTGCCATGTATTTCCCTGGTGGTGTTTTAAGTCCTGTAAGCTGGATAGGCAGGTCTCAACAAGTTGTGGAACTTCCAGTATTACTATGTCATCTCTTTGAAACTGGGTGAGAGGTTTTTAGTACTGGCAGGAAATCTTGTAGTATATAAAGGGATTTTACAAACTGCACACTCTGTACTACTTTTAACAGAGTCTTTGTTCTAGAACCTTCATCACCAGCAGCAGAAGATGCATGTTCTAGGTGTTGAGCGACACTGGGTAGGTTAACCTGAACTGCATGAACTGATCGTGACCTACTGGCAAGCCATCTCACTTGTTTTATAGCACTAAAGTGAGCAAGATCAGTATCCATGACATTAGCAATTTCTTTTAGCTCTCTCATTTTTTTAGGACTGTAATGGTAAAACTTAAAATATTCCCTTGAGTGTATGTTCAAGCTTTGATACAAATAGATTTTGAACACATCAAGAACTGCCAGCCCTAACTTATGGGCAGCATGAGTGCATCCCAATTATCTGAGGACAGTGTTCCCGTAACTTTGCTATGGTTCCTCCTCTTTGCCCATCATGACACTGGCCAGATCAAAATATGCTGAAATAATGAGCGCCCCGGACTGTTAACATTTTGTAGGTTACTTAGGGAAGATTTACTGACTCCAGTGCAGTTGTTATTGCGTGAAATACACCTTCTGCGTGTGCATGTTCCAGTGGCATGGCTTGGATAAGCAATGTACATACTTGTTTAGAGTTTGGATCAACAAACCGCGGAAAACATTTTCCACTCAGTTATACTGGAATCTGTACTACCGTCAGCAAGAACTGTCACATATTTAACATCAGTAAGAGTCTGCATCTGGGTTGGGGATATAACTGCTGATATAGCACTACAAAGTCCCTGGCTCGCTTATCGTTGGTATAATTAGAACCAAGCTTTATCCCATTTTTCCTGCAGTTTACAGAGCACTCCATGTCCGGAAAAGGGCGCAGATTTTTGGCAATGGAGTATGCTGTGTTGAACAGGCATCGCATCTCGACTTTCGTGCCTCATCCAACTGTATAAAGGCTTGATACAGTGGGGACTCTGTGATATCAAAATGTACTGCCGCTGACCACTGTCTGTAATATGCTGATTCATACACAGCACATGTGGACTGGACTTGTCATGTGCATGCAGTGACTCTATCCTAAAATTATTTGAGCCAGTGGCAAACACATTAGGTTTCTTTGAAAAGGCTGGTACTGCAACAATTAGATATTTTAGCACACTGTGCAATACATCAGTTCTTTTTTCATCATATCTCAGCCACTTATAAATGGTTAACCAATGCCTTTGAAACAATCTGGCCCTTTTCTTTTGATCGTATTTCTTATCTTTATTTGGCCTCTCTGGCTTCTCATCCTGCTCATCGGGCACTAAAGTATGTTTCTTAGGAGTGGATGTGAACTTTCAGTTAAGGCTTCATTGCTTAATTCAACGCACTGATCAGCAGCTACATCCCCTGACACAGATATCGGCTCATTTTCATTGTTATTATTACTCTTATCTGCACTAGACTCAGGGGTGGATTGTGTTTCTGTTTCGTTGGAGTCTTGGTACTGCTAGAGGCTGCTGCCGCTACTCGTGAGCCTGAGGCTACTGACCGGGGGTCTGTTGCTGTCCACTCCTCTTCTGCATACTGTTGCACTTTATTTTCCCAGTAGACAAGAAAACAACACACTTGTTTTTCTGTTATATTTAATCCATTTTATCGTTTTTAAATATTAGCCCGACTGACTGTCACACACACACACCACGACGGTTAACTCTCCAACTTGGAACTCCCCACCCTTGTAAACCCTTCAGTTCTTTTTCTTTTTAAAAAATAAACCTTCACATTCAATAAAGTACTGCTGACTGAGTCAACACTATAAGCCAAGCAACTAGTAACTGTCGCGGTCCGGCTGGCTGAACAAGTCAGAACAACGCGCCTCCTCAAACTTCACTCCCTCCCGTCCCTCAAGATTTTTATTTGTTTCAATCGTTCCTTCCCAGTTTGGCTTAGCAGTAGTACACAAGTACAGTACAGATCTCTGTTGCACAAGTTACAACTGACAGACTGAGCAAGCAAGCAACTTCCTCCATTACTTCAGTATATAATGAAATGGCGCTTTCTCCCGCTTCTGTCCCTAACCTCCTGCCCCTACCACCACTGCAGCTAATTCACAGGACTGACAGGTATTCTCCCACATCAGTTCGCTGACTCAACTGTCAGTCCTGGATCCATCAAAGCTGCTCTGTTGCCCTGATATGTGGATAAGGGAGGAGCGAGGTGGGGAGGAGGAGCGCGACCTTCTTGCGCTTTTCACCGCGATTGCTTGCTCACGCTCCGATTCTCTTCTTCCTGACGCCACCCACAATTAAACCCTCTGGTGACCATGTGATGAGATGGCGGTTCTTGGGCGGTGCAGCGGCACCTAGTGGTCGATCTGGTGCACTGAAGGTGTCACTTTAAAAAAAAAAAAAAGGTTCTGCCTGAGTTGCTTGTCCGGGGACAACAGGCTTCATACTCAGTGCTTGTCTGATGGCAAATTCTTGTAGCCGGGATGTCTGGCTATGGGTTTGTGGGCCCTGTGTAAGTATGTGTTTTCCCCTTTCTAGGCCCGCTGGAGCTATTAGCCCACTACCTGAAGGATGACTGGGGAGATGGACATATCTTGACTCCTTTGGGATGTTCAGTTCTGCAACTCCACAGCTCAGGATTCCATCCCCTTTTTTGCCTCTGGTGGAAAAGGGGCCTATTTAACTGACTTGGTTGGTTCCTCATCTGGTGTCATGAGGTTGCCCTTTAGAAGTCATGGGTGGGTCATTTTGCTTGGAGCAACTATGCAAGGAAGTAGATGGCACAGAGGGTTCAGAGAAGGGCAACCAAGATGATGCACAGAATGCAGAGAAGCCATACAAGCAGAGGTGTATAGAATTGGATCTGTACCACTGGAGACCAGAAGGGAGAGGGGACATGACAAACTTTAAGTATGTGAAGGGGATCAATAAGGTGAAGGAGGGAGCTTATTTAAAAGGAAGGAGGGCAAAAACTAGAGACATAGCCTAAGATTGCAGGGAGGAATATATAGAAGAATGCGAAGGGCGATTCTTCACAGAGAGGGTGGTGGAGGCCTGGAACAAACTACCAGTGGCAGGATTCAAGAGGGCATGGGACAGACATATGGGGTGGTAGGTGGGGGGAGAGGAGGACCTGGAAAAGGAGATGAGTAGGGGAGGAAGGGGCAGACTCGATGGGCCACTGGGATTCTTTTCTGCTGTCGAATTTCTATGATTACTGTCATCTCAGTTGTAAAAGGTCCCAACTTTTGTGTACACTCTCTTTGTTTACCTGCCAGAGCCACCACGCTTCAGGGTTGCCACCTTACTGTCACTACCCATCCACTTTCTTGCTAGTGGTGTTAGAGTCTAGTTCCATATCCAACTACCGTTGATGCAATCTAGAGTGCCCTTCTCTCTATCTAGAGGTTGGCAGTCTGGTTTTATTTATGTTTATTTTCTATATTCTTCCCTAACCCTTTGGGTTAGGAATTCCCTTAGTCTCTCTTTCCCCCACTTTTATTTCTCCCTGGTGAACAGAACTGAGGTTTGAGAGGAGCTGGTAACAGTTATTGGCTAGAGCACAGCATTACGTGGGAGGTGTACAGGTGTGGTGCCGAGGCAGCCATTGCCAGCTCCCTGGCCCAAAAGCTTCACTCCCACGGGGTCCCTAATGACTCAGCTCAGACCCATAAGGTGGTAATCAATACTGAAGATATTCTGAAGACCAACCGTTATGGTAAATACCATAAGTAATTATTCTTTATGCAACCATAGATTTTGGAAGGAATGTCCTCCATTGAGCCACTTCAATGAACTGTAAGCCATTAGAGTAAGGACCACTTAGAAACCTTTTCCCAACGCTGGCAGCCCCATCATGCTACAGTAGCCTGTCGGACCACACCAGGCACAAAAGAAGGATATGGAAATCTGAATAATATAATGCTGAAATCAGGCATAAAAGGAGAAACAGTCTATAAAGCAAGTAGGATAACCACCCAAAACCAGAAAAAGAAGGGGAAGGAGAGAGGGAGGCCATGGCTCAATGGAGGAGACTCTCTAGAAGATCTACTACTATGGTACATAACTATCTTCTTCGAGGATATCTCTCTTCATTGAACCACATCATGGAACAATTCCCAACCAGTGTCAAAGCATGGAAGGAGGAAGGAAGGCTGCAAATACCCTAGGTAAGGAGGCCATTTAGAACAGTAATGTCAAATCCAACACGTCTGTGAGAGACTATGTGCAGACTGTACTGTTTAGTGAATCTATGAACTGTATGCCAAGTGGCAGCAGCACATATGTCTGCAGAGGACACATGTGAAAACAAGCCACAAAGTAGCCACTCCATGTGTGGAGTGAGCATGGACAGGACCAGGAAGCTCACGTACCACACTTTTGAAAACAAATTAATGCAGCAGGCCAAACATTTAACAAAAGGCCCCGATTAGCAGTAGGGAGCTCACCGTCCTGGGAAAAAAGCCACAAATAGCGGAAAGATTTTCTACAATCCTTAGTATGATCAATGTACCAACGCAACATTTGATGGGCGTCATGTGTGTGCAGAGAATTTCTCCACTATGTGTGAGTCGAGAACTAACCAGAAGGTCAACTATCTACTTTAGTGTTTACTCAGAAACAACCTAGCAGAAAGTGAGTACTAGTCATCAAGACAACCTGATCCTGTGGAAAACAAGATATGGAGGCTCTGCAACTAGAATCTGCAATTCAGAAATAAGTCTAGCAGGTGTCACAGACATGAGGAACAATGTCTTCCAAGAAAGGAACTGCACTTACAAGTACTAGCAAGCTGAAAGGGAAGCAGAGTAAGGTCTCCAGAACCAAATTAAAGTCCTGTACTGGAACCGTATCATGGATTTTGGGGGTTCAAAAGCAGAATACTTCTCAGGAACCTGCAGAAGTCACAACCTGGGCCTCCATTATGCTGTCGGTGAGGGCATGAAAAGCCGACAACGTATCCAAGTGAACCTTTCTGGAGGAATACCTGAGGCCCACATCTGTAAGGGACAGAAGGCAGTCCCGAACATGACTGACTGGACAGGTAAGGTTCGACTGACTGGCTGTACACCATATCATAAAACATGTCCATTTCTCCAAGTAGGTTTATCCAGCAGGCGGCTTCTAAGCCATCAACAGAACAGCTACACCCTCTGTAGCGAGGCATGGAGGTGCAGGGATCAAAGATCCGGATGCACAGAGAGCCATACTTCTGTGACAAAATTCCTGCTCGTATCGAGAGCGGGGCGGAGTTCCACTGCCAATTGCTGAAGCAGAGGGATCAGATCTGTCTGGGCCAGTACAGCGCCACCATTATCAGGGTGGCCGACTCAGTCCACGACTTGACCAGAATCCTTAGAATCAGAAGGAACGAGGAAATGCATACATGAAACTACCTTTCCAAGAGAGGGACAATGTATGCCACCAAAATCTCCAGGCCCTGGAGCAAGCGAACAGAAAAGTGGCAGGTTTGCATTGTATGGAGCACAGACTTTGATTTCTGGGCAACCCCACTTTACAGTGAGGCTGCCCGAAACAAAGTCCAACAACTGCCATTCATGATAGAGTGCCTGGGACGGTTGAGACAATCCTCTAGGGTGCTGAGGGTACTGGGCAGAAAAATGGCACAAAGGAATATGTTGGGTTCCACAGCTCAGTGATAGACTCTCATTGCCTTTCTGCAGAGAGGATATGAGTGGCCACTGCCTGGCAGTTGATGTAGTAAATCACTGAAATGTCCATACTGCTCAACATCTGGTGACCCCCAAAGAGGCTTGTAGACACAGCCCTCATCTCCAGAGTGTTGCTGTGCAGAACCATATCTAAGGGAGACCACTGATCCTAAGTTTGGAAGGGGCCCAAATGGGCCACATCCCTAAACCCCAGAAGTCTGTTATTATCAGAAGAGTAGACAGAGAAAGGCAGATCCCTCTTCAGGTTGCAGCACTCCAACAACCAGAGCAGGCAGCTGCACACGGAGATATCACTTCTTAAGACACTCCAGTTCATCCAAATGCTGAGCTCACTGGGCATGGAGAAACCACTGTGAAATCCTCATATGCAGACATGCCAGCAGGACACTGAGAATAGCAGCAGCCATAAGGCCTATCAATCTGAGGAGACATCTGTCTGAAACAGCTGCTAGAAGAGACCAACTGAGCCAGGGCAACCAATGTCTTAACACAGTCAGAGGGCAGAAAAGCCCAACCCAGTCCTGTCCAGAACTGTGCCTACATACTGGAGATGCTGGCAGGAAGTAAGCACTGCCAAACTGTTTGAAGCGTTGCCTGGTGCATAATAGTATGTAGATTAATGCCCCACTCTGTGTTCACAGATCTTCCTCAGCCTGAGCTGACCACCCTCCTGACTCTTCAGCTCTATTACTGCCTGCCCCAGGCCCTTGCTAGTGGCCCCTTTGTGTCAATATGTATAACTGCTTGTCTCACTTTGTATTCCTGTCAATTTTGAGGTGTTTTACCTCTATTGTACTTAAAAGCGTTTGTCGGAGTGTGGCAATTCAGTGACAACACAGGACTCTATTATTCTTTTGTACACACCAAACTTTGTGTGACTCAGGATTTATTTAGAACTAGAACAAAGCAAATTTACTTCAAAAATAACAAAAACAAAAAAAAAAAAAAAACAACTTCACCAACTCTTACAGAGTTTCAGTACTTCAACAAAAGTACTCCACAGAGTGGTACCATACGATCAACAGGACCACTATCTTCTGTGTCCCAAACCTATCTGACAAGAATGGATAGTCCTACTCAATTTATACTGCCCACATGATGACATCACAGGTCATCTGATCTGCCTATCACTAATACAGAAAAGAAGACCATGCTAATGCAATTATTTGGGCATTATCAGAGACCACCATATTACTTTTTATAACTACTAAACATTCATCCATTTTATATCCTGCAAATATTCACTGAAAGCGTAAAATACTAGTATGCATACATAAGGGTCACTTAACATCCTGGCTCTGGCCCCTTAATGTGACCTCACCATAGTAAAAACTATAAGAGCAGTGAAAGAAGGTGGCGGTCCCCAAGAATCCTGCCTGCAATTGTCAGCTACTCAGAATTGAAAACCACTTCTAGAGTATGTATTTTCTTTATTATTTAATAAAAGCATTAATAAGGGAGAAGAAAGAAATCTCTCGGTAAAATTGACATGTACATCTGTACTATGTTGTTAATTCAATCCCTTAGCAATGCATCCAGGCGTTGGAATTATGGGCTAGAGCTTCTTATTATGGGATATTTTAGCCTAACCCCATTATGTTTGGCAACAGCTTTTCTTTGTTTTATCCTTTTTATTTATTTTTTTAATTAATTGAAGCAGGAGGATACTGCAAGTTTACTGCCCTCCTCCAACACCAAGCCTCCCAAAAAGTCGGACATCTCTTGGCAGGCGGTACACTTCACAGGGCTCTGCCACCTTCAAATGCGAAAAATCACAGGCACACAGTGCACAGCAGGCGCTCACTCAGCTTGACAGGCCCCCTCAGAAAACCCATCCACAGAGACTCTGCCGTGGCGGACTGGAGGAGAAAAAAACAAACCCAAAGAGTTTTAAATTAGCTACAGAAACTACGATGGGGCTTACCAAGACATTGGGTATCCAGGCCACCGGACATTTCGGCAATTGTAGGATCAAGAGCGCAGCTCTGTTGAACTGCAACTCCGTGAGTAAGGTACCATAACCACCATTCTCACAGCTCACCTGAGTCCCGAGGACATATACTTGGAAAAAGGGAAATATTTTTAAGAATACATTTATGCATTTAGGGAACCGAAAGGAATGAAATAATTCTACAGGTACTTGATTATTCCTAGTTCTCTGTGCATTTCATTCGTTTTGGAATATGCTCAACCACATGTGACCCACCTCATGGACTAAAGAAAGAAATCAGAGGGTTAGCAAGATAAGGTTACCATACTTGCAGGCCAACCCCATTATGGTAGAACAATGAAATATGGAAAGGAACCAGAGGAGAGAAAGGTACTATTGCAGTAGATTTTTCAGAAACTGGGATAGAACAGAGGTGAAGTCGGGGGGTTCCTATCCTACCACATACCCCAAGGTTAAGCAAAACACCAGTTATATGCATATCAAAACTTATTTTTCAAGAGAACCTACCCTATTACCTCAAGGTAGGATGGAGCTTCGCTCTTGCTCTCTAAAGCTCCACCCCAGGGAACCCATACAAAAAAAAAAAAAAACACGACAAGGTGACAAAAGGTCACCCTTTTCCCCAATTCAACTTTTTTTTCTTTTCTTTTGCCTAGGGTGTCTTATTTACTTTTCCCTCAATGTTGAAGTCTTATCTCTGCCATTGGCTCCATATCTAGAGAGAAAATCTGCATTGACATGTTTACTTCCTGCCCTATGCTGTACCGTAAATTTATGCGGCTATAGGGCAAGGTACACCACCTCATTACTCTGGTATTCTTATCTTTCATTTGCAATAGGAAGCAAAGGGATTATGGTCTGTAATCAGTTTGAAAGATGCTCCCCATAAATAAAATCGAAGGGTTTCTATTGCCCATTTTGCAGCCAAACACTCTTGCTCTATAGTCGAGTATTTTTGTTCCCTGTCATGGAGTTTCCTTGAGATATATACCACAGGATGCTCTTCCCCATTGATAGTTTGGCTGAGTACTGCCCCAATACCAGTACCCTAGCGTCAGAATACACATTAAATGGATACTGAAAATTGGGGCTGCGTAACACTGGAGAAGAGCATAACACTGCTTTGATCTGAAGGAATGCTTGTTCACATTCTGTGGTCCATTTAACCTGATTACCATATTTCTTTTTGTGAGTTCCATAAGTGGAGTGGCTACTGTAATCTCTTATTTATCGATTTGTTCTGTAACATTTTGTTAACTCCTGAATGTACTTTATATCTGGTCGCACCTGAAACGAGCCTTGGCTCAGTGTGCCTCTTCCTGGTCACCAATTTTAAATAAATAAAATTTTGGCTCATTCTCCAGAATGCCGAACTGCTTGGAAAGCTGTCTGGTGCAGAATAGCATGTAAATTACTGCCTCCCAAGATGAGGCTTTCAAAACCCAATCGTTGAGGTATGGGGAAAATATAAAGACCCTGCCTTCTTGGGGTGGCTGCAACTGCTGCAAAGCATTTGGTAAAGACATGCAGTGCAAAGGAGAAGCCAAAGGGCAACACACAAAACTGACAGTGAAATCACTGGAACATAAACTGCAAGTACTGTCTGTGGGACTTCTGGATTCTGATATGAAGGTGAGCATCCTTCACATCTAGGGAACATAGCCAATCCCTTGCAGCAGTGGGGAGCAGAGATTGTAGAGAGACTATGTGGAACCTTCTGTATTCTATAAACAGGTTGAGGCCCCAAAAGTCCAGGACAGGACATAAATCTCCTGGATATTTCGGTACAAGGAAGCGTCGAGAATAGTAGCCTGGATTCATTTCTGGAATCGGGAAGGGTTCTATGGTTCATCTGTGGAGGAGGGATTGAACCCCCTCGGGCAAGCTATCCCAGAACAGTTCAGCAAGGGAGGATGTACAGGAGGGACAGAGATGAGTTCTAGGGCATGTTCTCACTGAACCACCTCTAGTACCCAAGCATCAGTTGTGATCTCCCTCCATGGTGGAAGAAAAGAGGGAGATGTGGCCTCTCATAAGGACATTCTGAACTGCAGGGGTTGGGGGAGATGGAAGGGAGCCAGAAGGCTCTGGGGTGGCAGGCGCACCACCAACATCACCACCTCTGGTAAACCTGGCACAGGCACCAATAGGCAAAGGGGCCTGAGGAGAGGACTAGGTCTGCTGGGAAACCTGGCTAGGTCCTCTGGAATAGCCTCTATGAGGGTGGGCATAGGGCCTATGAAAAGAACACCAGCCCAGACACTTAGGATTAAGGGAATGAAGGGACCTCAAGGTAATTTTAGATATCTGGAGGGTCCATCAAAGTAGATTCAGCATCAGAACTGAAAGCTGCTTACCCTTAAAGGGAGCATTAAGGATCAACTGCTGTATGTCTGTGACAAAGCCAGCCACACGTAACCATAAGTGGCAGCACAGGCAAATGCCAGAAGCAGCCGCTGACTTAGCGGCATCATAAGCTGACCAAGAGATGCTTACCAGCCTCATGACCAAGGGAACCATCTGTTGGACTTCAGTTTTATCTGGTCCATCAAGCAGCTTGTTGGTCATGGCAGCCATTGACCTCCATAGTCAGTTCTGACATTTAATCATGTAAGCCTGGTAGTTAGCAATCCTGAAGCCAAGGGGCACCAAAGCATACATCCTCTTGCCCATCACAGCCAACTTCCTTGATAATTTGTCAAAGGAAGAGAGCTCATAGTGCTGCGATACTGACACTGTAGTGCATCATGAGGAGGGTGCTGTCTTTGGATGAGACATTAAACGGTCCTGTCCACCTGTTCTGGTGGTTGTTCAGGTGGACAATAAAGATCTTTCTCGATAAAAGTAGGGAGTTTTATTAGAAATCACATCAAAAATTTTATACACTGTCACATTTCTTTTAACAAACAATTTTGTGACAGTCTAAAATAAAACTTTTCCATGTGTTTCTTTTTTTTCCCTCAAAACTTATGACATGTTGCCAACCAATATGTAAACTTTTTCATTCTGTTAAAGTCTGAGTTTATCAAACACAAACTACTTGTCATTTATGTTTAATAAATATTTCAAAACCCTTCATCTGAAAACTTTCTAGGATGCATTTCTCTGCTTATCCATCTCATATACAGAAATAATTGCAGTCTGAATTAGGATGCTTATGGTCTCATAGGGCATTAGCCTCTAATAAATTGCCCATTGACATCTACCTGCCAGATATAAAATTTTATGCAACATAGGAATACTGCCAAGGTTCTGTCACAGTATTTAGTGATTAGATGGGGTAGTGCCCCAAAATGAAAATTCGTACCTACCGTAATTCTGATCTTTCTGTGTATCTTCACCATTCCTCACCTTTGGGTATAGTGCCTGGAGGTCACGAACCCACAGGAGCAGTATTTTTTGGATAGGTGGAGTCGCACTATTGGTGCCGCCCTTGAGGCTGACGACTGTGTGGTACTCGTGGGTTGGCCGTTAGGTGTGGTCAACCCCACCCTCCCACCAATTCTGAGTCACCGTAGAGTAAGGAAAGGTTGGGAAGGAGGGACAAGGAGTCCACGGGACAGATAAAGGAAAGAATGAAAAAATTACTCACCTTAGTAATGTTGTTTCTTCTAATGGAGTCTTGCTGTAGTCTGACATATGCAGTGATGTCCAACCTTTGAACTGCCCGGAGATGAAAAGTTAACTTTCCATGCCAGGCATGGAGCAGCTGAAGCTCTAGCTCGGTTGAGACTCTGTCTGTTGCTGTTTGAACTCAAACCGTCAGATCTTTATGAGTTATACTCAATGGGTGTCCTGTGTGAAACTGTAAAACTTACACTAGCCAACTGGCTACTAAATATAATAAAAGATTTTTTGGTCCCAAAACAAAGACTCAAGTCAGGAAACCCAAAAATAAAACACAACACCCACACACCCAAACTAAAGGGGTGAGAAAAGAGGGGTGGGGGCACCTCCTGAGTACCAACACTGCTACTGCCCACCCACATCCCAAAAACCAGGTTCTGAGAGGGAGGCAGGGGATAGGTCTGAATACAGCAAGACTCCATTAGAAGAAACAACATTACTAAGGTGAGTAATTTTTCTTCAAACAACATGAAGTCTTGCTGTATTCTGACATATCTAGAACTACCAAGCAGTACCTCCATGGAGGAGGACAGAACCTACTTTGAAATAGGCTCTGAACACTGCTGTGCCAAACAGAGCATCACTCCTAGCCTGGATATCCAAAGAGTAATGCTAGGTAAAAGTATGTACTGTTTTCCAGGTGGCTGCTTGACAAATCTATAAGATAGGAATATACCTGGCAGCAGCCAGGGAAGCAGCTGTACCTCTGGTAGGAGTGAGCCCTCAGGCCTGAGGGTGGGATCCTACCTAGTTTTTCACAGCAGAATTGAATGCAAGAGACAACCCACCTGGCAACACATCTCTTAGTGGCAGTTTTCCTTACCAACCTCACCATAAGTGAGGAACAGTTGGAGGAGTCAAACCTGTGACCCTTAGTGCGCTCTATGTAGTAGCTAAGGGCCCTTTTCACATCAAACTGTGCAGCCTCCTCTCTCCAGAGGAGGAATGGTCAGTGAAGAAAACAGGAAGAGACAGACTGGTTAAGGTGGAAATCTGAAACCACCTTAGGCAAAAACATCCTATTAGTCCTGAGGACCACCTTATCTCTATGAAACAGATAAAATCAGGCTCCACTGACAGGGCCTGTAACTCACTCAGCGTCTGGCAGAGTGATGGCCACCAAGAAAACAGTTTTCCAAGTCAAGTACTTAAGCTCTGCTGAGGACAAAGGCTCAAAGGGGGTGCATAAGCTGAGCAATGCAAACATTAAGGTCCCAAGCAGGGCAGGGTCCCTGAAGGAGGATTGGTATGCAGCAATCTCTTGAAAAATTTTGAAAATACAGGATGAGCTGAAAGGGAAGAATACTTGTCTGCTGAGAGGAAGGCAGAGACAGCTGCCAGATGCACTCTTAGTGTAGCTGGTCTGAGTCCCAAGCTATTAAGATGAACCATATAGTCAAGGACTGCGGGCAGGCCAGCAGACTCTGGAGAAATATGCTTCTCAGAGCACCATATAGTAAATCTTTTCCACTTGAATTGTAAGTGTTTCTGGTGGAAGGCTTTCAAGAAGCCTTTAAGATATCCAGAACACCTTGAGAGAGTGCAAATCAGAAAACTTTAACTCTTCAAGAGCCAGGCCTTGAGACTGAGAGATTTGAGATTCGGATACCAAACCCTCCCAGCACATGTTAACACGTTGTAATTCCTGGGAAGAGACAGGGAAGGTGGACTGCTAAGGACAACAAGAGAGGGTACCAGGGCTGTCTGGCCCAGTCTGGAGCAATCAGAATCACCTTGCAGGGTTGAGACTTGATTTTGACTAGCACCTTGAACAGGAAAGGGAAGGGGGAAAAGCATGCAGGAACTTCCCTTCCCAATTGAGAACTAGGGTATCAGGGGACTGAGCCCAACACTGAGGGCCTGCAGCAAAAAGAGGAAGTTGGTGATTGCCTGGGGCTGCAAAAGATTTATCTGTGGGGTGCCCCATCTGGAGAAGATCACCTTCAAAATCAGGGGATCCAGGGACCATTCGTGATGGCCCTGAGATATCCTGCTGAGAGCATCTGCCAGGACATTGTCCTTCCCTGGGAGGTGCACTGCTGTAACAGAGGCATTCAGGGAATAGGCCACAGACCACAACTTCATTGCCTCTGTGCACAAGGCCACAGACCGAGTGCCCTCTTGCTTGTTGATATACCACATTGTGGTGGTATTGTCTGTCCTGATCTGAACTACTTTGTTCTGAACAGACTTGGAAAAGCTTGAAGTGCTAGAAACACTGCTCTGAGTTCTAATAGACTGATGTGAAGCAGAGATTCCTGAGGAGACCACAACCCTTGGGTGGTCAGGTCCCCAAATGGGCTCCCCACCCCAAGAGGGAGGCATCTGTAGTAAGGATTAGAGAATGAGACTGAGTGACAAAGGAACTCCTGTCTTAGACTGTCCTGATCCTTTCACCACTGTAACGCCTGGATCAGGGTTTGAGCCACTGGGATTAGATTGGTCAGAGGATCCTTTTCTGAGACCAGAAGGCTCTCAAGTGGAACTGAATGTCCCTCATTTGAAATCTTTCCCCCTGGACCACTGCTGTAGAGGCAGCCATGTGTCCCAGGAGCTGCAGAAAATGCCTTGCTGGTCGAGACACCTGGAGGGTGAATGAAGAGGCCAGTGAGACAAGGGTCCTTGCCCTGTCCAGGGGAAGGAAGGCTCTCCTTTACTGTATCCAGCTCTGCCCCTATGAAGGTGAGGACTGCACAGGCTCTAGAACTGACTTTGAAAGACTCAGAAGGAAACCTAGAGAAGTGAGCAGTTGCTGAGTTATCTGTAGGTGTGACATGACTTGGTCTAGAAACTGGCCTACTATGAGCCAGTCGTCAGGTATGGAAAGATAGAGATCTTTTTTCTTTAGGAAGGCAACCATTACTGCCAGGCATTTTGTGAACACCCTTGGAGCAGAAGTTAGGCCAAAGGGCATTGCAATGAATTGGTAATGGCCTGAGGGCAGCTCGAACCTGAGGTACTTTCGTGTGGGAGCTTCTT
The DNA here is from genome assembly GCA_016271365.2 of Neoceratodus forsteri. NCBI lineage: Eukaryota > Metazoa > Chordata > Ceratodontiformes > Ceratodontidae > Neoceratodus > Neoceratodus forsteri. Next base: position 1,079,355,715 of record CM057458.1, read on the forward strand.
GATGAGAATATGGAAATAGGCATCCTTGAGGTCCAGGGAAACTAGCCAGTCCCTGGCCTTAGAGAGGGTAGAATTATTCCCAGAGTCACCATTTTGAACTTTGGCTTTAAAAGGTGCTTGTTTAAATATCGGAGATCCAGGATGGGCCACCATTCTCCAGTCTTTTGGGGGTTAGGAAGTACCTGGAGTACAATCCTTTTCCTTGTGTGGGTGGAACCTCTCTATGGCTCTCAGAGCCAAGGGAGAAGAGACCTCTGCCTCTAGGGCAAGTGCCTCTGAAGGACTTGCAGGTGGAAAGGATCTGGTTCTCATCTTTGAGAATTTTTGAAGCTGAGAACCAGTCCCTGGCTCACTACTTCCATGACCCATTTGTCTGATGTTAAAGATATCCAGTCCTGGACAAAGCAAGCCAGCCTGCCCCTACAGGTGGTGGAGAATCGGCCCTGGCACACCCATCAGGATGCCTGTTTGGCAGGAGCTTTAGGCTGAGGGGTGGAAGCAGGCTGCTTGTACCCGTCCTGCCTCTCCTCTGAAGAACCCCCTATAAACATAAGCAGGAGGAGGCCTGGCTTGGTAGAAAGGCCTATGAAAAGGCCTGCCCCTGCCCTGGAATGCTACCTCTGGGGAGTGGCTTGCCTTTCCTTGGCCTAAGCACTCCTATAGGGTGGTCCTGTATTCATCCATTTTCTTCATGTAGTTCTCTGTTTGCTCCCAAACAGAGAATAACCCACAACAGGAAAATCCATGGCCTTAGTCTGGGTATCCTGAGATAGGCTAGTACATCTGAGCCAAGCCATTCTACGAGGGCCACAGATGTAGCCATGACTCTAGATGAAACATCACTGGAGTCCACTGCAGCATGGAATTGCACCTTGGATGCCTCAATACCATCCGCAAGCCACCTGCTCCAGCTCCTTGGCAAGCTGGCCAGAGACCTGTTTAGCTAAGGCCATTACAGTGTCCCATCTAGATTTCTGATATCTAGCTGTATAGGCCATATAATTAGCCTGCCCAAGGATGCTGCCATGTACTGTTTCTTTGCCATGACATCAATCATCCTGGAGTCCTTATCTGCGGGGTGTGAAGCCAAGGTATATTTGCCTTATCACAGGCAGCAGCCTCGCTACCCCAACATGGCTGCATTGCTGGGTAAGGAACTCCGTATCTGAGCCTGAGAGAGTATATCTCTTGTCCACAGGAGGTATAGAATTAGGAGTCTTTAAAATTTTATTGTCTGTTTCCCAAAGGACTTATGAAGGGAATAGACAGCCTCCTGGACTCTGGGATATCCATCATTTCAACATAGTCAGGCTCCTCCTGGTCGCCTACAGCTTCTTCCATAGGAAGCTGAAGAGTTTCAGCCACTTTTTGTAGAACATAAAATGGGAAGGGACTCAGAAAGCCTAGGAGGAGAAACCCCTGAAGGTCTGTCTGGGGAGATGTCCGGGTCAATGGGCATATCCAGACATTCATAATCACCATCGCTATCCTCATACTCTCCTTCCTCCTCCTCCGGTTCATAAAATCTTCTAAATTATAATCTGGAACCAGGGGAACCGACTGAACCGATCCTCTTCCGATGGTGCCGGTTCGGTCGGAACTGGGGTTAGCGATTGAACAATCCTTATCGCTTTGGCTATTTCATCAGTGGTTGGAGAAAGAAGTTGTGGATCCGCACCAGCTGACTTATCCCTTCTTTTTCTTTTAACGAACCAACTCCTCAGAGTCGGTTTTCCTTTTTGAAGAAGTTTCGCCCTGGTCAGAGGGCACTCCTTCTGGTTCAGTTGGAACCGAACTGGGCTGGCCATCCGGGTCAGCAGACTTCTTGGCCTCCCTTTCCTGAGCCTACCAACTCTCTTTCCAGGGTAGCTGCAGGAAAATTCTTGCAAATCTGGCAGTCTGAATCGAGGTGGTCAAACCCCAGACAATAAACACAGGTGGTGTGGGGGTCAGCCTTAGCAAAGGCTTCCCCACACACACACTACAGTGCTGAAACCCAGTGGGCCCGGTTTTTCTTTTGGGTTTCTCAGACATGGCCACTCCTAACAAAACTTACCCTTTTTTCGCAATCCTACCAGGCAAGACACCCTTATCGGTTCCTGACCGTATTACGGGTCGGAAAAACGTGAATGAAATCAGTTTTTTAGAACCAATAAGGACCGTTACCACACTCTAAAAGTAGAATCAACTTTTTGAACTAAACCTGATCGGTTCAAATCGAACCGATCCCAGCTCTAAGTTCCACACAGAAGAACAAGAAAATAAACCTATCCAGTACTCACGATACCACAGACAGATTAACGGATTAAATTCGTGAAAACCGAGGAAAACGGTACTTTAACCGACAAACTTGAACCGAGTAAAGAGAAATCTCCGGAGCGACTGTTCAGTGGTGAGGAGAAAGAATCTGACGGTTTTGAGTTCAAACAGCAACAGACAGTGTCTCAACTGAGCTCGAGCTCAGCGTTCCATGCCTGGCATGGAAAGTTAACTCTTTCATCTCGGGGCAGTTCAAAGGTTGGACATCACTGCATATGTCAGAATACAGCAAAACTTCATGTTGTTTGAAATACAAACTAAAAGGAGAAATAAATGACTAAGAGGACAGAATAAAGCTGGAAAAATAAGGGGATTGGGAGGGCCTCAATCTCTGGAAGTACAAAAGGAGGAGGAAGGAGGGTTAAGGAATTGTAGAAGTAAGGATGTTTGGGGGAGGAACATACCCTGGAACCTTGAACTGTCTCCAGATTGTACAGGAACTTCTGAGAGTAGCCGGAAGGCTAAACTGCCAGAATTCAAGGCACACAGTCACTGGCAGTAACCCCTCCTGACCAACAGAAAGGAGGGGAGGGGGTGAAAGACAGGGTACTGAGAGGGAGGGGACCCAGAGACTGAGGCCCCAGGGGATGGAAGGTGGGATTGTGATGGATGGTGAAGATATACAGAAAGATCAGAATTACGGTAGATACGTAATTTTCTTATCTTATCCTGTTCCAATCTTCACCATTCATCCTGCTAAGCGAAGTGCCAGCCCCCCGAGGGGCCCTAACCTTAAAAGACTGATCCCTAGCTCTCAGTGGGTGGCACACCAACAGAGAGAACCTTCACGGTCTGCAGAAGCCCAGGAATGGGGAAAGTTAGGCAGGGGACCCTCGGAAAGAGCAGGAAGTTGCCCCGACAGCGCTTGCCACACCCTACAGAAGAAAAGATGGGTTCTCTGGTAAGGGGGAAATCACTCTACCGGGCCAAGGGTGACAACCAGGAAAGATGCAGCCATGCCGTCCGCCTGAGTGCAGACTGCTGTCCTACGACCCTGGAAGCTACCTAAACAGTGTGTCGTAAGATGCCCTTACTTGGTGCCTTGCTAGCTCCAGGCCACGTGCAGACAGTGCAATGGCATTACCTCTGTGTCAGGTAATACGGGCTAGAAGTCGACTTAACCTGGACCACAGGAACCTATCATAGGTAGCACAGTGGGCCTGATGTATTGAAACAGAGAGCAGCAACCGTGCGAGTAGAAGTTCTCCTCCCCAGAAGTCAAAATCCATAGAATCTTGATCTGGGGCTGGTCACAGTGAGGGCGTAAGCCCATCAGGAGTGTCCAGCTGCATCAATCCTGACTGAGGATGAGGCATAGAACCTGGAGACTGGGGCACAATACCCTGGCAGAGATCCCTAGGGGCTGGGACTCCTGAAAGGGTCTTTGCCAGGGCATAATGATGCCTACCGAAAGGAGCAGGCCAGGGGGCACCACAAAGGGTGTCCGCACTGAAATCACCTAAAAGGCACGCTGGCCGGCTCTGGATTGTGCCATGGGGTGGGGTGATATGCAAGTCATCCAACATCCTCATGAGGAATCGCTGATACTCAAGTAGATCAGCAGCTGGGGAGATGTGGAGAGACTGTTTCTCTTCTCCAGAAGAGGGTGGTGATGAAGAGTCGGAGGACCTCAAGAGTTCAGAAGCTGGCTGCTGGGGGCTGAAAACCTGTGGGTCACGGCCCTGACATAAGAGAGATATTGAGCAGCCACAGCTCTGAACTGCTCCCAGGAGAGAGAGCCGCTAGGACCAAGAATACCTGGGAGAGCAGGAGAAGGTGGAGAGGAGAGGGACAGAGCTGACAACAGGAATCGGCTGTCCTCTGCCTGGGCCAGACAGCGCACCTGGAGTCCCAAGAGAGAAGAGGGAGTCGGAAAACTCAACAGCCGACAGCTAGTCAACCATACTGGAACTGCTCTAGGACCCAAGGCAGCATGGATTCACAGCGGAAGGTCATGCCAGACGAATTCAATAGATTTCTTTGACTGGGTGACCAAAGTAGAAGATCAGGGAGGGGCTGTGGACATGGCCGACCTAGACTTTAGCAAGGCATTTGACACAGTCTCACACAAAAGATTAATGTACAAGTTAGCCAGCCTGGGAGTGGGTCCCAAGATGATAGCCTGGGTAAAGAATTGGCTGGAGAATAGGACACAGAGGGTAATAGTAAATGGAGTCCACTCTGAAGAAAGGGGGTTACTAGTGGGTGCCATGAGGTTCAGTATTAGGACAGGTCCTCTTCAATGTCTTCTGGCGACATTGCAGAGGGACTGAAGAAAAAGATGTCTCTTTGCAGATGACACTAAGATCTGCAACAGAGTTGATGCACAAGGTGGGGTGGAAAGGATGAGAAGGGTTAGAGGAATGGTCAAATGTATGGCAGCTTAGATTTAATGCTAAGAAGTGCAAGGTAATGCACCTGGGAAACAAAACCCAGGGAAGAGTACACAATGGGGTGAGATACTAACAACAACAAAAATGGAAAGGACCTGGGGTAGTCATATCAGAAGACTTAAGGTGGGCAAGCAATGTGATAGGGCAGTAAGGAGGGCTGGGGGATACTGGGATGCATAGGTAGAGGCATCACCAGTAGAAAACAGGAAGTTGTTATCCCTCTGTACAGACAGCTGGTGAGACCCCATCTGAGTACTGTGTGCAATTCTGGAGACTCAATCTCCACAAGGACATAGACAAGATGGAAGCTGTCCAGAGGAGGGCAACTAAAATGGTGCAGGGTCTGCACCAGAAGACATATGGAGAGAGACTAAAGGAGCTTAATATGTATAGCCTCGAGGAAAGGAGGGAGAGGGGGACATGATAGAAACTTTCAAGTACCTCAGGGAATCAGCAAAGTCCAAGAGGGTAGCATCTTTCAAAAAAAGATGTGCAAGAACAAGGGGGCCCAATTTGAAGATAGAGGCGGGCAGCTCAGAGGTAATGTAAGGAAGTATTTTTTCACACAGAGGGTTGTGGATGCATGCACGGCCTTCCGGAGGAAGCTGTGGAGTCAAAAACAGTGGTTGAATTCAAGTATGCATGGGACAGTCATAAGGCAATTCTAGGGGCGGAGGTAGAAAAGAAGTAGGCTGCTGGTTAACTAGGATCTGCAGCTTATCCATTAGGTAGGGAAATGGGCAGACTGGGTGGGCCAAATGGTCCTTATCTGCCGTCAAATTCTATGTTTCTATTTTGCGCCTGAAAGAATCCCCCGTGAGGTGACCAGGGCCGTGACAGTCCAAAAGGACGGTCCCTACCTCCAAAGAACTGGGCCCACTGAGGAAACCGAAAAGGAAGGGATGGAGATCTTCACGACGACTCCTTCCGGAACCTGGGTGGGTCCCAGAAAAGGGTCACAGTGTCAAACCCCTACCCTCGACCCCTCAGAGTCCAAAGAGACCTTCTCCTCGAAAACCCAGCCTAGGCAGCTGGTAGCCCTGGTCAGTCCCAAGGGTCTCTCCAGGGAGCAGCACCCCTGTGGGTGCTCCAATCGGCCCCAAAGTTGGGCGATCCAGGCACACTACTGAGGGGTTACCACCACTGAGGGGTCAGAAAACCTCCAAGGCCAGGCTGCAAGACCATGGTGGCTCAACACTGCCTGCTGGTCAGAACCCCTGACCCTGGACCGGGGCCACTGTCTGCTCCTCAGAGGGGCTGGCCTGTCGAGGACACTACCAAGGTGTCCACGTGAGCAGCCAACCCCAAAGAGTCAGACTGCCTATCTGACTCAGAGTCGATTCCGTCTCGAGGAGGTGGAGACGAAGTCAGTGCCAGATGTGCGTGGACACCCTGCCATCCCAACTGAATGGGGCACCAGAATGAGGGACTGCACCAGAGTTGGTGCCGAAGCCCTCAAACACACCGTGAGTGGTGCGAGAAGAGGCCACGGCACCGAGGACTGCAGCAGTATCAGGCACGGACTTGTCACGGCAGCATCCGACCAAGGCGTCGATGGCGGCCCGACCATGCTCTCGGCGCCACGCCGAGGTCGGAAACCCTCACGGTGCCATGCTGTTGCTCGCCGCCAAGCGACACCAGAGCTGGACGGTGCCATGTCAACCAAGGCGCCGAGGCGAGAAACAGACAAGGACAGCGCCGTACAGCCTCCACTGTGCCGTCAGCACCATTGGTGCCACAGATAGCGCAAATAGCAGAGATGGCGCTGGTGCCATCAGGGCTAATGGTGCCGAGGCACAAGACAGCAAACAGATGGCACTGAGACAGTGCAGACCCAGGCTTCCTAGCCTGAGGAGGCGACACTGGGGAGCCTTCACCCTCGAAGGCGATTGCCAGGCGGTGCCTCCCACCCACCCCCAGGAGGGACGGACTGGGCTTCCTGCACTCGGAAGGGATTCTACAAAGGCAAAACTACTAGAAGCAGAAGCCCTCCTCCACAGTCTGTACAGAACCGGAGGAACCAGAGAAAAAGCTGAGAGACCGTGGCTTGGACAAGTGCACACCGTCCCCTGAAAGTTGGTGGAGCTCTTCCACCGCAGTGGTTTGATGGCTTGACTCATGGAGATGCAGGCGTCGCCGCGAATCCATGTCATGTAGCGGGCCAAGACACGCGAGGCAACAAGTCATGCTGGTCGGTGACTAAGTACTTGGCCCCACGGGCACCGAAAATAGGGGCCGCCCCGCCATAAGTTTCCTTGCCTCCCCGACCGAGACATGACCTATGGAAAAACCAACCAAAACAAGACTCGACATCGCTAACAGAAGAAAAGGAACAGTCTTACCAGGTGACGTCAAGTGGTGGCAGACAAGCGGAACCGGCAGGAAAATTTTCAATAAGCGGTGTCGAAATGGAAGATAACCGAACCAAAAGACTTGGTTGAGCAGCAGCCTCTTCTAGCAGAGCTTCCATGAGGTGCGACACTCGGCGGAGGCGAAGAACTGGCGGAGGGTGGGGTCGAACACACCTAACAGCCAACCGCGCCCACGCAGTGCGCCGGCCTCGAGGTGGCAACCATGGTGTGTCGACCTGCCCAACAAAAAAATAAAAATAAAATAAAAAGAGCTCCCGGCTCGTGACCTCCGACCACTATACCCAAAGGTGATGAATGGTGAAGATTGACACAGATAAGATCAAGACTCTCATAGGTCATTTGTTTTAGCCACCCTAACCCCCATTTCTTTGCTAATAAGTCCCATAATAGTTTCACTTATGATCATTCAAAAGAAAGTGCTGCATTGTCTCTTCTATCGCTACAGGCGTCATAAAGGACAGTTTCTCTCTTCCCGGACTTTGTGCTTACAGTTACCTCTGATATTTAATTTCCCATCCACTGTTAACCATAAGACTTCCCACATATGTACTAGGACTCGGTTCATTAAACATTTCAGGACTCTTCATCATAGATTTATGGGGCAATTTTAAAATCAGGCTCTTCTGGGTAAATTTTGGTTAGCACCTTATTGTACAATTTCTCCTGGTTCTGACAGATTTGGTCTTTTGATATGCCCCATTTGTACAATTTCTGAGCACTTGGTTTGAAATAAGCCAGGACCCAAAGTTTATCTGTCACCTTGGGGAGGGATTGTCCCAATTTAAAGACGTAATGATATACGAGTTTGGGACCACATATACTGTAAAGATTCTGAGTGATATAACCCTATCTTTGCAAACTGAGATATAAACAGGGTGGGAAAAGGTCACTGGATCACTCATACCTAGACCTCCTGGGATTTGGGTAGAACTTTTTTGGATGTGGACTCTATTTTGAGAGTTTACAATTCTTCCATCTCATGAATTTACGTTCAGCTGATACTAATGCTTTTCCCCAATTAAAAATGGAGAATTCTCTGAACCAAATGTAATTCCTAAGATTTTACAGGGGTCGGTAGATATTTGGATACCATCCATTAGACTCGAGTTTTTGGGGGTATTAGGGCCTATAAAAGTCCTCTACTTTTCTCATAATTCAATTTAGCATTTGAAATTCTGGAAAATGCAACCATTTCTTTAAAAAAAAAAAAACTGCAACTGGTTTTCATCTGACAGAAACACACAGGTATCGTCTGCATACACCTGAACTTTCACTATCATTTCCACTTTTACCACTGATCCCTACCCATGCAGATCCATATTGGAGTCTTCTCAAAAGGGGCCAGTGAAAAGATATACAGGAGGGGGATTAGTGGGCACCCTGCCTGACTCCTGTAGTGAGCTTTATGCTTTGGAAAGTGTGCCCTTTTATAACTGGTTTTATTGAAGCTGTTGTATACAAAAGTTTTACCCAGCTCACAAATTCTGAGGGTATACCATAGTAATTTAAGGTTTCAAACAGATAAGGGTGATATAACCTGTCAAATGCTTTGCAGAGGTCTAAGGAGATTATACATCTCCACATTTCTTTTTCTTGGGACATACAGTCTATGACATCTCTGAAGACCACCAGGGCTCCTTGAATCTTTGGTCAGGCCATAAAATGGACTGGAGATATAATGTTTTAGCTATCTTCCACAGTCTATTTAAAACTGTGGCAGGAATTTAAAATGGCGATCGGTCTCTAATTTTGGATTCAGTAGTATATCCCCAATTTGAATAAAAATTTTACTATCCCTTCTGTAAAAGAGTAGGAACTTCCAAGGACTTTAAAATTGGGAAAATACATACAAGGCAGGGAGCCAATTCTGATACAAAAGTTTTATACAGCTCATGGGGAGCCCATCCGTCACCTAGAGCTGTACCTGTTTTAGGGATTTAATCACTTGTTCTATTTCTGCTGTGGATAAGGGCTGTACTAACTCGCTTTTTCTAGTGGTGGACTTGGAGGAGGGTGCTGCTGCAGAAACAATTTTATGTCTGTTTCTTGTGGAGGGTTGTTTGGAATGAGAAAGGAGCTGTTCCCTAATCACTTGAAATAAATCTTTAGAGTCCACTACCTTTCCATCTTTATCCCTTAAGCTATCACACTTTGAATCAGCCTTTCTGGATTTGCATATTTCCATTGGGTCCCCTATTGGTGATTTCTACGTGCCGTGTTGCAACATGGCTTTTATGGAAGAGCTCTCTTGTATTGGAAGTTTTAATTTCTAACTTCATTTGAACAATCTGTTTTGTGTGGTCATTCCGGTAGTGTAAGATAGATAATGTGGGTGTTGGAGCTGACTCATAGCTGTAAATATTTGAGGAATTTTTATCTGTTTTTTGCCAAATTTCTTAAACCATGTATGTAAATCCTCTTTAGTCTGGCTCCAACATTCACCTATATCCTCATATAAATATCTGTTTTTGGGCTTCCAATAATTTTTTAATCTCCTTAACACATCCAAGTTCGTGAAACAGGATGTATTTAGTTTCCACCTATTTGGGGTTTGTTCTTGAGGCAATCTTGAATAGTGAGCTTTAACAAAAGGTAGTCAGAAAATTCTATTGGGATTATTTCTAACTGAGGTTTGAGCAACCCTTGGGAAATGTAAATCGATCAGTTTTGAGGTATAATTTCCTCTTTTGTAAACAAACTTTGGAAACTACTACAGTCCCTTAAATCCTCAAGCTCCACACATTTTAGTAATGCAGGTTCATCACAATACACCTTCTTCCTCTAGTGCCTTTTGTGGGGTCCAGCCATGTCACAATTAAAATCCCCGAGGATGTTATCTGAATATACCAAATATGGTTGCATAGTAGTGAACAATTCTGCTTTTTCAGTTTTTGTTTGGGGGCTGTATACAACAATAATTCTGTATGGGGAGTCACACCATAAGCCATCCAGTACCAAAAGTCTACCAGGAATTAAATTAATCAATTTTGAAAGACAAAAGAAAATAGATTAAATAAAATTCCAATGCCATCCACTTTTGCTGGACCAAAGGACCAGTAAGAGGGTCTCCATAGCCATTCAGCTTGGATTAGCCTAGCCTAGTCACTACAGTACATCCATGTCTCTTGCAGTAGGCATATGTCAAATCTTGATTCATGGATATACTGAAACAAAGCATGTCTTTTAGCATAGTTTATTAAACTGTGAATGTTAAGAGAGCCTAAACAAAGGGTTTCCGGTCAGGGTCTAATCACTAAGGTTCTTTTTCCTCTATAACCTACTGGGTCTGTACTTATTACAGTAGTGTCATAACTCTAGGTCACAGAATCAAACTCTTCCACATCCATATCCGAATCCCCCTGTTTGTGGCTAAGGGGCATATGGGTTATCAGTTCCATACCTAGATCTTCCTCAGGTTTACTGGGCAATTATTTTGATTGTCAGGTACTTCTTCTGGGCGGGATGGAAGTTTACTTCCCACCTCATTTCCAGAGTAACATATGGGGTTCAGTAGATCAGGGTGCAGTTCTGAAGGGTCCTCTTCTTTTTTTTTGAGCTTCCACTCTTGTTCCTTCATTTAGCACATTAGACTTGTTCTTTGTGGTATAATCCCCAAGTGCTGGGGTGGGAGTTGGTGGAGCGGGTTTTCTTTGTGGATGGACCTGTACTGGGGGTATTGGCAGCATCCTGAGCTTGCTGTATAAGCAAATCTGGACTAATACAATGCACTTTTTTTTTGCAGTCCAGGGCACTCTCTGAACACATGTCCTGTCTCTCACATAAATCACAGTTTGTGAGGTTTACACACTGTATACTAATGTGCCCATCTCCCCACAATTATCACATACTGGTTTATCACAGGCAGCTAGACAGATGGGTCCTGGACCCGCACCTGTATCAGGCTCGAGGTTGCCCGGCATAAAAGCAAACACCTCTGTCCTTCCCCAGCAGGAAGGAGTTTGGGATATGGTCAATTCCTGCATCAGTCTGATTTAACTTTACCTTGTACTTCCAGCAACCTGTCCAAAACAGCTCGGTGTCTAGGATCGGTTCTGGGGCACTCAGAACCTCATATTTCTGAGACAGTCAGTACAAAATATCCTCACGTGGACCCCTTCAGTTTCTAAACATTACAGTTACAAAGTTAATTAAAGGTTTGGCTATGGGAATCACAAAGAAAGGGGTCCACAAGGAAGAATTTCACCTGGTTATATCTCTCCCCAAATAAATCTAAGGCATAAGGATATTGAAAGCTAACATCAAAATTGTCCTCCCCAGAGATGTTTACATGACGGTAAAACATGAAAGATTCTTTTAATAGTAATTTCCCACATAATGTGGCCAGGCCTTTTTTCAAGGCCACCTTTATACCAACTCCTGACTGCATGTCTCTGTGGAGCAGCCTCTTTCCAGGTTTTTGAAACAGTTCTGACAATAGTGGCTTCTGTAGGTCATTTTCTCTTCCCTCTCTCCTGGGGTCTCTTTGGCAGTAGGTGGAGGGTGTACCTGTATCCTAACTGGCGGGGAGGGTTTAAGGGGCCTGTTATCGGTTACTGTTTGGATTGATTCCCGTATTCAGTTCTCCAGGTCTTGGGAAATTACAATATTTTGTGTTTCTGCTTGGGGTATGTCTATAGATTTAGCTGGGATCCACTCCGAGCAATTAGGGGCTCAGGGCCCAGCTTGGATCTGGGATCCACTGGCCATTCTCAAATCTAGTCACCACGCCGCTGAGTGCCTTTTCTGGGGACCATTGACCAAAAGCGGTCTGGCTCGGGAGACATTATAGAAAATGCTGTTTGCCTGGCTGAAGTAGTGGATTCTTGCAAGCCAGGATTCAAATCTTCCACAGGGCGTATGCATAGTGTAGACTAACAGTTCTGAATTATCAGCAGAAATGTTTCTTTTGCTAAAGTCACTGCCTCCCTATTCTGTTTAAAATCATCCGTATAGCGATTTCCCAGCAGGACATTTTGCAGAAAACAAGAATACTGACATACCCTTTGGTTTTGGTCTGAGGTTTGAAAGGCGATTTTTTGAGTCAAAGGGGTTAGAAGACTTTGATGTTTGGGAAAAACTGAAATCACTTCATCCTGACCGTGATTACTTTATTTTCAGAATTTTTCTTGTTCTGACACTTGCTCTGTAATACTGGGACCGTTTTCACCACCAGCAGCATTTTTTCCCCACCAGACATTCCCATTTATTTCTTCTTTCTTTTTGTTTTTCACCCAAAGTCTTTTTGGCACATGCTTATATTAGCGTTTTCAACTGCCAGCCGATACAGTCATACTTTGATCAAGTACTGAGACTTGCCAATACCTTAGATGATGCTGCGGGGAGCTTTCAGATCAAGATCGTCACAGGGAATGGAAAGTACTGTGGTAGCGAACCACGCCCTCTGACAGAAGGTCTTGCAGCTTTCAATTTAGAAAGATCTTCTGCCATTTTCTTCCTTAGCATTTGCTGTTTCTCTTTGTCAGAAACCAACCGTGCCAGCATTTTTTCTTTCTGGGAAAGTTCTTCTCTTGAAAGTCTCTCTCTTTCTGGGTTTTCAGTCAGGCTTAAATCTTCAGTTGATACAAACATTTCTTCCATTACTACTTCTATCACTTCATCAAAGTTTTCCATAACCAAGTGAGCCTCTGGCAAAATGAGTACAGGGAAGAGGCCCTCTCCTTTGTCTCAAGCACATCCATTCCTCTCCCCTCCTTTGGCTGTCTGGACAGACAAAGTTCCTCTGACTAGCAGGGAATTTCCCGGTACTTGACCAAATTTCCACCATTCACTAAAAATACCACCAATAGCTCAATTTGGTTCTGCAGGTCAGTTTGCATCTGTACACATATCTCCCCGTCTGAAACAAGCCACAGCTGTGTTCTCCCTGTCACAAGCTTCAAATAATTAAAAATAACCACAGAATCCGTTTCAGATTGTGTGGCATAACAACTTATCTGAAGGGGCAGGATACTGTTTATCCACGTTAAGAGGCACAGCTGGAACAGCACAGGGCCTGTGCAAGCAGCCACTGTGGCATCCTCCAAAGCCGAATGGACAAGAGGAACAATCATCCTAGGCAGTGATGAAACCTCTTTGAGGTATCTTCCCCTCAGCAGTAAAGCCCAACCTGGACTGGAGCTGCCATAGGAAAGCCTAAAAGAGGCATCCTCAGGAGGAGATCTAGGTATGTACTGCACACCGTCCCTCATTACAGGAGGAAAAGTGGAGCTGGAGCCCACCACATCAGGGAGTGGGTTCATTCCTTCCTCCTCCTCCATCAAATCTGGACCATATTCCAGGTTCTCTGCCTCATGGACAGGAACAAGAAGCAGGATGACAGCAGGAGGAAGAGGCTGCACAGGAGGAACAATCAACTGACCACGTGTCAAGGAAGGAAGCCCCATGCTAGGCAGGAGTGCTAGCATTGTCGACAGCAGCAGACTGGACTGTGGCAATGGGTTTAGTGTTGTTGATGGAGCCAGGGAAGAAGCTTTTGAAACAGTTCAGACAATAATTTGAAACAGCATATGAGTGCTGGCGGACCCGCAGGATTGTCGTCAACCGAGTACCACAACCCCACCTTGGTGTCTGAGAGATGGTTGGGAAAGGGAGCAGCAGCACCTGAGGGCTTAGCCTGGGATCTGTCTTTTCAACAGACTTACCTCTTTTAAGAGAGAGTGAGTCTTGGCTGGAGAGGCATCTTTGTCACCAATGCAACTGCTCTTTTTCCGCTGGCTTAGCAGCCTTGCCCATTTTTCCCAAGATGCTTATCAACTGCAGGTAGCACCAAGTTTACAGTGAGCTCTGGGAGGAGTGGCTGACAAAGGTAAAGATGTCTACGATGCACACTGTATATCCCCCACTGCCCTTAGCTTTAATTATGTTTCTAAGGCTTTCTTGTAGCGTTTCTGTGTAGCCCATTTTAAAACAAGTTAAAGGACTGCCCAGATCTAACAATTGTGGATACAGGGAACAAAGGCTGGAATCTGTAAAATCTTACAAATACCTGGCTACTGTATTGATCCCACGGGCTCGGTAATGTGCATGTGGATAACCTAAGTTGTAAAAGAGTGGGGATACTTTATATAAGAATAAAAACTTGATTGGATGGTAGTGTGATTAAAAGATTGTAGAATCTCAGATCTTTCCATTATTAGACTATGGAGATGTCCTATATGATTATTCTAACAACGATAAATTACAAAACGGGATGTCTTGTATAACACATTAACTAGGTTGATTCTACAATGTCCCAAGGGTATACAACAATGCCAAATGTACACTAGCTTAGGGACAGCAGGATCCTGATGTGCATGTAGGCGTCCTGCATGTCCAGGAGCAAAGCCAGTCTCCTTGGTGGAACATGTGCAAAAGGCTCGTCAAGGTCACCATTCTGAACTGTTTGTATTTGATGAAAGTATTCAGCTGGCTCAGATCCAGAATGGGATGGAGGTCTCAGTCTTCTTTGGGACAAAGAAAATGGAAATAAAATCCCTTGCCTCTCTGAGCAAAGGAACCTCTTGTATGCTTTTTGTCTAATAAAGCCTGTATCTCTGCTCTCAGGAGGGAGTGCATGGGAGGATGAGCAGTGGGAGGGACTGGTGGATTGTCCGGTGGGATCAAGTAAACTCTAGGAGCATCCCTTTTCACTATCTGAAGGACTCATTGGTCCGATGTGATACTGGACCATCCGGATGGGTAGAGGGATAATCTCCTTTCTAACGCCTCCCCTGCAATTCCTGCAGTGAAGAGGGGTAGGGGGTCGGGTAGGAGTCATGCTGTATTGGAGAGAGGGGCAAGGGAGGTCTAGGTGCCTTGGGATTTTGGAGCCCTAGGCGCCTGAAGGGACAGGGTGGCCTTTTCTTTTAAAACCTTCCTTATGTTGTGTCTGGTGTCTCCCTTGCTGGCCTTGAGTTTTGCAAATGGGATGGCGGCAGGCCTGTGCTCTGATCTGTACATTCTGTGGTCTTCGAGACTGCTTTGCCAGAATCTTGCAGTCCAGCAATCAGCTTTTCAGTGTCCTGGCCAAACAGGACTGGTCCCTGAAAGGGGCGGCCCAGGATAGCATCCTGTAAATCCTGTTGGAAGCCAGAAACTCTGAGCCAAGCATGCCTCTGCATGCAAAATGGACAGTGGCCACTGCTCTTGCTGCTGTATCTGTGGAGTCATAAGAACTCCTTAGGATGTGTTTGTCTATGTCCATGTCAGACTGTATGACAACAGGAGTTCATGCTACCCTCCGACTCTGGCTGGGCCTTGGCCAGGTCCATACGCCTTGCCTACAGGGACTTCTGATGCGTGACCATGTGAGCGGAAGTTCAATGACTGACAGTGCAAGTTGCCGACAAATACACCTTACGACCCATTTGGTCCCGTTTTTGGATTCTGGGTCTGGGGCAGGGCACTCATGTGGCGTGGTTGCTAGGCCATGCCATGGGCAGCCGTCAGGACCATCGAGTCTGCCCTTCTGGTGTTCGCCCAAGAAGGGCTCCCCTTCTGAGTCTTGGAGTCTGTCAGCCTTGCGTGGCACTGCAGGTCGTAGTGGGTGGATGTCTCCAAGTCAAACTTGGTTACGTCCTGAAAAGGCTCTACCAGAGGTATGACCAAGGGTTTAGGGACAGTGGCCCACAAAATGTTGCCAATCTGCCTTTCCAGGTCCACTTCCTCTGTGTCACACTAGTATAGCACCTGTATGTGCCTCTTAATGTCCCAGAAGGACAGGTCATCTGAGGCGACCTCGGCGAGTCCTTGGATTAGGAGAGGCAGGATGGGCAGCTCGTCCTTAGCAGAGTAGTCTGACGAAGAATCTCCTGCATCGCTTCCCACAAAGACAATGCCAGGCGTCCCGAGAGGGCCAGGATGGATATCTTTTCGGGTGTCTGACCCAGGCATCCGCCTGCCCTCTTCATCGGGTGGCGGAAGCTCCTTGGCAGTAAGGGCTGCTGCGGTGATTGGCCTCTTGGTGGTGGCGGACTGGGGATGGATCCCTGGGTTTAGGAAAGATCCCTTTTAATGGTGTTCCACCAGGCATTAAAGCGCACCCACCTCAGTCAGTGGAACAACTGGTGGTGGGGGCGTTGGGTTTGGAATGCCGGAGGGTCCAGGCGTTGGTCCTCTGGCACCTTCTCTGTAAGTGCCTCCGCATCAGATCAGTGCTGTCTGATGGTCTGGCATCCAGTTCCTGGAGGAGGCTGCTGGGCGTCCAGTGCCCCTGTCCTCGG
Organism: Neoceratodus forsteri; assembly: GCA_016271365.2. Classification (NCBI taxonomy): domain Eukaryota; kingdom Metazoa; phylum Chordata; order Ceratodontiformes; family Ceratodontidae; genus Neoceratodus; species Neoceratodus forsteri. The sequence continues at coordinate 1,079,372,020 of CM057458.1, forward strand.
GTTTCAGTCGCTGGGGCTGATGGACGTTCTTTGGCGGTGGCGCCTGCTCCCTCTCTGATGCAGAGTCAGAGTGTCCGGTGGTCTGCCTTCCTTTGGGCGGGACGTTACCAATCCTAGGGTTGGGAGGCGTCTGTACCTGACAACCTGCTGGCATTTAAGTAGAATCGTCCAATTTCTTATGCTTAGCAGATGAACCAGAGTGCTTACAGAGTGGCGGACTCAGTGGATTTGAAGCCCAATGCCTGTCCCTCATGGGTCAACCCATGCTAAGTCTGTGGGGTCGGTGGTCCAAGGGGACCTAGGCAGATGACTGCCCGGGAAGAAGACTCCCTACCTTTGAGTGTGTGACGAGGTGGTCCTCTTCTTGCAGTCTCTACCAAAACTGCCTTGATACCCGGCGAGACAGACTCCGACCTCCGCCAGAGGTGGAGGTAGTAGACGCCCAGTGAGGGACTTTGGGTGGAACTCCAATCTGGCTCTCTCCTTCTTCCGGTGGTGGTTTCCCCCGATATCTTTTCTTTGGGGAGACTCCTGGCTGAGGAGGATGTACTATGTCCTGATGGGGCCTTCTGCATGGCAGCTACTTGCTGCTCTAGTAGGTAGGCCTTCAGTGTGTTAGCACAGCCAGATCCTCTTTTGATTGTTAAACTTCTGGCAATGCAGGCAATTGTCAGAGGCCTAGGCAGATCAGGCAGGCCGAATGGCCGCCTTCGCTGGGATCTGCTTCCGCATGCACACATGGATTTTCACTGATGTGTCATATGAAGACATGCACGTAACTGACAAAACAATTGAGGATTAAATACAATTCTGTGAAAAACAGTGTGATAAAAATGCGATTCGACTGCAACTATAGTCCGTGGATCCAATGTTAGTGGGTCGACGGGGAAAAGAACTGAGGAGATGCCAAGCGAATGCCCCTTTATACCATGTCTGGCGTTGGGGCACAGCCGACATCAAAGGCGGTCCCCTCACAGACTGCTAGCCAGAAGATTTTTCCATGGGGTCCCAACGCCTGGCGGCCTTAGTCCTAATGGTATTACCTGCTGCAAGCGCCTCTAAGTGAGAGCAATGGTTTCTGGAAAAAACTGCAAGTATAGTTAAAGAATATTGTGCTGCTAAAATATGACTGTATGATGAACGGAGATGTAAATTATACATACAGTATGTACGGTTTCTTTTAATATTGTATTACTATGTGTGTATACGTGAAACTAAGTGTAGTGTTATTGTTCGCTAGATAACATGGGTCACCATTTTAAATGAGTTTTACCAATGGTTTAACCTTTAAAATAAAAATGATATGAAACTCTGGCAATTATTGTAGGCCTTCATGTCAATGCCAAAGCAATAGATGCACACAGTGTGAGTGTTCTTGTCGTCTTAAACTTTACTGCAATGACAGTAGTGGAACAACAGTTCCTTGTCTTTGTTGGTGGCATAAAGGATTGTTTTATATTTAAAATAAAAAAGAAAGAAGCAGTTGCATTAATGCTACTTGTTAATTTTGACGGCATTCTTCAGCAACAGTGGACCAACAAGCAGTTAAGCCAAGAGTAAAAAAAAAAAAAAAAGGTCTAAACTATGGAATGATGGGGCAGCCCATTATATATGTGGCGCATTTATGCACGCCAAAGTGGGCAGCCCCCAGCCAGCAAAGTCTCCAGGTAGTCCTGACGCTGATGGCCTACAGTCCCATGATTTGGCTCAATGAAGGAGATATCCTCTAAGAAGATCTTTCATTACTTGTCACCATACTGTAAGAGCAATGTTACTGCCCTGGAGTGGGTACAGCATAGGGTAATTAAAATGATACCTAGAAAAAGACTAATTTGGATGTATTCATTCAATCTATTTGTTTACCAGGATGACACAATGAGCCAAATGTCCTTTTTCAGGTGAAGCCCAGAACCACAATATAAAGCTGCCACAGTGGGTAAATGAAAATTATGTACCTACCGTAATTCTGATCTTTCTGTGCATCTTCACCATTCATCACCTCTGGGTATAGTGGGCGGAGGTCACGACCACGGGAGCTCTTTTGGATGGGAGGAGCTCACGCAACATCAGCGGTGCCTCGAGGCTTTAAACATCAAGTGGCATTCGTGGGTTACCGTTAGGTGTCGCCTCACCCTGCCCTCCCGCTAGTTCTGAGTCGCTGTAGAGTAAGAAAGGTTGGGAGGGGAGTCCAAGGGACAGATAAAGGAAAAGATATACAAACTAAAAGGAGAAATAAACGACTGAGAGGACAGAATGAATGGTAGCAAGACAGTCCCCTTCCTGACCAAAGTGAATTTAATTAAGAGTTTAGGTCTGAGAAAGTTAGGAGTTACTTTGTTACTGAGATACGTGAACATCTGCATGTCCTTCACTGTTTACAGTGAAATGAGCCATTGTTTAATTGCTGAAGAAGTCCTTGTGAAATGTACCACCATTCAGCTATGAAGACACCAGCAGCTGTGACCCTGACAGTTTTGAGAAGAATAAGCTCAGTTAGGGAAAAGAGCACAAATATCTGCCTGAATCTTAGTTTAGGGATCTCTAGAAAATACAGAAGGGCTAGCAAGTGATTACAATTGATGCTTTATAACGCCTCCCTAGGATGAAATGTTTGGAGAGCCTGGCACTCTGTTTATGCAAGTCATTTTTTTTTTTTTTAAATAGCAATTTTATTGTATTTTAAGATGCAACAGTATAGACTTTTACAAGTTCCTTCTAGTCAACACCAAGAGCTGATATACACTGGATACAAAGAAAAAACAGATGGTAGTCAACTCATTTAGATCCTTGTATAAAAAAAAAAAATACATCATACACCTCTTTTAAAGCCATTCCATACTTTAACTAGAGTCTAATACACATTGCACCAAATCTTAATAACAAACAGATAAAGTATCACACAGAGATAAAAGAGAAAGGAGGAGGAGGAAAGAAAAAAAAAAAGGGGGGATGTACCACCAACTTTTATTATCTTTGTGTTAAACAACTAGATTTGAGGGACACAGCGTATAAAGTTCCAAATGTAACAGTGGGATATTCCTTTATCCTTACATTCTCTTAAAGGGATGGCTAGCCTCCAACAATACCTTATATCTGATGGATCCCCTCTCCCGCCTCCCTGGAAGGAGAGGAGAAAAACTGAAGGGTGCAAATCTTCTCCTCACTAACAAGCGTATTTGGCTAGGACTTCTAATACATTGATTTGTTCTCTCTGAGCCTGAAAATAAAAAAAGGCATCCATCGTGATTTAAATCTATCTCTTTGTAGTCTCACTTTAGCCGTGAGGCACTCCATGTCCAGGATAGACAAGCAGTTCTTGTACCACGCATTAGAAGTAGGACTAACTTTGGACAACCAACACTGAGTAATTGCCTTGAGAGCCGAGGCCACCAGTATATTAAACAGGTACCTCTGAGACTTTAACTTAACCTGATTAGGGTACAGCCCAAGAACCCAATGTAAGGGATCATCCGGTATAAAGACCCCAAGTACTACACCTCACTTGATCCCTTACCTGTATCCAGAAATTATTAATATGTGGACATTCCCAAAATATATGTTAGTGCGTGCTTTTTTCCCCACACTCCCCAGCAAAGATCTGTGAAATTTTACCAAAATGTTTAGTAATCACCGAGTGCGAAAATATCTAGAGACCACCTTCCACCGAAACTCCCGCCAGCTATTAGAAGCGGTGGTTAAATGTATAGCTTCCTATATTAAGTCCCAAGCTGGAGCAGCAATTTCTTCACCAATTTCCAGTGTCCAGCTTGTCTTTATAGAAATCAGAGTCTGGCTCTAACTCAGAGACACAACCCACCATTCGAGAAATGAATCCTTTTGTCTCTAATCTATTGGCCTCAGCTCTCATGACATCCACCAGTGGGTTAATATCCTATCACCTGGTCTATCTTCTTTACATTCCTTGCCTAATAAAAATGCCTAAATTGTATATATCTATAAAAATCAGAGGCAGGGAGGAAAACTCCTGTGAGAGTTGCTGAAAGATTTAACCCCTTCCTGATTATAGCTGGCCAATTTTAATTAAGCCTCTCTGGTACCATCGCTTAAATCCCAGGTCCCATACTAACGGTTGAAAATCCAGACAGGCCTTGATCGGGAGTCCATCTTCAGTGCCACCTCAATGTTTAATTTTTATTAATCTCCTGCCAGGAAGAAACCACTAGACTAGACCAGGATTGCTGCCATATAAACTGCTGTATTCCACTATAGTCCATGTAAATCAAATCTCTGATATCCCCTAAAGAAGACTCTGGTCTTCTATTTCTACCCATACTGAGAGTCTTCTCTCTCTCATTAAAGAATTAATGGCTGGATTCTGAGCCCAATAATACTTTCTAAGGTCAGGCAAGCCCGACCCCCCTTCTTTTATCCTTAAGGAGGACAGTCCATCTTACTCTGGGGATCTACCAGCTCAAATAAATCGGGTCAGAGAAGATTTGATTGCCTTCCAGAAAGAAGCTGGGGTTTAATCGGCAAAGATTGAAACAAAACAAAAGCGAGGCAATATGTTCATTTTCACACAGTCTATCCTACCAAATAATGTAAGGGGTAATTCCACCCATCTGTGTAAATCCTCCTGGACCAGTTGTAGCAATCTGCCATGATTAAGTGCATATAGTTTAGAAATATCTCTGGACATTCTAACCCCAAGATATTTAATATCCTCCTTAGCCCCTTTATATTTACCTATTATCGGAAGCTTACCATCCTGCAACCTCCCTATGGGCATGAGTTCCGATTTAGTATCATTAATTTTAAATCCGGATACTACGCTAAATGATTGGATCAAAGAATTAACATGGGGTAGCTGTCTCTCTAGGTCTGTTATATACAGTAAAGTATCATCTGCATATAACGATACTCTGACCTCAATTCCCTGTACTTGTATCCCCTGTAATCTTTTGATTGTCTTATAAGAAGCAGCAAAGAGTTCCATACATAATACAAATAACAAAGGTGAAAGTGGACAACCCTGTCTAGTCCCCTATTAATTACAATTCTGTCTGATGTTACCCCATTCACCTTCACTCTTGCCCAAGGATTCCTATATAAGTTTGCTGTCCATTTTGAATCTTTCCCCAAAGCCAAATTTCCTCAAAACCTGTTCTAAAACAACCAGTCCAATCGATCAAATGCTTTCTCGCATCCAGTACCATCACCGCCCAAGAGTATCGAGGGAATGACCGGAGGCGGATAGAACATTGAGTAATAATCTTATATTATCTTGATATGGCGACCGGGATAAACCCCTGCCTGATATTTGTGTATTAATTCTGGGATAAATTCCTGTAACCGGTAACTCAGAATCTTGGCAAACATTTTGGCATCCTGATTGATCAGTGAAATAGGACGGTAACTTCCACACTCTGTCGGGTCCTTACCCGTTTTAGCAGTAAGGTAATTGATGCTTCTTCCCAGGAGGCCGAGATTCCCCTGCTTTTGTGCCACATTACAAACTCTGGTAAATAAAGGGCCAGGTCACAACAAAAGCTCGTAAAACTCCCCACAAACCCATCCGGCCCTGGGGCCCTCTTAAGATTTTGAAGACATTCCTTACTTCTTGTTCAGAAATTGCCCTGTCTAACTTGTCCCTCTGAGATACCTCGGGCCCCGTAATATAATATTATGTACGAAGTTCTGGATTTGAAGCGGGATGGTCAGGCCCTCTTTCTTGAGCATATAATTCTTGATAGTAATTACAGAAACAATCTATTTGTACTGGGTCAGAGGAGATAGTCTGGGTCCCATATTTTTTGAGCCGAGGGATATATCTTTCAGTCTCCTGTTTCTAAGTCTAAGAGCCAGTAACGGCTCGCTCTTCCCTGTTTCATAATATCTTTGTCTGTGTGTACCTCAAGGCATTTTCAGTTCTGATATTCATTTCCCTGTTATATTGCTCTCTGGTCTCATGTAATTTCTCTAACACCAAAGCATCCTTGTTTTTGTGTGTTCTTCCTCCAGGGCGCTTATTTTATCTAGGAGGCCATGTATCTTAGCTTGGGTGCAGCGATACTTATGAGGAATAGCTAATAATTTGTCCCAGAGAACTGCTTTTAGACCGTCCCATATGAAACGTATATGGGTATCCTCTTCCTGTTCTCAGATATATACAGCTTAATGGCCTCTTTTATTTGGTTAACAAACCCTAACGTTCAGAATGCCAGGATCAAACCTCCAGCTCCCTTGGTTTTACCCCAGACCATCGTGCCTAGCACTAATCATTGCATGGTCCAAGAAGGTCGCTGGGTGTATTGTTACATCCGTTAAATCATTAGCATACTTTAATTGAGTATAAAATCTATCAAGCCTAGAATGTGTTTTTGTGCCATAAAAGAATGTGAAATCTCTGGCTAGAGGGTTTTGTTGCCTCCACGGGTCTATCCAACCTCCTTCTGACATCAATGTTCTGAGGAGTTTGGAACACGCCATCCGCCCACCTTTCCCCTGAGCTCCTATCTAAATCACTATTCTCACACAATCCAGTCCCCCACCATTAACACTCTCTCAGGGGTCAAGGAATCTATTATGGTGAAGAACTGTCTGAAAAAACTACCGAGGCGTGGGGGCATATGCTGCCGCCAAATGGAGGGTATGTCACATGCATTCTCCAGAAATCACTACATAGTGACCTGATCCCTCTGTCTGCACCCAATGGGTTATAAAAGGAAGCCCCTTACAATTAGTATAGCCACCCTGCTCTAGAAGCCCCAGGACATGAATCTGCATGCCCCTCCACCCAAGTTCTCCGTAATTTGGAGTGCTCATAATCTGATAACTTGGTCTCCTGAAGACACGCTATGTCACATTTTAACCTCCCAATTCATGAAGGATTAGCTCGCTTAACCACCCCATTTATCCCTTAACATTGATCGATATTATTTTAAGTGATGTCATTTTATAACTTAGGAGAACCCCTGGACATCCTTACTAGTCCCACCATACCATATGGATACAGTTAATAGCACACAAGTATACATGCCTGTAAAAATCTAAACCAAATAGAAAAATAATTAAAAATTGGTAAATAATAACAGGAAACTAGAACAACACCAGACATCACCCAATTCAATTTAACCACGGGTGAAATATCCCCACCCACCTCAACTTGGGTGAGAGAAACACAACCCCAAATAGGTGTAACAATAAACCAGGTACCCATTATTAGGGTACCCACAAGCTCAGTCCGAGCTAAGCACCTGGGGGTTATGGTGTAACTCCCCAGAAACTAGGTGCATAAAGCCCTAGATTAGTAGGAGAAAAGGTGTCTAGCGGCGCCAAGGCCAGGCTCTCGGAATCCCAGGGACCAGATTTCTCCTACCTAAATGGAACCGGTCTGGCTAGTCATCAAAACCAAGCACCCCGGCATAGCACCTAACAGTTTAATTAACAGGATGGGTTGAGGATGGCGGAGTGCTTATCGATTCTGCAATTCAGGTACTCCTATATTCAATTTACATTTAAAGGAGGAATCGAACCCTCTAAGGGGAACCCATTACAATTGGGGTCCAGTTGCTATCCTCATGCACAAATACAACCCCCTTTTACTGATTCCGCTTTACCTTGCACCCCCGAATCCTCAACCCCATTCGGTCATCGCTTTCAAATTGTAACCTAAACATATTTTTTTTACTTATTCAACCAGTAGCTATAAACCGCATATTTAACTGTCCTAAGTGTCTCCACAGTATAACTGTGCTTTGTTTACATGAGGGAGACTTATCAGCGTGCTCACTAACGTGAGTCCCACCTCAAAGCTTCCTGGTGGAGACACAAACCCAACACTGTTAGGCCCTCTCCTACGCATTTGCCCATCTAAAGACTACGTAGGGGCTCACAAGGAGGATACCCCAAAAGTAGAGGAAAAGGAAAAAAGGGAAACATCCTCAGGTATATAACCCAGTCCGCTCTCGCTCTTCCTCATCGACAAGAACTCCGACCGGTTAAGCACTTTTGAATTCGCACAGCTATCAATTCTTAAGCAGTCTTCGGTCTCCTTCATGTACCCATCATCTCGCTATGTCCGCGTGCAGTGGTAACAGAGCCTCTTCTCGCCTCCTCACGCGCTTCCTTGGGCCCGGCCAATTGACCACAACAAATCTTCAATCTCTTTCTCCACCTGCTCTTCCTTTGTGTCTGGGATAGGTATCTCCTGAGTTGTGAGGAATGGAGTTGCAGCTAGCAGGGAGTCGTGAGACTTTAACCCCATCTTCATTCTGCACCCAGAGCTTCATGATATCTGAGGTACGCTTTAAGACCTTTATCCCTCAGGGCTCTAACTACTTGCAGCACTTTCTTTCTTTGAAGAGCATTAGGGAGGAAATCTTGATCTATATATACCCTCTGGCCATCCAGGTTAAGATTCTTCTTTGCCATGCCAGTTTTACAATCTTCTCTTTTGTTGTGTACCTCAGGAACTTCACAATTACTGATCTCGTGGCGCCTTCTTTTGGTTTAGGAGCGATGGACCTTTGAGCTCTTTCAATTTCTGTATTAAAACCTCTCCTAGGTTCAGCTCAGTTTTCAGCCAAGAATCGATAAAATCTTCCATACATGGGGGTCCACCCTCCGAGATACCAAAACTCTTATGTTGTTGCGGCGGCCCTCGCCTCTGCATTTTCAGCCTGTGCAGTCAGCTCTTTCTCTCTTCTATGCAGATAGGCTAGTGATCTGCCAAAGGCCATATGCTCAGATTGAATCGTTTCAATATGTCTCCACAGATGTCGTGCGGACCTCTAATTTTTTAAGTCATTTTGCAAGCCCATAATTTGGCCGATTCGATGCAATATTTTCAACATCCCAGGACCATCTGCTTTCGTAGAAGGTGGATGTGGCTTCAGACCCTGAACCATCGGAGTCTTCCCCGAAGCAGTAATCGCCAAGGAGCGGATCCAGACGGACTCCACAGGCCTCAAGTCTGGACCGACTACCGAGGCTCTCCTTCCTCTCCAAGGAGTTTTTTTTCGTCATCCCCATTATGTACGATGCTTGTAGACACCAACAATATATCTAGGACAGCCTTTAAACCACTCGATGAGGACCGACTTACTGGAATAGTATGCCCGAGTGCCCGCCCTGAATTAGGCTGCTATTAGTCGCTTGATGTCACCGGAAGTCCTATGCAAGTCATTTTGTTACTTCTTATATTAGTAAAGTTTATTTGAAATACAAACCAAGTCTTGTCCTCTTGTTATTATGCACTGGGCATGGACTCCTTACATAATTAACCTTATAATACTCACAATCTGGGTTTGGAAGCGGACCAGGGTCACTCGGCGGTGGGCAGGGGAAGGACTGAGCATCTGTAGACAGCTCTCTTGGGAGAAGGGACATCGCTAAGCACAGCCTGCCTGCCACCTAGCCTGTAGCATACCATCAGCAGACACTTCTCAGAGGGCTGGGGGCAGGTGCTCAAATATACATGGTATCTTTAAGCTGTATGCATGTACCATGGCACGCATTACTGACATTGGGGACAGGGAGAAACAAGAGGAAAAACCCTCTGAGCACCAGGATGATGACCACTGACCCCACAGACTCTGCTCCATTGCCTGTGGTGCCCACTCACCTATAGTGGCACGTAGAAGTAACTGGGGTAACACCGGGATGGTGGGTGGCGGGACTGGAGGCACCATCGGAAGGGGCTGCTCTGGGTGATTAAAAAAAAAAAAAAAAAGCTGCAGTGTGGGGACCACTACAGCAGGCCCAGCGTGCAGTTTTGGCACCACACCTTGGGGTAGTCCCAAGTCTCCAAGGAGTGCTTAATCGTCCCCCATCATGGAGGAGAATGACTGCCCCACCAACCCTTTGTTGAAACCCCTTGTTCCAGCAAGATCTGAAACAAAGGGAGTCTTTTCTCTACTGACCTGTATAGAACGAGGGAGGGGCTCAGGAGAAGCCTAGAGATTTTGTTTTGGCGTAAGAGGAATGGGGGAAATGTGTATAGGAATTTCCCTTTCCAAGAGAGGGATAACGTCTCACCAAAAAACTCCAGGCCCTGAGCTAGCGAGCAGAGAGAATAGGTTACTTACCTCTAACCGTAGATCTTCCCTGTGTCAGCCTTCACCATTCATCACTGGTGGGTGGTTGGCTGGAGACAGGCACCCTAGGAACATTTTTTTTTTTTGTAGGAGGGAGGGTCTGTGCAGTTGGTGCTGCTCATGAGACTGGCGCACTGCGTGGCGCTCGCGGGTTGGCCAGTGCGGCCGTTGGCTCCTCCTCCACCTCAGTTCTGCTTCTCCCACCATTGAGACAGCACCTCGCCAAGCAGCTTGAATTCTTCCTCAAACACAGCGGCCCTAGTCCGGCGTGATGCCTTATTTCCCGAGGCTGATGTTCCTTGGGGCCGTTTGACGCTGATCTCCTTTGACTCCATCACCGGTCGACTCCACCTTGGTTCTGCAGCCCACTTGACGCTGCTTTATCTTCCAGCCAGGTAAGATCTTTTCTTTTATTAAGCGACGTCGAGTCTTTTACTGTATTTTATGTTTAGTTACCATCGCACCATGCCTAGTCCTCAGGACAAGAAACATTCTGAGAAAGCGGGTCAGCCTCCTATGCCTCGGTGACCCTGAGGCCGACAGGTTTCAGTTACCGACTGGCATGATGTATGCCTCACCTGCCTTGGATCCCAGCACAACATGGATACCTGTGATGCCTGCTTCTTATGGACCACTGCCATTCTGGAGCACCGTAATGCTAAGGTCATCAGGGCTCCGCCAACCTTCGGGGTGGGGTGGTGTCATCGTTCTCATCGGTCCAAGTGCAGGACTCTCAGCCCATCCTCCAGGTCCCTTCCCGGACCTACATGGTCCAGTAAAGAAGGGCCTCTTCTGTCTTGCCATAGAGGAAGTTCTACCGCGGTGCGGAGGTCCGGTCTGGCGCCACTCAGGGCTGGAAGCACCGCTCTGGCAGTCATCTCTTTGGAGGTGCCAACTCCCTGTTGTTGGGGCACACGGCTGTGGGTCCGGCGTGGGAGGTGTTCCTTGGCACTGCACCTCGGATCCAGGGCCATTCGTGGCTCCGATTGATCGGTGGCATACAAGGGGTCGAGGCAGGCCCGGCACGCTGGCGCTGCAGACAGGAGAGCCCCCAGGGGCCACCCGATCTGGAGCTCTTCTAGATCGTCTCCTCTTCAGAGCTGGATGATTCGGAGGCTGAACCAGATTGGCAGCCTGACTCCTTGGAGTCAGAGGGTTCTCCATGGCCTAGTGCTCTTGCACCTCCTAGGTGCTCCTTCCTGCGGCTCTGGCGGCTGCAGCCCACGACTCTCCAGGCTGATGGTGGCTCAGGTGCGTGCTGGCGGTCCTGCTACTACTGTGGAAGCGGTGGTCCCAATTTTGGGGGAGGGGTGGCTGCCATCCCGGTGCCATCCCCGTCATGGTCAAGACTGAACCCTCTCCTCTGCGACTCTCCTTGGGGAGTCGCCGGAATTAGGGGTTCCTTGGCACAGGGTGCAAGGAAGAGGGCTTCCTAGTAGTCGATGGGCTTGAGGGGACAGTGGCACCCTTCCGTGGTCCTCTGGGGCATGGGTAGGAGCCACAGTGCTGAGTCCAGGTTCTCTCCTTCGTCCCCTTGAGGGGTCCTCATTAGGTGGGGCTGGGGACCGCCCTTCTGGATTCATGTGGCCCCAGTCCCCTCACAGGGAAGCTTCTCCTACAGGGCTCAGTCCCGACCACTTTACATTTCTTAACAGGTCCAGTGAATTTGCAGACCTGCAGATTCCAGTTATGCCAGGTTCGACTGTAGTCTTCCAGCATGGCAGAAGCCGTCACATACAGTGATAGGTTAAGCGTGCCTTTAGGTCCAGCTTCCCTCTCCCAGGCCATGTTGATCCTTCAGGATCTTAGACCTGGGAACAGTTCAGATCCGGGCTGCGGTTTCCCCAGTATGTTAGGGCTATAGATGAACTGGTCTTTTGACGATTCTCCCTCCGCTGCCAAAGTCTGACTATGCAAGCTACTCTCTCCTCGTATTCCTCCACAGAGGAGAGGAGTCCTTTATCCACGTGTCCTCAGGCGCTGATCAAACTCAGTACCACCGCTTCCTAGCGAGTCTGGTCAGGGACTTCCCATTACCTACTTTGCCTGTCACAATACCAGGCATTTGACACACGCCTTCTTAGGCGAGATTGAGGCACACCATTTGGTGGTCCCTCTTGGCTAGTTCCTTCCAGGAGAAGTCATATAGCGCCTGGCAGCTTCCATATGCCACAGTTCCAGCATCCATGGACTGCTGGAGGCGATGTGCACCCGGGAGAGTCAGGTTCTCTTCCTCATTTCACTTCAGGACTGGCGCATCTAGACACCCCTTCAGGACATAGAAGTCCAGTCCAGGACAGACCAGTTCTGACTCTGTGGAGTTTGATCGTCTGGGGGCGGAGGTTTCTTCTCTGCGTGGATGGTACTATTCCATTGTTTTACATCAGGCACACCACGCTGCCTGTAACAGGCAGCTGTGGGTGATTCTGGACCAGGCTCTTGCATTGCTGCCTAATTCGAGGCTACCTGGCAAGCCATAGCCTTTTCTGCTATAGGTCTGGAGCTGGCAAGGCACCAATCAGGGCATCTTACAATGCCAATGAAGTCGCTTCCCGACTTGCAGGACAGCGATCTACATTAGGCAGGCAGGCGTGACTTCACCTTCGAGGCTGTCACCTTTGGCCCAGCGTAAAGTTACTGGCCTCCTCTTTCGGGGATCCATATCTCTTCCTGCAGGAGAGATGGAATTGCAGAGGCACCTTCCTCCTTGCTCTGACCAGTCCCAGGCCTAACTGGCCACTGAAGGGTCTCCCTCTCCCTCCATTTGCCACGTGGGTGGGTGGCTGGGGATGCTATCCTCTCAGGGATTTCCTGGGCCCCCTTGGGGAGGGAGGCTGGTACTCACCCACTAGTGATGAATGGTGAAGACTGACACAGGGAAGATATGAAAATTGCATACCTACTGTTAATTTTTTTTTTTTATACACTTGCTTACTCCCATGGGCTCAGGAGGCCTTGTACCTCTCCTACTGTCCCCAGGGCAATCCCACAAGGTGTCCCATCCCCTTAGCATCATTTTGCCAGTAGGGCTGGGTTTTTATATGTTTTTCCCCAATTTTCTCCCCTTAGTTTCTCCAGCTCCCTTAGGATGCCAGCGTCTTTAGGACTTGCGTCCAGAGAAGCGATGTGCTGGTGCCGTCATCCTCTTATCGCTGTATGGCGTTCCTCCCTCCCGACTCCGGCCTCTCGAGTGCGCTGATCTCTTCGAGTCCCGTGCTTCCACTGGCTCTCTCTACAGGAGTGTCGGACGTTTCCACGTCTCTTGTAGCGACCCCTGAGGGAGGAGAGTATCACTGGGACGCTTGATCCTCCGTCCCCCTGCAGACCCCGAGCAACCCGAGTCTGTTCCTGAACCGGGTCTCCGGCATAGCGCAAGGTGTGGTGTCCAGTGCTTCAACCCTCAGTGCCACTGGGCCGTCCCTACGTTAATTCTTGATCTTCCTGTGTATCTTCAACATTCATCACTGAATCCCACCCACCTTCCCCTCACAAGGCCTCAGTCCCTGGGCTGTGCCCCCCTTCCCTGGGACTCTTCTTGGGTTTCCCCTTCCCCTGTTGGCATTCTAAAGACCTCTGGGGAGTATCACAGGAGGCGGTGAATAGGACCTCTGTCTGGGCTATCACAGGGATTTCTAGTGGGCCCTTCCCTTATCCTGATCTCGGGGTTTGGCTAATCCTAAGGTCGCCGACCTTTGGGTCCCCTGGGATGGTGGTTGGAGGAAAGGGGGGTCTGGAGCTGACTGAAGCTCCCTCTGTCCCATGTTATTCTAATCTTTGGCTGTCTCCTTCCCTTTGGGGAGGGACACTAATAGTGAGTTCCCTCTCCTCCCCGTGGTTTCTCCTGATAAATGTTAATGGGGGTTACCATCTCAGCAGGATTCTTCCGAGTTCCTTGGAATCTTCCCTGTTGAATGCTCACCTTTGGAAGATCTGCCTTTGTCAGCTTATTTCCTGGATGGGTTTGGCACCCCTTCCTGTCCCCTTAATCCCTCTCTTTCCTTCCCTTCCTACCCTTTTGGCCATCCAGAAACTTGGGCCTTTGTGCCCATAACCTCCCAGGTTCTCCTCCTCCTCTGGCCAGTCTATTTCTTCTTCAGTTTACATCCTATCCTTTTGCTGTCTTTTGGGCTCCCTTGAGCTATCCTTATTTTCTCTATATCCGTTTTCTTCTGTCACTCTGGTGTGCAGAACTGAGATGGAGCCAGTGGAAGTTACTGACCAACCTGAAAGCGCCACGCAGTCATCGCCTCATGGGAGGGTGCTGATGGCGCCAGCTACTCTTCCAAACCAAAAAAAAAAAGCTCTCGGGTGCCTGTCTCCGCCAGACACCCACCAGTGATGAATGGTGAACATACAGGAAGATCAAGAATTACAGTAAGTACGTAATTTCCATTTCTACGAGTGGTATTTGGTTCACATCCACACTGTGGCAGTTCCACTAGAAAGATGATATTGGATGAAATGTCTTTAAGCTAAGCTCCTCCAACCACCCAGGTGGTATAACCCACCAACTTCACCCTGTGATGTCAGACCTTGCACGCTGGAAGCAGGATCAGGTGCCACTTGCTAGGGAAGGCGTCGTGTGGATCTGAACCACATACCACTCCTAGAAAGCACAGTTAGTACTTACCATAATGGTATATCTTGAGGGCTATCTCTTGCAGCAGGTAAACTTGGGTCATCGTCAGAGGATGCTGTGGTGCACGGCAGCTCTCTTTCTAGCAGTCTTTTGCCAGGGGCTGCCCACATTTGACATCATCACTCTGCTCCTATATAAAAGAGTGGTGGTCTCCTGGTATCCTCAGTTCCTGCGGATTCAGCTGGCTAAGCGAGGACTGAGGGAGATCAGAGGTACCACAGGTATCCATTCCCATATGAATTAGAAGTTGTTCTCTTAGAGAAGGAGGGATGGATGGAGGGAGGGAGGGATGCGTACCTGCTGCAGAGATACCTCTAGAAGATACCATTAAGGTAATGCTGTAACTGTACGATCTTCCATGGGGATAATCTCTTGCAGCAGGTAATACACTTGGGATGACTCCCAAGCAATAAACCCAGCAAGGGCGGAAGTTATGAGAAAAAGGCCTTGTAGGACATCTCGACCAAAGGCCGTCCTATGGCATGAAGTAATATCTTAAGTAGTAATGCTATTGAAAGTATGTATTGTGGATCATGGCTGCATTGCAGATGTTCATGATAGAAGCCCTTGAAGCAGGTCAGCTGTAGCGCCATAGCTCTGGTAGAATGGGCTTGGACAGGTCCTGGTAATGGCTTGTTATATTTCTTACAACAAAATGTTATACAATGTGTCAGCCAATTGGAGATGGTCTGTTTAGCGACCGGAGACCTTCCCTAGTTAAGGCGAAGGTAACAAAAGCTGAGAAGTTTTTCTAACAGATTTGGTACGATTGGTATAGTATCTCAATATACGATGGACATCCAAGGTGTGTAGGAGGTATTCTCCCGATTAGAATGCTCAGGGTAGTAAACCGTTAATTCAATGGTCTGATTTAAGGAGTGTTCTGAGACCACCTTAGTTAAAAGGAAGGACTGGTTTGGAGAACCTTTCTGTCTTGTGAAAGATTAGGTAAGGCTCTTTGCACATAAGGGCACGAAGCTCAGAAATACACCAAGCGGAGGTGACAGCTACTAGAAATACTGTCTTCAAAGAAAGGAAGTGGAGGTCACAGTTGGCCACTGGTTGGAAAGACTCACGGGTCAATTTTTCCAAAGGAAATTCAGATCCCACAGAGGGTGGGCCATCTAATGGGAGGTTTGATGTGTAACATTCCTCTTAGAAACATTTTGGCAAGATGATGTTGATACAGAAGCCTCCTTTCAAGGGCTCATGGAAGGCTGAGATAGAGGCCAAATGAACTTTAATAGAGGAGTAGCTTAAACCTGTCTTGGCAAGTGAAGCCAGGTAGTCCAACACTTTAGTGAGTGGACAGTAATAATGATCCAATGACCTGGAAGTGGCCTATATGGAGAAGCGTTTCCACTTAGCATTATGCATTCCCTGGTAGATGGTTTGCTGAAGCCAACAAAATATTGGCCACAGGTGAGAGACTTGAAGAGCGGCTATGATGCATCTTCAGGGCCAAGCCTGAAGATGTAATGACTTCAGATTGGGATGAAGAAGGGTCCCTTGATCTTGAGTCAATAGATCTGACCTGATCAGCAACGGAATGAGGTCTGCTACTGAGAACTGTTGAAGTAGGGAAAACCACACCTGCCTGGGCCACAGATGGGCTATGAGGATCATGGTGGCAAGTTTGAGTTGTAGTTTCAGTGGAGTCCATTGCAGGAGTGGGATTGGGGAGGGAGCATACAAGAAGAGTCCTGTCCACAGTTGGGATAGGGCATCTATAGACAGGTCCCTTTCTGTTTGGGATAATGGAATAGTATCTGGGAGTCGGTGATTGTTGGGGAGCTAAAGAGGTCGAGTTGCAGGGTCCCCACAATAAAAACACCACCTCAAGAACTTCGTGATGAAGTGTCCACTGTGCGAGAGAACTGAGACTGAGAATGTCAGCCAGGGTATTGTGGTGTCCCAGTAGATGGATGGCTATCAATGACAGGTGTTGAAGTATGGCCTCCGCCAAACCGCCATCGTCTCTCTGCAGAGTGCGGACTTGGTACCTCTTTTGTTTGTTCAGGTAGTACACCACTGAGGTGTTGTCTGATTGGATCAGTAGAGGCCCGGGGAAAGATGAGGGCAAAAGTCTGAAGGGCGTAGGTGGACTGCCCTCATTTCCAGTAGATTTATATGGAAGAAATGAGGCCACCTTCCCTGTGTCCTGTAGGGACCCAGGTGTGCCCCTCAGCCGCCGAGGAAAGCGGAAGGACATGCCTTGAGATTAGCTGACACGCTGGGTTCACCAATGCAGGGCCGAATGGAGGGCAGGAGATGACTCTGATTTTGTCTCTGAGATTCCCTGTCTTTGCCACCACTGATTCTGAAGAGTCCACTGGACTGGTCTCATATGTAAATGGGCAAAGGCCACTGTGGGGATGGTCATGCCAAGTGCCCCAGAAGGCATGAGAAATGGGCTGTGATAAATTGTTGTGTTTGTATCTGGGAAACCAGAGACAGAAGTCTGTCTTGCCTGTCGGTAGGGAGGTAAGCCGTGGCGGAGGCGGTATCCAGAGCGGCTCCTATATACTGGAGCTATTGGGTAGGGATTGGACTGGACTTGGGCCAGCTGACGTAATTCCCAGGGACTGAAACAGAGTGAGGGTCGCCTGGAGGGAGGAAAGCAGAGAGGTTTTGAGTCCGCTTTTATAAGCCAATTGTCCAGGTATGGAAGATTCCAAATGTCCTCCTTCACCAACCGAGACAGGCACTTGGTAAAGACCTCAGGGAAGACGAGAGACCGAATGGGAGTGCCTCAAATTGGTAATGTTGTCTTAGCAGGTAAAGCAAAGGAACTGATGGTGGGGGGTGGATGGGGATATGTAGGCAGGCATCTTTCATGTCTAATGTGCATAGCCAATTCCCTTGTTTTAACCTGGCATTATAGATGTTAAGGTGACCATCTGAACTTTTGTACTGAATGTGAAAATTCAGTTGTCTGAGGTCTTGTATAAGTCTGAGATCTTCAGTGCGTCTGGGTACCGGAAAAAAATGGGAGTAAAATCCTGGCGCTTACTCCAATTGAGGGACCGGACAGACGGCATTCTTGTGAAGGTGCTGCATTTTGGAATGAAGAACCCAAGGAGGAGTTACCAGCTAGGGGAGTGCAGCTAGCCCAGACAGAGGAGGAGGAGAAGGATCTGGGTGTGCTCATTACAGGGTCAATGAACAACTCGACACAATGTAGGAAGGCAGCTGCAAAGGCCAACAAAATGCTGGGTTGTACTGCGAGGTATATCCTCGAGGAGAGAGGAGGTGATTCTGCCACTGTATAGGTCATTAGTTAGACCACACCTGGAGTACTGCGTGCAGTACTGGCGTCCCATATCTGAAGAGGGACATTAAGTTACTGGAGGGGTGCAGCGGAAGAGCGACAAAGATGATCAAGGGGCTGGGGACTTATCATGCGAGAGGAGGTTGAAGGAGTTGAACATGTACTCACTGGAGGAGAGGAAGACAGGGTGACATGATTGAAACCTTTAAATACATGAAAGGAATAAACAAGACAGGTACAGAGGGCTGTTCAAAGTAAGGAAGGGAGGGCCACCAGGGGCCATGATATGAGATTGGAGCGAGGAAGGTTCAGGAGGGAGATGAGGAGACACTTTTACAGAGAGGGTGGTGGCTGGGTGAATCGTTACCTGTTGAAGTGGTATGCAGTAGAACAGTGGACTGCTTCAAGCGAGGATGGGACAGGACAAGGGGAGGGTTAATGAAGGGGAAGGGTGGAAGGAGGGGCAGCTGCAGAATAGGGGTGCTAGCTGCACATTCACAAGAGACTTGATAGACCTCCTAGGCCTTTATCTGCTGGCAAATTTTGTATGTTCGTAAGTGTCTGAAGTTCCTCCTGGTGAATAGGAATATGGTTGGGTGGGTAATGGACATAGTGGGAGGGATGAGGGGCAGTTGCTGAGGTGAGTTCTAGAGTGTGCCCTGTGCGTATGATATGAAGTACCTACTCATCCAATGTAATCGCCTGCCAGGCCTCTAAGTGGAGGGCAGCGACTGCCCATGGCTTCCCGAGGCCTGTGGAGGAAGCCTGGGCAATGCCCCAGTTGGTCACTGGGAAGGGGTTGACTGCCCACCCAGGGGCTGGGAGAGGGAACCCTTGGAGGGAGCAGTGGCGGTCCTGGAAGAAGGCTGGAGCGACCATGGAATCAGTCTCTGTAGGTACCTCTGTGCTTATAGCCTCTTTCGATTGAAAAGAGGACTGAGAGCGGTATTGGTAAGATGGCTGTGAGGTATGGTACATGCTATGTACCATACGCAAGGTCTGTCCTGAAGCCTGGAGATCATCCAGAAGCATTTAGGGTACCTGGACCAAACAGTTTAGATCCATTAAAGGAGCAGTTACCACTTTCGTTGTATATCGGCGTGAATCCTGATACACATAGCCAAGCATGGCGTCTGAGGTGACTCTCGTGGCTGTTGCATGGCTGAAGTATCCACTGCATCATAACCTGATCGGAGCAGGTGTCGAGATATAGAATTGCCACTGAAACAGCCAATAATTGGTCCTTCTCCTGAGATGGAGGGAGTTTACTGACTAGTTCTATAGAAGAGGACCAGAGGGTACATTAGTATTTAACCATGTGTCCCATGTAATTTAGAATTCTAAGATTCATAGTACCCACCTGGAATACCTTCTTAACGAGGTAATCATGTCGGCAGGACTCCTTATCAGGGGTAATGAGCTCATGTGTTTTAGTAGTTTAGTGTGATCATTAGCTCTGGTAATCACTACCGAGTCAGCTCGGGGCTAGTGGAAAGAAAAGGATGATCAAGAGGAGCCTGGTAAAGGCGGTCTGCCTTCCTAGTAATGGCTGGGACTACACAGGGGAGGTTCCAAGCCGCCAGCACAGCATTTTTGTAGGTTTGGATAAGTGGGGTACCACTACTAGAGGTTCTTTGGGCAGTCTGAGATAGTCTGCCATATCCTTTGTTTATCATGTTTGGTGGTTGAAAAACCCTTGATTTTCTGAATTTGAACCATCATCTCTTGAAAAGAAGGGTCATCAGGAGGAAAGGCAGCCGCTGGTAGGGAGGCCTCCTCATATGAGGAGGAGATGGTAGAGAGAGAGGATGGGAAAGGGGCCCAAGTCCTGCAGTTCAATCTCCTCCAGATCTCCGGGAAAGCCATCCGGAAATTCTGCCTCATCTGAAAAGTACTCTTCCTTATAAGAGGGAGGGGACCGTCCTTGACCCTTTGGAAGGTGTTTTGGCAGAGGGATGGGAGAGCAGGAAGGGTGACTCACCTCCCGGGAATGGGAGACTGAGAGTGCCTCATTACTTGTAGAACCTGTTGTACCACTGAGGGAGGGGTAGGGGAAGGAGTAGGGAGGTTCCAAGAAACCAGGGGACTGTTGAGTTGTTAATAGGACGAGAAGTATAATCAGGCCTAGCTCCTGTGTGGTAAAGCCGAGGGTCCCGATCTCTGTCCTCCTGGCCCCTATGAGAGAAACGTTGTGAAGGTGGAGGAGCAGTGGAAACTCCAAACCTAGTAGTTCTGCCCATAGAGGAATGACCCGTCATCGACGGGACAGCACGGAAAAAGGCACTGGAATGCTTAAAAGGAGGCGTCGTCGACAGGAAATGAGGCATCGTTGACAGAACGTAAGGGAACCACCATAGGGTTCCTTAGAGACTGCTGAAAGGGCCCTGGAAAGCTCCGTCGACAAGAGGGTGTAAATCCTGTTAATGAGGAAGCAGTCCTAGAGGGCACTGTTGATGGTGGGCTCGGCCTTGATCGAGATCGGGCAGGTCAACTCGATCGTCGGGAGACACTGGTGATTTCCCAGGGTCGGGGACCACTTCCTCGACAGGATTCCCAGCAGGCTGAGTCTCCTCGGCGGGAAAGCAAGTACCTGAGTCCGACTGAGAGAATCGTCAACCGAGTCAGCAACAATGGGTGATTGGATCGATATTATTTCAACCTCACTGATCGACACTTGGTCGACTGGCGAGACGGCAAAGCCAAGAAGCCAGTGGCGAAGAAGCAATTTCGACTGAAGTCGAGACTGCTGGTTCCTGGGGCCGAGATCTCTTGATCCCAAGAACATCTTAACCGAGACAAAGGCGGTCCTGGGTCCTTTTCCCCGCCACGGGACCAAGAGGAGTGCATGCCCACAGGACTCTCTCCCTCTAGTCAGGAGAAACTGGCACAACTCTCGGCAAGAACTCGAGAAAGTGGAGCCCAGGTTGAGTGGAATGAAGAAGCTCCGAGAGGAAGATTCACCAGCACGAGCCACTTCCTCCTCAAGGCTTGCATGTGTACCAATTGCTCGGTGGAGCCTCTGGCGCAGAAGTTGTCCACTGAGCCTCCTTTGATTTCACCAAGGGTTCCGTTTCCGGCCTCCCCAACTTCAGGCATGCGAGATGGTTGTTGAGGACGTTAGGTGAAATGCAAAGAAAAGTCGCACTTCGAGGTGTCATGGTCTGACACCCAAGCAACAGACGATGCGGTGGGGACTCAGTGCACGATATCCTCTGGCCTCATGAACACTGGTGAAATCTGGGGAAGACTTGTCTTCCATAATCTAAGATAAAGAGTTGTGATCACTAATGCGAACTAGATGGATTTCTGGAATAGCTGAAGGTATAGAAGCCAGGGCCTACAAAATGCAGTAGCGAGGGAGGCAACCTGAATCTTCCAGCGGAAAGGAAGATCTGGCATCATGGGGTGGAGTCGAGGATATACCACCCGGGTGGGTGGGAGAAGCCAGCTTGAAGACCTTCCGCGATCCTTAAAGGGAAAGGACATGCCAAATAGTATGGATAAATAACATATCCACAATCCTAGAACAACTGTTTGCACTAAGCAGATTAGCAAGTGCAAAAGAAGGAAAAGATCCCTCTGGTTCTCTCATGAAGTAGCATCCAAAATCAAAGAGAAAAAAGGCTTTTACACAATTCAAGCAAACAAAACATTAGCAGACATGGAAGAATACAAGAACAAATTAAAAGCGGTAGGGAAAACTATTAGAAGGGCAAAGCACAGATGGAAGAGAAAATAGCACAGGATGTTAAGGAGGAGACAAAACCTTCTATAGGTAAATAAAAGAAAAAGAAAAACTAAGGAGGAATATTCGACTAGCAACCAAAGAAGGTAAGATGGCAGAGAGTGACGAGGACAGGGCAGAAGTGCTAAATGAGTTCTTTGCTCTGTCTTCACCATAGAAGGCAGTGGCAAAGGTTCCACACTGAGCAGGACAAAGGAAGATATCCAGGGAGCAGATACCAGCTCCTCCACAAGGAGAGGGTCCCAAAAGAGCTTAATAAACTGAAAGTGGAAAAGCCATGGGACCGGATGGCATACACCCTAGGATACTGAAAGAGCTCCGAGAGGAACTGGCCACACCGCTGGCTGAGCTCTTCAACAAGTCACTAGACAGCGGGAAACACCTCAGGATTGGAAACAAGCAACCATTGTGCCCTTACATAAGAGCAGAAACAAGGAAAATGCAGGAAATTACCACTTTGTCAGTCTGACCTCTGTTGTGGGTAAAATTATGGAGTCACTACTAAAGGAGAGGATAGTGGTGTACCCAACAAATACTGGAAAATGGATCCAAAGCAACATGGCTTCACAGCAGGACGCTCTTGTCAAACCAACTTGATCGACTTCTTCGACTGGGTCACCAGAACAATGGATCAGGGAGGCGGTGGATGTTGTATACCTAGATTTCAGCAAGGCCTCTGACACCGTCCCCTCACAGAAGGCTAACAAACAAGCTGGAACATACGGAGTTGGCCAGAAGATGGTCAGCTGGATCAGTAACTGGCTGAACGATAGGGACCCAGAGAGTGCTAGTCAATGGATCACTGTCAAGGGAGGATAGGGTGACCAGTGGCGTCCCGCAGGGATCGGTACTGGGACCAATCTTGTTTAACATATTTATAGAAGACATAGTGAATGGACTAATAGGAAGGTTTGCCTGTTCGCAGATGATACAAAACTCTGCAACAGAGCGGAAACAAGGAAGGAGCAGACAACATAGAAGCTGACCTTAGAAGGCTAGAGGACTGGTCCAGGGATTGGCAGTTACAATTTAATGCCAAAAGTAAGGTAATGCACTTGGGAAACAGGAACCCTGAAAAAAGTACACACTGGGAGGACATCAACTTGAGGAGACACAAACGGAGTGAGATCTCGGCATAATCATCACTGACACATTAAAGGTAGAAAACAATGTGAGAAAGCAGCACAGAAAGCCAGTGGCATCCTTGGATGTAGAGGTATTTCTAGTGGAAAGAGGAGGTTATCACGCTCCCTACAGGTCCTTGTTGAGGCCACACTTAAGAGTACTGCGTTCAGTTCTGAAGACCTCACCTCAAGACATGACACTGAACGCTTGGAAACAGTGCAGAAAAAGGCTACTAAGATGGTGCATGGACTGCATCACAGGTCATATGAAGCAAGACTCGGGAGCTGAACCTATACTTCCTTGAGCAGTGAAGAAACAGAGGGACATGACAAACATTTAAGTACATGAGGGGATTTGACGTAGCTCAGATAGGCAATCTATTTCAACAGAACATGGCAGCACGCACAACAGGGCATGATATGAGACCGGTAGGAGGAAGGTTCAAAGGCAACTTCAGGAAGTACTTACTACTTCTTCACAGAGAGAGAGAGTGATAGACCCGTGGAACAGCCTGCCCAGGAGGTGGTAGCCTCAAAGGCGATCAGGAGTTCAAACCCACATGGGACAAACATAAAGGACAAAATTAGGACGAAGGCTGCATTGGCAGGGAGGAGGGAGTTTCTAAGGCAGACTAGATGGATGTCACGGTCCCCATCTGCTGATACTTTTCTTAAATATTCAGTATTCCTCAATCACTGGAAGACCTTGTGGAAACTGGTGCCTCTGATCCTGCCACCGCTGTGGTCACGGTCAAAATGAAGCAGGCTTACTTTTCAAAGTCCTCTTGAGACGATGCTGAAGAGATTTAAGCTGCCTCCACTGGCATCAGTTACAGGTTGCAGAGTTGTGGTCCACACCAATACAACAGATGCACAGGACAGGCTGTCAGTGATGGACGTTTTATATGTGAAGGTCACACACCTCTTAAGTCTGGTATTGTACATGTCCCTCTTGTCAATCTTGGAACGGAGAACATGGACAGATGATGCCATTAGAAAAATCAACCTGGACAAAAAAAAATAATCTGGAAAGCAATGCAGAAAGAATATAATTTAGCAAACTCCTTTATGACAGTAGAAGCTGTGACGGAAGCCTATGATTCTTTTAGGGAAATAATGTTAGCAGCAGAGACTCTGGACATGTAGCTAGTGGAGGGAGGAATCTGCTTAAATCCTTGTATTCTGTGCACGCTCACTGGAATTGCCCAAGAATGGATTGTGGACTTAATTAGGGCAATTAAACACTTTTTCCATCTCGTACACACAAAATGATTATTGAAAATTTTTTTTTTTTACCTGAGGTACTGAAAATTGTGTACTCTGTCCCATTACTGAAAAGGGGATCATTCCCATCATTCCTTGAAGCACTGGCTGCACCGGAGAAGTAATTATAAATGTAGAACCTAGAAGAGAAATCTTGTTAAAATTCATGTCTTTACACTGTAACAATCAAAACTAAATAAATAAAATCCTTATATATAAAGCTAGTTTAAGTATAAACTGGCTGTGCGTCATCTCTGTCATGACTACCTTAATTTTCTTAATTCTTGCTGGTTCTATTTGCTTAATTATTCTGGGAGGTTGGTACCACCACAAGTGTGGTGGTTGGGGCAGATGGAAAAAACTGCCGACTGTAGTAATGTTTCTTCCAAGGATCCCTCACTATGATTAACAACTGCATTATTCCCTAGAATGAGCAGCCCTGGAGCTTAGAATGTTATGCTAGTTATGAAATTTAGAATGAAATTCAAATTCTACTGTGTGGTCATGCTCACCCTCACATTCTAATGGCAGATTTGGAAGAAGCAGTCGCCCCAAAGTCTTCTCAACTTCAGACCGTTTTTCAGTTATTATTTTGTAAAACTTTTCCACAGTGCACTGTTCAATTTATTACTCCAGTTCTCCACTGGTTTCCGGGATCCAGAGAGGCCATTTTCAGTGTCCCTACTGTTGGGGAACTGCTTTTAAAACTCACCTTATTTTCTCTAAATTACTACAGAATTAAAATTAAATCGCTTTGCATTTTACTGTTTACTTTTCTCAGTTCCTCTTATTTATCTGGGAACAGAGATGTTATTTACATTTAGCCTAATAAAATCATCTGTTATGCTATTTCTATTGCAGTTTCAATTTTAAGGGAATTGAACCGCATTTCAAAACTTTTAACCTCCTCCCCTTTTTTTGGTTACATATACAGGGTTTTCCTAAAAATTTATTTTCATTAACGCTTTGTCTTCCTGGTTTATCACTGTTTGGCTTCACTAACTGACTCAGGAAGATGATGGGACTTTCAGGCTTTAAGAATTGTAAAGTTTCTTTCCAACTCCTGACAAACGCAGACTGTCACGAGTTGTGCTTAAAGTGCCAGAGTAAAGACCACGATCTTAATAATTGTGAGCTCTGTTTAGAATTTTGCCCTAAACCACAAAACAATGGGCTACACCAAAACACACTTAAGTCATTAGGGCTTTTCAGTCTGCTTCTACGTCATAACAAGGTTCGTGAGGGTCCAGTCCTCAGAGTAAGCAGAAGGACAAGTCTGCTAGAGATGAATGCGGATGTTAGGGTGTCAAACAGAGAATCCTGAAACCAGTAAGTTCCTGCATAACCCCACATAAGTGGGAGATTCCTGGGTTTGAAACAACAGTTATGTACTTACTGTAACAGTAGATCTTCCAGAGATTCTCTTTCATCAGGCCTCACCTATGGAACTACAAACAGCCAGGCACTAGGACCACATAGGAAGTTCTGCAAACAGTCCACCAGTAGGTGCCCATAACGATAGATTTTGGCTGCTACAAAAATGGGGTGTCCCCTTCCCTCTTCAGTTCCCTGCCGGAGATCATGCACAGAAGACCTCTCTGTAGGGAACCGGGACAGAACCTAGGGCTCTGCCAACCGGTGAGGCAGAGAGCTACAGGAAGATCATCATGGAGGAGGAGACAACACTAATGAGAGCCTCAGGACCCTGTAGGGGAAGGAAGGTGGGATGATATGGCCTGATGAAAGGATTCTCTCAAAGATTTACAGATATGCAGTATGTAGCTGTTCTATCTTCTTCGAGGATAGCTCTTTCATCAGGCCACACCTATACAACGAGTACCAAGCAAGTACTGACAATAAACGGTCTAGGTGTTTAAAGCCTGCAGGCCTATAAAAGCGGGCCTTAAAACACAGCTAGGCCAAAACCAGCCATTTTCAAGAGGCAATGTCCAGACTGTAGTGTTTAGTGGAAGTGTGGACAGTACTCCAGGTGGCAGCTGCACAGATCTCTGCAGCAGACACATTTTAAAAAGACAACAGATGTGGCCATGCCTCTAGTGGAATGACCACAAACAACACAGTTTGCTAACCATTTGGACAGGCACTGTCTAGAAACTGGAAGAAAAAATTACTCACCTTAGTAATGTTGTTTCTTCTAATGGAGTCTTGCTATATTATAGATATTAGCAGTTTGATCCAGCTCTAGAACCCCCGGGTGAAATGGTTAAAACCATTCCAAAATAAATTTTGGCACGAGCAGCTCTATCTGTGTCATTTCAAACTTGAACTGTCAGATCTTTAGCCAAACTCACTAAGGTCTGTGTGGAAGCTGTAACCTACACTAGCCAAATGGCTACCAAATAATAACAACCACTGATGGTCCCAACACCCAAGACTCAAGTCAGGGACCAGAAATACTAACACCATTCTAATAATATGAAAATGGAACATAAGTATAATAAAACACACACCTGCATACAACACACCCCAAAGTTCCAAAGGGGACAAAATGCTAACAGGACATAGTAGTGCCCACACTAAGTTGCCCGCACCCACCAAGTAGAGGTTCTGAGAGGGGCAGGTTGGGGGTGGGTGGGGAGGTCTATAATATAGCAAGACTCCATTAGAAGAAACAACATTACTAAGGTGAGTAATTTTTTCTTCAAACAACATGAAGTCTTGCTATATTATAGACATTAGCAGAATACACAGCAGTACCTCCATGGAGGAGGGCAGAACCTACTTAGGGAATAGGCTCTGAAGAACAGCTGTGCCAAACCGAGCATCTCTCCTGGCCTGGACATCCAGGAGTAATGCTTGGTAAAAGTGTATACCGTTTTCCAAGTAGCAACCTGGCAAATCTCTAATAAAAGGATATCTCTGGCAGCAGCTGGAGACGTAGCTGTACCCTGGTAGAATGAGCCTCAAACCGGGGGAAGGCTCTGCCCACTTTCTGATAACAAATTGGATACAAGAGACAATCCACCTGGCTATTGATCTCTTAGTGGCAGGTTTGCCTTTCCCAACTTCACCATAAGTAAGGAAAAGTTGGAGGATTCGAACTCGTGACCTTTGGTACGCTCTATATAATAACTAAGAGCTCTCTTAACATCCAGGCTGTGCAACCTCCTCTCACCAAGAGGAGTGATCAGTGAAAAATACTGGAAGGAGATAGATTGATTAAGATGGAAATCTGAAACCACCTTAGGCAAAACTTCCTATTAGTCCTAAGGACCACCTTATCCCTGTGGAAAGAAAATAAAGTCAGTCTCCACTGACAAGGCTTGCACCACCTCTATGCCTGGCAGAAGTGATAGCCACTAGAAAAAGAGTTTTCCAAGTTAGGTACTTAAGCTCTGCAGAAGACAGAGGTTCAAAAGGGGTTGCATTAACTGGGCAATGCAAACATTAAGGTCCCAAGCAGGGCCGGTTCCCAAAAGGGAGGATTAGTATGGAGTAATCCCTTAAAAAACTTGGAAACACAGGATGAGAGGAAAGAGGATGACTTTCCTGCTGACACAAAAGCAGACACAGCTGCCAAATGAACTCTCAGGGTAGCTGGTCTGAGACCCAAGGAATTAAGATGTACCATGTAATCTAACAAAATGGGCAATTCAGCAGATTCTGGGAAATATTTTTCCCAGCACACCAAATGGAAAACCTTTTCCATTTAGAACTATAAGTAGCCCTAGTGGAAGGCTTTCTGGAAGCCTTTAGGATCTCAAGAACACCCTGAGAGAGGTGTAAATCAGCAAACTCTAACTCCTCAAGAGCCAAGCCTTGAGGTTGAGGGATTGAGGTCCGGATACCAAACCCTTCCCTGGGCACAAGTCAACAGATTGTGATTCCTGGGGAGGCACAGGGAAGATGGACCGTCAGAGACAGAAGGAGTGGGTACCAGGGCTGCCTGGCCCAATCTAGGGCAATCAGAATCACCCTGCAAGGCTGAGATCTGATTTTGATTAGTACTTTGAATAGGAGAGGAAAGGGAAAGCATAGAGGAACTTCCTCCCAATCCAGAAGAAGGGCATCCAGGGAACTGAGTCCAGCACTGGAGGCCTGCAACAGAACAGAGGAAGTTTGTGATTGTCTGGGGCTGCAAAAGATCTATCTGAGGGATGCCCACCTGGCAAAAACTATCCCCAGCACTTGAGGATCCAGGGACCATTCGTGATGGCCCTGGGAAATCCTGCTGAGGGCATCCACTAGGACATTGTCCTTCCCTGGAAGATGAACTGCTATGAGGAAGTGTTCAGGGAATAGGCCGAGACCACAACTTCATTGCCTCGGTGCACAAGGTCGAAGACCGAGTGCCCCCTGTTTGTTGATGTACCACATTGTTGTGGTGTTGTCTGTTCTGACTTGTATCACCTTGTTGTGGACAGATGCAGAAAAAGCTTGAAGAGCTAAAAAGACAGCTCTGAGTTCCAGCAAATTGATGTAGAGCAGAGATTCCTGGGGGACCAAACTCCCTGAGTGGAAAGGTCGCCATGTGGGCTCCCCAACCCAGAAGGGAAGCATCTGTAGTGAGAGTCAAGTCGTGAGAAGGGGAAATGAAGGGACCCCGCTCTTAATTGCTCTGATCCTGCCACCACTGGAGAGCTAGGATCAAGGTTCGAGTCACTGGGACCAACTTGGAAAGGGGTCTCTTCTCTGAGACCAAAAGGTTCTCAAGTGAAACTGAATGTCTCTCATCTGAAATCTGGCTCCCTGCAGAACAGCTGTGGATGCAGCCATGTGCCCCAGGAGCTGCAGAAAGTGTCTTGCTGGTCGAGAGACCTGCAGAGTGAAGGAAGAGGCCAGAGCCACTAAATTCCTTACCCTTTCTGGGGAAGAAAGGCTCTGGCTAGCTTTGTGTCCAATTCTGCCCCTATAAAGGTGAGTACCTGGACTGGTTCCAGAACCAACTTTGGTAGGTTTAGCAGAAAACCCAGGGAGGTGAGAAGCTGCTGGGTGACCTGCAGGTGAGATTTTACCTGTTCTGAGGGACTGGCCTACAATGAGCCAGTCGTCTAGATAGAGAAAAACAGCAATCCTCTGCCTCCTTAAGTGGGCCACTGCCACTGCTAGACACTTTGTGAATACCCTTGGAGCAGAGAGTAGGCCGAAGGGCACTGCTCTGAACTGGTAATGACCTGAGAGCAGTTTGAATCTGAGGTACTTTCGATGGGATCTTCTGATTAGGACATGGAAATAGGCATCCTTGAGGTCCAGGAGGCTAGCCAGTCCCTGGCCTTAGGGAAGGTAAAATCATTGCCAGAGTTACCATTTTGAACTTTGGTTTCAAAAGATGCTTGTTCAGATATCTGAGATCTAAAATGGGCGCACTCTCCTGTCTTTTTGGGGTAAGGAAGTATCTGAATACAGACCCTGCCCTGATGCAGGAGGAACCCTTTCTACTGCTCTGAGAGCTAACAGGATGAGACCTCTGTTTCCAGAGCGAGGGTCTCTGAAGCACTTGCAGGTAGAAAAGTCTGCTTCTTGACTTGGGAAACTTTTGAAGCTGAGAACCAGACCCTGGCTACTACTTCCAGAACCCACTTGTCTGAGGGTTAAAGAAGCCCAATTCTGACTGAAGTAAGCCAGCCTGCCCACCGCTGGTACAGGAGAATCGGCCCTGGGCACCATCAGGGTGCCTGTTTAAAGGAGCTTTAGGCTGGGGGTGGGAGCAGGTCTGCCCACCCCTCGTCTGCCCCTGCCTCTGAAGAAGCCCCTCTGAGCATGGGCAGGAGGCCTGAGTCTGGTAGAAAGGCCTGTGAGGCCTACCCCTACCCCCTGGGGGCATGCCTTTGAGGAGTGGCTTGCCGCTCCTTAGCCTGGGCACTCTTGTAAGTAGTCCTATATTCATCCATCTTCTTCATGTAGTTCTCTGTCTGCTCTCCAAACAGAGAATTTCCCACCACAGGAAAATCCATAGCCTTAGTCTGGGTATCCTGTGACAAACTAGTACACCTGAGCCAGGCCAACCTACTGAAAAGCTACAGATGTGGCCATGACCCTAGAGGAAACATCATTAACATCCACAGCAGCATGAAACTGAACCTTAGAGGCTTCAATGCCATCAGCAGCCACCTGTTCTAGTTCACTAGCCAGCTGGCCATGGGCCTGCTTGGCCAATTGCATAACAGTATCCCATCTAGATTTCTGATACCTAGCTAGATAAGCCATATAATTTGCTTCCGAGTCCCAGAGGCTGCCATACACTGTTTTTTGCCATGGCATCAATCTTCCTGGAATCCTTGTCAGGAGGATGTGAAGCCAAGGAATATTAGCTTTATCACAGGCAGCAGCCTGAACTACTAACATGACTGCATTGCTGAGAAAGGAATTCTGTATCAGGGCCTGACAATGTATACCTTCTGTCCATCTTTTATCTACAGGAGGCACAGAATTAGGAGCTTTTAAAATTTTAATTGTTTGTTTCCTAAAAGACTTATGTAAAGGAATAGACAATCTCCTAGACTCTGGAATATCCATCATTTCTACAAAATCAGGCTCCTCTTGCTCATCCACAGCCTCTTCTAAAGGAAGCTGGAGGTTTCAGCAACTTTTATAAAACATAAAATGAGATGGGACTCAGACAGCATAGGGAGATTCTAAAGGTCTGTCTGGGAGATGTCGGTTCAATGGGCACACACACCTTCCCAGCCACATTCATACTGTTCATAATCCTCCTCCCGGTTCATAAAATTCCTCAATATCATAATCCTGAACCACTGGGACCGGACGAACCGACCTTTACCAGATAGTGGTGGTTTGGATGGACCCTGAGACAGTGACTGGACAATTTGTATGGCTTTTGCTATCTCTGCAGCAGTTGGAGAAGGAATTTTGGACTCCAGACCTGCTGATTTTCTTGTTTTCTTTACTGGAATTGGTTCCTCAGAACCAGCTTTTCTTTGCCAGGAAGTCTGGCCCTGGTCAGAGGCACTCCCTCTGGTTCGGTTGGCACCGAACTGGGCCTGCCATCGGGTCAGCGGACTTTTGGCCTCTCGTTCCCTGAGCCTGCCCAATCTTTTTCCAGGGTGGCTGCAGGAAATTCTTAATACCTGGCAGTCTGACTGGAGGTGGTCAAACCCCAGACAATAAACACATGTGGTGTGTGGGTCAGCCTTGGCAAAGACTTCCCACAAACATCACAGTGTTGAAACCAGTGGGCCTGGTTTTCTTTGGGTTTCTCAGACATAATGCCAGCCTAACCAAAAACTTGCCCTTTAACGGCAGTGCCAGGCAAGACAATTCTTATCGGTCCTAACCGTTATCGGTATTGGAAAAACCGTAATAAATCCGCTTTTTTTAGAACTGATAAGAACCGGAACCGACTCTAAAATAGTAACTTTTAGTTTTAAATGAGTTTTAAACCCACTGATCGGGTTCAAAACCGAACCGATAACTTACAAGTTCCACACAGACAAAACCTTCATTTACTTACGGTTACCACAGACAGAGCTTGAACGAACGGTTTTATGTGTTAAAATAAAATTATTCTCGTTAAATCCAACCGAGAAAACACTTTTAAACCGAGAAATGAACCGAGCAGAAGGAGAAATCTCGGAGCGACTGTTCACTGAGCGGAGTAAAGAATCTGACAGTTCAAGTTTGAAATGACACAGATAGAGCTGCTCTCGTGCAAAAATTCTGTTTGGAATGGTTTTAACCATTTCACTCCGGGCAGTTCTAGAGCTGGATCAAACTGCTAATGTCTATAATATAGCAAGACTTCATGTTGTTTGAAAACCCTCTTCCCATGGCGAATGAAACAAAAGCTGTGAGGTTTCTGCAGTCCTTCGTATGGTGTATGTAGCACTTCAATATTCCATGTACATTTAAAGTATGGAGCAATGCTCCCTGGACTGACATTCTCAGGAAATAAACTGGCAGATTGATGGTTTGATCCAAAGTAAAATCAGACACCACCTTTGGTAAAAACTTAGGATTAGTATCCAAAGACACCTTGTCTTTGAAAATCAAATAAGAACATACACATATTAGAGCCTGTAGCTCTTAAATCCTTTGAGCAGTACTGCAACTAAAGAGAATGCTTTCAAAAAAAACCGTAAGCCACAAGTCACGTCTGGCTCAAAAGGAGTCAAAGTAAGCTTTTCCAAAACAAAATTCAGGTCCCAACCCGGGACTGGATTACGGATAGGAGTCTTCAAGTGCAGAATGCCTCTCCAGAATGTACAGGACACATCCAGCTGTGCAACTATACAACCCTCAACAGGCACATGGAAAACCAAATGGTAGCCACACACACCGATTGAGAAATACTGCAGACCTGCATCCGTTAAGGACAGCAGATACTCCAGAACTGGTTGACTGGACAGATAAACAGATCCAAGTAATTAGAAACGCCCATACAGCAAACTGCTTCCACTTCACAGAATAAGTGGATCTGGTGGAAGACATTCTGGCAGCCACCAGGACATCAGCCACTTTTGGGAAACCCCATATCAGGAAATGGCATTGTTTTCAGGAGCCATGCATGATGATGAAGAGATTTGAGATCTGGATGGACCAGGGTTCCCTGTACCTGTGACAGTAGGCCCTGCCATAAGGGTATGGGTACTGGTAGTTCCACTGCCAGCTGCTGCAGTAGGGGAGCCAGATCTGCTGAGGTCACAGGGGAGCCTGAGGGATAACAGATGCCCCACCATTTGGAACTTGAATAGTACTCTCTGAATTAGAGGAAGGTAGGAAATGTGTAAATGAACCTCCCTTTTAAGAGAGGAACAATGTGTCTCATCAGAAAACTCCAGTCCCTGAGGCGAGTGAGCAGAAAATACAGGTTACTCACCTGTAACAGGAGTTCTAGGAATGGTATATGTTGTTCATCCACACTCATTGGCAGTATCCTTGCCGCTTTAAATCTTGCCGGAAGGTCTTCAAGCTTGCTCCTCCCACCCACCGGGTGGTATAACTCGGCTCCGCCCCATGACGCCAGATCTGGCCGCTGGAAGCTCAGGTTACAGCGTCAAGCCGGAGGTCGTAGGAATGGGATGAACAACATATACCATTCCTAGAACTCCTGTTACAGGTGAGTAACCTGTATTTCTAGGGACATGGATATGTTGTTCATCCACCCATTAACGAGACTCTAGCAGTTCTCCGGGAGGAGGGAGGCAAGGCGCACACCCCCATATACTTACTTGGGAAAGAGACTGGAGAACCGAGGCCCCAAAACCAGCATCCCGGCGTGACTCAAGGTCGATGTGGTAGTGGGTAATGAAGGTGTTTGCTGACTTCAGGTAGCAGCCCTGCAGATTTCCTGGATAGGGCGTCCCTGGAAGCAGCCACCGTTCAGCAGCAGTATGGCGGGTAGAATGAGCTCTTATCCTCTGGGAGGCTCCATGCCCGCTAACTTATAGCAGAGATCTATGCAGGAGGTTACCACCTGCTTATCGTCCGCTTGGCTGCAGGTCTGCCAGATGCGGCTTCAGCGTAGGTGACAAACAGCTGGCGACCTCTCCCGAATTTCAGCCGTCGCTCCTTATAATAAGCAGCGCCCTTCTAGGATCCAGAGTATGGAGCCTATATTCGGCCTCCGAGGTGTGATTGGGGTAGAACACCGGCAGAGTCAACACCTGGTTAAGGTGAAACTCCGACACCACCTTCGGAAGGAATTTGGTGGAGGCGCAGGACAACTCTTGTCCCTGTGGAGACCAGGTAAGGAGACTCTATGGAGCGCCTGGAGCTCTCCCATCCTTCTGGCTGACGTGATAGCCACCAAGAAGGCGGTCTTCCACGACAGGTGAGAGAGGCACACCTCTGCATAGGTTGAATGGCTTGCCCATGAGCTTTGCCAGTACCAGCAGTAGATCCCGCAGGGTGGGGTTCCCGCACTGGAGGAGGAATGATCGAGGCCTTTGGAAAGCCAGACCACCTTCTCCTCGCCACCGACTGCTTCCCGGCCAGCGCCCGGTAAGCAGAGATGGCTGCCAGGTGCACCTTAGGGTCGTCGACCTAAGCCCTTGACTAGAAAGGACCATAAATAGTCCAAGATGCTTGCCAAGGAACAGGAGGAAGGTCCAAGCCCTTGCCCTGACACCAAATGGAAAACCTTTTCCATTTGAAGCATAACATTCTGTCGACTCCTTACGGGACGCTCAACTACATTGAGGACCTCGTCGGAAAGACCCAAAGCCTGGAACTCTAGCAGCTCAGGAACCAGGCCGTCAGGTGCAGGGATTGAAGGTCCGGATGGAACACCTTCCCTGATTGACTGAGAGCAGGTCCGGGCGAGCTGGAAGCTACCGCTGAGTCCTGGAGCTGAGACTGAGGAGATCTGGGTACCAGAACTGGCGAGGCCAGTCTGGGGCTATCAGAATCACCTGCGCCTTCTCCTCCTCGCCTTGAGAAGCACCTTGTGGATCAAGGGAAATGGGAAAAGGCGTAAAGAGGACCGGGGTCCATTGCCTCGAGGGCATCCCCTGCAGCGAGCCCTGCTGAGGGCGGGCATGGAACAGACTCAACCAGCGTTCTCCGTGGAGGCAAACAGGTCCACCTGAGGTGTGCCCCAAAGGAGAACAGATGCTGTCTACCTCCGGCAGGAGAGACCACTGTGGGATGCAGCCCTATCCGGCTCAGGGCATCGCCAGGGTGTTGGAGGCTCCTGCCACGTGAATGGCTAGGAGATCCGCCTCCAGGCTGCGCACGAGTGACCAATGCGGAGAGCCTTTCATAGAAGCATGGAGCGCGCCCCGCCCTGGCGGTTTAGATAGTACATGGTCGTGGGTATTGTCCGCCTGGACCGGACCACTTGACCCCGGAGGAACGGAGCAAAGGCGGTGAGCTAGGCGGACCGCCGGAGCTCCAGCAGGTTGATGTGGCATCGGGACTCCCGGGGACCAGAGGCCATGAGCCGTGTTCCCCAGATGGGCACCCCAACCCATCAGAGGGCATCGGTCGACAGAGAGACCGCTCGCTCAGGCGGACGAACGGATGCCCTCCTGCAATTGATCTGGAACGGTCCACCACTGGAGAGCATTCCACATCCCTGTGTCACCGACTAAGCTGGTCAAGGGATCGCAGCGTTGTGACCACTGGCTGGCAGTCCCACTGAAGGGCGCGCATGTTCCAGCGCGCAGCGGACCACGCTGGTACAGGCCGCCATGAGACCCAGGAGGCGCAGGAAGTCCCGGGCAGGCGCAATTGCCCAACCAGAAATGATCGGGCAAGGAGGAAAGAACCTCGGCCCTGTCCGCGGGAGCCGCTCTGGCTCGAAAGAGTCGAGCTGCGCCCGATGAATAAAATCACCTGCTTGGCTCGAGTTCTGACTTGGCCTCGTTGACAAGGAGGCCCAGTTGAACAGACCTGGAGGGCCAGATCTCTGGACCACTCCGCCTCCTTCCTGGAGGAGCTGCTATCAGCCAGTCGTCCAGGTAAGGGTACACCGGACCCTCGGCGCCGCAGAATGCTGTCACCACTGCCATGCATTTGGTGAGAGACCCTGGGAGCTGGAGACAAGCCGAAGGGCATGGCTTGGAACTCGAGAGATCCTTCCGCTCGAGCGAAGGAATCTCTGGTGAATGGACGGATAGGGACGTGGCAGCGTCCTCCAAGTCCAGAGAGCAGAACCACACGCGCGCGTCCGAGGATGGTATTATCTGAGCCAGAGTGACCATCCTGAAGGTTCGAGACCTTAGGAACTTGTTTAGGTCATGTAGGTTGAGAATGGAAGCCAGCCCCGTCCGTTTGGAACCAGGAAGTACCTGGACACAAACCCTGGGTCTGAAGGAGGGTCCACCACCTCTCTTACCACCTCCTTCTGGAGGAGGAGGCGATGTCGGCTCGACGAGCCGCCAGTGAGGCTGGGATCCCGAAGCCCCCGAGGCGCGGCTCTGAAGGTGGTGCCTGCTCGATTCCAGAGGCAGGCCTCTTCCCACCACCTCAAGACCCACCTGTCCGTGGTAACAGCGGACCAGGCGGAGCAGAAGTGCGGGCCGTCCCCAGGGGACCCAGGGGTGGGTAATGAGGGATGGGCGACACCCTCAGCCCGTCACTGGGCAGGCTGGAGGAGGGACCGGCCGAGGGACCTCCTGGGCCCTTTCCTCCCTGCCTCCTGTTAGAGGAAGCGGCGGCTTGGGTTTGGGATGCCAAGGCCGAGCCTGCTGGCCCTGGCGTTGCTGGGCGGGCGCCGGGGCTAGAAGGGCAGAAAAGGGCTTAGGCTGTGGTTGCGGCCTTTGTCCTTCTAGTCGGAAGAGACCGAGTCAAGGTGGCATTGGACTTCTCGATCCTCTGCAGGTGACCTTCCACCCCAGGGTCGAAGAGGTCAGTCCCCAAAAGGGAACATCCGCCAACTTGTGCTGGGTATCCGAGTAAAGGTGGATATCCTCAAGCAAACCCGCATGACGCATACACGCCACTGCGGCGCCACCGATCTGGCACATGAGTCCCTACATCCAAAGCAGTCTGGAGCTGCTGTTTGGCCACTGCCCTGCCCTGGTCCCGCACCTGTAACCGTAGTCTGCAGATCGGCGGAAGATGAGGATGACCTCATCCAGGAGCCCAACAGGGCATGAGAAAAATGTGCCATGAGGGCGGCCGAACTGGCCTGACGAAGGCCGAGAGAGGACACAGCGTAGACTTTTAGCCCGACATAGTCAATTTCTTGGACTCCTTGTCAGGAGGTTTGTCCACATCCCTGGCGTTGCGCCGGCAAAACGCTGTCGTGTAACCAACCCTCAGCAGAGGGTGTTCAAAACCGGACAAGGAACGGTAGGGACGCATACTTCCTGGCCATCCTGGCCGGCGCAGGGCAGGAAGCAGGGCTGCCAAAGTTCCAGTGCTGGACCCACTTGGCCTCGGCCACGGAAGGCCTCCGTCGGAGAATCCCTCGGTCCAGAATCTCCGTGAGGGGATACCTGGCCCGTTTGGAAGCGGGTTCGAGCTCCATCCCGGTGAGACTCGAGATGAGCGAAGCAGTCCTAGGAAGGACGCGGGCTATCGATCCATTGGCTGACCTCCTAGAAGACTCCAAGTCCAGTCGCTTGAGAAGAAGGAGGAATCATCTTCGGACTCGGAAGAGTCCTCGAAAACTGCCTCTGGCCTGAACCACCTTCACCTGCCGAGGTCGGTCGGGAGTGAGGGTAACTGACAGCCGATGGGTAAACCCTTAGCCGACCGAGAATCCTGGTCGGAGCCCCAATTGGTGGCTGTGGGCGGAGGTTCCACACGCAATGAGTGGAGCAGCTGGTTTGGCGAACAACCGGCCTGGGTATAGGCTCCTCGGGCAAGTCGGGGGTTGTGTCGGCCGTTCGGTGACAGCCACTTAATGGCGGGAAGGCGCGGTCGGCTTATTCCCGGCCAGGAGGAGCTGTTGCAACATAAGGTCCTCGTGCCGTCGGCGTAATTCGCGAAGCCTCCCTCATCCGAGGAGGAGGGCGAGCCAGCCGTACGCCGCTTACATGATGCAGACCGAGACCGCCTATAGCGGTGAGCAGCTGGACATGAAGAGGTCGAGCCGAGACAGAGTCCCGGAATTTCCGGGGGTCGGTGCCAAGGAGGTGTCGGCGGAACCCGCACTCCCTTCGGCTGGAGGTCCATCCGAGGGCTCCGGAACCCGGAGGCACAGGCGAGCCCAGGATCCTCAACTCCTCCGGGGGAACCGGGGAGGGAATCTCGGCTGCTAAAGCGACAGCCGTCCAATGGGTGAGAAAAATCTCGACTTCATCAGTGGAGTCTCGGTCAACTGACCTGGCGGGGACACCGTGAGGCCAGTGGCGAAGCAGTGATCGACGAAGCCGACGGTCGGCGGCCCGGGAGGGACCTTTCCGCTCCCAAGAGCGTCGACGGAGGGACTTACCCTTGTCCTCTTTTTGGACCGAGAAAAGGTCCAGCAGGCGCAGAGCCCTTCTCCTTTAGTGGAAGGGACAGACAAAAGCTCCTTAAAGGAAGCCGTGTAGGAAGAACCCAGAAGGCGGGATAAATCGCGGCCGAGGAAGATACATGCCCGCGCCGCCTCCTCTTGAGGCGACCATCCTTCGAGGCTGATCCCTTGAGCCCGCCCGCCGTGACACGCCAACCGGGCCTCCTTGGACTTCCTGAGGAAGACGCTCTCGGGACGGCCCAGTTGCAATCGGGCAGCCACGGTCTTCGAGGGCGTGAGGCAGAAAGATGAGCACAGGTCGCAAGCCTGCGGGTCGTGCTCAAGGCCTAAGCAGTGAACACACGTGGGTGTGGATCCGTCCGAGACATCTTCTGCCGCATGGGCATCTCCGAAATCCGGGGTCGGTTATCCGCCATGGCCGCGAGGATCGAAGACTAAGTCTTTTGCAAAATATTATTTTAAATCCATAAGCGGAGAAATAGGAACCAGTCACAAGCATGGAGCGTTAAGGAGGAACCTGAGCTTCCAAGCGGTAGGAAGATCTGGAGTCATGGGAAGGAGCCGAGTTATACCACCGGGTGGGTGGGAGGAGCAAGCTTGAAGACCTTCCGGCAAGATTTAAAGCGGCAAGGATACTGCCAATGAGTGTGGATGAACAACATATCCATGTCCCTAGAAAGCGACAGTTTTGTGTTGTATGGGGATGCAAAGCGGACAACCCCATCTGTTGAACAGGTCTTCGACCACTGAGGTCAGCAGTTCCCACTTGTGCATTCTAGACTTTGACCTGCTTAGCCTGTCTGCCAAGATGTTTTGGGTGCCTTGAACATGTACTGCTGACAGTTCTAGACAGTGTTCCAGGGTCCAGTACCAGATTCTCTGCACTTCCCTGCACATGGGGCAAGAGTGAGTTCCCCTGCTTGTTGATGTAATGCACGACATGGACACTGTCCGTTTGTACTAATAGAGAACCGGGGACACATGAGCCTGGAAGGCTTGTAGCCAATCGGGACAGCTCACATTTCTAGAACATTTATTTGTAAAGTGCTCCCACTGGGTTCCACGTAACCTGTGTCTGATAGAGCCCTCAGTGCGCACCTTAGCCCATCCCAGTATCTGTTAAAATCTGGTGAGGGAAGAGATCTGGAAGGAAACCCCTTTAACAGGTTGCTGGGTTCCATCCACAACTAGAGCACTTTGTGTACAGGAGGGTTGCTAGAACCCTTTGTTCTAAGCAGTCTGTGAGCTGGTCCCACTGGACTTCTAGAGACCACTGAGGGATCCTAATGTGCAGTCTGGTCAATGTACTGTGACAATGGCGCTGTCATAAGGCCCAGAAGCTGAAGGAATGTCTTGTCTGAGACATACCACCTGTCATGTACCAGTCGGGTCTGGGCAATCAGATGTTCAATCTTGTCCAGAGGCAGGAAGGCTGAGCCCTGAGCTGTGTCCAAGACTACTCCCATGTACTGCAGGTACTGACACGGTGTCAAAGACAGACTTGGTTATGCTGACAGTGACCCTCAGAGCATCAAACATTTGTCTTGTTCGAGCTAAGGTGTGCAGGAGCTGATCCTTGGAGTGGGCTTTCAGTAGCCAGTCACTGATGGGAAAGACAGAGGCCTTCCTGCAAGGGCTGCTGTCACCACTGCCAAGCATTTGGTAAAACTTGTGCCGCAGAGGACAAGCCAAAGGGCAATATTCCATATTGGTAGTGTTCCCCGGGACAGGAAATACAGGTTACTCACCTGTAACAGGAGTTCTAGGAGTGGTATATGTTGTCCATCCACACTTGTTGGCTGGTACCTTGCCGCTTTAAGATGTGCGGAAAGTCTTCAAGCTGGCTCCTCCCACCACTTGGGTGGTAAAACCCTCAGCTCCGCCCATGATGCCAGATCTGGCCGCTGGAAGCCAGGTTGCGTCGAAGCCAGGGAGGTTGGGTGGGTGGGTGGATAAACAACATATACAACTCCTGGGAACTCCTGTTACAGGTGGTAACCTGTTCTAAGGCATGGATATGTTGTTCAATCCACACTTGTTGGCAGACCCTAGCAGTTCTTCGGGAGGAGGGAGCCACAGGCACCCCCACGATACTTACTTGGAGGGAGGTAATGCACCCCGATACTTACTTGGGGAATAAGGATAGGAGAACAGAGGTCCCATAACCAGCATCCCAGTGACTCTAGGTCAATGTGGTAATGGGAAATAAAGGTGTGTACTGACTTCCAGGTAGCCCTGCATATTTCCTGGATAGGGGCGTCCCTAAGCAGCCACCGAAGCAGCGGTACAGTGGGTTGAATGAGCTCTTATCCCTTTGGGTGGCTCCATGCCCGCCAGCCTATAGAGATCTATGCAGGAGGTGACCCACCTGCTCTCGTCTACAGATCTGCCAGGTGCGGCTTCAGCGTGAGTGACAAACAGATGGCAAACCTCTCCCGAACTTCAGCCATCTGCTCCTTGTAATAAGCTCTTCTAGGGTCAGAGTATGGAGCCTATATTTGGCCTCGAGTGTGATTGAGGTAGAACACCAGCAGAGTCAACACCTGATTCAGGTGAAACTCGACAACACCTTGAAAGGAATTTGGTGGGCGAAGGACAACCTGTCTCTGTGGAAGACCAGATAAGGAGACTCAATGGAGAGCTCCTGGAGCTCTCCCATCATTTTGGCTGACGTTATAGCCACCAAGAAGGGTCTTCCACAACAGGTGGGAGATATTGCACCTGTGCATTGGTTCAAATGGCTTGCTCATGAGCTTTGCCAATACCAGCAGTAGATCCCATGGAGGTGGAGTTCTTGCACCGGAGGATATGTGATCAAGGCCTTTGGCATCGCCCACCTTCTCCTGCACCACCGACTGCTTGCTGGCCCACGCCGGTAGGCAGAGATGGCTGCCAGGTGCACCTTAAGGGTCATCAACCAAGCCCTAGCTGAGAAAGGGACCACAGTGGTCAAAATGCTAGCCAACAGACAGGAAGAAGGGTCCAACCCCTTGCCCTGACACCAAATGGAG
Source organism: Neoceratodus forsteri (assembly GCA_016271365.2). Classification (NCBI taxonomy): domain Eukaryota; kingdom Metazoa; phylum Chordata; order Ceratodontiformes; family Ceratodontidae; genus Neoceratodus; species Neoceratodus forsteri. Next base: position 1,079,412,959 of record CM057458.1, read on the forward strand.
AATCTCTTCCATTTAAAGGCATAACATTTTCTAGTCGACTCCTTATGGGATGCCTCAACAACATTGAGGACCTCATTGGAAAGACCCAAGGCCTGGAACTCTAGCCACTCAGGAACCAGGCCATCAGGTGCAAGGATTGAAGGTCCGGATGGAGCACCTTCCCTTGTTGACTGAGATCAGGTCCAGGCGGGCTGGAAACCGCCTCGGGAGCCTGGAGCTGAGGCTGAGGAGATCTGGATACCAGAACTGGCGAGGCCAGTCTGGGGCTACTAGAATCACCTGCGCCTTGAGAAGCACTTTGTGGATCAAGGGAAATGAACAGGCGTAGAAAAGGCCGGGGTCCACAGCCTCGAGAAGGCATCCCCTGCATCGAGTTCTGCTGAGGGGGTGGGCATGAAGCAGCCTCAGCCGCATTCTCCTTGAAAACAGGTCCACCTGAGGGTGAGAACAGGCCTTGAACTGCCTCTGGCAGGAAAGACCACTCGTGAGATGCAGCACCTATCCAGCTGAGGGCATCGGCCAGATTGTTCGAGGCTCCTGCCACATGGATGGCTAGTAGATCTGCCTTCAGGCTGATCACGAGAGACCAAATGCAGAGACTTCCTCGCACAGAGGCAAGGAGTGCGTCCCGCCTGACGGTTGAGAAAGTACATGGTCGTGGTGTTGTCTGTCTGGACCTGAACCACTTGACCCCGTACAAGCAGGCGCGAAGGTGGTAAGAGCTAGTCGTAGCAGCTCGAAGCTCCAACAGATTGATGTGGCATCGGGACTCCTAGGGGACCAGAGGCCATGGACCTGGAGCTCCTCAGATGGGCACCCCAACCCATTAAGGGCGTCAGTTGTAAGGATGACCATCGGCTCGAGGCGGACAAGCGGATACCCTCCTGCAAATGAGCTGGGGCCGAGCCACCACTGCAGGCGTCCCACATCTACTGGGTCACAGTTACTGGCTGGTCCAAAGGGACCAGAGTGCTGAGACCCACTGGCAGGCCAGCGCCCACTGCAGGGACGCATATGCCAGCGGGCCAACGGACCACGCTGGTGCAAGCCGCCATGAGACCCAGAAGGCGCGGGAAATCCTAGGCAGAGTGCAATTGCCCAACCTGAAATGATTGGGCAAAGGAAGAAAGAACGTCAGCCCTGTCCACGGGAGCCGGGCTCTGGCTCGATGAGAGTCAAGCTCTGCCTGATTAACTGAATCACCTGCGATGGCACGAAATCCGATTTGGCCTCGTTAATCAGGAGACCAAATTGAGAGCAGACCTGGAGGCCAGATCTCTGGACTGCTCCACCTCCAACCTGGAGGGCTATCATCAGCCAGTCGTCCAGGTAAGGGTACACCTGGACCCCTCGGCGCCACAGGAATGCTGTCACCACTGCCATGCATTTGGTGAAGACCCTAGGAGCTGGAGAAAGACCGAAGGGCATGGCCGGAAGTGTAGAGGGATCCCTCTGCTCTGAAGTGGAGGAATCGCCGATGTGACGGACGATTGGGACATGAAAGAACACAGCCTGGAGATCCAGAGAACAAAACCACACCGCCTAGTTCCAAGGATGGTATGATCTAAGCCAGAGTGGCCATCCTGAAGCTGCGGCCTTAGGAACTTGTTCAGGTCGTGCAGATCGAGAAATGGGGCACCAGCCCTCCATCTATTTTGGGACCTGGAAGTACCTGGACACAAACCCTGGGCTTGGAGGATGATCAGCCACCTTGCTGATCACCTCCTTTGGAGCCTGCAGAACTATGTCGGCCTGATGAGCTGACAGAGGCTGTGGAACCGGTAGCCCCTGAGGCGTGGCTCGAAGGAGGAACTACTCGATTCCAGAAGCAGACCCCTGCCAACCACTTCCAACACCCAACGGTCCATGGTGATAGCGGACTTGGCGGAAAGGAAGTGACTGAGCCGTCCCCATGGGGGACCCAGGGAGGAGTGAGCGAGGTTGGGAGCAGCACCCCTCAACCCATCACTGGGCAGGCTTGGAGGAAGGGCCGGCTGAGAAGCCGCCTGGACCTTTCCTCCAGGCTTCCTGTTGGAGGAGGCAGCAGGCTTGCCTGGGGCACCAGGCATGAGCCTGCTGGCCCTGCTGCTGGGCTGGACGTGCCACGGAGTGGAAAGGCGAAAAGGGCATACGCTGTTGCTGGCGGCCTTTGTCCTTCTGGGCAGGCGTGGCCGAGTCCAAGGTGGCACTGGACTTCTCGATCCTTGGAGATGGCCCTCCACCCGGTGCCCAAGAAGGGGATGTCTGCAGTTTGTGCTGGGTATCTGCCGTGAAGGTGAGATCCCAGCCAAACCTGCGGCACATGGCTACTGCGGCAGCTACTGACCAGGCACATGAGTCTCCGATGTCCAGAGCAGTCTGGAGCTGTTGCTTGGTCACCACCCTTCCTGATCCGCACCTATTTGACCGTCGTTTGAAGGTCAGTCAGGAGATGAGGAAGCACCTCATCCAGGGAGCAAAGGGCATGTGAAAAGTGTGCCATTAGTACAGCCGACCTAGCCTGTCAAAGGCAGCATAAACTTTGTACCGGAGTAGTCCAGCTTTTGGACTCCTTGTCCAAGGGCTTCTCTACATCCTGGTATTTCTGGGCGCTGGAAGCAGCTGCTCGGTTACCAGCCCTTCAGCCGAGGGTGCTCAGAAAACCGGAGGGAACGGTCAGGACTGTGTGCATGCAGGCTATCCTGGCTGAAGGCGCAGGACAGGAGGCAGCGCTGCCACAACTCCAAGGCGGACCAACAATGGCCTCGGAAGGCCTCTGTGGGGAATCCCTCAGTCCAAAATCTCCGTGAGGATATCTGGACCGCTTCTGCACAGGTTTGAGCTGCATCCCAGTAGACTCTGAGATAAGCGAGAGAATACCAAGGAGCGAGGATGGGCTCTCGTCCACCAGCAGACTTCTCGGAGGATTCCAGGTCGAGGGGCCTGGAATACAGGGAGGAGATGTCTGACTCGAGGAGTCCGCAAACAGCTGCCGAGCGCCTAAGCCACCTTCCACTCACCGAGGCCGATCAGGGGTGAGGGTGACTGACAACCTGTGGGCAAGCCCTGACCCGACTGAGAATCCTTGGTGGGGCCCCAGTCTTCGGTTCTTGAGGCGGTGGTTCCACCAACAATGGGTGGAGCAGCGGTTCGCCACCGAAATCGGTGCTGAGTCGATCATTCGGGCGAGCCAGGGCGAGGCTGTCTTGCTGTTCGGACGACAGCCACTTAATTGCTGTGGAAGGCGACGGAGTCAACTTGTCGCTGGCCAACAAGAGCTGCTGCCACATCATATCCTCATAATGCTGGCGCAACTTAGCAGAGCCTATCTCGAAGAGGATGATGAGAAAAAATGGCGGCGCCGCTTTCCATAACGTCGGGACTGAGACCGCCCGGCGTTGGCGGGACTGCCGGACAAGGAAGAGGACGAGACTGTCGGGTCGCTGACGGTGAGTCAAGAGGGGTGGGGAAACCGCCATCCCCCAGCTCAGGTCCTGACCGGGACTTCGGCCGGGAGGCCAAGGCAAGTCCTCAGTAAGCACTGGGGTACGTGAAAGGGGCTGTCGGCCTCCAGTCAACTGCCCATCAAAAGGTTGAGAAAATCTAAGCCGCATTGATGGGTGTCGGCAACTGACCTGACAGGGACAACAAAAGTCAAGCGGCCTTACCTGCTCGGGGAGCAAAATGTCTCCACTACCACTAACGTCGATGGTGGGACTTACCTTTCCGTTCCTTCTTCTTTGACCGACTGAAGTGAGTCCCTGAGGGCCCATCACCTTTGGTGGAGAGGGACTGACAAAGCTCCCGAAAGGAAGCAGTATAGCAGGAGCCCAAGGAAGCGGAATAAACACTGACTCTGAGGAAGAAGAAGAGCGTGGACTGGGCCTCCTCCTCCTCGGGGTGATTAACTGCTCCAGCTGTTGCGGAGCCGCAGCCATGGACACCGCCCAATGGGCCTCCTTGACTTCACCGGCGGAAAAAGCTTTTCAGGGCACCCCAGTTGGAGTCAGGCAGTGCGGTCTTCAAGAACCAAAGCCAAGAAAGAGTTGCAAGATCGCAGGCCTGCGGATCATAGCCAAGCCCAAGGCAGTAGATGCACATGGCGTGCGGGTTGGTCCGAGACATCTACTGCCGCGAGGGCACCGACAAGCCGGAGTAGATTTAGAATCCATCGCAGCCATCAAGGAAAGAGAAGACTTAAGTCTCGTGGAATTTAAGCATGATTTTCGTAAAACCAAGGTTTAGGATCCAACCTAGAGACCCAAGAGCGCTAAGGAGGGAACCTGAGCTTCCAAGTGGTAAGGAAGATCTGGCGTCATGGGGCGGAGCCGAGGTTTACCAACCGGTGGGTGGGAGGAGCCAGCTTGAAGACTTTCGGTACATCTTAAAGTGGCAAGGTACCTGCCAACAAGTGTGGAATGAACAACATATCACGTCCTAGAACTTCAAATACTTTCTGTGAGTTTGTGAATTCTGATATGAGTAGGCATCCTTAGGTGTCGAGGGAACAGACTGTGACAGGGTTGAATCTGACCCTGTCCCATTTGTTATGCAGAAAGGGGATAAATGCAAGGATCTGCTCTTTGCTCTCCTTTTCTCTCTCTTCTCGGTCTGGTTCGCAACCAAAATTTGCCTGCCTCGCTATCTCTCTGCCTTCCCTTGCTATTTCTGTCTTTCTACCCTTGCATATCTGCAGTTATAAAAAATATATGTGAATCTCTGTGTAAAACTGCATGTGAAACTGGGATTCCTTCGTTTAAAACAATATACAAATTTACTGTTGAAATGACTGCAAAAAGCTATTTGGAACTCAATGGGTTAAACAGGATGCTGGTGTGCAAACTTTACAGAGCTGTCAACAAGAGGTCAGTTCTGGGTCATTATGTTCTTTTGCCGTACCTGCTGAAACAGCCAAGAACACTGTGTGAAAACAGAATGTTCTCTTAGAGCTCCTGCAAAAACTTGTTTTAAAAGAGCTGCAATGTTTTGTAAGAGGAGAGACAGAGACAGAGAGACAGATCGGAAATTGAGAAGAAAAACTCAGAAGAAGGACTCTGCTTTCTATGTTTGTACTGCCACTGTAAACAGTTCTAATGAACAATTTTATTTTGCCGTTATTAATAATAAAACACCATTTGTGAATTTTACAACTGCTCCTGGTTTTCCTATGCTTCCTGACCAGTGCCTCAATGACACAAATCCAGTCCCTTGCTCGAGCAATGGGAGCAGAACTTGCAGGGTGACCATTCTGAACTTTCTGTACTCTATGAAAAGTTCAGGTTCCTTGACATCAGAGTAGGCCACAAGTTTCCTATCCATTTTGGGACTAGCAAGGAGTGAGAGAAGAACCCAGTGTTTCTTTGTTGAAGGGCACAGACTGTATGACCGTCTTCTAAAGCAAAGTCTGAACTTCCCCCACAAGCAGAGGAACGTGGTCTGGAAAATGATGAATTGGCACCAATGGATGATCTGGGTGTGCCCAAAAGTTCCAGAGCATGATATTCTGCTATGATTTCCAGCAGCAAGGCATCTGATGTTGCCTCCTTCCACAGAGTCAAGTGAAAGGAAAGGCGACACCCTAACAACCAGTCTTGGAGGTTATGGTAGTTGAGGGCGGCCCAGTGGTGCTAGGCAGCCACACCTCCCATGCCTTGGCCGACCCTGGATTTGAGTGTCCGAGCCTGGGTCATCAGAGATCAGCGTGTGGGGGGATGTGAGAAGGTAACGGCTGGCAGCTCTCCGCCGTGGGAGGGAGTTCTTGCGTCTCCTCCGAGCTTAGCCGCCCCTCGTGGGGCGTCACTCCGAGGAATGCCGGCACTAGGCCGAGGAAGGATGGAAGAGACTGGCACTGGGGCTGCGGTGCACATGTCCACCTCCGTGCATGCACCACCGCTTCAGGGTCTCGGGAATAGTGCACTCGGGAGAAAACTGAGGATAACATGGGGCCACCAAGGTTGAAACCTCAGGCCGGGCTCTGCTGGGGGCACGCATGGCGCCACAGGGTCCCAGTTCAGTTGGTCTGCAGTCGACTGGAGACCTCGCCGTGGGAGGATAAAAATAATTGTTAAAAAATAGTGACTACGGGGTGTACAAGGGTCAGGCAGAGACAGTCATGCCACCACCTCTGGGGGCTTCTGAATGTACACTTGGAGTGATGCCTGGAGTAGGCAGGCTCCCTGCTCCTTTACTCTTACATTACTGTCTGGTGGCCGGACTCTGTTCAGCACCAGCTATACAAAAAGATATCTTTTGCCTACCCTTGGTTGTGTATGGTAGAGAGACTGCATGGAATTCAGAATCCTACCTGGGCCTGAAGATTAGAAAGAATGTCTTGGATATCGGAACCAAATAGTTTATGACCTCAAAGACTACTACCCTGAACAAAGAGTACCTCCTTAGACAGATGCCAAAGGCAGCAGTCCTGGGAGAAACATTGGGAACATCGCATGCTGTGCAAAGCAGGTGCTTTCTTACATCAGCTCCAGCAGTGAGAGCCTTAAGGAGCTCTTGTCTGGGGTACCCTCTGGTAAGGCTTGTGCAGCTGCCTTGGCCTTTCTCCAGAGAGTGTTCTTGTACTTAACCATTTGGGCCTGACAGTTAGCAATTCTAAGGCCCAGGAAGCTGAAGGAAAAGTCCTCTTACCTAGCAAATCCAACCTCCTGGATTCTTTATCAGAAGGAAGGGAGCTCAGGTGTTTAGGCGCCCTTGACCTCTCATAGGCAGCATTAATGACCTGAAAGTGTGCCTCAAGCTGTGTGGCAAAAGGAGGTTTCCACGAAGGACCCATGTACATTTGTCCGCTTTCTTTGGTATGCCTGGGATGACATTAGGCCTATATCAGGTAGCAAGGTGGCCTCCACTAGGGCAGGAGGATGAGGTGGTAACACAAAGGGAGGAGCAGCGGATAACTTCAAAATCTATTACATTTTTCTTGGTGGTGTCTGGCTTCTCTAAATCAAAACCAGGGCAGCCTGTAACTGCTGCATCATGATAAGAAAAATTAGGTTCCCTAGTGGGACCTTGGAGTGTGGACCACAGAGTCCTCATTGCAGCTGGACACAAGTACAGCTGGTGCCTTCTTATAAAGACTTTAAGCATAGTCCTCAAGTTCCTCCTCTTCATTCTGCATTCTTAAATCAGGATTGTATTCAAAATTATGGTGCGACAGGTACCAGGGAAAGCGCCGCAAGGCCAGCAGCAATCTAAGAGGCGGCGGAGGCACAGTCCCTAATTTGGGTTCGCGGGGGTTTAGTGGAAAGCCCAGTCGACAGGCCCCTGGAATGGGAGAGGAAGGCAGCAGGTGTCTGAGCATGTCTGCAGGGCTTGAAATAACTGGATGTCCACCGTCCCAGACAGCCAGTTTTCAAATAGGACAGGCATTCTTCTTTGCTGTCCCTGGGACAAGCAGACAGCGGTGGTGTGAATAATGGGCAGTGGTACCCTAAAGCTGAGCTAATCAGCAGAGTCAGGCTGGGTCCTGTAAGGTCGGAATGATGGGAGCAGCGTGTCACGATGTCACATTATTGCTGCGCTATCACTGTCAACCAGACCTTAAGTGATTCACACTCTGGCTCTCGCTGACTACAGTTTGGTGGGCATGTGGCTAAGACCTAACAGCAGATTCTGGAGGACTTACAACTGCGTGTGCAAATCTCGTCATCCCATGTGTAGTTTTCGTTCTCTCTCCGCCTCCATTGTGATCGGATAAAAGCAGCAGCACAAGGTCAGATTTTGGGAACATATTTTTAAAGCAGGGCTTGGGGAGCAGTTATTAAAAAGCCCTTTCAGGACAGCAAGGGAAAAAACCTACATCAAAGAATGTGTAACAGGCAGGTAGGTTGCTGCTTAAGCACTGTGTGTGTGGGAAATTAATAAAACTGGAGTCTGCCCTAGGTGCTCACTCCCTCAGCAGCCTTAGGTAGTCGGATATCCCCTCCGGATGGGGCGAGAGGCCCTCTCTTACCTTCTCCCCGAACAGCGGTGGAGTGGGTGTAGCACAGCAAAGTCTGCTCCTCTCCTGGCGGTCATAATCAGCTTTAGCGCTCGAAGGGTCATCACCTAGGAGTGATGGGCCACCATTTTCCATGTTTGGTTCCCCGCGTTGGCACTCTGGGAGAGCCAATTAGGAGGGTATGTGTGAGGCATAATTCCTCCCAGGGCTCCCAGCTGATGCTGCCCCATTCCCTCGTGACCCTAATAATAATATAACTTTATTTCTAAAGCGCTTTCAAAAATATTAAGGCGCTTTACATCAACACAGTATAAAATAACAATTTAAAACATACAAAATACATTAAAACAACATTTAGTTAGAACAAACCATACAATCATCCAACCAATAACAGAAAATAATAAATACCTAGACTGCACTGCACGGGTTCACCCAAAAGCTAGCAGCAGAGCAGCGAGTCGTGCACAGAACCCTCCCAGAGAGGAGAGCTGCTGTTGGGCACTCAATCCCTCTCTCCCCTTGCTGCCCGAGCTCGCTCTCTGAACCCGGTCGCCAGCGCCGAGTGAGGTGTGGCGCCCAGCGCCTCAACCCTCAGTGCCATTGGGCTTCAATAAAACTTTCCAAGGGCTGCCTAAACAGCAACTGGCAGCAGACCAGCTATAGTGAAATCAATGTTGACTGACCAGAATATGTATGCTGGGAGGGATGGGGGGCACGTTAAGCAGACCTTGGTGGGGTGCAGGTCCATCCAGTTCATGGGGCATCCTTTCAAAGCCCATTCAATCTGGAAATAAATATGTTTAAAAGACTGAAAAATAGACTGCACAGGTATTCTGTGGGACAGGCAAACATCACATTCTACCTGTCCCTTGGACAGCCATCCCAAAAAATATTTCTACCCTGCCGTCTGTAAAAGAAGACAGGACTGCCTGGATGTCGGTGTCCGTTTGGTTGATGGGTGTGTTGATAAGAGTCAACAAAGGAGCAGAGCCTCGACCTGGGAGCTGTCTCGATGGTTGGGCAGGGTGCAGTGTCACCGCCATAACGGTCGACAACCGAGAGGAGAGTCATGCCTGCTGTCGGAGGGCACTCGAATGCACCAGGAGTTTTCTCCTCCTCCCAGTGCTTGTGCTTATGGCTCTCAGTTGACTTTTCCAGGATGTTGAGGACCTGGACCCAGAAGAGTGGGCTGGCGACACAGTGGAGCTCTTCTGCTGGAACTCCTTCTCTCATGGGTTACCTGTTGCTTCAATAGGTACTTCTCTAGAGCCTCTTTTGGCGTTGCTGGGTGGCAGTACTGAAACCCCTGAAGATCGGGGCTGGCTTGCACTTTATGGTCCGGGCAGAGGCAATGAGGCGCAGATGTCAATTGACTTACGGTGTGAATCTTCTCACCACATTCACAATACTGGAAGAATTATGATGGTTCCTTCGATGACATACAGGTCGCTGAAAACCACTTGTGAAAGTGATTACTCGCTATACAGAAAAAACAAAGCGGCAGCAACTGCAGTGGTATTTCTGTCAGCGGTCCAAAAAGTATGGTCAATGGCGGGAAAAGAATTGAGGAGAAAGAGGCCACCTACGTTTACTTAGCAGCTGACATCTGATGTCGCGGGCTGCCCCTGAGGACTGCTTGCAAAAGTTTCCGTGTGATACTAGTGCCTGGCAGCTTACAGTGTGGCCCTGTGAAAGAGATATCCTCAAAGATGATGTACATTTCTCGTCTAACTAACTCTGTCCCACTGTCATCAGCAACATTTCCAACCACACCTCAGCCACAAGGAGTGCAGGCAAGCAATGTCTTTTAGATTTTTGTATTTTATTGTATCCATACTGTACCTACATTTAATGACAACCATTACATGTTTCAGCTCCTGAGTAATTCCACAGGTACCAGTTGCTTAGTCCAGTTATTTGAAGCCTAAACTCATAAATAAACAGGTTACTCACCTGTAACAGTAGTTCTAGGAGTGGTATATGTTGTTCATCCACACTTCTTGGCACTGTCCCTTTCCCTTTAAATCTGCTGGAAGGTCTTCAAGCTGGCTCCTCCCACCCACCGGATGGTATATACCTCGGCTCCGCCCATGACACCAGATCTTAACCAGCTGGAAACCAAATTGTCGCGTCTGGCGGGAGGTCGGGTGGGGCCAGTGGGCAATATATTACTCCTAGAACCACTGTTACAGGTGAGTAACCTGTTTTCTAGGGGCGTAGATATGTTGTTCATCCACACTTCTTGAACTCTAGCAATTCTCCAGGAGGAGGAGGCAAGTGCACAACCCCTCAATACTTACTTGGGGAACAGAGATTGGAGAACTGAGGCCCCAAAACCAGCATCCCAGCGTGACTCAAGGTCAATGTGGTAATGGGTGATGAAGGTGTTTGCGGACTTCCAGGTAGCAGCCCGACAGATTTCCTGTATGGGACTGTGCCTGGAAGTAGCCACAGAATCTCAGCGATATGGTGGGTGGAATGAGCTCTTATCCCTCTGGGAGGCTCCTTGCCCGCCAACTCGTAACACAGACTTATGCAAGATGTAATCCATCTTGCGATTGTCCCTTTGCTGCAGGTCTGCCTGAGCGGCTTCAGCGTGAGTGACAAATACCTGGCGAACCTCTCCCTGAATTTTCACCGTCCTCTCCTTATAATAGGAGAGAGCTCATCTCAAGTCCAAAGTATGCAGCCTGCACCTGGCCTCTGAAGTGTAACTGGGGTAGTACACAGGCACAGTCAACATCTGGTTAAGGTGGAACTCTGACACCACCTTGGAAGGACTTTCGGGTGTTGGCGCAGGACAACCTTGTCCCTGTGGAAGACCAGATAAGAGGAGTCCACTGAGGCGCCTGGAGCTCCACTGTCCTGGCAGGCGTGATAGCTACCAGGAAGGCCGTCTTCCACAAGTGTGACCAGCACACTTGTGCATTGTAATACCTTGCCCATGAGGCTATGCCACGACCAGCAGTAGATCCCGTAGGTGGAGGTTCACGCACCAGAAGGATATGTGATCCAGGCCTTTTAAAAGTGCCTGACCACTGTCTCCTGCGCTGTCAGCTGACCAGCCTGTGCCCAGTAAGCAGAGATGGCTGCCAGGTGCACCTAAGGGTCGATGACCGAAGACCCCTGTGGAGGCGACCAAGGTAGTCTAGAATGTTAGCCACTGGGCAGGACAGAGGTCAGGCCCTTGTCCTGACACCAAATGGAAAACATTTTCCACTTGAAGGCATAACACTTCCTGTGCGACTTCTTCCTGGATGCTTCACTACCGTGAGTACATCCTTAAGAGACCCAAAGCCTGGAACTCTAGCTGCTTAGGTACCAGGCTGTCAGGCTGCAGGATTGAAGGTCCGGTGGAGAACCTTCCCCTGACTGACTGAAAGCAGGTCCGGGCATGCTGGAAGCCGCCTCGGGGGCCTGTTGCTGAGGATGAGGAGATCTGGAACTACCAGGATCACCTGCGCCTTGTCCCTCCCTCACCTTGAGGAGCACCCTGTGGATCAGCGAAATGGAGGGAAGGTGTAGCAAAGGCCTGGGGTCCACAGCCCAAGAAGGCATCCCACGCAGCAAGCCCTGCTTTTGGGAGAGCATGAAACAGCCTCAGCTTGGTGTTTTCCTGGAAGCAAACAAGTCCACCATCAGTTTGCCCCAGTGGGAGAACAGGCTGTGAGCAACCTCTGGATGGAGAGACCACTTGTGGGATGTCTTGCCTATCGTGACTGAGAGCATCCGCCAGTTGATTCGAGGCTTTCACCACATGGATGGCTAGGAGATCCGCCTCCAGTAGGCTAACGAGTGTCAAGATGGGCAGCTTCCTCACAGCAGCTGGGAGAGCATGCCACCCTGCTTGTTGAGGTAGTACATGGTCGTGGTGTTGTCCATTTGGACTTGAACCACGTGACCCCAAAGCTGAGGACGACGCTGACAGCGCCAGTCTGACCGCTCTGAACTCCAACAGGTTGATGTGGTAATGGGACTTCTCGGTGGTTCAAAACCGTGGGCCCTGTTGTCCTCCATGTGGGCTCCCAGCCCATGAGAGAGGCATCGGTCGTGAGGATAACCATCAGCTCGGGAGAACAAGCGGGATCCCTTCCTGCAACCAGTCTAGGATGGTCCACCAGTGGGCGTCCCACATCTTCTGGGTCACTGTGATCAGCTGGTCAAATGACCTAGGCGCCAAGTCCACTGGGCGGCCAGCTCCCACTGAAGGGGGTGCACACGCCACCAGGCCCAATGGACCACAGAGGTGCAGGCCGCCATGTAATCCAGAAGGTGCAGAAAGTCCCAGGCAGGATGCAACTGCCCAACCAGAAGTGATCGGGCAAGGAGGAGAAAACCTCCGCCCTGCCTGCCGGGAGCTGGGCTCTGGTTCGGCGAGAGTCGAGCTCTGCCCGATGAAACACATCACCTGAGAAGGCACGAGTTCTGACTTGGCCTTGTTGATCAGGAGGCCGAGTTGGGAGCAGGGCTGGGTCCTGGACCTCTCCACCTCCTGCTGGGTGGAACCTGCTAAGAGTCAATCGTCGAGGTAGGGTATATTCTGGCCCCCGATGCCTGAAGAAAAAATTACTCACCTTAGTAATGTTGTTTCTTCTATTGAGTCTTACTATATTATGACATATGCAGTGAGTCCCAACCTTGAACTGCTCCGGAGGTGAAAGAAGAGTTGACTTTCCATGCCAGGCATGGAACTTTGAGCACGAGCTCGGCTGAAAGCTCTGTCTGTTGTTCTTCAAACTCAAACCGTCAGATCTTTCGAGCAAAACTCACTACGGTTCTGTGTGGGAGCTGTAAATCTACACTAACCAACTGGCTACTAAATATATGAACATATTTTTGGTCCCAAAACAAAGACTCAAGTCAGGGATCCAAAAATAAAACACAACACCAAACACCCCAAAAGGAGGGGTGAAACAAACAAGGTGGGCATCTACTAAGTGCCAACACTGCACTGCCCACCCACATCCCAAAGGCAGAGGTTCTGAGAGGGGCAGGTGGGGGTCATAATATAGCAAGACTCCATTAGAACAAACATTACTAAGGTGAGTAATTTTTCTTCAAACAACATGAAGTCTTGCTATATTATGACATATACCAGACTACACAGCAGTACCTCCATGGAGGAGGACAGAACCTATTTTGGAAATAGGCTCTGAAGCACAGCTGTGCTGAACCGAGCATCACTCCTAGCCTGGATGTCCAGGGAGTAATGCTTGTAAAAGTGTGAACTGTTTTCCAGGTAGCTGCTTGACATATCTCTAAGATAGGGATGTCCCTGGCAGCAGCCAGAGACGCAGCTGTACCTCTGGTAGAGTGAGCCCTCAGGCCTGGGGAGGAACCTTACCCAGTTTTTCATAGCAAAATTGGATACAAGAGACAATCCACCTGGCAATGGATCTTTTAGTGGCAGTTTCCCTTTACCAACCTCACCATAAGTGAGGAACAGTTGGAGGAGTCAAACCTGTGAGCCTTAGTGCGTTCTATGTAGTAACTAAGGGCTCTTTTGACATCTAAACTGTGCAGTCTCCTCTCGCAGAGGAGGAATGGTCAGTGAAGTACACAGGGAGACATAGATTGATTCAGGTGGAAGTCTGAAACCACCTTAGGCAAGAACTTTCTGTTAGTCCTGAGGACCACCTTATCTCTAAGAAAGAGATAAAATCAGGCTCCACTGACAATGCTTGATTCACTTATGCGCCTGGCAGAAGTGATAGCTACCAGAAACACAGTTTTCCAAGTCAAGTACTTAAGCTCTGCTGAAGACAAGGGCTCAAAGGGGTTGCATAAGCTGGGCAATGCAAATATTAAGATCCCAGGCAGGGCAGGGTCCCTGAATGGAGGGTTGGTGTGAAGCAACCCCTTGAAAACTTGTAGAATACAGGATGAGCTGAAAGAAGAGGGTTTACCTGCTGATAAGAAAGCAGACATGGCTGCCAGGTGCACCTTTAGGGTAGCTGGTCTCAGCCCCAAAGTATTCAAATGCACCATATAATCCAGGACTGAGGGTAAGTCAGCAGATCCTGGGAAATGTGCTTGCCAGAGCACCATATGGAAAACCTCTTTCATTTGGAATTATAAGTAGCCCTGGTGGAAGGCTTCCTAGAAGCCTTCAGGATATCAATACACCTTGGGGAAGGTGTGGGTCAGCAAACTCTAACTCTTCAAGAGCCAGGCCTTGAGATTGAGAGATTTGAGATTTGGGTACCAAACTCTCCCTGAGCACAGGTTAACAGGTTGTGATTCCTGGGAAGACACAGGGAAGGTGGACTGCTAAGGACATAAGGAGTGGATACTAGGGCTGTCTGGCCCAATCTGGAGCAATCAGGATCATCTTGCAGGGTTGAGATCTGATTTTGACTAGCCTTGAACAGGAGAGGAAGGAAGCATAGAAACTTCCTTCCCAACTGAGAAGGAAGGCATCCAGAGGACTGAGCCCAACACTGGGGCCTGCAACAAAAAGGGAAGTTGGTGATTGTCTGGGACTGCAAAAGATCTATCTGGGGTGCCCCATTTGGCAATACTACCTCCAGTATTAGAGGATCCAGTGACCATTCGTGATGGCCCTGGGAAATCCTGCTGAGAGCATCTGCCAGGACATTGTCCTTGCCTGGGAGGTGAACTGCCGTAAGGGAGGTGTTCAGGGAATAAGCCAGAGACCACAACTTCATTGCTTGATTGCACAAGGCCGTGGACCGAGTGCCTCTTGCTTGCTGATGTACCACCATTGTGGTGGTGTTGTCTGTTCTGACCTGTACAACTCTGTTCTGAACAGATGTGGAAAAACTTGAAGTGCTAGAAAAACTGCTCTGAGTTCCAACAGGTTGATGTGGAGCAGAGATTCCTGAGGGACCACAGTCCCTCGGTAGTGAGGTCACCCATGTGAGCTCCCCACCCAAGAGGGATGCATCTGTAGTAAGGATTAAGGAATGAGACTGAGGGTGAAGGGACCCCTGTCTCAGATTGCTCTGGTCCTGCCACCACTGAAGGGCTTGGATCAGGGTTCGAGTCACTGGGATCAATTTGGTTAGGGATCTCTCCTTTGAGACCAAAAGGCTCTCAAATGGAACTGGATGTCCCTCATCTGAAATCTTGCTCCCTGCACGACTGCTGTAGAAGCAGCCATGTGCCCTAGGAGCTGCAGAAAATGCCTTGCTGGTTGAGAGACCTGCAGGATGAAGGAGGAGGACACAGAGACCAGGGTCCTTGCTCCTTCCAGAGGAAGGAAGGCTCTAGCCTCTTTGTGTTCAGTTCTGCACCTATGAAGGTGAGAAGCTGGACAGGCTCTAGAACTGACTTTGAAAGACTGAGAGGAAACCTAGAGATGTGAGCAGTTGCTGAGTTACCTGAAGGTGTGGTTTGACTTGGTCTGGAGACTGGCCTACTATGAGCCAGTTGTCCAGGTAAGGAAAGATGGCAATCTTTTGCCTTCTTAAATGGGCAACTGCTACTGCCAGGCATTTGTGAATACTCTCGGGGCAGAGGTGAGGCCGAAGGGCATTGCTCTGAACTGGTAATGGCCTGAGGGCAGTTGAATCTGAGGTACTTTCGTGGGAGCTTCTGATAAGAACATGGAAGTAGGCATCCTTGAGGTCCAGGGGCGCTAGCCAGTCCCCTGGCCTTAGAGAGGTAAAATAATTCCCAGAGTATCCATTTTGAATTTTGGTTTTAAAGGTGCTTGTTTAGGTATCTGAGATCCAGGATGGGCTGCCATTCTCCTGTCTTTTGGGGTAAGGAAGTACCTGGAGTACAACCCTTTGCCCTGGTGTGGGGTGGAACCCTTTCCACAGCTCTGAGAGCCAGGAGGTAGAAACTTCTGTTTCTAGGGCAAGTGCCTCTGATGGATTTGCAGGTGGAAAGGACCCGGTTCTCATCTTTGGAATTTTTGAAGCTGAGAACCAGTCCCTGGCTTACTACTTCAGGACCCACTTGTCTGATGTTAAAGACTTCCAGTCCTGGACAAAGTAAGCCAGCCTCCCCAGGTAGTGGAGAATCGGCCCTGGCCACCCCATCAGGTGCCTGCTTGGCAGGGCTTTAGGCTGAGGGGTGGAAGTAGGTCTGCTTGTACCCGTCTGCCTCTCCTCTAAAGACCCCCTCTGGGCATAAGCTGAAGAGGCCTGGGCTTGGTAAAGGGCCTATGAAAAGGTCTGCCCCTACCCCTGGAAGGCTGCCTTTGAGGAGTGGCCTGCCTTTCCTTGGCCTGTGCACTCCTATAGGTAGTCCTATACTCATCCATTTTCTTCATGTAATTCTCTGTCTGCTCCCCAAACAGAGAATTACCAACACAGGAAAATCCATGGCCTTAGTCTGGGTATCCTGTGACAGGCTGGTACATCTGAGCCAAACCATTCTGCGAAGTGCCACAGATGTAGCCATGACTCTTGATGACACATCATTAGAGTCCACTGCAGCATGGAATTGCACCTTGGATGCCTCAATACCATCAGCAGCCACCTGCTCCAGCTCCTTGGCAAGCTGGCCAGGGACCTGTTTTGCTAGAGCCATAACAGTATCCCATCTGGATTTCTGATATCTAGCAACATAAGCCATATAATTTGCCTGTCTGAGTCTAAGGATGCTGCCATGTACTGTTTCTTTGCCATAGCATCAATCCTCCTGGAGTCCTTGTCAGGGGTGTGAGGCCAAGGAATATTTGCCTTGACACAGGCTGCAGCCTGCACTACCACAACATGGCTGCATTATTGTTGTGTAAGGAACTCCGTATTAGAGCCTGACAATGTGTACCTCTTGTCCATTCTTTTATCCACAGGAGGTATAGTGTGAGGAGTTTTTAGAATTTTACTGTCTGTTTCCCAAAAGATTTATGCAAAGGAATAGACAGTCTCCTAGACTCTGGGATATCCATCATTTCTACATAGTCAGGCTCCTCCTGATCATCCACAGCTTCCTCCATAGGGAGCTGGAGGTTTCAAGCCACTTTTTGTAAAACATAAAATGAGAGGGGACTAAGAAAGCCTAGGGAGACACTCCTGAAGGTCTGTCTGGGAGATGTCCGGTTCAATGGGCACATCCAGACTTTCAAATCCATTCACTCTCCTCCGGTTCATAAAATTCCTCTAAATCATATTCTTGAACCGTTGGAACCGACCGCTCACCTGATGGTGCGGTTTGGTCGGAACCGGGAAAGCAACTGGACAATTTTAATCGCTTTGGCTATTTCTTTAGCGGTTGGAGATGGAAATTTTGGCTTCACACCTGCTGATTTTCTAGTCCTTTTG
Organism: Neoceratodus forsteri; assembly: GCA_016271365.2. Taxonomy (NCBI): domain Eukaryota; kingdom Metazoa; phylum Chordata; order Ceratodontiformes; family Ceratodontidae; genus Neoceratodus; species Neoceratodus forsteri. Next base: position 1,079,430,125 of record CM057458.1, read on the forward strand.
CTGGAACCGACTCCTCGAGTCAGCTCGCCTTTGCCGAGGAAGTCTCGCCCTGGTCAGAGGGCACTCTCTGGTTCGGTTACAACCGAACCGGCTGGCCACCGGGTCAGCGGACTCTGGCCTCCCTTTCCTGAGCCTAACAACTCTATTATCCAGGGTAGCTGCAGGAAAATTTTGCAAATCTGGCAGTCTGCAATGAGGTGGTCAAACCCCAGACAATAAACACAGGTGGTGTGGGGTCAGCCAGCAGAGCTTCCCCACAAACAATGCAGTGTTGAAACCCAGTGGGCCTGGTTTTCTTTGGGTTTCTCAGACATAGTGCCAGCCTAAGCAAAACTTGCCGTTTATGGCAATCTGCCAAGCAAGACCCTCTTATGGGTTCCCCAACCCATTGTCACAGGTAATGGAAAAACCGTAATGAAATCCGTTTTTTTTTAGAACCGATAAGAACGGAACCGCACTCTAAAGACAGATTTAATGAATTTTATAACAACCTCATCGGTTCAAACCGAACCGATAATACCGTTTACAAGTTCCACACAGAAATAATGTAAAACCTATCTAGTACTTATGGTACCACAGACAGAGCTTGAACCGACCAGGTGCGGTTTAAATTCGGTTAAAAACCGAAAACTTAATACTTTAACTGACAAAATGACACAGCAGAAGGAGAAATCTCGGGCGACTGTTCAGTGGTGAGGAGAAAGAATCTGACAGTTTGAGTTTGAAGAAGAACAACAGACAGAGCTTTCAACCGAGCTCGTGCTCAAAGTTCCATGCCTGGCATGGAAAGTTAACTCTTTCACCTCAGAGCAGTTCGAAAGTTGGGACTCACTGCATGTGTCATAATATAGCAAGACTTCATGTTGTTTGAAGTAGGCTGCCACCACTGCAATGCATTTGGTGAAGACCCGTGGGGCCGATGACAAGCTGAATGGCATGGCTCGAAACTCATATAGGGCTCCTTCTACTCGGAGCGGAGGAACCGCTGGTGGGACAGATGGATTGGGACATGAAAGAATCGTCCTGGAGATCCAGTGAGCAGAACCACATGTTTTGCTCCAGGTTGGTATGATCTGGGACAGAGTTACCATCCTGAAGGTACATGGCCTGAGATACTGATTCAGGTCATGCACATCTAGAATGGGCGCCAGCCCTCGTCCTTCGGAACCAGGAAGTACCTGGAAACGAACCCTGGGTCTGGTGGAGGAGGATCTGCCACCGAGCTTTTGCTTCCTTGAGGAGGAGCTGAGAAATGTCATCTCAGAGAGCAGACTGAGTGTGGCGGATACTCTCTCCTCCTTGGGGCACAGGTTCGGCTTGGAGGTACTGCTCAAATTCAGAGGTAGACCCTGGCCAACCACTTCCGTGGTAACAGCGAACCAGGCAGAAAGGAAATGGCGAGACCCGGCCCCTGGGAGGACCCAAAGCTGGCGTGATGGGAATAGGGGTGGCAACCCCTATCCCTTCACTGTGCAGACTTGGAGGAAGAGGTCCAGGCCTGAACCCTGACCTCCTTTATGGGCCTCGGTGAGGGCACCAAGCCTGAGCCTGCTGCTGACCTCCCAAAGGAGGACTGCTGCTGGGCCGCAGAGGAAGAATGCGAAAGGCTTCTTCTTCTGCTGCTGCTTCTGGGACCAGAAGAACTCTAAGCAGAAGTGGCATCGAGGTGGTACTGGACTGCTCGATGCGCTGAGGTGACCGGCCACACCTGGGCGAAGAGATCGGTGCCCAGGAAAGGCACATCAGCCAGTTTGTGCTAGGTATCCACGGGAAGGAGGAGAGCCTCAGCCAAGCCCTGCGGCGGGAGGCAACTGCGGCTGCCAATGAGCGGACACGAGTCATCAATGTCCAGGGCTGTCTGGAGCTGCTGCTTAGCAACAACACGGCCTTGGTCCCAGACCTGCTTGACTGTGGTGTGCAAGTCTGCAGGGAGGTGTGGGAGGACTTCATCCGAGGACCCCAAAAGGGCATGGGAGAAGTGTGCCATGATGGCGCCTGAGCTTGCCTGACGGAGGCCTGAGGAAGAGGACACACAGACCTTCCAGTCAGAGTGATCAATTTCTTGGATTCCTTCTCCAGAGATCTGTTGGTATCAGCAGAACTGCCTGTGCGTCTGAACACAGAGGCTGTTACAAGGCTCTCAGCTGAAGGTGCTCTGTGAACCCCGCTAGGGACCCCATGGGCACCGCATACCTCCAGGAGCCATCCAGGCAGACGGAGCTGGACAGGAGGCAGGGTGCTGCCAAAGTTTGACGGCGGTCCAACGATGGCTTTGGCCATAGGAAAGGCTTCCGTCAGGGTATCCCTCTCTTGGGGATATCTGTGAGAGGGTTCACTACCTTTTTCTGGATAGGTTCCAGGGCATCCCTGTGGACTCAGAGATGAGGCGGAAAATGCCCATGAGGCGGAGGCCAGTGTCATCCGAATCCGAAGGATCCGGATACAGCAGTCGACCACCCAGATCACCCTTGACCTGCCTAGGGGCGGTCGGGGGTGAGTAACTGAAAGCGATGGGGAGCCCAGTGACTGGCGAGCTTCCTTAGAAGGAACCGTCATGGGCTGCTTAGGCGGCCAGTTCCACCAGAATCGGTGGAAAGACCAGCTTAGGCGAACGGAAGGGGTTTAGCCCGGCTCCAGCGGGTGGGGAACCGACTTTACTGGTTCCTGAGGTTGACTTGACCTGGGAGGCAGCAAGTAATAGCCAGGTAGGAGCCAGGGACCACTTCCTCAGCGGGTTTCCCAGCGGAGCTAGGTCTCTCGTCAGGAAGGAAGGAACCGAGTCCGACTGAGAGTCATCGACAATGGGTCAATCGGGTGAGAACAATCTCAACCCGTCGATAAAAAACTTCGATTGACTGGCTCGACGGCAGGCAAGCCAACCCATCGAAGGCAATCTTGACCGAGATCGAAATGGCTGGCTCCTGGGACCAAGATCTCTCCTGATCCAAAAAGTGTTAAATCGAGGCGAAGGCGGTCCCTCTCCGCTTACGGGACAGAGGAGTATGTGCCCAAGAACTCTCACCCTTAGTTGGGAGAGAGTGGCACAACTCTCGGAAAGAACCTGAGAAAGCGGAACCCAAGTTGAGTGGAATGACGAAGCCCAGAGAGAAGATTCTACGGAGCAAGCTGCTTCCTCCTTGAAGGCCTGCATGCGCCCAACTGCTTGGCCGATCCCGTTCTGCAGAAACCGCACACTGGGCCTCCTTGGACTTCACCAGTGGGTTCTGTTTTCAGGGCCTGCCCAATTTAAGGCATTCGAGACTGTCATCGAGGATGTTAGGCTGGCGAGGCAGAACTTCGCAGGTTGTGGTGTCATGACCGACACCAAGACAGTAGATGGACACCGTATCGGTCCGACGCTGACATCTTCTGACCGCACAGGCACCGGCGAATCTGGGAAGACTTGTCTTCCATAATCGAGAAGCAACAGTCACAATTGCTAACACAATTAAGTCAAATTTTCAGAATAACATAAGGTTGAGAAGCCAGGGCCTACAGAATGCGAGACACGAAGGAGGCAACCTGAATCTTCCAGCGGAAAGGAAGATCTGGCGTCATGGGGCGGAGCTGAGGTTATATCACCTGGGTGGGTGGGAGGAGCCAGCTTGAAGACCTTCGGCAGATTTAAAGGGGAGGGACAAAGCCAAGAAGTGTGGATGAACAACATATCCTCGTCCCTAGAAATGATAATATACACTTTCATAATTCTGTGACAAGGAGGAGGACTGAAACAAAACCATAACAACAACATACATAACTGCATACCAGAGATCAATGAAAAGACACAGATAAACCTTTCACCATATACGAACATACGAAGAAGCCAGCAGAAAAAGGCTATTTGGTCTATCAAGTCTGCTCCTATTGCAGGGTCCACAGCTTAAGGTAATGTCCCTGCCCTCCCTCCCCACTCCTCCCAACCTCCTACCCATGATCCTTACAGTCCCCCATGCCTATCCTAGCGTCTCAAAGCAGCCCATTGTCTTCAACAAGATGACCTCTTCGGCAGTGCATTCCAAGTGTCCACCACCTCTCTGTGAAGAAGTGCTTCCTGACCTCCCTACTAAACCTCCCACCCTCCAGCTTAAGACTGTGCCCCCTCATGTTATGGCTGCCACTCAGCTTAAATAGATTCTTCTTATCAACCTTATTTATCCCTTTCAAGTACTGAAAGTCCCAATCATGTCCCCTCTCTTTCTTCTATCTTCCAGGGAGTACATGTTCAGTGCCCTCAACCTCTCCTCATATGCCTTACCCTGCTGCCCTATCATCTTTGTGGCCCTCCTCCGAACCTTCTCCAGCAGGTTAATGTCCTTTTGAGGTATAGGCACCAGTACTGAACTCCATACTCTAGATGTAGCCTTACCAGTGACCTGTACAAGGGCAGTATAACCTCTTGTTTCCTTCTACTAATCCCCCTAGTCCCAATGCATCCCAGTATCTTGTTTGCCTTTGCTGCTGCTTTCTTGCACTACGTGGAGTGCTTCAAGTCACCAGTGATCATCACTGCATGAGTCCTTCTCCTCTGATGCAGATACTTGGACTTCACCCAGGTAGTACTCTGTCCTGGGATTCTTGGCTCAATATGTATAACTTTGCATTTCTTGGCACTGAAGCCAAGCTGCCAGATCCTGGACCACCTCCCAGCTTTTCCTGTAGGTCCTGCATCCCTTCAACTGTGTCCACTCTCTTGCAGAGCTTGGTGTCATCCGGAATAGGCACATTTTGCCCTTAATGCTATTCCCAATGTCACTGATGAAGACACTGAACAACACGGCCCCAGCACTGAGCCCTGCGGGACCCATTGGTTACCTCTCTGGTGCCAGATAACTCTCCCCAACCATCCTCTGGGGTCTGTCCCTCAGCCAGTTTTCCACCCATCTGGCCATCTTTTCCCCAACCCCAAGATCCACCAACTTCCTGATCAACCTTTTGTGGGCACAGAGTCAAAGGCCTTACTGAAGTCAAGATGTCTACCACATGGCCCCTGTCTACTGTCTTAGTGACATAGTCAAAAAGTCAATCAGATTTGTTTGACACGATCCCCCAATGATGAACTGCATCCTGGAGACCATACTCTTCTAGATATTCCACCAACCTTTCCTTTAGTATGGTCTTCATGAGCTTGGCAACAATGGAGGTCAGACTGACTGGTCTGTAATTCCCTGGTCATCCTTGGGACCACTTTTGTGGAGGGGCACAACATGTGCTGTTCTCCAGTCCTCGGTACCACACCTGACTCTAGTGAACTATTAAATAGGTCTGCCAGTGGCCCTGCGCCTCCTGAGCCAGTTCCTTTAGTACCCTTGGATGTACTCGGTCCGGGCCTGCTGATTCGTCCACAATCAATGCCAGCAGCCCTTCCTTCACTGTATCCTCCTCTATCACTACATTGGTGTTCCCCTCCTCGCTTCTCTTTTCCCTCCTGAAGGCACTCATCTGTCCTTCTCTCTATGGTGAAGGCGGAGAAAGTATTCATTTAGAATCTCTGCTTTTCCCCTCATTATCCTCCACCAACTCCACCCCGTTCTTAAGCTTAACAATCCGTTACTTTTTGTTCTTTTTCTCACTTATATAGCGAAAGAAAGTCTTCTCCCCTTCTTAATTCCTTCAGCTATCTGCAGCTCCTTCTGTGCCTTTGCTTGCTGGACTTCCTTACTTGCCTCACTAGCCAATCTTAGGTAATTTTCCTATCCACCTCTCTCTTGGTCTTGAATTTTCTATAGGACAACCTCTTTTCCCTTACTGCCTGGGCAACCCCGAACTGAACCAGCTGGGCGCTTTGGCCCTTGTGTCTTCCCCTAAGCCTAATGCACTCATCTGTGGCAACCAGTATTCCTTCCTTAATGATGAACCACCTTTGGTCCACCCTCATATCTGCTTTGATGCCATGAATGGCTCCTTAGCACTTCGTCCATTTTCCTAAAATCCAAGATTTTGGTCTTAGTCAGGATGTTTTCCCTGCCCAAATCCAACTGGAACCACACTGTACAATGGTCACTTCCACCCAGTGGCTCCTGACCATTATTTCTTGTACATGCTCCCCATTTGTGAGCACCAGATCAGGAACTGCCTCATCCTTAATCAAACATCCTTAATGTGAAAAGATAGTTGTGGGCCAGTCTTTGCAAAACAAGCTAACTTCTGCACTCCCCCACCCCCACACACACTCCGTTCCCACTGGCTATGTAGCTGAAAACTAACAGATTTTCTAAGTGGCTAAAGGTAGGTTCATGCCTGAAGAAGAGGCAGAACTACTGGCCTTGAAGGTTTGTATCTTTTTTTTAATTCGTTTTTCCCCTGCTCCTGTGCACAGCCCCCCCATGCCCATCACCTACTGTTCCAGGAACTTACCTGAGGGAGTTAACCCATGGATACATCCTGTGGTGGGGTCAGAGGAGGAAGGTCATCCTCCTAACCCAAAGCACAACCCAGAGTCCCCAGGGCCCTGTAGGTGATGCACAGGTTATGGGGAATGGAGATTACCTCGACTGCTGTGAGTGTTTTCTTGTTGGTTCTCCGGGGCTGAGTCACATGCAATGACTAAACATTATGAGCATTTATGTGGTCCCCTTCCACTGTGCATGTCTGTCACACCACCCAGCCTACATTAGGTGGGGATGGTGCAGCGAGATGCCTTCCCTCCCCACCCAGAGGACAGCAGTCTTTGGGATGCTCCTTGCCCAATCTGGCCCTGAAGTGGCCCTGGTCTGTTCACGAACCTGGGTTGCTGGCATGGCAGGAGGCAAGGCATCCCAGCGCCTCAACCCTCTGAGCCAGTGGGTCGGCTCAAAGGCCTGTACCTTTAGTTTTCATTAGTCTAATAAAAGTATTGTATCTTTACCTAACAAAAAAATCTCTTTTGTTTCTCTCTGATTAACTGGCTAAAGAAATTTCTAACCAGTGTTCCACAGTGGCAATAGCTTTAAATGCAGAGGTTCTACCATTTTTGTTTTTAAAATATGCACTATCTGCATTAGGAATGCTGCTGTGATTTCAAGGTTTCTGTGAGATTAACATTTGTAGAGTTGCTTTACTCACAGTGTCTAACAAAGAAAAATCCAAATAGGAACTTAGCCTTCTTGGATCAAATGCATACCTTTAGTTGCAAATCTGCTTTTCACTTGTCAGGACAACCCCACAACCCCAGAGGAGAAAACCCATCCCTTTATAGCATTTACTCTCAACTGGACTTAGTCATTCCACACAGGAGTCCCTCGCACTGTAGCGTAACACTGCCACCAAGTTAGCCCTGAATCTGTTTGGGCAGCTTGTGTATGTCTCCAGAGTGATAGTAAAGAAATACAGGTTACTCACGGTAACAGGAGTTCTAGGAATGGTATATGTTGTTCATCCACACTGTCTGGCAGGTTCCTTGCCGCTTTAAATCTTGCCAGAAGGTCTTCAAGCTGGCTCCTCCCACCCACCAGGTGGTAAAACTCTGGCTCTGCCCATGGCTCAGATCTAGCCCGCTCGAATCCAGGTTCTGCGTCGGAAGCCGGGGAGGTCGGGTGGAGTCGTGTGGATGAACAACATATACCATTCCTAGAACTCCTGTTACAGGTGATAACCTGTATTCTAGGGACATGGATATGCTGTTCATCCACACAGTCTGGCAGACTCTAGCAGTTCTCCAGGAGGAGGGAGGCAAGGCGCACACACCCTACTTGGGAAATAATGACTGGAGAACCGAGGCCCCAAAACCAGCATCCGGCATGACTCAAGGTCGATGTGGTAGTGGGTAATGAAGGTGTTGCTGACTTCCAGGTAGCAGCCCTGCAGATTTCCTGGATAGGGATATCCCTGGAAGCAGCCACCGATGCAGCAGTATGGCGGGTAGAATGAGCTCTTATCCTCTGGGAGGCTCCATGCCCGCCAACCTATAGCAGAGATCTATAGGAGGTGACCCACCTGCCTATCGTCCGCTCAGCTGCAGGTCTGCCAGGTGCGGCTTCAGGCGTGGGTGACAAACAGCTGGCGAACCTCTCCCCAAACTTCAGCCGTCCGCTCCTTATAATAAGCAAAGCGCTCTTCTAGGTTCCAAAGTATGGAGCCTATATTACGACCTCAGGTGTGATTGGGGTAGAACACTGCTGAGTCAACACCTGGTTAAGGTGAAACTCCGACACCACCTTCAAAGGAATTTTGGGTGGGGGCGGACAATCTTGTCCCTGTGGAAGACCAGATAAGGAGACTTGATGGAAAGCCCTAGAGCTCTCCCATCCTTCTGGCGATGTGATAGCCACCAAAAGGCGGTCTTCCACGACAGGTGAGAGATGTCACACCTGTGCATCAGTTGAATGGCTTGCCCATGAGCTTAGCCAATACCAGCAGTAGATCCCATGGAGGTGGAGGTTCTCTTGCGGAGGATATGTGATCAATGCCTTTGAAAAGCGCCCGACCACCTTCTCCTCGCCACCGACTGCTTCCCGGCCCGCGCCCGATGGCAGAGATGGCTGCCGGAATGCACCAGGGTCGTCGGCCGAAGCGCGCTTGCTGAAAGGGACCACAGGTAGTCCAGAATGCTTGCCAAGGAACAGGAGGAAGGGTCCAGGCCCTTGCCCTGACACCAAATGGAGAATCGCTTCCATTTGAAGGCGTAGCATTTTCTGGTCAACTCCTTCACGGGGCGCCTCGACGGCGTTGAGGACCTCGTCGGAAAGACCCAAGGCCTGGAACTCTAGCTGCTCAGGAACCAGGCCATCAGGTGCAGGGATTGAAGGTCCAGATGGAATACCTTCCCTGATTGACTGAGATCAGGTCGGGCGGGCTGCAAGCCGCCTCGGGAGCCTGGAGCTGAGACCGAGAAGCTCTGGATACCAGAACTGGCGGGGCCAGTCTGGGGCTACCAGAATCACCTGCGCCTTGTCCCTTCTCGCCTTAAGAAGCACCTTGTGGATCAAGGAAATGGGGAAAGGCGGGAACAGGCCCGGGGTCCACTGCCTCGAGAAGGCATCCCCTGCAGCGAGCCCTGCTGAGGGGCAGGCATGAAACAGTCTCAACCGCATTCTCCCTGGAGGCAAACAGGTCCGCCTGAGCGTGCCCCAATGGGAGAAGAGATCTTGTACTACCTCCGGCAGGAGAGACCACTCGTGAGACACAGACCCTATCTGGCTTAGGGCATCGGCCAGGGTGTTGGAGCTCCTGCCACATGAATGGCGAGAGATCCGCCTCCAGGCTCGCCGCAGTGACCAAATCGCGGAGAGCTTCCTGCACAGAGGTATGGAGGCGCGTCCTGCCCTGGCGGTTTAGGTAGTACATGGTCGTGGTATTGTCCGTCTGGACCTGAACCACTTGACTCCGAAGAAGCGGAGTGAAGGCGGTGAGGGCTAGACGAACCTTCAAGCTCCAGCAGGTTGATATGGCATCAGGACTCCCGAGGGACCAGAGGCGGCGCTCTGTGCCCCCAGATGGGCACCCCAACCCATCAGAGAGGCATCGGGTCGATAGCGAGACCGTCGGCTCGGGTGGACAAGCGGGATGCCCTCCTGCAGATGTGCTGGAGCGGTCCACCACTGGAGAGCGTTCCACATCCCTGGGTCACTGTCACTACCTGATCCAGCGGATCGAAGTGCTGTGACCATTGACTGGCCAGCCCCCATTGAGAGGGATGCATGTAGCCAGGGCCCAATGGACCACGCTGGTGCAGGTGCCATGAGGCCCAGGAGGCACAGGAAGTCCTGGGCAGGCGCGATTGCCCAACCTGAAATGATTGGGCAAAGGAGGAAAGAACCTCGGCCCTGTCCCGGGAGCCATGCTCTGGCTCAGTAGAGTTGAGCTCTGCCCGAGGGAATGGATCACCTGCTTTGGCACGAGTTCCGACTTAGCCTCGTTGATGAGGCGCCAACCTGAGAGCAAACCTGGAGGCCAGATCTCTGGACTGCTCCACCTCCGCTCTGGAGGGGCTGCAATCAGCCAGTCGTCCAGGTAGGGGTACACCCGGACCCTTGACGCCCGCAGGAATGCTGTCACCACTGCCATGCATTTGGTGAAGACCCTGGGAGCTAGGGAAGGCCGAGGGCATGGCCCAGAACTAGTAAGGGATCCTCCGCTCTGAGCGGAGGAATCTCTGGTGGAGCAGACCAGTTGGGGACGTGAAAGAACGGCGTCCCTGAAGGTCCAGAGAACAGAACCACATGCTCGTTCCAAGGATGGGATTATCTGAGCCAGAGTGACCATCCTGAAGGTCGAGACCTTACGAACCTGTGTTCAGGTCGTGCAGGTCGAGAATGGGCGCCAGCCCCCATCCGTTTGGGACCAGGAAGTACCTGGACACAAACCCGGGTCTGGAGGAGGATCGGCCACCTTCCTGATCACCTTTTTTCGAGAGCAGGGCCATATCGGCTCGGCGAGCCGACAAAGGCTGCAGACCCGTAGCCCTCTGAGGCGATGGATTGGAAGAGGCGGGGCCTGCTCGAACTCCAGGGCAGACCCTTTCCTACCACCTCCAAAATCCAGCAGTCCGTGGTGATAATGGACCAAGCGGAAAGGAAGTGGCATAGCCGTCCCCAGAGGGGAACCCAGGGAATGACGAGGCTGGGGCGACACCCTTCAACCCGTCACTGGGCAGGTATAGAGGAGGGACCGGCCGAGGGACCTCCTGGGCCTTACCTCCTGCTTCCTGTTGGAGGAAGTGGCGGGCTTGCATTTGGGATGCCAAGCCTGAGCCTGCTGGCCCTGGTGCTGGTGCTGTTGGGCGGACGTGCACAAGGCGCAGAAGGAGCGAAAGGACTTATGCTGCTGCTGTTGGCGGCCTTTGTCCTTCTGGGCGGAGGTGACTGAGTCCAGAGTGGCATTGGACTTTCGATCCGCTGGAGGTGACCTTCCACTCCAGGGCTGAAGAGGTCGGTCCCCAAGAATGGGACATCTGCCAGTTTGTGCTGGGTATCCGCCGTGAAGGTGGATATCCTCAGCCATGCTCTGCGGCGCATGGCCACTGCTGGCTGCAACCGATCTGGCACAGGAGTCTCGATGTCCAGAACTGTTTGGAGCTGCTGCTTAGCCACTGCCCTACCCTGGTCCCATACCTGCCGGACCGTGGTCTGCCGGGAGATGAAGGATCACCTCATCCAGGGAGCCCATGAGGCGTGGGAGAAGTGTGCCATCAGCACGGCTGAGCTGGCATGGCGGAGGCCAAGGGAGGCGCAGGCGTACACCCTGCGCCCGGCATAGTCTAGCTTTTAGACTCCTTGTTGGGGGCTTGTCCACATCCATAGCGTTCCCAGAACACCGGAAAACGCTGCGGTGACCAACCACTCGGCAGAGGGTGTTCTGAAAACCGGGCAAAGAGCCAGAAGGGAGCGCATACTTCCTGGTCATCCTGGCCGGGCGCAGGACAGGAAGCAGGATGCAGCCAGAGCTCAAGGCTGGGCCAACAATGGCTTCAGCCACTGGAAAACCTCCGTGGGTGAGTCCCTGGTCCAGTATCTCCGTCAGGGGATACAGCCCAGCTGGATACGGGCTCGAGCTGCATCCGGTGGACTCGGAGATGAGCCGAAGCAAACCCATGAAGGGCGATGGGCTTTTGTCTATCGACTGGCCTCGGAGGACCCCAGGTCAATGGGCCTGGAGAACAGGAAAGAGTCGTCATCGGACTCCGAGGAGTCTGTGAAAGCTGCATGGGTCCTAAGCCACCCTCCACCTGCTGAGGGCGGTGGGAGTGAGGGTGACCGACAACCTGTGGGGCAGGCCCTGACCCAACTGAGAGTCCTTGGTGGCGCCCCTGATTTCGGTTGTGGGGTGGAGGGTTCCACCACAATCGGTGGGGCAGCTGGTTTCAGCCGAACAACGGCCCAGGCTTGGGCACCTCTGCTACAGCGAGGGTTGTTTTGGCTGATCAGATGACAACCACTTGATGGCAGGGACGCATAGCGGCATTGGCTTGTTCCCGGACAAAAGTAACTGCTGCCACATCAGGTCCTCGTAGTGTTGGCCTTGGGGCCGGCGGCGGCTACCTCGGTGCTGAGACCGAGACGCTGATGTCGGTAGGGATCGGCTGGACGAGCGATGTCAGAGACCGAGATCCTTGGCGTTTCGAGGGCCAGGTCTGGGAAGGCGGGGGACACCGCTCTTCCCTCGGCTCGAAGCCTTAACCGGGGACTGCAGCACGGAAGCGCTGGCAAGTCCTCTGTCTCAAAGGGGAACGGTGAAGAGGTGTTGTCGGCTTCACCAGTCGACAACCCGTCTGGCGGGTGCGAAAAAATCTCGACTCGGCGGCGGGTGTCTCAGACCGTTGGCCTGAGCGGGACGCCATGAAGCCAATGGCCTTAGCGCAACCTCGACCGGTCAAATGTTGACTGTCTGGGAAGGGACCTCTCCCGCTCCCGAGCGTCGGCGATGGGACTTACCCTTGAGTCCTACTTTTTGGACCGAGAGGAATGTCCCAATAGCCCCTCTCCCTTCGTGGAAAGGATTGGCAAAGCTCCTTGAAAGAAGCTGAATAAGAGGTACCCAGTGAGCCCGGGATAAATGCACTAACCGAGGAAGAGGATGATGCGGCCTGAGCCACCTCCTCCTCGAGGCGATCATCTGCTCGAGTTGCTCAGCTGAGCCAGCTGCGCGGTAACCGCCCAGCGGGTCTCGCCGACTTAACCAGCAGGTAGCGCTTCTCAGGGCGCCCAAGCTGTAACCGGGCAGCGCGGTCTTCCAGGACGTTGGCAAGCAGAATGGCACTAACTGCAGGCCTGCGGGTCATGTTCTGAGGCCAAGGCAGTAGGACGCAGGTGGAGTGCAGGTCCGTTCTGGACATCTTCTGCCACAAGGGCACCACGCCAAAATCTGGGAGTCGATTTGTCCATCGGCCGCGAGGAGAAAGTTGACCAAGTCTTGAAAATTTTAAAATAAGTTTCAGGCGAATCAAGAATTAGATCCAGTCTCCACACGCAGAGCGTTAAGGAGGGAACCTAAGCTTCCAAGCGTAAGGAAGATCTGGCGCCATGGGGCGGAGCGAGAGTTTTACCACCGGGTGGGTGGGAGGAGCCAGCTTGAAGACTTTCGGCAAGATTTAAAGTGGCAAGGAACCTGCCAGACAGTGTGGATGAACAACATATCTATGTCCCTAGAAAAGCGTTTTTATTGTGAACTGGCTTACAAATTCCAGGATTCCATTATTTATTGTTTGTATAGTGACATCTTCACCCACACCACCATTCCTAGACACATCATCATCACTGAAAAGATCCACTTTAGATGCACATCTCTCACCCTGAGAGTGAATATGTTCTTAGCACACGGATATTCTCTCTCGGGGTAGTTAGTCACTTGTGGATGCTCACTGCAGCACATACAGGGGCACTGAGCCACAAGGCTGGCGGCACTAATAAGTTTTTATTGTTCTATTTGCCTTGGTTTTGTCCTTGTGGTTTCCCATGCTCACCACCCTGGTGCCAGGGGCTATGCCCTTCCTCCTGGTGAGCAGCTACTTTCATAGCAGTTCTGTAATCGGCCATTCGCCGCTAATCAGCCAGCAGGGGTGTGAGAATGCCACGTGGCCTGCACCTTCCCTCCCCAAGAGCAGACAACATTACCAGAATCCCCAGAAGATCTCAGCAAGAGAGTTTGGGGCTTGATCACTAATCCTTGTCTCCCAGGACCAGTCATGACCACTATTTGTTTTAAGTTTTATATTTTCCTGACCTTTGTCACTTTAACTAGACTATGATGAAGCATACTGGTTTCCAGTGTTTTATATATTCATACAGACACTGAGGCCTCTCAATACTCTTAGTAACTGCCACTTCAGGAAGGGCCATGAACCAAAGGTGAACAGTTCTGACTCCCCAACAGTGAAACAGTAGAGAGACAACTTAGCAGCTGTGATTACATTGTTATAAAGTCGATCCCATTAGAAGATAATAAGTATTAAAGAAAAAGATCACCCCCTTAAAATGTTAAACAATCGATCCTCCTCTTTAAAAAAATGTCCATGTGGACATCTTGTTGTTTTTCAGAGGTCATCATGTGCAAGAAAGTCTTGGCACTGCCAGTATCAATGATTTGTAAACCTGTAAAAGGGGCAGGCCTGTGGAAAACCCAATCAGCCTATGATTACCGTAAATGAAAATTACACTGGTAAAACCATGGATGTTGACTTTTGCAAGTGTACTAATCTGATGGCCCTAACCATGATTTTTCTAGCATTACCAGGACAAACTTCATTTACAGCTTTTAGCAACACTAGGAAGCACGTTTACGATGGTTTACCGATATTAAGTTAATTACATGCGGGCAAATGCCCAGTCATTAGAGTCATGAATAGGTATGAAATACATACAGAGGTAGAACAAAACTCAGGTTGAACAGACTTACCTTGAGAATAGCCTGCAGCTACTGAATGACCGACTGTGAATACACTGCTGGATCTTGGAGGAGTTGCTAACAGCTGCTGGGATGTTGGTGCTGAGCTGGCAACAGAACTGTTGGGCAGTACTACTACACTGGATTGAGATACACTTCCCAAGCTGCTGGATCAGTCATACAGTTCGTAAGTAAAAGCCACTTGACTCCCTGAAAGCTGTACTGCCTGCTGGCATCACCTGAATAAAACTGCCCTCTGCTGGAAGACTGGCTGTACTTGAACCTGACAACACACCACACTCCTCAGGCTGTAAAGTAACAATGTTTGTCGTGGGATCCATGGGTTTTGCACAAGGGCATCAGAGTCCACTGTGACTATATCTTCTCCCTTTTCTGAACTGCTTACAGCATTTGCAGTTTCTTCAGGTATTAAGTAACCAGACAAAGCAGTGTCTCGCAAATGAGTGTTAGCTGGAGAAGATAATACTATTGTGGGCAAGTTTTCTGCACTGATGCTGGAAAATGCGGTTTCATTTCACCATACGCTTGAATTTCCTGGGTCACTAATAATGATTTTGAGTGAAACTACATTGGAAGGATTCATCCCCACTGGCTGCCTGGTGCTAGGAACATCACTGTCCGCAGAAACTGGCAGAGCAGTGGGATGTGTCATGGTACAGAGCTGTGGAGTAGATGCTGTAATTACAGCTGAAGAAGAGTCACAGTCTGATATTGGACAGTCTTCCCCAACACTGTACTCTGGCTGCACAGAATTCACTGCAGCATTAGTGCAAGAAACAGTTCCCTTGGAAGGTGAACATGTCGGGTTCTCTTCTAAATCGGCAGCAGACTCCTCAGAATGTACAGACTTGGGATCCTTCTTTGGGGGGTTTTACTTTAGGCTCTACACTAGCTGAGAGATGGATTTCAATGTGAGGTTCCTCATCCTAACAGAACCTTCAGTTTCTAAGTCATATACGTGGTCTGCTCTCGTCAGGAGCAACCCTTAATGAAGACTTTTCAGCACCGATTGGCTGAGGTTCATTTTGGGCTTCCAAGTCAGACCTGCACATGTGAGCCTTTTGTACTGTCAATTTTGTCCGAGAAACTGTTTCATTATCTGCAAGAGTCTCTTCAGTCTCCAATACAGGATCACAATCCATGCTCTCTGCATTGAGAATGACTTGTGTTGGAACCTCATCAGATTCTGCCATTTCACTGGATACAGCTACTGCTGCTGACGATACATTATCCTGTACAAAGGCTGGTTGGTGGTTTCAGTGCTCTTTTCTACGAGAGGCTGCGTGCTCCTCAGATAGGGTGCAAGTGTCTTTCTCAGCAACAGTCTGCAGAACACGCCTGCTGCAAATGAACCGTGTCTTGTCCATCAAGACATACAACATCTTCCTGATCTTCCATTTCTCCTGCTGCTCTAGAAACTGCAATGGATATTCTTCCAGTATCTGATACAGAAGGTGTACTTTCTAGTCTTTTTTCTGTACCTGAAACTTGGCTTTGGTGTGACAGGCTAAAACCATGGTCCGTATGGAAGATTCTTCAACCTTAGCTGATCTCTGGCAATCACTTTTATCAGATGAGAGAGTGCTTAACTGCTGAGGCTCTGTCCCATTGTTGGACTTAGAGCAACTTCGGACTGATCATTGCTCTCATTTTCTTAGTTTCTACATTTTGTTTGTTTCCCATTTTGAAGCAGAACACACTTTTCTGTGGAGCAACCTGCAGTAGTGGTGGGAACTACGAGGTTGTTACCTGAAACGAAAAAAAAAAAAAAGTCAAGATAGTAACTAGTACAAAGCATGCAAATGATGTTACAATGATGGGTTCCATACTGCTTAAAGGAAATTGCCAGGATTATGCCGTTTATTAAATTAGATGTTTTAAACAGATATCTCATTACCTGGCCCCAGTGTGAGTTGAAATAGTTGCAGAATTCTTCTTAGCTGTCCAGGTCAGGAGGAAGGGACTGTAAAATGGGCAGTTGAGATGGTCAGCCAATCCCTTCTACTTCCCAGTGTGCCAGGCCCACCCCATGGAGGGCTATGGGGCCATTTTGTAATGTAATTCTATATACCAAAGCCTGTAGCCCTTGTTATTCAAGTGGTGGCGTTAATGCATGCTGTAGGCTTTGGTTAACATGTATAACATGCCAAAATAGCCCTATAGACTTCTGTAGGGCATGCCCACTTACTGGGTAGACGTCACAAAATATCAGCGCAAGGGTGGGGCCCGCACACCTGGATCTGGAAAGGACAGGATGGCTATGCCCAAGGCCAACTTTATGAGCCCTTCCCTCCCAATGCTTACACTGATGCAGTCATGGTGCCTGCAACAGCATATGCAAGACACTGTGCGACACAGCCAATAGGTGTTGATGACACCCTAACTGCCTCCACAACAGGGCAGTGGTTGTCTGGGGTAAATACAAACCCAGGTGCATAGTGAGGCACGATGTGCTTGTGTGGAATACCTCTGGCACTTGGAAGTGCATTATCTCCCCGACAACAGATGACCTAGAGTATCTTATACGTTCATAAAAGGAATAAACTGAGAAGCAATTTGAAAAAACCTTACACAAAAAAAAAAAAAAACTTACTTTGTATTAAATAGAGATATTTTCTTTTGTTAAAAAGTAACTAGTAAAAATAATTCCTACCCCACTTGTCAATTATGCAAGCAATAACACACGACAAAGTGTGGGTTATGTCCACATAAGAGCAAGCCCAGGTGCGTTATAAGGCATGAGGCGCATGAGCAGAGTGCCTTATGCGCCTGGCATGGTTTTATCGACATAACCCACACCTTGGAGTGTGTTAATGTACTTATAAAATGGGCCCTTCAAACTAATCATTGTAAGAAAAAAGAATAAAAAAGGCTAAAATATATGTAAGAAAAATGTTTTAATACGTGAAATAGTGAAAAATAGTCCCGCTTGATAAGTGTTTCAGGCCTCCCCCACCAGATATGGCAGAGACAGGCAATTTTATTTCAACCCTCTGTGGCAGAAAGGCCATTCTGTACTGTGTCCAGCACGCCCCAATAAATTGCTGGGAAGAGCAAAGCTGGGACTTGGCGTAATTGACAGTAATACCCAGGCTCTTGAAAAGGTGCAGGGCCAATAAGGACGCTTCCAACCCTCCCTCGATGGAGCTGCGAGAGGCAAACGCCGAGGTAAGGAAAGTCAGTGTCCCTGACTCCTCAAGGGACCTGCCACTACAGTTAGGCACTTGGTAAAAATACGCGTGCACGGAGGACAGCCCAAAGGGAGAGCTTTGAACTGGTAATGCTCCCTTGGAAAGAAAACTGAGGAATTTGCGATGTGGATGGAATATTAGGATGTGTAGGTAGGCATCCTTCATGTCCAGGGCACAAAGCAACTGTCCTTTGGAAAGGAGAGGCAGTAGGCTTTGCAGTGTCAGCATCCAAAATCTCTTGTACTCTATGAAGAGGTTTAGTGTACTGAGGTCCAGAATAGGCGCAGATACCCTGTCTTTTTGGGTACCAGAAAGAAGTGGGAGTAGAATCCTTCCCGATCTGGTTTGCCAGCACTGGCTTTATTGCTTCTTTTCAAAGAGGAGCAGTGATCTCCTCCCTTAAATGAGAATGTGCACCTTGAGTAATGAGAAAATCTCGGAGGATTGTCTGGAGGTTTTTCTGAAATCTGAGAATGTGACCAAACTTTATTAACTGAAGCACCAGGTGTCTGTTGTGATTGACTCCCAGTCTCCCAGGCGCGTGCAAATCTTCTGCCCACCTGTTCCTCCGACAGGCAGTAGGAGGGAGTGCAGTCAACAGGGCAGGAATGGGAGTGGGGTGGGAAAGACAGCTCCGAAGCCCTTTGGGTTTCTGGCTGGAGGAGGCGGTGGCTGTACTGGGAGCCCTACGTTTAAACTGGTGTTTAGGCGCTAGCTGATTTTTTGTCTGGTGTCTGTTCTGCCAAGAAAAGGGCGTTTTGTCGTTCAGACGGTACATGGTGTGAATCGATCAAGAGCTGTACTTTTATCCTGCAGGCTTGTGATAATGTCCTGGGCATCTCCGCCAAACAGGACAGAGCCTCTGAAAGGGCATCCTGAATAGCTGACTGAACATCAGGGCTGAGCCAGATACTTGCAGCCAAGAGTACCGTGAAGACTCACAGATGTGGCCATACCTCTAGCAGAAGAATCCACAGTATCGTAGGCGGCCCAGAAAAATGACATCCTGCCACCTTGGCCATTTTAAGGTATTTGCAAAGGTGGACTTTGTTTCCAGAGTCTGGTAGGGCCTAGACAATGGGCTTGAGCTGGGGAACAATGACTTCTCGTGACTCTAGCATGTGCAACACGAGTTCAGAGCACGATAGCTAAAGTAGAAGAAGAATAAAACTTTCACCGAATTGGTCCATATGCCTGGATTCCTGTGGCGAGGGGAAGTACTAAGGTGCTTTGGCTTTGCAGACTGCTCATGGGCTGCAGTAATGACCACCAAATCATCCCTAGGATGCAAGCTGAGGTGGTCCTGTAAACCCATTGGCTTTCTTGGCCATGGCTGGAATGGAGGACGGTCTCTGCCAGATGGTCGGGGATAAATCCTCGTGAGGTTCCAGCCATGGTGGTGTGAGTACTAGACTTATCTCCGGAAATCCAGATGCTCTGCCAACCTGTGTCGCTTTTGGGTCCAGAGCCTCTGATTTCCAGCCTTGGGCCACCCCCATCCATTTGAGGAGGTCCACAAAAGTGGGATCTTCAGATGGGGATTTGGGAGACTCCTGTAGTACTGGTTCCTCATGGGAGGCACCTCAAAACCTGAACTGGTGGATGAGGAATCGGACTCCGCTCAGATTTGTCTGAATCCTCTGGAATTTTATCAGTAATCGGAGGTTCTGGCTCCTAGAGATCCCTTGGACGTCCAGGGGCTGCGGTTGGGATGACGACTGGCCTGATGTCAAGGTGTGAGGAATGACCGGAGAGGGCGGTCTAGGGTAGAATCTGGGCAGCCTGTGTCTGGAGGTGGGGATGCCTGCTGTCCAATTCTGAAACCAACTGTGATTTGGTCTCAGACCACCAAGATTTCAGAATCTCCTCAAAATCCACCTGAGGTTGAGCAGGAGGAGGTGGAGTAGGAGGAGGTGGACGTCTGTGTCCCGAGAAGCCAGAGGACGGATAATGGTGAGGATAACCTGGTGGGGGTAATAACCAGGATAAAAGAGCAATAAAAGGTCGAAAAGGGATCCGATGTCAGGGCTGAATGAGGATATCCCAACAGTGCTATCAGATAGCCAGGCGGCATTCCTGGACGGAAGGTAGCCTGATGGAGGCCCTGATGGAGGATAGTCTGTCGGCCCTGAAGGCAGATAGCCTGAAGGGGTCCTGCTGGAGAACCTGCGGGGTGAAACCCCAACAAAGAGCCCAAGGCGGAAGACCCGAGGAGGACCCGGAGGGCAAAATACCTGTAAAGAGCCCCGACAGAGGAAAGCCTGTTGAAGGTCCTGGTAGAGGCAAGTGGACCTGAGGCCAGAGGAGGAGGAAGAGCAGAGTCTGGTACTACTATTGGTGGCGGCGGAGCCACCGTGAGAGCCTTCTGAACACTGATGTCAGGTAAACCTGACGAAAGGTCTCCTTCCTTCAGGACCTGTGGGTCCGCGACAACGGAGAATCTCTGACGGAGGAGGAGATGGGGGCTATCCATGGATGGAGACCACGGGTGAACCTTGCCTCCAGTCAGGACAGAGTCTGAGCCTGATGGATGCGAAAGAGTCATACGATCATCGGAGGCCAGGCGATCAGCTGATCAACCAGGGTCGTGCAGGAGTCGGAGGCCCCGACTCCCGACTACCAACCTCGGCCGGTGCTCGTCATAGGGTCCGAAGAGCAGCTTATCGGTAGTGGTGGGCCTAAGTGCGGTGGCGGCCCGGATGAATCAGAGGTACCGGTCGTCACCGTGAACCAGTGGTGGCAGGGGCCAAAATCCGCCCTGTGAGGAGGCGCAGGCTTGACCGCTGCACTCACCTTCCCAGAAGAAGGGGTCCGATCCTCCACCTAAGGGCCGCAGGCAGCCGAGATTGGGGGCTCTGCCTGGTCCGATGTTTCTTCCTTGTCATTCTTTTTCTTCTTATGGGCTCAGTCAGGGAGGAGGAGGCTTTTCAACTTCTTCAGCTCTTTCTCCATCAAAGCCATTTTTGTTTCAGGAAATGGACCTCGAATGATTGTTGGCGTCTTTCCATGTGGCCTGGTTGAACTGAGCGGGAATCACACTCCTCGGCCGTTGTGGTCTGGTCCTAAGCAGAAGAGGCAGAGGATATGCTGGTCCTTATGTGGTAGCTGGGCGCCGGGAACCGCAGTTGTTTTAAGCGATTCCGTAGAAGAAGACGACGACATACAAAACTATTAGAACAATTTTCAGGTAAGAGAAAAACAGATACGCCTGGTTGATCAGCTGATCAAAGTTAGGCGTTTGAACTGCAGCGACAAGCTTCAGTCGGTCCAATGGCACAGGTTGACAGCAGGAAAGAACTGGAGGGCTGACATGGGGACTGCCCACTACATAGTGTCACGCTGGCGTCAGGTGGGCGGTCCCCCGTCAGACACTGTTAGCAAAAGATTCTGTGTGGTCCTGACACCAGGACGCAGTCCTACAAGTGATTATCTACTGCAATAGCCCTCTCAAAGTAAGATCAAGTCTTTCTTCTGGTCCCACACTTCACAATATGCTTCCATTTCTCATGAAGCTGTCTGGCCTATTTTAGCTTCAGCCTGAGGTGGATCTCTCAGGCAGTGTACTATTCAATTTACTCGGTGTGACTAATAGACAATGTGGATCCAATGTATTATTCATGAAGTGCCTGCTCTTGTCTGGCTGCTGTACTTGGCATTAATGTCTTAGATATGCCTGATACAGCTCTGACCAGTGTGGCATGTGCTTGTCAAAACCAAGTTTTCTTTTTAAAAGGCTGTTTAAAATACCCAAGTAACAGCCAGCCCAGTAGCATGGAGTGTTGAGGCGCTGGATGCCACACCTCACACCATGCAGGCGGCACAGGTTTGGCCACGGAAGAAGGACTGAGTGCTCAACGGCTGCTCTCTCCTTCTCCAGGAAGGGGTGGGATGCTGGCCCACAACAATACAGCCACCGCCTGGGTGACCACAGGAGGTACTGGTATGGTTGGGGAAAGCAAACAGATAGGGAGAGCCGATGTCAGCAGAGGGACCAGAGCGAGGCATGTCTCAGCTGCGTCTGCCCCATTGGTCCTCCTCGAGCACTGACGCCAGTAGGGGTGGACCAGAACAAGGAAAACACCCCATGACCGGACGTAGGCAAAGGGCTCCACATCGCTGCGACTCATGAAGGAACCGGGAAGGAGCTGCTGCACATTCCACTGAGGATTCAAGGAGGAAGGATGGACTATTCCACCCACCCAGGGGGTCAAACCGGTCTCTAGAGATGTACAGGGCCGGGCACCTATGGGAGCATCCTCCGGTCCTCATGGTACAGACTGGGTGCACTGGAATGCCTGGAGAGAGGGACCGGTCACGGGGGATAAGAGATAGTAAAAACAAAACAAAAACACAATAATTAAAAAGAAGAATACCCAAGTAATGTGATTAGAATAATGCTAACAGTAACACCCTCAAAAGCGGGCACTTCCTGGGAATAATGCCCTTACTGAAGTTAATGGCCCCTGGTCATGCCTCTGATCATCATCATGACCTTCCTTCAGGCGTTAATCCCCAGGAACACCAGCTTGTTCAGGCATTATAGCTTCATCAACCTCTTACATCTATTAACAGACTGCATACCTAACAAATTAAGTCCCAATTCTATGATGAGAAAATGTGTGGTGCTCTATATCCGCCCCGTGTTCACCACCTACCCAGAAATTATCAGTGATCTGTCTTATGACCACCCAAAATCAATTACAAAAATTGGTTTACCTCCAAATCTTTACAATATCCAATGGCAAAAATTTATGATAGATATTTACAAAATGGAAAAACAGCACTGCTTAACCATTCTTTGGACAAATACGAAATTTTTGGAGTCATTGGGTGCTTTATATAATGCAGCATAGGCAAGATTTTGTCCCTTGATTTGGAACACCAATGATCTAGTTGTATCATTTGGGGCAGCCAGCAGGCCTGATGTAATTTACCAATTTACCTTTGAGATAATAATAATACATTTTATTTATAAGGCGCCTATCCATAACCAAGGGGCCTAACAATTTAAAAACAAATCAGACATCAATATACTAACATTAAAATAGCAGTACTATTCATCAAAGGAAAATCAGTCACTGAATGCCTGGTGCCACGGAAAAGTTTTTAAAGCTTGTTTCAATCCCTCCACAGTTGTGCACTACCGTAACTGGCGGTGAAAATTCAAAGGTAGGGGCTACATACATAAATGCTCTCACCCCTGATGATTTCAAACATACCCTTGGAATCTCTAGCAACCCTTGTTGGCGAGCGTTACTTCTTTCTTTGCCTTACCATATGTCATTTCCTGTCTGCATATTATCAATTTATAGCAATCTGCATTGCAGCATGTTATATAGTCATGCATGTCTGTTGTAACGTGGTTTAACAAAAACTCTAATAAATCTAAAGTAAAAAAAAAAAAAAAAAAGCAAGTTCAGATTTACCTTGTTCCTCTCTTAATGAAGATCCCTGAATGGTATCTTGATGGTCACTCAGATCAACAGTGTTTTCTGTTAATTCCCTCATCTTGGTCTGAATGGACCTGAGATGTGCCTTTGCTGCCTTTGTGTTTACTTACATCTGAAGAAAGCATTTTAAAACAACTAAGTACAAAGCCTTTTCCAGCACTTAAAAGGTTATTAAAAGCAGAAAAGTTTATCCCACTTTCCCCATACAGTTTTCAGCACTTTATCTCTCCAACAGACCCAGATCTGCGGTTAGATCCAAGATGGCTACCGAGTGGTCACACACTACCGTTCTCTCTTCTGAAACCCCAAATTTATGTCTAAACCTTTAAATAATGAAAACAATATTCTCAGAAACAGGCAAAGCTAAATGTGGGGAGAAACTTCAATTAAAGCATGTCCTCAGACAGCACTCGACACCAATAAGGTAGCATGGTCTAGAAGTTCCAGAGACAACCCCAATCCTGCCACTTTCAGAATTCACTTACCCATAGGAATAATGGACCACTGCAGCAGGAACCAAGACAGTAGGATCCCACCAGGAGCTGCAGAAGAGGTTGGAACAGAGGATGGGGCCCTCAATGAAACACTTCCTCCCCTTGGAGTTGGTCTCTTATGCCCTCTTACCCGTCTATGTTCGAGACAGAATAAGTCTACATGTTCTAATCTTGCAGCATAATTCATCCCTTTGTCCCTGATGTAAGCCTTTGGAACTTTTCTCATCTAAACTGTCACCTTCAAAACTGAACACAGTACTCTTGTTAGCTCTTTTTCAAGGAGAAAGTTGATCAGGTCAGAGTGCCTCTTAACTCATAGCTATAAAAGGCCATCAAATATGCATAGATGGCCCGTCAGACATACAGGGAAGCAGCAGTATACTGTACCTCATGGCCAAAGTGGTTCTATTTCTTGGACTCCTTGTCTGGCATTGTGTCCAACTAGCCCTATACCTTCACTATGAGGAATGTTGGGTCTGCACAAGCTCTTCCATTGACAAATGTTTCAATCATACAGGCAATACAACCAAGAGGACTGCATACTTGCTCTCCTTACAGTGTGATGGGGCCAGGCACAAGACCAGGTTCTGTCAGGTGCTGAGCACCTGGCCCAGAACAACAAAAGCAATAGGGAAGGATTCACTGGAGAGGAGTCCCATTGCAAGATATCCAACAGCAGGTAGGTGTTCTCATTCAGATTTCCTTCAATGGAATGTCCAGAGCCACAGACATGAAAGTCTAGGAGAGGGGCATACAAAGACTGGCCTGTTGGTTCACTGGCTGCCATTCCATTAATTTGGGGTTGATGGCACAGGCAACATACCAGAGTCAAAGTCTGGATAAAGCAGCACTGACCATCGATAAGCGGTATAGATGATGCTCACCCAGCATCACGAAGATGAGGAAATCAAGACTCGGTCCTAGAGTCCTTGGTCAGGACACCCTCTGTGAGGTGTGGAGGTCTGAGCTCCACCAGCAATGGTTGCTGCAGCATGGCTGGCAAAACCAGAAATGGGGCTGTCAGCACTGCTGGCTGACCTCAACCATGGTTAAATGCTTCTTGTGTCCACTGCTGCCAGGCTGTCCTCTCCCACCTGTGACAGGCTCATCATCTTTGGCGGGAACCAAGCTGATGAACAAGAAGACTGCAACACTTACGGATGATGATTTTGACATTGCGAGGCAGGATCGAGAGTGCGACCACAGGCTCAGGTGTCAACTCTGAGGTTGATGTGGCAACAGGCAATCTAAGTCCAGGTGAGAGATGGACAGAAGACAGTGCGAAGTGGGGATGGCCGACAGTGGCGAAACAGCACAGGGCCAACTGGGAGCTCAGTCGATTCTGTCCCAAGCTGGCTTGAGATAGTACAGTTACCCAGGAACTTACCATAACAGCAGATCTTCGTGAACCACTCTTGCAGCAGGTTACACCATAAGGACTGAAGCCGGCAGGCCAGGACCCCAGGGAAAAATTCTAGCTAGCAATATCCAGCGGGGACCACCCCCAATGTCAGCCCGCCCGACGGCCAGCATCATACAAAAGGGCGATCCCCAGCATCCCTCAGTTCTCCTGCCGGAGACTCGGGCATAAAGGTGAATTCTGAAGGGAGACAGAGGATCCTTTCAAAGGAAGACCCATGAAAACAATAAAGTGATTGCGTCCTAGACACCAAGTCTGAAGACCAAACCTCCTGTGGGGAAGGTGGAGGGAAGCTACTGCTGCAAGAGCTATTCTCAAGATCTACTGTTACATTAAGTTCTTACATAACTGTACTATCTGACTTAGAGAAATAGCTCTTGCAGCAAGTTACACCATAAGAAAAAATTACTCACCTTAGTAATGTTGTTTCTTCTAATGGAGTCTTGCTATATTATGACATATGCAGTGAGTCCCAACCTTCGAACTGCTCGAAGTGAAAGAGTTAACTTTCCATGCCAGGCATGGAACGCTGAGCTCGAGCTTAGTTGAAACTCTGTCTGTTGTTCTTCAAACTCAAACTGTCAAATCTTTACAAACTAAACTCAATGAGGTCCTGTGTGGAAGCTGTAAACCTATACTAGCCAACTGACTACTAAATATGAGAACACATTTTTGGTCCCAAAACAAAGACTCAAGTCAGGGGACCCAAAAATGAAAACACAACACCAAGTCACCCCAAAAAGGAGGGTGAAAACAACAAGGTGGGCATCTACTAAGTGCCAACACTGCACTGCCCACTCACATCCCAAAACAGAGGTTCTGAGAGGGCAGGAGGGAGGTCATAATATAGCAAGACTCCATTAGAAGAAACAACATTACTAAGGTGAGTAATTTTTTCTTCAAACAACATAAAGTCTTGCTATATTATGACATATGCAGACTACACAGCAGTACCTCCATGGAGGAGGGACAGAACCTACTTAGGAAATAGGCTCTGAAGCACAGCTGTGTTAAAACCGAGCATCACTCCTAGCCTGGATGTCCCAAGGAGTAATGCTTGGTAAAAGTGTGAACTGTTTTCCAGGTAGCTGCTTGACATATCTCTAGAATAGGGATATCCTGGCAGCAGCCAGGAAGCAGCTGTACCTCTGGTAGAGTGAGCCCTCAGGCCTGAGGGAGGAACCTTACCCAGTTTTCATAGCAAAATGGATACAAGACACAATCCACCAGGCAACGGATCTTTTAGTGGCAGGTTTCCTTTACCAACCTCACCATAAGTGAGGAACAGTTGGAGGAGTCAAACCTGTGACCCTTGGTACGCTCTATGTAGTAACTAAGAGCTCTCTCACATCTGTTGTGCAGCCTCCTCTTGCCAGAGGAGGAATGGTCAGTGAAGTACACTGGAAGAGATATAGATTGATTAAGGTGGAAATCTGAAACCACCTTAGGCAAGAACTTCCTGTTAGTCCTGAGGACCACCTTATCTCTAGGAAAGGAGATAAAATCAGGCTCCATTGACAAGGCTTGTAATTCACTTCATGCCTGGCAGAAGTGATAGCTACCAGAAACACCGCTTTCAAGTCAAGTACTTAAGCTCTGCTGAAGGCAAAGGCTCAAAGGGGGTTGCATAAGCTGAGCAATGCAAGCATTAAGATCCCAGGCAGGGCAGGGTCCCTGAATGGAGGGTTGTGAGAAGCAATCCCTTGAAAAACTTGGAGAAAACAGGATGAGCTGAAAGAGAAGAGGGCTTACCTGCTGATAAAAAGCAGACACAGCTGCCAGATGCACTTTTAAGGTAGCTGGTCTCAGCCCAAAGGTATTTAAGTGGACCATATAATCCAGGACTGTGGGTAAGTCAGCAGATTCTGGGGAAATATCTTTCCAGAGCACCATATGGAAAACCTCTTCCATTTGGAATTATAGTAGCCCTGGTGGAAGGTTTCCTAGAAGCCTTCAGGATATCCATTACACCTTGGGAGAGGTGTAGATCAGCAAACTCTAACTCTTCAAGAGCCAGGCCTTGAGATTGAGAGATTTGAGATTTGGGTACCAAACTCTCCCTGAGCACAGGTTAACAGGTTGTGATTCCTGGGAAGACATAGGGAAGGTGGACTGCTAAGGACAGTAGGAGTGGTACCAAGGCTGTCTGGCCCAGTCTGGAGCAATCAGGATCATCTTGCAGGGTTGAGATCTGATTTTGACTAGCACTTTGAACAGAAGAGGGAAGGGAGGGGAAGCATAGAGAAACTTCCTTCCCAATTGAGAAGTAAGGCATCCAGAGGGACTGAGCCCAACACTGGGGCCTGCAGCAAAAGAGGAAGTTGGCGATTGTCTGGGGCTGCAAAAGATCTATCTGGGGTGCCCCATCTGGCAAATACCACCTCCAAGACCAGAGGGTCCAGTGACCATTCGTGATGGCCCTGGGAAATCCTGCTGAGAGCATCTGCCAGGACATTGTCCTTACCTGGGAGGTAAACTGCCATAAGGGAGGTGTTGGGAGTAAGCCAGAGACCACAACTTATTGCTTCAGTGCACAAGGTCGAGACCAAGTGCCCCTTTGATTGTTGATGTACCACATTGTGGTGGTGTTGTCTGTTCTGACCTGTATAACTTTGTTCTAAACATATTTGGAAAAAGCTTGAAGTGCTAAAAACTGCTCTGAGTTCCAACAGATTGATGTGGAGCAGCGATTCCTGAGGGGACCACAATCCCTGGGTAGTGAGGTCGCCCATGTGAGCTCCCCACCCCAAGAGGGATGCATCTGTAGTAAGGATTAAGGAGTGAGACTGAGGGCAAGGGGACCCCTGTCTCAGATTGCTCTGATCCTGCCACCACTGAAGGGCCTGGATCAGGGTTCGAGTCACTGGGATCAATTTGGTTAGAGGGTCTTTCCTTTGAGACAAAAAGGCTCTCAAATGGAACTGGATGTCCTCACCTGAAATCTTGCTCCTGCACTACTGCTGTAGAAGCAGCCATGTGCCCCAGGAGCTGTAGAGTGCCTTGCTGGACGAGACCTGCAGGGTGAATGAAGAGGCCAGAGACCAGGGTCCTTGCCCTGTCCAAGGAAGGAAGGCTCTGGCCTTCTCTGTGTTCAGCTCTGCGCCTATGAAGGTGAGGAGCTGGACAGGCTCTAGAACTGACTTTGAAAGATTCAGAAGGAAACCTAGAGGCGAGCAGTTGCTGAGTTATCTGTAGATGTAACTTGATTTGGTCTGGAGACTGGCCTACTATGAGCCAGTCATCCAAGTAAGGAAGATGGCAATTTTTGCCTTCTTAGGTGGGCAACTGCTACTGCCAGGCATTTTGTGAATACCCTTGGAGCAGAGGTGAGGCCAAAGGGCATTGCTCTGAATTGGTAATGGCCTGAGGGCAGCTCGAACCTGAGGTACTTTCGATGGGAGCTTCTGATGAGAATATGGAAGTAGGCATCCCTGAGGTCCAGGGACGCTAGCCAGTCCCCTGGCCTTAGAGAGGGTAGAATAATTCCCAGAGTCACCATTTTGAATTTTGGTTTTAAAAGGTGCTTGTTTAAATATCTGAGATCCAGGATGGGCAGCCATTCTCCTGTCTTTTTGGGGTAAGGAAGTACCTGGAGTACAACCCTTGCCCTGGTGTAGTGGTGGAACCTTTCCACAGCTCTGAGAGCTAGAAGGGAAGAGACCTGTGCCTCTAAGGTAAGAGCCTCTGGTGGATTTGCAGGTGGAAAGGATCTATTTTTTGAAGCGGAGAACCAGTCCTCGGCTTACTACTTCCAGGACCCACTTGTCTGATGTCAGAGACTTCCAGTCCTGGACAAAGTAAGCCAGCCTGCCCCCATAGGTAGCTGAGAATCTGCCCTGGCAACCCGATCAGGGTGCCTGTTTGGCAGGGGCTGAGGGGTGGGCAGGCCTGCTTGTACCCTGGCCTGCCTCCTCCTCTAAAACAACCCCTCTGGGCATAGGCAGAAGAGGAGGCCTGGGCTTGGTAAAGGCCTATGAAAAGGCATGCCCCTGCCCTGAAAGCTGTCTTTAAGGAGTGGCCTGCCTTTCCTTGGCCTGTGCACTCTATAGGTGGTCCTAATATCCATTTTCTTCATGTAATTCTCTGTCTTCTCCCAAACAGAAAATTACCCACAACAGGAAAATCCATGCTTTTAGTCTGGGTATCCTGTGACAGGCTAGTACATCTGAGCCAGCCATTCTGCGAAGTGCCACAGATGTAGCCATGACTCTTGATGACACATCATTAGCGTCCACTGCAGCATGGAACTGCACCTTGGATGCCTCAATACCATCAGCAGCCACCTGCTCCAGCTCTGGCAAGCTGGCCAGGGACCTGTTTTGCTAGAGCCATAACTGTATCCCATCTGGTTTCTGGTATCTGGCAACATAAGCCATATAATTTGCCTGTCTGAGTCCCAAGGATGCTGCCATGTACTGTTTCTTTGCCATGGCATCAATCCTCCTGGAGTCCTTATCCAGGGGTGTGAGCCAAGGAAGATATTAGCCTTTTCACAGGCTGCAGCCTGCACTACCACAACATGGCTGCATTGAGCCTGACAAAGTGTACCTCATGTCCATTCTCTTATCAACAGGAGGTATAGTGTGAGGAGCTTTTAAAATTTTAAAAAGTCTGTTTCCCAAAAGATTTATGCAAGGGAATAGACAGTCTCCTAGACTCTGTGATATCCATCATTTCCACATAGTCAGGCTCCTCTTGATCATCCATAGCTTCCTCCATAGGGAGCTGGAGGGTTTCAGCCACTTTTTTAAAACATAAAATGAGAAGGGGACTCAGAAAGCCTGGAGGAGACACTCCTGAAGGTCTGTCTGGGGAGATGTCCAGGTCAATGGGCATCCAGACTTTCAAATCCACATTCACTCTCCTCATACCTCTTCCCCTCCTCCGGTTCATAATATTCCTCTAAATCATACTCTTGAACCGGCACTTACCAAATGGTGCCGGTTTGGTGGAACCGTGGAAAGCGACTGGACAATTTTTATCACTTTGGCTATTTCTTCAGCAGTTGGAGGAAAGTTTTGGCTCCACACCAGCTGATTTTCTAGTCCTTTTGCTGGACCCGCTCCTCAAGTCGGATCTCCTTTTGCCGAGAAGTCTCGCCCTGGTCAGAGGGCACTCCCTCTGGTTCGGTTGGAACCTACTGGGCTGGGCATCCGTTCAGCGGACTTTTGGCCTCCCTTTCCTGAGCCTACCAACTCTCTTTCCAGGGTAGCTGCAGGAAAACTTTTACAAATCTGGCAGTCTGCACTGAGTGGTCAAACCCCAGACAATAAACACAGGTGGTGTGGGGTCAGCCTTGGCAAAGACTTCCCCACACACACTGCAGTGTTGAAACCCAGTAGGCCCAGTTTTTCTTTTGGGTTTCTCAGACATAGTGCCAGCCTAACCAAACTTAACTGCTCACGGCAATCCTGCCAGGTAAGACCCCTTATCGTGTTCCCAACCTTGTCACGTGTCGTGGAAAAACGAATAAAATCCGCTTTTTAGAACCGATAAGAACCAGTAACCACACTCAAAAGACAGATTAAGATTTTTAAACAACTTGATCGGTTCAAACCCGAACCGATAACCGTTTACAAGTTCCACACAGAATAGAAATAAATGTAAAACCTATCTAGTACTCACAAATACCACAGACAGAGTCTGAACCGACCAGTTGGTTTAAATTCGGTCGAAAACCAAGAAAAACAATACTTTAACCGACAAAATGAACCGAGCAGAAGGAGAAATCTCCGAGCGACTGTTCAGTGAGGCAGAGTAAAGAATCTGACGGTTTGAGTTTGAAGAACAACAGACAGAGTTTCAACGGGCTCGAGCTCGGCGTTCCATGCCTGGCATGGAAAGTTAACTCTTTCACCTCCGGAGCAGTTCGAAGGTTGGGACTCACTGCATATGTCACAATATAGCAAGACTTCATGTTGTTTGAAGGACCGATTCCCAAGCAGTAAGGGAACAAAATACCCTGTTCGGAAGGAGGATAGGAGGGATCCTAGGTGAACCATGATTAGGACAAAAGTTCTTGAAGGACTGCAAGGCGAAACCAGCTCCATGCCTAGAGGCAATGTCGAAACTGTAATGCCTGATAAAGGCATGTACAGTGTTCAAAGTAGTGGCAGCAGTAAATGGCGGATGTAGAACGTTCTTAACGCATCAAAGAGGTATCACCCCCTTGTGGAATGTCCTTTCACCGATCCAGTAAAGGCTAGTTGGCGCTTTTGGTAACTGAACGTGATGCATTTAACCAGCCACCTGCAGAGAGTTTGCTTGATACAGGTGCTCCTTGCATCCTGTGAGCAAATGACAGGAAAAGCTGATCTGACCGCGATGGGATTTGGTTCTGGTTAGATAGTACGGAGGATCCTATGCATGTCTAATGTGTGCAGGAGAGCTTCGCCTAGGTTAGAGTGGTTGGGATAGTACACGGAAGGTCAATATGCTGATTGGGAGTTGAGGTCGAGACCACCTTGGGAAGAAACTTAGGATTTGTCTGTAAGGACACACTGTCCTTGTGAAAAACCAAGTAAGGTTCTTTACAGAGTGCATTAAGCTCAGAAACTCTTCTAGCGGAAATAACTGCAACTAAAAACAGCGTCTTCCAAGAGTAGACGAGCTCGCAATCTGGGCTGGTTCAAACAGGGCAGCATGAGCTGCTCCAGGATGAAAAGAAGATCCCAAAGGGTGGGGATCAGATCCTTGACAGAAAGTCTCAAATGGAGGATGCCATGCAGGAAGCGCGAGGAGGCCTCAAGCTGCGCTAGTGACCTCTGACCTACCGGGAATGGTATGCAGAGGTGTACCTTTATGGAGAATCGCTGGCCCGATTCATACAGGGATAGTAGGTAGTCCAGCACCAACTTCTCGGGACAGTAAAGTAGGGCTAAGCTGTGGGCCTGAGCCCAAAGACAGAACCTCGCAATTTCATGGCGTGGGTGGCATGGCGGATGGTTTCTTGCCGCTACTAACATGTCTGCCACCTCTGGCGAAACCCCGTGTCTAAGGACTGCATGTCCTTAGAAGCCAGGGTGCAGGTTCAGTGACCTGAGGTTCGGGTGAATCAGGGAACCAGCTTCTTGTGATGACAGGCGTGAGCTGACCAGCAAGGAAGCGGGGTTCCTGGGCCAGTTGGTGCAGGAGTGGGAACCAAACTGCCTGGGCCAAAGGGCGCCACTAGGATCATTGATGCCCCTCCTCACGGACCTTCAGTAGAACCCTCTGGATCAAAGGAAGGGTGGGAAAGTGTACAGGAACCTGCCTGTCCAGGAGAGGGACAACGTCTCGCCAGAAAACACCAGGCCCTGGATCTAGCGAGCAGAAATTGGGCGGTTTTGCATTGTATGGGGACGTGAAGAGGTCTAAGTCTGGTGTCCCCCATCTGTGGAACAGATCCTCTACTACTTCTTGCAGAAGTTCCCATTAGTGAGCCTTGGCCTGCGACCAGCTCAGGCAATCTGCGATGGGGTTGTCCACACCGAGAACATGCACTGCAGTGATCTCTGCGCGTGCTGTAATACCCATCCCACACCTCTTTGCCTCCCTGCAAAGAGGGTAGGAGTGGTGCCTCCTGCTTGTTGATATAGTACATCACCGAGGTATTGTCTGTCTGTAACAGCAGGAGACCTGGTGTGATCTTGACTGAAAGGCCTGTAGAGCATACAGGTCTGCCCTCATTCGACGGATGCTGATGCGGAGGTGAGACTCCAGAGTCACCAAGATCCCTGGGTCCTGACTCCTTCCAGGTGGGCTCTCCAACGCGACCCACGGCGTCCGTGGGAGAGAGTCAAAGTTGAGCAGGTGCTAAGAAAGGGACTCCTCTGGAAAGGAGTGCTGGGACGAGCCACCATTGCAAGTCTCGGATGACAGCATTCGTAATCCGGACTAGCTGATGCAGCTGATCCTGCTTCGGTCCCACTGAGCTTATAGCATCCACTGGGTAATCCTCATATGAAGTCGAGCTGGGGAACCGTCATGATGGCTGCCACCATGCCTCCGGCAAGCAAAGAAAGGTCTTGGCTGGGACCAATTCTTGACCGGTGTTGAGAACTGCACTGACAAACTACAATCTCTGTGAAGGGACGAGGCACGACTTCTGATCGACAGTATGTAGCGACTCAAAAAGGAGAGAGTGTCTTGAATCGCTGCTATCAAAGCCTCCCGAAAGGGGCCATGAGGAGCCAGTCTGGAGCTAGGAGGAACAGATAGTGGCCCTGTCTCCCTGGGGGCCACTGTCATGACTGCCAAACATTTCATAAACACGAGGTGCGAGGACAGTCTGAAGGGAGTGCTCAGAACTGATGGTGCGTGCCCAGGAACTCGAAACACAGGAATTTCCAGTGTGCTCGAGTGATGGCGAGATGGAGATATACGTCCTGCATGTCCAGTGTCAGAAGCCAAGCGCTCTGCTTGAGCATGGGGATGAGACCGGAAGGGTGACCATGCGAAGCGTTGTACAACATGAAGGTGTTGAGGTCGCTGAGGTCCAGGATCGGGCGCAAGTCCCTGTCTTTTGGAACCAGGAAGAAGTGTGAATAATATCCTTCTCCTCTCTGGTTCTATGGCACTGGTCCTATGGCATCCTTGTCCAGGAGCGCAAGATCTCTTGCTGTATGAGCAAGGCGTGCCGATCCGAATAACGGGAGAGTAGAGGAGGCCTTGATGGTGGGCGGTCGAGGAACTCGACAGAGTGTCCTCGATGTACTAGTAGAAGAACCCACCGGTCGAAGGTTATCTTCTGCCATCCCGATAGGTGGTGAGAGATCGACCCCAACCCTTCCTTCCCTCGGATCCAGAGGTGAGGCAGGGGCTGGGAAGGAGTCATGCTGTGGGGTGTTAGTTCCGGTGGGCTGGGTAGATTTTGGTGTTTTGGCCTTGACCTGTGGAGAATCTGGATTGACTCTTTCTGTTAAATTTGCCCCTTGGTTGCTGGCGGGAACGTGGCAGTTTCTTTGTTGCCGGTCCTGAAAACTATTCTGGTTCCTCTAGAAAGGAACCAGACTTAGGTCTGTGCATGGCTTGTACAGTCCTTACTGTCTTCCCAGCGTCCTGTAACTTGGTGATGACTCTTTCTGATTCTTCACCGAACAGGACCGAGCCGTTTATGGGATATCAGGATATTCTTCTGAGCGTCCGGGTAAATCCGAGACTCTTAGCCAGAAGTGTCTCCGGAGACAAACGCTCTGTAGCAGGGCCCCTGGTCGCTGAGTCGCTGAGTCGTAAGCGGCTCGAAGGACTTGGGTCCCCATTCTGACCCAGCGGAGGAGGTTGAGAAGCTCCTCCTTCTGCTCACCCTCTGGGAAATCCCTGATGAGGTCCTGGCCCTGTTCCCACAGGGCATTATGAAACTGCACCATGTGCATGAGGTAACAGAGATCTGATAGTGCATGTAGCGGCTGCATACATGCGCTCCCCAGTGAATCTAGCCGTTTATAGATTCCTGGTCTGGTGGCTGAGTGCTCAGGTGCTGAGGTCTCTGAGACTGGTCGTGGTGAGGCCGTAATGACCAGAGAGTCGGCCAAGGGCTGTTGTACCAAATAAGGGTCCTCCATGGGTGCTCTATGAAGGTAGTTGGCCTTCTTGGTACTGCGAGTGGAATGAGGACGCTCCATGCTTCCTTGGTGACATCCATGAATGTATCCACCAGCAGGTGGACCACCACAGGCTTAGGATCTTTCTGCGGAGGTATCTTGTGAGGTGTTGTCTTTCGGGTCTAAGTCTTCTGTCTCCCACCCATGTACTCTTGGATGTGCCTCATAATATCAGAGAAAGAGGATCATCTGGTGGTGACCTGGTAGGTCTCGTGGGTCTGTGATGGGAGGCTGATCGGAGAGGTTGACCTTGAAATGTCTGAGGTATCCGGCCGTGAGTCGCCTCTGGCGGAGTATGGAGTCTGCCTCTGGGGCGTTTTGGTGAACGGTCACTGGGAGACCTGGAGGGTCTTTTCCTTTCGTGGGTTCTGTCTCAATGAGGTGGGGTAGGCTCCTTGGGTTCAGGAGACACCCTGTTGCTGGACTCCTTAGGAGGAGGCTGCGAGGCTTAGTGGGCATTTGATGGTGTCCCACCAAAAGTTAAAGAGGTCTTTCACCTCCTGCAGATTCGGCCTGAGCCAGTGTCTGCCTGTTGCCAGGCTCGGGCATCGACCTTGGGGTGTAGCCAGGTTGGGCGTCGGTTCTCGGGGCAGCCTGATGTCCTCAGTGTTGCCTTTGTCTGGTTGTCAGGAATGGGGTTCAGACCTTGTCTTCTGAGGACCCTGGCAACCGTGTCAGCAGGCGTGAGGTGGGGCTAGCATCAGTTCTTTGGTCCACTTTGCGGGGTCAGGTCCGCTTGAGGGACGCAGTTCTGTAGTCTTCCTTGGAGGGGCCAGGCCTCTTGGAGGTTGGGAACCAAATGGTGGTCGGAGTCCACCGACGCCTGCTTTGGGGTCTATTTGACATATGCTGGTCCGAGGCTTCGGGCCTGGCATCAAGCTGGACAGCCGGCTATCCTTTTAGTTTTAAGAGGATGAAGGAGACTGTACTCGAGCCTGCCAAATACCATACCTTCACGGACGGGGCCGAGGCGAGCCAGGGAGGGACATATTCGACCTCGTGAAGCTGGCACTGGCCCTGGATTCTGAGGCCCGACTCTGGGATCTGGCTCTATCCTTGTCCTGGTGCTTTCTGCAGTGTTTCCCAGACTTGTGGTGGAAGGATTCCCCTCTGGAGGAAGGGTCTTTTTCCATAGCCTTTAGTTTTCTTTGAGAAGGAAGTCCTGGAGAGCTTTTTGGTGGTGGATCCTAGTCCTGCTGTTGAACTGTTGGCAGAAGGAGCAAGCCTTAATGTCATGCTCTGGGCCTAGGCACCGCATACACAGGCCGCATTTGCCCGCCCCAATAGGATCTGTTTTCCACAAGCGCACTTGAGGTATCCTTCAGTGAGAAGGAGTCTGAGAAGACGTGGGTGAATTTTAACAAAAAATACTGAATTTCGAGCATCGCTCATCTGCTAGAGGCATCTGTGAGGCAGACGCTATTAAGTCAAGGGCGTGGAAAAGAACTGAGGGATGCTAGGGGACCTCTGTATGATGCCGGACGTCGGGGGTCCCCAGGATATTGCTAGCTAAATGTTTCTGTGGGGTCCTGGCACCTGCCGCGCCTTAGTCCTTATGGTGTAACCTGCTGCAAGAGCCGTTTCAAAGTAGGATGTGCTGTAGTCAGCACTGGAGTCGGAAAGAGCGAGGAGTCATCTCCCTGATGGCCTCACCTTGACAGGGTTGGGACCTTCAGCTGCTCGGAAGGGTTTGGAAAGATGAGTACTCCTTTGACCGACAGTGATCCCATGACCTTCACCGATGCCTCTTCTGTATCGAGAATGAGACTTACGTTCCAAGAAATGGAGGGTCAGAAGAAAACTGTGGAACTCTTCATCTCTCGCGAAGAATAGCGAGGTCCTTTGCGTACTTCTCCACTGTTAAAGTTCCAGGACCGAACATCCTTGCCAAACATCCCACCTCTTGGCCCTCCAACTGGGCTGTTGACCCTGCAGTTATCTGTCAAACTGCCAGCGGGTGCATGGCCTGTTGCCAGGCGTAATTCTCAACACTGTGAGCAGTGCCCAGACACCACATGCAGGTATGTCTGCTGGTAGCAGACATTGTGTACCCTGCATGCCACTCTCCTCTTAAACCTGAGGTTCTTGTTCTGCTCCATGAAAGGGCAGGCAGGAAGCTCCAAGTACTAGTCAGTCAACAGCCTGAAAAGTACAGTTACGTAAGAATTGAAAATTACATACCTACTGTAATTCTTGATCTCTCTTGTATCTTCACCATTCATCACTGCTTGGGTTAGTGCCAGAGCGTGCACCGCTTCGGGAGTTTTTTTTTGAGTCGGCTCCAGCGGTGCTGCCTCGAGAGCCCACGACTGCATCATGCGCCAGGGGTGGCTGCCTGGTGTCAGCAGACTCCTCCATCTCAGTTCTGCAGTCGAGAGGCGAAAACAAAGGATAAGGAAAAAAGGAGAGCGAGGCAAGAGAGCCGAGGGACAGAAAAAGGAAAGGATATAAACTGAAAAAGGAAAAAGCGGTAGAGGACAGACAGAGGAGAGAATTCCTACCCTAAGGGACCACAGGGTCTCCTTTCCGGGCGGCTCTAGGGGAGGAACAGATAGAGAGAGAGAGAAAGAGAAAAGAAGAAGAAAGAAGGCATGTTGAGAGGGGAGCATAGTGCCCATAGAGGCATTGGTTGAGAGGCTTATAAGCTCGAGACTAAAAACCAGGGAGCAAGAATCCCTGCTGACAGGACTGAGAGAGGGTTTGACTGAACCGCCTGCACAGATCGGGCATAAAGGGCAGATTCTCTAATCTCTCAACATGCCAAGTCCCTACATCCTAGCTGAGAGCTCACAGACTGCTCGGGCAGAAAACCTGTTCCGAAGAGAGTGCCACCTAGGAAGGGGAATATGCCCCTTATCACCCTATTAAGTGCTAACACAGAAGTGTATGGGGAAGGATTATGCCGTGATGAAAGGCAGCTCTGTATGAAAGGATAGAGTGGGAACTCAATCAGACTCCTAAGGCAAGGCAAGAGCAACTGCTCAAGGCTAAGAAGTGCAATGCACCAGCCAGAATGAGCTGAATAATAATAACACCTGCCAGGGAATCTAAATTCTTTGAGGTCGAGCCAGGCACGGTCTCAAACTGTGAACTGCGAACGGATTAAGGTGCCCAAAGGTCGCACCTAGCGGCAGTCAGAAAGAGTTCCCTCAGAATAGGTGAAACACAGACCCTGCTCGTTCCTCTTACCTTGAGGAAAAAGATCCATTCAATAAGAACGGAAAATAGACTTTTTTTTTTGGCATAAGGCCAAAGGAGGAGAGCGAGCGAGGAGGGGAGAGGCATACAGTAGGAGGCCACTGAGGGAAGGTGGGCGGTATCAGTAATGAATGGTGAAGATACAAGAAGATCAAGAATTACAGTGAGTCGTAATTTTCATATCTTCCTTGTCAATCTTCACCATTCATTACTATGCTTGGTAGACCAATCTCCCCTAAAAGGGGATAGAAACCCTGAGGAGCAAGACCCCCAGCCTCCTGTTGGTGAGAAACAGAAGGGGAAGACCCTAGGCTAATCAAGAGAGAAGCCTATGGGGAGAAGAGCTAGGAGGTGCCCCGAGGACAGGGAGACGGAGGAAGCCCCTGCAGAAGTCTCCAGCTCTGGAGCAAAAGAGACGGGTCCCCTGGAAAGCGGAGCTAATCACCCCACGCCGGGCCAGGGTGACAACCTTGATAGACGAAGCCATGCCATCCATCTAATACAGATCGCTGTCCCTGTAAGCCTGGAAGCCACCTCATTGGTGTCATAAGATGCCCTTGCTTGGTGTCTTTCCAGCTCCAGGCCTATAGCAGAGAGGTCAATAGCTTGTCTGGTTTGCTCCGTATCAGGCACTGATGCTAAGATTTGGGAAAGCATCGACAACAAATGCCTATTGTAGGCAGTGTGATGGGCTGATATGATGCAATGCAAGACATCGAGAGAGGAAGACAACACTCTTCACCCCACTGGTGGAACTGGAGAAAATCCGAGTCCGGTGGACGGTCGAGTCGCCAGGTGGCGGGCGCCAGAAGGAGTCTCTAGGTATGCCAAGCCTGAGGGTGGGTTGGGAGAGTACCTAGGGATTCCAAGGGGCACAATACCACGGTGGCAGTTCTGCCGAGGCTGGAGAAAGGGCGGCTGGCGACTGCCAGAAACGGATAGACACCTCCTGGAAGGAATAGGCCAGGATAGTACCACCAAGTGCTGGGCACTCAATTCCGCCAAGGAATTCATGTGTCTCCTGCTCAGTATCATCTCTGCCAACATAGGAAATTCAAGATCCCTCACCATCCTCGAAAGGAATCGCTGATACTCAGTGAAATCAGCATCGTCGGAGAGATGAGCAGTGGGTTCCTCTCCCTCAGAGGAGGGAGGCGAGGATGACGGAGGCTTGAGTGTCAGAGGACTCTTGCAGCGGTGGGGATAGGCGAAAACCCGCTCATTCTTGCACCTAAAATATGAGGGAAGGCTGCCACAGAACCTCTGAACGCCTCCCAGGATAACGGGCCCGTGGGACCGACATTACCTGGGAGAGCTGGGGGCTGCAGAGGAATGGGAGATGGGCACCTACGAGAGGCAACTGTCCTCTGCTAGGGCTCTGGAATCCGGGAACGGAGCCCGAGCTGGCGGGATCCCGGACAACAGACCAGGTGGCAAAACGGAACCCTGGGGATGTGAAGCCTGGAAGAGCCCAGAAGGGATCCTCCCCTATGGCGAACCTGGGACTGCATGGATCCAGAAGGCAGCCCACAGCAACGCCACCAAAGGGGTCCCCGGGATCCAAAAGGAAAGACAGGGCCCAGCGCCACGGCTCCAAGCCACGCCCGAGGGTGGCAGGCAGAGACCGAGACACCTGAACCCTGCCCATCGACCCTCAGACTCCGAGAACGCCTCCTCGATCTCAGCGACCTCCCACCCCGGCGGGTGCAGCAGCACCAGGGTCGGTAGCTGCCACGAGCCCCCAGGAGGGAGAGCCCCTCCCTCCACCCCCGTCATTGCCCCAGGGACCGCAGACCACCCCAGCCTGGGGTCCCTCAGGGAGGATGGCAGCGGGGACAGAGAATAGTGCTGCATGCTAGCACCTCGTGCCACCGAAGACCCCGATTCCGAAGAGTCGGTTGCCGGGGGTCCACGTCTGAATCATCAGCCTCCAAGAGGAATAGATCAGCTGGACCACAATACTAGCAACCCCAGGGGTCCCCAGTGAAACTGCGCTGCTAACAGGCGCCGGTGGTGGCGGAGGACCTCGGACCCCCGTGAACACCTAAGCCGGCCCCGGCTCCTCAGCAGCACCGGCCAGACCCATGGCACCGCCATCGGCGCTAGGACCTCAGCACCGCCAGAAGAGCAAGCAGAGCCGCCCGATACGATAAAAGAAGCTTCCTCTTCAGCAAGAGAAGATGAGGAAGTCCCCTCTACAGACCGTATAGGGCCAAGAGGGGACCCGGAGGAAGGGCCCAGAGGCCTTACCTGGGAATCCCTGAGCGACGCCATCCTCAAAGTCGGCGCGGCCTTGGCCGATCTTGAACGCGCGGACTTCTAGGACGCCGACGGTCCATGGAGAAACAGGTGTCGATGCATCCATATTGTGGTTGGGTCCCAGGCAGCGAAGACAAACATCATGCCAACCGTGATGGAAAAATGCCAGCCACAGGAGCACCGGCGCATAGGGCGCCGCCCGCCGACTTACGTTTCTGCCCCTAACCTGACATGATGTGAAAAAAATTAGACTAAAAACAGCAAAAGCTCTTGGGCCACGAAAGTAGTAATAAACAGAACGGTCTTACCGGATGATGGCGTCGAGAGAAGTACGAGAAGGAGTCTGGCTTGAATGACGCAGAAGGCCTAACTTCAACTATCCGCCAGGGTGCAGCCTCGACGGAGGAGAAACAGAACTGAGATGGAGAAGTTCATGGCACCTAACAGCCACCCCTGCGCATGATGCAGTGTATCACTCTGAGGGCGGGGCTGTTGGAGCTGACTCCAAAAAAAAAAAACACTCAGTGGGTGCATGCCTCTGGCACTAACCCAAGCAGTAATGAATGGTGAAGACTGACAAGGGAAGATCTACCGTGAATAGATCTTCGAGAGAGGCTCTTGGAAATAGGTATTCACCAATAGGATTACACCGCCAGGCATCAGGACCACAAGAAAAATCTTCTAGCCAGCAGTCTCTGGTGGGGAGCGCCCCGACATCACCTGACTGACCTCAGCATACGTCAGTATAAAGTGGTGGTCCTCACGCCCGCCTTCCAGTTCTCCTGCTGGAGGCAGACAGGACATGACAAGAGAAGAGGAAATGCCCCCAAGAAAGGAAAAACCTAGGGGGATGGAGGGAGGAAAGTAATACTTATTGCAAAGAGCCCTCTTGAAGATCTACTATTCCGTAAGTTCTTATGCAACTACTATCTTACTTCAAGAGGGCTCTTGCAGGACCGAGTCCCAAGCAGTATGGAACAAGTCTGAATCCAGGGAGGGGAGAAACAACATCCACATACAGAAGAATTGGCAGCTGAGGAGCACAAGAAAGGAGCCCTGCAAGACCGCCAAACCGAATCCCGCCTGCCTCGAGAGGAAATGTCCAAGCTGTAATGTTTGCAAAAGTATGTACAGATGTCCCGGTAGTGGCTGCAAAATTTCTGCAGCTGATATTGCTTGAAACAAGCAGCAAAGGCAGCCACCCCTGGTGGAATGCCCTTATACTTGACCCGGAAGAAGTTTGTTGTACTTTTCGTAACAGAAAGTAATGCAAGTAGCCAACCACTTAGCGAGGCACTGCTTGGAAATAGAGGTGCCTTCCGTCTTGGTGCAAAGCAAATGAAAAGTTGGTCCATTTTCCTAAGATCCTTGGTTCTGTGAGTATAGTATCTCAAGATCCTGTGAACGCCAGAGTATGCAAAAGATACCCTTCTGGTTGGAATGCTCTGGGAAAAGATTGAAGCTCGATGGATTGGTTCAAGGTGGACTCAACCACCACCTCTGGGCAAAACTTAGGGATTGGTACGCATGGCCACACAGTCTTTCTGGAAAAATCAAATACCGGATTTGACACATAAGGGCCTGAAGTCTGATATTCTCCAAGCTGAGATAATGGCCACGAGGAAAGCATCTTCCAAGAAAAGAAGCTAAATCAGCATCAGCTGTTGGTCAAAGGGAGCAGCTTGAGCTCTCCAAATGAAACTGAGGTCCGGGGACGGACGATCGATAGGAGGGCTTCAAATGAAGAACCCTCTGAGGAATGTCTTAGAGATCTCCAGCTGAGCAACCGACTTGTCCCCCACCGAAGATGGTAGACCAAAATGGCTGCCAAATGAACGTTCAGCGAGAAGCAGCTGAGACCCAAGTCGAGAAGTACCCTAGATAATCCAGGATCCTGGCCAACGGGCAGGAAAAGGGTTCAAAATTCTTGGAACCTGAACACATGGAAAACTGCTTCCACTTCATGGTGTAATTAGATCTGGTGAAGGCTTTCGGCCTCCACC
Source organism: Neoceratodus forsteri (assembly GCA_016271365.2). Lineage (NCBI taxonomy): Eukaryota > Metazoa > Chordata > Ceratodontiformes > Ceratodontidae > Neoceratodus > Neoceratodus forsteri. The sequence goes on from CM057458.1 coordinate 1,079,472,037, forward strand.
AGGATGTTAGCAACTTGAGGGGAAAAGCCAAAGCAAGCAAGCGCACGCCTATAGGAGCCAGGCATGTAGACAGAAGGATTTGAGACCTGGATGAACTAGGAGTCCCTGATCCTGGGTCAGCAGGTCCTGGGACATCAGAAGAGGGATAGGGTCTCTTCCAGAACTGTTGCAGTGGAAGAACCAAACTTGCCCTCAGCCAGAAGGGAGCAATGAGGATCATGCACGACTCCTTCCGTCCAGAGTTTGTTCAGAACTTGAATCAAAGATATTGGAGGGAAGGCGTAAATTAATCTGTCCCACCAACACAGACACAGCACGTCCTGCCAGAAAACGCCACACCCTGGGCGAGTGGGCAAAGATGGGAAGCTTGGTGTTGCTGGGGAGGCAACAGGTCTATCTGTGGCGTACTCCACTGCGAAGACGCCTGGCTTACCACTTGCTGCTCGATTTCCCACTGTGAGCTCTGGGCCGAGGAAAGACAGAGAGTCTGCCAGAGTTTTTGTATGCCCGCACGTGGACTGCTGACAGATGCAGGTTGTGCTGTGATGCCCCATACACACACCTCCATCGCCTCCCGCACAGGAGATAGGAACTAATTCTCCTAGTTTGTTGAGGTACTGACAACGCATATGTTGTCTGACTGTACCAGAAGGTGACTGGGAAGGATTTAGGTTGAAGGGCATACAGGACCGCCCTCAATTCAAGAATGTTGATGTGCAACTGCTTCTTGATGTGGGACCAGCTCCCTGGGTCTTGTGTGACCCGAGTAGGCTCCTCAGCCAGCCCCGAGGCGTCCGTGGTCAAAGTCTGGGAGGGATGGGTGGAGCAGAAGGGGACCCCTAGGTTGAGATTCTCCTGAACCAACCACCATTGAAGATGTCTGATCATCGGGTCCAAGATGAGGACACTGTGATCCAGATTGTCCTGGGTTTGATCCCACTAAGCTCTGAGGGTCCATTGCAAGACGCGCATATGGAGCCGACAGAGGGACAGTGGGAATGGAGGCTGCCACAAGGCCTGAAGGCGAAGGACCTTCACAGCCAAGACCCATTTTGGAGAGGTCAGGAAACAAACCTGAAGTTGCAGAGTCTCGATCCTGTCTGGGGGAGAAAGTCAAATCCAAAATAACACCGCGAACAGAACTCCTACAGTAATCATGCAGCTCACCAAGGGTAGCCAACCCCACAAACAGACAGTCCACAATCGGAGCGCAAAAGCGATAAGCACCAAATAAATGTAATATGCCAGTGAAGACAATATTTTGTCTGTAACAGCACTCAGTAATTTTTTGCACCAGATGTCATATTATTGTATGTGAAGACAAATAAATGTCGATTTTGCAACTTAGATACTGTATGATATTGTCTTCACTGGCATATTACATTTATTTGGTGCTTATCGCTTTTATGCTCCTCGATTGTGGACTGGGGAGGAAAGCTTCTGCCCAGGGCAGTGTTCAACACTGCCCCAGTGAACTGCAGCCATTGATATGGGATCAAATGAGACCTGGCATGACTGATACCGATGCCACAAATGGAAAAGTTTCCAGAGTGAGAGAGAGGGAATGTTGAAGATCCTCCCTGGAAGGGCTGCTATCAGCCACTCATCCAGGTAGGGAAATGCCCGGACCCTCTGGTGCACAGGAAAACTGCCACCACTGCCACACACTTGGTAAACACTAGGGAGCCAAGGACAGGCCGAAAGGAAGGGCCCTGAACTGGTAGTGTTCCTCCGAAAACAAAAACGGAGGAACCTGCAGTGGGAGGGACGATAGATATGCAGGTAGCATCCTGCATGTCCAAAGTGCACAGCCATAGACCCGATCTGAGCAGGAGGAGAAGGAGGCTCTGCAGGGACAGCATTCTGAACCTCTTGTATTCCACATACAGACTGAGGGTGCTGAGTTCCAGAATGAACCTCAAATCGCCTCTCTTTTGGGCACTAGGAAGAATGGGAATAGTAACCCGTCCCGATACAGTGGCAGGACGGGTTCTATCGCCGCCTTCCGCAGAAGGGACTTATTTCTCCTGCACCAGAGGAATGTGAAGTGGAGAATAAGAGGACAGGGAGGAGGTCTGTGAGTGTGTGTGTGTGTGTGTGTGTGTGTGTGGTGTTCTAAGTGAACTCTATTGAGTGTCCCTCTGACACGAGCTGGAGCACCAAGAGTCGGTCATTAACCTCTCCCATTCTGGCAGGTGGAAGGAGAACCTTCCCAACACGGCCCTCTGGATTGACAGCCAGAGGAAGAGGCAATGAGTCAGGAGGCGAGGCCAGACTGGCGTCCCTAGCTCGGAAGCCTTATGGGACTTGGTGAGGGGACTTTGACACTGACGCAGCTCTACATTTATTTGGGCATCATGTCTGAGTCTGCTTCTGCTGTTGACAATTTTGGCGCGAAAGGACATTTCTGCCCTTGAGGAGGTTTGTGCATAAATTACACTGACCTCAAGGCTTTATCTTTATCTTGCAGGTCGGTGATAATGTCTTTGAAGTCACCATCAAGAGAGTACCAATTTGAAGGGGCGCCCTGGATGGCTGTTTGCACCTCGGTCGCCAGCCTGGAAATATGGAGCCATGCATGGCGGCGTAATCCAACGGCAAATGCCAGACTCCTGGTGGCTGTGTCCACCGGATCATAGGTGGCGTGGAGAATATGCCTACAGGCGATCTAGCTGAGCAAACAAGGTCCCCAACTCTGCTTGGTTGAAGAGTCTGGAAGAGAGTCCAATTTAGACTCCACCTGGCTGGAAAATGGATTTCGGTAATCCCCCATGTGGGCCACGAATTGAGGGCCCTAATGCCCAGGGTAGAGGAGGCAAAGACCTTCCTCCTGCACTGATCCAGAAGCTTAGATTCCCTTCCCTGTCAGGGAGAAGAAGAGCCCAGGTGCTTAGGATTAGCAGTTCTGTCGTGCAGCACTGATGACAACAGAACACTCTTAGTGAAGGCTAAGGAAATCCTTGCCTTCAAGAGACTGATAGAGCCTGTCTGCCTTGCTAGCTAGTGAAGCTAAGGAGGAAGGCTGCTTCCATATAGTCATGACCAGATCTTCTGTGAGGCTCGATCCAGTGAGGGAGGTTTCAGCCAAATCTAAGTGTTCGCCAACTCTGGCTGCTAGATCTTGCTCCACCATCTTCCAGACATAGGCCACCTGGATATTCTTCAACAACTCCAGAAAGGAAGGATCTTCCAGAGGGATTTAGGAGAGTCCTTTGTTTGGAGGTCTCAGTAGTGAGGCTTCACCTGGGTCCAAGTGCTCCAAGTCCCTGTCAGAGTCAGAGGACTCCTGTGAACTTGAAGAGGTACTACCGGCAGATGTCTGGGGCCCTGCATCGACTGATGCTTAACCAGCTCCCAGGCAAGCTGGATTTGGGCCTCAGCCCACCACAAGGACAGGATCGCTTTCAGGTCAACCGGGCGGTTGTGGAGGAGGAGGACGACTCAGGAGAGGGTATTTCAGGAACCCATAATATTGTACCAAGCCCGGCGGCGGGTAGTTTGGGCCAGAAAACCCAGGTCGGGTATCGTGGTGTTGAGTAGCCCAGCCGGATGGCCCAAAGGGCAGACAGTCCTGACAGAGGCCCAAGTGTGGGTGCCGACGGTCTGGCGTTGACCCGTGGGTGTCGGAGGCAGCATAACTTCAGCCGGAGTTGAAGTAGGCTGTGGATGAAAAGTCTCAGTCCTATGCTTCTCTTTGTCCCATGTTTTCTTGTGGTGGCCTCGAGAAGGCAGGCGTCTGCCTAAGTTTTTTTCAATTCTTTCTCCATGGAGAACATCTTTTCTTCAGAACATGGGCTTCAGGGACTGCTGCCGCCTTTGCAGGTGGCTGCACTGAATTTCTGGCATTGGTCACACTCCTCCACGCGGTGGTCCGGGCCTAGACAGAAGAGGCACAGGAATTGCCGGTCTACGTGGGAGCCGGAGTTCCGCATTTAATCGCACTTAATTTTATGTGATACGGAGTGCGATGGGGACGATACACAGCTGTTAGTATAGAACAATATAAAGTCGAAAATGAGAGGAAAAACTTCAAAAAGTTGAAATTTAGAGTAAATACTCATCCAAAACAGCGATGCAAGTAGTGCTGTTCTTCAGCGTGGTATTTGTCAAGCTGACGGCAGAAAGAACTGAAAGGGCGGGCCTGGGGACCGCCTTTATAATGACATGTGCTGACTTTGGTTAGGTGACGCTAGGGTGGTCCCGCCAGAGACGGCCAATTAGTATCAGATTCTTTCTGCCGACCAGTTAAAAAATGCTACGTATAACTGCTACAATACCTTTCATACACACAATCTCTGAGGGTTTTACAATCCATGAACAGTTGGCAGCAGACATTAGGCAAACAAAGACAAGACAGTGAGGTCTAGTGGTCACAGCACTGGCTTGGGAAGACAAACAGGAAAGGCAGGTTCAAATCGCACCAGCATTAAAACTGTGGGATTTTGAGCACGTTATTTCAGTTTTCAGTGGCTCAGTCCAACCATAAGTAAAATATTGCATCTGAACTGGGTTATCCCAAGTAAACTGTAAAATAAAACAATCTCGGAAATTCTCTTCAGAAGGAAACCTGGTAAGATAATCACAGTGGGTATATGAGTGGACAAAAGCAACATGCAAGTCGAAAACAAATTTAGCTACTGTACCTTGTACACTGATGAAAAGTACAATTATTTAAAGGTTGCCTGCTGACTTGCTGCATACCGTGCCTTGCAGGTGGAGTCAGTGGCTGCTATGACCAACGTTATCAAAGCAACAGTTTTTTTTTTTTGAGTGATCTTTTTCTTCCCCACGTGCTCCTCGGCGGCCACTCCTTCAGGCTTCCCAAGGCAGTCCCTGAGCCATCCCTCCTCTAAGACTCCACCTGCCTCAGATCGCAGCCGATCCCCAGGGTGACCCGCGTAACCCTTTCTCCGGTGGGTCCCTTCCTCTGAGGGGAAGGCACCAGCCGAGGGGTAAGCCAGCACTACTATTTTTACTTTAGCCCCAGGGATGCTGCTGAGGCGGGAGCCTAGTAGGACTTTGATAGCCCTCAGAGCACCGGGCAGCCGCCTATCCGCTACTGTGAAGCGGGTATTTCCGCTTTCTGGTTATCCCTCCTTCTAGCATGCGTCAGCACTGCTCCTGGTCTCCACTCAGGGTCGCTGCAGCGCAACAAGCTCCCACTACCCACCCCGAGGACAGCAGTCCCACGGACGCCGATCCTTCCCGCCCCTGCCAGCCCCGACGACCTGAGTCCGCTTCAAACTCGGCCGCCGCTGGGGCTGAGGTAAGGTGCCAGCGCCAACCTCTCGCGCCACCGGGCCGGGCCGAAGCAACAGTTTTAACAAAGAGCTAGTGGGACCAAACCAGGCAGACAGGAACATAAATACAGGTTACTCACCTGTAACAGGAGTTCCAGGAATGGTATATGCTGTTCATCCACACTGTCTGGCAGGTTCCTTGCCGCTTTAAATCTCGCCAGAAGGTCTTCAAGCTGGCTCCTCCCACCCACACGGTGGTAAATCTCTCGCTCTGCCCCATGACGCCAGATCTAGCTCACAGCTTGTACAGCCGGGCTGGAGGTCAGGGTCGTGGATGAACAATACATACTATTCCTAGAACTCCTGTTACAGGTGAGTAACCTGTATTTCTAGGGACATGGATATGATGTTCATCCACACTGTCTGGCAGACTCCTAGCAGTTCTCCAGGAGGAGGGAGGCAAGGCACCCCTACTTAGGGAATAAAAACTGGAGAACCGTGGCCCCAAAACCAGCATCCCAGTGACCCAAAGTCGATGTGGTAGTGGTAATTAAGGTATGTGCCGACCTCGAGTTAGCAGCCCTGCAGATATCCTGGATAGAGACATCCTGGAAGCAGCCACGGATGCAGCGGTATGGCGGGTAAAATTAGCTCTTATCCCTCTGGGAGGTTCCATGTCCGCAACCTATAGTGGAGATATATGCAGGAGGTGACCCACCTGCTCATCGTCCGCTTGGCTGCAGGTCTTCCAGGTGCGGCTTCAGCGTAGGTGACAAACAGTTGGCTAACCTCTCCCGAACTTCAGCCCCACGCCCTTAAGAAAGCGGCGCCGACTAGGGTCCAATATGGAGCCTATATTCGGCCTCCAAGGTGTGATTGGGGTAGAACACCGCAGAGTCAACACCTGGTTAAGGTGAAGCCCCACACCACCTAAGGAAGGAACTTCGGTAAGCGAGGACAACCTTTCCCTGTGGAAGACCAGATAGGAGACTCAAAGAAAGCGCCTGGAGCGCCCCAACCTTCTGGTGTGATGTGACAGCCACCAAGAAGGCGGTTCTTCACAACAGGTGGGAGATATCCCACCTGTGCATTAGTTCGAATGGCTTGCCCGTGAGCTTGGCCAATACCAGCAGTAGATCCCACGGAGGTGGAGGTTCTCAGACCGGAAGGCAAATGTGATCAAGGCCTTAGAAAAGCGCCAGACCACCTTCTCCTGTGCCACCGACTGCTTTCTGGCCTGTGCCCGGAAGGCAGAGATGGCTGCCATGTGCACCTTAAGGGTCGCCGACTGAAGCCCTTGCTGAGAAAAGGACCACAGGTAGTCCAGAATGCTTGCCGAGGAACAGGAGGAAGGGTCCAGGCCCTTTCCCTGACACCAAATGGAGGATCTCTTCCATTTGAAGGCACAGCATTATCTGGTCGACTTACGGGACGCCTCAACAACGCTGAGGACCTCGCCAGAAGACCCAAGGCCTGGAAATCTAGCGCCAGGAACCAGGCTGTCAGGTGCAGGGATTGAAGGTCCGGATGGAAAACCTTCCCTGATGACAGAGATCAGGTCCGGGCAGGCTGGAAGCTGCCTCGGAGCCTGGAGCTGAGACTGAGGAAATCTGGATACCAGAGCTGGCGGAGCCAATCTGGGGCTACCAGAATCACCTGCGCTTGTTCCTCCTCACCTTGAGAAGCACTTGTGGATCAAGGGAATGGGGAAAGGCATAGAAGAGGTCCGGGGTCCACGGCCTCGAAGGCATCCCCTGCAGTGAGCCCTGCTGAGGGGGCGGGCATGAAACAGCCCCAGCTTCGCATTCTCCCTGAGGCAAAAAGGTCCGCCTGAGGCGTGACCCAGTGGGAGAACAGATCTTGTACTCCTCCGCAGGAGAGAACCACTTGTGGGACGAGACCCTATCCGGCTTAGGCATCGGCCAGGGTGTTGGAGGCCCCTGCCACGTGAATGGCTAGGAGATCCGCCTCCAGGCCGCGCACGCAAACCATATGCAGAGAGCCTCCTTGCATAACAGCAAGGAGCGCGTCCGCCCTCGGCGGTTTAGGGCAGCACATGGTCGGTATTGTCCGCCTGGACCTGAACCACTTGACCCTGTAGAAACGGAGCGAAGGCGGTGACAGCTAGGCGGACCACCGGAGCTCCAGCAGGTTGATATAGCATTGGGACTCGGAGACGACCAGAGGCCGCGCCTGTGCTCCTCTGATGGGCACCCCAACCCATCAGAGATGTGTCGGTCAATAAAGAGATCGCCGCCCGATGTGGATGAACGGGATGCCCTCCTGCAGATGTGCCGGAACGGTCCACCACTGGAGAGCGCCCACATTTCCTGGGTCACTGGCCACCAATTGATCCAAAGGATCGAGCGCCAGGACCACTGACTGGCCCGGCCCCCTGAAAGGGATGCATGTACCAACAGGCCCAACGGACCACGCTGGTGCAGGACGTCGTGAGGCCCAGGAGACGAGGAGTCCCGGCAGGGAGCAATTGCCCAACCAGGAATGATTGGGCAAGGAGGAAAAATTTCCAGCCCTGTCCGCTGGGAGCCGAGCTCTGGTCAAGAGAGCCGAGCTCTGCCCCAATGAGGGGTATCACCTGCTTCGCACGAGTTCCGGCTTGGCCTCGCTTGATGAGGAGGCCGATCTGAGAGCAAACCTGAGGGCCGGATCTCTGATCGCTCCACCACCACTCTGGAGGGGCTGCCAACAGCCAGTTGTCCGGGTAGGGGTACACCTGGACCTTTGGTGCCGAAGGGAATGCTGTCACCACTGCCATGCATTGGTGAAGACCCTGGGGCTAGACAGAGAGGCCAAGGGCATGGCCTGAACTCAGAAGAGATCCCTCCGCGCTTGAAGCAGAGAAATTTCTGACTAAACGGACGGATCGGGATGAGAAGAACGATCCTGGAGGTCCAGGAACAGAACCACATGCCCTAATTCCAGGGATGGGAATATCTGAACCAGAGTGACCATCCTGAAGGTCCGAGACCTTGGGGACCTGCTCAGGTTGTGCAGGTCGAGAATGGGGCGCCAGCCCCCATCCGCTTTGGGACCAGGATTTCTAGACACAGACCCCGGGTCTGGGGAGGATCAGCCACCTTCCTGATCACCTCTATCTCGAGGCGCAGGACAATATCGGCTCAGCGGGCCGGCAGCAAGTCTCGGACTCTCGGGGCCCCCAGGTGGCGACGGCTCCGAAAGGGAAGGGTCTGCTCGAATACCAGAGGTAGGTCTTTCCTACCACCTCCACATCTAACGGTCCGTGGTGATAGGCAGAAGGGAAGTGGCAGAGCAGTCTCCCCACGGTGGGGGAGGGGGACCCAGAGAATGGTGGCGAGGTTGGGGCGCCCCTCAACCCGTCATTGGGCAGGCTTGAAGAGGGACCGGCCGAGGGACCCCTGGCCTTTACCTCCCTGGTCTCGCTAAAGGAAGCCGCTGGCTTGGGCTTGGGATGCCAAGCGCGGAGACTGCTTGACCCTTGTGCTGGTGCTGTTGGGCCGGTCGTGGCGAGGGACCGAAAGACTAAAGGACGGAGTGAGGTGACCGACACAACCTGTGGGTGGGCCGTGATGCGACCGAGGTTCCACCACAATCGTGAGGCAGCTAGATTTGGTCAACAACTGGCCCAGAAATGGGCATCTCTACTGCGGCGAAGCGGTTGCTTCTGCCGTCGCGGCAGTTACTTGATAGCCGGGAATGAATCGAGTAGATTTACCCCGGACAACAGCAACTGCCGCCACATAAGCTCCTCGAACATTGACGCAGTCTGCGCCGAAGCCTCTCCTCATCCAAGGAGAATGACGCGAAGAACGGTGTCGCCACTTAATTTGGTGCCAGATCGAGATCGCCAAGTCGGCGGGAGCGACTTTGACCGAGATGAAGTCCGAGATCAGGACCCTCGGTGAAACCGAGGGCGGGCCTGGGAAAGGGTGGGGACACCCACTCTTCCCTCGGCTCAGACACTTTGACCGGGACTGCCGCCCGAAGACACGGGCAGATCCTCAGCCTCCACCGGGGAACCGGCAGAGAGGGTTGACGGCTCTACCAGTCGACCACCGGCTGGACGGGTCGAGATAACTTGACTACGCCGACCGGAGTCTCGCAGGCTGGCCTGATGGGGACACTGCGGAAGCCAGTGGCCTGAGCCACAACCTCGACTGAAGTCACAGTCGGTTGTCCGGGAAGGAGACTCTCCCACTCCCACAAACGCCAACGAAGGATTTACTCTTCGACTTCGGCCTTGGGCCGAGAAAAGTCCCGATGGCCTCCCTTCGTGGAAAGGGGACTGGTGAAGCTCCTTGAACGGGTTTCTAATAAGAGGAACTCGAGAGAGGGATAAACGCCGTGACTGAGGAGGGAATTGCCTGGGCCGCCTCCTTGAGGGCGATCGAGTGCTCAAGCTGCAGCTGAGCCAGCCGCCGCGACACTGCCTAACGAGCTCTTTAGGTTTTACTGGCGGGAAAACTCCTCAGGCGCCTCGAGCTCAATCGGCAGTGCGATCCTCCAGGACGCTAGTCGGCAAGGCCGGGCATCTACTCGCAGACTTGCGGGTCGTGGTCTAAGTCGAGGCAGTAACGCGACGGGAGTGTGAATCAGCCCCGAAATCATCTGCCCGCCAGGGCACTTCCGAGCTGGGCATCGAATTGTCCATCGCAGCCGCAAGGGATAAGAAGACCAAAGTTTATAAAACTTCAAAACTAGATTCGATGAACCAAGAATCAGGAACCAGTCTAAAATGCAGAGCGCTATGAGGGAACCTGAGCCTAAGCGGTAAGAAGTTTGGCGCCATGGGCGAGCCAGCGGCTGACACTGGTGGTAGGAGTTGCCTGAAGATTTTTCCGCATGAAGGGTATGGTAACGTGTGATGAACAACATATCCATGTCCTTAGAAATACAGGTTACCACCTATAACAGGAGTTCTAGGAATGGTATATGTTGTTCATCCACACCGTCTGGCAGGTTCCTTGCCGCTTAAATCTTGCCAGAAGGTCTTCAACTGACTCTCCCACCCACCCGGTGGTAAAACGCCTGCCCACCCCATGACGCCAGATCTAGCCAGCTGCAAGCTGTTGTGCCGAAGCCTAGGGAGGCCGGTGGGTCATGGATGAACAACATATACAGGTTACTCACCTGTAACAGGAGTTCTAGGAATGGTATATGTCATTCATCCACACTGTCTGGCAGACTCCATCAGTTCTCCGGGAGGAAGGAGGCAATGCGACAACCCTACTTAGGGAATAAGGACTGGAGAACCAAGGTCCAAAACCAGCATCCCAGCATGACTCAAGGTCGATGTGGTAATGGGTAATAAAGGTGTGTGTTGACTTCCGGCAGCAGTCCGCAGATTTCCTGGATAGGGACATCCCTGGAAGCAGCTACTCAAAGCAGCGGTATGGCGGGTAGAATGAGCTCTTATCCTTTGGGAGGCTCCATGCCCGCCAACCTGTAGCAGAGATCTATGCAGAAGGTGACCCACCTACCTGTTATCCGCTTGGCTGCAGGTCTGCCAGGTGTGGCTTCAGCGTAGGGTGACAAACAGCTGCGAACCTCTTCCCGAACTTCAGCCGTCCGCCTCCTTATAATAAGAGAGCCTTCTAGGGTCCAAAGTATGGAGCCCATATTCGCCTCCGAGGTGTGACTGGGGTAGAACACTGGCAGAGTCATTACCTGGTTAAGGTGAAACTCCAAACCACCTTCGAAGGAACTTCAGGTGGGGCGAGGACATCTTGTCCCTGTGGAAGACCAGATATGAGACTCTAGGAAAGCACCTGGAGCTTCTCCATCCTTCTGGCTTGACGGATAGCCACCAAGAAGGCGGTCTTCCACGACAGGTGAGCGATGTCACACCTGTTCATCGGTTCAAATGGCTTGCCCATGAGCTTGGCCAGTACCAGCAGTAGATCCCACAGAGGTGGAGGTTCTCGACCGGAGAGATATGTAATCAAGGCCTTTGAAAAGCGCCTGACCACCTTCTCCTGTGCCACCGACTGCTTCCCGTCCGCGTCTCGTAAGCAGAGATGGCTGCCAGGTGCACCTTAAGGGTTGTCGCACCAGGCCCTGGCTGAGAAGGGAACCACAGGTAGTCCAGAATGCTTGCCAAGGAACAGGAAGAAGGGTCCAGCCTTGCCCGGACACCAAATGGAGAATCTCTTCCATTTACAGGCATAGCAGTTTCAGGTCGACTCTTACGAGATGCCCTCAATGATGTTGGGGACCTCATCGAAAGACCCAAGGCCTGGAACTCTAGCCAGCCAGGAACCAGGCCAGTAGTGCAGGGATTGAAGGTCCAGATGGAATACCTTCCCTGGTTGACTGAGATCAGGTCCGGTGGGCTTGAAGCTGGTGGAGCCAATCTTGGGCTACCAGAATCACCTGTGCCTGTCCCTCCTCACCTTGAAAAGCACCCTGTGGATCAAGGGAAATAGGGGAAAGGCGAGAAGAGGCCTGGGGTCCACGGTCTCGAGAAGGCATCCCCGCAGCGAGCCCTGCTGAGGGGTGCGGCATGAAACAGCCTCAGCTTCGCAATTCTCCCCGGAGGCAAACAGGTCCACCTGAAGCGTGCCCAGGAGAGGACAGATCTTGTACTACCTCCGCAGGACAGACCACTGTGGGTCGCAGCTCCTATCCGACTTAGGACATCGGCCAGAATGTTGGAGGCCCTGCCACATGGATGGCAAGGAGATCCACCTCCAGGCTGCGACTAGAGGCATGGAGCACGCCCCGCCCTGGCGGTTTAGGTTGTACGCAAGTCGGTATTGTCCGCCTGGACCTGGACCACTTGACCCCATACAAACGGAGCGAAGGCAGTGAGGGCTGGGACGAACCGCCTCAAGCTCCAGCAGGTTGATGTGGCATTAGGACTCCGAGGGACCAGAGACCGCGGCGCTTGTGTGTTCCCCCAGATGGGCATCCCAACCCATCAGAGAGGAGTCAGTCGTTGAGAGACCATCGGCTCAGGGCGGACAAACGGATGCCCTCCTGCAGATGAGCTTGGAACGATCCACCACTGGAGAGCTGCCCACATCTCCTGTCACTGCCACTGGCTGATCCAAAGGACTGGAGCGCTATGACCATTGTTCAGCCAGTCCCCACTGTAGGAGACGATGTGCCAATGGGCCCAACGGACAATGCTGGTACAGGCCGCCATGAGGCACAGGAGGCACAGGAAGTCCTGGGAGGATGCATTGCCCAACCTGAAATGATTGGGGCAAAGGAGGAAAGAACCTCGGCCCTGTCCGCCGGGAGCCGTGTCTCTGCGTCAGAGTCGAGCTCTTGCCTCGATGAATTGGATCACCTGCTTTGGCACGAGTTCTGACTTGGCCTCGCTTGATGAGGAGGCTCAACCTGAGAGCAGACCTGAGGGCCAGATCCCTGACCACTCCACCTCTGGTCTGGAGGAGGCCGCATCAGCCAGTCGTCCAGGTAAGGGTACACCTGGACCCTTCGGGCGTCAAAGAATGCTGTCACCACTGCCATGCATTTGGTGAAGACCCTGGGAGCTAGAGAAAGGCCAAAGGGCAAGGCCCGAATCAGAGAGGACCCCTCTGCTCTGAAGCGGAGGAATCGCTGGTGACGGACAGATTGGGAAGTGAAAGAACGATCCTGGAGGTCAGAGAACAGAACCACACACCTTGTTCCAAGGATGGAATAATCTCAGCCAGAGTGACCATCCTGAAGGTTCGAGACCTTGGGAACCTGTTCAGGTCGCAGGTCTCAGAATGGGCGCCAGCCCTCCCCGCCATTTCGGGACAAGGAAGTACCTGGACACAAACCTTGGTTCTGGTGGAGGATCCGCCACCTTCCTGATCACCTCCTTCTGGAGGAGCAGGGCAATGTTGGCTCGACGGGCCGACAGAGGCTGTGGACCCTCAGAGTCCCCCATGGGCGACGGGCTCGAAGGGCGGGCCTGCTCAAACTACAGAGGCAGACCCTTCCTACCACCTCCAACACCCAGCGGTCCGTGGTGATAGCGGACCAGGCGGAAAGAAAGTGGCGGAGCCGCCTCCATGGGGAACCCAGCGGAAGCGAGGCGGCTGGGGCGACAAACCTCAACCAGTCACTGGGCAGGCTTGGAGGAAGGACCGCGCCGAACGACCTCCTGGGCCTTTTCCTCCCGGCATCCTGCTGGAGGAAGCTGCAGGCTTGGCTCTGGGGTGCCAAGCGCAGCCTGCTGGGCCTGATGCTGGTGTTGCTGGGCCGGACGTGCTGCAGGGGTTGAAGGGTTAAAGGCTACGCTGCTGCTGGCGGCCTTGTCCTTCTGGGCAAACGTGACAGAGTCCAAGGTGGCACTGGACTTCTCGATCCTCTGCAAGTGACCTCCACCCCGGACCGAACAAGCAGTACCCAGGAAGGAACGCCTGCCAGCTTGTGCTGGGTATCTGCTGTGAAGGTGGAGATCCGCAGCCAAGCTCTGTGGCCACTACTAACCGGGCACAAGGGTCTCCAACAGTCAGAGCAGTTTGAGTTGTTGCTTTGTCACCGCCCTTCTCTGATCCCGCACCTGCCTTACCATAGTCTGGAGGTCAGCCAGGAGATGAGGAATCACCTCATCTAGGGAGCCCAAAGGGCGTGAAGTGTGTCATCAGTACAGCCGAACTGGGCTGGACGGACGGCCTAAGGAGGACCCAGTGTAAACTTTACGCCCGAGTAGTCCAGTTTCTGGACTCTTTATCGGGCGGTTTGTCCACGCCCCGAGCATTTCTGGAGCGCCGAAAACACTTGTCGGTCACCAACCCTCCGCAGAAGGGTGCTCCGAGAACTGGAGAGTGAGCCGGTGGGGATGGCATACTTCCTGGCCATCCTGGCAGGGAGCAGGACAAAAGCCGGCTGCTGACATAGCTCCAGGGCAGAGCCAAAATGTCTTCGCCACAGGAAAGGCCTCATAGGAGAATCCCCCGGTCCAGTATCTCTGTGAGGGGATACTTGGCCCGCTGACACGGGTTCGAGCCTCATCCCAGTAGATTCCAAGATGAGCTGAAGTAATCCCATGAACAAGGATGGGCCTCATCCACAGACTGTACCCCAGAGGACTGCAGGTCGAGAGGCCTGGAGAACAGGGAAGAGTTATCGCCAGACTCTGAGGAGTCTGCAAACAGCTGCTGAGGGCCTGAGGCACCCTCCACCTGCCGAGTGACGCATCGGGAGTGAGGGACCGACAACCGATGGGGGCAACCCATGACCGACCAAGAATCCGCGGATCGAGCCCCAGTTTTTAGTTGTGGAGGCGGGGTTCCACCACAATGGGCGGTACAGCTGGTTCGGCAGAAAACCGGGCCGCTTTGGCTCCTTGATGACCATGAGGGTTGTTTCGCCGCTCAGGTGACAGTCACTTAATGGCCGGGAAGATGATGGAGGTCTGCTTGCTCCCGGTCAAAAGGAGTTGCTGCCACATCAGATCCTCGAGTGCCGACTCAACTTGCGCCGGAGCCTATCCTCCGAGGAGAACGATGACGAGGATGAGCAGCGCCGCGGGACCGGGCTGGACCGAGAGGAGGTCCGAGACGAGATCTCGTGTTTCCAAGGGTGGGTCTGGGAGGCAGTGGGGGAAACCTGTTCCTCCCCGGTCAGGAACCTTAACCGGGACCCGCACAGGAGGCACGGCAAGTCCTCGGTTTCCACTGGAGGAACCAGTGAAGAAGGGTTGGTTGTTTTACAGTTGACAGCGCCCGTTCGACGGGTCGGTAAAAATCTCGACTGCATCAACGGGTGTCTCGACCGGCTGACCTGATGGGGACACCTTTAAGCCAGTGGCCTTAGCCGCCACCTCGACTGAAGTCGAAGTGTCAACTATCCGGGAAGGGACCTTCCCGCCTCCCATGAACGCCAACAATGGACTTACATTTTGAGTCCTTTTCTTGGACCTAGAGGAGTGTCCAATGGCCCTCTCCTTCAGTAGAGAGGGACTGAAAAGCTCTCTAAAAGAAGCCGAGCAGGAGGAGCCCAAGGAGAGCGGATAAATGCTGCGATCGAGGAAGAAGAAGATGCGCCTGGGCCGCCTCCTCGAGGGCTATCATTTGCTCCAGCTGCTCAGCTGAAACCGCCGCGAACACCACCCAACGGGCCTCCTTCGACTTTATCGGAGGAATATGTCTCTCGCTCTAAGTTGGAGTCTGGCAGCACTAACTTCGAGAACATTGACCAAGAAGGACATGCACAATTCACAGGCCTGTAGATCGTGATCGCTTCCAAGGCAGTAAACGCACGGGAGTGCGGATCGGTTCGAGACATCTTCTGCCCACAAGGGCACCGCCGCCAAACCGAGTCGATTTGTCCATCGTAGCCGCAAAGGAAGAAAAAGACCAAGTCTAGTAAATTTAAATATGAGTTTCAGTTTAACCAAAGAGTTTGGATCCAGGCCTAAAACGGAGAGCGCAAAAGAGGGAACCTGAGTTTCCAAGTCGTAGGAAGATCTACGTCCATGGGGCGGAGCCGAGAGTTTTACACCCAGGTGGGTGGGAGGAGCCAGCTTGAAGACCTTCCGCAAGATTTAAAGCGGCAAGGAACCTGCCAGTAAGTGTGGCTAGAACAACATATCCATGTCCCTAGAATCCTCTTTACAAGACACTGGTTAGGTTCATCTGGAGTACTTGCAGTACTGGAGGCTACACCTTCACATGGACATTAACCAAATTGAGGCAGCCCAGAGAAGGGCAACTAAAATGTGCAGGGACTGCATCAGAAAACATAGGAAGACAGATTAACTAAGCTCAATATATATTTCCAGAGCAAAGGAGGGAGAGAGGTGTATGATCAAACATTCAAATGTCTTAAGGGCATTAACAAGGTGAAAGAGTCTAACGTTTCAATATAAGAAAATAGCAGGACAAGAGGACACAGCATGAGATTAGAGGAGGCCGATTAAGGGATAATGGAGGAAGTTATTTTCACAGAAAGGGTGGTGGATGCATGGAACGGCCTACCTCAGAAAGTGGTGGATACGAATACAGTGCAGGGCTCAAACAGGCATGGGATAGGCATAAAAGAGCAATACAGATGAGTATGACTACATAGGCCATTGACAGAGCAAAGGCCGATGGCACATTCATAAGGTAGAAAAGAAATGGGCAGACTGGATGGGCCTTTAGTCCTTATCTGCCATCAACTTCTATGTTTCTATGTTTTATGTTTCTGTTTCTAAGAAGACTCTATCTCCCTAAAATAAGAATATATATTAGAAGGACAGTCCCAATCCAAATTGAAACGTGTCGGAGGGAAGTAGCTACATGACAGCCAGAAAGACTTGCTGGGAATGGTGATCTGACTGTCTATCATGACCTGTAAACAACTGTCTGAGTGACAGTAGCCACGTGTTTAGAGGACAACGTGGGACGGGGTTGCCTGTCTTATAGGAAATCATAGGAATCAAGGATGATGCAAGTCTCCGTGATACCAGAGGCCTGAAGCCTGGGGTGTATCAATCTGGATCCCTGGGTGGAAACAGTCAGCTGTGCTCTTATGGATGGCCGGTTGACAAGGAGGAGAAATGGCTGTAAAGGTAAAACTTTATCCTCCAGCGAGAGCTAGTAGCCATCGTCGCGTAAAGTAGATGCTGAGGATGGTCCTAAAGGAGGAACCTTCAATGGATCTGCTAATCAGTCAAGACAACTGCTAAAGGGGTGCTGGTGTACACTGGCGCAATGGCCATTGATGACAGCGACCCTGGGAGAGCAAGCCGTAGCAGTATTCGGCGGCCCGGCAATGCCGAACTGATGAAGGCATCTTATGCTGCAATGTCGACGTGTACACTGGTGGTAGTATCCATCGACTAGTGCAATCCGGAGGATGAGGAGTACACGTCCCATCCTGGTAAATTATAAATGAGAGTTGCTGCAAGTAATGGCAATGTTGATCAAGACAGAGTCGATGACTTAAGTCAGCTTGAGGGGCACAGTTGACAGTGTGCACTGGTAACAGGACCACTGATTAGTGCAAGTCTGGGAAGGATAAGGAGTATCGCACTGCAGCATGCTGACGGTATGGTGCACATCTACAGTGTACTGGAAATAGTGGCGCAATGAGTGCCATCAACGCCGACAATACTGTAAGTGTCGCCGATGAGGAAGGTACGCCTATGGTGTATTGTTGACGGTGCACTGGGAACAGTGGTCATCGATGCGAGTAACCATGAAGCAGATGAGGAGTATTTCTCCCTCATTAAGATAATGGTTATAGTGCCCGCCGACGGTGTGTACTGGTAACAGTGGCCAACGGAGCAACTATGATGAAGATATGAATATTGCTACACATCTAGCTGATGTAACGGTGACCCTTCGACAGTGGACCCTGTAAAGTGGGCACGATGAGAGCAACCTTGAGGAAGATGAGGAGTATTGTTCCGCATCTAGATGATGATTAGAGTGCTCTGTCAACAGTGTGCACTGGTAACATTGGCCATCAACGAGAGCAACCCTGAGAAAAGATAACAAGTATTGCTCAAAGTCTTCCTGAATGGGGGTGGGAGAGGAATTGTCACAAATATCGCCAACAACAAAGCAGGTTTTCGCACGAAGGGTGTGAATGGTGAGAAAACACCATTCCCAGGTCGAGGTCTCGCTCGATGAAGACCTGCATGCACTAGAAAGAAGCTGTTGCTGTGCAGGTTGCAGACAGCAAAAATGAACTCGAGGATTCCTGGGGCCGCCCACTCTTGTATAGTCAAACAGTGATGAGGTCACCTGTGGGCCCTAGACAAAGACTACTGGGAAAGCCTGCAGCAGAAGAGCGCCTCTGGCTATAACCCAAGTGTATTACCTGCAGCAAGAGATTAACCCTGTGGAAGATCTACTGTTACAGGTAAGTAACCTGTTTTTCTAGGGACGTGATATGATGTTCTATCCACACTTTCTGGCAGACTAAAGCAGTTCTCCGGGAGGAGGGAAGGTCACAACCCTACTTAGAGAACAGAGATGGGAGAACCAGGCCCCAAACCAGCATCCTGGCATGACTCAAGGTCAATGTGGTAATGGGAAATGAAGGCGCAGGTTGACCTCCAGATAGCAGCCCTGCAGATTTCCTGGATAGGGACATCCCTGGAAGCAGCCACCGAGGCAGCGGTATGATGGGTGGAATAAGCCCAAAGCTCTCTTCTGGGAGGCTCCCCACCCGCCAACCCATAGCAGAGGTCGATGCAGAATACAATCCACCTGCCAGTCATCCGCTAACAGCCGGTCTGCCAGGTGCAGCTTCAGCGAGGGTAACAAACAGCTGGCAAACCTCCAGGAACTCCAGCCATGTGCTCCTTATAGCAGGCAAGCGCCACCGCGAGGTCCAAAGTATGGAGCCTGTGCTCGGCCTCCAAAGTGTGATTGGTGAAGTACACTGGGAGATTAATCATCTGGTTATGAAATCAGACACAACCTTCAGGAGGAACTCGGTTGGGGTGAAGGACAACCTTGTCCCTGTGGAAGACCGGTAAGGAGACTCCACCGAAAGTGCCTGGAGTTCACTGATCCTTCAGGCTGACATGACAGCTACCAGGAAGGCAGTCTTCCATGACAGGTGAGACATGTCACACCTATGAATCAGTTCAAATAGCTTGCCCATGAGCTTTGCCAAACCAGCAACAAGTCCCATGGCGGTGGTGTTTCACGCACCGGAGGGAATGTGGTCAAGGCCCTTGAAGAAGCACCACACCACCATCTCCTGCATCACGACCGAGACCGGCCTGCATCCGTAAGCAGAGATGGCTGTCAGGTGCACCTGCAGGTCACACCAAGGTCCGGCTACAGAGGATCACAGGTAATTAAGGATATAGCTACTGGACAGGACAAGGGTTCCAACCCTTTGCCCTGGCACAAATGAAGACACTCTTCCACTTGAAGGCATAGCATTTCCTGGTCGACTCTTCCAAGAAACCTCCACAACAGTGAGGACATCTTTAGAGAGACCCAAAGGTTGGAAAATAGCCACTCAGGAACCAGGCTGTGAGGTTCAGGGATTGATAGTCCAGCTGGAGTACCTTCCCTGACTGATGCAGAGCAGGTCTGGGCAGAGAGGAAGATGCCCAGAATACATGCGGATGAGGCTGAGGAGACTGGGGTACCAGAACTCATGGGCCAGTCCAGAGCCATAAGGGTCACCCGTGCTTTGTCCCTCCTGGCCTTGAGCAAGGCCTGTGAAACAAGGAAGTGGAGGGAAGGTAAAGAAGATGCTTGGGGTCCACGACCTTGAGAAGGCATCCCCTGCAGCTCTCCCTGCTGAAGGGGCATGCACAAAACAGCCTCAGCTTTGCATTCTCCCTGAGGCAGACAGGTTCACCGGAGGGGTGCCCACTGGGAGAACAGACTGTACTACTTCTGGGTGGAGAGACCACTGTGAGACACCTCGCCCACATGGCTGAGAGTGTCCGCCAGCTGGTTGGACGTCCCTGCTACATGAATGGCTAGGAGATCAGCCTCCAGGCTGTGCACGAGGTCCACACATCAGAGCTTCCTTGCACAGTGGCATGGAGCGTGTCCTGCCTTTTTGTTGAGGCAGTACATGGTTTCTGGTGTTGTCCGCCTGGACCTGGAACCACCTGACCCTAGATGTGCAGAGCAAATGCAGTCAGCGCCAGCCAAACTAGTCAGAGCTCCAGCAGGTAGACGTGGGCATTGGGACTCCCCGGGGTACAGAGCCCATGGACTTGGTGTGTTTCCAGGTGGGCACCCGCCAATGAGAGAGGAGAGAGGCATCGGTCGCCAAGATGACCATTGGCTCTGGTCGGACAAACGGGATTCCATTCCTGCAGATGCTTTGAACTAACCACCATGGAGGGCATTCCACATCCGCTGGGCCACAGTGACCAGCTGGTCGAAGTGACCTTGCGCCAAGACCACTGGCTGGCCAGCTTCCACTACAGAGAATGCATTTTCCATCGAGCACACTGGACCACACTGGTACAGGCCGCCATAACCCAGCAGACCCAGGAAGTCCTGGACAGGGCGATTTGCCCAACCCAAAATGATCGGGCAAAGGAGCAGAGAACATACGCCTGTCTGATGGGAGCCGGATCTGGCCCCTGCAAGAGCTGAGAGGCCCGCCCGATGAAGTGGATCACCTGCTAAGGCACGAGTTCTGATTTGGCCTCGCTGACCAGAAGGCCAAGGGAGATTCAGGTCTGGAAAGCAAGGTCCCTGGACCGCTCCACCTGCTGCCTGGAGGACCTGCTATCAGCCAGTTGTCCAGGCAGGGTAAACCTGGACCCCTCGTGCCTCAGGTAAGCTGCCACAATGCACTTTGTGAAGATCCTGGGGCCGTGGATAGCCAAATGGCATGGCCTGAACGGAGGACCCAGGGCGGCATGACAGGCATGAGGGAGGCACCTCATCCCATCACTGGGCAGGCTTGGAGGAGGGTCTGGCCGAGAGCCACTGGAGCCTCTCTCCCCAGGCTTACTAAATGACAGAGGCAACTGACTTTGGCCGAGGTCACCAGGTCTGGCTCGCTGTCCAGCCTAGGGCTGGACTGGTCTGGCCACAGGAGTAGAGGTGGGGGAGAAAGGGCTTCCATTTTCCTGCTGCTTGGAGCCCTTGGGGGTCCTTCTGGGCAGATGTCACAGAGTCCAAGGTGGCACTGGATTTCTGGCGAGGTGGCCCTCCGACCCCTGGCCCAAACAAATCATTGCCCAAAAGGAACATCTGCCAGCTCGTGGCTGAGTGTCCGCCCAGAAGGCCTAGATCTTCAGCCAAGCCCTGCACTGCATGACTACTGAGGTTGCCACGGAGCGGCACAATAGTCCCCAATATCCATGGCAGTCTGGAGTTGTTATTTAGCTACAGCCCATCAGTCAACCTGGTTGACCGTGGGTCTGGAGGTCCGCTGGTAGATAAGGAAGCACCTCACCCAAGGTGTCCAGCAGGGCATGGGAGAAGTTGGCCATAAGGAAGGCTGAACCTCACTGACCTTTGCCGCGATGGTCCAATTTTTGGACTCTTTGTAAGGTGGTTTATCTATGTCTCTAGTGTTGCCCGAGCTCCTGAACACTGAATCCACCACCAGACCCTTCAGTGAATTCCAAGAGGGAACCAGTAGGTAGCGATACTTGTGGCCATCTGGGAGGAGGGCACAGGACAGGAAAGCTGGGTGCTGCCGAGCTCTGGGGAGGGCTAAGAATGGCCTCCACAGGAGAATGTCTCCGTCGAGGATCTCTATCAGTGGGTAACGGGCCTGTTTCTGGACGGGCTACATTTCATCTCCGTGATTCTGGAGATCAGCCAAGAAGGCCCAGAAAGGAAGTAGGGTCTTTGGTTGAGAGATCTCTCACAGACTCCTCGCCCACCGGGCGGGAGTGCGGGGAACCCTCGACTCCAAACAGTCATTGAAAAGTGGTCGACCATTTAGAGTCCCCACTGATTCTCAGAGGACAGTCAGGGGTGACGGTGACGACAGCTGATGAGGAAGCCCCTTAACCTGCCGGGACTCCCTAGTCAGAGCACCAGAAGTCAGTTGTTTAGGCAACAGGTCCATGAAAATTGGTGGAGACGCTAGGATCTGCCAAGCCAGGACTGTCTTGGTGGGCTCCTTAGGCGGAGAAGGTGTCTGCCTGTCTGGCAAAAGGCAGGTGATGGCCGGTAAGCTTCATACTGGTGAACACCAGATGTTGCTACATGAGGTCCATATAGCGTTGACGAATTTGTGCTGGGAAGCTTCCCCAGCCGAAGAGGATGAGGACGGCGAGGCAGCAGCGCTACTTAACGTGGTGTCGAGCGGAGGCCAACATTGGCAGGAGCTGCCTGACCCATGGGAATGTGACCAGACCTTGATTGCTTTGGGGAGATCAGCAGCGGGCTCGGAGGGAGTCGGCAAATGCCGAGGCTCCTCGGCTCTTGGTCATCACCAGAGGCAGCGGTCAGCAGACTGATCCATCCCTCCAAAGGTCTGATTTAGGACCGAGTCCTGGACAAATAAGTGATGGCCTCTCAGTCGACAACTGGTCAGTTGGCTTGAGAAAATCTCGTCCGGGACTTCAACTAGTGTCTCGCCAACTGGCCTGACGGGGTTACTATGGAGCTGACGGCCTTGGCCAAGGATTCACCAAAGTCAGATCTGAAAGTAGCGCGAAATCAGAAGCTCTCAACAGAGAGCGCCTCCCATCCTACTGAATGAAAACTCGCCCTTCTTTTTGGACTATTTCTTGGATTTAGGTTTGTGTCCAAAGGGTCCCTGACTAAGAGTCAGCAGGAAATGACACAAATCCTTGAAGGACCCCATGAAAGGAGAGCTTAGCTGAAGCGGCACAAAGGCAGAAGCCGAAGAGGAGTGAGCTGCAGCCTGGGCCGCCTCTTCAAACACCCAAGCTGTTCAGCGAACCCGCAGCTGCAGAGACCACCCAACATGCATCCTTCAATTTGACTGGTGGGTTCCGCTGGTCCAGGTGGCCTAGCTTGAGTCGGGAGAGACGGACCTTCGAGAACGTCGGTGAAACGAGGACAGAAGTCGCAGGCCTGGGGATTGTGCTCGTGTCTCCCAGGCAGTAGATGCACGTGCGTGGAGTCCATTCGACATCTTCCGCCCGCAAGGGCACCAGCGAATCCGGAGCCGCATTTGTCGTCCATCACGGTCGCGATCATTGATTGAGCTGAAGGAGACAACAAAGTTTAAATGTTTTAGAAAGTAAATCCAAAGATTTATGTTGCAGGGCTCTACTCAGCACGAGAGCGTAACGAGAGAACCTGCTTCTTCCAGCAGAAAGGAAGATCTGGCATTATGGGGTGGAGCTGAAGTTACCACCCAGGTTGGTGGGAGAAACCAGCTTGAAAACATTTCCGCCAAGTCTTAAAGGAAAGGCACTGCCAGAAAGTGTGGAAAGAATATCATATCCACATCCCTAGAAAGAACAATTACGTACTTACCGTAGCAGTAGCTCTTCAAAAGAATCTTTCATCAGGCCACATCTTTAAAATGTGCAGCCAGAGCACTAGGACAACACGGAAACATTTGCAAGCAGTCAGCCAGGGGCTGCCCACACACGTCAGCATATACATTTATTTAGTTAGTTTTTGTTGACCAAGTAAGTAGTAGACAAAGTTTGCCTATTTTCAGGCACGACCCGGGGAGGGGATACAGATGAATGCTAACTGACCTTGAACCAGATTAAGCTGCTGGTGGTATTTTTAGTGAATGGGGAAATTTGACCAGCGCGATCGGGAAATTTCTACTCTTCCTGCAGGGGAACTGTTTGGCCGTTTTGCTGAGATGGTCACTTCTCCTTGTACTCTGGAGGGTGAGGACGCTGTCTGGATGGGAGTTTGGTCCCAGCTCCTGTGCTATCTACTCAGGAGGCTGTGGATCTCGCTATGGCAGCTGCTGGTCTCTCCTCTGACAGCGCTGCAGAAGACTTTATGGAAATTGGCTCAGGACCTACTTGTCTCTCTGTTGCTGACTAGTCTTTCGCTGTTTCTGCATCTTGGAGTCCCCAGTTCACTGACGAAACAGGAGCAGCTGCATGTTGGTGTAGAGATGGACACGGACCTTCGGTGGTTCCGCTCGAGGGGACCAGTATTGTGTCGACCGGTAGGGCAAGTTACCTGGTCGGACGCCTGCTCAGGGAAGCCAGTTCTTTCTTCCACAGGCTCTCCAGTGATAGTTCTGGCTGGCAGTATTAGCGATCCTGTTCCGTGTGCCTAAAGTCACTGGACTTGCCACCTAATCTCCTGACATTGCAGCATGGTGCTGCTTCGGAAACCCGACACTGGGCATGTCTCGTGCTGAGCGGACTGTTCCTGCTCCACCGCCTACTCCACCTTCGGAGACTACATTTTCATTTTTGGACGCGGATACCTCCACCAAATGGGGTGATTTGCCCGCACCCCTCTGGTCACATTTAGAGACGCTTCTTGGTCTCCTGGAAGGGCCCTATCGGCAGCTGGCTGGGTCCTCAGAGGCTTCAGGACACTGGACTCCAGACCCATCTGATCTCTCCTACAGAAGGATGCGTATTCCACTGTGGCCACTAACGTTGATCCTGGGATGAGCTCCACCACACCCCAGGGTAACTCACTGAACTTATTACCTATTGTCTCTAAAGTTGGTGTTTCTGCTTTCATTTCTGCCAGGTTTTCCAGTTTCGGTTGGGGATCTTTGCTTTTTAGATGGGTCACCTTGGGTCTTAAATACCCTAAACAGTTTGTAGAGGGGTCGAGTTGAAAACATTTTCTCAAATGCAATCTGAATTCCAACTGAACAACACTGAATTCTTTAGATATTATCAATGTTCTCATTATATTACTAGTATAATTGGTCTTACTGACCTTTCTCAGAAACCCTCAATGCCTAATATTTTGACTTACCAGAAAAGTATTACAGGGATACCAGGTAATTTATTTCGCAAGTATATAAAATACTGATGGAAGACAGAGGGTTCTGGCTATACAAAGAGTCAAGGGAAGTGGGAAACAAAGGCAAGCCTAAACCTCACAGAACAAAATTGGCATTATATCTGGCTGGGGGTTCACAAAACTACTAACTCACCATCGTGGAGAGAATTTAGATGGAAAATTATTATTAGTTTTTTAGAACCCCAACAATTTCCATCCACTATAAGCACCTCTCCAACAAATGCTGGAGAGGCTGCAACTCATTAGGATCACACTATCATATCTTCCGGATTGCCCAAAAATCACTCCCTTTTGGAATAATATTTCTGGAGAAGTGGCCTCAATCTTTTTCTTCCACTCCATTAAAATTTGAAAACCTGGTTTTGGGTCTCCACCACGGAAAATTAAGAATTCAGCAGGAAAATGCCTTTTTTATATTTTGATTGGGCAGCCTCAAGGTTATTACGAAACTGGATGTCAGATCTCTCCTCCCTTAAAGGCCTGGTTCAGGAATATAGAGTTAGTGCAAGGGACAGAAGCAATCACAGCCCAGTTAAGGTTATCTACTGACAAATTTAATACACGTGGTTACCTTTTTTTAAATATAGAGAAATGAAGGAGGCCCCAATACTGGAACAATTTCTCCTATGCTAACCTTATACAAGTGATAATTAAAGACTCAACGTAAGGTTGGATATGGTGGGTGTTGGGAGCCTAATGGCGGATTTCATCTCTACAGGGTAAAGAAAGGGGAAGGTGGGAGAAAGGAAAGGGAAGGAACTATTAAGAATTGATTAAGGGGTATCTCCGGTGATTAGCCAGAAGTGGAGGGCATTGCTTTCTACTTCTTTCTCTTGTTTTTCTTATTTACTGTAAAGGAAACAAGGACTCACTCATTTCTTTTTCTTTTTTTTTTTTTTAGAAAAGAGTTGTTTTTATTATTGTTGCAAGAGTTATATATGGTTCTAAGAGATACTGACTTGCTGGTATAAGACATCTTTATGAAAAATCTCCACGAAAACAGACTTAGAAGCTTCAGGAACCAATATGGAGGCTATATTTTAAAGCAAGAAATGGTGGCGTGTTTAGCAGACTTCTTTCTTTCTTTGAATGGTGCAATTCACATTGACAGGGTTGTACGCTGAGAAGAGCCTGCAGAGGTGAACCTGTAATAACAAACAAAAATCTCTTTTTCCTCCTTTTTTTTATTTTTATACATAAGTAACCTGATTAACATGGTAAATAGTGCAGGAGAAAGCACATGATGAAATTGATCTGTACTGTTTTGGAGACCAAAACATTAATTTTGTAATAAGATGGTTCAAGGATCTGTATTATGAACCTTTAATAAAATTATTTTAAAGTTCAAAATAAAGTTAGTGTTTCTGGTGTCGGTACCACACCAGAAGCTGTATCTAGCCTTGTCTGCTGAAAATAGGATGGGGCTCTAGCCCTGAGGCTCGGCTCTGGCTGATCACCAGGAGAAGTCTTCCTGGCCCCTTTGTTCAAACTTGCTGATTTGTTTCATTTCACTGGGGACCAGCTCCTGGAGGAACACAGTACCGCTTTTGTAATGGGGCTTGGAACACACTCCTGACAGGTTGTTTATTGCTAGGTCTCTGTTAAAGAAATCAATGAAATTTTTTTCCTTGGAGATTTTGCTTTAATTTCATTAGGGAATGGTAATTATGATGTTAGCATTAAAATGTGTAATTTGGATAGGTACTGGTCTCAATATAATACTCTTAAGAATGACCCCTGCCTGGTTCTTTTCCAGGCCATAACCCTCACTAAGCCACTGATTAAGACCATTACAGTTTTATTCAAAATGAAGGGGTTAATGTTGAGGATATCCTTTTTGGTTGCGGTAACGATGTGATTTTAGGCCAACCTACCCCTACTATGGATAGTGAACAGATTTGGGACGGGGTTGGAAGGTGAAAGTTAAACTTTCCTCCACTAATTCTGGTCCTGTATACCTTCCCAGTGTATTTTTTGGGCCGGACAGGGGCTCTATTTTTTTATATGGGCAACCTAGATCTTGTTTTAAATGTGGCTCTCGTTCTCACCCGAGTTCGCCTGTGATGTAACCAGATGTAGTCATTGTTTAGAGTACGGTCATCTAGCCTCAGCCTGCTTGAATCTTTTTAAATGCAACCTATGTGAACAAACCCGGTCATGCTTATGGCCGCTGTCCTTGGGCCTCCCATAATCGTGAGGATTGACCCTCCCATGAAAGTCTCATCAATCAGGCCCAGCATGCTTTAGCTTCATGAGTTGCTGTTGCTCAATCTGTCCCTGCCAATACTGCCCCGGCCTCTGCACCAAATAAACTGCTCCTCCTATCCCTCCCCTGTGCCTTTGGTTGCTGCACTTCCTCCCTCATGCTTGGCCTCAGATTTGGCTTGCTGCTACAACTGTCCCTGCTGGGACTCTTGTACTTAGTCCTGTGGACACTATGCCCCCGAGTCCCTTTACGGTGGTTCCCCTAGAAACAAAACAGACGTGGTAAAACCATGTCTGAGCCCAAACTTTACAGAAAACTATTCCTTACAGGAAGCCTTCACTCCAAGGATTCTGTGCCTGTTGGGAATATTTTTGCCCCTTTGGAGGAAGATACTGAGGGGATTCAGGTGACCTAGACTGATACCTCGTGATATTGTCTCCACTATTGCCAAGCACCGATAGCCGCTCTGAGGACTTTATAGCTAAGAGGACTAGACACAGGCAAGCAGGGAAACCTCCTTGAGTGTTTTTCCAGAGTAGGATTTCTGGCTCTTTCCTTTTTTCCCCTTTTATGTCTTCCTTAACATTTTCTACTTTAAATGTTAATGGTATTAAGAGTGAGAAGAAACAAGTTGTTTCTTTCCCTTCTTCATTCCTTCTCCTCTGAAAATTTGCCTACAGGACATTCGTCCGAAATCTCAATGGGATCTTCAGCATGCCTCTCATTGTTGGTCCCAGGGCCTTCCTTTTGGTCTGTGGGGACGATACCTGTGATGGTTTGGGCATTTTGTTTTCTAACCCTCATCTCCCGGTTTCTAGATTAGTAGACATACCGGGAGGGCCCTGTGTTAGGATGTTTTTTTCTTCTGAACGCTCTAGGGTCATCACGGTGTATGCCCCACACCAAAGCTCAACGCTAGGCACCTTTAAAGAAGTACAACCTTTTGCATACTTCTCGGTTGGTTGTTTGGTTGGGCAATTTTAATTGTGGATTATCTATCACTGAGAGGGGTTTAGTCACGGATAATATTTTTCAAAGCTATGGAATCACAAAAAAGTTTATCTCTACAGCACATATGTTAAATTCCTATCTGGTGTTATATCCTACAGGGGTTACACATATTTTCAGGGACCTCTCCGACCCGCATTGATTTCATTTTCTTATCCTCGGTACTCAAGGTTGTGCAGGCTTCACCCGCCCATAGAATTCTCAGATCACACTACTCTATATAGTTACTATTTCCTGGGAGGGAGCTCCCAGGTATAAAAAGAATGGGTGGCGTGTTGAATTAATCATTGTTGGACAATCCTCGCCTCTGTCAGTTATGGAGAGGGACTGGGTGGCTCGCTTCAGTGCTGGAATGTTATGATTCCATTTTGATTGGTGGGAAGATTCTAAACAAGGTTGAAGTCCTTTTTCAACGTCAGGCACATATTAAATCTACTACTGAATATATGGGACTTGCAGCTGAGACACCAATTACTGCATCTTACTTCCTCTCTAAACTACTAACCAGGATTATAGTGGGCCTATAGCTACTATAAAGAAGTAAATGGAGGCTACGATATGATAGGGGAAAATTTAGAACAAGAATTACGCTTTGGTACCTCTATGACACGCCACTCTCTGACCCCTTTACAGAGAATAAAAAACGGATCGATTCTCGATTAATCTCTGTTTTGACTGATGTGCATGGCCATGCTGTCAATGACCCACACAAGCTTTTAAATGTGGTTGAAACTCATATGGCTTCCTCCTTAGCTCCTGACCCTGTCCTGGCAGCTGAGGTGGTTACTCTGATTTTGGATAAGCTGCAGCTACCCACACTGACCGAGGCTCAACAGCAGACTTTGATAGCTGATGTTACCTTGGCATGAGATTACTGCAGCTGTTCAGGGGTTGCCTTCCAAATCTGCCCTGGCACGGATGGACTCAGTGCTGGCTTTTATAAGACCTTTTACAGTCTCTTGGGCCTGTGTTGGTGGTCCTCCTGAATTTTATCTTACACTCTGGGGAATATGCTCCATCTATGTCTGAGGCTATTTTGCTCCTTCTATACAAGAAAGGGATAGGACTGATTTAAGTAATTGGTGGCCCCTTAGCCTGCTAAATTCTGACTTGAAAATACTGAGTAAAATTCTTTTGGCTAGGCTTTCTACACTTACCCCCTGCTCCTACACCCAGTGCAGGCTTGTACAGTTCCAGGACGCAAACATGACAACTTAATTTATTTAGAGAGGTGTTTGCCTAAGGGATGTGGGTCCCCTAACAAGGGTTCTGCTGGTTTGGATCAGGAGAAAGCTTTTGATCGGGTGGCCCATTCCTTTTATTCCTGGCATTGAAAGCTTTTTGGTTCCCTGATCAGTTTATTTTTGGCTCTCTGCAATGTACAAGGGTGCTGTGCTTGTCCCTAATGTTAATGGCTGGCTTGGGAGCAGGTTGGCTATTACTAAAGGGGTACGACAAGGCTACCCACTCAGTCCTGTTCTCTATGGTTACCATCTATATTTTTATTTGGTTATTACATCCAAACCCTGCTTTGCAGGGCCTTGATGCGACTCTTTCTCTACCACAACACAAGGTATTGGCTTATGCTGACGACCTAGTGTTGCTTATGCCCCTTCATTTTTCTGTCCCTGCTTTTAACAGACTCTATTGAGCTTTTTTACACCTCTCAGGCTCCAGAATTAATTACAGTAAGAGTAAGGGGTTGTTATTGGTTCTACTCCTGTCCCGCCCAGGGGTTTGCTGGGATCCCTGTTTCTAGGGAACCTATTAAGATTTTGGGCCTATTGTTTGGCCCTGGTGATATGGCAAAGATAAACTGGGACACACTCTAGCCAGGGGTCTAGGATGGTAGGAAACTGGAAAGGGCAGCAACTGTCAAAGAAAAAGTGGTACTGTTGATTAAAACTGTTCTAACACCCATTTTTTTCTATAGTTCTTATGTTTTTCTTCCCTGCTTAATATTTGGACATAGCTTTTTAGTGGGTTTTTTTCAAGCTTTTGGGAGTCTCGTTTGAACCCCTTAAGCGGAGATTACCTATAGACCAATACTGAAGGTGGTGTCTCTATGATCCATCCTATTGTTTTTGTTTTAACAGTCTTTTGTGGTGATAACTTTGGTAAGGTGTTGAGACCAGAGGATCTCATTTGAAGACCTTTTTTAGATCACTGGCTCACTTTATGTAGGCCTAGTTGGCAATGTGGTAATCCTCGGTTGTTGTCCAAACTTTCTGCTGTACCAAATAGTATTAAAGACTGCATAAAACAGCTTATTAAATGGGACACCCATAATGCTCTTTGACTGCTGATAGGAAAATGGTCTATAGGTCCATCTTATTAGTCCTAACGCTCTACTGAGATTGTTTTCCTGAGTGCCTGCAGGATAGGCAGGTAGTTGTTCTCTGGCATTTACAAAATAAACTTATCCATCCTTACGCATGGTATTGTTTATGGCTTAGTAGTTTTGGGAAGTTGGGGGTTAAGGGAATAGCAAGCATAAACAAATGTCTGAAAGATTTTGTCCTTGTCCTACTTGTATTCACTTGCTGGAAACTCAAAGTCCTCTTTGCTGAATGTGCTTATATACAACCTTTCTGGTCTTTTTGCTGACCGATGGCAGGAGCCAGAATTTAGGAATATTGTTTATCCCACTTTTTGTTTGGTCCTTTTTCAAATACTTTTGTTAAATATCATAGTGATAACCTTTATGTTATTTTTTGTATTCTACGCTATTATGTATGGCAGTCTAGATGTCTCTGATTTTACTGCAGAAGTATGTTACGATGATGAATTATTCATCAATGTTGGTAAAGCCCTGAAACGCCTGATGGACTATGACTTTTCTCACACTCCTTGGAACGCTTTGAAAGCTACTGGATCAATTGCATGGCATGGGCTACCTGATTGTTTCAGTATTGTATGATTGTTTATTTCTGTTTTTCCTTTTGTTTTGTTATGTATTGAAGTCCATTTCTCAATAAAATTCCACTACCTTTTAGAGAAGTGCCATTGGATCTTTAACTACCACCAGAACAGGCAGATGGGACTTGATTTAATGTCATCCGAAAGACGGACCTCAAGAGTGCAGCAACCCTCCCATGCTGCACTACAGTGTCAGTATTAGGATTTAACTCAATGCCTGGTGCATGAGTGGCCCTCCTCTCCTTAGTTCCCGTTAAGAGATCACGCCGGATGACCACCCTATAGGGACCCATAAGAGACCCCAGCCCTCCACATACCAGGCAAGACGGGCTGGAAAATGTAGCAAGGGAGACAGCAGCACAAGAATCCATCCTTTGCTGCAAACCCATAACAGAAAGGGAGAAGCAGGGTGGGACAGCATGGCCTGATGAAAGAGATTCTCTCAAAGATGTACTGTTATGCAAGTACGTAACTGTTCCATCTTCTTTGAGGATATCTCTCATCAGGCCACACCTGTGGAACATGTCCCTACCAGTACCAAAGCTAACAGTCTGCCAGACTGGATCCTATAAGCCTATGGTAGTAGGCTTTGTAACACAGCTAGGCCAAACCCAGCCTGTTCACGAGAGAATGTCCAGACTATAGTATTCCGTGACGGTGTGTATTGTACTCCAGGTAGCAGCTGCTGCACAGATCTCTACGCCAGAAACATTCTAAAACAAGCAACAGAAGTGGCCATGTCTCTTGTGGAATGACCACGAACCACCAAGAAGTTCCTTACAGTACTTCCGAACAGAGAACGAATACAGTGCACTAGCCATCTGGACGAGCACTGTTTAGAAACAGAGGCACCCTTTTGATGGGTGAACAGAACAGAAAGCTGTGTACTTTCTGCAGTCCTTTGTACAGTGTGCATTGTACCAAAATATCCTATGCACAGCTAAGGTATGGAACAATGCTTCCCTGGACTGGCACGCCTGGATAATACACTAGCAGGTGGATGGTTTTAATTTAAAATAAACTCAAGCACCTGTTTTGGGAGACACTTATGACTGGTACGCAAAGACACCCTGTCTTTGTGAAAAATCAATAAGGAGGCTCACACATTAGAGCCTTACAGCTTTGAAATCCTTCAAGCAGAAGTGATTCCAACTAAAAATAACACTTTCCACCGGCAAAGCAGTTGGATTTCGCCACGATGCCAACGACCTGGATTCAGGAATGAGCCCGGGAGCTGGAGGGACAGCTGGGGGGAGGCTTGAGCGTCCAGGGCAGCTCATCTTCTCCCGGGAGGGAGGGCACGCCGGTGTGACTGGCCCCAGGCGGAGATCTGAAGTATAGCAAGCTCACGAGTAGAACAGTGGGGAGGGCATCACGTCGTCGGCGTCCACGCCGTGATGTCTGGGCAAGTGATGGCCTGCAGAAAACCAAAATCACTCTCCGCACCGGGAGATGGAGCCGAGCCTGGTCCCGGTGTGCTACCGCCTACCCAGCTGTTTCGGGGCCCAACGAAACACAAAAGGTTCAGGGTGTTATGCCTCACCCAGTCCCCGCCGGGGCGGTATTCGGGCAGGATGGGGACCTGAACAGCCAGGTAAGGCAGATAGCAGGGACAGGCTTCATTGGCGATCCTGATAATGCGGTGCCGGTAGGGATGGAGGAGGAGATAAAACAGAAATGGAAAAAATGAAAATAAGCAACACTTTCCAAGAGAGAAAGTGTGTTACAAGTCATGGCTGGCTTAACGGGAGCCAAAGTTACCTTATCCAAAACAAAATTTGAGTCACAAGCCAGGACTGATTTCTAATAGGAGGATTTATGTGAAAACACTTCAAGAATGTACAAGCTACTTCCAGCTGGCAAGCATATGGCCATCCACAGGCACATGGAAAGATGATATAGCAGCCAGGATCACTTTAGAAACATAGAACTTGATGGTAGATGAGGACCGCCAGCCCACCTAGTCTGCCCATTTCCCTACCTACTGTATAAGCTCCAGATTCTAATTGATCTGTGGCCTACCTCCTTTTCCTACCACTAGTTTTGCCTTCTGCTTGTCCCATGCATTTTCAAATGACAACTGTTTTTGCCTCCACAACGCTCCTCCAGGAGGCTGTTCCATGCATCCACCACCCTGTCTGTGAAAAAATATTTCCTCATTGTGCCCCTGCATCTTCACCCCACCAGCCTCAAATTGTGACCTCGTTCTTGCACATCTCCTTTGCTGAAAGCTACTCCCTCTTGAACTCTGTTGATCCCCTGAAGTATCTGAATGTCTCCATCATACTCCCCCTGCTCATCTAGAGTATACATATCGAGTTCTCTCAATCTCTCCTCATACGGTTTCTGGTGTAGTCTCTGCACCATTTTCACTGCCCTTTCTGGTCTGCTTCCACCTTGTCGATGTCCTTTCAGAGATGAGGTCTCCAGAACCGCATGCAGTACTCCCAGACGAGGCCTCACTCAAGTGCCTGCACAGCAGCATTACCACTTCCTGTTTTCTATGGGTGATACCTCTCCTATGCACTCTAACATTCCACTGGCTCTCCTCACTGCCTACTCAGATTGTTTGGCTACTTTAGATTATCTGTTATGACTACCCCAGGTCCTTTTCCATTCTGGTTGTTGTTAGTCTCCCCCATAGTGTATTCTCCTGATTTTGTTCTCCAAGTGGAGCATTCTGCACCTCTTGGCACTGAATCCAAGCTGCCACACTCTTGACCACTCCTTCAACTTGCCAAAGTCTCTCATTTGATCCACCCTCCCCCAAAGTGTCAACCCTATTGCAGATCTTGGTGTCATCTGCAAAGCAGCATACTTTTCCTTCGTGTCCATCTACAATGTTACTGATGGACATTAAAGAGGACCAGCCCAGCAATGAACCCTGTGACACCACGCTGGTTACCCCCATTGCTTCAGAGTGAACTCCGCTTACCACCAACCTTGAGTTCTGTTGCTAAGCCAATTTCTGACCCAGTTTACCACTTTGGGACCTACTCCTAGATTGCCCAACTTGATTACTAACCTCTTTTCCAGAACTGTGTCAAATGCTTTGCTAAATCTAACTGGCCATGTCCACCGCCCCTCCCTTATCAACTACCCTTCTTACCAGTCAGAAATCTATCAGATTCGATTGGCATGAACTTCCTGTTGTGAATCCATGTTGCCTTGGGTCCTGTGCCCCGCTTTTAGGTATTCTACAGTCCTTCCCTTTAACAGCGATTCAATCATTTTTCCCACCACTGAAGTCAAACTGGTTTATAGTTACCTGCTTCACCTTGCTCCTACTCTTGTGAAGGGGTATCACGTTCGCCCTCCAGTCCTCCGGTACTACTCCCTCCTCCAACGATTTGTTGAATAGGGCTGTCACTGTGGTGACAGTTTCACCTCTCGAGCTCTTTTAGTATTCTGAACGATCTCATCTGGACCCATTGCCTTATCCACCTTCAGTTTCAAGAGTTCCTTTACAACTCTCTCTCTGTGAATGGACTGGTGTCCACCCTCTTTCCTGTGTGTGTCTATTTGCTAATAAATTGGTCTACCCTCCCTTCTTTTGTGAATCATGAGCAACAGCATTCGTTCAGTATCTCAGTCTTTCCAGGTTCCTCCACTCACTCCCCCCTCTTACTAAGCCTCACTATCCTCCCTTGGCCTTTCTTCTTTCCCTTATCTACCTGAAGAAGATTTTGCCCCATCCTTCACTGTCTGGGCTATCCTTTCCTCTGTTTTTGCCTTTGCATTGTTGACTGCTTTATCCATCTCCTCTGCTTTGCCTGATACAGTTTCTTGTGTTCCTCCTTCGTGTTTCCTGAATGTCAGTTTTTCTCTCCAACCTTCCCTGCCTCTTCTTTTTAAAACCATAATGGTTTTCTTTTTTTCTGGCTTTCTTCACTAGCTTCACACAAAGGCTTGTTGCCTCTGTTATGGCTCCTGAGGTTCTCTCACTGTACCTCTACTCCCTGCGCCAGTGTTCTCTTGAGGCATTCACCCATTTTAGTAAAATCAGGCCTCTTGAAATCAGGGAATCTGGCTTTATGTGGCTTGATTCTTCTGCTGTTTCTACCCTGAACCATACTGTATGGTGGTCGCTGAACCCCAGATTACTGCCCACCAATACATCCATTATTCTGTCTTCATTTGTGAGCACCAGGTCCAATATTGCTCCCTCATGGGTGGGTTATCCCACAAGTTGCGTGAGGCATGCCTCTTGCAGGGCATCCAAAATTACTTTGCTCCTGGATGTGTCTGCAGCATAGGTGCTCCAGTTAACATCAGACATATTTAGGTCCCCTACCAACAACACTTCTCCTTTCTCTCCATTTTAAGGATGTTATCCGGCATTACCCTATCTGTTCCCCTTCTTGCGTGGTGGGTTTGCAGATAACCCTGTGGATAGTGGTGCCATTTACTGACTCCAGTGTGACCCACAGTGCCTCCTCTCCTTCCTGCTTTGCTTTATCTCAGTTGCCTTGATCCCTTCCTTGATGTAGATTGCTACCCCTCCTCCCTTTTTGCTCTCCTTGTCTTTCCTGTAGACTGTATACCAAGGCATTCTAACATCCCAGTCATGGCTTTCTGTACACCATGTTTCAGGTGACAGCCACTATCTACAGTCTCCCTCTGCAATCAATGCCACTAGGTCAGGAATCTTGTTATCCAGGCTGTGGGTTATTTTTGTACACATGGCCCTCCAGGTTTTAATGGCTTCGCCTCTATTTGTTCTGATCCCATCCCTTCGCTTGTGTCTCCCCTAACATTACCCCATTTCAGTCCTTTGTGTTTCCTCTTTCTTAGTATCTTCTTGTCTGTCTACCTTGACCCGGAGAGTTGAGTTTTCCTGCATAATTCCACCTCCCCATGGTTAGTTTAAATGTCTGCCAATGAAACATTCAAACCTTTCACTCAGGATCCTGGAGCCCCTCGGACAGCTGCAGACCATGCCTCAGCATGCAACTGCATCTCCAGGTTGGCCCCCAGTCCCCAAAGAAGCCAAAACCTCAACTCTGCACCAGTTCTTCAGCCATTTGTTGAATCCCTGGTGCGGAGCATCCTGGCATCTCCCATGCCGTAGTCAGGTAGCACTTCTGAGAAGGTTACTGTGCATGCCACCTATGACCCCTCCTCAACTCCTAAACTCCCTCTGCAATGCTGTAAGTTCACTGTCAGCCAGGTCATTTGTCCCAGGTGGACAATGATGTCTTGCTCCCCGTCCCTGTGCCATTGCCCTCGCGATCCTCAGGAGTCACATTCTATCCCTCCAAGCTGAGGCACCGAGTAGGCACCTTACTTCTCTCCCTCACACACATAATTCTACCCCTAATAATAGAGTCCCCAACTAGGAGTTGCTTCCTTCTCCTCTTGGGTCCCTTGCTTCCCTGGGATCTCCACTCACGGAGGTTCCCCATCCACTTGTCCACCACTGCGGTGCCCCCATGGGACAGCCTCACTCAGCCAGAACAGCTAGGAGTTGTGGAGTGGAATCATAGGTGGTATGCACCTCTGCCCAAATCTTTCACTCTTCCTGAGCCCACCATTGTCCGACACCCTCTTTATTGGCATCCTGGAGGCATCAGGAGTGGCAATGGTGGTCCGTGGGGGTCTCCTGAATCCTGGTCAACTGCCTGGAGACGAGCAACCTCAGCCCTCAACCCAGAGAGGTGCGCGCAGATAGGGAAGCACTGCAGCCTCCAGAATGTCTCCTGGAACACTGATGCCCCACAGCCACTTGCACTGCACCACTCTCAACATGACTATTGTTGGCCCCCATTTTATCCCTACCCCTTTTACTCTGCCTTAACGCAAGAGTGCAGTTCTAAAGGTGTCCAACCTGTGGTTTTATGTGCAGCTGTAAGTTCTACCGCCCTGTCCTGAAGCAGGAAGTTGAAATCAGTATCCCTGGTGTACTCCTGTAAAGGTGGACTAGCTAGGGAGGGTGGGGCGGAGGAAGGTGGGAGGCCTAATCCCCTGGAAGAGTTGTGGAAGAAAAACAATCGTCTCCTTCAATGTGAGAAAGAGAGCTCAAACTGCAAAACCTGTAAGAAAAAAACAAAACAGTAACTCTGCTTAACTAAAAGAAGCCTTAATGTTTCACCTTGTTCTGTCCCTTTCAAGCAAACACAGAAGACAAAAAAGCTCAGTTAAAACTAGGTGCTTTTTGTCAGCAAATCTAGTCTTCCACTTGACCTTTTAAATCTTCCCTCCGTTGGAAGGTACTAAGCCTCTGTCTGCTCCACCCTCAATTTACACACCTAACCCCGTGGAAGAACTGTGGAAGAAAAACAATCAGTTCCTTCAATGTGAGAAAGATCAAACTGCAAAACCTGTAAGAACAAAATACAGTAGTAACAAAACAATAACTCTCTTAGCCCAAAGAAGCCTTAATGTTTAACCTTGCTCTGTCCTTTCATGGAGGAGTACTGCAGGCCTAAATCCAGTAAGGACAGCAGACACTCCAGAACCTGATTAACTGGGCAGGTAAATGGATCCAGGTTATGGAAGGTGGCCCATAAAGCATACTGCTCCCATTTCACGGATGAAGTATGTCTGGTGGATAGTTTTCTAGCAGCCACCAGAACATCTGCCAATTTCTGTGATACACCAAAACAAGCTATGGTTATGTTTGTAGAAGCCATATGTGCAGATGCAGGGACTTCAAGTCTGGGTGCACTAGGGTTCCCTGTTCCTGTGACAGTACACCTTGCACATGGGCAGAGGTACTGAGGGTTCCACTGCCAGATTACCCCTTCATCTTCATCTTAAGTAGCACTCTGAATTAGCAGGAAGGCAGGGAAGGCATGCAGAAGCCTCCCTTGCCAAGAGACAGACAACACGTCTTGCCAGAAAACTCCAGGCCCTGGGTGAGCAAGCAGAATGCAGCAGTTTTGCGTTGTGTGTTGATGCAAAAAGGTCCAACTCTGGATGACCTCATCTTTCGAACAGGTCTTCCACCACCAAGGTCATCAGTTCCCTCGCGTATCCTGGACTGTGACCTGCACAGTCTGTCTGTCAAGATGTTTTGGACACCTGGAACATGTACTACTGATGGCTCTAGATCGTATTCCAGAGCACAATACCAAACTCTCATTGCTTTCCTGCACTGTGGGTAGGAATGATTCTCCCCCACATTGTTTGTTGATGTAATTCATCACACTGACATTGTCCACCTGTATTAGCAGAGGACCTGGGGACAAGTGGTTTTGGAAGGCTTGCAGTCCATAAAGGATCACTCATTTCCAGAACACTGATGTACAAAGTGCACTCCACCCGGTTCCAAGTGCCCTGTGTCTGTACAAGACCCAGGTGAGCTCCCATCTGATCCCGTAGCATCCGTGGTGAGGATCTAAGAGGAGAGGAATTAAAATGGAACCCCCTTTAGCAGGTTGTTGCACTTCATCCAACACTTGAGTGCTTTGCTCTAAAGAGACGTGATTAGAATTGTCTGTTCTTGATTGTCTGTCAGCTGGTCCCACTGGACACTCCAGGGTCCACTGGGAATCCACGTGTAAGGTAACATTTATTTATTTGGCACCAATCCCAGAGGCTCTGGGAGCCTTACACAATCAAAACAGACAGGGTAAACAGCAGTGATAAAATAAAGCTCAAAAATCAAAAAGGGTTATAGAAGAGATTTAAAATTCAAACATAAATAGACAATAACAAATAAAGAAATAATATGCTTAATAAAAACTGAGGCTAGTCCAAAAAGGCCCGCTTGAACAGATGAGTCTTTAGACCTCTTGAATGCCTCCTCCAGTGGGGCCTCCTTAAAGAACTGGGAAGTTGTTCCAGAGGGCCGGCTAGCCACCTCAAATACCGATCGCCAGAGGATTTCAACCTGGCCCTTGGAACCACAAGGAGGCCCCTGGCAGAGGAGGAGAGGGCACGGATCAGAATGGCAGGGATAAGAAGATCCGCCAGGTAGCCTGGGCCTGATCTGTATAGGGACTTATAGGTCAGCAAGCCCACCTTGAAGATGATCCTCCACCTGACTGACAGCCAGTGCAGATCCCACAGGACCAGGGTCACATGACATGACCTGGACAGGCCAGTCAGTAACCTGCAGCCACGATCTGCACCAGCTGGCAGAGGGTCCCTCCACAGACCGATGTATAGTATGTTACAGTAGTCAAGCCTGGATGTAACAAAGGTGTGTACTAGAGATGGCAGGCCCTCAGGTGCAACTAGGGGTTTAATCGGGTGGCGTTCCTTGAGTGCTAGAAACCACTTTGGACAACAGATGACACCTGAGCAGCAAGTGTCAATCTGTAATCCAGAAGACACCCAAACTTCTCACCCTAGAGGAAGCCATCAACGGTGTGGTTCCCAGGACCAGTCCTGTTGCCATTCCGAGGCACTTCCATCACGCCTTGCTACCAGGCTCAATCACCACAACCAAAGTCTTGTCGGGATTTAGCCTCAACCAGTTGGAGGTGATTCAGTCCTGAATCTCGGCCAGGCAGTTGTTTAGCACTTCCACAGCGCCATTTGTTCCAGGGCAAAATACATATACAGCTGAGTGTCATCTGCACAGCAGTGAAAACCCAGACTAATGTCTAATGAGCTCCGGGTAGCATGTACATCGTGAACAGCACTGGCGACAGGATCGATCCGTGAGGAACTCCACATGGCAGGAGCTTCAGGGAGAAGGAGAAATTCCCCACCACCACCTGCTGCTTCCTGCCCAAGAGATAGGACTCAAGAAAAATGACTTACCATAGTAATCTTGTTTCTTCCTAGGTAATCTTACTGTATTCCGACTTCTGCAGTATGGTGTCACCAAGACTGCCCGAGCGAAATGGTTACTAGAATGTATGCTAATCATGGAATGTTAGGTTTGAGCTCGGTTTTCAAACCACTATCCCTGGTAAACATTCTATAACTGTCAGATTCTTACGGAGCAGTGTAATGACAAGCCATCTAAACTATACTAATAAATAACTGATACTGTCTTATCTCTAACCTAGTACTACTGTCTACTGTATGTAAAACTACTGTATGTAACTACGCTCTACTGTATGTAAAACTGCTGTATGTACTAACCCCGGTCGCCCTGAAAAGGGACTTCTGGTCTCAGTGGGTTTACCCAGTCACCAAAATCTAAATAAATAAATAACCAACTAACAACACCAAATAGTCCCCTTTATTTAAAATGTGGGCAACACTAAGACTCAGTCACTCGCCCAATAAAGGAATACCCACAGGTTTGAACTGCCTAGACAGCTGTGTTGCAGTGCCAATAGGTTCTAGCAGGTGAGGAAGGGTGAGTTCAGAATACAGTAAGATTCCCTTGGAAGAAACAAGATTACTATGGTAAGTAATTTTTCTTCAAACCCCAGACAATTTTACTGTATTCTGACTTCTGAACTATCCAAGCAGTACCTCTGGAGGAAGGTAGAGAACCTATTTAGTTAACAGGCTGTGCAGTAGTGCTGTGCCAGACCTGGCATCACTTCTGGCCTGGGTATCCAGACTGTAGTGCTTGGTAAAGGTGTGAACTATTTTCC
This sequence comes from Neoceratodus forsteri, assembly GCA_016271365.2. Taxonomy (NCBI): domain Eukaryota; kingdom Metazoa; phylum Chordata; order Ceratodontiformes; family Ceratodontidae; genus Neoceratodus; species Neoceratodus forsteri. The sequence goes on from CM057458.1 coordinate 1,079,512,229, forward strand.
AGACAGCTGCTTGGCAGATTTCTAACAAAGGGTATCTTTACAGCTACTATAGAAGCAGCTGTACCCCTTGCAGAGTGAGCCCCGAGGCCTACAGGAGGCTCTTTACCCACTTTGCTATAGCAAAACTGGACACAGGCCACAATCCAACGGGCAATGGTCCTCTTTGAGGCGGGTTTCCTTTCCCAGTTCTCCACAGGTCAGAGAGAACTGGGTTCTATCCTCTGTGTCTTTTCGTATGATCCAAGTAGCAGCTTATAGCTCTCTTGACATCAAGACTATGCAGTCTGCGCCTCCCCTGAACAGGAATGATCAGTGAAAAGACTGCCAATGTCACAGACTGATTCAGATGGAAGTCTGAAACCACCTAAGGGAGGAATTTCATATTTGTCCTAAGGACAACCTTGTCCCTGTGGACTGCAATGTAATCTGGCTCTGTGGACAAGGGCTGTAGTTCACCGATCCTCCTAGCTGAGGTGATGGCTACCAGGAACACTGTTTTCCATGTCACATACTTAGCTCTGCTGAGGACATGGGTTTGAATGGTGGTTGCATTAGCTGGCTAATGCATATGTTAAGGTCCCATGCAGGAGTGGGTTCCCTGTGAGGGGATACAAGTCAGTAGGTCCTTGAAAAACTTTCTGAATGCCTGGTTGGCAGCCAGGGATGCCCTTTTCAAGCAGAGGTACGCAGAGACCGCTACAAGTGCACCTTAAGAGTGGAAGGTCAAGGCCAAGGGAATGTAAATATGCCAGATAGTCCAAATCTACTGATAAGCCAGCCTGGTGGTGGTCCTGTCTACACTAAATAGAAAATGTCTTCCATTTAGAGGAGTAAGTCTTTCTAATGGAGGGTTTTCTAGATACCCTGAGGACCTTTAGCACCCCTTCCGAAAGTGTGTAAGTCAGCATATTCTAAGTCTAACAGCCAAGCTCAGAGTCTGAGGGACTGGAGCTTGAGTATAGGACCCTGCCCTGAAAAGAGGTCAGTAGGTTGTGCCTCCTGGGCAGGGAGACTGGTTTGGAGATCGACAGCGCCAGCAGCAGGGAATACCAAGGCTGCCTAGCACAATCTGGAGCAAGAGGATCATTGTTGCTGGCTGAACCCTGAGCTTGTTCAGTACTCTGGGCAGCAGGGAAAATGGGGAAGGCATACAGAAACTTCCCCACCCAATCCAACAGGAGTGCATCTAGGGGCACTGTGCCCACTGCAGGAGGCCTGCAACAGAACAGTGGCAGCTGGTGATTGTCTGGGTCTGCAAAAGGTCCCCCACCTTCAGAACAACACTTGCAGTATCTGTCTGTTTAGTGACCACTTGTAGTGGTTCTGTTAATCCTGCTGCGGCATCTGCTAGGTAACATTGTCCTTCTCTGGGAGGTGAACTGCTGAGAGGGAGAACCCTAGGGAGTAAGCCAGGTTCTATACCTTCCAGGCTTCTGTGCACAGGGGAGTGGGGGAGAGAAAAGACCTTGTGCCTCCTTGCTTATTGATGTAGTACACTGTGGCTGTATTGTCTGTCCTGACTTGAACCACTTTGCCCTGCAGCATCAAGTGAAGGACTGAATGCCCAGAAAAACTGACCTGAGTTCCAGCAGGTTTATGTGAAGCAGAGACTCCTGCTGGAGCCAGGTACCGTGGAGCAATATGCTCCCCTAGGTGGGAGGCATCTGTTGTCAATACTGCTGCTGATGGCAGCTGGAGGAAAGGCACGCCTTCCCTGAGGTTGTCCTTTCCTGCCACCACCGCAGAGCTCAAGCAGGGTTCCTGTGACTGGCACCTCCTGACATGGAATCTCTTCTCTGAGACCAGTGAGACCGGAGATGGAACTGAATGCCCCATATCTGGAATCTTGATCCTGACACTGTTGCTGTTGATGCAGCCATGTGACCCTAACAGCTGAGAAAGTGCCTTACTGGTCAGGGGTATGCAACTCTGGAAGGAGCTTGCCAGCTGCACCAAAGCTGTCGACCCTTCCCTGAGGGAGGAAAGCTCTTCCTCTCAGGCGCCTAGTTCTGTCCCTATGAACTCCAGGAGTTGAACTGGTGTTAGCAGTGACTTTTCTGGTTTACCAGGAAATCCAGTGTACACAAGGTATCCGAGTGATGGTCAGTGCATCTCTTACCTGCTGAGGGGACTGGCCTACCACTAGCCAGTCGCTCAGGCACGGAAGTCTGTAACCCTTGTCTCCTTAGATGTGCCACCACTACTGCTAGGCAATTGGAGCAGATGTCAGGCCGGAAGGCATGGCCCTGAACTGGTAATGGCCTGATGGCAATCTGAACCCGAGGTATTTTCTGTGCGACTGCCTGATGGGAATATGGAAGTAGGCATCCTTTAAAGTCCAGAGATGCTAGCCAATCTCCTCTCCTGAGTGTAGGGAAAATGGTAGCCAGGGTGACCATTTTGAACTTTGGCTTTCTCAAATGTCTGTTTAAATGTCTGAGGTCCAGTATAGGTCACCATTCCCCTGTTTCCTTTAGAGTGAGGAAGTATCTTGAATAGCGACCCTTCCCTTTTGGGCCAAGGGAACAGGTTCTACTGCCTTGTCCCGAAGGTGTTTTGCTACTTCTTCCTCCAACACAGCTGCTTCTGATAGGGTGGCAGGTCTGAAGAGTCTTGCCTCAGTCTGGGAAGAACCTTGAAACTGAGGGTAAGCTCCTGGCCCACTGTCTCCAAGACCTACTTGTCTGCAGTGATGGATTCCCAAGCCTGGAGATAGTGGGCCAGCCTGCCTCCTAGTGGAAGTGGGAGGCAACTACGGCAGGCAGCTCAGGGGTCTGCTTGACCTGTACACTCGGCTGAGTGCTGGGGCCAGCACGGCCTGCTGACCCTTCTGCCTCTGAAGTGCCCCCTTTTGACTCTGGTAGGCTGGTGATGCCTGAGCCTGAAAGAAGGGCCTGTAGTGGGATTTACCCCGCCCCTTTACCTTGGTACTTCTGTGGTGTTGCTGCGTTCTCTTTTGCAGCAGCACTCTTGCAGGCCACTTTGCACTCATCCATCCTCTTCAATTAGCTTCAATATGCTCACCGAAAAGTGATGTTGGCTCACAAGGAAAGTCCAGTGTCAATCTGTGTGTCCTGTGACAAATTAGTGGTCCTAAGCCAAGCAAATCTCCTCAGACACACTAGGTTTCCATTTGCCTGGTTGCAATATAACTGGCATCCACTGCTACCCAACCTGGCATTTAGCAGCTTCTATGCCCCTTTGCAGCTTCAGACAAGTCTGATGCCATGGGTCCAGGGCATGCCATGGCTATCTCCAAAATGGCGTTCCAGAGTCTCTTTTGGTATCTGGACACATAAGCCATGCAAGTTGCTTGTCAATAACCAAAGAGGCACCCAAATAGGACTTATTGGCCATAGAATCCATTTTCTAGTGGATGTGATACCAGGGGATCCTGCTTTGTTACATGCAGCAGCCTGCACCACCACCTCGTGGCTGGGGTGTCCAAAAAGGAATTCTTCCCAGACCTGGTTACCCAGTACTTCTTATCCATCCTCTAATCCACTTTGGGAATGGAAGTAGGGGTCTGTAAAATCTTGGAGGCCTGACTCCTTAAGGACTTATGGATGAGCAACAAGTGTCTTTTTGTTGCTGGCACATCCATCATTTCCATATAGTCTGGTTCCTCTTCCTCCTCTGTAGATTCTTGGATGGAGAGGTCCAGGGCCTGTGCCACCTACTTCATAAAAGCAAAGTAGAATGAAAAATCCTCAGCTCTCTTCTCAGGAGAGTCAGGACAGTGAGGATCAGGGAAACTTCTGGTTCAAGAGGTTCTCCATAATCTTCATCCTCATTCTCCCTTCCACATAAACTTCAGTAAACCAGGAACCGAGGAGGAACCCAAGTCCTGAACCGAGGTCTGTAAACCAGGCCGCTGAACCGGAACTGGGTATCAGTTTCCAGTGCCTGAAGAATGCTTACAGCATTTGCTATTGCCCCTGCAGTTGGACAGACGGGCTCATCGGTTGTGTTCCTTAACCGAGTGTTTTCCTTCCCTTTTTCTTGGCAGAACTTGCCAGTTCAACAGCAGTGTTCGCGGTTCTCTTTTTACCCAAGAAATCATCACCTAGGCCAGAGGGTTGTTCAGCGGTTCCTTGGGTTTCTCTTCTGAGAGGAGGAAGGTTTGTCCGCAGCTGGGTCAGCAGCTTCTTGGACATTTTTTCCTTTAGTCGGTTCGAACGTCTATCAAGCGTCAAATAAGGAAAATTCTTCTGATTTCACAATCTGCCTTAAAAGAAAACCCCTTCAAAAAGCTTACCTCCGATCCAGCTTTTATGTAGAAAAGTGCATTTTCTCACGCTGCTACTTACTTTATTTTCACTGCAAAGTCTGCGTAATCCAGGAATATGGCATATGCTGGGGCTTCATTTACTGAAAAGGTGTGGTGCCACACTGCATGCTTCAACACATTCAAGTAGTGTGGTGCTGCACCTTACAGTAAATGGAGGCCCCAGCGCCCACCATATTCACAGTTCGCGGACTTTGGCAAAAAAAATAAATTAAGTAGCAGCGTGATTAAAAACACGTGCTTATACATAAAAGCTGGATTGGGGGTAAGTTTTCGAGGGCAGTGAATTTACAGTTTACCTTACGGTGGTCAAACCCCAGACAGACAACACAAACTAAGTGAGGATCTGCTTCAACAAACGGTTCCCACAATCTGTACAATGCTGAAAACCCGTTAGGCGGGTCTTTTCTTGGTAGTGACATAACCAATAAAACCTCTGAAAGTGGGTTTCTACAAGCTAAAAGCCCAAACAAGTAAACAAAGACCCACTACTACTTTTTTTTTGGTATAGTCGGTTTAGCGACCGATGAGAAGAACCGGAATTACCACACTCTCGGAAATGAAATGATCGGCCCAAGTAAGGTTTAAATATATAAATTTAACTTTTAAAATGTAAATAAAAGTTTGTTTCCTCATGGTTAAACGAAATGAGAAGAAACCAAAAAACTGACCAGAATGCAACCAAATCTAAACTAATCTACCAGTTAATTCAAGGACACTGCTTTAAAACGAACAGAAATAAATTTTATTTAAAAAAAAAAAACAGAAAATAAAATCTTCAAAAAGGTGAAGGAGGGCTCTCTTGAGGCATCTGTACTAGGCAAGCTGGAGTAAAGAATCTGACGACTGTAGAATGTGTACCAGGGACAGTGGTTTGAAAACCGAGCTTGAGCCTAACATTCCATGACTAGTATAGGTTCTAGTAACCATTTCGCTCCAGGGCAATCTTATGGTGAGACCATACTGCAGAAGTCAGAATACAGTAACATTTTCTGGGTTTGAAACCAGTTGATGCATACATGGATATGTTCAACTTGCTTAAGAGGGAGATTTGGGTCAAATTAGGAGGGAGACTCACTGCCAACTTGCTTAAGAGGGAGGTTTGGGTCAAATTAGGAGGGAGATTGGCCTGCTAGTAGGGAGATGCCGTAACATCATGAGTTTTCCTTAAATGGCATCAAAAAATAAGAAAAAGCCATTACAAAATTTAATGTATTTCATGTTGTCAAGAATAAGCACTAAAAGAATAAACAACTAGTTATATAAAGTTATCAGTTACATTATTCATCACTGATTTAATTTTTATGTATCTTTATCTGCCCAAAACCATGGATATTTTGGACAGAATTTTACTTAAGCAGGAGATTTGGTTTCCCAGGAGGGAGAGCGGGAGTTCAAGTCAAAAAACAGAGTCTCCCAGCGTAAAGAGGAGATATTACATGTATGTTGATGACAGTACCAGTGAGTACACAATATTCTCTAAGGCTATCCAAAAGCACAATGTGGCCCACAGGATCACATGCTGAAGAGAGATCAAGGAGAATGGAACTGACTGGTCTCCTCTACCTCTCGCCTGAGGAAGTCATTTTGCACCTGACTAACACCATTTCAGTGCTATGCCTAGCCCTGAAGCTGGACTGGAATGGTTCATAGATGTCATAGGCCGTGAGTCAGTGCCACTATTTTGTCAACAACCTTCCCTAAAAATGGGAGGTTGGAGATAGGTTGATAATTTGCCAGGACATCAGGGTCAAGTGATGGTTTCTTCAGGAAGAGTCTCACCAGTGCCTCCTTCAAGGCTTCAAAAAGCAGCACCAGATTATTCTGGCGAACACTGGACCAACGGTCTTGGCGCATACCACTAGGAGACAGGTCAGGGACAGGTCCAGTTCACAAAAAGTGGACTGTAGCCTGAGATCACCCCAACAACCTCAGCCACCTCCACTGGCCTAAACTCCTCCTAGACAATAGGAGTGCCCATGCTCCTACCAGGCCGACCTCTGCAGGGGCTGACCTTGCCTCAATGGGGAGATCCCAGACCAGAAAGAGGACACCCTGTCAGAAAATAACTGAGCAAACTCATCGCACAATGAGACTGAAAATGCTTTATTGGCTGCAGACAGACCGTATGAAGTAGTCTGTCCATAGTCCAAAATGCTGAGCTGGTCTGTTCCTCCCTGCAACAATCTCCTGGAATGGAACTCTGCCTTCTTACAGTCGATTGCCCCTTGCTATTCACGACAGTGAGCGCAAAACCAAATTATCCTCCTTGGAATGGGTCCTCTGCCAGCAAAATGCTCCAACTTCCGACCCTCAGTCTTCATCTCCTGAGAGCCCGTCAAACCATGGGGCCTCAAACGAGAAGATCTGGGTCGTGATATGGACTGGTGCGATGGCATCGGTGCTTAGGAGACTGCTTTCTTTATTATAGGCAGCCACCGACCATTAAATGTCAACTGCACATGCAGTACTCACACTAGACAAATCTACTACCCAAATGTCCCTCTGGGGACAGTCCCTTGAAGGGCCAAGTAGCTGACCATCTCAACAGGGAGGGGACTTGGGGCCCAAATGAACTCTACCCTGCAATGATCACACCAAGGGACCCAATCATTTTGAGGTTCATGACCCTCAAGCCCCAATGAGAATACCAAGTCCAAACTGTGGCTATGATGATGGGTTGCAGACGCAACTGCTTTTGTCAGGCCCAGTGATGTCATCAGCTAGAGGAGGCTGCATCCAAGATGTGAGGATTTGTCTGGTGGAAAGGAAGATCTGACGTCATGGGGTAGTGCTGGTGGAGTTACCACCTGAGTGGATGAGAAGAGCCAGCTTGAAGATGTTCCGCTAAGTTAAAGGAGAAAGGATCACTGCCAGAAGTGTGGACCATATCCATGTTCCTAGAAGAACAGGTTACTCACCTGTAACAGTAGTTCTAGGAGTGGTATCGTTGTTCATCCACCTCTCTGGCATGTCCTTTCCCTTTAAATCTGACCGGAAAGTCTTCAGCTGGCTCCCCACCATCCGGTGGTAAATACCTCGGCCCGCCCCCATGACACCAGATCTTAGCCCGCTGGAAGCAAGGTGGTGCGCCTAAAGCCGGGAGGTCGGTGGGTGCGTGTGGATGAACAATATATACCACTCCTAGCACTACTGTTGCAGGTGAGTAACCTGTTCTTCTAGGAACATGGATATGTTGTTCATCCACACTCTCTGGCAGACTCCAAACAGTTCTCCGGGAGAAGGGAGGCAAGGCGACACCCCTACTTGGGAAACAGAGACTGAGGACCGAGGCCCCAAACCAGCATCCCAGCGTGACTAAGGTTGATGTGGTAATGGGTAATGAAGGTGTTTGCCGACTTCCAGGTAGCAGCATGATAGATTTCCTGGATAGGATGTCCCTGGAAGCAGCCACCGATGCAAGCAGTATGGTGGGTAGAGTCGCTCTTATCCCTCTGGAAGCTCCTTGCCCGCCAACTCATAG